>OY856345.1:10000000-11250000 GCA_963693475.1 Ectropis crepuscularia
AGTATCATATTGTAGCAAATTTAGTCTACTTTATAAACGCCATAGGTAAGTGTTTACAAAAACTAGTCGTTTAGTGTTATAATCGCCAAAATTTGAAAAATAAACGATATTTTCGCGGTTTTTTCGATTTTTGACAAAGTTGCGTTCGTCGCTCGAGGTCACAAACTTGGGACAATCATTAGGCCAACATCATAAACAAGTCTGTATGAAATCAGATCTACCGGATTTAACGCATACGGTAATGTATAAAGTTACTGCACTATCCACGAAGTTTCCCGTTACATTAAATAACGTTATCAAGAGTTCAATTACTTTCTCTTTGCCGTGCGTGACCCAAAAGCTTAAAACATGTTTTCTATTTATCTTATTAGCTAACCGTATTTGTTACCTATTTATATTCTACATCTTTATTCGTAAAACATGATAGATAAGTATTTATTAATTCTGTAGTAATGTAGGTATTGCTATGTACGTATTGATATATTTATTAGGATGTACAATTATTATTATTAATTTTACATAGGTCGTCAAGTGGTCAAAATTGGGTCATAAAGGAATATAAATCTATTCCCAATTCAGCCGGTGCCTTTAACCGCAAACAAAAGAGTGTGAAAAAGGGTGTGTATATGTATTTACCTATGTACGTATCAAATAGATTTTGGTGTGTGTTATCTTTTTTATTGATTGAAAGCATTTTAAATAAATATTAACATTCTGCTCTATATAAACTATACAACCTATGTAAGTGAGCAAGTCACGAAATTTTTGTAAAAAAGGGCACCAATTTGTTGCTTCACGTATTGATACTTATATTGAGGTAGGTGCCTGTATAATTTTGTATAGTAATTTTTCAGAAATAGAGATCTATACTTAATCGTAAAAATTTACTCTCATCATTTTTCCAACCGCGCCAGAAAAGTAAGTAGGTATAACTTTAGAAATTAACAAAATAACGTTAACCTTCACAACAACTTGTACTCCAATTCTCACTATATGTAAATATAGATCGTCCCAATTCCGTAACAGCTTTAGCCAAAACATTATAAACCAAAAACAGATTATACATACCTGCGAAAGTAGCCAAATACTGCACACTTCGTTTTTGTTCCATTTTGGTCATCAACTAAACTATAATAACCTACGAGTATAACTATATCACAATGAAATAATAATAATATCACGCATTTGATTCGAGGAAATGAAAAAAAATCTTTCCAAAATGTAATGTAATTTGTTTACATATTTATATAGTGCGACACAACATTTGCACGCAGCATTGAGTTAACTACTATACAAACAGATATATTTGGTTATGATATTCAAGATATTCTTATCATTTTGCCGGGAATTGATACGCAGATGGCCTTGACAATGTAATCTCAGAACTCTAAAGTGTATTTTTTCTCTTATTAATAACACTAAAAATCCGTCCATAAAAAGTCAAAAGCATGTCGTTCCCACGACAAGCTTGCGTCAACTGATTTGTGTTGAACCTCTATCACGGTTCACGGCTCAAATTATCCAAGACAAATCAGTATAAGTATGTACGTACTATACTCATGTTTAAAACACAACTTTTGACGCAATTAAAGCCTCTTTCTCATAAACTAGATTTCAATTTGGGTTCTGTTGCGCTGAAAATAGGTTTTCAAGTTCACCGTGACCTGCAAGTCTTCATAGATTTGTCAATCGCAATGGTTATAGTGTCGTTTCACTCTTTCATATGAACCACGCACAGTAACTCGATCGAGACCACACGAAACGTACGTTTATCACTTTACAGATATAGTAACAGGCTTAGGTACCTAATTGTACAATTCAGAATTCACGCAGCGGCCTGCGTTAACTACTGCATACACACGAAAGTACACATTTTTTGTTGCTATTAAATTAAGTGGTGGTGCCAAAAAGTTATCGTTCCTTGAAACATTCATGGCATCGGATCAAGTTTTATTGCTACGCCACCACTTACCGCTTTCTTGTTTCGCTTTGACGCCTGCAATTCACTGTCATCAGCTACATTTAACATTTTTATTCCAATCAAGTATGTAATGTAAAATGTAAAAAATCAAAAATTATTTTTGATTCAAATGAACATAAATCATAATCTAACTTTTCGATTAGCTTGGCACAAATCGATTGAATCGAATCTAAATCGAAATCGTAAATGATCGAGCATTGCAAATATTTGTGTGATGAATTCAAATGTTTGCACTGTGTCTATGTATAAAAAGTATGTATTTAAAACTATATAAGTATTATATCAGCTATCTGGCCGCCATCATACAAGCTTTGCTTAGTTTGGGGTCAGATGGTGTTGTGTGTGAATTGTCCACCAATCTTATTTATATTTATTGAATAAAGTGATCGATTATAATTAAATAATGTTATTCATGGAGTCGATGTTATAAATAAATAAATATTGGTAGAATTGTCCACACAACACCATCTAACCCCAAACTAAGCAAAGCTTATTATGGGTGTATTGTCAACACAATGGAGTGCAATAGGCGCATGGATGGTGCTGCACATTGCGCCTCAGCGAACGAAGTTCAGCAACTTGACGCCCACAGCACGACGAGACATTCCTCAAATACGGACAAACCAGGAAAAACTACTTATGTAACTACAGAAACATTATCAGTCTATGGGCAAGTCGGATGAAAATCAATGTTTTGACTTTAAAACGAAAAATGTGTTTTGTTTCCAATTAGAACACAGCAGCTGTTATATAATTTAATCAATATAATATTATGAATATTTCATTGGAAATTAAGTATTTTTTATTACGCTAGACAGGAACTTTATATAATGAACTCACAAACTTTATTCCATAGCATAGAAAAAATATATATATTCCCAATTTTATTTGCATGGATTTCATGGTAACTTCAAATATAGTACAATATTTTTTTACTAAGAACAGCTGTTCATTACGTCATTTGGGGGTCTAAAAAGAGATATGAAATTGATCAGGGTAGCGATTCTGAATCCATTCGGTTGCATCCGACACGGAATCTCATCTCTCGGTCTCTGTCATGCTTCACAGATAAGACAAAGACCGAGAGATGAGATTCCGTGCTGGGTAGCGATTCTGAAACCATTCGGTTGCATCCGACACGGAATCTCATCTCTCGGTCTTTGTCATGCTAAACAGATAAGACAAAGACCGAGAGATGAGATTCCGTGTCGGATGCAACCATGCATGCATGGTTTCAGAATCGCTACCCTGAACTGTAAATTTTCAGTCAAATAAACCGATGGAATTCATTGGATGGATGGAGTCTCACCATTTATACCTATATTACAATTAATTAAAAATAAAACTTCCTCTTTAAAAAAAAACTTGGTATGATAATCACCGTTACAGTAACCACTTTAGATCCCCAGTTATTAGTAATTCAAATACAGAGAAACAGCATTCATTAGTTAATTTGAAAATAGTAACGTTAAGGTGCAGGTTCGCGCCGCGACTGCGACACGAGACCGAGACACGTGTCGCAGGACACGTGTCTGAGTGCCTGTCGCGATCTCCGGTCGCGGTCTTCGGCCTCGGACTCGTATCGTGGTCTCAGTCTCAGGTCGAACCTGCACCTTAAGACGTGCACAAATATGCTTCTTTATGGGTTCGGCTATCTTTCTATGAGTATTTCACATTTCACAAAAATCTATCATAATACAAATTTTCTTCTAATTTTTACATTCGGGTTCTTTTATAACAGTCAGATCTTTTAATTCTTTATCTTGTATATCTTTGCCATTTTGTACACTAACAACTTTGTTGAGACATTCAATAGCATCATCATCATAATCGGCTCCCTGTAGCTCCATCTGTATTTGTCTCAAACTCTTTCCTTTGGTTTCGGGCACGACGAAGTAACAGAATATAGCTCCTAATAAAGCAGAAATTGCAAAAAAACAGAATACACCATACAATCCAGTCAATTCCTTCAACTCCTGATACCCTTTGACCATGATAAAAGTACAGCAACCTCCGAAGATATTCAAAGCAGTCATGGCAATGGATTTTACGTTGATTGGAAAGATTTCAGCTGTAATAACGAACATCACAGAATCATAGCCCAAGGTAGAAATTATATTAGCGCAAATAATTCCCGTGAGCGTGACGAAGCGTAACGGACTGGTAGGATGTATACTGATTCCTACTACTTCTTGGCAATAGAAGTAAGAGCCGACAATGGCGAGGAATACGCCCGAGCCGATGTAGGAACTGATCAGAAGTGGGCGACGCCCTACTTTATCCACCAAAATTGATGAGAATATACCTGAAAAGAACAAATTCACCGATTAAAGTATTATAGACAGACTAATAGATCATTAGGTATGCGTAAAATTACTGAATAAAAATTACGCCCTGACTGACAGACGAATGAATTGAATCGACTTGGATTGAAATTTGGAATACAGATATCTACATTTTATATGATTCTCACCGACAACAAACCGGACTGCGCCAAAGATTATAAGTGCAGTAGACACTTCTATGTCAGTCTTGCTTTCTTGCATGATGCGCCCCAAATACTGGAGGATAGGAATCGACCCTGCCATTACTTGAGTTAGTTTTATACCTGAAACAATGGTAATATTTTCTGTTAAGTAACTGTGATTAATATGCTGATGTGCCTTTTGTGTTGGTCCTAAGTTCGGAAGGCAATAGAAGCCGTCTAAGGTCGACAGTCAAAGAACCCTTAAAAATTAGATAAAACTACCGTAAATTACAACACCCAAATTTCATGAGTATCAAGAATAAATCTGAATAAATTATAAAAGTGTATCGTCAATAGGGTTCCCACTTGTACGGATTTCCACGGATTTGTCCTAGTTTAGAGGGCATCCGGAGAGCGCCCTGGCGGGGCTTTACATCTAGTCTTGGCTTAGGTACATTATTAAAATCTTGTGCCGCACCGCCCGCGACTTATCCCCCAACAAAGTTAATAGATGACTAAATTGAATTTTAAGTTTGAAAATAACAACTATATTGTATAACAGTCTGTTGACATGTCCGAGTTCTGGGGGCTCTTAAAATTCAAGGCTTTCACGGGTCTTGTCCTGGTTACCATATTTTAGAGATGGCCTTTATCGTCAAATGTGTTGCTGAGCGCAAAAAGGGATTTACCAAATCTGGCTTTCTGACGGGCTGTGATCAATTTTGATTGCTATTTTTTATCACAGGCACTGTACATACTCGTATCATCGTTTTTTTATATAGATTAATTATATCTTGCTGCTAAATTTGAACTTTCTAGGCCTTCTGGAATTGGGTTAGGTATAACTCTGATTTACTTATTATTGATAAGAATGACGATTTTCGGAAATCGATATCCAAACAACCGTTTAAGGTGTAGGTACACACATCATAATACATCTTATGTATTCCAAATTTTAAAAAGTATTTTGTAAGTCTCAGTGTACAAGCAATTTGATATACCTAGTTACGTGGGATAGTTTTCGACTTATGAGCAGATCTAAAGTAGCTCCAAATGGATCGTGTACCTGTTATTATAAAACCACATGTTGATAGTCGCCAGTTCTAGGTAACAGCTTGAACTCGGCTTGACACGCTACCGGTTTGTCTTCCATAACAAATATTTGTCCAGACAGAACTGAGTACTTCTCCGCTATCATTTCGATCACCCAATTAGATATACGATAAGATATAACATGATAAACAAAGTATGTAAAAACGCAATTCTAATTTATTTATGGCAGGAAGGCAAGCGGAAGTGAACTGGTTTTGCCTATTTAGTACGATATTATTTATGTGTATGGCACCTTCTGGAGATTGTTTACTAACCAAAATTAAGAAGCACCTTCCTCTCACAGATCCAGAGTCTCAATATAGTCTAGTTAAATTATTTTTTTAAATAGTTGTATGGAACTCTGTAATATATTTCCGAATAAATAAATTATTTAAAAAAAAACAAAATTGAGAAGCTACTGTAGCGGCTGCATCGCATATTTCATATTTCAAGTACCTACTAACTCTATTGCCTTTGTTCATTGTGTCCCTAGCGGATAAAATATACCATGTAACATAAACACTAATAACGTAAATATTAATCACAACTAACAGTGCTCCATTGTATTTAGAAATTATTATAAGCGACAATCACATTGTAAAAGTAAGGAGTCAGATATTAAACACCATCACGTGAACACGCATTTTATTTTGCCTGTCACCATACCTTCATGCACCCATCGGCAAACTAATATAAAATACCATGACGGACCCACCATACCACTAGCCCTACCCCTGGTGGTAGGGTGGGTCCGAAACCAAACCACCATCATGCCATCAAGTAATAGTGTTGTGACACATTTTTAAAACAAAAGTTTTGTTTAGACTTAATATTATTTACAGCAAATAAACTAAAAGAACAAACTGTAAAAATGTACCTACGCAATTCGTCTAATTCATGACCAATGGTAATTTGTTTGTTGAAATACGAGTACAATGTAATAGGTATGAAGATTAGTACACTTCATAAATTTCGCACACGCACGCTGCCGAGGATTGGCACGGTCCGATATTATAATTCATCATTGAGATAATATTACTACGTAGTAATAATTACTCAAAGTAATTCATAGATTTATATTTATGAGACCTGGCCAAAGGTGCGACAAAATGGGACAACCGCGTAGGGCCTAAAATTGCATTTTTAGGGCCATGCGACATGAGACTCTGTTCACAGCGGTCAGTGCGCGGGGGGGAGTTTTTGCTGGCCATTAAAAAGCCCAAAAAAATTCAGTAAGCCACGTCTTCTCCTTTTTGAAGTCATTGTTATAATTAATAAGTATTTGGAAAAAAATCTAAATAGTTTTATCTTGGACGAGGATGAAACGGCCCGTAAGTTTGTTTTACTTTTCTAGGTTAATACCCCGTTTACATTATTCCAGTCCAGCGACCGAATCCAGCGCTGGATGGCTTACTGGAATAATGTAAACCGGCACTGGAATGCATTGGCACTGGATTGATGCATTCCAGTGCCGGTTTCCATTATTCCAGTAAGCAATCCAGCGCTGGATTCGATCGCTGGACTGGAATCATGTAAACGGGGTATTACACTTCCATCTCGACGGTGCGCTCTATGATGAAGCATGATGACTTAGAAAAAAACCTATTCACTTTCGACTTGAAGACACCAAGATTCACCATTGGGAAAATCCACTCAAGCAACGCATTCCACAGCCTACACGTCCCTATGACAAAAGTAGAGCCGAACCTCTTCGTTCGTGTACTTGGAAAATCAACCATAAAACGACGTCAGATAAATTAAGTTTTACATAATACTTCCACTGTTATGTTACGTCTTCAATAGTAGATATGTATGTACCTATGTACTTAGGTACCTATGTTAGGTGTCAATTGACAATGTGCGATTTTTAGTAAAACGACATGCTAATGAATATTCGTAATAGTCACAATAGCTCAATTCTGATCTGTTAAATAAATAACAATGACTTCTGATATACTTACCTACTTATAGATCTCACTAAAAATAAACGTTATATTTTTTATGTTTAACTTTACGCAACGGCCTAAAAGTTAAAACAGAACCATAAACGTATAAAAACGTAAGCAGTCAATTTCAAATACCCACTGCTGTGACTCTGGGGCTTCTCTAACAATAATAAAGTCAAGGCTACTTTAATCCACCACGAAGGCCAAGTACGGGCTGGCTGATGACACATGTTCTCGAAAAAAATCTTTCGCGGAACCGTTTTTCTCACGATGTTTCCCTTGACCTCCGAGATATAAACACATACTAAGTTTAAAGTTAGCATGTTTTAAAAATGATATGGAGTGATGAGACTGTAGGTACACGATAGAATCTATGTTTCGGTCTCATCACATAACATTCCACACCAGTCAGTTTGACGTCAGTGCCGAACGGACAGCGATCACGCGCGTGCTTTCAGGCTAAGAACTCATGGAGCGATTTTCAGCCACGCCCGCCGCGGTTGCGGGCCTGCAGCTTCTATAGAAAGCAGATATAGGTATGTGTAAAAATTGAAAGTAAAACTCATGACGCGTTTTACGCCTGCGTAGCGTGCGGTTGCCGCGCCGCTGAACGTCTAATAAGGCCGCTGAACGCGGCTGAAACCTAAGTCGAATTGGACCGACCATATCACGTGTGTGAAGTCATTAGATATGTGTAACAACCACGTTAGATTTCATACTGGAATTAGTGACGTTTATCATTACGATATAAAAACCTATGGTAATTAATATGAATTTAATAATTATAGTATAACTATATATATACCCAAGGTGATTATAGTTATTACCTACAGAAACAATAATAGCTTTTCTGTACTGCCTTCCTGTGAAGAGCTCTTTCGCAGTTCCAGAATGTCGCATTTCTTTCTTCACGTCAGCTTGCATCTGACTTAATTGGTCTTCTAGAACCTAAAATCAAAACAATTACATCAAACACCGAGACAATAATATTACAATTCTACTTAAATTACAAACTAACTGCGCCCGCGTTTTCACGCGCGTTTTAAGGGTTTTATGTTTATTTTGCAATTAATTCTGAAAATAACCAGGGCAACCCTTATTTATTATTTTCAAAAATTTCAAAAGAAGGAAGTAAGTAAGTAGAAAGTAATCCTCAAGTAAGAATAGCCTAAGTTGTGCATTTTAGAACATCAGCTATCTAGTAGTTAAAGTCCGTCGCGTCATATCGGTCTTTCGTCTTTTCAGAGAATACCCAGAACAAACAGACAGTACCGTCTTTTTACTATACGCATATAGTAAAAAGCGCTTATTTTAAAATTACATACAGACATTTATATATATGAGAA
The DNA here is from genome assembly GCA_963693475.1 of Ectropis crepuscularia. Lineage (NCBI taxonomy): Eukaryota > Metazoa > Arthropoda > Insecta > Lepidoptera > Geometridae > Ectropis > Ectropis crepuscularia. Next base: position 10,008,833 of record OY856345.1, read on the forward strand.
AGTTTTTTGTTTAGATGTTTTTCTTCGTCGTCAATACACAACCAATCGGACTACTTCAATGACTATTCACATCTGACATCTACAGGTAAAACTACTGGGTACAGCTAATATACAAAGTTGAAGAGTTGGGTTCTTTAAACATCTCAGTATTGAAAAGCTAATCATAGTTAGAGATACGCAGGGTAAGCGAACCCGGGGTAGATCCTCAACTAGATGGAGCAATCAAGTGAGAGGCTCTTCATCAACCAAATTTTGCACAGTCATCAGAGACGCGATGAGCAGACACCGGTAAAAGCAGATAACAAAATCTAGGTGTAGAGCATCCACATCCAGCGATGACTACGATCCTCAGTTATGAGGGAGCGACCACAAAGAGAGAGAGAGAGAGAGAGTCTACTTCAAACACTACACTTTTAGAGGGACACACATAGAATTTTTGAAGCCGAAGTTTACCTTCTCATCCTTATACCCCCTCAATAGCTGCAATTCCTTTCTGGCTGTATCCACCTTTCCGTCTTTAAGCAAATAGTATGGAGTCTCAGGAATCCACCAACATGAAGCGAAATACGCTATAGGTAGTGCTAGCAGCATATAGTTAAGTGTCGCGTATTCTAAGAATGGTCCAATAGCCATCACTGCGAAGCTACCGAAGTTGAACATGAATCGAGTGCCGACGGTTAGAAGCCCTCGGATGTTCTTATCGGCTATCTCGACTAGATAGATTGAGGATATCTGAAACCGTAAAATTTTATACTTAATTGAGTTTGTAAATGGAATAAAAACTAAAACATACATTTATTACATGATTTCTCCTCACCAGACTTTTTTTGTTACTCTACATCTTAGATAAAGAATAAAAGTAAATGTAAACTCTTTGCTCTACACAGATTTGATACTAATATGTTACTGTAAAATTTTGAGTGGTAATATTTACTAATGATATCAAAGAATCAAAACAAAAAAAGGCATTAATTTCCTCTTTCCGAATTTGCGTACATTAAGTTATGTCAATTATATAATAAAATAAAGAATTAATCAAATTGGTAACTTAGACAACATTTATTTTTTGAAGTGGAATCTTCTTTTGGCGCACCACAGACAGATTTGTCGTGGGCTGTGAATTGACCACAACCACCACGCTCGATGAAAAAAATCTTCGGGTAAACTCGGGACCATGGCCACGCCCTCCAGTTTCACCCGCGTAGTTTCCAAACTGAGATATCAAATTCTGAGTTAAAAGTTTTCACTTATATCGGCAGTTTCTATGACTGGCAGTTTTTTTATTAGGTAACAGTAAAGAATAAACGTTTAACTTACTGTTAAGAATATACCAGTTCCGCAGCCCCACAAATATCGCATAATGTAGAGCATCCACGGTTCATTGGCACATACCAATATTACCTGAAATGAAATAGATAATTATGAAGAAAAATCTTGATAAAACGAATTGCTTCTTGATACTGATCGACGTAATGTTATGACGTCAAAATCATAAATATATACATCTCAGAGTTCAGAGATATGCACAAGGGGCTTTGCACCGAGCACAGCATAGCAAAACAACCGCCTGATATACTTCTTAGTTAATGCTGGTTCATCATGACATCATGACCCCTCAATGACCTTTGTGATGTGACTACATCGACAAGAAATTTACTATGTCAACAAATAATAGAAGATATTCTGCCCAGCAACAAAACATAGCCACGATCATAGATTAATAACGCCTGGATTGATAATCTTCAAACAAAAGATTCATCTTAAGTGAGGCACAAATCAGATTGATTTCGGCGTAACGGATTGATTTCGGACGAACTGAAGTTCGCCAAACAAAACTTTAATGTTGTGGAGTATGTACAGTGAAGGCCACACAAGCCGTCATAATGTTTTTAAATGCCGGAGACGCATGCAGTAGCACTGGACCTTGACAACTGATGGTAGTAAAGGACCGAATTAATATGAGTCACTATGATTTGCCTCACTTTTCTTGCGCGGACCCGGTTCCTAGACGTTATCATTCTATGGCTATTCTATGGATATTCTATGATTATTTTTCTATGCAGTCCGTAGATCAAAGGCAAGAAATACATGTAACCGCGCCAATAGCTATAGACACCGTGCTTTCCAACGACTGGAATCTTCTACCGTACCTGTTGAACTAAACGCAATGAAGCTAAACGGTTAACTACTTGTTACCACTTCAGAGCGTCCTGGAAATTATCCCAATATCTTTCTGTGCAGACCAAGTATACGAGAAACATACCGTTCCAACAGTGATAGGTAACGCGCTCCCCAGCAACGCCGGTCTTCTGCCATACTTGTCGGCAATGAAGCTGGTCGCTAAACTCCCTGTCATCACTCCGGGCGACGACATCGCAGCCATCCAGGATATCTCTCTCTGTAAAACATAAGTAACACTATTTGAGTATTTAACATGTACAAACATGCACTATTAGACGATTGTAGGTACACTATACTAATCTTATTAACTAGCGGTCCGTCCCGGCCTCGCCCATAATATAGTAAGCCTTTAGCACTCAGGGGTCATCGATATAAATCAACTAGCGGCCCTCTCCGGCTTCGCTCGAATAATAACCTAGATATCAACTGCAGCGCCACCTGCCGGGCTGATTTGTGAATCTAAACCTTCCAGGGCCCTACCCAAACGTATACAAAAAAAATCATTCAAATCGGTCCAGCCGGTTAGGAGGAGTTCAATAACAACGAAAAGTGGCATTGATTTTTATATATATAGATGTATTGAGATCGTTGTCAGGGATCACATAAATTTATATCCAACGGTGAAAGAATTTTTGAAATCGGTCCGGTAGCTCCTGAGATTATACTAGTATAGATTATTATGAGATTTTTTACCGTGGTTATTTGCTGGAGCTTGTTTCGATGTTTTACTAGAATCACTTATTATAGGTTTCACTTGTTTTCAAGTTTTTTGTTTTAATCCTAAGGATTATCCCAACATGACGTGAAAAAAAATGGCACTCAAAGCTAATTTAAAAGAAAAGGTCACCAAGGAGGTTCTGAGTCAGAGTTTTTAACAAATTTTAAAAAAGTTGTGTTAAAAATTCGTCACCATGGAGGTACAAGTAAATAGGTTTGATATTTTGAATTCACATTAATTAGTCCACACGATGTTCTAAATTTAAATTTACTTTATTCTCTAGCGGAAAACGACTTTTGCACTTAGAAATCGAATAACAAAAAAAAACAATCGAATTGATAACCTCGTTCTGTTAGAACTCCGTTAAAAATACTTTTTCCGAGATCACCGAAATGTCCACAATAGGGTACAATCCTCAAAAAAACTAAGTAGCCCGTTAGTTAGATTGCCAAAAAATATTGTACACGTATTTTTTCTTTTGTTTCACAACCAAACAATTACGAAAATACAGCGCTTCGAAGTTTTAGCTAATTAGCTAAGGCAGAGCTATTGCGTTACATACATCCAAAATAAAAACGTACAACCGAATTGATAACCTCCTTCTTTTTTTGATGGTGGTTAAAAATGAGTAATATTATTGGTTAGAAGCTTACTTCTGTAATATTGATGCCAGTCTCATTATCGTGGAACTTAGGCAGCATAGGTGTACTCCAGTAGATAGATACTCCGCAGGTCATCGCCGCTATCGACACTGGAAATATAAACAACGATTTATCTATTACTTTTAGCACTGATCTCTAAACATAAATAGTTTAACCAGAGATAACACATTCAGGAGTTATAGTTTTTTTTTAGCTATGAAACTTTCCATATTTGAGCTCAAATTGAAAACATAAGAAAACCTTACACAAGACATCACGATATACACTATTGTCTAATTACCTCGACGTATTTACTTGTAGGATTATGCAGTATGCAGAAAAGATATACCTACTAAGAAGCGCTGCACTCATCAATAAATCAATCTTGCAAAGTGTCCTCTATATTTTTAGGGTTCCGTAAAACGTAAAAACGGAACCCTTATAGATTCGTCATGTCTGTCTGTCTGTCTGTCCGTCCGTATGTCACAGCCACTTTTTGCCGAAACTATGAGAACTACACTGTTGAAACTTGGTAAGCAGATGTATTATGTGAACCGCATTAAGATTTTTACAAAAGTTTTTTAAAAAAACAAAAATTAGGGGTGCCCCCCATACTGAGAACTGAAACTCAAAACATTTTTTTTCATCAAACCTACACGTGTGGGGTGTCTATCGATAGGTCTTCAAAAATGATGTTGAATAATTAGCGCGAGAGACGCTTCCAAAGTGGTAAAATGTGTGCCCCCCCCCCCCCCTCTAACTTCTAAAGTAAGAGAATGAAAAAACTAAAAAAAATATATGATGTACATTACCATGAAAACTACCAACGAAAATTAGTTTGAACTCGATCTGATGAGTAGTTTTTTTTAGTCTATACTAATATTATAAAGAGGAAAGATTTGTTTGTTCGTTTGTTTGTTTGTAATGAATAGGCTCCGAAACTACTGGACCGATTTCAAAAATTCTTTCACCTTTGGAAAGCTACATTTTTCCCGAGTAACATAGGCTACGGCAGATGGCGCTGCAGTTGATATCTAGGTTATTATTCGAGCGAAGCCGGAGCGGGCCGCTAGTACGTCATAAATACACTATTATTAAAACTTCGATCAAAGTTACAACGAACTACAAGAACTATGTGTACTATGTATATTATGTTACTTGCTGCAACGGAACCTTTCATGGGCGAGTCCAACTCGCACTTGGCTACTTTATTTATATAGAATTTATCTCACTTTTGTACAGAACAGCCATGGACGTATAAAAAATCGGTCCAGGCGTTCTCGAGAAATCGCAAAAAAAAATGCTGTTGCACTCGTGCATATTATGTGGCCGACTCTATGGACACAGTTTTTGTTTTAGCGAGACTACGTCCGACTTTTGCTATACGTCCATGAGAACAGCATTTTTTTGCGATTTCTCGAGAACGCCTGGACCGATTTTAAAATTTATTTTGTTGTTCGAATAGGTATGCTTCCCGAATGGACCCATATAAATTTCATTAAAATAGGCCGGGTGGTTTTTGAAAAATGAACAAAAAAAACTAAAATTTACAATTGATGTGCATAATTTCGCTAACTTAAAAAACTGTGAAGGAAAACATCGTGAGGAAACCGACATGGATCTTTCGAAGTCTATCATTATATAATTTACTAATATAGTATATCATTCACTAACCCGCACTTGGCCAGCGTGGCGGATTATGATTTTGCTATACGTAGAGTTGTTGACAACAATGATTTTAACTTTATATTTATATGTAGGTATGTATATGTTTAAAGCCGAAAGGGGTGCCTTACGGCTTAGAACAGCTTTTATGCTTGACCCAGAGAAATCAAAGATTAAGTTTTCTGGAAATTAAACTTTTGTTTACTTAGCCATTAAATAATTTTAAACTAATTTTCAAAAGCAGTAGTTTGTTAACGTAAGTATTATTACTGAAATGCTTTTTTAAAAAGCGTTATTTTTTGGTTTATTCTAAACCAAAAAAGGAAATTAGATTAAATAAGTCAAATTTAAATTATTTATTAGTAAGGGCAACGAGACGAGCGTGGCATGCGTCTGATGGTAAGCAACACGATTATACGGAACACCAGTAGTAGTTAGTAGTGGTAGGACTCTTAGCAGAGTCCGCCTGGGGAAGTACCACACCTTTGCCAAATCTTCTACCGCCAAGCAGTAATGTGCAAACATTACTGTGTTCCGGTTTGAAGGGCAATGATTCCAGAGAAATTACAGGGCTTAGAGACATAATATCTTAGATCTCTGGGTGACGAGCGCAGTGCAGTGCTAGGTAATGATTTGGACTATCATGTTCCAATAGCTGCGTGTTACTGTGCTGTTATGTGGCAGGCATGTTGCTTACCATCAGGCACATGGCCAGCTCGTCTCGTCACTCTATGCTAAAAAAAAAAAAAAAAAAAAAAAAAAAAACATTGTACCACTATTTCTGTTTTTAGATAACTCTGTGATTTCTTCACCACCTCTGTGGTTATAGTAGAGTGTTACGGGCAGGCGTGTTACTTACCATTAGCCGCGTGTCTTGCTCGTGTCTTAATTTATCCTATATTAAAATAACGATCAAATTGGTACTCACCTGCCAATGTGGCAAAATACTGCATTTTCCTACTGTCACTAACTTCTTCCATTTTCACTTGAGTATGGACACTTAACTTTAAAAAATGATTTTCTTAATTCACTTGTTACTACCACAAAGAAGCAAAGGTTATGATTTCAAAAATTTTACTATATTTAAAATGTTTATTGAACGTGGTGCCTCAGAGAGGCTATCTACAATGAAAGAACGGAAATATCTCTGGAATAGATTTATTTTAGCAACATATTAGCAATATATCGCCAATATACCACGACCTTAGTTTGAACACGATCATACCGGCTTGCGTATCACGTATCCAAATAAAAACATTGCGAAACTATATTCACTTGATAATTGACCAAATTAAAAGACTACGTAGACGTTAAAACTGAACTCGTGATGTATGTGTTGGACTGATTAAATAGTAATAGTAGTAATTGGATGATATGTCATATTAAGTTTACTTCCCGCCACTCAGTAGTCTGCAAGAGTGGCTATGGCTAAAGGTTTTTTCATGAGATATTTTAATAGTATAGTGATAAGACGAGCAGGACATGTGCCTGATGGTAAGCAACATGCCTGTCCATAACATCACAGCAGCAGATACGCAGCTATTGGAACAAGACTTCAAACTCAAACCTTTACCTAGCACTTCACTGCGGTCGACACCCCGAGATATAAGATGTTTTATATCTACGCCCTGCCATTTCACTGGAATTATTGCCCGTCAAATCGGAAAACAGTGACATTTTTACATTAGTGTTGCGATAGAATGACTGGCAAAGGTGTGGCACTCCACAGTCTGACTGTATACAGAAACGTCTACAAATTACAGAGCAAAGAGGTAATCTTATAATCTCATATCTCTGGGTGACGAGCGCAAACTGGCCAAAGAGGTCATCATAAAAAAAATATTGAAATTTCAATTTATCTTAAAACAAGAAGATATATTATATATCTAGGTGACGAGTGCAATACAGTGCTTGTCAATGACTTGGACTCTTTCTGTTCAAACACCTGCTTGCTGTGCTGTCATGGTCTGTATGTTGCTGCTTCCCATTAGGTGCAAGTTTTGCTCGTTTCATCACTCTATGTTTAAAACAAAACAAAGTAAGCACACGAAATATTTCTTCAATCAGCGTACAATTGAGTTTCTTTTAACGTCGAGATAGAAAGTCCCTGTGTTTTTACCGGAAATTTTGTCTGGGCTTCAGAGTGTGCATAAATATTGGCCCCGAACGACTGGATCCACGTAAATTATTAAGGAAGCAACTTGACACTTCACACAGTTTTCTCAAAAGGTTTGAATTTTTTTTATATAACTTTGAATTATATTTAGCATTTCCTTGCACCACAACTGAAAGTCTATGAGTACTGAAAGATACAGAAAAACTAAAAATGATGAAATGAAACTGTGGGTTTTTCTTATACTTTTATTTTACCATTAAGTTATAAAATTATAAATGCTATTTAAAGCCAGATAAGGATACATTTAGCGTCTATTCAAGAGGCGTGTCGTCACGACATCTCTGAGATTATCTATGTGACTCTTAGTCATTTAATTACACAACATTACCTATACAAAGTTTCAGCACCTTACAATGAAAATTTACGTAGTTGTTGCACATTATTTTTTTATTAATTCATAGGTCATTTACGTGTGACATCATCTAGGTCTACCGCCGAACGAAAAATGTCATCGCTTTGATGTTTCTCTCTCTTTTCTTTTCGCTTGAAATGATAGAGACAGCATTAGCAAAGCGATAGCCGATTTAGTTAGGCGGTAGAGGTGCGGTTCAGGCGACCTCTATCAAAAGCCGCTTCTCGCTTGGCTCAGAAACTCGTGTCTTCTCGTGCCAAACGAAAAGCGGTGGGTGGCGTAGGCACTTCCTTGAAAAAGACCGCCCGATGCGGCTGAAATTTAAGTCGGACTAGATTGACTATATCACACATCAGTAACTCATGAATTAATTATAAAATCTTCAAATAGTGTACAACGTCCATAATGCTTATTTTAGTTATTTTTGTTCATTCGAAATAAAAATACTTGTAAGTTGTATGTTATAATACTACTTTGACCTAAGGAAAATACAAAATACGAGTAAATACATGCTACACGTTAGAATCGAGTTTAGTCAATACACTAACTGCCGTATTTCTAGGTAACATGATTGAGCATATTAGAAATAAGCTAATGCGAACCACAAACCCGTCAAATGATAGAGCAAAATCAAGGCTCTATTTCTAAATATTTCCAAAGATTATCACAATCTCTAAGAAACAAAATGAGTTTACGTCAAATTTTACATACTTTTTTATTATAAAGTGTCGAGACGAGCAAGTCATGCCCCTGATGGTATGCAAGACGCCTGCACGTAATGGCCGAATGCCACGCATTTGAATATAAAGGTTAAAAATCACTCCTTGGCATTGAATTGCGCTCGACACCCAGAAATAGAAGATCATCTTAATTAGTAGTTCGGCAGTAAAGGTATTGATTATTAGGATTTAAGTAGTTTAGTTGAGCTTAATGTAGGTCAGTAGGTAGTTACTTTAGGTTATACAGTGAAGTTAGAACTTAGTTACAACGGAGTCTTGTAATTGTGTGAAAATTACGATTAACTTGTGTTACTTATACTACACTTAAATTATGTATAAGATATTCCTTTTGATTAACAGTAGGTAGAAGCAGTTCGCTAACAAGAAAGATCTTAAAATATTTGTTACAAATGTGTAAAAATACTATGAACACGCTCATACACTCAGTTTTTCAATACCTTTGTTAGAGTAACGAGTAGAGAGTCTCGTCACTCTATGCTATAAAAAAAAAAAAAGTATTTATAAGTACTTAAATGTGGAACTACGTGTAATTAGCCTCAAACAATATTAAACAGTAAGTAATAATACATCGTTTTCCCAAGTGCAAATTTACAATTTCGTCATAATTACTGGTGGAGATGGAGGAAAATATTGTCAGAACACCAATATGAGTCGCCCGCCATATATCAGTTGGTCGGCGAGGTGGGTTGTGACCTTGACTCGCTTCTAGTAAGCGAAAGCCACGAATCCTAGCACTTGGTACACAAAAAGGCAGTTTATTTAAATTTAACATAAATATAGTTGCGCTACGAGTATTATCACTTGGGGGAATGCATATAATATAAAAGGATATAGAATAAACATTTCTCTCTTAAAAAACGTTATCGAGAGATGATCAAAACATTATCGAGATAACACATACACAAATTAATATAAATACTCCTTAGTAAGATTTTTTAAATGGTACACGTTACCATCTCTAGTTCAGTACTAAACTAGGAGATCAAATAAAAATATTGTCTAATTAACAAATACGTAAGTAAACCAAAACAACGTATAAAAAATATCTGAATCAAAACATATGTATATTTGTCATGCCACGTTCATTTCACTACGTCTGCTCGGTTTTTTGCGTAAGGCTTTCTAGTTCTGAAACATTTTCGCCCTTTGTACCGTTCATCGGGACAGCATTAAGTTCTTTGCTTTCAACCTTTACATTTTTAGCAACGGCCACATCGTTCAAAGATACTTCTTCTAAATTCTCACAAGTGCACACATACGCATCTCCTTGAAACTCCCTCTGTATTTCATCCAAAGTTTTCCCTCCCGTCTCCGGGACTACGAAATAAGTAAAAACGGCACCAGAAAACGAAATACCCGCGTAAACCCAGAACACGCCCTGCAAGCCCAACAAATCTTTCATATCTTGATAACTCTTCCCGCAAGCAAAGCCCAGAACACCACCAAAGATATTCAAGGAAGTCATTGCTATAGATTTTACGTTTATAGGGAAAATTTCAGATGGAATAACAGAGGATAAAGGAATAAAGCCAAATGTGGATATGACGCTTGAAAGTATGATAGCCGTGATCGGTATGAATTTGTAGTCAGAGAGATATTCTAAGAAGACTAAGTAGATTCCAACAGTGACGAGTGAGCATCCGGTTCCTAAGTAAGAGGTGATCAGAAGTGTGCGGCGTCCTATGCGGTCTACTAGAAATGATCCCACCAAAGCTGTAAAGAAAATACAAGTTAAACAAACTGTTAACGATTGTGGTACGGGTATTTGAAGGGCAAACATAGCAGGTAACAAAGATAAAAATTATCTCTGACGAAATAGAATGAAAGATAATCTATTACAACTGCACAAATTCAGCAGATTATAGCACATGTTTACTAAGAATCTCGTGAGTGTAAAAAACTGATTAAGCTGATCTTTTTACACCGAAAACGATCTACAGATTGTAGTTTATTTTTGTAAATTCTTTCTCAGCGTAATGGCTAGAACGTTTTTTAACCGATTAGAAAAAGGTTTTTCAATTCGACCGTCCACTTTCAACTGTATCTCTGAGATCTTTTTCAAGTATCCATTTACAAGATTTTCATCATTGACTTTAGCGGTGAACATTGTGAGAAAACCTGAGTGTTCCTAGAAATTCCCATTCCAAATCAAACTCCAATTCCCATTTCTGTCCATGATGGCCATATACAAATTGTACTCTCGGATAGTTTCCGGTGGTACAGTCAACGCTCACCGTACGAACCGACCGATGGCGTCGTCAGACACTTACCACGCCAACCCGTACTGGGCCAGCTTGGTAGATTATAGCTTTGAGTTCTTGAGAGAGAAGGCCGAGTCCCAGCAGTGAGAACATAAAGTGAGCTATTTTTACTGATACTCTGATTCTTAAATAAAATTTATTTATGGTTTCTTGTACAACCCCTAATTAAATTATATAAATAATTAACAAATATGTTTCTACTTACAGGTGACTGCGGTTACGACGCCAAAAGCAATGAACCCCAGATGACGATGTAGTTCATTCAGTCCACCATCCTTCATGATAGCTCCCAAGTAATGCTTGATGGCAACCCCACCAGTCATTATCTGGGTGAACTTTATACCTGGAAATAATAACGAATAGTATAAAAATGTTGCCTATACGAAACCATTTTGCTAGTCTTATTAGCTAGTACATTTTACAAATTAAAAGTATAACTTGACATAAGACATAATATATCTTATGAATCTTGATATTCATTGTGCTCTTGCAGAGTCCGCCTGGGAAAGTGTCACACCTTTGCCAGTTATTCTGCCGCCAAGCAGTAGTGTGGAAACATCTGTATTCCAGTTTGAAGGGCAATGTTTCCAGATAAATTACTAGGCTTAGCAATAAACACCGTATATCTCCGGGTGACAAGCGGAGTGAGTGCGATGATATGTAAACTTTTGGAATCTTCGTGGTCCAATAGATGCGTGTCACTCTGCCGTTATGTGCATGTTGCTGCCCATCAGGCACATGTCGTGCTCGTCTTGTGACTCTATACTAAAATAACATTAACCTTTAAATCAGAACACACAACACAACGGTAAAACAATGTGCCGCGACAAAAGTATGATAGTCCGAAATCCCAGAGCTCCCAGACGTCACCTATTTTTTGATGAATGAATTGTGGACGATTGAGTAGAGTTAGTAAGTACTAAGAACACATGCTTACTCGCTAACTTGCTTAGACGCCCAATTTTGAGATATGGGGTAATGAAGGTATATAGAAACATTACTTACTTCACGTATTTTCTAATAAGTGATTTTCACGTGTGTTGTAGGTAGGCAACATCCTTAAAAACAAGGTTCCAAAACTCCCAGACACTTTCCGTCACCCGTTTTGCTTAACAACTCCAAAATAATAATTTAACTTCACTTAAATTCTCATGCTCCATTTGTAAATATGTTCGTCAGACAACTATTTTGTTGCTTTTTACAATAAAATAGACCAATCTAAGGGGACAATCATCCCCTAAACTCAACTATGTCCTATAGGTAAGAGCGGGAGACTGAGTGAGACATTTACTAGGAAATATTGACTTAAAATTGAGTTTAGGGGATGGTTGGCCCCTTGGATTGGTATGTCTTATTGGAAAACCCTTTAAAATAGTTGTCTGACGAACATATTTACAAATGGAGCATGAGAATTTAAGTGAAGTTAAATTATTACTTTGGAATTGTTAAGCAAAACGGCCGACGGAAAGTGTCTGCGAGTATTGGGACCTTGTTTTTAAGGATATTGCCTACAACATACGTGAAAATCACTTATTAGAAAATACGTGAAGTAAGTAATGTTTGTATGTACCTTCATTACCCCATATCTCAAAATTGGCCGTCTAAGCAAGTTAGCGAGTAAGCATGTGTTCTTAGTACTTACTAAGTCTACTCAATCGTCCACATTTCATTCATCAGAAAATAGGTGACGTCTGGGATCTTACTCTATGACACTTCCACAAGAGCGACAAGGCAAGAAAGTTGATACCCGTCCTCTCGGTGTAAAGCGTTTGTGCCAACTCTATACGTATTATTTGTAAACTCTTTGGTCCTACCATTATAACACTATTTTCATTTACTTACCGGCCGAAACGATGACAGCTCTTCTGTATTGTTTACCCCTGAACAGCTCTTTTTCTGAGTTAGAATGGATCATTTCGTTCTTGACGCTCGCCTGAATCGACGCTAGTTCCTCATCGACGCTCTGGAATTAATAAACCAATAATTTATTCCAAATATTTTTCAGGAAGAACCAAAAAGTGAAGAAACCAAGAAGAGCGTAATTTTAAATTTTGTGAGGATTAATAGTTTCTAAAGAAAGGAGTTTCTACACTTATTTTTTTTTCTTTTCAGATTTAGAAAAAAATAAGGATTGGGATTAAACTGTAGTGGTAGAACTCTTAGCAGAGTCCGCCTGGGGAAGTACCACACCTTTGCCAGTTATTCTACCCCCAAGCAGTAATGTGCAAACTGTGTTCCGGTTTGAAGGGCAATGTTTCCAGAGCAATCACAGGGCTTAGAGATATAACATCATAGATCTCTGGGTGACGAGCGCAGTGCAGTGCTAGATAATGATTTGGACTCTTCATGATCCAATAGCTGCGGGTCACTGTGCTGGCATGTGGCAGGCATGTTGCTTACCGTCAGGCACATGTCCTGCTCGTCTCGTCACTCTTTATTTATAAATAAAAACTATACAATATTTTTATTATTTTTCTCGGATTTTTTACTTGTTATTTAAGGTCTCTGTAGTAGCGCTCGCGGTTTGTCCTACGCGGGACATGGGACATGGGGCGTAGGACTACGCACCGTTATTTTCACGTGATAAAAAGTAAAAAGGGCACTTATGTATGTACCATTCCAGGCCATAATATGTCATCCAAATTTCAATCCGATCCGTTCAGCCGTTCCGACGTGATTCGAGACGTGGAAAAACATTCATATTTATAATATCAACAAGGTAGTATAGCTGATTAAACCGCGGGCAAACTTACTAACTAAAAGCGATTAGGGTAAGGAAAAATTTACGATGTAACCGATTAACGATTCCTCCCGTATTCATCCAGGATAAATAATGAGGTACACAGAGAGATTGTTTATAACAATCGTGAATAAAATATTTTTCATATTATGGAAAATGTAAAAAGCAGGTTTTTTTATAATATTTTGGTAAACGAGCGAGACAATATGTGCCTGATGGTAAGCAACACACTAGTTCATAAGAGTGTAGTGCCATGCAGCTATTTTCACATGTAAGTTTAAATCCATGCAGAACTCGTCACCTAGAAATGTTAGAAAAAAAATCTCGTTGCCCAGTATTTTCTCTGGCAACATTGACTTTCGAACCGGAACAAAGTAATGTTTTACACATTACTGCTTCCTGCTTCGCGGTAGTAATGTGTAAAACATTACGGTAGTGACAAAGATGTGATACTTCCCCAGGCCAACTCTGCAAAAAGTCCTACCTACCACTACAATAATAAACTGAAGATTATATTTTTGTTTGGCAGATTACAGTTCAGAGGTGGTCCCATACAAATTTCATGGAAATCAGTGTGGCAGTTTTAGAAAAAAAATTAATTTTTTTTTTATTTACTTTCATTTATCTGGACGACTTGATGATGATAGCTTCTTATGGTCGAGAGTCTGTATTTTTTTTTTTAAATTGAAGTTTCTCTTTTTTGTTTCTTCGGAAAAAATAAATTATTAACATTACTTTAAAATCCCCAAATTTATTCAATGTGTTCATTAAGTATCCATTGATAGATGATTGAGATTTAATTATGGTAAGTAGACAAGATATTAGGTATGTTCTCATTGTAATTAAGTTTTATTAATAAAAGCTTTTCCCATAAAAATTTGGTGATATTTTTGTAATTTCACATTCTTAAATATTAAATATTAGCCGTAGTGGGACAATATAGCTACTATGTTACATGTTCGATAACAGAACTTAATTTTATTCATACCACAACATTCATAATTGATTACGAACCAAACAATAAGGCACTGTGGTGTTCTGAGAAACTTCATCACAGTAGTGGATGTAATTGTAAGTTTATCAGGGTACAATGACGCATTAGACTATCTACGAGAATAAATTATAAGTTCCATTGTTTACTAAGTTGGTTGTATTAGCCCGTTATATGTTTCCGCTGCCTGGACTCAGGTCAGTCCGGTTAAATACCTACCGACATAATCTATCATACTCGAAATGAGTTATTTTGTAATTATTATTATTTTGCAATGCAATTTTGCATTGTATTATTTACCGCATACACAATGTTGCGTGTTCGTACAGAATAATTTTGTTTTCCTTCTGAGTTATAACCGTTGTCAACAAATTATGTGTACTTATTTGTATTTTCATGTGTTGGCAGATGATTATTAAAAAATTACAAAGATTAACAAACGTAAAAAAGTGTGTGGGTACTATGTGGTGGGTGGGCACGCAAGAATGTAATATTTCTTCTCCTTTTCGTTGTGCTAAGAAGTCTAATTTCAACTATTGAATAGAATTGCGATTACGACAGGGTCTAAAATATACCATTCTAATTAATTTGTCAGATAGCTTATAGAAAAATATGGGACATGTATTTTTTGTTTTATCAAATTATCAAAAATTTACAAAGATATAGATAGATGACCAAACTTCCGGAGTGGGGGGGGTTGTGACGTCACACTATAGTAAAAATCGTACCATATCGTGACGTGACTCGAAACTTCTAAGCACTGTATCTTCGACGTTTTTTGTTTGTGAAACATACAAAAAATACGTATACAATATTTTTAACAACCTAACTGACGGACTAATTACTTTTTTTTTAGTCGTCTCGCCTATTGAATAATTGTATATCTTCAGCGCGAGAAGTATAATAATATTGATCAAAGGTGGCCCACTGGTTAAAAAGCATACATGTCCTCCCTATCGCACAGTTTTGTGGCTTGACCCACGGAGCCAAAGCTGGATCCGCTCTTGATACCTGGGTACAAACATTCATTGAAGTTTGCTTAGTTATATAACTTACCTTTTCATTACAATTTCCGCGAAGCCTGCTCAACTCCCTCCTTGCTTCTTCCACTTTGCCTTCTTTCAAAAGAAAATGTGGCGTTTCTGGTATCCACCAACAGGCGGCGCCGTACAGAAACGGCAGAGGTAGTAGAACGTAGTTTAATGCCGTGTAAGTTATGAACGTTCCTATGGACATGATGATGAGGTTTCCCAGGCTGAAGGCGAACCGGGTGATCAGAGCTAGTGTCGCGCGGAGGTCCTTCTCGGCTATTTCTGCGAGGTAGATGCCTATCACCTGAAATAGAAAAAACGAAAGAATGATATAATAAAAATAAAAAAAATACATCTATAGATACAAACAAATGAATTTGAAGAGTCTGTACTCTGTACGTAATTTTATATTAACAAGTTTTTACTAAGTTCAAATGAAAGTACCTATATAACTAGGTACCTATATCTATAAAATTATTTTTTTTGTCTGACCGTATAATATATAGGTATTGTAATTGTTATGTATACCGTATACCTACCTACTTATTCCATACATTTGTTAAGATGTAAGTATTAAAGGTTTTATGGGGAACTATCTATAATGTTTTCAGGGGATTCCACTAACTAAACCTTATCACTAGTTGGGTTTGGTAATTCGCAAACACCTAATTCAGTTCTTTGAATTGCGTATCCATACGTAATGTTCGTAGCAGTGGCCCAATAGGGTACAATCCTCAAAAAACTAAGTAGCCCGTTAGTTAGATTGCCAAAAAATATTGTACACGTATTTTTTCTTTTGTTTCACTAACAAAAAATGACGAAGATACAGCGCTTCGGAGTTTCGTGTGACGTCACTTGTGAGTACGATTTTTACTCACGAGTGACGTTGCGACCTCCCACTCTCGAAGTTTGATGGTCTATATCTTTGACGATTTTTAATATTATGAAAAGACAAAAAATACGTGTCCAATATTTTTCCATGATCTAGCTGACGGACTAATTAGGATGGTGTATTTTTGACCCAGTCCGGTACCCAATTCACATTGATATCCTATTAACTATGAATATCATATGTGTGGCACTTTGTTGCTAAATCACGTATCTCTCTACTTAGTCGGTATAAATCACGTCGTAACCTCTGAACCATAGAGTTTAGAGATTACAATACTTTATCTAAGCTCTGAACGGCGGCTCTACCGCCGAACGAAAAATGTCATCGCTTTGTTGTTTCTCTCTCTTTTCTTTTCGCTTGAAATGATAGAGACAGCATTAGCAAAGCGATAGCCGATTTAGTTAGGCGGTAGAAGCGCAGATCGAGCTGAAATTTGGAATACAGGTAGATTATAGTCTGGAAGAATACAAAGGTTACTTTTTATCCCGCGAAAATAACGGGATAATCGGGAACTACGTGGGTGAAACCACGGAGGGCTCCGAGTCAGCTATAAACAATAGAATTTCTACGCACAGCTCTATTCGACGCGTGACCCTGCTAAAGTTCGTCAAACGCTTGTTTGCTTATCGGTTATTGCGAATTCTGTCGCTGTATACAAAACAAAACAGTTTAACAATAGGTATTTAATTAAATGTAAAATAGTTATGAGAACTTAACTGGTAGGTACGTAAGTGTTGGCACTCTATACTCAAGTGGTAGGTACTCGGTATGGCGTCTGCAGTAAAGGACTGCGTTGATATTACTTTTTTGAATGAAACGCTTTATGCCTACAAATTAGATTTATTCCTGAGTTTTAAAAGATTTTTTCTAAAGATATGTTTAAAATAAGTACTAAAATCAAGCCCTCTGTCTGTTAGTATGTATATGTATTGTCACCGTCACCTATTTGCGACACTAGGGGACATTCTATCGTCATCTTATGTTATATACCTTTAAGACTAGTGTAGTGTGTAGTAGTTACCCGCGTAGTTCCTGTTCTTGTTATTTTCCCGTGATAAAAAGTAGCCTATTTGCTACTCCAGGCCATAATCTGCGTTCAACACGATCCGTTCAGACGTCGCTACGTGAGTTGCTCAATCACGTAACATAGAAACTTTCACAGTTATAACTAGGATTAGTAGAAAGCGTAATATGTATAATTTAAAAAAACATGTTTGTGTGGAAGAAATCACTATCAACGATAAGACCACCAGTTGTTTTGCTGGTCTTACAACTTACAACAGTGAATACGATACGATGTTGTTCGAGACTCTTCGCTATAAGGCCGTTTAAAATTAGTCAGCCGTGTCACTGTGTGACAAACATTTTTTTAATTTAAAGTTGGACGTCTACTCTCTTTCTACGAAAACGTAAATTCGTAATATATTCGGGACTTTCCTTGTCCGATTCTATTTCGATCCGTCGTTTTGTCCGTACTATAATTAGAGTCAGCTTAGAACATTTAAATTTCAAACAATGTTCTATCGGCCGAAACGAAGTAGAACGAGAGCAGGAAAGTCGCAAGTTTTTTTTCGAAATTACGTTTTCGTAGAAAGAGAGTAGACGTTCAGTTGTTTCGTTTTTTCAACATCAAAAAAACTATCGCTTGTGCAAAGTCCTTAGTAGTAGTCAGTATTAATTATATAAATCAAGTGGCCCAATGGCAGGGTAAGTTCCGTCGCAATAATAGATACGTAAAATATTCGAGCTGTACGCTGTACTCACCGTACTCATCATGCCGGTACTACAACTCCATAGAAACACAGCAATACCAAGAACCCAGCCTTCTACAGTGAACACTGCTATCACCTGAAAACAAACGTAGAATATTATTACCAAACAGTTTGGGTCTTCACAAGTACAGCCTTAGAGTGAAATAAGTTGCCAGATAAATTGTTCCCCGAGAAATAGGTACAATGTAGAGTTTTTTCATATACATACAATGGGGGGAATGGGGACATTTATGACTCGTCGCGGGAAACCAAGAGTGACAAGGGTTAAAAGGCAGACGCCATCTAAGGCCAATTACCATAGCATCTTTATAAAAAAAAAAATGAAAATTAAAACTTTAATGGACAAGCGAACACATGAATGCTGCAAACACAGTAACTGTTTACGCATTCATGCTTGACAGTAAAAGTGCAATAAAATAACTGGCGAAGCAAAAAAATTCAAATAGACTTTAGGGCTTCCACACAAAACTGCGATGCGATGCGAAGCGACGCCGCATCGGAGGAATTTGGTATGCTGAATTGATCCGATGCGGCGTCGCATCGCATCGCATCGCAGTTTTGTTTGGATAGAGAGAAAAATTCCACACTTCGGCATAGTAGATATAAATACATAGGTGTCCTGTGTGACCATTTGTATTGTATCGATCGATGACTCCTTTGTTTTAAATCGTTCAATGAAAAGCAAGTGTTGCTTATTGATAATAACACAAATCAATCAATTAGGTCCAAGCAGCGGAGGCGTGTGGACGATCTCATGAAATGAGGGGTATTACATGTATAACGTTACTGTTAGTATGCATTTGTGTATTATGTCTGATGTCTGCGTCTTAACTCCTAAAATCCTAAACGAATGCGCCGATTTTGAGGAGGTTTTCCGAATAAGACGTGATTGATAGATATATCCATCTATCGATAGATAAACTCTTTATTGCACTAAATAAACAAAAACAAAACAACAACCTAAAAAATATGGTTTAGTAACAATTGGCGGCCTTATCGCTAAAAGCGATCTCTTCCAGGCAACCGTGATTGGGGTGGTTCTTAGCTATAATTCGTGTCGGGATAAAATAAAACATTTGGCTTACTTGAGCTTCCAGGATCGATTCAGTCTCGGCCTGGGGTAAGTTCTTCTGCCGTGCCGGTGGCGTCAATTAAAAATATAGGTACAAACAAACAATAATTACCATTCCGATGGGTTACGCGGCTGCGATAAGGACTACGTAGGCATACCGTTGGCATTATGTCTGACGTGAAACTCTTGGCAAAGCTGTTGACAGGGATCATAACTCTAATACTCTCTCTACCGCTAGTGGCGTTAGGTAGGGCTATCACCCAAGGCGCCGGAAATAAAGCCGGAAATTCTCGAGCGTGACACTAGAGTGCAATTCACAGCCCACGAAAAATCTGTATGTGGCGTGCCAAAAGAAGTTTTCACTTCAGAAACTCGCCCAGGGCCCTGGTAGAGCTAAAAGCGGCACAGCAGGTTTACTACGAAAACAAACTCCGAACGATCGCATCCGACCGACAGCTGAATCGGATCTGTAGCCTACCACAAAAAACACTCGGATCGATACATCTTGGTCGGAAGTTATCTAAGACTTAGGTGGGATGAGGGTCGGATCGAACGAAACAGCCGATTCGATCAACCGACCGATTGTTTATCGAGGTAGGAAACGTCCATAATTTCGGCCTATATATCGTTTATCGGACTTCGTAGTAGACCTGCTGTTCTCCACTAATGAAGTCAGTGTCGTCATCATAAGTTCTAGATATCTAACAGTAATTACCGATCCAATCGCTTGCACCGGCGCACTGAGCAAGACCGTGGCACGCCGCCCCAGCTTGTCCGACGTAAAACGAGTCACGAAACTTCCCACCAGGAACCCCACCGGGATCATCGCCACCATCCATGATATTCCGGCCTGTTTTAAAAAAAACAATATTACAAAGTAAGCATTGAACAAGAAAATATTCAGAAAAGACCTCGCAGTTTTATTAGCCGCGTCGTTCTCGTTCCTGTAATTTTGCTGCGATAAAATAGCCTATTTACTATTCCTGACAAATTTCAACCCCATCCGTTCAGCCGTTCCGTGGTTCCGTCGTGATTAAGCAACAAACATCCAAACTTTTGCTTTTATAATACTAGCAGCGCCCCGCGGTGTTACCCGCGAAGTTCCCATTCCCCTTGTGCCCGTTGTTTTCCGGGATAAAAAGTCTATGTGTTCTTCCATACTATAATCTATCTGTGTTCCAAATTTCAGCCCAATCCGTTCATACGTTAGGACGTGATTGAGCAACAAACATCCAAATATCCATACATTGACATTTATCATATTAGTAGCATTGACTTATATTAGTAGTAGGATA
Organism: Ectropis crepuscularia; assembly: GCA_963693475.1. Taxonomy (NCBI): domain Eukaryota; kingdom Metazoa; phylum Arthropoda; class Insecta; order Lepidoptera; family Geometridae; genus Ectropis; species Ectropis crepuscularia. Next base: position 10,029,360 of record OY856345.1, read on the forward strand.
AACATTTATTTTGCTCTCCGCATAAATCCAAAACGTGGTTGTCTGTTGTTTTACTAATATGCTATAAATATAAAGGCAATGCGATTTATCGCAGATTCATGCGCCAGGGTGTTTTGGCCTCTAAGCTAAAGCGAAGAAAATTATGATACTGGTTTGAACCATGGACGTACAAAAAAAGGTCGGCCACATAATATGCACGTGTGCGCTGTCACATACAGGCTGACACCCACACATACACATATCAGTGGGTTATTACACGCGCAAACTTGTGTTTATGTTTACGTGTCAGCCTATCAGCGACAACCTGACAACGCACACGTGCAAATGTGGCCGACTCTAGTGACACAGCTTTTGTTTTATCGAGACTACGTCCGACTTTTTTATACGTCCATGGTTTGAACACACACTTAATTTAATAAAATAAGACTTGTTACAATCAATTAACATATACTATTTCAACGTCTATAACACCCAAATGTGATATAAACCATTGGATATGCCCTGAGCACCATGAATTTGGTAATAAATTGAGTCTCTGTGAGTAGCGTAAGTGGGTTACACACCACCAATCTACTTGGCCCCTAAAATCACTAGCGGCCAGGTATTCTGTGGTTCTACTTATTTTGGTGGCTACAACGAATGGTGATAGGTAAAGACCCGAGGGTCTACCGCGTAACTAGAACTGTCTTAGCTTTGATATTACGCTCTCTTTTCTTTCCGCTTGAAATGATAGAGACAGTAATAGCAAAAGGAAAGCCGATTTAGTTAGGCGGTAGAAGGACCGGCCGCGTGCAATTTTCTAAAGCTACGTCCAAAAGACGTGGAGCAATAAAGGAACATCTGGACTCTACCGGCAGAACCACGTACAATGCTTTTACAATCGTCCTTTATTACCTCATTACCGCGGGAACTCACTATATCTAACTTATTCTTATCTCAATAACTATTACCGAAAACATCTGTAGAACTGTTTGATCCTCCTACCTTATTGTTTCCTAAATATCGTAATGGGCACACTCGCCGCATTGTCTAAACAGCTCTACGATGCACGTGTTTTAAATAGTTCTTTGCTAATATTCCCAACATTGGCACTTGGCACGCAACTCATTAACTAGTTTAGGAGACTCTTAGCTGGGGGACTTAGAAGCCTTTGAAACATTTTTATTAATAATTTGAATGTTGCGTGTCGAAAAAATATATCATGTAAGTACTTAATACCGCAACATCGTCAATACGTCAATAGTCTCAGAAAACTTATTCTTCTAAACTTCTAACAGTGGTGTTGCAGTCTTGCATAAGTGGCAACCAAAAGTGGATCATCTGTTTTTTGTGCCTTTTTTTGAGTTGTTTCTAAGGAATGACAAGGACCTTGAAAGATAGGATTTATTTTTAGCTCTTGTTAACTATCGAGACATTTATCAAAATACGATACTAAATTTAAGACACAACATTTCGAAATCGAGTCACTCCAAGTGATGTAGAGGAAATAAAAACTAGGCCTTTTGAAATAGATCCCAAAATATTAAAAAAATTATGTATAAATGTTAATAATGTCTTATAGTAATGTTATACCCCGTTTACATTATTCCAGTCCAGCGACCGAATCCAGCGCTGGATTGCTTACTGGAATAATGTAAACCAGCACAGGAATGCACCGGCACTGGATTGATGCATTCCAGTGCCGGTTTCCATTATTCCAGTAAGCAATCCAGCGCTGGATTCGATCGCTGGACTGGAATCATGTAAACGGGGTATTACACGAAGAGAGAGTTTTTACTTCTCTCTAAAAAACAATACTACCTAGTATTGTTTTTTTTTGCGAAACATTTATAGACCAATTATTTAAAATTTGATGCTGCCGTAATTTCTAAAAACAGATACCGGAAAAAGATTAAAGCCGGGTCACACACAGCGATCCGACAGCGATAGCGATCCGGTAGCGATAGCGATACGTACCACGTCACACAGGGCGACCTTCCCGCCGCGGGCGGCGGGAAGGTCGCCGAAGGTAGCGATAACGTAGCCGGTGTGACACCAAAAGCGATATTCACATTATACATCATGTCCGACAGCGACGAAGAAGAAATTCTTCTTTTATTAGCAATGTACCAAAAGAAACAACGCAAACCCAAAAGGATTTGGGTTCACGACATAAATATGAAACGAGATATGTTTGGAGAGTACCACCATTTGTGTAAAGAGCTGCGTTCATACGAGGACCGATTTTTTACGTATTTTCACATGAGTCAAACCACTTTTGATGAATTACATGACCTTGTAAGACCTTATATATTAAAGCTCGACACCAATTGGAGACGTGCTATTGGCACCAAAGAACGTCTATGTATTTGCTTGAGGTAAGTTTACCAATAATTACTTTAACTTAAACTTTTTTCAAAACCCGAAATGATATTATATTCATATTATGATATGTATTTGGATTCTAGGTTAGTGGAGTCGGCGGAGTCGCCATAGAGTTATCGATGACGTCATACATAAATAGCTTTTACTATCCTACAAAGAAATAATCTTTCAATTCGGTCCAGCCGTTCCAGAGATCCTTGCGTTCCAACAAACAAACTCTTCAGCTTTATAACATAAATTTCGTTCGAATTGTCCTCGCACTACACGAAACTGTTCATAACACTATGAAGTAATATTCTGGAAAAAGTATAAAAAATAATATTATTTCTATCAACCCACCAACTAGTATTATTTATTAGATATTAATTATTTGATCAGTACAAATCCGTAAATCCAAATATTGCTCGGATCATATATTTGTGAAAGTTTCATAAAAATAGATCAATTTTTATGTTACGGCATCACCTTTGTTTCGGTTTTCTACACATCTCCGTGAAATGCACTATATCGCACGAGTACGTTGTAAAAAAATACAACTCGTGATATCGTATCGCTATCGCTACAGTATCGCTACGCTATCGCTTTCCCTGTGTGACAGCTTGTACCGACTGCCATAGAACACAGCGCCCGCGCCCGCCGCCCGCCTCGCGCTGCGGCGCGATATTATCGCAAGGCGATCTTCTGTTTGTCGTCCGAATCTTGTCGCGCGGGAGAGCGTATCGTATCGTATCGCTATCGCTAGCTGTGTGACAGGTTGCATACAAATTCGAACATTACAAAAAATATCGTCCCGCGTCGTTATCGCTTTGTCGCGGCGGGAGGCATCAGTGTGACCCGGCTTTTATTTAATTAACATTGGTATTACTTTTTGAAATATCGTCATATTTTATTTCTTTTACCGAGATTTTGTATGTTTAGGTAAGTATCTAGATTACACTATATTTTTTTAATATTTTTTTTTTGTTGTTTAATACTGTTAAATCAATATTTTAGATAATGTGCCGGCTTTTTAGACGCCGCGTCTAAACCGTAGCGACCTCGCGGAGCTTTACTTCCAGCGTTAAAAAAGGGTATAAATAATTAAGATAGAGTTCTAGGAGTTAAGGTTTTATATTGGAAATTTTCTACTCCTTCTTTTTTTTCAAAATTTCTTAATTAAGAATTATCATTAGTTAAGAAATTAGTTAGTTAAGGAATAACTTTTTTTTTTTTGTAATCTTATTATATTTATATATTCTTATTAACAATAATAAGTATCGTAATTTTTTTATGTGCTAAAAAAACCCTTAAAAACTTTTTTCATAGACGTCATTCCGAACCGAATTAGGTATCGCACATGATTCTAGGAGCTTTATTTCTATTTAGCACGTTTTTGAACTTGTGGACTATAGAGTATCTACTTCCTACTAATATTATAAATGTCAATATTTGGATATTTGGATGTTTATTGCTCAATCACGACGTAACGTATGAACAGATCGGGCGGAAATTTGAAACACAGTTACGTAATAGTCTGGAAGAACACATCGGCTACTTTTTATCCCGAAAACAACGGGAACGGGAACCACGCGGATATAACGCTAGGCGCTGCTAGGCTATCATATTATTATCTTCATCAACTTGTATTAGGGATATAGTGATGTCCACGAAATAATTAGTAAGTATAGATAAGAAGTAGGTATATGGTATAGGTTAGGTCGGTCTATGAGACCAGGGGGTCTACCGCCTAACGAAAAACGCTTTGACGCTTTGATGCTTTGGCATTGCCGTCTCTTTCATTTCAAGCGAGAAGAAAAGAGACAGCAACGTCAAAGCGTCAAAGCTTTAAAGCGTTTTTCGTTAGGCGGTAGAGGCCCAGGACGTCTACTCTAAATCAGCGAAAACGTAATTTCGAAATAAACTCGCGATTCTCCTACTCCGATTCTACTTCGATCCGTCGTTTCACCCGTTTAAATGTTCTAAGTCTACTCTAATTAGAGTACGCTTAGAACATTTAAACGTCAAACAATGTTCGATCGGACGAAACGAAGAAGAACCGGAATAGGAAAGTCACGAGTTTATTTCGAAATTACGTTTTTCGTTTCATAGAGTATACCGGTATACGTCCTGGACGTCTACTCGCTTTCTAAGAAAAACATAATAAACATTCCGATTCTACTTCGTCTCGTCCGATCGAACATTGTTTGACGTTTAACGTTTGACGTTTGAGGCCTACTCTAATAAAATTAGAGTAGGCTTAGAACATTTAAACGGACGAAACGACGGATCGAAGTAGAACCGGAGTAGGAAAGTCGCTAGTTTATTTAGAAATTACGTTTTTCGTGGAAAGAGACTAGACGTTCAGGTATTATAAAAGTTACGAAATTACACTAATACTCACTTCATTAATTTTCATATTGGCTTCATATAATGCAAACTTGGCTATCACCGGTGCAGGCCATGCTGACAGGCCGCCAAGACTGAGAAATGCCAACGACACTGAAAACCATAAAAATACATACATTAAAGAATGCGTCAAAATATAAATTAAACACATTAAACCAATATTTTTTACTAACACTGAAATGTGGGCAAAACTTGTAACATCATTCGTTTTTCTTCTAAAATATGGAAATCCCACTTATATACCTACCACCATTTTCAAAATTTAACCAGAAGTCTTTATTCCATAAGCAGAGCACCTTATGTTCCCACTGCTGGGATTCAAGTTCAAGTCTTTCTCCAGCAACGAGAGAGTCAAGGCAAGGATAATCCACCTCAATGGCTCGTATTAGAATACGAGCTGACGGATAACACATGTTCTCGAAAGATAATTTTCCTGTAAAACAACCGGTCTCCTCACGATGTTTTCCATCATCATTAAAGCCTGTGCATCTGCACTTGAAATACACTTCAAAGCGCCGGCGGGATTCGACCCTACGACCACACGATTGTGAATCGGACGTTCCATCCACTAGGCTACTACGTCTCTATTATTTTCCTAGGCTTTATTAGAATCGTATAAGTCAGATCAAAAAAAATATCATGGTAATATACTCACAGCATATTGTCACCAAATACTGGATCTTGCGGCTGCCCTGCTGCATTTTGCGTTATTGATTAGAAACTCTTTTGAGAAACAGAAGACGTCTTCGTAGCTTCGAGCGAAATTCAAATTTCCCTCCAATTCTCCCGCTCTACGTCTTGACGGACCCACCACTGTTTTCAAATGTCAACCTGCGGCCCTGTCGGAATATATAAGTAGAAAGGTTCGTATCAAAACGGACACAAAAAATCCCCTAGCAATGAAATGGGAAGGCCCTACTTCGTCGATCGTTACCGGCCCTTAAAATAATGCTAATTGCTAAGTCGTCTAAATTTAACACAAATATGAGTGAAGTACAAACACAAACTACTAATAATACTATGTGGTTAGTACACTAAGTGGGTATACAAGGAAATGAGTACGTACGTGTTATGATTTGTGAGTTATTTTTGTCGGTGGCGAGCTACGAACTACGAAGTGAAGTATCATTGGTGGCGACTGGCGAGCGAGATTTTACAAGTTTTGACACGAATTAGATAGAGACTAGAGTACGAGAATTTAACTAGCAACATGAGTTGAGGACGGATACGGATTGGTCGCTGTCAGCTGATAAGCCGCGTGAGTAATTATTATTAAAGATAGTTCAAGGACGTTTAAAAAAAGTCTCGTCCATGAGATAGTTATAATTATTTGTAAGTACAATAAAATAAATGGGCAATAAATAATAGGAGATGATTATGTTGTAAACCCTCGTAACAGAGTTACCATTTAGGGTTGACCCTATTAATTTTATTAGTTTTAAATCGTGTGTGTAAGTTATGTTCATTTAAAATTGGCTAAGTAAGATTTTTTTAAATGGTGTTTTTAATTTTCAGTTAAGTAATCGTTTTCATAATGCGCATACGGCTGTCAAAGATAGTTCTCAATTTAACCAAAGGTAGCGCAAATGTTCCATTTTTTACTGACTTTCTAAAAGGAGGAGGTTAGCAATTCGACCTCCATATTTTTGAAGTGAAACCTTCTTTTGGCGCGCCACTGACAGATTTTTCGTGCGCTGTGAATTGAATTCTAGCGTAACGCTCGGGGGGTCTACCGCCGAACGAAAAATGTCATAGCTTTGATGTTTCTCTCTCTTTTCTTTTCGCTTGAAATGATAAAGACGGCAATAACAACGCCATAGCCGATTTAGTTACGCGGTAGTGGGCCGGGAATGATAAGATATCTTACCCAATTAGGGGGCGTCCATAAATTACGTGAGATGATTTAGGGGGGGAGGGGGTCGAGTCAAATCTCATGTAATCTCACGTTAGGGGGAGGGAGGGTCTCGACAAATATCACGTAATTTTTGTTCTGATTGAAACAAAAAAGATTATACTGTTTTGTTCCATTCAATCCAAATTGTATGTACATGCTCAAGATTAATCTTGAGCGTCATCGTATTAATACGATTAAGATTATTCACTATTTCGAAGGAGCAGATGATTTTACAGAAAATCATATGGACATGTTGGTGCCAATAGTCTCTCTTGAGACCGCTTTAAATAGTAAATATACTTAGATACCTACGTACAGATAAAAGAAACCAAGAAATAGTTTTTCTTAAAAAAAAGAAAACATGAAAAAAATTCGTGACCGATATGACCGCCCGACTTCCCATCTGAGCTATTACGCTGTCGCGTCACGCGGCGAAATTTACCTTCGCAATCTAATGTCTAATGTGACAGTTTTTCATTGTCTAAAAACGTGCATAATATGCGTTTATAAAAAATGAAACCTAGTTAGATTGATTTATCGTCCCCGAAATGCATACATGATTTCATCAAAATCGTTCGAGCCGTTTCCGAAATTCAGATTCTATATATATATACATATTTATATAGGTACAAGAATTGCTCGTTTAAAGGTATAAGATGGACTGAATTAGAGTAGGTATTCTTTTCTTTTTATCATAGTAGATTGTCAAATTACTAGTCTAAACTAGTCGTAAATAAAAGCACGAAGCAAATAGTTTTTTTTCTTTCTACAATAACAACCCAACGCGTTTACGTAAGAAACCCACATTCTGAAAAATCTCACGTGAGATTGGGGGATGGGGGAGGGGGTTGAACAAAATCTCACGACATCTCACCAACGGGGGAGGGGGGGCCAGAAAATTTAAAAAAACACCTCACGTAATTTATGGACGCCCCCTTAGCCATCAAGAAATGCTGACGCAGTTCCTATTGACCATCTGGCCATGCACATGGCCACGCCCTCCAAATTTTGAGATAGTACTTAAAAGTTTTCACTTCTATCGCCCGTTCTTATGACATTTATTTTATAGATTTTTTTTTTTTTATAGTTTTTTTTTTTTAATAGAAATTTGATGAAACGTTGTGGCCACATTTAGTGAAATTGAGAACTGTCTTTATCTTTGACAATGCCAAGTATTTTTCCGTTCTAAAAATGCCTCATTACATTTAGAAAGGTGACCACGCCAACACGCCACCATGTAGAAAGAGTACCTCGTTATCCTCCTACCTCTCGTACCCTCGTACCTCGTACCTCGAGTAGGTACTTCGTAGGTAGGTCGGTAGGTATCTAGTTAGTAAGAAAGAGAGTGAGAGTCTTTTTTTATATGTAAGTACTTATTTGTTGTTTCAAATTATTGATGTAAGTTATTTTCATTTCTTGTTTTTGAAATTATTGCTATGGATGGCATGGACGTACAAAAAAGTCGAACGTAGTCTCGCTAAAACAAAAACTGTGTCCCTAGAGTCGGCCACATTTTCACGTGTGCGTTTTCAGGTTGTCACTGATAGGCTGCACGCTCACATGTACATACCGACACAAGTTTCCGCGTGTTGACCCACTGATGTGTGCGTGCAGTGCGTGTCAGCATGTAAGTATGTGACAGCGCACACGTGCATATAATGTGGCCGACTCTACGGACACAGTTTTTATTTTAGCGAGTCTACATCCGACTTTTTTTATACTTCCACGTATAGGTGGCTATGTTTTAAGCCGAGACATGGCCGACACCTTACTTATTAAAAAACATAACAGATAGCGCCTATCTGACGCTTGAATTTTTTTTGTCCAAACCAAAATTTCTATCAAAGTCAATTGAGCTATGTAATCGTATATTTTAACCGACTTTAAGAAACGAGGAGGTTCTCAATTCGGTTGTGTTTTTGTATGTATGTAACGCGATAGATGTGGCGATATTCCATATATGATAAATAACAAAATTTACTTTCAATAAACTAGACCACTCAGTGATAGTGAAATGATAAGCAGAAGACTTCATACTTTTCTAAAATGTATGAATAGAGCGCCACCCCAAAGAGGTGGGTGTGCGTAAACGCATATCCCCGCGTAAAAATAGGAGTGGTATAATAATTTCTGTAATACCTATCTATGGAAAATATTTTTTCATCCCACCAGCTCGGAAAGAGTACTTTTGCTCCTCGATGTCAGGGCGCAAAAGTCGTTTTTACCCTCTAGAGGTTAAAGTAAATTTGAATTTAGAACATCGTGTGTACTGAGGTTTTGAATTCAAAACATAATTTAACCTATTTATTTCTACCTCCTTGGTGCCGAATTCATCATACATTTATTTTTAATTTGTTAAAAACTCATACTCGGAACCTCTTTGGTGTACTTTCTTTTAAATGCTTTGCGCGCAATTTTCTTTTCACGTATGGAGGATAGAGGTACAGAATGTTATTTCAAATGGCAAAACATTTTAAAATGCTATGAATTAATCAATTGTAATCGAATTGAAGTATGCCGAGTTGCCGAGTTAAATAATTAAATATTATTGATTACTAAAATAGTAACTAATAGATAATTTCAACTACTTGTGTACAGTACAAAATAATGTAGTAAATTTAACATCAAATAAATAATTACTATTTTGAGAAAACATGAAGGTACAATATATTTTGAAGTCAAAACTTCTTTTGGCGCGCCAAAGACAGATTTTTCGTGAGCTGTCAATTGAATTCTAGCGTCACGCTCGGGAATGATAAGAAATCTTCGGGTAAACTCGTGACCATAGCCAATGGCCATCTAGAAATGCCTCAGCCTTTCCCATTGGCCATTTAAAAATGTGTCAGCATTTCTAGATGGCCATGCTCATAGCCACGCCCTCTGGTTTCACACGCGTATTTTCCAAAGTAAAAATCAAATTCTGAGTTATAAGTTACCACTTCTATCGGCAGTGCCTATGACTGCCAATATTTTTCTTTCATGAATTCTGAATAGTACGTTTATTAATTTCCTTTAAAATGTACCTTGATGCAAATTTAGCGCTACTATAATTTAATGCATTTGGGCCTTTGATGAAACTAAGTAAACGAAGATAAGGTACGCTCTAATATAAAGACAGCATAATGTAACGAAAATCTCACACAAGTATACGCAATGTGCACACAGCTTCACTTGCATCGTGAGAGACGTTTGAATGAATGACAAAGACATCATGACAAGTAGGCAGTAGGTGCAAATGAGATAGCTATACATCACATTTGTTTAGATATTTTTTTCGACAAGAATAGAAAGACATACAAATGCACTGGCGTGAAAGAGACAAAATAGCCACAACTAACATATCGCCGGTCGTGTTGCACTCTTACGCTGTATGTATATCTGTCTCTTTTTAGAAATGGCGAATTGTAAAATTGTTTCCAACAGAAAAATAATTTTAGATGTAATAATCATTGAACTGTTATGGAAATAATTAAAGATTTTGTGTACTTACGCATGAAAAGTGATACCATGGAACTTGTTCTTGGTCTTTGAACTGTTTGTGCACCTTGCAAAAGCAGAATAAGACATTATTACGGCTCATATCGGATTTTTTTGAATTGTTAGCGAACGTCCACTCAGCTTGTGGCTCCTGTTGCGACTGAGACTCAATCAGGAGACGTCACCTGATTATACATTGTGATCGTAGATGAGCGCTTGCCGCTTCTTAGTGTTTTAAGAGTTCAATGATTTGGGCGGACACTTTTTCATGTACACATGAAACTCCTTACCTCAATCGGTCAACTCTCCATATTTTCACGTCATATTGTTATTGTTAAAACCATGGCTAAATAAACTTAAGTTTAAAACTTATAAAATTGAATACAAGTGAAAAACCGAAATACCATAATAATAAGTGATTCTAGCGACCAAGAAGTTTATTTAACGCCAACAGAATCGACTGAAACTGAAAATGCGCAAAGCGTTTAGTAATTTCCTCGCTAGGGGGGGATGAAAAATTACGTGTTACACTCGAGTGCAAAGATTTTTCACCTTGTGCCCTTTTGATTCCCTTGCTACGCTCAGGATTCTAATTTTTGAATCCCTCGCTACGCTCGTGATTCAACTTTAGAATCCTTCGCTTGCTCGGTCATCAAAATTGAGCACGCGGTTAAAAAGCCACTTTGCACTCTTGTATAACAAATAACTATTATTCGTCTATGACTTCAATGCGATAAGATAAAATAAGATATTTTTTGAGGTTACACTTGCTTTTAATCATGGGTTAAAAACATACATTAGAATTAGTAACAAAATACATTACCTAAGTAGGTACCAATTACATAACATAGTATTATTAATAATAAATAATTAAATATATTGGTGGACAATTCACACACAACACCATCTGACCCCAAACTAAGCAAAGCTTGTATGATGGCGGCCAGAGAGCTGATATAATACTTATATAGTTTTAAATACATACTTATTAAACATAGAAACACCCAGACACAGTGCAAACATTTGAATTCATCACACAAATATTTGCACTGGGTGGGAATCGAACCCACGACCCTCGGCTTCGCAGGCAGAGCTACTACCAACTACCAACTAAGCCACGAGTAGGGCATGGCGGTATTGGACTTCTAACAAAACCGGTATTTTTTCGGTATTCAAATTTTTAAAACCGGGATCCCGGTTTTTCGTTATTTTTTCGGTATTATACGTCAGCTATTCTGTATAGTAAATCCGGTACCTACCTACTTAATTTAGCATTTCAAACTCTAAAGTTAAACAAATATCAATATATACGCATAAATTTTAAGCTAGTTTACGCTCGTTAGTTTTATACGAAAAGTTAAACCAACTTAAAACCACAAAACAGTATTCAAAAGCGAAAAATAAATTAATGTAACTATTATAAGTCCAACTCACTCATCTATTTGATGTCGTAGCCAGTCAAGTGAAAAACCTAGTAGGTAGATGTTATGTACCTAGTAAGTAGTGCAATTACTTGTAGGTAGATGGTATTTATGGATTGGTATGGCTGGTACCGACCTCAAATAGATAGATAGATAGATAGATAGATAACTCTTTATTGTGACACAAAGAAAGGAAACAGTTACAGAAAAACACAATATAAACTAGCGCCACAAATGGCGGCCTTATTGCTGAGAGCAATCTCTTCCAGGCAACCAGCTTAAAGGAAAATCGCCTAGAACATTGTTAGGCGAGGCGATGTGACGTTTTCCTTAATACTACTACTTAAACTACCTTAACACAAAACAGATTAATATATATATTTATTAGACTAATGAGCTCAATACACAGAAAATGCTAGCAATTTTAAACCTACTACAACCTATATAAATGTAAAGACTATTTGTTAATGACCCATGCAACAGGGTCGAAGACAGAGTAATACAACGTTACAGACGGCAGTGGACAACCATACTACCACCTACGACTTACTGGCAACGACAGGCCCGCACTGTGACAAATAAAATTCCTTTACCTTGCCTTTAAATATGTTTTGAGACTGCGACTCTCTTATAGAGGCAGGTAGAGCATTCCACAAACGGACAGCCATGACAGAGAAAGAATTTTCATAGAAAGATGTTTTATGTGATGGAGTGACAAGGTTGAGTGCTACTGCCGCTCTCAAAGGACGGGGCCGTGAAATTTCATGGTAAAAGGTGAAACGATCCTTCAGGTAAGACGGGGAGGTGGGATTATATAGAATGCTATACAACAAAGACAAAATGTGTGTATTTCTGCGAAGGCGGATAGGAAGCCACTTGAGCTTAGTGCGAAATTGAGATATATGGTCATATTTTCGCAAGCCAAATATGAACCTTATGCAGAAATTTTGAAGGCGCTCAAGCTTGTTCAACTGTTCTTCTGTGAGATCCAGGTAACATACGTCGGCATAATCAAGGATAGGAAGTAGAAGGGATTGAACAAGCGCAATTTTGGTGGAAGTTGGGAGAAAGTTACGTAATTTCATAAGTGCCCCTGCTGAAGCATACAACTTTCTACTAGTAACTTGAATCTGCGGACCCCAGCTCAAACAACGATCCATCGTAATGCCCAGGTTCCTGACAGTGCTGCTGTAGGGTATTACTATCCCATCAAACTCAATTTTTGGAAGCATTGACCAGTCAATACCAGATATCTGCCTAGAGCTGCCCAAGATGATAGCCTGCGATTTGTTTGGGTTGACATGCTGACCAAAACATTTACCCCACCTGCAAACACTAGCCAGATCGACATTGATGGCATTAATCGCCGCAGATATGTTGGAAAGAGGAGCATGGGAGTAAATTTGAAGGTCATCGGCGTACAGGTGATAGGAAGAGGAGAAACTGAGGGAAATGGAGTTGATAAAGAAGGAAAAAAGGGGAGGAGAAAGGACGCCACCCTGGGGCACACCAGCAGCCGTTGAACACCAGGAAGATGAATTATCCTCAAGGTGAACCCGCTGTCGACGACCACAGAGATAGCTGTTAAACCAGTCAGTCGCAGAAGATGAAAAATTAGAGGAGCGTAGCAAAGCCAGGAGAACATCGTGATCGACGGTATTGAAGGCATTGCTAAAGTCAAGGAGGACTAACACAGTGAGATTACGATTTTCCATTGAAAGGCGAATGTCATCAGTGATCTTTAGCAAGGCACTGACCGTACTGTGCCCCTGACGAAAGCCTGACTGAAATGGATTCAACAAATTATTACTGGAAAGGTACCTACTAAATTGATTGTAGACCAGGCGTTCGAGAACTTTAGATAAAAAAGGGAGGATTGATATGGGTCGAAATTCCGAGAAAGATTTGGGGTTGGGTTTTTTTGGCAATGGAATAATTTGAGCGTCTTTCCAGGCAGAAAGAAAAACACCAGAAGAAATTGAAGAATTGAAGATGATACAAAGAACAGGAAGGAAGTGTTCAAGAAAAGGAAATAACATGTTGCGACTAATGCCATCGCTACCAACTGCACTAGAAGTGATTGAGAGGACACTCCTTCTGACCTCATCAACAGAAAATTCGTTGAAAAGAAAAGGTGGATTATCTGGGATAGGCAAGGTTGAAAGAGATAAAAGGGTGCTGGCTTTGGTTTGGACATCAACATTCGAGGAAGAAGAGAAATGGAGGTTAAGCGAATTGAGATCTAAACCCTGAGGTATACCATCCATTTTTGACTTACCAATTCCCATCGATCTCAGAAATTTCCACACCTTAGCCGGATCATCATTGTCGACAGATTTGTGTACATGGCGTCTTAGAGCGTCCCTGCAAGCAGTGTTGCAGCGATTACGAGCTTTTACATATGCTGCTTTAGTTTGATCTGTCGGATGGCATTTGTGTCTAAATTTCGCAGAGTCTCTTTTATGCATCAAGAGTTTGATGTCATTAGTAATCCATGGAGCCGGAAGGTGTTTCATTTTTATAGGTCGCAGAGGAGCATGCCTATCAAATAACTTTACTACAATAGAGTTGAAAGAAGCTACTTGGTCATTAACCGAATCAGAATCTAAGATTGGTGACCAGTCAACATCTCGAGCATCCGCTTCAAATGCTTCTCTGTCTATACCAGCAAAATTGCGCTGTAGAATGATTTTTGGTTTGGATTTGGGAGGTCGAACTTTATAGGACAAGAAAATTAGATCATGATATGAGAAGCTAGCAGGGCATTGCCCATGCTTGGCAACGTGACTAGGTGAGGAAACAAGAATTAAATCAAGGAGCGAAGGAGTGCAGTTAGGAAAGTGATGAGTGGCGTTCAGCGGAAGAATTTTCATGTTGAATGAGTTCGTGATAGACTGTAAGGAAAAAGTTCGGTGATCTTGTCTTAAGAGACACGTATTGAAGTCGCCCATGATGATGGAATGTTGGTACCGTGGCAAGTGATCCTCTAAAAGATTTTCAAAAGAAGGAAAATAGTTCACGTTTAGAGAATGACAGTAAAAGACTCCAAGTAAAATCTTCGTATGAGACAGAATTATCTCAATAAATAAATGTTCACCAGCATCAGAAGGAGGAGGTTGTATTGATGAGCTAATTATGGAGAAAGGAATGTGGGATCGAAGACATATGGCCACTCCACCACCACGGCTGCCCGTTCGGTCATTGCGAATAAGACGAAATCCAGGTATAGAATAAGAAACAGAGGGAAGGCTAGATTTCAACCAAGTCTCCGAGACAAAAATCGCATGAATGTTCCGATCACAAAGATATGTCTGCATATCAATGATGTGACTCGGAACACTTTGAGCATTGATGTGTATCACATTAAAATTTTTAGAAACGTTGGAAAATTGGGTGTTAATCATATCGGCGAGTGTGGGTTCACCAGCAAAACTATCGTCACCAGTACTCGAGGTTGCAGAACACGGTGAAAGGATTTGAGAACCAATGGAACAATTGCCATTATCATTATCATTATTATTATTATCAGTCATTTATTTGTCTTCTTAGTTTTTAATTTTTTTACAATACATATATAAAATAAACATTATAAAAAACTTAAAAACTAGGGTGCCGCCAGCAGCGGGGCAGTGCCCAAGCTACCGGTGGTTAGGGCTGCAGAGTGAGGAACCTCCTGACGATGCGTGCTGTGTCAAGGATGACCGCCTTCTGCATCTGACCCTTGATCCAACCGTCTAGCGAAAGTCTCTTAAGGTGTTGGTCGAGACTTTTCGCTATTATTATTATTATTATTATTATTATTATTATTATCATTATCATCATCATTATCATTATTATCATTATCATTAATAGATGAGTGAGTAGTGCTTAAAATAGTTATAATAATTTATTTTTCGCTTTTGAGTGATTATTTGTGGTTTTGAAGTTGGTTTAGTTGATATACATCACTAGACCAAAATAAAAAAAAATGATTTACCCCCGACTACCTCGAATTTGTAATCTGTACGACATTCTACTAGTCAAGTCCTTTCTTTTGATACCCATATTGAGGTAGTAGTGAAAATAATAATGTAATTCGCCATTTGTTGTGGCGGCCATCTTGGATCGGCCAAAACTTGTCAGTGTAAAGTATTTTACTAGTCAAGCCCTATCATTTGATTACCCATATTGAGGAAAGTTGTGAAGAAATTTTGTATATTTTTTAATAAATTTAGATACTTTGTGGAGGCGGCCATCTTGATAATAGTTCATAGCTAAGAACCACCGCACGGGAATTAACCTTTAAACAAAAAAACAGCATAATCGGCCCATCCGTTTGAGCTCTACGGTGCCACAGACAGACACACACAGAGACTGACAGACATCGACGTCAAACTTATAACACCCCTTTTTTTGTCGGGGGTTAAAAATACTTTATGTTACTCTTTTTAGTGCAAAACAAGTTTTTATTAATACATTTACAGTATTTCGTGTAAACCATGAGAAAAAATGACGTAAGACTACCGCTCATCAAGTTTACAATCATAAAATGAATTGCAATTGATTATTGATTGTTATTTTCGTAGTCTAGAGCTGCCTTATGGGTTTTGTTTTTGAATTCAATTTCTTTATTCATAATACCGAAAAACCGGTATTTGAAATTTCAATACCGGTATTCAGAATTGCCTCAAATAGTCCGGTATTACCGGTTTTTCGGTAATACCGAATACCGGTATCCATGCCCTAGCCACGAGGCCAGTCCAACAATTAATACCAACATATACTTATATGTCGTCATTTGAAAATAATAAATAGGTACATAATGACATTATGAATTGAAATGAAGTGTTTTTTTTTTAATTTTTAATAAAATTATTACATTTCTGTGAAGGGTAAATTACATTACTATAACTAAATATTTATTAAGTAAGTACTTAAATATGTTTATAATTTTATTTCACATTTTCCATCCCACGGTTGCCAGTAAGACATAGCTTTTAGCGATAAGATCGCCATTTGCATGAGCATTCGCTATTTTATTAGCAGATTGTATTTTTTTGTAAGTTGTAAGTTTGTTTTGTTAAATGCAATGATAGAGTTAATATTTATGTATATTTTTTCTATGAGTGCATTATAGAGTTTATCTATCAACATAATGATCGATCTCAAATATTGTGGTGAATATAAGTAAGTGTGTATAGTTCTATAGAGTCAATGAACTACCTACTCATAAACATAATAAAAACATCAATCAATACCACTTGTAGTTATAATTATTTGAATATTCCCGTAAGCTGTACAAGAACAATAACGGAAACGGTGGTATTCGTACTTCCCCAACATTTGACCGCTTTATTCATTGAAGAGTTGTATTTGTGTCAGTCCCCTATATTATATTGCATGTAACTTACCCATCAATAACAACCTACATAACCTAGAAATGTAAACATGATTATGGACATTTATAAAGTTAGTTAGTTTAGTGTTATTTACCAGAAACTTATAAAGTTATTATGTGTCTTGTATTGTATGCCTTTTAAATAATCTATAATTACCTACGTGTTTAACTCTACATTGTTTCTATTTGAATCTTGTTAAGAAAGTAAACCAAACAGTTTTTTTGTAAAAAAAATATATAATATCGTACATACATCTTACATATCGATTAGTTATTATTTATGCAGCGAATTCTACTTACATGCAGATATACAAAATCATAATATTTTTGTTATTTTTTTTAACACTGACAAATCGCGAATGGGAGCACTCGTAAATTTCTTTTACACTTTCATTAGTTCGTTCGTCGTTCCATACATCCAACCACTATAAAATACAAATCTAATCCCGCAAATTTAACCCTACACATCTCAAATCAAAACATAGCATAGGTTATAGACGCTGTCTAGGTATCCTAGCATTGAACGAATGTCAGGTCATATTATGTTATATTATTATCATTAGTGACTATATGACTCAGACTCCAGCGTCCGCTTATCTGCGCCACCGATGAAGACCTGCCGTCTGTAGAATCATTTAGTTTATTCGTTTTTTGATATATAAATTTAGTAATTTTGTAAGATTGACTAACTTTCAAAATGTCTATTTAAAAAATGAGTTAACCATAGTTTTTAGTGTTTTGTTACGCTATTATAGAGTATGCACCTGATAGCCTGATACATAACGTACATAGGAGTCTCTAAACCTACATTTTTGCAATAAATCACAGACTTAAGTAGAGATATACTCTCAATAAATGACTAGATAAGATAATGTCATCGCCGTAAATATCTTGTCATTAACGACCGCAGTGTTACACAAGAACATAAAGCCTCAAACTCAAAGAGTTTACGGATTTTACTAGTCAAACCACTTCCACTTATTCATTTTTTAATCACAAATTATTATTGAGTAGTCAAAGTTAAGACCTTAGAAAAAAACCATCGCTCTTTATTTTTCCGAAGTTTTAGGTGGGTCGTCGAGGGGCGTGCAGGCGTCGACGACTTTACGGTTGCTGATCGACTGGCGGTAGCGCGGGTTGCGAACAGGAAACTTTTGTCATGAAACGGGTACCCAAGATAAGGAGCATCAGAGCTTAGCATTTAATACTCTAAGCTTTGATCCGAAGCAAATTTATGATTTACCTAAGTTTAATATAGTAAATTAATCTCACTTAACTCAGTGCCAAATGGATTGATATTGACATGCGCGCAATCCCGCAATCCCTCGAAAAAGGACGCCAAATGCGGTTGAAACTTAAGTTGAGGTTGATGCCCATATCACACGATAGTAACGTATAATGTATAACAATCACGTTAATTTTCATAGAAACAACAAATTGGAAGTCTTCATGTTTGGAATCCAATGTAGAGCTGAGGTTCAATGGCATGCGTGTTGCTAAAATAGGTACAAATGTTGTACAAAAATGTAAATGACGCTTAAATATGTTGACGTTTGTGCATCATTAGAAGCAATGTATGGTCTTTGTCAGCAGGCCAAGAAAAAAATTGGCAGCCATAGGAACTGCCGATAGAAGTGAAAACTTATAACTCAGAATTTGATAGCTTACAAACAAACAAAAATTGGCAGTCATAGGAACTGCCGATAGAAGTGAAAACTTACAACTCAGAATTTGATAGCTTACCTTGGAAACTACTCAGGTGTAACCGGAGGACGTGGCTTCGCCATCTTGGCATCGCCATCTAGAAATGCGTCAGCATTTCCCATTGGCTCACGCATTTCTAGATGGCCATGCCACGATGGCGAGGCCACGCCCTTTCAGCATTTCCCATTGGCTGGCGCATTTCTAGATGCCCAATCGCCAAGGTCCCGAGTTTACCGGAAGATTTCTTATCATACCCGAGCGTGACGGTAGAATCCAATTTACACCCCACGAAAAATTTGTCTAGGCGCGCCTAAAGAAGTTTTCACTTCAAACATTTTACATATCATTTTCAGCTGCTGGTTTTCCCGACGAACTTCCAAAGAATTGTAATTCAGGCAACCGAGCAAGAATTTCGTAGGATCCAAATAAGGATTGTATCCATAGATACGTTTATATACATATCTAAGGAACGCTATTTGCACTTTTTCAATTTGAAGTACGTATTTTATCTCATAGGGATTCCAAACAGACAAAGAACTTTCTAGTTTAGAACGGACCAGGGCTCCAAAGATCAAGCCGATGACCTGGGGAATTTTTAAATCTTTAGCATTTCTGGGTAGCGATTCTGAAACCATTCGGTTGCATCCGACACGGAATCTCATCTCTCGGTCTTTGTCTTATCTGTTTAGTATGACAAAAACCGAGAGATGAGATTCAGTGTCGGATGCAACCGAATGGTTTCAGAATCGCTACCCTGAGCACAAACCCCAAACGTCTAAATGATTCCTTCGTTAGTTCATTTATGTGGTCATGAAATGTCAACCCCTGGTCAAATATAACGCCCAGACCCTTCATGATAGCGGAGCGGGTTATGACACTCCCGTCTATTTTATAATCGAAATGCATTGGATATCGCATGCGGCCAAAAGACATTACATTTAGAAGCATTAAACTCCGCTGCGTTCTTCAAACACCACTGTACTATCGCATTTATATCTCTCTGTAAAGTCAAACAGTCCGCATGAGACTTGATCAATACAATACTTGGCACTTGGCATACAATAAGCAATAAGTGGTAGAGTGCTCGCAATATAACTCTGCGCGTAGCAAAATATGGAACTAATTGACAGGCCGTCAACTTCTTATTTACGTCAGTTGACAAAAGTTTGTTTACGATAGATGTATTTATTAATTTCCAAAGTAATTAATAGCTTTTATTATGCCGAAAGTGATTAAAAGTGCTGGCCGTGGCTGGTTCTTGAAAATCAATCGTGGTTGTGAAGAAGAACGATACAATAACGGGCCAAAAGTGCAGTTTTCCAAACGCAGAGCTATTTGACAACTAACATGTAGGGATACCATAGCAATCAAATCTCCACCTATTATCGGCATATTTTAAAGCTGAGGTTTTAGGTTGAGGTGCGGCTTTGGGTTTGATTGTTTTATCGCCAATTTACCCGTGGGAAAAAATGTGTGTGCTTAAGACCGAATGTGAGAAACTAGTTATACTAGAAAAACACAGTGACACAGCAGTGAAGATCAGCTGATTGTATCTTTCTCGCTCGGGTAAACTCGGCGGTTCCATGTTCACCCGATCGACCCTTTCACCTAACAGCGGTGCGCCAAAAGAAATTTAACTTAATTTTTTTTTCAACGTTAGCTTGGATGCTCTTTGATCCTTAACTCTGTATTCATTACTGTATTTTTATTGTAGGCGTTTCAGAACGTACTGTCACGTGGTAATGGACAACGCATTATACTACTGCACTCAGATAAATAAAGCGGCTACAATGGGCAATGTAAAAGAAGAAAGCCAAAAGTGGCTATGAAATAGATTTCGACGATTGTAGGACAAATCTGCAGTTAATCGAATAAAGAGGCACAAAGAAGACCCACAATACCAAGTAGAATAACTATTAAAGGAACATGGACAGGAACTTTTGCGGTTACCGCCGTGATTCATCGTGATTTTAACCCTATTGAAAAAAGAAGATTATTCTATGGAAGCCAATGACTCATTAAAAGAACGTTTATGCGCCAAATTTTCAAATAGTGTTATTTATGGTCTGAATAAAATATTTACAAGTTTAAATTAAATTCTTTGTTATTTCGATGTTGGTGTAGGTTGTAAATGACAGATTTTTTATAATGTAATAAACTATAATAATGTTTTCCTGGTGGTAAGAGACTCAGACAGCCTGTACCAATTACCAATTATACTTGGTCATACTGAACCAAACCAGCACTGCAAAGGCGTTAATTACTTGGAGACATTCGTTCTTGAGTCTCAGTTGTCGTGTCGTTACTTAAATTGCTTCCCTGAAAAATCCCTTCCCGTACCTGTTTTATGAAGTTGTACGTTCCCAATAAATAAATAAATATTGGTGGACAATTCACACACAATGAACGGGAAGGGAACCTATTAGCTTGACCTGGCAACATTAAGTACGCCACCAGTCGCGCGCAAACTTATACTGCGAGCACTATACATTTGTCCCGTACGTTACAATTTGACGTCTTGCGTCAAATTGTAAGAAAGGCATTATTTGAAAGTGCACTACATCATTTATTTTTGAAGTGAAAACTTCTTTTATCTCTTCGCACATAGCCTTTTTCGTAGGCTGTGAATGAGGCTGATCGTCAAGCAGGTCAAGCTCGGAAGCGAAAGGCTCGATCGGGTCCTTCGGATCGGGACCGGTGAGCTCGGGAATGCCGAGTGCACCCGAGCAAGAAAGAAACAATCAGCTGCTCTTTACTGCTGTGTTTACTAATATAAACAATTGATATGTAGGTATCTAATAATTATTGTTATAATCAATTACGTATTCAATAGTTTTATTTTTATTTTACTTGAGTATCAAAAACCCATTAGGTATATCTTTTATAGAATATGAAAATAAATAATTTGATTTCTATATAAAAATAATTATATAGGTACTTTTGCCGCGTCTACTGCTTAGTAGACACGACAGAAGTATATCATTTTTTTTCTCGGATTTCTGTTATTCGTAATAGTAGAGTAAATTAATTAGCGAAGATTAGTTGGGGAAGAGCGAGAACGAGTAACCTACATACAGTAGGTACGGTTTGCCTCATAGAGGTGAAATTGGAAAATTATATTTATGGGATTAATCCAAAAAAAAAGCTACTCTTACTAACTCTCTTTTTCAAGTCATGTTTTCGGGGCAGGTCAACAAATAATCAAGCCCACAACGACTCGGAAGCGTGCCCAACTTGTTGCCACACTATTTCTTCGCTGAATGGCAAAGCTGATAAATGTTAAAATTCGGCCCAGCGTGCTGGCGTTTATTTGGCCGCCAAAGCGCCAGCATTTTGGTCAAGCGTCGAGTTGACCAAGCGATCGGAAAGTCTTTTGAAAATGAGATGAGCGCCCGGTCTCAAAAGTCAATAAAAAAATCAGATGAGCGATCTCAGACACATTTAAATACTCAAATAAATATACCGATAAGTCTACTCGCACGTCAGTAACTGATTAACTTACTGATTAAATATACCTACGCAAGTTAGTAACTGTTACTAACTTCCGTAACAGCACTCTTTCGTGGCGCGCACAAAAAAAAATATTCATTATTTATGGCAACTTTTTTATCTGTGAACGTAAACGTCAAACTCAAAGTTCTAGCATAATGTTTTGTCTCTGGTTTCGTCAATGTCTTTTCAAGAATTGTGATTAGAAAGTGTCGTGGCATTCATGTAAATTATCGAAAAATAGTGATCGCATACGAGGTGTAAAATGTCAGAACATGTATTACCGGCCGAAGAGCCGATTAAGTTCATAGCGCCTATAATTCAAGACAACCCCACAGGATGGGGTCCTTGCGAAATGCCGGAACAATTCCGGGACATGCCTTACCAGCCCTTTAGCAAAGGAGATCGCTTGGGAAAAATTAGTGACTGGACAATGGTTCAGGACAAAAAGTACCAGAGTAAGCAACAACTACATTTTTTAGTTGTGATACTTGTAATGTATTATCGAAAAGATTTCTAGTTGTTTGAGGTTATGATGACGTTACGATAGATCCTTCGTCCTACAGGCTATCGTCGACTCTTGTCTTAGCAATCTATGTATCGTAGATAGTGGAAGATCCCTAGTGTATATTCGTAAAACTCGCTAAATAATTGCAGTATAGCATCTATAAACATAATTTCTTAGAATGAGCTAATGGATCACTGTAGTAGGAGTATAACAGCTGTACACAACTTTGTGTAAAACAAGCTGTGCATGGTCCTAGTATAAGAAATAGTAGCATATCTAAGCCCATAACATCATTGACAAATGGTTGTTTTTTTACGGGTCGGGTCTTGAATCGAGTCGCCTGAATTTGAGGATACTGCTAATGTGGAATGGTCAAGGGGCTTTGTCTTGACCCTCCCAATTCGATTTTAGCTGCCGGAGTTACGCGAAAATATTTTTAATTAATATTTAAAGTTTCTGTAAATTCACACGAAAAACACGCGGATGCGTGAAATGGAACGCAATATCAGGAAATATTGCATAAATTTGAATGTCTGCTATGTCTAAGTTCGTGAAACGAAACGTTTTGATGGCGATTTTTGAGGTTCATTAAAGTAAAAAAAAAAAAATGTTTTTTTTTGATGTTGATCATGATCAGTGTAATCAACTATGTTTATAAATTAAAATAAATACTCGTACATAGTTTTGTTAAAATCGTTTTCCTCCCTTCAATCCTTAACAAATTACCCTCCCACCCAGAGACCAACTCAGACCAGTTAGGTTGAAATTAGTCACAAAACCGACACAGAGCACCCCGACTCCACCTAGTCTTGTGGCTACTACCCCTAGAGTGTTTATAAAAAATGCGGGAGCCAGAAGCTCAAGGGAGGTCCTGAATGTTGAAACGAAGGCTGAGTGTGGCGAAGCAACATTCAGGGGCGACCGCAAGAGCTTCTGGCGGGAGCCCACCCAGAGTCCAAGTTAGACCGGTTAGGTCGAAATTAGTGACAAATCCAACTCTGACCTGTTAGGTCCAGATCAATGACAGATACAACTAGCCCCACCCTCTACCCCTCTCCCCCGCCCTAAATTTAGGTGTAAAAGTGTTTTAGTAGAGTAGACAAAATGATCTTTGATATTAAATTTAAAAAAAACTATGCAGTTCCGGCAGGGGAAAATTTCAGGGGGGGGTTCCCTGCCCCTAACCCCCCCTCCTACCCACTCCCCCTCCCCCAAGGTTAGGTGTAAAAGTGTTTAAATAGAGTAGATAAATTGATCTTTGATATTAAATTTAAAAAAAACTACGCGATTCCGGCAGGCGAAAATGGTGGGGGGGTGTTCCCCTCCCCTCCCCCCTCCCCCCACCCCCCTCCACCCCTCCCCCCCTCCCCCCCCCCTAAATTCAGGCGACTCGATTCAAGACCTTACCCTTTTTTACTCATAGTAATCTTCATGTACTCAGGGGTCCATTCCTTTTTTATATCGAGCTTAATTTATGAATACATCATCTGACGTAAGAAGAATTAAAAAATACATCATCTGTCTGTATAAAATTATGTACATTTTTATGTAAGCATTCACCCGAGCTAAGAGCCATCAGTTCCATATTTTGATCTCTACATATTGCTATACTATGGATTATCTGTTGGTTTTTTAAATAGTTGCTTATATTAGGACATTATTTAATTAAGTTTAAAATTTGGGTTTGAAGACGAGCAGTAAAAAGCAGTAAGAAATTAGACATTTTCTCATAACCATATTTCAATTAGTAATTTGAGCCATTTTTTTTTAAATGAAATCTATAAAATTACTTATCATGAATCCCATGTTGATTATTCCTGAATGTTTCATTTCAGATAAGTATGCATCGCAGTTTGGCCCTGGCTCATCATATGCATACTTCCATGATGAAGATGAGAGTACATTCCACCTGGTGGATACTACTAGAGTTCAGAAGCCTCCATACCAGCGTGGCCGAGCTCGTGGACAGAGAGGCCGTGGTCAACGAGGAGCTAGAACTCCTGGCGGTATGACTACATTGAACAAGGTAAATAATAGGTCAGCATAAGTTATGAGTCTCACTCCCTGAGCATCCAACCTAAATTCAGAAAAGAGGGCTACTTTATGATTGTATTACAAAACATGACTTAAGCTCAAGTCTTGTCTTTGTTGTTTCACCTGCGTAATTCCCGATCATGTTATTTTCCTGGGATAAAAGATAACTTATATTATATTTCATCCAAATCCCTTCAGTAGTGTTTGTGTGAAAGAGTAACTAACATCCATCCATACATTCTTACATGTGAAAGTTTGTAAGAATGTATTAATTTATATTGACAATATTACATACTAGGATTGAAATTAAAATGTTTGTGTTGTTTTGCTGAGCAAAATCCAACCCCAAAGTTCTGTAGGCAATAAAATAAACCCCAATTGTTGGATTGAATAGTTCTTTGAATTAATTGTATTAATAAATAAATAAATAATAAATTTAAAGCTATTTAATACTAGTTCAGTCTTACTCATGATTTTTAATAATGTGCCTGAAATTGTGAACTTCCTACTTTATAAATTCTTACTTCAATTTTTTAATCATAACAAATTGAACAGAAGTTTTTTTTGGTATACATACATCCTAAAAATTGGCAATTTACCTGCCTAGGATCATATTGTGATTGGTAACATTTAGAGCGTATTAAATTTTCCAGCAACAACGTGACCGTAAGCTTGGAAAGCGATGGGGCCAGCGCGGTGCTCCAATGAAGATTCGTGATGCTTCCGTTACGGTCCGCCCCACCTGGGTCACTATCGAGGACATGGACTTCCCACGGTTAGCCAAGCTCTCTCTGCCTGGTATCAAAGAAGGTAAAGTTCTTAAACGTTGACCCCATCCAGTCCTGCTGTTTCTGGTCTGACCCAATGTCCATTAGGTAGAGGCACCCAAAGCCAATAACTACAGATCCGATTAAAAAAAAAGTTTGTATTGACAATATGAGTGTCATAATATAACAGTACTAGGTATCAAGGGTCTGGTATCAGATGTTACTTTCTAACATGTTTAGAATTCATGTAAGAAACTCTTAGGAAATTGTTCTTCATTGTTCAATGAATTTCAGTTGTTAGTACACATATTTACATATTTTTAGTACACCAATCTAAGTTGAATGAGTTTCTTCATTGTTCATCATTTATATGATACATACAATTTAGGAAAACAGGAAGAGTAGTGAAACAACTGGTGGCATTACTTTTGAATGTGATTTCTTCCATCCAACATTGTTTCTAAGTAAAGCACATGTATGTACTTATCGCACGGTTTTGTAACTTCACCATGACTATGTGACCCCCCCAGTGTCAAAGCTAGATCAGCCCTTGCGTTCTACAGATATACAGAAATGTTTTTGGCACTATACCTACATTAAATTTAACAGTTTCACATGTAATTTACAGGGGAAGACATTGTGTGCAGCGGAACTCTGGAATACTACGACAAGGGGTACGATCGTGTCAATGTCAAGCATGAAAAGCAGCTGCAGCGTATTGACCGTATCTTCCATACGGTAAGCTCTTACAAAAACATATTGCAAAAAAAATGGCAGTCATAGTGACTGACGGTAGAAGTTAAAACATATAACTTAGAATTGGATAGTTCGCGTTACGTAGTTCTTTGCTAAAACCGCAGATGGGGCTGTAATAAAAGAAAAAAAATGTTTTCGGAAAGTGTTAGGTGACGAAGACGCGAGTTCTATGATTTTTATTTTCCTAAAAAAGTTTTCAAGATCAAATATCCGTTTCGTATTCGTAGGCGGGCTGTTTTCTGCACCTCTACGTCTCGTTGCGCCTATTTTGCGTGTGTAAAGATGATCCAATAGAGACCATACTCCTTTGTTAACTTCAGCTAAAGAAAAAAATTAGCAGTCACAGTGAGTGCCGATAGAAGTGAATATGTATTACTCAGGTTTTTTTTTCTATTAGACAGCACTAATAATATATATAATAAATTATATTCTGCTATTACGCATGTCGCTGAATCGGACTCACAACATTTCACTCATCCAAAAAGCGTATAGCGGGCATGCCCCACTCCGCTGCTCCGTCGCCGCTACATTAGCGTATCGGTGACGGAAAAAAACATTAGATTTTCACTTACCAACTTTAAAGTATATACGTATGTACTACCTACTATCACAGTCTATTAAATTATACAGTCGTTCGACGAACCCGTCTAGACGGAGTAATCGTACGGGGTGAGACGGGGGAATCGCGCTCCTGCATTGCCTACATTACAATGTTAGTATTTCAGGAGTGTGTCTCAGGGTCGACGTCTTCCGTACGTTTTAATTTTATTTTGTTTGTTGTATTTGGTGTTTGCGACAACCCTACCATTATCTTCGTTTCTCCCAAGATCAAAGGCTATGAACTAATGGTAGTATTATCTAATTGTAAAGGTAGCGTTTCGCGCGGAGACTGCGACAGGCACTTGACATTATGGAATAGGGTACCGGACTGGGTCAAAAATACATCATCCTAATTAGTCCGTCAGCTAGATCATGGAAAAATATTGGACACGTATTTTTTGTTTTTTCATAATATTAAAAATCGTCAGAGATAGACCATCAAACTTCGAGAGTCGCGACGTCACTCGTGAGCAAAAATCGTACTCACAAGTGACGTCACACGAAACTTCGAAGCGCTGTATCTTCGTCATTTTTGGTTGTGAAACAAAAGAAAAAATACGTGTACTATATTTTTTGGCAATCTAACTAACGGGCTACTTAGTTTTTTTTGAGGATTGTACCCTATTGTACGGGCGCGGTTTCGCGCCGCGTCCGCGACAGGAGACCAAGACACGTGTCGCGATTGCGGCGCGAACTGGCGCCCATAGAATTCTATAATATCAAGTACCTATTGCGGTCCCTGGACGCGGTCTCAGCGAGAACTTGCTCTTAAACTAATTTGTAGATAGATTGTAGGTACCTACTATCTATGTACAAATTAAAGTTTTCACGTGAATATAACGTTAAATTCGCTTGTTGACGGACAGGTGACCACGACCGACGACCCGGTGATCCGCCGGCTCAGCAAGAACGTGGGCACGGTGTACGCGACCGACGCCATCCTCGCGACCATCATGTGCTGCACGCGCTCCAACTACTCCTGGGACATCGTCATCGAGAAGATTGGTGACTAACGTTTGATATCATCACTACATAGTATAAAACAAAGTCACTTCTCACTCTCTTTCTCTGTCCCTGTATATGCTTAGATCTTTAAAACTGTCCAACGAATTTTAATGCGGTTTTTTAATTGAATGAGTAATTCATGAGGAAGGTTTGTATGTATAATGTGTGCATAAAATAGTAGACAAACACTGATAATTTTAAAGGTTTCTAATGTGATGTCATAAATAAACACATTTTTAGGGTTCCGTAAAACGTAAAAACGGAACCCTTATAGATTCGTCATGTCTATCTGTCTGTCTGTCCGTATGTCACAGCCACTTTTTGCCGAAACTATGAGAACTACACTGTTGAAACTTGGTAAGTAGATCTATTCTGTGAACCGCATTAAGATTTTTACAAAAAAATAAAAAAAATAAAAAATTTAGGATTGCCCCCCCATACTGAGAACTGAAACTCAAAAATTTTTTTTTCATCAAACCTACACGTGTGGGGTGTCTATCGATAGGTCTGCAAAAATGATGTTGCGGTTTCTAATATAATTTTTGTCCACACTGAATAATTTGCGCGAGAGACACTTCCGAAGTGGTAACATGTGTGTGTGTCCCCTCTAACTTCTAAAGTAAGAGAATGAAAGAACTACAAAAAATATATGATGGACATTACCATGCATACTACCAACGAAAATTGGTTTGAACTCGATCTGATGAGTAGATTTTTTTTGTACGCCATAAATACACTATTATTAAAACTTCGATCAAAGTTACAACGAACTACAAGAACTATGTGTACTATGTATATTATGTTACTTGCTGCACCGGAACCCTTCATGGGCGAGCCCAACTCGCACTTGGCCACTTTATTTACGCTTACATTGCAACCACTGGCTGTGAACCATGCAAGATAGATCAAAATGTATACCTACAAAAGTAAGTGAAAAACCCAGTTGAAATTCAACAATGACAAGTAAACATATTGTTTATCTAGCAGTGGCCCGCGGTTTACCCCCGTTGTTCCCTTTTTTCGGGATAAAAAGAAGCCTATGTGTTCTTCCAGGCTATAATCTATCTATGTTCCAAATTTCAACCCAATCCGTTCAGCAGTTTTTACTTGAAAGAGTAACCATATCCATACCTACAAACTTTCGCATTTGTAATATTAGTAGGATATAGCAGCCGGCAAACAAGTTGACCCAAAATTGACGTGGAAGGGGATAGTTCGCGCATGTTCCACCAAAGAGACTTTCAAAACGTTTCTGTACAGCCATGCGCAGCTAACTTCATTGGGTCAACTTGTTTGCCGGCACCTATACCAATGTTTTTGTTCATATATTCCAGGTGACAAGTTGTTCCTGGACAAGCGCGACAACACCGAGTTCGACCTGTTGACGGTGAACGAGACGTCGGTGGAGCCGCCGGCCGACGACGGGAACTCCATCAACTCGCCGCGCAACCTGGCGCTAGAGGCCACCTTCATCAACCACAACTTCAGCCAGCAGGTACGTAGCAAAACCTGTCTTCACTAAAATGTATACCCCTCTTGGCACACTTGTCACTTTCCGGAACATTCTATTTTGGTTTACAGTAGTTGTTAGAAACAAATGTTACTCTGTCCGTAAAACAAATTTGGTACAAAATCCGCCCTCCTACCGCCTAACTAAATCTGCTTTAGTCCAAGATCCCAGAGCTGCCAGACGTCACCTATTTTCTGATGAATTAAATGTGGATGATTGAGTAGACTTAGTAAGTACTAAGAACACATGCTTACTCGCTAACTTGCTTAGACGGCCAATTTTGAGATATGGGGTAATGAAGGTACATACAAACATTACTTACTTCACATATTTTCTAATAAATAATTTTCACATATGTTGTAAGCAATATCCTTAAAAACAAGGTCCCAATACTCCCAGACACTTTCCGTCGGCCGTTTTGCTTAACAACTCCAAAATAATAATTTAACTTCACTTAAATTCTCATGCTCCATTTGTAAATATGTTCATCAGACAACTATTTTGAAGCTTTTTCCAATAAGATAGACCAATCTAAGGGGGCAATCATCCCCTAAACTCAATTTTAAGTCAGTATTTCCTAAGTTACTTTGGCTGTGTTATTGCTGTATGTGTAATATCAAGCAAAAAGAAAAGAGAGAGCAATATCAAAACCAAGACAGTTTTAATTAGGTGGTAAAGTGGTGTTTTGTGAATATTGCCGTGAAGGAATTGAAAGAAGTACAGTAGAAAAGTGAAGTGCCAGCAGTGGGAACATTTAGTAAGCTGCTTACGCTTAAGTTTCCTTTAACACATTTCCTTCCAAAAATGTTATACATACAAAATTATATGTTATTCATATTTTTATCCTTATATTTTTTTTATTTGGCTGGGCAGGGAGAGATAAACGAGTAGTGAAGGTGAGTGGTGACGTACGTCACTAAGGGGCCCTTTTAAACCTACGCCCGAGTCACAAGTCTTGGGGTCTACTCGAGACTTCTCTCTCTGTCACACGATGGACCCGGCACCCGCACGGTGAATCTATGGAATGCTAAGAAATTCGTCTCTCTCTGAAGCAAATTTTTATTTAGTGTATATTTGTATATTCAGGTGCTGAAGAACGGTCCGACTGAGCCCAAGTACAAGTTCCCGGAGTCGAACCCGTTCGTCTCCGAAGAGGAGGATGGGGAGGTCGCGTCCGTGGGGTACCGCTACCGCAAGTGGAACCTCAACAATGGAGTGGTGAGTATTATAATGATACAATTACTAAATGAAGTTTTTGTAGTGGTAGGGCTCTTGGTAGAGTCCGCCTGGGGAAGGACCACACATTTGCCAGTTATTTTACTGCCAAACAGCAAAGTGCAAACATTACTGTGTTCCGGTTTGAAGGGCAATGTTTCCAGAGAAATTACAAGGCTTAGAAATAGAACAACTTAGATCTCTGGGTGACGAGCGCAGTGCAGTGCTAGGTAATGATTTGGACTCTTCATGTTCCAATAGCTGCGTGTCACTGTGCTGTTATGTGGCAGGCATGTTGCTTACCATTAGGCACATGTCATGCTCGTCGCGTCACTTTATTTAAAAAAAAAATTATATTGGATTAGGCGATATTTTGACAAAATCATATAAGATTTCTATAAAAATCTTATGGTGAAATAACAGTGGGCTTTTCTATATGAGGAATTAGCACAAAGAGAAATGCGTTAGTGCCACAACATATACACTTCTATCAACAAATATTTTAAACGTTTTGGGGCATTTACAAATAAAACTTATAATTTTTTTAAAGATGTAGCCCTTCAAATAATAGCTTAAACTTAAACCAAGGCTAAATGCACTGCTCCTTTCAGACAGCGAGGATGGAGTGAACATCCAACATCATCTCTGTATGTTTTTAGATTTCATTGTCTGACCTCGTGGCTTAGTTGGTAGTAGCTCTGCCTGCGAAGCCGAGGGTCGTGGGTTCGATTCCCACCCAGTGCAAATATTTGTGTGATGAATTCAAATGTTTGCACTGTGTCTGGGTTTTTCTATGTATAATAAGTATGTATTTAAAATTATATAAGTATTATATCAGCTATCTGGCCGCCATCATACAAGCTTTGCTTAGTTTGGGGTCAGATGGTGCTGTGTGTGAATTGTCCTCCAATATTTATTTATTTATTTATTATTGAATTCTCAATATTCGCTTTAACTTATTTCGATTAAATTTAAGTGGGAACACCTCGGAACTATAACAGGGGTTTACCCGTCGAAACAAAATAAATAATTTTCCAAGTAATTTCAAGAGTTCTCAAAGGTCTACCACCTAACTAAAACAGCAATAGCTATGCCAAAGCCGATTTAGTTAGGTTGTCGAAGACCTGGTGAACTTTAAAACCGAATTTTAGAACCTCTTTTTTTTGAGTTTGCATTAAACAAAAAATAATGTGTGGAATCAGTCACATCAGAACACAAAGCATTGCATTGCAAGCATT
Source organism: Ectropis crepuscularia (assembly GCA_963693475.1). NCBI lineage: Eukaryota > Metazoa > Arthropoda > Insecta > Lepidoptera > Geometridae > Ectropis > Ectropis crepuscularia. Next base: position 10,061,104 of record OY856345.1, read on the forward strand.
TTTTTATAAACCAACATAGAAAAGGGGGATAGTATTGTTCCATGTATTTTTGTTATCACTAACATCATTATTATTTTCCAGGTTTTGGTAGCCCGTTGCGAGCATGACGCCGTCATGCAGGGTCCCCAAGGCGAGACCCAGTTCCTGTCCATCAAGGCGCTGAACGAGTGGGACTCGAAGCTGGCGAACGGCGTCGAGTGGCGCCAGAAGCTCGACACGCAGCGCGGAGCCGTGCTCGCCAACGAGCTGAGGAACAACTCCTGCAAGCTCGCCAAATGGACCGTCCAGGTAGGCGAGGGCTAAAAAAATACGCAGGGACTGCCGGTAAAAGTAAAAACTTAGAATTTGATAGCTCACTTTGCTAAGACTGCAGATGATACATGTCAAGGCCGGATTAAGGCCTGGCCCGGTGCGGGTTGGTGAACATAACCTCGACAGTTTCTAGGTACATGTCGATTTCTGCACAATGTTTTCCTTGACCCTTTTTAAATTAGCAGCATTACGCACGTGACTTCGAAAAGACAATGGTGCGTGTGAGATCGGCAGCGTCGTTAACTTAAGAGTTAAAATCGCGATAGCTTAAAAAATGGCAGTCATACATACTGCCGATAGAAGTGAAAATTTATAACTCAGAATTTGATAGCTCACTTTGGAAACTACGTGGTTGAAACCATAGGGCGTGGCCATGCGCATGCATGAAATGCTGACGCCAATGGCCGTGGTCCCGACTTAACTCAAATATTTCTTATCATTCCCGAGCGTGACGCTAGAATTCAATTCACAGCTCATGAAAAATCTATCTGTGGCGCGCTAAAAGAAGTTTTCACTGCTAACACAATATTGATGTTTCCCAGGCTCTGCTAGCGGGCTCTGACCAGATCAAGTTCGGTTACGTGTCGCGCTCGCAGGTGCGCGACAACGCGCGTCACGTGATCCTCGGCACGCAGCAGTTCAAGCCGCACGAGTTCGCGGCGCAGATCAACCTGTCCATGGACAACGCGTGGGGCATCCTGCGGTGCATCATCGACATCTGTATGAAGCAGAAGGATGGTACGGAACTAGCAATTTACTAGCTTTGAACCGAGTGCTGGCCGTAGTACTTATTAGGTGTAACATTGACATCTGCATTAAGGATGCAGAAGCAGAAGGATGGTATGGAACTAGCGTTAACAGCTCACTAAATGTTCCCTGGGACTTGTGTGACACCACGCTGGGCTGGCCCATTGCGAAAGGAGAAAGATGGTGCGTTACTGTGCTCATTTGAAGGCGAGCACTGGTGGTTGCTCTTATTCTAGGTGTAACATCGACATCTGTATGCAGCAGAAGGATGGTATGGAATTTACTGTTTACTCCCGTTACGTCGCCACACGCGGGTCGTCCAACCACAGCCACAAAACGCCGTCACCGACCTATTTGCTGCAGTTTCCCTACATATTATATAAACTCGGTGACGCCAGAGCTTGCCACTCGCTGCAAAACGTCGCTTCTCACTTCTTGTGACCGTGTAAACACTTTACAGGACGTAATCACGGTCTAAACCAGCCTTTACCAAAGTGGACGATAACCCCCCTTGTGGGCGCTGCAGGCTTAAAAAGGGGCGGTAAGACCCAGAAAAAATATGGGGGTGTTGTGTACAGGGTTGGAGTCCATTGTATACTAGCTATTGGGGTCAGGTCTCAAATTAACTCTTGTGGGTCATAGTAAAAGTCTCATTTAGTATAAATAATTATGTAATCTCCACTAATATAGCTCACAATAATGAACTAATCTAATTTATAGTTATAGTGGTTTTTAAGTATGTGAAATCAGGGGGGCGCTGAAGAATGATTTGTTGTTGTCTCAAAGTGGGCAGACAAAATAAGTTTGGGAACCCTTGGTCTAAACTATAACGCTGCCGAAACGTCTAGGTAGTTAAAAGATAGCTTTGACCGTGACTAAGTCCTGTAAAGTATTTATGTATGGTTGTCCATCAGGCACATGTCCTGCTCCTCCCATCACTCTTAGCTATAAAAAAGTGTTTCCACTAATTTATATATTCTCTTTTTCAGGTAAATATCTGATCATGAAGGACCCGAACAAGCCTCTGATCCGTCTGTACGACATCCCCGACAACACGTTCGAGTCGGACGCGTCCGAAGAGAGCGGCGACGAACCCGCCGACACGCCATTTGCGCCTCTATACTCCTACGGCAGCAACAAGAGAATTTAGACCTTACCGTTACGACTGTATGGTGCATAGTGGCAAATCAACTGTATCGACTCGTGACATTGTCATACTTCGTTTTTCGCACGGAGATTTTTTCGTGTTTACCGTTTATAGGATCTTGAATAATACAAAGTTTCTGGTAAATGTTTATGTATTTCATATTATTCAATAGAATACAGTTTTATAGTCACAATGACTTTGTTTTTATTTCAACCTCTGAAGGTGAAATGCCTTATACCTAGTTTTAGAAAAATATAGTTAACGAAATTCTTATATCAATGAAATAATTGATGTTCATTGGCCACAATAAGTAACTTACTGATTTATACATCCCGAAAGTATTTGTTATTACGTGTATTTGTTTCAAAGTAATTTTGATATCAAATTTAAAATAGGTATTACCCAATTTCTCTTGTATAATTATAAATATTATAATTTAGAATAATGATTCTTACCAAAAGGATCGGACAATGAAAGTCCCAATAACTTCTGAAATCGAAAAATCAATTTTCACACTGAAAAATTTGTGTTGCTCTGTACAGTAAGTAGTAAGTTGATTTTCATGTGACACTTACAGAGGCTTTAAACTAAAATAGATGTTATCGGACTGATTTTAAATTGTATTTAAGTAATGACATGGTATAATAATCTATTTTTGACGCACTTACAAATTCTATTGTACTTGACAGATACTAATCATACATTATATGGGAAGTTTTATGTAAACACATACAAAGTTATGTATTGTTTTTACTTTAATTAGTTGTTGTGTGTATTTAAAAATATTTGTGTACTTATCATGGTCTTGACATTTTCTTATAATGACCTGTTTTCAACGAAACAATTTTTCCATTTAGTACCAAAAAATATGTAAATTCATACTCTTAAATAGTGTGATGATATGTTTATCTTTGTTTTCCTTATCAACTACATTGTACACACACTCAATACAAAGTAATAAAAGGTGATAAAACTAAAATTATCTAAAGCATTTGGCACTATTGGCGTAGACATTGGCACGAATTACAGTGAGCCTAATATATGACGGTGTAAAATTGTCATACTGCAGCATGAACTCAGCATTTTTTTCGAGATAAAAAGTAGCAATGTTCTATTCCAAACCAAATTCCATTTGATTCTTATGACGTGTATGAGCAACAAACATCAAAACTTTCAAATCTACACAGGTATATAGGTAACTGGCGGCCCGTTCCGGCTTCGCTAGATATCAACTGCAGCGCCATCTGCCGGGCTGATTTGTGAATCTAAACCTTCCAGGGCCCTACCCAAACGTAAACAAAAAAAATCATTCAAATCGGTCCAGCCGTTTAGGAGGAGTTCAATAACAACGAAAAGTGACATTGATTTTTATATATATAGATGAAAATATTTTATTAAATCGATCCAGTAGTTCCTGAGATTAGCGCGTTCAAACAATGAACCTCTCCAGCTTTATAATATTAGTATAAGATGTGAAAGTTTTAATGTTTAGAAGCAATAAATTATAAATACCTACCTAATATATGAAACAAACTAGTACTTTTAGCTAATTTTACAAAGATGCAAAATACGCCAGGGAAAGTAGTGCCCAATTTCGCCAAATGTGGCGGCAATGTTTCGTTATGTAAAATATTTCTAACAATGTTGGCACAATGGCAACTATGGTGTAATTGAGAACTATCTTTGATGGGTCTATTTATAGCTTGAAAAATGAAAACGTTTCATGCACATACGAGCTTGAAATTTAGTAGGAAACACAGGCCAGCGTGGTGGATTATGACTTTGACTCGTAACTTGTGAGAGAAGGCCACGTGTCCGATCTATGGGGTTAAAAAGTGGTATGTTTATGTAAAGAAATTAATTCTTATTTTTAATTTTTTGGTAAAAAAAAACAATCGTAAATAGACGCGATAAGAAATTTTCAATTACGCCCGCAAAAGCTAGATTCACATACGAATATGCAGGTTCAGCTAGTTTATATTAATAGTAGGAAGCTTGAGATTAAAAACTAAAGACATGTGCAATCAATCGACGATAGATTTGAAACTGCCAGAGAACACAATTTTACGGTGTCTTATGCTGAGCACACTGTATCAGACCGAAAACCTTTCTTGAAATCCCGAGAAAGTCGGCTATTCCTCACAAAGAGGCTCGTAGGACTCCAATAGGATTTGGTTTCTTGGAAATTAGTTCATAATGATTATTCACAAAATGTAGCCTACAACCGTTTGATGGCATAATTTGAATCATAATCCCCTGCAATACCGTGGATCACTGCCCGAGTCCCGAGTCTGTATCTGCTGATAGGTATAACTTCGGTTTCTCCTAATCTGAAGTAAACAAGGTATTTCTACATAAGTGTGCTACATCCTAGACCGTGACATTGCCTAATATCATACAATTCACGGATAAACGCAAACCTAACTTAATTTTAAAAAAGGATCGGGCTTTCCACCACCTAGTTATAACGATTATAGCTTTGCTATGGCTCTCTCTCTCTCATTTCGATCGAAAATAACTATATATTGTACAAATCAATATAGATATAGGTACTAAGATTGTTTTTGGTCATAGTTGATCTTAGAAATGCTCTAAGTAGTTGGTCGAAAACCCGATTCTTTTTAACACGCTTTTTAATTAGGGTATCGTTTGGCAACAAATCTCACATTTACACACAAAATAAGTTAATTAAAATTGCGACTACTAATTTATGGTTCACGTGTTTCTTTCGATTTATCACTATCTTCGCCACGCAAAGCCTCCTGCTCGTCAGGCTTCTCTTGTACATTATCCAACACCTCTTCCAGTGTCTTCCCCATCGTCTCAGGTACGAAGAAATATATAAACAATAGACCTGCATACCCCACAGCCGCAAACGTCCAGAACACAGTGTAATGCCCGAACAAATCTTTAGCATTTTGATAACATTTCACTACAACAAAACTTAAAATACATGCGAGCATTGTTGCTAAGCTCGACGCTACAGCTTTAACATTAACAGGGAATAATTCTGCCTGCATTATATACGGCAGATTGCCTAAGCCGTTAGCGTAAAATATGTTGAAACCTAATACGCCTATTAGAGGTAGACAGGATAGTGATTGCAGGGTTTCAGCGCTGACTTGTTTCTCATCTTGTAAGTAGAAGTAAGTTCCCAGGATCGTCATGGAGAGAGATACTCCTACGCAGGAGACGAACATGAGAATGCGGCGGCCGATGTAGCGTGTCAAGAACGTTGCACAAATACCTGAAAAAAATAGGTTGATAACGGTAAGTACAGATGCATTTTTATTTTTCATACACTTATTTTTATATTACAAAGTTACACATATAATTTGTAACTTTATCCCTTCAACTCAACCTTCAGAACATCAAGATTTTTGCTACTTCGCACCAGCAGAGCGATTCTGAAACCATTCGGTTGCATCCGACACGGAATCTCATCTCGGTCTTTGTCTTATCTGATAAGCATGACAAAGACCGAGAGATGAGATTCCGTGTCGGATGCAACCGAATGGTTTCAGAATCGCTACCCAGGACCACAAAGCTACAACCAGGCGCGGATCCAAGGGGGGTCAGGGTCCAGTACCTATGTGGAGCCCTAATTCAAAAGCCTTTGATAAACGTAATTTATCAGATTTTTTTGGGTTTAAAGTTTGGCACCTATCAGGAGCAAAAGACAGGCATGGTGCCACTCGCACGGCATCAGTTAAATAAAAAATCTAATAAGAATAAAAATATCTAATAGTACATAGACAATATTGTAGTGTTGAAAACAACTGGAATTGCAACTACACGGGTAAAATTATAGGGCGCTACTAGTAAAGTCTTTTTACTCGATTTATTGTATTTCTACTGGTGACCCCCAAAATCTGATTCCGAGTCTGCGTACTGGTGACCTCCAAAATTCGACGGTGGGACCGCGCCAAGTCAACACAAACATACTGTCACCCTTGCTATCATCTTGTGAAGTTCTTGTGTACTTATGATATAAATTTGTATGCGCAAGGCTGCAAATAAATTATATTCTATTTGTGGAGGTGTATCTTAATATGTATTTACATTGAGAGACTAAACGTGTCAAGAGTTACTCGTGTGCGTATTTCGTGGGTCATGTTAAGTCCTCTTGTCATTCATCCTACAAAGTCTAAAGTAATTTTGTTAATGTAGGTATGTAATATTTAATTAGTGTGAGCTACTTACCGAACCGAAATGTAAATACTGACAGTAAAAGCGGTCCACAAATGCAAAGTCTCAAAGCGACTAAGTATTAGAAAATAGTTTTACTTGGGATTTCTCTTAGAGGTCCCATTCAGTAGTCCGTCAGAGAACTGAGATCACCGTCATACTATATTCCATAGGGTATTTTTAACCGATTCGCTGCTGATGGCACGACAGGCGCGTCATCGATTTTTTCTACTTGTCGCTTTTGACACTAAATGCGTAACTGTAAGTACCTAGGTATCATTTTTAAATCGAATGTAACTCCCTCAAATTAAATTTTATAAAGGTCTGCCTAAGCTACAATTATTTTCTACGTAGATCTAACCTGTTGCGTTAGCCTCTGGATATTGCGTGAATTTAAAAATTCCTGGGGTTGACAACCTTTACAAGTCGCATTAAGTAAAAACTTCTTTATGGGCGTAAAACACATTTTGGATGAACCAAAAACCAAAATCTATTTTACTATCTAATCATTCTAATTTACACGCGTAACCTACTCTTCCTACTACGCGTATCCTACTTTTGGTAATTTTATATAACGACAGAATACATAATATTAATAATAGACTAAGACAACGTTCTCGCTACATAGATATCCATTTATTTATTGAGGTCCTCCCGCTCCTATTAGCATCTTACATGCTTTTGACAATCTCAGTAATATTATATTACCTATGCGTGGTGAAAAATTTTAATAGTCTAGATCAAGTCTGAATAGATCCTTCGTTTTCCTTCCAAGACTTCTGATGCCGTAGGTGGAACAGGTAATATTATGTACTATACTAACTAGGATATAAAATATAGTACTTAGGCAACGCGAGGTTGCCGCCGTGCCACTCCGTGCAGCGTGCACCCATCGAAAATTAATGAGCTACGAGTATATGTGAGAACTGAGAACATCCGTAACGAGGTATTCGATTTAGAATCGATCACTTTTTCAATTCCATCAGATAACCCCGAACCGGAACCTACTCTCATGACATTGATATTCTAGGGGCTAGAAAATTCTAAATAGCGCGATACTGAAATATCTACCTACTATGGAAACAGAGTGTACCTACCTAATGTGTAAAATTCAATTTCAATAAAAAATCATTATAATGTAAATTTCCTACTCTTTCCTCCTGATACCGGATACCTATTTAAAAATAGACCTAAAATACTTATATTTCGTTCGTTTACGAATAATACATCCATCGATGTACATTATTCGTCTTAAGCGATTGACAGTTTATTTCACGGTCCCGTCTCTATTACATTCGTGACCCGTCCCGTTCCCGTTCAGTCTCGTTCATTCAGTGTGCATTCAGTCAACAATCACTAAACAAAATGGCGTTAAAGTCCAATAGATCCATATTCAACAGAGACGCAGACTTAAAATTGATTGAACTAGTAAAGACAAATCCGGTACTATACAACCCATCACAACCCAAATATTCAGATATCGATACAAGAGAAATAACATGGAAAAACATTGGAGAAAACTTGCAAAAGCCAGGTATAAACATACGTATAAACTGGAGTTTTATTATTGACTGTGACATGTGATTGTGATGTTTTGTTGTGAATTGTGAAGGTCATTGAGCTAGACTAGTGAATAGTGATGTCTATGTACGTTACCTAAAATCTTATCGATTGTGTCTAGAGTATTTTTTGTATTTACAAACCTTGTCTGCAAATTTAGAAATTAAAATTACAAGATTATTTAATGTTTTTTTATTTCTTGATTATATTTTGGCTATACCTATGAAGAATTGCTACTTTGATAATCTAATATTTTAAGAAGCTCATGTTTTGAGAATCTAATATTATGCGAATGAGCCAAAAGATCGCTTTTTTTGAGTTTTTGGATATTGATAAACCGAAGTACTTACTTAATACAGAAATAATTAATTTTAAATTTAATTCTGTTTTGTTTTAGCTCGAAAATGTAAACTCCGCTGGGCGAGCATTCGAGACATGATGAGGAAAAAAATCAAAGACCGCCTTCGTTACCCTGAACAACATTCCAAAAGTTACCGATATGAAGAAGAGCTTGCATTCGTGATACCGTATTTCAAAGAAGGCAATTCATCAAACGATTACTCAGATTTGTTAGAAGAAAGCATGGAAGTTGAAATGCCTTCAGAAGTTTATATTGATGAATCGTTGGAAAATACCGAAGATGTAAAGCCAATTTTAACGTTTCGAGAGTGCAAAAATGATTCTTCGATAAACCGCAATCTCAATTCCGGGACTAGGCATTTAAATACATCAGACCCCGTGGACATTTTTCTAATGACTGTACGAAATACTCTAAAAAAGTTTAGTCCATATTATTTAAATCAAGCTAAGAGTAAAATATTTGAATCTGTACAAGATTACGAGTTGAAACAGATTGAAGATGACGAATAGTTTGTAAGCCTCAATTTTCGGTTACCCACTTAATATGTTTCATAAAATAAACAAGTAGGTAAACATCTACTTGAGAAAAGGTAAAATTAAAAATATATAACGTTTCGAGTCCTAAAATATTTCCTTTTGTATTTTGTTGTATAAGTAATTTTTATTTTATTTACAATACATTGATCTATTTACATTAACAAGCTTTATTTTATCAAAATGTTAAACACATAATCAGAATCATAAGCATATACATTTGTTGGGTAGGTAGGTAGGTATATGCCTCTTCTCCCTGGCCTCACTGATCTCCGAGAGATCTCAATCCACGATATATATCTATCTGTTCTAAAAATGTAATCTAAAATAGACGATTCAAATTATTAAAACTACAAAATACGAAAACATGATCTCAGTAATTCATGTTATGAACAAATGGATATCGCATTTTATGATTGTAACTATCGAATCAACAAAGGCATTGTATCATTTCTCATCCCTACCGTATCTCTGACGGAGCACTGCGCCACCCGGCCCGCGCCCGCACCGCAGTCGGCCCGGTCACTGATCGGACTACGCACGATGCCGCCGCTACATTTCGGCACGTCGTTGGACCAGAAACTCATTAAACTTGTCAGGGAAAACTCGCTGCTCTACAACCCGGAACACCCACTTTACTCCAGTTCAGATGCAAAAGAATTGACATGGCAAAAAATATCCGACGCTTTAGGACGGCCCAGTAAGTATTTATCATTTTATTTACTAACGTTATGCCATATTTTGAGACGTAATGACGTCACGACGGATGCCGCTGTGAAATCGAACACAAGTGGTTGTTCGGTGGGCACCTACGTAGTAGGTACATACAAGTTGCAAAGTGAAGGTAGTTGAGCGATTTATGAGTATCTATATTTAGAACTGAGAATAATACCACTCACCACTATAATAGTACATAATAATACGGTGTTTTTTGTGGAATTATTAAAAGTTTTAAATTTTACCTTTCGATTTTTATTTGATGCGAGAACCACTGATTCGTTCTTACCTACTAGGTATGTTATTGAATAATTTAGATGTTATGTAAGATGTAAGTCCCAGTCTTAGATATTTTTACTAACTTAACTAGCTGTGTCACCCGCGTTTTAAAGATTTTCTGGGGTTTTTTTCACGGAACCCTAATTATTTTGGTCAAGTAAGAGTAGTCTATATTCTATGTTATTTATGCCTTAGAATAATTACAGTAATCAGCAGGTCTACTACGAAGTCCGATAAACGATATATCGGCCAAACTTATGGACATTTCTTACCACGAAACACAATCAGTCGGTTCATCGGATCGGGCATGTCGTTCATTTCGAATTCCGACCGACATAAATTTGACAGTTTTTGTGTCGAAAACCTTACTCCGAAAGCATTTAATTACCATACCAATTATTCAAACAGCTGTCGGCCGGATCCGATTATTCGGAGGTTGTTTTCGTAGTAGACCTGCTGGTAGTGGAAGTCTCGTCACGATCGGTCCAGTGTCCAGCCATTTCTGAGATTAGCCGGAACAAACAAAAAAATATTGGGTACCTAGTATTTATTTACCCTATTAATATACGCAACCTTAATTTATTTGCAGCTCAAAGATGCAAATCGCGCTGGCTCAATATTCGGGACCAAATGCGTCGTAATCTCCGCCTACGAATCGAGCACCCAGAAGAGAAAACCGGAAAAAAATACCGCTACGAAGAAGAGCTACAATTCCTGGTCCCACACTTCAAGCAATTAAAATCTGGCGAAGATTTGAGCGAATTCGTAAACGATGCCGAACCATTCGAAGATATACAGAGCCCAAATTCCTTTCGAAAATACAAAGATGACGATTTGGAGTTCACGAATTCTTCGTTTAGAAGCCATGAAGAAGATAATCTCGCAACCACGTCTTACAGAAGTGAAGAAACGCTGAACCAAAGCGACGCAGAGTCTGGGTATCAAGAGCTGAACCCGGCAGATCCTTTAGACGTATTTCTGATGGCGATCGGAAGTACGTTGAAGACATTGAAACCTGTTTATCTGAACCAAGCTAAGAGTAAAATCTTCCAAATTTGTCAGAATTATGAGCTTCAGCAAATGACTGATAAACCTGGATAAACGGCAGACGGAGCACGGAAAAAGAGGCAATATTTTTTACTACAGAATACCTATAATTAGGAAACCTGAGGCAGGACCTAATGCCCGACTTAAAATCTGCTGCGATAAAGTTGATGACAGATTGACAGATCCAGAGATACCACCACAGATTTTTTCACGTGGTACAAAACCAAAAGAAAACTTCAGGGTTAAGACAATTAAATTGTTTGTAAAAAAAAGTATCTACTTATTTAATTGCATTGACTGTAACCTATTTTTAGGGGACTATTTTAAACCTATTTTAAAATCTAATGAAAGTCGTGTGTGTAATCAATAGATACGACGTATATTTCTACTAAAAAGTTGTTGAGTAAATACTTATAGTAGTTTTTTTTAGTAAAAATTGCTTAATTTCTAATCCTAGATAGCCGTTTCAGACAGACAGACTGACAGATAGGTTTGTTTTCGGTTACTGTGAAGTGTCTTTACGTATTATAAAGCATAAGTATGTAAATGATTATAACAAGGACCCTATTGCCTTGTAAAAATATTATATTTACAACACATTTGCTCGTAAATCTTATTTCATCAATTTCAATATCGTAATCACGATTATAAAATCACAATTTTAGACTTTCCTAAAAACGCTTCATACAAAAACGCTACTAAAGCGTGACGTCACAGTCTGTCATTTGCTATGCGTCGCGCGTAAAGTTTGTATGTTAGCAATACTAGCGGCCCGTTCCGGCTTCGCACGGGGTCAACATTTTTTGTTAAGTAGGTATGCTAAATGAAACGTACGTGACCAAATTTTTCCAAATGATCAAAATTAAAAACCAAAACTTTAAAGTTCAAGATCACTAAACTGGCTGGCTTAGTTGGCCGTTTTGTAAAGCGGCGGTTTAACGCTCAGACGGATTAAATACAGCTGATTTAAAAACTACCGTAATGTAATAAAGCGAGAGATTAGCCGCCTCTTTGACAATTTTTAGTTCCGATTCTTAACACTCATGGTGCTGCCTGACAACAACAGCTATGGCGTTGAATACTGTGTGTTCCTAAATTGATAAAGTGACAGTGGATTCTGGAGTTCGGATGAATCGTACACAATATTATTAGGATTGGCACTTGTCAGCATGGGTGTTACTTGGATAGGTACTATTTCGTTTCCACCGTCCACCTTGTTAAGACTAAATCGGACCGGGTAGGTTACATGAGATCCAGATCCGACCCGGAGCACCCCGACTCCACCTAGTCTTGGTGCTACTACCCCTAGAGTGTATTTAAAAGAATCCGGGAGCCAGGGTTGACTCCGGGTGGGATCCCGTCAGAAGCTCTGCGGTCAGCCCTGAGTGTCGCTTCTCCATACTCGGCCTGCGTTCCACTACGGCTACTTGCATGGCTCGCTCCACTCAGAACCTCCCTTGAGCTTCTGACGGGATCCCATCCGGAGTCAAATCTTTTTTTTTTAACTATAATAGGTTCGCACTTGACCACCATCTCGCCTGATGTTAAGCGATGATGCGATCCTTGTCTATGGAAGTGCACCATGTTTCTTAGGTGTACCTACCGTCACCGATATCAAATTATGGGCTTTCAAACTTTCATCATAATCAGCCCGTGTTCGTCCACTGCTGGACATAGGCCTCTACCATAATACGCCACTCAGCCCGATCCTCGGTCTTACGTTTCCAACCGCCACCAGCCATCTTTCGTATATCGTCACTCCATCTGGTCTCAGGGCGTCCTACACTACGTTTGCCGATTCGCGGTCTCCACTCCAAAACCCGTCTACCCCAACGGTTATCGGGTCTGCGACAGATGTGACCGGCCCATTGCCACTTCAGTTTGCTAATACGTTGAGCTATGTCGGTGACTTTAGTTCTCTGACGAATCACTTCATTACGAATGCAATCCCTCAGAGAAACTCCAAGCAAAGCCCGTTCCATAGCTCGCTGAGCGACTTTGAGCTTTCGGACCATTTTGACTGTCAGTGTCCACGTTTCAGCACCGTAGATCATAACGGGTAGGACGCACTGGTTGTACACTTTTGTTTTGAGACTTTGTGGGATGGGTGACGAGAAGACCCGACCAAGTTTGCCAAACGCTGCCCAGCCCAACTGGATTCTTCTCATGGCCTCACTCTCAAAACTACATCTACCTAGTTCGAGCGTCTGCCCTAAGTAGACATATTTCCGAACAATTTCGAGAGTGGTTCCACTTACGGCAATCGGCCCCGGAGCAACGAACTCGTTGCACATGACTTTGGTTTTATCCAAATTCATCCGAAGGCCGATGCGTTGAGAAACGTTAGCCAGGCCGTCCAGCATCCACTGCATATCCTCCAGCGACTCTGCCATAATGACGATGTCGTCAGCAAATCGTAGGTGAGAGATGTATTCGCCATTGATGTTTAGGCCATGTCCAACCCAATCCAGCGTCTTAAACACATCCTCTAGTGCGTTTGAAAACAATTTCGGGGAAATAACATCCCCTTGCCTCACGCCTCGATGCTGAGGAATATGTTTTGTCTGCTGATCTTGGATTTGAACCGCCATCGTAGAGGCGTTGTATAAACACCTCATCACCTCGATGTATCGCCAATCGACTTGGCATCGCTGTAAGGACTCCAGAACAGCCCAGGTTTCGACAGAGTCGAACGCCTTCTCATAGTCCACAAACGCTAAGCAAAGCGGCCGATTGTACTCCTTTGTCTTTTGTCCAATCTGCCGTACCGTGTGAATGTGGTCTATGGTGCTGTACCCACTTCGAAACCCGGCCTGTTCAGGAGGCTGAAACTCGTCGAGTCTTCGGGCGAGACGATTCGTGATAACTCTCGAAAACAACTTATAGACATGGCTCAGAAGCGATATTGGTCGATAATTCTTTAAAAGGGTCTTGTCTCCCTTTTTAAAGAATAGAATGACTACACTTCTGTGCCATGCCTGTGGAGTTCTCCCGGTGAAGAGGACGGCATTAAACAGTTCTTGAAGCTCTTTTATAAGTGGTGCACCACCAGCCTTCAAGAGCTCTGTTGTAATTCCGTCCTCGCCCGCGGCTTTTCCATTTTTAAGTTGCCCAAGAGCCATCACGATTTCGTCCATACTTATTTCTGGCAGTTCTTCAGTGTAGTGGCGAGTTAAAGTGGCTCTTTTGTCCTCGTTCTGTGGGAGATGTGGAGCATGCGATGCGTACAGCTGGCTGTAAAAGTCTTCCACTTCCGAGAGAATATCCGCCTTGGATGAAACGACTCAGCCCGTCGAGGTAGTTAACTTCGTCAGGTGACTTCTACCCAAAGTCTTGACGAACACTTTTGACCCCCGATTTTGCTCAATTGATTTTTCAATCAAGAGCGTGTTAGCTAATCGGAGGTCACGTCGTACAAACTTGGTAATTCTCTTGCTAAGAGCCCCTTGTTCAGACGAAGTTAACGTGGGATTCCGTCGTTCCTCTTGCAATTGCACAACCCGCACAAAATATTATCCTAAAAATAATTATGAAAAAACCACGAACTTATGATACAGAAGCCCTTTATGCAGAGTCCAGCATACTAAATATAAGGCAAATGTACACATACAAAGTTGCATTGCACTATGTCAAAAATGAACAGCTACATACTATACGTCCAACAACTTACAGCGTACGCTATAGGAATATTGGGAAGATCGAACTTCAAAAAGGGAAAAAAACTATTTTTGCTACACGTTTTATTTCATGGATTGGACCACTTGTTTATAATTATCTGCCAGTAGAGGTTCGGAAATCAATGCCTGAATATAAAAGAAAAAAAGTTATAAAGGAATGGATTCTTGGTTTGGGCATCCCTAAGCTAGAAAGCAAAATATACACTGTAGAGATATAAAAACAGAAAGTTGAATGTGTTTTCAGAAATTCAGATAGGAATAAATATTGTCTATGCATTATTCACAAGCATGCTTGTTAGCTAGAGAATAACTATAATTGTTGATTGTCATTATTGCACAGTATTTTTAAGACAAGCAAATATTTGGTCTCACATATCTCTAACATTTATAATTGTGGTGTGTTTTGAGTTGGTGTTATGTATCGTACCTATTGTATTTAATATTGTAGTATTTAATTTTGTTCCAATTTTGTTTTTTAATGTTCTTTTCTTGTATTGCATATATTATAGAATTAAGTGTGTTTCGCTCGGTCTTGTGGCTTGAGGCGGGCTGCAACAGTCTTTAACACGGGACATCCTAGTAAAGACTGTTACGTACCTGAGCTATGAATTTACTTCTCTCTTCTTGTTTTACAAATATTGTATTTATTGTTACAACTATTGTCCATTGAAACATTTGCACGCTTAGAATGAAATATTATGTACCTATTAATTAAGGAGTGTAACAATGAATATAAATAAATAAATAAATAAAGAAGTTAACGTGGGATTCCGTCGTTCCTCCATGAGCTCTAAGGTCTCCCTGGAAAGCTTGGACTTCCCGCCTTTGCGCCGCATTTCGCAAAACTTTGTGCCCTCATCTCGCAGGACTTCCACTACACTTTCGAGCTTCTGGTCAGCGCTATTTGTGGTTTCCAAGGCAGCAAACCGGTTCTCCAATTTTAACTGGAATGCTTCAGACCCAACTATGGTTTGGAGAAGGTTCGGACGGAGTGTTGACTTCATCAAACGGACTCGTTCAAGCTTGTAATTAATATTCAGGGTGCCTCGAACAAGCCTGTGATCACTACCGGTAGCAAACCGAGAGATCACTGAGACATCCCTGAATATTCGCCGTTTGTCCGCTATGATGAAGTCAATCTCATTTTTCGTCCGTCCATCGGGGCTTCGCCATGTCCACCTCCTCTGAGGCTGTTTCTTATAGAACGAATTCATCAAATTCAGCCTCTCCTTTTCGAGGAAGTCGATTAGCATTTGGCCCCTGTCATTTCTTCTTCCCAAACCATATGGTCCTACTACCGATTCACTGCAAGTCCGTACTCCCACTTTGGCGTTAAAATCCCCCATAACAACGTTGAAGTGGGCTTTGGAGGTGTTATGTAAGGCTTTCGATATATCTTCATACAAAGCCTCCACCTCTGAATCAGGGTATGCCTCCCAGGGTGCGTATACCATGACCACTTTGAGCGTATACCTCTCGGTCACCTTAAGCACAAGGTACGCGACCCTCGGAGACACACTTGCGATTTCTAAAACGTTGTTACAGAGAGTTTGGTGTACCAGAAACCCGATACCACCTTGCGACAGCTGGTGACCTTCACGATAGTACATAAGATGGCCTGATTCCAAAGTTACGGTGTCCTCTCCCTCTCTTCAAACTTTACGTGAGAGGTAAAATGTTGTAAAAAAAATAGTACGGAATATCGTACGAAATAATTGATCAGTTTTTTCAGATAAATTAAATTAATTTAGATTTTGTTTATTTAAATTGTTATTTTTTTTAAATATGGTCACCCTATAACTTAAGCAGTAAATGGTAGTAATACAATGCGGCTGAACGTAGGCCGTCTTATTGAAGAACGTATTGCAATGACAATGCGGCTAATCGTTGAACGGCCGCATTACAAAACGGCCCCGTTTTTCAAAACAGCTAGCCGTAATGTTATACGGCGAACTACGAGTATACAATCCGGCTGCGACATATACATCATAATCCGGATCTCGTTGTTGGGCTGTATGTTTGATGTCTTGACACAAATAGTCTTTAAAAATGTGCCATAATTCCGAGGGAAAACAAAATAATAATATAACCACAAACAACTCTCTCAGCCTCAACGGACACCGAGAAATTGAAGCTTCTCTCAAAGTGATTTCCCATTGATTATTATCTTCTAACAAACCATGTCGGCATGCGGCTTGGTAAGTCTTTTACAGTCGTACTTGATAAGTTTTACCTTGGTACGATGTACCTACGTGGTAAATGATAAAGAAGTATTCTGATATAAAATCACTCTGACTGGGAATGATGAACGCTGTCATAGAATAGATAATACAGATAGAACGGACACTCCCCACCCCCCGCCAGTTTCAAGCTTCCTACCCCGCAAGAACGCGAGAAGCACTCAACGAAGGGTTATATCGGACGACAATTTTCTATGAGAATACGACCATGACGCTGTGTTGCTGTGTTATTTAAATTTAGGTACCATTTTTTTCATCTGTTCAACGAAACAAGAATAACAGATTTTTAATTTCATAAGAATTTCTATAATATAGGTACTAGGATTGAATCGTTTTTCTACTGTGTTTTGATAAGTTCACAATTTTAAGTTGCCGAGTGTCCGGGGTGTGACGCTGTACTGTATGTACACTCTTCCTAATTCTGCCGCCGCCGCCGGCCGGCCGGCCGCCGGCCCCGGCCCGTTGCGTCGGTGCAAATATTTCGATAGGATGGGTATTTTTAATTTCGTTATATATTTTGAATGGAATGTCCGATTTTAATAATTCAAAAAGAAATCAATAGGTACTAAAGCAGTCTTGATTAAGAAATAATTTATTTGGATAAGAATTAATACAAATATATGAATAGCATGGTCTTAAGTTGATCGGCATTTTTATCTTCTTTTAAAACGTAAAAAAGCAGTTGTAGCGACGTAATTACAGTAGTTAGACATATAGTCTCGAGAGGTTTTTTGTAGATTTTAATACGTTCTATAATATTGTAGAACATTGCTTGGTTCTATCATTGGTACTTTCCGCAGCGTATGCGATGAAAGCCATTTTATGGCTGTTTTTTTTATACCTTGCGTTGGTTTTAGTAAAAAATTCAAAGTATCACTATTTTTTTCTTGTAATAAAAATAGCCTATGTTACTCAGTGATAATGTAGCTTTCTCTTGGCAAAAGAATTTTTGAAATCGGTTCAGTAGTTTTTGAGTTTATTACATACATACAAAAATCCAAAAATACAAATCTTTCCTCTTTATAATATTAGTATAGAGTATAGATAGATTTATTGCGTTTAGGAAACTGGTTTCATAACAAAAGTCACTTTAAATTGAATGAGTTATCCAAAATACATGTTCTAATAATTTCGTACTTTTAAAATGGACTTGCCCATCCAACTTTGAATGATCATAAAGTAAGTTAAACAAAATAATATCAAAATTAAAGTTGGTACGTATTTTATTTCTTCTATTTAAATACCTACTGTCATTATATCAAATAGTTTAATATTATTTCAGGATCAGTCGTCATGCCTATTAGGAGGACTTATCATGAAAGGCTTTTGCCCACAATAGCTAACTTTTGCCCACGCTGCTGGCTAACTGGATTTGCGGGCTGGCGGCCACAGGGTCGCAACTTGTACCGGTGTTGCTGTCAAGGGCCGGAATTAAATTTTTTAATTCCATAGTTGTGTTGGTTAACCGCCATCATTCGTTCCCCATTTGTGGGCTCTCAAAACTGGCAGGGTGACATTCTACGCCAGGGCACCAGAGCAAGTGAGAGAGAGGCACATTAGGTACTAGGTATAAAATAAATAAATAATAAAACAAAAGCAAAAAATCAAATGCAAGCATGCGCGTAGCAGATAATACAAAGTTTACAGATGGTAACTGATCGCCGATAATGATCAGCTGGTAGTATAACACAAAGTAGGTAACATGAATGTAGCTTGTAGGTAACTGTTTCAGACCGAAGTCCGTTACAAAAACGTTCAGTTGATAAGATAACCCTGAAGTTAATAATAGGATCATAAAAACTTTGCAATCGATCAGTAACATTATTATTTCTGGTTATTTTATCAATTTCTATCCTTGTGAACATATTTTTGTACTTACCAGCAGTGATTTGCACAAATCCGTATATAATACTGGCCAGGGAACCCGATATGGAACTGCTCTGTCGGAATATCACCTCGAGATATGACTGGATGATCAGGATACCGGTCATGTATTGCAGCAATTTCAAACCTGCAACAACATACGATTTGTGGAATAAGTACTTGTTTTTCCTAGTACCAAAGAAGATAATTCCATGCAAATAGTTATCGTTATCAATATTCGTGATCTACTGAACGAAAACAATTCCTGTTTTTTTTTATCGATTAATGGTTTTCCGATGACTGCTATCTCGCCTGATATTAAACTATTAACGACAATCAATGCTGACTACGAAACCACGATGCAGCGCGCTTTAGATTATATTCATCCATCACCGAGTTTAGATTTTCTTATTACGAAAGGTGATTCAAACATTTTCGTTCGAGTCTTATTAAGAAAGATATGATACGATATCGCTTTTCCGAGTTCTGAACTACAAGCAAACCTAAACGGAATGCGGGCCAGATGGAAAGGGGGCGCCTAAAGCCAGAAAACGAAAAAAGGACATTTTCGACGCCGCTCACTGAAGTTAAGAAACTAAAAACTATGACAAAAAAATATTGACGTGTGGGTACAATCAAGAAGAAGAATTTAAAAAATAGATCAGAGCTTTTTACACTAAAAAAATAAAAATGACACCGAAAAAACCCGTTTTAATTCGAGTACTCGAAATTATCAGCGATGACCCCACATTATTTTTTGGTAATAAAATTCCTATTTGTACGTTCTAGTAAAGTAACCGAACACTTTTTTAAATTTATGTTTATTTATTGAGTAATTAAATAAAACTTGGTCAAAAATCGACTCCTGATTAAATATTGATTTTTCCTCCAAACTGTGTCATGCTATTCTCGACTTTATGTACATCACATTAAGAGACGCGTCGCGCGGGTGAAATCTGATTTTTTCCTGCCTTTAGGCGCACTCTGATAAATTGCAGTCTTCGCAATGTATCCGATAAAAAAACCTGTAAGCATGCGGTAGTACAAGACTTATTGTTATTGCCACTCAGTCCGATCCACGACCGATCGATTTCTACCGCCACCAACTAACTTTTGTATATTTATTATTCCTTCCTCAACATCCAAGTTTCAAATAAATAGTCTAACTAAAAGGAATAGGTTAGGTACCTACACTTATATTGATTTTCAGAAACAGGTTAACTGGATTGCTAAATTTAAATAGTGGACAAACGCTAAGGAAATTGAAGATGACTAAAAAGACACGGTTTTTGACAAAAAAACAAATAATTTGCTTTTCGTGATGTTTGTTTAATTTTAACACCTTGGCCATTAATGCTATCTAGTAATCATGTCTAAGAATGACTATCGTAATTATCACTTTATAAACATTGTAGTACGTAGCTGGTAAACAAGCTTATTATGCCAATGGGGGTGTAAAGGGGACCTCAACATCCAAGTATCCCCAAAACTGTCAACCTCACCTGCCCGTGGTGCACCCTGCCGACCAACAAACGAGGCTCTGACGACCGACCGATGGCGGGATATCCATCCAAATAGCCGTGTTGTAAATATAACTGTGACGGGCAGCAGCGTCACATGCGTAAGACGGCACGGTACTGCGCTCGCCAATCCGCCCTTGCCCAGCGTGGCGAGTATGGGCAAATCTTCCAATGATGAGTAGCACAACAATAAGGCCCTCAGTTCCCGGTGGTCCCGCTAATCCCGGCCATCGTGGTGACGGCCGGAGTTCTCGCGGGACAGAGGGTGCGAAGAATCTCCGGGCGCGGACTGGTCACCACTCACAACGACTTTTTCTGGCTACGTATAATGCTCGTTCGTTGAAGGAAGATGTCTATCTTGCTGAACTCGAGTCAGAGCTAGGACACATAAATTGGCATGTTCTGGGATTATCCGAAGTCCGAAGACAGGGAGAGGACACGGTTACCCTAGAATCAGGCCACCTACTCTACTATCGGGAGGGCGATAAGATGTCACAGGGTGGGGTTGGCATTATGATCAACAAAGCTCTCTGTAACAACGTGATGGAAGTTGGTAGTGTGTCTACGCGGGTAGCATACCTCATACTCAGACTTACCAACAGATATTCTCTGAAGGTAGTTCAGGTCTATGCTCCTACGTCGACGCACTCCGATGAAGAGGTCGAGGCTGTCTACGAAGACATAACAAAAGCCATACATAACACCACCACGGCCCACTACACCGTTGTTATGGGGGACTTCAACGCCAAAGTAGGAGTACAGGAACGCGGAGAATCTGCAATTGGACCGCACGGTATTGGCAGTAGAAACCCAAGGGGCCAAATGCTGGTTAACTTCCTCGAATCCCAGAGGCTATCGCTGATGAACTCATTCTTTCAGAAGAAGCCTCATAGGAAGTGGACTTGGCGAAGCCCCGATGGGGTGACGAAAAATGAGATCGACTTTATTATGACGAACAGGAGGTATATATTCAAAAATGTCACAGTGATCAACAGGTTTAACACCGGAAGCGATCACCGACTTGTACGAGCTACTTTGAATATAAACTTCCGACTCGAGAGAAATCGCCTGATAAAGTCGACGCTCCGACCGTCACCGTGCCATATCCCTGCAGCATCCAAAGAATTCCAGCTGGAATTGCGAAACAGATTCAGTCTGCTGGAAACTACTGAGGACGTTGATCAATATGTCAACGAGTTTGCGACTGTTGTCCGAGGCGTGGGAGAGAAGTTCTACCAACGGAAACGAGTGGGTAAGGT
Source organism: Ectropis crepuscularia (assembly GCA_963693475.1). Classification (NCBI taxonomy): domain Eukaryota; kingdom Metazoa; phylum Arthropoda; class Insecta; order Lepidoptera; family Geometridae; genus Ectropis; species Ectropis crepuscularia. The sequence continues at coordinate 10,082,554 of OY856345.1, forward strand.
GTCCAAGCTCTCGGCAGAAACAGTGGATCTGATGAGACAGAGACGGGAGATGTCACCGGATTCGTCAGACTATCGCCTTCTCAATATGCGTACAAAGAAGCGAATACGATTCGACATACGACAAAGCAACACTCGAGCAATCGAAGTTGCAATCAGTCGAAATAGAGGTTCGAAGGTATTCGCAAAGCGATTGGGAAGGAGTCATCTGACGAAGCTTACGACGTCGGATGGTCGAGTTCTTACAGCAAAGCCAGATCTACTTGTAGAAGCCGAGACGTTCTACGGACAACTGTACTCCTCACACGCACCGAAGCCCACGACTCGAGCTACAGACGACAGACGTGCTAAATTAACCCGCTACTTCACGGACGAGCTACCGGACATCGAGATTCCCGAAATCGAGATGGCTCTTGCGCAGCTTAAGAACAACAAGGCGCCTGGAGATGATGGCATTACATCTGAGCTCTTAAAAGCTGGTGGGCGTCCAGTCCTGGAACAGCTTCGGAAGCTATTTAATGCTGTCATCGAGAAAGGTATAACGCCGGAGGCGTGGTCTAGAAGTGTGGTCACCTTGTTCTTCAAAAAAGGCGATAAAACGTTACTAAAGAACTATAGACCGATATCACTTCTGAGCCACGTATATAAGCTGTTTTCAAGAGTCATCTCAAATCGCCTTGCCAGAAGATTTGACGAGTTTCAACCGCCGGAGCAGGCTGGGTTTCGAAAAGGTTACAGCACCGTAGACCACATACATACGCTGCGGCAGATAGTACAGAAGACCGAAGAGTACAATCGCCCTCTTTGCTTGGCGTTCGTGGACTACGAGAAAGCCTTTGACTCCATCGAAACCTGGGCTGTACTGGAGTCCCTGCAGCGATGCCAAGTCGATTGGCGCTACATCGAGGTGTTGAAGTGTCTATACAAAGCCGCAACCATGACCGTACAAATCCAAGGTACCCAGACAAGACCAATACTTCTGCAGCGTGGAGTGAGACAAGGAGATGTTATCTCTCCGAAGCTCTTTGCCAATGCTCTGGAAGACGTCTTCAGAACACTGGACTGGAACGGTTTAGGTATAAATATTAATGGCGAATACATTTCACACCTGCGATTCGCAGACGACATAGTTATAATGGCAGAGTCGCCGCGGGACTTGTCGGAGATGTTGCGGAGCCTAAGTGTTTCTTCCAGACTGGTGGGTTTGGGAATGAACTTGGACAAGACGAAAGTCATGTTCAATTCATTTGCAGATCCAATTGCAATCACAGTCGATAATGTCAGTATCGAAGTTGTTCAGGAATACATTTATCTAGGCCAAGTTATTCAACTGGGTAGAAACAACTTCGACAAAGAGGCTGACAGAAGAATACGTTTGGGTTGGGCAGCATTTGGGAAACTGCGTCAAATCTTTGAGTCACCACTGCCTCAATGCCTGAAATCCAAGGTGTATAACCAGTGCATCCTCCCGGTCCTAACCTATGGGGCGGAAACATGGACACTGACAAAAGGCCTCGTCCACAAATTCCAAGTTGCACAGCGGGCTATGGAGAGGGCTATGCTCGGAGTATCTCTGAAGGACAGAATCCGCAACGAGGATATCCGACGGAGAACTAAGGTAACCGACATAGCCTTGAGAATAAGCAAGCTGAAATGGCAGTGGGCGGGTCACATATGTCGCAGAGCCGACGGACGTTGGGGAAGACGGGTTCTGGAGTGGAGACCACGTTCGAAGCGTCCCGTGGGGCGGCCTCCCGCTCGGTGGACCGACGACCTAAAGAGAGTGGCAGGAAGCGGATGGATGCGGAGAGCCGAGGACCGGATTTGGTGGCGCAACATTGGAAAGGCTTATGTCCAGCAGTGGACGACAACGGGCTGATGATGATGATGATGATGATGCCAATGTCTCCGTACAGTCTATAAATATCAAGACTGAATTAAATAAATCGTATGCCAACAGAACAATGGAGTAATTGTACACATATTTGTGGCAAATAATTACTTTAATAAGTAGTTTAAGATGTTACGCTGATTATTTGGAGTTACTCTGCACTTACTTGGGCGTGTTCAGACGAGAGAAAAATAATTAATTATTGCGCCATCCAAGGCCACCATCCACCACGCTGGCCCAGCGCGGGTTGGTGGATGAAACATGCCCTCGAACGAAAGATCCTAGGTACATGTCGGTGTCCTCACGATGTTTTCCTGCGTTACGGAGTCATGTGCTTCGAAAATACAGTGGAGCCGGGTTTTGAACCCGGAGCTTCCGGATCGGCAAGCGCTTTTCTCCCGACTACATTCATCACACCATCTGAATTTTCTTATTGACGTGATAACGTCTTATAATTCGATGAAGCCGGCTGCACGCCCACAAAACATGACGTCATGTACCGTTACCGTCGGTCGTTACCTCGCCGCATGTTTGTTACAGTTGTATTAATTATTTCGACCAGTAGTTCAAGCGGGAATGTAGCTCAGTGGTAGAGTGGTAGCGTGAGTGGTAGATTCCCACACACGCGAAAAAGACTGAACAATTTGAAAATTTCACATGCACTAGAAAATATCACCATAAGTTTCATGTGAAATGTATGTTTCCAAAATTTTTTATATGATTATTTAAATATTGGTCGTAGCACTAAAATTCACTCTATCTAGTATGCATAGGACCAATTTTATTTCTTCTGAAAACGCCTATGATTAGGTAAGTAGGTAATTCTCTGTGTATGTAAGCTTTGTGAACAACGTAGGTAGGTAAACCCATAGGCTTCCAAACTTTTTTGTTACACGCCAAACTTCTAAAGTATTAGTAAATGAAAATGTCCGCACTTCCGTCGAATTATTTCGGTTTTAAATCCTTCGTTGTGCTGCCCATGTACAATAAATAATAGGACCTGCGCATTTTGCGCAGGCCCAAGGTAGGCAGTTGAGGTTAACTGTTATAGGCTCCTGTAAAAAAAACCGGAGCCTCGGAAAAAATATGCACCCTGTATAATGCACAAGGGAAATAGTATTAGAATCATTTAATGTTCGCCTGCAATGTCTAATTCGTCTAAATAATGTAATGTTTAGAGATATATTTACCGATTACAATGTAGATGGCTTTCCTGTATCTGGGGTTTGTGAGGAGTTCAGTTGCAGTTGTCTTGTTTTCCATACTCTCTCGCACGTGGGCTCGGATTACAGACATCTGCTCGTCCACCCACTGAAACGCATTCACTTAATATGTATAGACGTGCCCATAAGATACTTTCTATCAAAATTTGCTGAAGGTACTGAAAATCCCATATTTTTTTTGGACATAGCAGCAATGTGATGTTTGAATTCCGGTATCCGATAAAGTAATATATTCCATCCAATTGTTTGATTCTTAGGAACCCTACTACTCATAATTACTTAAATTCGGATTCAAGAGACCCGAACTTAGTTACTCCACAGAAAGGATAAAAGACAAATACATGTAAGAATGTTGTTTTACCTTTTCATCTTTGACGCCTCTGAGTCTAACAAACTCTTTCTTAGCCGCTTTAACTCTTCCGTCTTTGAGATGGTAGTACGGAGATTCTGGTATCCACAAACACATCAGCACGTAGCAAATGGGTATGGATAGGATAATCAAATTAAGTGTCGTATAAGACACAAAGGGACCTATGCCATACACCGTGAGGCTCCCTAGGTTGTTCATCACTTGAACAATCATTCCAAGAGCGCCTCTTATCTCCTTGTCGGCTATTTCCGTAACGTATATCATTGTCACCTGTGGAATTACGTTTATTTGTAAAACAAATCTACTTGTTTCATGAACTACAAACATAACATACATTGTAATAAAGGCTTGATACGAGATACGAGTAGAGTGGGCGTAGATACGATGTTGGGCGAGGGATTTTCGTTCTCACGTGTGAGCGGCGCGACATTGTACGATACAATTTGGAATGATACCCGCACTATGCACAATGATAACATTTGCAATAGGCTAAAGAAATTTTAAGACAAAACGTAATATGAGTACATTATTTATTTAACAGCTTTCGACAACGTGTTTCACGAAGCCTTACAAGAAGGTAGAAGGGGAAATACAGGTAAAGGGATGAAAAAGAGTATAACTTTTCTGGGGCCTTTCTAGGCCCCAGTGACGGTTGTAAGTTATGACGGTTGTAACTTACAACAGCTATGATTCCTGTAGCTACACCCATCAGACTCCTTGCCACATACATGACCTCAGGCAATTTGGAAAACATGATGAGACTCTGTAAACAAAAACAGAATATAAAACGAGATAATAAAACTCTTTATTGTTCTACTAAGTACGTAAAAATTACATAGTTAGTTTCCCACACTATGGTTTCAAAGGCATTTTTTTCAGTGAACTTTTTGATCAAATTACGGTTTACCGTCTCAAAAACAATCTGAAAAAGCGGGTCTACAGTTACGAATAGGTGAGACTACATGAGATAAATATGGTGCAGATCATAGTAGGACCATAAGTATATTCTGCACCAGTAGTCAGAAGATCTAATAATATGGGTGGGTATCTTTTCTACAGTCACCTATCGTCGAGCTTAGTTGCATTAATTAGTAGAGGCACAGTTTCAGATGTAGAAAATTAGGGGGTGATGATGATCACGTTTGATCATTGTTGTGCACTCTCCAGCAAACTTTTTTTTTATGAGAGTATCTAGCTAACGAAGCATGCAATGAAGATTTGGCAGACGTACCTACCGCACCAAGCAGCGCTGGCACGGCTGACCCGAATATAGTCCGGCGTCGACCGGCGCGTTCGTTCAGCACTTGTCCCACGTAGCACCCTCCCAGGGCACCCAGCCCGTGGAGTGATACCGCCCATGATGTTTGCGTCTGGAATATCGTAGAACGTTGGAGCGTGACAGTGTTTGTTGGCAGAATATTTAATGTAAGTAGTTATTTGCGCCTTTAGCACTATAACCAAAATTAGGTAGTATAGGCCGTATAGATCAACCCTCCCTTCTAAAATCTAGATCCTTGGAAATAAAACACATAAAAGTAATATATTTGAAATATACATTGTTACACATAAATGATACACTACAAAAGTTGAAAATGTTTATTTTTGAAAAATGAAACTAGGGTAGGTGGGAATCATTTCCTGATACGTAAAACCATCGATATAAATCACAAGATGTGCCCTGAGCACCTTGAAATTGTTAACAAACTGCGTCCCTGTGTGTAGCGTGAGCCGTTTACAACTACTATACATGAGAACCGCTGGCGGCGAAGTATGTTGCGGTTCTACTTATTTTGGTTGTTGACAACTAATAGCGATAGGTATAAACGTCCGGCGTTCACTGCTTCCTACAATAATAGATACAATGAGCTCACTCTTCCCAACGATAACATAATTCCGTGTGCCTGAAGTTTGGGAGGGCACATCTGTTGATTTATATCGATGCATTTTTATGCATCGATATTCAGCAACTTGCATATCGCATATTTATAGTCGATGTGCGACTCGCAATTTATTCAGTCTTCTCGTCACCGCTGTCGTTGTAACGCTCTAAAACGTAGGGCAGGAAATAATTCTTTGGAACGCGATTAAGTCCTTAAATTAATGATTTCTCTATGAATACTTACAGTATTTAAGCGCTTATTAGACTACGCGTTATTCAGCACTCGTTATTCAAACTGTCTCAGAGTCTTACTTGTTAGCTCGCTATTACACCAGTCTGAAAAACGCGCGCTCTAGGACTTTTAATATAACTTCTTTATCTTTACTGCACGCTATTATGGTATTTATTCATTTAAGTAAATAAAAATAATTTTAAGCATTTAAGATAGGTAGGTAAAACGGTGAAGGAAAAACATCGTGAGCAAACCGACATGTACCTAGAAACTTTCGAAGTCATCCGCCAACCCGCACTGGGCCAGCGTGGTGGATTATGGCTTTAACTCTCTCCTTGCGAGAGAAGGCCCCGAGTCCCAGCAGTGGGAACGTTTAGTGGGCTGTTGATGATGATGATGAAGATAGGTAGGTATAATAAAAGCGAGATCAAAATTAAAATTATGGCATTCGAACTCCGAATACCCAAAACACAAAAATAGAAATTACCGCGAACACCAATGAACCAATCACGAACCAATGAAATGATATTTTAAGACTAATTATGTCAATGTCAATGTCATGTATTTGTCGGTCTAACAGTCTTTGTCTTATTACACTTTTACACTACTCGTTATTCCACAAGACGCTGGCGAAGTTGCGGTCATGCCGCATACAGAAGCCAAAGATAAAAGTTGAATAGTTGAATACTCGTTATTCAGACTGCAAGCCAGTAAGACTCGCCCAACCCGATCTTGCTGTCTGAATTCAGAGTCTAACAGTCTGACGCATATTACACCACGCTACTTAGACTAAGACTGTCTGAATAACGAGTGGTGTAATAACGCCATTAGGTAGGTAGGATAAATAACTTACGTCAGTAATGTTGACACCGGCCTCACCACTTTTGAACTTCGGTATAGCTGGCGAAGACCAAGCCAGAGTGGCTCCGGTGAACATGAATGCTACTGATGCTGGAATCAAAATAATTAAAATAACAAAAAACACATTGCTAATTAGTTATGTAGTCTACGTTTTTATATTTGGGCTATGCAGAGTAATTGTACTAATCCGAAAGGAAGTGTTCTATTATTATATACGTATCTACTAGCAGCGTCCCGCGTAGTTCCCGTTCTCGTTGTTTTCCCGCAATAAAAACCTATCCGTGACCATAATCCATACTATATTCAGACTATAAACTATCCGTGTTCTAAATTTCAACACGATCCGTTCAGGCGTTCCGACGTGATCAAGCAACAAATATCTAAACATCCAAACTTTCGTATTACAATATTATTAGGATCATTAGGAACTATGATATAATATATTTGTATGATGAATTCAAATGTTTGCACTGTGTCTGGGTGTTTCTATGTATAATAAGTATGTATATAAATAAAGTTATATAGTAATATTAAAACTATATAAGTATTATATCAGCTGTTTGGCCGCCATCACTCAAGCTTTGCTTAGTTTGGGGTCAGACAGTGTTGTGTGTAAATTGTACACCAATATTATTTATTTATGAACAATAAAATTTAACATCTTTACTTATATACATATAAGTAAAGTTATAAATATAGTAATATTAAAACTATATAAGTATTATATCAGCTGTTTGGCCGCCATCACTCAAGCTTTGCTTAGTTTGGGGTCAGACAGTGTTGTGTGTAAATTGTACACCGATATTAATAATTTATTTATGAACAATAAAATTAAACATCGGGCCAAAAATTAGCATCAAAAATACAATTTAAAAAACAGTTGTTTCGTAGGTTTCGGTTCAATTGATTAAAATTTTTGTATGGAATAACTTTTTTCGACATTTTACAGTTAAAAAAAACAAAAATTTCTACACAATGCATCCTTTCCGGTTTAGTGTCTTTGTAAGCCTATTGTGTTCTAAATAGCGCTTTAGAATTAAAATGGCTTAATCAGTAATTCTTGTTTTTTAACGCATTAATGTAAGTTAATTTTGATAAACGTAAAAATATAATTGATTATTTTGCATGTTTTTAATTTAAGAGTGCGCCTAAAGCCAGGACAAAATCAGATTTCACCCGCGCGACACGTTTCTTAATGTGATGTACATAAAGTCGAGAATAGCATGACACAGTTTAAAGGATAAATCAATATTTAATCAGGAGTCCATTTTTGACCAAGTTTTATTTAATTACTCAATAACTAAACATAAATTTTAAAAAGTGTTCGGTTACTTTACTAGAACGTACAAATAGGAATTTTATTACCAAAAAATAATGTCGCTGATAATTTCGAGTACTCGAATTAAAACGGGTTTTTCGGTGTCATTTTTATTTTTTTATTGTAAAAAACTGATCTATTTTTTAAATTTTATTCGGTTATTGTGCTTCTTCTTGATTGTACCCACACGTCAATATTTTTTTTGTCATAGTTTTTAGTTTCTTAACATCAGTGAGCGGCGTCGAAAATGTCCTTTTTTCGTTTTCTGGCTTTAGGTGCCCCCTTAAAGGAATTAGAATTTACAAGGCAAGGGCCTTGTAAATTTAAAAAAATCATGTTTATAGACCGTTCAATGTTAATGTCCGATTTATCTACAAGAATTTAAAAAGTATTTTTTCGTTCAGACGCATTGCGTGATGAAATAATTTAGGTAAGTATGCACATACCTACTTACCTATAAAAATATGTAAAAGACTTAAAACCGGGAATAGAATCTTTGAGGTAGGTGACCTTCCTGTTGGCGTAATATTATGAGTATCGATACATTTTTATCGGTCATTGACCTTACGTATGCGGCCAAACATTACCTGACACAGCAAATTGCCTTTGTTTTCAAATATCGACTGTTGCAAAACAAAACATGACTCAACTAAATTGTAAATAAACAAGGAAGCTTACCGCATATTCCCGCCAAATATTGCACTCGCCTGTTCACTACCTCTGTCATTTTATACAAATTCAAATGATAACACAATTTTTAAGCACTTAGATACTGTTATCACAAACTTCGCCTACTGTCTGGCGAACGAGAAATTAATGCATAACGTGGTTTTGTTGTATTTAGCGAGACGACTGTAGTGAGTCACGCTTCATCAGCGACTGACTTTGTCTGATGTGTATCGTAATCGTAAGATTGTGGACTGCCTGAGTTTCGCCTAATAGAAGATAATAGGCGGCTGCGTGTAAAACAGCCAGTATCACGAAAGTTCGCGGAGGTTTTGATTATTCGAGTATTTTAATTGTTTTAGATAAATAATTAATTAGTTAGACTTTACTCGATGCCCCTATGCAGTATGAGTAAACTTGTTACAATCGTATTTTTCTGAGTAATAAAACTTGTTGTCCTGAGCAACTCTTCGTGACCCACAGTTTGAAAAACACTGTTCTATAAGCTCATCATTAAATTTAAATTATTAGTTTGTTTGTAAATGGATCATAGTTTTCTAAATAAAATTATTATTTTTTAAGAGAAAATTTGCTATATGGGCTGTAAATTGAAATCTAGCGTCACGCTCGGGAATGATAAGAAATCTTCGGGTAAATTCGGGACCATGGCTATTGGCCATCTAGAAATGCTGACAAAAATGCGTCAGCATTTCTAGATGGCCATGCTCAATGCTCATGGGCTCATGGCTCATGCCCTCCAGTTTCACCCGCGTAGTTTCCAAAATAAGCTATCCAATTCTGAGTTATTCGTTTTCACTTCTATTGGCAATTCCTATGACTGCCATTTTTTTTATTAATTTATGACTAGGTACCTATCCAAACGAATTACGTTCGCATATCTCACCATAACCTAGACGACAGATCGACTGGATCTACTTCTTTGGATGGTAGAAACTAGAAACCCTTTGTCCCATAATAGGTAGGTATATGGCGCGTACAACGTAGCACCGTACACATGACAAACATAATGTTTACGGTTACATCCGTAACGTACCATATTTTATGAACACTACTTAGCTTACTCCATACTCATAGTTTTAAGCAGTCAGGTAAACTGGAATAATCTCACGATTATGGTAATAACAAGATGAACAAAGAATACTTACAACACGTGAACGACGTGTGTACATCGAACGATGTATGACGTCACCATCAACTCTACATATTCTGTACGTATAACCTAACGACACCTAACTCCCTAGTGATAGCATGAGGATATGAGCGTATGTGGTTGCGGGTAATAGATAGGTACACTCGAAATCTCGATAGTCGCCGATACCGCAATACATTTTACACAACGTGATTACATAATCAAAAGTTGCATTTGAATTGCAAATTATAAAAAAAACGGGTTCATAATGTTACCTACGTACCTACATGCACTGACTCACTGACCACAGGGACCGAATTTAGAAATCTGTAGGCCTTGAGCTATTCTATGCCTTGAGGCAACATAGGAGTCGATTCCCCTTGGCCACAAGTTATTTTCCAATTAAACTAAATGTTTTTTACATCCGAGACTTTCATTGAACATACCTATTATGAAAAAAGTTATTTTAAATTTTTTACACAAAATTAAATTATTAAGTTTTCACTTCCATCGGCCGTTCCTATGACTGCCTATTTTTGAAGTGAAAACTTCTTTTGGCGCGCCACAGGCAGATTTTTCGTGTGCTGTAAATTGACCTCAAGCATCACGCTCAGCAATGAAAGAAATCTTCGGATAAACTCGGGACCATGGTCATGGCCGCGCCCTACGGTTTTACCCGCGTAGTTTCCAAAGTGAGCTATCAAATTCTGAGTTATAAGTTTTCATTTCTCTCGGCAGTTCCTATGACTGGCAATTTTTTTTAAAGGGACCTATTATGGAAGTTTGCCTCGAGAGGGCGCTACTACCTACCGCTATAAACACAGAGTAAGTATAAGGAGTCTTTGATCCTTTGCGAAATCCGTGTATGCCATCTATGAGATATGATACCCTGACCCGACGCCGCGCCGCCGCCCTTGCGGGCCCGGACACACGGCCTACGGAGTCGAGAGTAGCCCAGAATGGCTCGCCCCTAGCTCGCTTCCTCGTCCGCAGAGGAGCGAGAGAATCCACCTCCCTCTCTGACTCCTCGTCTCGCAGGAGACCACCGCCTCCCACAAAATCTGTGTGAGCATCTGAACCATTATGACAGTAAAGAATATAAGTACTCGTATCTGCGCTTCATTTATCTTTTTGGTAAATTTAGCCGAAAATAACGTAGGTAGGTACCATTTTTGTGAAAAGTGAAGGAGAGTAATCGAGTACCGAGTACACTCCTTGTACCAGTCCAGCTGACTGGTGAGTCAGGGTGAAAATATAGGTGAAATAGCAAAAAGGGTGTTTAGCCGTCGGAACTTCAAAAACCAATCTTTCAGTCTTTATTGTGGGACCCCTATTTCGTGAATGGCCTCTCTTAAATCCGTCACTACTCGTATGACCACGAATCATTAGGTAATTAAGTAGGTGCTGACTGACACTAAAGAACAATAGCTTTCAAATACCAAAGACAAATTCTGGTGGTATGCGACAAACGAAACTACTGACTACGAAATACAATATCGTTCCACATAGGTTAGGTCCACTTTACTTACGACTTCAAAAACGGAGGAAGTTGTACTATGTTTTTATTGTATGTATGGTACATGTAGGTACATACTATGTCCGCCATTTGGTGGTTCTTTTTTTATTTGACACTTAGTTCATAGTTCAGAGATCCCATATAAATTTTATCGAAATCGGTGTGGCGGTTTTTTTTATTTAGAGTGACGAGACGAAAAAGACATACGCTTGATGGTAAGCAACATGCCTGCCACGTCACAGCACAGTGCACTATCATTATCGAGCACTGCACTGCGCTCGTCACCCAGAGATATAAGATGTTCTATCTCTATGCCCTGTAATTTCACTGAGAACATTGCCCTTCGAACCGGAACACAGTAATGTTTGCACATTGCTGCTTGGCGGTAGAATGACTGGCAATGGTGTGGTACTTCCCCAGACGGACTCTGCAAAGAGCCCTACCACTACAAAACAAGGTTTAAAACATCAACAAAAAACTAAAATTTGCTTTCATTTATCTAGACGACGCCGACGTAGCGATAGTTTCTTATGAAATTTGATCAAGTATCTGAATTTAATTTTAAATTGAAGTCGGCTTTTGTTTTTTCGGTAAAAATAAATAATGTTAATAGTAGGTAATATTAATTACGTAACGCAATTTTTGGGGTGTCTTGTAAAACGTTACGGACTTACGGTGCGTCATGGAGACATTTTTTTACTCAAAAAAATGAGGATATTGAAATCTTCCTAGTTGACAACTTATGTGGTGATTTTTAAGCAAACATAATCACTTTAGTGTCACGTATAAAGGCTCTGCCCGGAATTACGTCATCGTTGGGAAGAGTGAGCTCACTCTTTCCGTTCTAGTCGGTTGCAGAAAGAGGTGAACGCCGAACGTTTTTATCTGTCACTGTTCGTTGTCAACATCCAAAATAAGTAGAACCACAGTAGGTAAATCTCGCCGCTGGCGATCCTAAGGGTCAAGTAGATTGGTTGTGTGTGAGCCGCTTACGCTACATACAGAGACGCAGGCTATTACCACTTTCAAGGTGCTCAGGGCACATCTATTGGTTTATATCGATAGGTCCACCTAGGTACCTACTGGACCCAGCCCTTAGGGGGTCATGACCCCGTGTGTGACCTTCTGTATGTCGTCGGTCCATCGTGTTACCAGACTTTTCACACTCTTTTTCCTGTTATTGACAAACAATGTACCTAACTCTGTAAAGAAATAAAATTCAATTTGAATGGTAAATTTAAAGTTTTTGTACACAGTATAAATTTCTACACAGATTTCGATTAAATTTATATGGGAACACCTATATTATCTACATATCAAACAAAAAGAACCGTCAATTTCCATTTACAATTTTAATATTGGCGGAGCTATCGCGTAACATAGGTAGACACAAAAAAAAATAGACAGCCAAATCCACAACCCCATCCTTTTTTGAAGTTGGTTAAACAGATGAAAGAAATTATAAAATAATTCTCAAGTTATGGAGTAACCAAAGGCAATAGGGATTAGTTTATTTAGATATAAGTAACTAACTACCTGACCTCACAAACATTATTGTGTCATATAAATTATAAAATAAACGAAAAATCTAAGTGATGTAACACTTCATAATATGAATGACTAGCGGTCCACCCCAACTTCACCCATGTTACATAATATAGAAAACACTCAGGGACTTCATATTCATACATATCCAAGAGTGAAGGATTTTTTTTAATTCAGCCCAGTAGTTCCCGGGATTAGCGGCATAGCCTCTTCACCTTTATAAAATTAATATAGAAAAATAGATGGTTAAATTGTTTGGATTTTCGTCATACAAAAGTAATAATAAGATAACAAGGGTAAGAGATACTTCTAGACTCATTCTCCTAATGACCAACTACAATTAAAAAATATCAGTCAAGTCATTTAAGAGCACAAATATGCATGCGATATCTTTATAAATATCACCATAAAATTGCAATCAGGTTCAGTTTACTACATAACATAACAGATTACAAGCTCACCAAATTAGGTTTGTTTATAATTTAGCATCATTAGACATCATCTACACTGGCTTTTACAATTTTACGGCGACATATTTATAAATAACTAGCAGCCAGTCCCGGCTTCGCTCCGATAATAACCTAGGTATCGACTGCAGCGCCATCTGCCGGGCTGATTAGTGAATCTAAGTTATCCAGGGCACTACCCAAATGATTACAAAAAAAATCATTCAAAGCCATTTAGAAGGAGTTCACTGTCAACACACATACAGAAGAAGTATATATGCCCTTCGGCGTAAATCATACTCAGACAGGTTAAAAGCCCTACACCTCACTACATTGGAAGAGAGACAGTTGCGGGGAGACTTCATCGAAACATTTAAAATACTGAATGGATTTCATAACCTCCCTCACAGAAGGAACTTGTACAGATCAAAGGAGCATAAGAGAGACAGTCGGCATCATAAGTCCCAGTTGTCCCATACATTATCACTGACAAACACTGCACACTGCACATCACATCCTCAGCAACAGAGTGGTTTACAACTGGAACAGGTTGCCTGAGGACGTTATTTTAGCAAAGTCTTTGAACTCTTTCAAGAATAAACTGGACAAATGGATAGCTGAAGACAATATCATTTAAACAGACAATTACCTATAATTTGTTATGTCACTGAGATATCAGCTAATGATGCTCGCCTATTATTCAATAAATAAAGATATATTATATATTATGTACATAGAGTTAGACATTGGAAAAACAGTAATCAAAAAATTAAAAAAATTTATTCCTTCATTTCATGAAGAGATTTCATACAGTTAAATATTATCCAAACACTTATTTTCAGTCACTTGGGTTCAAAGTCTTCCGGCATATTTGCTAGCAAATTTTTCAACTGAAGAGTTACAACTGGGTTGTCTGTACAGATCGATGAAGTAGAATAAGGGGGTAATATAGATGCACTTCCTACAATTATACTATTCCCAGCTTCAGTTACTGGTAACAAATTTTGTTGGAACCATGCTATAATTTTCTTCTTTTTCTGTATAATTTCTTCGATGGGTATTTCTTCACTAGGCTCTTTCCTAGGAGGTGGCTTTATGTCATTTTCAGGGTCCACTTCTTCAATGTCTGTTATGGAATGACCCGGGAAGAGTGTAGTTTGGAATGTATCTTCGATAGGCACAGACAATATGATACTGAAACAATTTAAACATTAACATTAGCTTCTATGGTTAATATTGTGGACAATTACATCACAGAGTGCATACAGACAAGGTGTTCCCACACAAACACATCAGAGGATTGCACTAACAAATTGGCTTCTATTGCATTTACAAGCCATCTGAAGCCAATAGCCATACTTCCCTTATTTCATAAGGGCATAGCTATTGCATGCAAAATCATGTCAGTTGATTAAATTGTTATAATATCTTGAACCACTAATAATCACTAAGTTTTCTTAAGTTATTCAGTTACCCAATTTAAATTTAATAATTTCATAATCCAGAGTTCTAGTCAGACTACCTTGTGATTTTTCTTCATTTAAACATTAATAATAGGTAATAACATATTGTGCAGCCTAATATAATAATCATGATAAACCAGATATACTTATCCATTAGACTAACACAGAAGCGACAACGACTAAAGAAAAGCTACCTATCGTAAACCAGCTGTTGTTTATTTAAATTTCATAACCCCACTTACCTATGTGATACAGGATCAATAGAATGGACAAAACCACTGTATGATTGATTTTTTATCAATTGTAATTTTACAAATTTATCTACGAAGCCTAGAAGTACTTCTGGGTTTTCATTCAAGGTGTTATAGGGGGTAACTTCTTCAGGTACCTCGCACTGTTCCATTTTGATCGATGAAGTAAACCTTATATTCCTCGTTCCTGAAACTATAGTGACGGCTTCCTTTTAGATACGGTAGTTTAAAAAGGATACAGAAACTTGTAATTATTTGATCAGAGAATTTGGGATTCACGAAATTCGAAAACAACTTTGTTCTCCTTTTATCCTGATTCAACCTTCAACTTGTTTTGTTTGTACAAAATGTGTTTTCATTCAATCTTTGTAAACACAGAACACAGAAGTGATTTATCACTGTCAGTGTCAGACAGGTAAAGCTGTCTATATCTAACTGATCTACCGAGAGTACCGAGTCAATGTCCAAGTCGACTGGTGGCGTACTTAATGTTGCCAGGTCAAGCTAAAATAGGTTCCCCGTGCACTGAGAAATTTCGTCATCATAAGATCATAACATAGGTAAGGGAAGGGATAATTCTGGGTAGTAATAGAACTACACCGATAAGTTTAGTAACGTTTATATTTTCCACTTTTGACTCTTATTCAATTAATTTTTTACCGCGAAGCAGTGGCGTGCCATTGTTCCGGTTGAAAAGGTATTGTGTGCAGAACAAGTGAGACTCTAAAACTAATGTCTCGAAGTAATTAACGCAGGTGCAGTGCTACTTTGGTTCAATATGACCAAGTATCATTGGTACTGGTTATTGGCTGGCGGAGTCTCTTACTACCAGGAGAACTTTATTACTTTACAAAAAAAAGGTGTGTGCTTAAGACCACACGGCAGAAGTGAAAACTTCATTAAGTAGCTGATTTTTGTATTAGGTAGGTATGTCGTATTATAATAAAATATTATGGATCGTATTAGTTAAATAAACGAGTAAAACAAGCCAGAAATTAAAGTAAATATTTATTGAAATTTTATTTATATACAAAGTAGCTGTTACCCGCGACTTAGTCCGCGCGAAATAAATACTAAGGTTACATACTCAGGCAGTACTTATTTGTATACCCAGATTGTATACACATTTATGGTTAGTAAAAAAAGTGTCCATGTTCAAAAAGTTGTTGGCCGGGGCCGGCTTTTTAAAAGTTACTCCAACTTTGTATGCATTCACACGGTGCACCCCTATGATGCCCCTAACATTGTCCGCAAAAAGGTTGGTGAGTGTAATCTAGGATTTTTGTTACCGACTTTCTCCTGTTCCGTCGATTCCACATACACTACAGTCTCCACTACGATTTTCTGGGAATAGCCTCTTTCTCTTATAAAGGGGTTTTCTAAATAGTTTGTAAGAAACATTTTCACTTGGATTTGGCTTCAATAGTTTTCTTTTTCTGGTCTGTTCGACGGGATCACCCCCGTCGCTAGCGACGCTCATATTTATTTATACTATTGACTATATGTATACAAAACTAAATATTTACACGAAAGAAACGAAATATTTACACAGCAAAACTAATTAATTTGATTGTGAAAATTATAAAGCACCCGTCGTGTTTTCCCGCCCAAACAAAAGTCTTTTGGAGTTGGTAGCCGTCAGTGTTGCCACTATGATTTTGAGCTTGTCGCCAAATAGTTATGAAACAAAGTCGCCGGTTTTGATTGAATTATTAAGGGAATAACAGTCTGGAAGAATACATAAGCTTTTTCCTTCTCCAACCTTCTACACTACACTAGTATATTCCCCTTTGTCGGTAACACGTCGTCTAAATCCGCTAAAAGGTTTTAAAAATTCGCCAGTTTCAGCGACAAAGTCGCTGAAGTGTCAACACTGGTAACCGGTAGCGAGCAGCGAGAGAGAGAGAGAGAGTATCTATTGTCCCATGTCCTCCTCTAACAATTATCTTTCTCGGTCTGTCACGTTTGTTGACCACATTATCTTTCTCGCTCTAGCATCCCGAGCTTAATCGAAATTTCTTATCATATCCGAGCGTGATGATCACGTGATCATAAATCCATTTCACAGCCCACGAAAATTCTGTCCATAGCGCGCCTAAAGAAGTTTTCACTTCAAAAAATCTACACCAACAACAAAATAACAAGAATTTAATCTAACCTTGTAAATCTTATATTAAAGTACATAAATAAACATTACATAAATATTGTAGTGGTAGGACTCTTGGCAGAGACCGCCTGGGGAAGTACCACACCTTTGCCAGTTATGCTACCACCAAGCAGTAATGTGCAAACATTATTGTGTTCCGGTATGAAGGTCAAAGTTTCCAGAGAAATTACTGGGCTTAGAGATATAACATCTTAGATCTCTGGATGACGAGCGCAGTGCAGTGCTAGGTAATGATTTGGATTCTTTATGTTCCAATAGCTGCGTGTCACCGTGCTGTTGCTTGCCATCAGGCAAATGTCCTGCTCGTCTCGTCACTCTTTATTAAAAAAAAATAACACTATTTGAAAAGTTGGCGTATAAATGCTCCTTTAATGGCTTCCGTAGGATCATCTTCTTTTTTCAACAGGGTTAAGTGATCATGGATCATGGCGGTAACCGCAAAATCTCTAGCCCATGTTCCTTTGACCCGTCAAGCGGCGCAATTATTACACTTGGTATTGTGGGTCTCCTTTGCGCCTCTGTAATCGAGTAACTGCAGTTTTGTCCAACAATCGTCGAAATCATTTAATTTTTGTTAAGTCATTTGTGTAGTTCTGCTTTTCCATTGCCCATTGTAGGTGCTTTATTTATCTGAGTGCAGTGGTATGATGCATTGTCCTTTACCACGTAACTGTACGTTCTGAAACGCCTATAATAAAAAATACAGTAATTAATACAGATTAAGTGATCAAAGAGCATCCACACTAACGTTGAAAAAAAATTAGTAAAATTTCTTTTGGCGCACCGCCCACAGATTTTCCTATAGGTGGTAAATGAAGCTGATGCTGTTAGGTGAAAGGCTCTATCGGGTGAACGTAGGACCGCCGAGTGTACCCGAGCGAGAAAGATCATCAGTGCTGTGTCAAAAAATCAGGCATTTAAGCATTGCCGCAAGAAGTGAAAATGTATTTTAACTCAGAATAATATATCAAAGCTTCCCACGACGCCGACGGCCGAAAATCTAATGGACAGAATAGCGTTAGCACTGGACACGAAAAAGACCGGAGCAAGGGTTGACCGAGTGCGCAATGGTCGAAACAGGAAAGTTATCCTGAGTTGCAGCACAGAGGAAGACCTTGTTAGAAATCGCGTGCAGCAGGACAAAACTCTAAAGGTGGAGACCGCAAAAGCGGGTAATCCACTAATAATCATCCGAGACGTCCTGTGTCCTGTCTTACCACAAAGACCACGAGATAGTGGAAAACCTTTTGGCACAGAATAAAAACTAGAATCTTGTAATAAGGTAAAATAATAGATTTATAAAACTTTTGATGGAACATTGTACTCATGTAGTATCTGTATACTGTACTAGATGAACGCGCGCGCGTTGCTACGCCATCTATCGAAAATCGATCGTACCAATTCAAATTTTGAACAAATTCGGTTACTTTAGGTACTAATGACGCAACCTTTAAAATATGTCATATGCTGTCACGCAACGAAAGCTCTCAAAAAGCAATATTTTCCCCGTTTTTGTTACATTTTTCATTCCTGCTCGGCTCCTGTTGACAGTAGCGTAATGTTAAATAGCCTATAGCCTTCCTCGATAAATGGACTATCCTACAAAGAAATAATCGTTCAATTCGGACCAGTAGTTCCAGAGATCCTTGCGTTCAAACAAACATGCAAACAAACAAACAAACTCTTCAGCTTTATAATATTAGTATAGATGTATTAATTATATGTTATTTTGTCTTTGACAAAGCCTTTTTACAGCTGCATTTGATTGACGAGGCTCCTTTACAGCCGCTTTATTTATTTTGACATTGTTATTTTATCTTTACATGTACGCGGATTCTCATGACTTTTTTTGTTAATGACGTTACCAAGTGTTTTTATGAATTTATGGTAAAAAAAAAAAAAATTGGCAATAAAAATAGCCAATTAAGTTGATAATGTAATAAAAAACCGTTTCTGATCACAATCCATTTTTAACCCACTTTAAAATGAATGAAAATGAAAAAACGTTTATTGTGGCAAAAACGAAGGACATTAACAAAAACACAAGAAAAGGTACAAGTGATAAGAAATACCATGAATGAGTACATATTGTGTTAGTATGCACTGGACCCACACTAGGGCAACCTGTGTTGTGGAATCCAGGCTTCTCCTGATTTTATACAAGTAATAATATACTGCAGAGATACTAAAATAGAAAATATACAAAAAGACTCTTATATTCCTTACATTTAAGATACTTATTTACTAGTTAAATATTGTATGTTTGCACTCAGTTTTATGTGGGTACATTTCATTTCACAGTTTTAGTAGGTAGGTCGACAAAGAGGTCCAGCGAAGGATCCAACTCGGATGGGCAGCGTTCGGGAAACTACGCCACATCTTGGAGTCCAAAATACCCCAATGCTTGAAGACGAAAGTTTTCAATCAGTGCGTGTTGCCAGTGATGACTTATGGAACTGAGACGTGGTCCTTAACTGTAGGCCTCATAACAAAGCTCAAAGTCACACAGCGAGCTATGGAGCGAGCTATGCTCGGAGTCTCTTTGCGCGACAGAATCCGTAATGAGGATATTCGCAAAAGAACGAAAGTAGCCGACATAGCTCGAAGAGTAGCTAAGCTGAAGTGGCAATGGGCAGGCCACATCGCTCGCAGAACTGACAACCGATGGGGAAGAAAGGTTCTCGAGTGGCGACCACGAACCGGAAGACGCAGTGTTGGACGGCCTCCCACTAGATGGACAGATGACCTCACCAAGGTCGCTGGAAACCGCTGGTTGCAGGTTGCGCAGGACCGTTCGTTGTGGAAATCTAGGGGGGAGAGGCCTATGTTCAACAGTGGACGTCTTGTGGCTGATGACGAGTAGGTAGGTAGAAGAATTATTGGTAAAGTAATCGAGTAAGCGTAAGTGTGTTGAGATGAGTAATGTGTGTGTGTGTGTGTGTGTGTGTGTGTGTGTGTAGGATATTAGTATTGTAGTGTGCGTGATGAGAAACCGGTAAATTTGTTGGGTCTGGATTGCAGTTGTGTGAAGCGGAGATAATATCGTCATCTACAGGCGAATATACGAAACACGGTGCTTACGCAGAGCAGCGGCAACGCTGTAGTGTGTGTGAGTAGTCTATACTAGGTAACCGCGCGGTTTTACTCGTTAGTACAAATGTTTATTGTTTATTTGATAGTGTTGTTGATACATGCGAAAAGTTTTTAATTAGAATCATTATTATCACATAATCATCACCGTATATAATTCATTATGTCATTCTTTAATCTTAATTAGATTTAGTCAGTGATTAGTTATTATGATATAAATAAAATATAGTATAATAACAGCAAGTGAGTTTGCTGAATCCACAGTTAAACGATTTTTTTTTCTTCCTGTTCTCTCATATTTATCTCAATAAATGACATATTTTTAATTTGTATACCTAATTATTAATTTTACATTTATGGTAGTTTGTTGGCATTTAATGTAGTACGTTTTGTATTAAAAAAATGTTTGTCTGTAAAGTCGGTTTACTGACGATAGAAAGTGACAACGTCTTAAGAAAATACTGATGGAATGGTAGCATTTTTCAAAAGAAAATTTTAATTTCATTTGTTTAATAGATTTGTATGTAAAAAGTAATCAGTAGAATTTAGTCATTTTCAATCAAAACAATGCAAAAAAGCTTTTAGATGCCGGGGATCGAACCCGGGGCATTTCACATGCAAAGCGAAAAAAAAGTAGGTTTCTCAATTCGACCGTACATATATTATTTTTTTTTCAGTTAAAATCTTTAGAACTCCCGATCCAATAGACACCAACTAAGCCAAAGTAGAAGGAAAATTCAAAGATATAAATAGCAACACTGATACGACAATATTTTACCCACAGACTAAGTAGAGAGATATTCTCGGCTGAAGGATTAGTATCCATAGCCAAGATAAATTTTAAAAATATATATATTGTCTTTCATCAGGTTTACGAATTTGTTTTGAAATTTTGATGTTTTGATTATAGTTTTCATTCGAATAAAATGCGTCCATGGATAAAGAAGTTTATTATTTATTACTAGAAGTCGTGCTTTCGCAAATTTAATGAATTGAGTCCCATTATGCCTACCGCTTTTGACAACAAACCGAAAGACCTACAAGCGCCTCCTATAATGGTTTTATTAAACCATATCATTTTGTCTCATCGGAAAACGCCTCATTGCTTTAGAAATCAATAAAATCACCGAATGTAAACAAACTCTTGTCACCTGACGTAAACAAGAAGATGACGACGCGTCAATTAGTTCCGTATTTTGCTACGCGCAGAGTTAAATTGCGAGCACTCTAATGAATACTGTCCCTGTGTTTCGGTCCTGTTGGACAATAATTAACGAATCCAATGCATTCTAAAGCCGCCTATACACACTGGCCCAGTGGAGGCCAACGCGAGCTTCGACAAAACGGCACAAAACGAGTGGTAGCATCCACACACTAGCCGAGCGCAGGCCAACGCGAGCGCCGACAAAACGGGACATGGCGAGAGGTAGCATCCACACACTGGCCGAGCGCAGGCCAATACGAGCTACGCGCGCCTTTGTTTTGTGCACAAAAGCCGACACCGGTCACGAGAGACGAGTTGAGGCAAAATAGCCCTATACATACTGGCCACTTGCTGTCACTCGGCCAGCTAGGCGAGAGACGGCGAGTGATCACAAGTCATGGCAAAACGACCCTCCACACACTAGCGTTGGCCTGCACTCGGCCAGTATGTATAGGCAGCATAAGGAACATATTATTATTTATATCGATAGGCTTTGACTGCTTTGAATAAACATTTTATTGTTCTCTCAAATGGCAACATTTTCTAAGCGGCTGAAAGACTAGTATCCATGGTCCATAGCCAAATAAATTTGTTTTACCCGTAACCTGGGAATACCCGGAATACCCTTTCTGAATTAAAGTGGATATGAATATAATAGAATTATTGCTCATTTTATAAATAGAGATAGAGTGTCGTATAGACTAGACACCATACCAAAAGCTCAGAAGTGTTTCGGTTATTGCGCTTAGCAGTAGCAGTCTGCTTTAGCTTGCTAGTTTGTAGTATCTAGTGATCTGTGCTAGTTTGTTAGGTACTATTTGAGAATTGGAAGGCCCCGCTCTTTTCAATTTCATCCCAGACATCCCAGTGCAAAATATTTATTATTACTGAGCTGCTGGCTCAGCCGTACATCGTAATTGGAATGCTTTGTTAACATCCGGGAAGTCAACAAGTGGATAGATAAACTAGTGTTATTATTGGGTGTAATATTTATCAACTGTTTATTTAACTTGACGAGTGTTGTTCATAAACATATATTTTGTATACCTATCTTCGTGGAAATTTTAAGTCAGGTAAGTTTTTGATATTAGTTTTGTGTGATCCTACTGATTAGATATCTGAAAGCTTTGGACTATTGGAATAATTCTATAGACCAGTTTGAAAATGGCAAAAAATATATAATAATGTATAATAGGATGAAACCCATTGTAAATGGAAGAAAATATGACAAAAGTGAAAGGAAAAATAATTTATGGGCGATCTGAGGTCGGGAAGTGGAAGGGGGGCCGTTTTAAGCGTAAAAACGGTTTATCCCGATTTCTGGCCAAACTACATGGAAATAAGTTGTATGACAAAGTTGTAGGGCTTAAAAAGATCTACAACTTTTGTCTGGACAGTTTTTTCACATAACCTCATAATTTATGAGAAATATTCAAATAAGTGCGTTTTTAGTTTTTGACGTGACAACGTCTTATAATTCGATGAAGCCGGCTGCACGCCCGCAAAACATGACGTCATGTAACGTTACTGCCGTTACACCTTACGTTACGCCTTAAGGCTTGTTCGCATTAAGCTAGTGTATTAGTCTAGTAGAGAGTAATTTAGTGGCTAAAATACTCGCTACTATTCAAAAGTCGTTCGCACCGTGCTTTAGTACAGTTCACAAGTGAGTAAGTAGCGTTTTGCAACATGAAGCGTCTACAACGCAATAAAATAAATAAGCTGATTACGCTTGTTTTATTTGCTTGTTTTTATAGAGCGGGGACTTAACATTCCACAAACATTCATGTTCCACATATAAAGAAACAAATTTTAATGTAGTACCGTAAAATGGGGTGATTAGGGAACAAGAGGTGAATAGGGAAAAAACCAGGATTCATTTTCAATGTTTGATAAAATTGGTATCACGCAATAATATCCTACCTTTTTTTTAGTAAATTGTAGTAGATTATTTGAAGTTCTTATGGTAACACTAAAGAAGCATAAAGTTAGCTGCAAACTGTCAAAAACATTACTTGAAAATAACCATTCATGGTGATAGCTACTAACGGGTACAAAAACTTTGTTGAATTAAGTTGTTTCTGCGTATATGAAGATGTGACTTTCAAGTAGAAACATTATTTAATTCTTAAACTTTTGTATACAATCAAGATAAGTTTCAATTGTTGCTTAATTTTTATGTTTTTGATAAATCTTGAAACTTATTGAAAAATCTGTTTTTTTGGGGTGAATAGGGACGACTTCTGCCTGAATAGGAACCATGAGAAGGTTAAAAGGGACGCTAAGTAGTTGAATAGGGACGACTTAAGTATAAATAGGGATAGCTTTGTAGGGTTGTCACTAATGCAAATATGGCTATAATTATAATAATTTACCTTTTGTTTTTGTTTGGATTTACTTGCACAAATAAATACGTAATAAAATGAATTTTCATTGGCTCGGGTCTGCAATATTTTGAGTGGTAAAGATTTAAGCAACATTTGTAAGTGTTTTTTAAGTTATACATTTTATTTATAGTTTAAAGTGTCTGTGTGTGTGTATCTTTCTGTCTGTGGCACCGTAGAGCTAAAACGGATAGACCGATTTGGATGTGGTTTTATTAGTTTCCCTGTGGTGGTTAACTATTTTTGGGCAATATTTATTCAAGATGGCCGTCTCTACAAAATGGCGGACAAAATATTTTTGCACCTCCCTCAATATGGGTATCAAATGAAAGGGCTTTACTAGAAAATACTATACAGTAGGATTAATTTCAAATACAAGATGGCCGCCACCACAAAATGGCGAATTATATTTTTTTATTCACTACTACCTCAACATGGCTATCAAAGGAAAAAGCTTGACTAGTAGAGTAGTACATACCTACACTATAGTAGTAGTATTAAGTATAGTACCCATCTAACTCGCAGTAAATGAAATTTCATTTCAATGTCCTTTTTTATGAGCGCATTTGGTGTGTAATTTTTATATATTTATGAAATTAAACTGAAAATATACTGACTCAAGAAGTAACAAGACAAACTGATATGAACACAAGTAAGAGTAACATTTAATTAATCTTAATATATATAAATCTCCTGTCACGATGTTTGTCCGCGATGGATTCCTAAACTACTTAACCGATTTTAAATTAAATTGGCACACCGTGAACAGTCTGGTCCAACTTGAGAGATAGGATAGTTTTGTTTCGATTAATATTACTTATATGACGAAATCCGAGCGAAGCCGGAACGGGCCGCTAGTATATTAATATTTCTATCGTACCAGCCCTAGCGAATTTCCCTAATAACCCCATTTTCATCCCTATTCACCCCAGATTGAAGGTGAATGGGGATATCATATATTTTTGCATTTTTTTCTTAAATCTTTGAGATTATTACGTATTTGTATATTTCGTAACGAAGATGCTACCAAGACTCATTCATAGATGTCCTGAAATAAATTCGTATCTTAGAAACAGTACCTTAAAATACTCAATGAAGTTAGCAATTGTCCCTAATCACCCCATTTTACGGTATCTTCACTCCAGCGAAACGACATTTTGGCGGCAACCACAGACTAGTCAGTAAAGAGATGCGGCAACTAATGAACTCGACTAATTTGACAGGTTCGCACTCGTTTAGCCGATGAACCAGAGAGCACACGCAGCACAGAGGCGTGGTGGGGATGCTACTCGCCCGTTGAAAATAGAACAAAATGGATTGACTCGACTAAATCATTCACTAGACTACTCGACTAAATTTTTACTGTTCATACACGTTTAGTTGCTAAATTACTCGCTACTAGACTAAATTACTAGTCTAATGCGAACAAGCCTTAACAAGTTTTAATCAAATGTTTTGAGTAACTGTTGTTTTTTTACACGCGAAAAAAAGTAAAAATGGTTGTCTGTAAAGTCGGGTTACTGACGTTAGTTGAACGTGACAACTTCAACTACGCCTTAAGGCTTGTTCGCATTAGGCTAGTAATTTAGTCTAGTAGCGAGTAATTTAGCAACTAAACGTGTATGAACAGTAAAAATTTAGTCGAGTAGTTTTGTGAATAATTTAGTCGAGTCAATCCATTTTGTTCTATTTTCAACGGGCGAGTAGCATCCCCACCACGCGTCTGTGCTCTCTGGTTCATCGGCTAAACGAGTGCGAACCTGTCAAATTAGTCGAGTTCATTAGTTGCCGCATCTCTTTACTAACTAGTATGTGGTTGCCGCCAAAATGTCGTTTTGTCGTTTCGCTGGAGTGAAGATACAACATTAAAATTTGTTTCTTTATATTATGTGGAACATGAATGTTTGTGGAATGTTAAGTCCCCGCTCTATAAAAACAAGCAAATAAAACAAGCGTAATCAGCTTATTTATTTTATTGCGTTGTAGACGCTTCATGTTGCAAAACGCTACTCACTTGTGAACTGTACTAAAGCACGGTGCGAACGATTTTTGAATAGTAGCGAGTATTTTAGACACTAAATTACTCTCTACTAGACTAATACACTAGCCTAATGCGAACAAGCCTTAAGGCGTAGTTGAAGTTGTCACGTTCAACTAACGTCAGTAACCCGACTTTACAGACAACCATTTTTACTTTTTTTCGCGTGTAAAAAAACAACAGTTACTCAAAACATTTGATTAAAACTTGACTTTTTATATCTTAAATACACTTTTTTTTTTTCATTTAAAATAATTTTTGTCAGTCTTTTTAAAAAAAAAAAAAACTTTTGCCATATTCTCTTCCATTTACAATGGGTTTCATCCTACTTTAATTTATTTTCTTTTCAAAAGCTATCGAGATTGGTCTATCTAATTTGAAAACCGAATTTAAAGTAGGTACATTAGGTATCTGTGAAATGTGAAATAGATAGATAGATACTCTTTATTGTACACACCAAAACAATACAATAAAAGAAACAGAGCCATAAAAACTAGTGCTACAATAGGTAGGTATTGTGTTATCTTTGAATACCTATTTACCAGTTTATTGTCCAATAGGTAACTACAACTAGGTACATCTTATATATAAAATTCTCGTGTCACAGTGTTTGTTTCCTTACTCCTCCGAAACGGCTTTACTGATTTTTACCAAATGTTATATTCATATTCAGTAGGTCTGAGAATCGGCTACTAGCTATTTTTCATACCCCTAAGTATTAGGGGTTGTTCACCCCAAACATTTTTTTTTTTATTTTTGGTCAATTTTTTTTGTTTTTTTATTTTTTTATAATGTGGCGTTAAAAAAAACATACAACCCTAAATTTTTACCCTTTTATCACCAACCCCTGTTTTTTTATAGCCATTTTAGTAATTTAATCATTTGACAGTGAACTTCTAAACGACGGGACCGATTTGAACGTTTCTTTTTGTGTGTGTATTCGAAGATGGTTTAAATTCACAAATAAGCCCGGCAGATGGCGCTGCAGACAGTGTCTAGGTTATGTCCGAGCGAAGCCGGAACGGGCCGCTAGTATTCTTATACTTTCATTGTGGTGCAGTACTAGTTATTAGAGATAATCGCGAAAAATTTTCTTTACAGGTTATCCACTCCCAACATACTTACCTACGTAGTATTAAATATTTAGATGGCATTTTTTAATACTTACTTAACAATAGGTACTTTGATTCGTTTGAGCCAGCATTTCAGTTTCACTTGATCAATGTTTGACTCGTAGTAAAACTTGTTTTATTGACGTGACAACGTCTTATAATTCGATGAAGCCGGCTGCACGCCCGCAAAACATGACGTCATGTGCCGTTAACGCCGTTACCTCGCCGCCGGCGTTACCTCGCTCTAAGGCGTAGTTGAAGTTGTCACGTTCAACTAACGTCAGTAACCCGACTTTACAGACAACCATTTTTTTTTACCGACTTCAAAATAGGAGGAGGTTTTCAATGCGTTTTTTTTTTAATTTATTCATGTTACGCGATAACTCCGCCAATTGTGAATCTATAAATATTGATGGTTCTTTCTTTGTTTGGTAGAGATTAAAGACTAAAGGCGGTACTTACTGTAAAATATAAATATTATCGAAACCGGTGAAAATCGGTTTGTGAAATACCTATCAACAAAAAGCTTTCATTTATCTAGGCGACTTTGTGATAGCTTCTTAAGAAATTCGATCGAGTGTCTGTAAAATTTAAGCCGGTTTTTGTGTTTTCGGATAAAATAAATTATTGATTAACCAGAACCCTTTCAGCATAGGGCATGTTCGTATGTCTAGTGTCCTGCCTAACTCTATAACATACGTACTTTACAATAGTTTTATTCAAAAATTAGAACGGCCAATCTCCATAAAACTTGTTGTTATTACGGGATATCGGGATATTTAATTTTGTTTTGTGTGTGGGGCTGTATGGCCGTGATACCTATTTAGATACTTATTTCGATACAGTTTATTGTATTATATCATTTTTCAAATAGGGTTTTCTTACCTTACCTACCGTATCAATATTACGAAAGCTGCCACCAAATTGTGTGTAGGTTTTGTGGCAAGCTGAAAACTTGTAACGTAGACTCTCATATTTATAATAGACTAGCGGCCCGTCCCAGCTTCGCACGGGGTCAACATTTTTTGTTAAGTAGGTATGCTAAATGAAATGTACATGACCAAATTTTTCCAAAAGATCAAAATTAAAAACCAAAACTTTAAAGTTCAAAAACATGAAACGGGAGCCTATTAGAACGCATAACTTTTTGTTCCTAATTTACTTTGTCATAATGAATGTAGCATAATGTATAGTGTCATAATGCAACTTTCGCATAATCATTTTTTGGCGTCATGTGTTTTAAGCATAACAACCTATTGTACTACATTTTATTCGACTATTGATGAGTGTACATAATAGTTTTTAAGCATTTTTTTATTTTTTCTATTTTTTTTAAGGTGCCGTTTAAATCGCATAATTTTTTTTTCCTAATTTACTTTGTCATAATGAATGTAGCATAACATATAGTGTCATAATGTAACTTTTGCATAATCGTTTTTTGGCGTTATGTGTTTTAATCATAAAAATCTATTGTGCTACATTCAATTCGACTGTTGCTCAGACGCATTTAGGCATTTTTTAATTATTTGTTGTGCTACGTAATATATAACCAGGTTATATAGGGTCCAAATCCGACTCGGAGCACCCCGACTCCACCTAGTCGTGTCGCTACTACCCCTAGAGTGTATTATAAAATGCGGGAGCCAGAAGCTCAAGGGAGGTCCTGAGTGGAGTGATCCATGCGAAGCCAAGCGTAGCGAAGGGGGGAGGTGGCGAGCGAAGCGAGCCGGCGACCTCCGTAGTGGAGTGCAGGCTGAGTATGGAGAAGCAACACTCAGGGC
The DNA here is from genome assembly GCA_963693475.1 of Ectropis crepuscularia. Lineage (NCBI taxonomy): Eukaryota > Metazoa > Arthropoda > Insecta > Lepidoptera > Geometridae > Ectropis > Ectropis crepuscularia. The sequence continues at coordinate 10,111,138 of OY856345.1, forward strand.
TGACCGAAGAGCTTCTGGCGGGAGCCCACCCGGAGTCAAAAAGTGCACCAACTGTCTTAGGTGTATGTAGGTTTTTAAGTCCTAAAAACGTTATGTCTACATAAATTGGTACAAAAATTGTTATACTACTGCATAGTCCTGCATAGATATTCCATTAAATTAGTAGATACCTACATTACGAATAATAAATATTGTTGTCGAAGTACCCACCCGGATTTCACACACCCACGTATTTTATTTATGTCCGCTCTTTACACTTGTTTTTTAGTTAGGCGTTTAAAGTTTATGCCGTTGATCAGTATGTTTAAGTATTGTTATGCTTTTCTCAATGTGTGCCTTTAACCATTATGCTATTTATAGTTATGCGTCGAAACATTATACTAAGTTATCTGTATGCTATATATGGCTATGCGTTTAAACATTATGCTAAGTTATCGTTATGTTATATATGGTTATGCTAGATAACATTATGCGAAGACAGTTATGCGTTTAGTTGTTATGGTAAATTATCATTAATCCTAAAAACGTTATGCCTACCTAAAATAGGACAAAAAATGTTATGCCACCATATATAGACCCACATGAAACTGCCTGGCCTGGTGGCTTAGTTGGTTAAAGGCCGTTTTGTAAAGCGGCGGTTTAACGATCAGCCGGATTGAATAAAGCTGATTTAAAAACCACTGGAATGTATTCAACGCCATACGTTATTCAACACGGCTAGCCGTAATGTAATAAAGCGAGAGATTAGCCGCTTCTTTGACAATTTTTAGTTCCGATTCTTAACACTCATGGCGCTGCCTGACATAACAACAACCATGGCGTTGAATACTGTGTGTTCCTAAATTGCTAACACGGCTAGCCGTAATGTAATAAAGCGAGAGATTAACCGCCTCTTTGACAATTTTTAGTTCCGATTCTTAACACTCATGGCGCTGCCTGATATAACAACAACTATGGCGTTGAATACTGTGTGTTCCTAAATTGCTAAAGTGGCAGTGGATTCTGGAGTTTGGAGGAATCGTACACAATATTATTAGGGTGGCACTTGTCACCCTGGGCGTTACTTGGATACTATTTCGTTTCCACCGTCCACCTTGTTAAGACTAAATCGGACCGGGTAGGTTACATGAGACCCAGATCCGACCCGGAGCACCCCGACTCCACCTAGTCTTGGCGCTACTACCCCTAGAGTGTATTTAAAAGAATGCGGGAGCCAGAAGCTCAAAGGAGGTCCTGAGTGGAGCGAGCCATGCAAGTAGTTTTAAAACTATAATAGGTTCGCACTTGACCACCATCTCACCTGATGTGAAGCGACGATGCTATCTACGATGGAACATGTTTCGATAATAGACCCTTGTCTATGGAAGTTCACCATGTTTCTTAGGTGTACCGTCACCGATATCAAGTTATGGGCTTTCAAACTTTATGTGAGAGGTAAAATGTTGTAAAAAAAAATAGTACGGAATATCGTATGAAATAATCGATCAATTTATCCAGATAAATGAAATTAATTTAGATTTTGTGTGATTTTTTTTAAATATAGTCTCCCTACAACATGCTACAACATAAGCAGTAATTCAATGCGGCTGAACGTGGACCGCCTTATTGAAGAACGTATTGCAATGACAATGCGGCTAATCGTTGAACCGCCGCATTACAAAACGGCCCCGTTTTTCAAAACGGCTAGCCGTAATGTAATACGGCGAACTATACAATCCGGCTGCGACATATACATCATAATCCGGATCTCGTTGTTGGGCTGTATGTTTGATGTCTTGACACAAATTGTCTTCAAAAATGTGCCATAATTCCGAGGGAAAACAAAATAATAATATTACCACAAACAACTCTCTCAGCCTCAACGGACACCGAGAAATGAAGCTTCTCTCAAAGTGATTTCTTTGATTTTGAGTAGTCTTGGAACGATGTACCTACGTGGTACATGATAAAGAAGTATTCTGAGATAAAATCACTCTGACTGGGATGAACGCTGTACTGTATGTGCACTCTTTATAATTCTGCCGGCCGTCGCGTCGTTGCAAATATTTAGGATGGATATTTTTAATTTCGTAATATATTTTGAATGGAATGTCCGATTTTAATAATTCAAAAAGGAATCAATAGGTAATAAAGCAGTCTTGATTGAGAAATAATTTATTTTGATAAGAATTAAAACAAATGTATGAATAGCATGGTCTTAAGTTGATCGGCATTTTTATCTTCTTTTAAAATGTAAAAAAGCAGTTGTAGCGACGTAATTACTGTAGTTAGACATATGCTCTCGCGAGGTTTTTTGTAGATTTTAATACGTTCTATAATATTGTAGAACATTGTTTGGTTCTATCATTGGTACTTTCCGCAGCGTATGCGATGAAAGCCATTTTATGGCTGTTTTTTTTATACCTTGCGTTGGTTTTAGTAAAAAATTCCAAAGATCACTATTTTTTTCTTGTAATAAAAATAGCCTATGTTACTCAGTGATAATGTAGCTTTCTCTTGGCAAAAGAATTTTTGAAATCGGTTCAGTAGTTTTTGAGTTTATTACATACATACAAAAATACAAATCTTTCCTCTTTATAATATTAGTATAGATATAGATAATAAGTATTATACCTACCCACCCAACACAGAGCCATACAGAGCTGCAGACAAAATTGGTGAGACGACTAAAAAAAAGTAATTAGTCCGTCGATTAGATTTAAAAAAAATATTGTACACGTATTTTTTCTTATGTTTCACAAACAAAAAAACGACGAAGATACAGTACTTAGAAGTTTCGAATCACGTCACGATATTGTATATTGTACGATCATTACTATAGTGTGACGTCACAAGTCACAACTCACAATCCCCCCACTCCGGAAGTTTGATGATCTACAGATTCTATAGCTTTGTAAATTTTTGTTAATTTGACAAAACAAAAATTCGTATCCCTTATTTTTCCATAATCTACCTGACAAACTAATTAGAATGGTATATTTTTGACCCTCTCGTCATCTCAATTGGCTGGTGGGTAGCGGGACGAAATAATGAATACTACCTACCCTACATCCATTTTGAGGTGAAAACTTCTTTTGGCGCACCCCACACAGAATTTTTCGTAAGCTGTGAATGAAGCTCATTGTCACTCTCGTAAATTATGAAACTAACAAAGAAATGTTCTCGGTGAACTCGGGACCGCCGAGTGTGCCAGAGCGAGAAATATACTCAACTGTCACTGTCATGTCGCTGAGTTTACTATAAAATAAATAAATAAATATTGGTGGACATTTCACGCAACACCATCTGACTCCAAACTAAGCAAAGCTTGTACTATATGACGGCCAGATAGCTGATATAATACTTATATTTGTATATACATACGTACATAATATACGAAGTAACTATTTTCTGATCTGTGGCAAAGCTTGGACTATGGAAGCTATATAGCTGATAGGTATAATACTCACATATTTTTAAATATATACTTACTGTACCTACATAGAAAAAACACCTAGGCACAGTACAAATATTTGTATTCATCTTAAATACCTAAGTGTGTTTTTAAATCAAAAATCGAAGTTCGAAAATCGAAACGAAGAGGTTTGAGTCTACTTTTGTGATAAGAACGTCTAGGCTGTGGAATGCGCTGTCTGAGTGGGTTTTCACCGATGGTTACAAAACGGGTGTCTTCAAATCGAGAGTGAATCAATTTCTTCTAGATTTGTAAACACGTTCCATCGCATTGTCTCGATACATCAGGCGAGATGGCGCACTTGACCGCCATAAACCTATAAAAGTAAAAAAAATATAGGTATTCAACTTTAAACATATCTCAAAAACCTTTTTTTGTTGTGTTGGCGAGTTCAAATGTCTCAAATAACTTGTTCTAGTTGGCGAGTCTAACCAGGATATTCAAAATGGCGAAAACGGAAGCGAATGTCAAGTAAGTGGTATTTTCACTTTTTTAACCGAGTTCGTATAGGTATGGCAGTTCGCCTCAGGTGGCCTCTACTGCGTCCCGAGCTTTGAGCTAGCGCAGAAAACGCAAGACACTCCCTACCTAATCTTATACTAACTATACTTGCGCACATACGTAAAGTATACTTGAAAATATTCCTTGTTCCTACTTACCGTACTCGACGAGGACTACAAAGTATGTAATCTATTCACTGTCCTCTGGCCTAAAACTGAACCAGAAAGTATACTCCACTACGGAGGTCGCCGGCTCGCTTCGCTCGCGGTGGCGAGCGAAGGGGGGAGGTGTCCCCCCTACGTTTCGCTAGGCCTCGCATGGCTCGCTCCACTCAGGTCCTCCCTTGAGCTTCTAGCTCCCGCATTTTTTATATACACTCTAGGGGTAGTAGCGACCAGACTAGGTGGAGTCGGGGTGCTCCGAGTCGGATCTGGGAGACCAACATCTACAATAAATCAAGTTATTCTACCGCCAAGCAGTAATGTGCAAACATTACTGTGTTCCGGTTTGAAGGGCAATGTTTCCAAAAAAATTACAGGGCTTAGAGATAAAACATCTTAGATCTCTGGGTGACGAGCGCAGTGCAGTGCTAGGTAATGATTTGGACTCTTCATGATCCAATAGCTGCGTGTTACTGTGCTGTTATGTGGCAGGCATGTTTTGCTTACCATCAGGCACATGACCTGCACGTCTCGTCACTCTTTATTTAAAAAAAAATCAAGACTGGTCAATAACTTAAAATGGCGAACATGCAACTGCTTACGTACAAATAATTTTAATAATTATTAATAATAATTGTAATGTTAGAGTTTCGCGCGCTTGTTCCAAAACATACACGATTAGTCCGCATGCGTCACAGCGCCAGTGCGCTGTGTATATTTTGTAACAACATAATACCTACTTCTACTATACTACAAAGTATACGCGAGTATTTGCGTACTGGTCTTGTATGGTTTGGAAGATCTTAGTAAAAAACTTATTTACAATCTATACGTGATTAGTTTCATACCCTTGCGTTCTGGCCTTGTATAGAATGGAAAGACGCTACATAGGTACATAATTTCATGAAAATCGTTCGAGCCGTTTCCGAGATTCAAATTCTATATATACATATACTAGACACATTTACGGTTACTAAAAACACCTTATAATAAAACAATTTTATACAATTTCATCAACATCGGTTCAGCTGTTTAGATTTGATAGCCTGAACTCTAATTTCATCCTCGTACAGTTCGAAATTACAAAATTGCCAGAACAAACATTCGTTTGCTTCATGTCAAGTGTGTATATATACAAAGTTTCATAGTTTTATCTTCAACGGTTGGGAACTTCCATATTGACATTCATCCCCCATTTCATCCCCGTACAGTTCGAAGTTACAACATTGCTAGAACAAACATTCGTTTGCTTCGTGTCAAGTGTCTATAAACAGAGTTTCATGGTTTTATCTTCAACGGTTGGGAACTTTCAAATTGACATTCATCCCCCATTTCAACCCCAATTTCACCCCCGTACAGTTCGAAATTACAAAATTGATGGAACAAATATTTAACTGCTTCGTGTCAAGTATCTAGATACAAAATTTGATAACCTTGAAAATGACGAATTTTCATATAACCGTTCATCCCTTGTTTCACCCTCTTAGGGGTTGAATTTCCCAAAACCCCGTCTTAGCGAGCGCCTACTTGCTAAAAGGGACCTCCATGCAAAATTTCAGATTCCTAGCATTTGTAGTTTCTGAGATTCCTTGATGAGTGACCTTTCGCTTTTACATATATATAGATACAAGAATTGCTCGTTTAAAAGTATAATAATTTTCATACATTTGCTAGCGTCTGCGCTTCATCCAGAGATCTAAGTTGTTATAAATATATCTAGTATCGCCTGTAATTGTGTTTCGTGGTAAGAAACGTCCATAAGTTCTGCCGATATATCGTTTATCGGACTTCGTAGTAGACCTGCTGGTCGCAGTAGGCTGGTTTTTATACTAGCAGCGCTCCTGTTTCCCGCAATCAAAAGTAGCCTATGTGCTATTCCGACTAAAATCTGTGTCGTAAATATCAACCCGATCCATTCAGCCGTGCTGACGTGATTATTGAGCAACAAACACCCAAACTTTCGGATTAATTATATAATTATATTAGTAGGATAATTGAAATAAACCTCCTTCTTATCTTTATTTAGATCATCTACCATTATTATGGACCTGCCTGATTGTCCAGTTTGCATGGAGACGCTTTCGCCACCCATCTACCAGTGCCAGTCGGGGCACAGCCTATGCAACACCTGCACCAAGTCTCTGGTGCCGCCCAAATGCCCAATATGTCGCCAGGGAATGACGCAGATACGGAACTTGCAATTGGAGGAAGTTGTGAACAAGGTAATCCACAGATTAACGTTGCAAACATGTTTGGTTTTCGCAAAAAAACTGGTTTTGGTCTCAATTTTGGTCGCGTCCAAAATGAGGCCGAAAGTTTTGGCCGCACCGAAACTAGATTGTTCGTGAAATGTCGTGGCGAACTTCACGTTTCCTGATGGTTACAATCTTTGTATCTCAAATCGAAGGGAATAGGTTTTTCCTAGGTAAACACCGTACCGTTAGACCGATCGAAATCTTAATATAAAAATAGCAAAAACATTTATTGAACAAAAAAATAAAATGTGGTGTCACGAAACGCCGTCTTACCTGCGATCCCCCAGGTAAGAACGGCGTTTCTTTGGATAGTACAGAAGAAACACAATTTGCAAAAAAAAAATATTTTTCATAAGAGTGCAAAGTTTTCTGTTGATGTCAAAAAACTTATTCGCTAGTGTATTCCTGTTTCTGAGGTCGCTAGAATAGCTCATTTTAGGGTTTTCACTTGTTTTGAAGTTTCTTGTTTTTAAGGTTTTCAAAATATAGCGTGAAAAGAAAATTGCACGCTAAGCAAATTAGAATAAAGTGGCCAAGTGCGAGTTGGACTCGCCCATGAAGGGTTCCGTTGCAGCAAGTAACATAATATACATAGTAGGTACACATAGTTCTTGTAGTTACGAAACTTTGATCGAAGTTTCAATAATAGTGTATTTATGACGTACTAAAAAAAACTACTCATCAGATCGAGTTCAAACCAATTTTCGTTGGTAGTTTACATAGTAATGTACATCATATATTTTTTTTACATTTTTCATTCTCTTACTTTAGAAGTTAGAGGGCCCCCCCTCAGAGGGACACACATTTTACCACTTTGGAAGTGCCTCTCGCGCAAATTATTCAGTGTAGACGAAAATGATTATAGAAACCTCAACATTATTTTTGAAGACCTATCGATAGACACCCCACACGTGTAGGTTTGATGAAAAAAAATGTTTGAGTTTCATACTGAGTATGGGGGGCAACCCTAATTTTTGTTTAATTTTAATTTTTTTGTTCAAATCTTAATGCGGTTCACAGAATACATCTATTTACCAAGTTTTAATAGTGTAGTTCTCATAGTTTCGGCAAACAGTGGCTGTGACATACGGACGGACAGACAGACAGACAAGACGAATCTATAAGGGTTCCGTTTTTACGTTTTACGGAACCCTAAAAATGGTACACCACTAATTAAAAAAGTTGTATCATACATTCAGCACTATGGAGGTAGAAGTTAAATAGGTTTAATGATAGGTTTAATTAATTCACAAATTTACACACGATGTTCCAAATTCAAATTTAGTAGGGTGTCCATTGTCCATACAACGCCATCGCACCGCGGGCCGCATGCAGCTAGGACAGCCCTGCTCTAGCGGATATAAAAGTCGCTTCTGTTTAGGCGCTCTCTTACCGGGAGGATTCGCGTGTAATGTTTTTACATTATTCCAGTTTACATTACCCCGTTTACATTATTCCAGTCCAGCGACCGAATCCAGCGCTGGATTGCTTACTGGAATATTGCCGGTAAACCGGTACCTACTGGAAAGCATTGGCACTGGATTGATGCTTTCCAGTGCCAGTTTCCATTTTTCCAGTAAGCAATCCAGCGCTGGATTCTATCGCTGGACTGGAATAATTTAAACCGAGTTTAACGTTACAGAGTCAAGCATTACATCAGTGAAGGAGGAGAACCGAGCATTACCATGCGCACCAATGTAATGATACAATGTGTAATATTTTGACACCAGTGCGCTTTTTTTGTTGCGCCTGGCTCACGTGAACGCTCGTCGGCCAGGGAGGTAGTATTGTAATGCAATGCTCAAATTCAAATCAATAATGTAACATTACACGCGAATGCTCCCGGTGAGGGGGGAGCACCTTTATATTTTTTTTTATTCCGGTTTTAGTCTCACATTTTTTCAGTTCGGTCGCACAGTAAAATCCCCATTTATTGTAAACCTACCGTAAAGAACTTTCTTCCAAAAAATAATATTGTCCTACGTTGTATGAAAACTTGCTTGTTGGAGAAGATTAAACTCTTCAAAGACAATTCACCTCTGCGAGCCCGCAACTTGACCAGCGCGGTTGACTATAGTCTAAAGTCTAAACCTCTTTGGTTAAGGGGAAACCTGTGCCCCAGCAGTGGGGGCTCTCTGGGTTGATGCTGGTAATATTGTCCGACTCTCTAGTTGATGGAATCTTTTATGTGATCCCCAGGCGAAGGTGCCTTGCCCGAATAAAGAGTCCGGCTGCGAATATATGGTGCCCTATGCGGTCTTGGAGAACCACATCAAAGAATGTATTTATCGTGTGATGGAATGCCCTCTCGGCGTTGTCTTCGGAAAGTGCTTTTGGAGCGGTAAGATTTCTAAACGTTTATCCTCTTTGCATATGAGTTTATTTAGGAACTGCTTGTAGGATCAATGCACTCACGTGCGCTCCTTTAATTATAATTTTCTCATTTACTGAAAAAAGTTGTTTGTAAGACTCTGCTATCTTCCTGTGGCAGTTGAAATAGTTCTATAGCACTGTTTTACGCGCAGGCGCATGTTTTGCTCGTTTCGTAACTCTGTATTATTATAATACGAGAAAAATCCTATATATAGATACCTTAACTTATTTCTTATTATATACCTATCTTATACGTACACACTTATTTTACACTATTTTTTTAACGTAAATATTGATGGCCCAGCCAGCTTGTACCTGATGGTAAGCAACACGCCTGCCAATAACAGCACAATGTCACGCGCCATTCGAATACGAAGAGTCCAAATTTATATTACATGACCTAGCACTGCCCTCGTCACTCAGAGGTTTAAGATGACTTTTCTCTATGCTCTTTAATTTATCTGGAAGCATTACCCTTCGACCGGAACATAGTGTTTGCACACTGCGTGACGTTAGAATAATAACTGGCAAAATTATGGTACTTGGTATGGTATGGTGGACTCTGCAATGAGTCCTACCACTACAAATACTACTACCAATAGTTCGATTCGTCGTTCAGCACTACCCAATAGGTACCTTCTTACAATGTTTTTTATGACGCATTTAGACAACTTCTAAATTAAGTCAATTTCGGTGTTTTCTAATGAATACAGTCTCAGTTCTTCGAAAATTATCTCAATACATTTAGCGACTATAGTGCGCAGTGAAGTAGTAGTAGTGTGCGAAGAAGAGTAAGAATGTCTGAAATAAACATGAACTGTTTTTACTTGCAGGTAAAATAGCGGAGATCATGCCCCACTTCAAGGAGCGGCATGCTGACTACTGCAAGTTTTCCCTCGACAAAGACATCGTAGTTACGAACGTCGACATTGCCGTCGACACTCGTTACTTCTTCCTGGTAGCCCAGGGTAAGATGCTGTTCATCATCACCATGAAAATAGATACTCAGCAGAAGATGGCGTTCTGGACTGTTCAGCACATCGGGAGCAAGGTCGCAGCCAAGCAATATCTGTACGATATACTAATAACTAGCAACCGTGACCCAAGAAGGAAGGCTAGCTTCTCTGAACATTGCTTCAACGATGCCATTAAGGCTGACGAAGTTATTCGCCTCGGCATTTGCGCTGTTCTTCCCCTGGATTATCTGTCACATTTCATCAAGGATAAGAAACTGACTTTCAGAATCTCCATCAAATGGACGGCTACTCCGAAGAAACAAGGGAAAGGTGTAGGCAACAACGAAAATAAGCCGCCCAATGACGTAGGGGATCAAGCATCTGGTGAGAAAGAGGCTTCAAAAGATCCTGCTAAAAACTGAACTCCTTGAACAAAAGTGCGCAAGCACAGGCACTGATTAATTATAATGAACATACATACCTACCGCGACTTTTAAACAAATTGCTTTACGATATAAATGGCTCAGCCAACTAGCTTAGGTAATCAGCCGTTCAATTAACAGCCTATCCTGTTTACTAAACAGCGCCTTTTAAATAGTGTTTCTCCGGAAACATTGCCCTTCAAACCGGAACACAGTAGCATTAGTAGTCTATATTATCTATTCTATGACAGTAGGTAGGTTAATTTAGATATTTTTTTTTATCAAATTTGTTGTTTGCCGTCGAGATTTTGACAGTTTGGGGAGTTCCGAACGTGACAGTAAATGGTAAAGGCTAGGCAAGTAACTAAAATGTCAGCGATCCAAGTTATTTGTCTAGCCGTTTGATCAAATGGCTGGATATCATTCAGACCGCTAGTTAAAGGGCGCTATTTAGTAAACAGGCTAGGTTGTTAATTGAACGGATGATTAAAGTACATGTATTTATAAGTAGTATTTTTTATAGTATAATACATGTAGTTTGTTAATACACCAACAAAAAATTGGACATGGTAACATGGAGATAACTGTTTGATGTACCTACCTAAGTACTTAATATCTCAGAATGAAGATCCTATTTGGAAAGGAAGAACCCTATTTTGTTAAGGCATGTCTAATTTAATATTACTGTACTATGCTTAGTTTAGACCTAACTCGCGCGTCCCAAGATACAAGCCTAGGCTTAGTTTTGGGCTAATCGGCAAGCTTTTGTACTCACGCGTATTTTTGGCAAATAAAGTTTTGTTTGTTTGTTTGTTATGTAGCAGGCAAAATATCGAATAAAGTACGTAAATACGTAATAGGAAAATAAAAAAACGTGATAAAAAATTTCCGCCGAACCGCGGAAAAACAACTGGTACAGCAACTCCGCGGTTGCGAAGTTAGTAAAGTCTTTTTTACTGGTATTGTGTTATTGGCGACCAAAAAATTGGGGCTGCAACGGCTCCTGTTATGTTTTTGTGGAGAGTAAATTCATAAAACATTAGGGAAAGTTTAAATTCCCGAGGTCCAAGTGCAGATGTACGATATTGTCATCACCACTGGCTATAACGGTGATGAAAACATCGTGAGGAAACAGACGTGTTCCAAGGAAGACCGTTGGCATGTGGCATCCGCTAACCTACATTTGGCCGTCACTCTAAGTCTAAGAGAAGGCTTCGGAGTCTCTGCTGTGGGAACATGAAATGGGGCTGCTTTTTATTAAACATGTATGTAACTTCGTGGGAGATATATTTATATGATAACTAGCTGACCCCGCAAACGTTGTTTTGCCTTAGTGAACAACCCTTGTCACTTAGGGGTATGAAAAATAGCTAGTAGCCGATTCTCATACCTACAGAATATGCATATAAAATTTGGTTAAAATCAGTAAAGCCGTTTCGGAGGAGTAAGGAAACAAACACTGTGACACGAGAATTTTATATATAAGATTGTTGGAAATTTTTTTTATTATTATTAATATTTTTACATATGATAATTATGTTGGAAATATTTTTTATTATTATTAATATTTTTACAAATTAGACAGTTTCTGACCAGTGAGTGGCTACAGAAACTGCAGCGGGGTTTGCTTCGCACAGGTCGCTCAGTGTACAGGTTTTTTTTAAATAAAAATAACACAAAAAATATTAAAAACAAAAAACAAAATTTAAAAATGCAATAAAATCATTAAAAAATAGTTTTAGATTTAACCAGCCCAAAATTGAATCACTGTCACGACCTGAAGAAGATTGGAAATATTACTAAAAGATGATTTTAGTTCCAATCCAAACAAGATAAAGATCTCTATAAAAAATTAAGGATAATTTTAGAATTAAGTTAGACTTGTCAGAAAATGTATTTCTTTATAATAAATAATTATGGAAATTTTATGTCTGTACTTATTTACTATTTACATTTAAAGCTTTGATAAATATGTCGGTAAACTATTTAATTGTGTCAAAGTAGGTATTATTATTATTTTCATACTTAATAAGTTCATGCGTGCAAGGCATAGTGAGGGAGGTATAGTGCCGACCGAAACAATCACTGGAATTATTATCTTTAGAGATGGGCTTATTTAACAACTTAGATGAGATCGACGACCTAAACTCCATAGCATGTCATGTACACGATTCTATTGAATCTTGTAGATCCTTTTAGGCTCAGACCCCGGGCTATAATTTTAAGATTATTGCTTTTAATATTAGGAGTTATAACTGTAATTTTGATGACTTTGCCGTCTCTCTGTGTCGTTTCAATACTGATTTTGATATAATCGTCCTGACCGAGTGCTGGCTCACAGAGAATATCCTTATACAACCTTTACCAGGCTACAATTATTACCGAACTGAAAGGCAACTCAACAAAAACGGTGGAGAGACGTACTTCTTAGCATTCCATGGATTCACCGTGCGGGTGCCGGGTCCATCGTGTGGCAGAGAGAGAAATCTCGAATAGACCCCAAGACTTGTGACTCGGGCTGTAGGTTTAAAAGGGGCCCCTTACATTGACGTACGTCAACACTCACCTTCACTACTCGTATTTCTCTCCCTGCCCAGCCAAATCCGATATGATCCTACTAGTGCAGCTTTAGATACTCGTTCTAGTATAGAACTTACTGCACTTCTGGACAATCCAAGGTCTTTAAGCAGGTTATAGAGAGATTTTGCTGGTATACCTCTCGCTCCTACTTCTACAGCGTATAAATTAACTACATAGCCATTTTTTGTTAATTCATTTTGTAGGTCGTAATACTTATTTTGTTTCATCACGTGGTCTTTAGGTATATTAGTTTCCCACGGTACGGTAAGTTCTACCAGGACTATGCGTTTCGTAGCCCTAGAAAAAAGGAAAATGTCCGGTCTGGATGACGAAACACCCACATCCTCTGGGATTTTGTAGTGCTTTTCATACGTGTCCATTAAAATTGTCCAATCAGGTGCTGAACCCAGGATTGAGTAAGGCTTGTTCTTGGAGTTTGAAGTTGAGCCCTCTTTTACAAAGTTAATTTGTCTTTTGTTCATCGTCAATCCCTTTTGGGCTCTAGCTACCGAAAGGCTTACGGCTTCACGTATGATTTCAAGTACTCTGTCATGGCGCTGTGAGTAATGACCCCTATTAAGGAGCACCTTGCATCCCACCAATATGTGCCTTGCTGTACATATCGCCTCACCACAAGTATAGCAACATTTTTCAGAGGCTTTTCCCCACCTTACCAAGTTACTCTGGTCAGGGAGGGTCATTTGGAAAGCGTTCAGATAAAATTTTAATAAGGCAGGAGACCAGTCATATAGCAAGGTGCGCCACTTTAGAGCTAATGGGATACAAAACTCACCTATGGTTAACCACTCACTTTGCATTTCTAAATTCATAGCGTGCACTTTGTAACTATCATTTTCGTCTTGTTGTAGAAAGGTTTTTACCATGTCTCGGTCTTCCCTTTTCTTTCTCGCACCCAACCCAGCTGTATTTACTTGCGCACCTGCCATAAATTGTTTGTGGAATTGAAGTCTAGATTCAAGGTCCGAAGCGCTTTTGTCTTTTGGGAGAGATGCGATTAATTCGTCTTTCGACTTTCCCAAAACATGCGTTTTTGTAACTCTTAGGTGTTTGTAGAGTTCGGATGGTTTTTTTAGTTTCAGGCCAAAACTATTGTGATCCCTAAATAGAGTAGAGGGATCAGCCGGATGTGCCAATCCAAACCATGACTTCAATATCTTTATGACATTAGCATCTAATTTTGCGAGGAGGGTTTTACCGATGTCATATACTAGGAAAGGCCAAGTGAGACGTGATGTGAGATAGTTGTCATATATCCATGCTTTTTTGATATTGCTGATAGGCTGTTGGTCTACCTTACTGAGGTCATTCATGAAATTTCCAACAACTACCTCCAATGATGGTGTACGTCCTTTGTAGTCTATCTTTCTACCAAGAAATTTGAAAGGCACTGCCTCTGCTATTGTGGCAACTCTTTGGCCACTTATGGAGAGTCCCGGATCGTAAGAAGTATATTTGGTATCTCGTCTACCCAGACATAAACAATGACATTTACTTGGTTTTGCCCTCATTCCCTCCGTCCATGTACAGAACTCATCAACATCATTCAACAATTCTTGACACTGTTTGGGATTTCGTGTAAGTATTGCAAGGTCGTCCGCAAAGGCTAAAATTGACTCAGTGTACTTATTGTTGATTTTAAACCGGTAGCCCCATTTCTTCTCACGGGATATTAATTTATCTACTAGAATATTTATAACTATATTAAATACTATTGGTGATAAGCAGCACCCTTGGAATAGTCCCACATTATATTTAAGTGGTTTTGAGTATTCTTTGTTTACTGCTATAACAAATTTTAAGTGATTATAATATGAATTAATTATGTCAATAATTACAGCAGGAAAGTTATACCATTTTAGGGCAAATAACATAAGTTCATGCTGCACGGAACCAAATGCGTTCTCTAGGTCTATCCAGCAGACTGTTATTTGTCTCTCATGTGTTCTGGCATCTTTCAAACTTTCCGCTAGTAATGTATTGTGTTCCAGGCATCCAGAAATACCAGGCAAGAAGCCTTTCTGGTGGTTCTGGTGTTAAGTTATGTATGCAAAATCCACGTATCGGATAACTTCATTTGAACCTAATATTGTTGACGCAGATTCCCTTGTGATTAAAGTTGTTGATGAACAGGCTGCCATCTTGGGTGTCTATCGCTCCCCATCTATAAACAATATTACTCCTTTCCTAGACTCTCTGGACTTAGCGATAAACAATCTGCAAAGTTTTCCATTATTGGTTACCGCGGGCGACTTCAATATAAATATTTGCGATACTGTGGACAAACAAGTCTCAACGTATCTGTGTTTGATGGCATCGCAAGGGCTACTCCCTGCAATAACGTGTCCAACACGAGTTCGCTCCTGCTTGGACCACATTTTTATTAAAACTCATTCTAAAGCTTTTGGCACAATTTGCTCGTCCTCAATGACAGATCACTCGATCATAGCAGCCGGTGTCTCCAGACGAGTTCAAAAACACGGTGTTCATCTTAGATATCAAACAAAACTAAAGCTGGATAATGCAGTCTTGGAACTAAAAAACACTGATTGGTCATCTGTTATCTCTAGCCAAAACATTGATTCTGCAGTCGGAGCTTTTAACAATATTTTACAAAAAATCATAACTACAAACACACAAAAAAAGAAACTAGGTAGACAAATCACACCTTTGAAGCCATGGGTAACACCTGGTCTCATAAGGTGCATGCGTCACAGGGACAAGCTCCATGGTGAATCCAAAAACTACCCGCACGACACACTTCGCAAACACATTTATGTCAGGTATAGAAACTTTTGTTGTAAGCTCCTGCGTGACGTCAGAGCTCGATACAATAGCTTACTTCTAGAGCAAAATAAAGATGATCCTAAACGTCTCTGGAAGACTATTAAGAAAATTTGCTACTCTTCCAAACATAACAAAATATCGACTGACCTACTTAAGTCTGACTCAACTGAAAACCCTCATCACTGTAATCGATATTTTGTCTCCGTCGGCCGGAAACTTGCTGATGCTATCCTTAGCAAGCTCAACGAAACAGAAGAATCACTCATTAAGTCTCACAAACTCAGCTCGCTAAGTCCGCACTCGTTGTTTTTTCTTCCTACCGATCCCATGGAAATTGCTAAAGCAGTTGCCAGCCTCAAAAACGACAGTGCAACAGGTCCCGACGCCATATCATCTCAACTTATCAAAAAATCACTTGACTCCCTTATAACGCCTTTATCTTCTATTTTTAACATGAGCTTGGAGACTGGTAACTTCCCGAACAGCTGGAAAGTGGCAGCCGTGTCTCCTATACATAAAAGTGGCCCAAAAGACACACCTGATAACTATAGGCCGATCGCGCTTCTCAGTATAGTTTCCAAGATACTAGAGAAACTGGTAAACTCTAGACTAATCAGTTATTTAGAAAAACACAAAATTCTATCCGACAGGCAGTTTGGCTTCCGACGTGGCAAGTCAACGTCAGACGCTGCCTCTCTTTTTTCGAACTTAGTGTCCTCTTATGTCGATAATGGCAACAGGTGTCTCTCTGTATTTCTCGATATGGCGAAGGCATTCGACGCACTTTCAGTTGGTTTATTACTGAAAAAACTCAGCGCTATTGGTGTCAGAGGTATAGCTCTTGACTGGTTTGAAAGTTACCTCTCAAACCGTCGTCAATATGTTAAGTCTAACACCTCTGACGTCTGCAGTGATACCCTACATCGAGTTCGGCGCGCCACAAGGTAGTATTTTGGCTCCAACTCTATTTATTTTATATATTAATGATATCCTTAATATTAAATTGGAAAACGCTGATATTATTACCTACGCAGATGACACAGCCATCATATTTCACGGAAAAACCTGGAAACAAGTTTATGACTCTGCCAGAGACGGATTATCCACCGTTGCAAAAGCTCTAGACAGAAACCTTCTCACATTAAACACAAAGAAAACAAAGTTTATTGCATTCTCAAAAACCTGTGTGTCCCTTCCTCCCCCTAATTTAGACCTAAGAATCCACTATTGCAGCTCGGTTTTCACATCACCGCGTGTCTCCTGCTCGTGTAACTCCATCGAACGTGTAGATCACATAAAGTATCTAGGGTTAATCGTAGATGAAAATCTATCATTTAAACAGCATGTACTACACGTAGCAGGACGAACGCGGAAACTGATATATGTCCTGAAAAATCTCCGAGATTGTGCCTCAGTTTCACTCTTGAGACAAGTTTACTTTGCGCTGTGTCAATCAATAATACAGTACTGTATTGTTGTTTGGGGCAGCGCTGGTCAAACTATATTCTCGACGGTAGAAAGGGCACAGAGAGCTCTTATCAAAGTCATACTCCGAAAGCCCTTCCGATTTCCTACGGACCTACTTTATAACGAGTTTAAAGTGCTCCGTGTCCGACAACTCTTTCTGTATTATGCTGCCTCGAAGACTCACGGAAGTTTGAGATCTCGCCCAGACTTTAGCATACTAAAGGACAAGCGTGCACTCTCACGCAGGATCCCAGTGCCGCGGGTCAACTCCCTGATCGCTAAGCGAAGCCCAATGTACTCTTTCCCTTGTGTGTATAACAATATCTGTAGAAAGCTAAAGAAAGACCAACATGACCTACCTCTGTATTCTTTAAAAAAAAACGTAAGGGACTTACTCCTAAGAATGTCATACCACGAGACTGAAAGTTTGTTCCACGGCATGTACAGCGACAAGTGGACACGGTACTGAGTAAGGCGGTAGTAATTATTTCTTGTAATTTGGTCCTTCAGACACTCATACACGATTTCAAAAATGTTAAACTGTATTTTTAGCACTTCTTTTAATTACTCCACTGTAGTATCTAGTAATATAATTAATTATTTAATAATAGGGTAACGATTCTGAATTCGAATATATGGTAGCTGTTGCATTCTTACACATAACACTGTATCTAAGCACTCGGACCTCAAGATACAAGCTATGTGCTTAGTTTGGGGTCCACCGAAAATTCTTGTACCACACGTACGGACGGACTAGGTATATTTATATCTCTGGGTGACGAGCGCAGTGCAGTGCTAGGTAATGATTTGAACTCATCATGTTCCGATAGCTGAGTGTCACTGTGCTGTTATGTGGCAGGCATGTTGCTTACCATCAGGCAGATGTCCCGCTCGTCTCGTCAATCTTCATTTAAACACAAAATGGTTCAACTACAAACTAAGTCTGTTTTTTTCCACTCCTCGTGTTCAAGGTAGCCGTAGCCATTGACCACGTTGTAAAGGTCCGGACGCCAGGAGCCCCGTTTATTACATTCCTTGTCCCGAGAATCCCGAGATACAAACGGATCCATTAATTAATTGGGCCGCGGCTCGCCTGCACCGTTCTTTGATGGCATTCATCAAATAACGGGTTACTGCGAAACTCGGAGCTTGATTATTACTAAATCTTTCGCTTCTTCATTTATTGGATCAAACTGGATGGTATAATTTATTAGTAGGTAGTACCTAAATAATAATTTTAATTTTTTAATAACTTGACACGAAGCAATTAAATGTTTGTTCTATCAGGTTTATAATTTCGAACTTTACGGGGATGAAATCGGGGTTGAAATGGGGGATGAATGTTAACATGAAAGTTCCCAACCGTTGAAGATAAACCATGAAACTGCATATAGATACTTGAAACGAAGCAAACGAATGTTTGTTCTATCAATTTCGTAATTTCGAACTGTACGGCGGTGAATTTGGGGTTGAAATGGGGGATGACTGTCAATATGGAAGTTCCCAATCGTTGATGATAAAACCATGCAACTCTATGTAACGGCACTTGACACGAAGCAAATAAATGGTTGATCTAGCCAATTTTGAAATTTCGAACTGTATGGAGATGAAATTGCAGTTGCAATGGTGGACAAATGTCTCTTACGCTTTCACTCTTAAATAACTGAACGATTTTGATGAAATTGTATAAAGTTCTTTTATTATAGCTGTTTTTAGTGTCCATAAATGTGTCTGGGTATACAAATAGGTACTGCCTGAGTTACCTTAGTATTTATTTCGCGCGGACGAAGTCGCGGGTTACAGCTAGTAGTTTTTGATAGGTATAAGTATGGGCAAATAACGAAATATTGGCAAATAACATTTTTTTTATTTTCACTAAATTGTTTATAACTGTTGCAATTTTTGCGAGCGGGCTTCGAATTTTCTGAAAAAATATCTAGATTCAATTCCAAATTGAATGACACTTCAATCATAATGAAAGAAGGCGAAAAAATGTTGACCTAAAAGCACTTGTTGACTAGACTATTTGAGGAAGATATAGAAACAATAGTTTGTCTGAGAGTTCAAGTCCATGAAAATTAAACCAAGATTTATTTGAAATAAGTTAATAATATGTATAAGCTCAATTTTATTGGACTATTCAGTTTTCACAAAGACAGTCGTTCGTGCGCCCCGCGCTATCTCCATGGCACAGTGCTGCCATACGTAATTTAATAAATTCAAAAATAGGCTGTCAGTCTGAAATATTGCCATGATAAGGCGAACTAAAATGACAGAACTTAGGGTTTTCCCAAAATACATAGAACATTCCGCACAAAGTACCTAAACACTAATCCGTATATACAAATGTACCTCGGCGGGATTCCCCGAAAACAATTTTTTTTAACTGAGTACTCATTCACAACTCACAACGCAATCAGTGCGATTTAAATTCGTAAAATGGTGCGGACTCATATGCGTCCTACGGCGAATATTCGTGTTGGCGCGATTAGTGTGGCCGGGTACATCGTGTTATTGCAATGTATGCGCAGCAAGACGATGAAGCATCGGAGAGCTCTTGGTAAACTGGCGCGAATCATAGGGATTTGTCGCGGCAATATTCGCTTGACCTACGTCAATTCAAAATCAAAATTCATTTATTTCAGGTAAGGTTTCCCATAAATTATACAATTCATACAATCAATTTCAAACGTCACAAAAGGAATGTTAAAGACTTAAGTATTGGATAGTTACTAGCTTTTCTCAATTTCGTATCTTTTTTAACACGCTTTTGTTAGCTTCACTTTTAGGTAACTACGAGTATGTATGTAAGAAAATCTTGGAATCTTAATTTGACCCACTTCTCGGTCTTTGATTGGGATTAAATTTTACACACGCTCTGAATTCTGATGACAATAGATGACTACTAAAGGAAACGTCATTACAAATCCAATATGGTGCCCTACCCAAGATGGTGGACTGGCTATTTGAAATCCACCCCCATGATATGGGTATCAAATGAAAGGGTTTGCTTTCAAAAATACGAAAAAAATAGTCACGTGACTTAAATTCAATATGGCGGACGTCCAAGATAGTGGACAGGCTATTTGAAATGCTTTTGTAATTTTTAGTGCGTGCTAAAAGCGTGTTTTTTCGTTTTTTAAACTATTATTGGTAATTAATGGTGCAACCCTTTTGTAGTAGTATTTCAAAGCCAGATGTTGACATACGTAAAAATCCAGGAAATTCCATGCCACTCTCTGCGGCTTAGTCAGTTATCATACTTTCCATTCCTGTGCTGTACATGAGAAAAATAAAGTGAAATTATAATTATTGGGGAGGGGTGGACTGTAACTAGCTGGTGAATATAGGAAATGAGAAAAGCGCACAATGATAGTAAAAATATATATATTTTTTAAAACATCTACAAACTTAAACCAAGACGCTCCGTTACCAAGGTAACTAAAGCAACAACTAAAGTCCCAAGAAAAATAGAATATAAAATACAATTAAAAATAGAAAAAGAAAATGTTCCAGCCAATCGTCAACAATTATTATACACTCACGGCTATCTTCTTGCGCCTCCTCATTCTTCTCTTTTTCATATTATTTCGTAAATGATGCTCGTACAATTTTAATAAATGATAGTTTACTGACATATGATGCAAATCCACTATTTCCTTCATTTTTAAATTACTGCCTACGTCTCGACGCACAACATTCTGAACAACCTTAGTGAACAACCCTATCCGGCACAATGGCTTTGATTATTGACTTGTCTAGATGACGCGTTACGCTGTAATTGCGACAAAAGTACGAGGCCAGGTTTCAAACACAAGTTTAACAATTGTCTGTCACTGTCCCTGCTATTACTGTTCTTATGTCAATGGTATGCGTGCTAAGTGATACAAGCTCCGCAAGTATTTCCTGTTAAAGTAGGTAAAAATATATTTCGATTTAAAGACACCTATAATTCGTTCCATTCAGTGTTCAATTCACTTAAATTAGATATATCTCAAGATATCAATGCTATAAAATTAAAACATGACTATTGTAGATAATGATTTATTCTCTAAATTCCATTATAAGATTTTTTTAACAAATAAAGACAACAAAAAAAAACAACGGAAACCATAAGTTTTGTTTAGATACTTGCAGCGCCTCGCGGTTTTACCTGTGTAGTTTCCGTAATGTGAATGTTTGGATGTTTGTTACTAAATCACGTCGTAACGTCTGAACGGATTGGGCTGACATTTGGGAACACAGATTAAGGCTGTATGGTACGTCAGATGGCGTAATGTTAATTTGCGCAAATTACAATATCTACTAAACTACTGAATATTTAATTTTGATATTTATTCACTACTGAATGTAGTCTCTACTAAATTTAGTCGCAAATGAATTTAGTCGCTACTGAATTTAATCGCTACTGAATTTAATCGCTACTGAATTTAGTCGCTACTGAATTTAATACATAGGTAATATATAGGTATAAAGAATATTATAGACAGTAGATACCTAGTAAATTTGTTTGTATGTATATTGTAGTGGTAAGACTGAGACAAAGTTATATGTATTAAAAATCTACCGTTTACTTCTTTAACTAAATGGTAATGTAAACGTTACTTACCGATATCAGCTAATATTTTTATTTGTTTTCAATCGTCCTTTGTAATTTATGCAGACCTTTATAGCACAAATATTCAAATGTCACAAAACACGTGTTTACCGCGCAACGTCATTGTTGCGATGATTAAACCGACAGGACGAACTTATCTTAACTTAACTTATATTTTTGATGTTTCTACGCGGAGCGGTCTATCTAGACAAGTAAATAATCAAAGCACAATACATCGCACCAATTTGACACGAATCTTCGCCTGCTAATGTAGACACCAACATCGTCTTAGTCCGAATACGATGTTTTTGTTGCGGCAACACGTAACGAATATTCGCCTCATAGGTGGGGCCGCAGCATAATGACAATTTGACAATCCCTGTTTTTGTCATTCTAAACGGATGCTCAGGGTAGCGATTCTAAATACATTCGGTTGCATCCGACACGGAATCTCATCTCTCGGTCTCTGTCATACTAAACAGATAAGACAAAGACCGAGATACGAGATTCCGTGTCGGATGCAACCGAATGGATTTAGAATCGCTACCCTGTTCTCGTTAGTCATCTTCTTATATATAAAATTCTCGTGTCACAGTGTTTGTTTCCTTACTCCTCCGAAACGGCTCTACTGATTTTTACCAAATTTTATATGCATATTCAGTAGGTCTGAGAATCGGCTACTAGCTATTTTTCATACCCCTTAGTAATAAGGGTTGTTCAACCCAAAAATGTAGATTATGATCCGAGCGAAGCCGGAACGGGCCGCTAGTAATCTATAAAAATCAATGCCACTTTTCGTTGTTATTGAACTCCTCCAAAACGGCTGGACCGATTTGAATGTTTTTTTTTGGAAACGTTTGGGTAGGGCTCTGGAAGGTTTAGATTCACAAATCAGCCCGGCAGATGGCGCTGCAGTTGATATCTAGGTTATTATTCGAGCGAAGCCGGAGCGGGCCGCTAGTAGTCAAATAAGGCATGATGCAAGATATTGTTGCTATACGTTTTTCAACTTTTATTTGTAGTAAAAACCGCTAATAACGGAATGTCTTTCACAAAAACAATCAGCAACCTGGTTGCCTTTATTACTTGGCCTCAACCAAGCCCTATCTACCAATTAGTACTAAAACCACACCCTCACCACTCGCTATACGGCGCGAGATATTAACCTACTCGTTCGGGTCCTCCCGGGTGTTCTAAAATCACAGGGCCGCCGCGCCGGCCGTTTGCCCGAGTTTGCGAACGAACGCCGAGTGCGCGCATAAATAATGTAGGGGCGTTATTGTATTGTGGATAGCTGCAATAGCAATACACTAAAATGTAGTAATTTACCTTATTTCAAATTGTTAGACTGAACAGTCAGGATCCATTGAACAATTTTATTACATTGTATGTTGAATGTAAAAAAATAATATCGAATCCATTGAACAATTAGATGTATTCCATTATATTATTCCATTGTATGTCGAATGATAAAGGATCCCGACTGTTCAGTTGTAATGTTCTTTTATTAGAAAATATTGTAAACGTATACATATATTTCAATAGTATTAAAATGTTCTTTTATTAGAAAATATTGTATACGTATACATATATTTCAATAGTATTAATACAATAACATATTATAGAATTTTAGACCACCAGAAATCTAAGTGCTTGTTTTATTATTTTCAGTTTTTTTAGTATGCGAGTACGTAGTTTGGTTCATTTTATACGCAGTCGGGTTTTTGAGTTTATCAATTATATTTTTTTATTTTCATTGTTTCATTGACTTTTGGCTAAACGTACATTGACTGTCACTGATATCTAAATTAAACTTGATAGCTTCTAGCAGTAGATATCAGAATACTTACGCATATTTCCCATAAGTAAAGCGAATGTTGACGAGATTAATTTTAAACAAAACTACAACATTTTGTACATTCGCCATCTAAGATAATTTCCGATAATTAGGTAAATTTGCCACTAGACTGTCTTATCCAACATGATAGCCAAATCCGTATATTGTCACTGTTTATTCTAAAACATCAGTATTTTATGAGTTTTGTAGCATTTTGACATTATATTTGCAACACATTATTTCGTAATTTTACAAAATTTCACTTTCGAAAATCTAAAATAGCCAAAATGTGTTCATTTAGGTTTAAAAAAAAAAAAAAATGTTTGCCTGTAAAGTCGGTTTACTGACGATAGAACGTGACGTCTTAAGAAAATACTGATGGAATGGTAGCATTTTTCAAAAGAAAATTTATTTATTTTATTTTATCTATATTATCTATTCTATGCCGGAGTTCATCAAATTGGACGCTTTATGGATTATTAATAATCTACTTCCGGAAATATCTAATGATAAATACTTAAAAGCTTATGACGATTTTGATCAATAGAAAACAACAAGAAAAGTGAATTGTCTCGCACACGATATGAAAAGTAGAGTATTCACCTCAGGAGTAAAGCACTGCCTTGTGTAATGGGCGGCTTGAATCCGCCCAATATGACTTGAATATGACGCTTGACGCTTGAATATGACGCTTGACGCTTGAATATGACGCCTATGACACAAGAAAGTGCTTTACTCCCTTGGTGAATAATCTACTATTAAATCATAGTTACGCTCGATAATTATTTCAATTGAATAGTAAAGCCATCGATTTTTTACTCATCGTGAAATAGTTCTGTTAACTTATTGTTTTAATTTTGTCAATTATAGCATAACCTACAATCGCTGCACTAGCGGACCGATGCTATTCATTTTAATGATGAAAGCACGAATATTCGACAATATATCACTGAATATATATTTAATATCGACAGAATTACCTTACCGCTGTAATTATCGTTGCTTCACTTTTCACTGCACTTGATTTCATATTCAGTGAAATCACAATGTTTTTGTTTTATTATTTTCATGATCTATCATCTATCATTTCAACCGAATAAAAAAAATCTGGTAATACAATTCATAATCTGCATCTGCCATCTATTGCATTAGAACAACGGAAGTAAGCTCCGCGCCATCACTGAAGTCCTATGGCGAAATTATTGAACTAATCCATTATAATATCATAGGTTTCATCTGTCATAGTAGAATACGACAGTGGCTCCTTTCGCCAACGGTCATGAGTGGTGGCGCGGACTCTATAATATGATGTCATCCAGCGGCAAGTAGCTGGTAAACTACTGCCGCTAGATGGCATTATCATATTTGAAAATAAAATGTTCTCTGTACAAATTCTAATCATATAATTTCATATAAATTTTTAAACTGTCTTCCATTTCAATGCATTTAAAATATAATATACGTATATTTCCCAGCTAATAGACACTTTCCTGTGTGTCAAAAATAGCTCCTATTCGCCGGCAATCAACGCAACATGCGATGGAAGTTTCATACAATGTTGTTACGACCAATACAGTATAGATGGCGCTAAAACAATATTTTTTAAATCACTCATATCTTCAATTGATGTTTAAAACAAATTGTTACATACTAAAATAATTAACTGTTGTTATTTTTTCAGATATTTGTTAGTCAACGCGATCATTATAAAAGGCCGCCGTGTTTTAGACATCGGAGCCGTCTTTTATTCCGCTTTTATTGATAGTCGTTGTCAAATTGTCCTGTATTTAAAATTGTTTTGCTTTACAAAAAGTAATCAGTAGAATTTAGTCATTTTCAATCAAAACAATGCAAAAAGAAAATTTTAATTTAATTTGTTTAATAGGTTTGTATGTAAAAAGTAATCAGTAGAATTTAGTCATTTTCAATCAAAACAATGCAAAAAAGCTTTTAGATGCCGGGGATCGAACCCGGGGCATTTCACATGCAAAGCGAACGCTCTACCACTGAGCTACATCCTCGCTTGAACTACTGGTCGAAATAATTAATACAACTGTAACAAGGTAACGACCGACGGTCGCTACCTTGGTCGTCGGTAACGTTACATGACGTCATGTTTTGCGGGCGTGCAGCCGGCTTCATCGAATTATAAGACGTTATCACGTCAATAAAGTACATATATTTATATACATAAGAGTAGTCTTCACCGAGTTGACCTTAGGACACACGTGTTAGGAGAACGCAGTCTGTGCACTGTGCAGTGCGTGGTCTCTGAGAACAAACAAAAACAAAAGATTAGGTTAGGGGATTTCCCATTTAAAAATTGATGTGATAGAAAAGTTTAGGGCAAAATAAACTAACCAGGGTTGCTATTCTAAATACGATTCCGAATGGTTCGGAATCGGAATGACAATCTCTGTCTCTGTCATGCTAAACAGATAAGACAAAGACATAAGACAAAGACAAGAGATGAGATTCCGTGTCGGATGCAAGCGTATGGATTTAGAATCGCTACTAAGGTTATGAACACAGAACATTTAAAATTATTTTTTGAAGTGAAAACTTCTTTTGGCGCGCCTAGATAGATTTTTCATGGGCTGTGAAATTAACTCTACCGTCACGCTCGGATATGATAAGAAATCTTCGGGTAAACTCGGGACCATAGCCATTGGCTATCTAGAAATACGTCATCCAATGGGAAATGCTAAAAGGGCGTGGCCTTCCCATCATGGCATGGCCATCTAGAAATGCGTCAGCCAATGGGAAATGCTGGTGCATTTCTAGATAGTCATGCCATGATGGGCAGGCCACACCCTCCGGTTACACCCGTGTAGTTTCCAAAGTAAGCTATCAAATTCCGAGTTGTAAGTTTTCACTTCTATCGGCAGTTCCTATGACTGCAATTTTTTTATCATTACGGAAGGCATTTTAATGACGTATTTGTTTATATCCCGTTTTAAGTGTTTAATGGAAATTTTGTCAAAGGCAATCTTCACACTGGGCTGGCCCACGGAGCGTAGTGCGTGAATGCGTGTTCCATCGTTGTTTGTAAGTATCGCCGTTTGTATAGAAAAAAAATTAGCAGTCATAGGAACTGTCGATAGAAGTGAAAACTTATAACTCAGAATTTGCTAGCTTACTTTGGAAACTACACGGGTGTACCGGAAGGCGTGGCCTGACCATCATGGCATGGCCATCTAGAAATGCGTTATCATTTCCCAATGGCTCACGCATTTCTAGATGGTCATGCCGTGATGGTTAGGCCACGCCCTTTCAGCATTTCCCATTGGCTGCCGCATTTCTAGATGGCCAATGGCCGTGGCCCCGAGTTAACCCGAAGATTTCTTATCATACCCGAGCGTGACGCTAGAATTCAATTCACACCCCACGAAAAATCTGTCTAAAAGCGCGCCTGCGCGTCAAAAGAAGTTTTCACTTCAAAATACTTGGGAGGTGTCAAGGGACATTCTGATGGAACGAAGTTGTACAAAATATTGCGACTCTTTACTGTTTCTGTTGCCCTGGTACTGGTACCTAGGGCAAACGCAACTTTTTTATATTTCTGTTGTCCTGGTATCTGGAGATAAACGCTGGGCTGTTGGAGGTAGGTATTAGGTAATCGAAACTCTTTACTGTTTCTGTTGCCCGGGTACCTGGCCGTTTTTACCGAGTTTACCCGCAGATTTCTTATCATATCCGAGCGTGACGATTGATGAATCCATTTCACAGCCCACGAAAATTCAGTCTATAGCGCGCCTAAAGAAGTTTTCACTTCAAAAATTGGCAGTCATAGGAACTGCCGATAGACGTGAAAACTTAAAACTCAGAATTTGATAGTTTACTTTGGAAACTACGCGGGTGAAACAGGAGGGTGTGGCCATGAGCATGGCCATCCTGAAATACGTCAACATTTTTAGATGGTTAATGGGAAATGCTGACGCATTTTTAAATGGCCAATACCCATGGTCCCGAGTTTATCCGAAAATTTCTAGTCGTTCCCGAGCGTGACGCTAGATTCCAATTTACAGCCCACGAAAAATCTGTCTGTGACTCGTCAAAACTTCATAAACGCGCAGCCCAACACACCGAAAATGCAACCACGCGCTTTGATGCAGATCACTCACCTACATAGGGGAAACACGCACCCCTGCGCATGGATGTGGGTGATACGCAAGGTATGGCACGCCGCGCTCCGTGTGTGTCGTGCGTTATTTTGAACAGTTTTGGCGTGTGTTTGTATGAAATGAGTCACGCGAAAACGCAACAACGCACGTGAATGCGTGAAAACCCCGGACGATGATGCAGATCTGCACTCCCGCAAGTACGCGCATAGATGCATCGACATAATAACAAATAGGTATGTCGACGTGCAATATGCAGCGTGGTGCGTGTTAGTGTGTGGATCCCCTAATCTTTATCGCTTATCAAAAATGTTTAAATGGTAACACTGTGGTGACACACTGCATTTTCGCTTAAAATAATTTTAATGAATACTGGCAATCGTAAATAAAATAACATAAGTAGTACTCGTATTATTTCGTATGGCAAATCTTATAATCTTTACTTTGGGATTACCCGTTTTATACCATGAAAATGTCAAGGATATTGTTGTAAAAAGCTACTTTAGCACTTGACAATAGGGTTTATAATTGAGTGTAACAATAATACCGGAAAACCCAGAACCCAGACTCATTATGTGTCTGGTTACAGGTCTGGTACGTATATAATCAGTAAACAACTGCCACATAAGCCATTTAGCGAGTATTGGTTCTGTGTTGCACACTGCCATAGAATAGATAATATACACTGCTACATTGTAGTTGTCTGGTCAAAAGAGACAGCGAGTTCTGTGAAGTGTGAATAGCTGAATAGTTCTGTTTTAAACTTTAGTCTCAAACGTCTACGCGTCGTCTTTTCTGTGCTTATTGACTTGTAATTAGATACTTAGCAGGTTAGCCATATAGCCATACCTACGTGTTCTTGCTATTTGGTGGGATTGAGTTCCAGTGACACTCCACTGTGGTTTATAGAAAGTGTCACACAAGGTGAGTATTTTTTGTTCCTCCTAGTTATTTTTAAATAAATATGATAGGTAGGTATTAATTACTACAACTATTAAACAGTTAACTGGTATTATTTATAACAGAAAAGTTAGTTAAAATCTAAGAACTGCATTCCTACTAGGTACTTTATCTCGTGGTTTTTAATTGAAGATTTGACCTACGAATTTATACATATAATATTTTTTACAAAATGACCGCAAGTACGCTTCCGAGTCGGTATAACCTTACGCCATAAACATAAAAGTATGGGTTGGTGGATGACACAAATTTTGTCCTCGGAAGATTTCTATAGGAACATGCCGGTTTCTAATTAAGTACCTACTTACCACAATGTTTAAAATCGCTAAAGCCAAAAAACCCTAACAAACTTATTCATTTGTACTTATAAAATTAACCCAAATTAAAGAAGTGTGATAAGAATCAAAATTTATGAAAAAGTTACAAAAGTAACCTAACAACGCTGTTTTGAATACCTACTTCTATATGAATATCGATTTATGTACCTGTCTACATGTAGGTTTCGTAAGTTATCGGCTAAAATACACTTAGCTAATAGATATTTTCAACAACATTCAATAGGCTAAACGCCTAATCGCTATCAATACTCACTCAGAAAACCATTTGTGTGATGAATAATGGGTGCTTATCTCACGTCTGGTGGCTTCTGTGTATCATAAAAATATAAGAATAAGAATGCATTTACAATTATTACATTAAGTAGGTATTAGGCGCGCTTCGTTCTCCGTTGTACAATCTTTCAATTGTGGGTTTGATAGTGTCCGACAAATAGC
The DNA here is from genome assembly GCA_963693475.1 of Ectropis crepuscularia. Taxonomy (NCBI): domain Eukaryota; kingdom Metazoa; phylum Arthropoda; class Insecta; order Lepidoptera; family Geometridae; genus Ectropis; species Ectropis crepuscularia. Next base: position 10,140,400 of record OY856345.1, read on the forward strand.
CATACTTACTTACATAATTATTAATTTATTTATCAACTCCGACATTGGTATAATATAATATGTATAATACAGTAATGATTTTGAATGTTATTTACTTATATATTACATAAAAAAAATATACGATAAAATTTTGTTTTTTCAGCTGCGGATATTTCTACAACTCCGTATTGACGTGACTGCTTCAACATGGCTACAGCAAAAGCGAACAAAAAGTGAGTGTCACCCGTTTTAATTGATAAGAGTAAGCCTGCCGAGATAACCACGTTGAAAATAAAATCAACGAGCTTTATGTAGCTCGTAACTCGCAACGATTGGATGTCAATTAATTTAGTCAGCTCGTAATTCCTACAAATATTATTAACGTGATAGGCGCTGTACCATAGAATATGTATCCCATGATACAAATTAAAGCTCGATCACATCGGCTCTCTATCAAAAAACGCATCAAAGTCGAGTTTTTGCTTTTGGAACTCGCCAACTTATTACAACCCTCATTACGCCGCCGGTGGTTAAAATTTGTTTTGTTTACCGTATTCAAAAGTTACAGTGGAGTTATAACTACCAGAACATTCTAAATTATAACTGATAATCTATTGCAGATCAGTTTTTGATGTCAAAATGACAAACGTTTATTGTGACAAAAACTCAGTTCCCTCTTTGCGTGATTCCGCAGAGTGTCGGCGATTGCCGTGGACTTGCCGGAATGTCCGGTGTGTATGGAGACGATGACTGCGCCCATCTTCCAGTGCCAGTCGGGGCACAGTCTGTGCAACACCTGCACCAACACCCTGGTGCCGCCCGTCTGCCCCATCTGTCGCCAGCCCATGACGCAGATGCGGAACTGGCAACTTGAGGACATTGTGCTTAAGGTATAAACCCTCATTATAAAGTCCAAAAATGTACGTTAGGACTATCGATGCCTAAGCGACTGGTCAAACGGAACGGTTCCGTGTGTGTGTACTAAACCGAAAGGGGCGCATAATTATATCAGCTTACCATAAATTTGACTATTCTGAAATAGAAAATAATATTGTAAGGAACAATCCACTTCTCCAGTCTTAAAGGTTAAGATTTATTTCGTTATTCAGTAGCCACTGATTGCGTAGCGAAAGTTACTCACGCACGAGCACAATGCTCTATTTTCGTTTATCGGACAATGACATCCTATAGAACACGATCGACCAGACTCGCTCTTATTCTGCAGTTAAAAAAATTCTATTGAAATTCTGACGCCCCATATGATAGAAACTCTGTTATTATGCTGAATTTAAACCTTGTGATTAAAGTGATCGTATTTTCTTCAGGCGAAGGTTCCATGCCCAAACAAGGCTTCTGGTTGCGTCTACACGATGGTCAATGCAGATGTCGAGGAACATCTGAAGGAATGCATCTTTCGCGAGCTGGAATGCCCGCTAGGCGTAGTCTTCGGGAAGTGCTCTTGGCAAGGTCAGACATTAACCTTTAATGTTAATCCTTCTATCAATAAAATAGAGTTGTAATTTGGGGCTTAGCATTCAATGAATCATGTGTATTAATTCCCAGGTAAAGTAAAGGAAATGATGGAGCACTTCAAGGACCGCCACGCGGAAAACTGCAACGCTTCTTCGGATTCCGACATTATTCTGCAGAACGTTAATATTAAAGAAGATGATCGTCATTTCTATCTAACATCTCAGGGCAAGATGCTTTTTATCGTCACCTTCAAACTGGATACGCTACAAAAAATGGCCTACTGGACTATTCAACACATTGGTAGCAAAGTTGCGGCCAAGCAACATGTTTACGAAATACATGTGACCAGCAATCAAGACCAGAGGAGGAAGGTTGTCTACACTGAACATTGCTTCAATGATGCTATTAAAACTGACGAAATATTTCGCCTTGGGAAATGTGCTGTACTGCCTTTGGATTACTTGGCTAATTTCATTAAGGATAAGAAATTAACATTTAGATTTTTTATCAAGAAAATGACTGGACCTCCTAAAGGCAAACAGGATAAAACTGATGGGAATAATGAAAACCAACCAGCTAATCCAGGACCAAAGGGACCTGTAGGTAATCAGGGTCCCACGCCGAAAGGACCTGGCCCAAAGGGTCCTGGTCCTAAAGGTCCTGGGCCTAAAGGACAACCTGGTCCCGGTCCTAAAAACCCTAAACCAAAGGCAAACAAAGCATAACTGAAATATTTTTAGTTTGGGCTTAGAGTTATATTCAAATTCATAATAAGCTCAAGCATTTTCAGTAGCTTTTTATTACGTTTTCACACAATAAAAGGTCTCTAATATTAGACGTAAAATGTGAATGTATTCCTAAGTTCGACCATAAATCATTTAAAAACGCGTCATAGATACAAGGCGTTAGTTATGGTTTGGCATTGGAAAATGACCCAAGTCATTTGCACTTGGAAAAAAATATTCTTTAAAGGTATCTAAGCTTTTGTTATTAGTGTGGATTATGTTGCAGTTTGTAATTTTCCTATAATGTGATGCAAGAGGTGATTCCGTGTTGTGATAAAAGGTACGTAGTCTTGAGTACCTACCTTTAAGTATTTAGTTGAAGTAATTACCTACATGTAGAATTTTGGATCTGGCAGTTTCAGAGGATTCTTTGGAATTAAAATTTCTGTTGTGTGAAACAGTAACTTAATTCAATGCGTGTGATAAAGTAAGGATATCAGATATCAATGGATCGTTAGAGATGTCCTTCCAAGAACCGATGTACAGGGTCGGATTTAAAATCATGCAACTTGTATTCATGCGTGGCCTCAAGCTTCTGCCAATATATTCCAATTCTAGTGATTTACACCAACACTTCTTTAACGTTTGTGTCGATCGATTTGTTATGAATACAAATGATGGTCCAACAAGAAATCATTTCTCATATGCTTCACATAAAGCTAAGGTTCAAATTGCAATTGTGAATTTGCACGAATAAGAGCTTGTGTACCTACTTGATAAGTCTATTACGACTTAGATTACCTATTCTGTATTTGCACGAATAAGAGCTTGTGTACCTACTTGATAAGTCTATTACGACTTAGATTACCTATTCTGTTATTGATTGAAGAAAAATCAACAATAATTATTTTGTATCGTTCGTTTGTAACTGGCAAGTAACTTACGATAGTAATGGGGCGTTTTCCAAATGAAGATAGACTTGTCAAAAATAGTTCTAAATTTTGCCAAGTGTGGCACCACTGTTTGTTTTTGTGAAATTTTTCTAACAAAATGAAACATTGGCGCCACTTATGGTGAAATTGGGAACTGTCTTTGACAAGTCTATCTTCATCTGGAAAACGCCTCATTATTCACTATAGGTATGTACTTTAGTTAAAATGTTTGTTTTTTACCCTTATATATCTTACAATAGACGATGAAGGTAACAGGCAATAAGGCTATGCAAATATAATAAGTAAAAACAAGAAAGGACAACTCACGACGCGTTATACGCCCTCGACTCCCGCGTGGGCCGCGGTCGCCCGCAGACTCGACGGCGCGGCGGCTGCGGAACCGCGTAAGGACCAAAACATAACCTGGTTTCGGCGCCGCGCCGCTAAAATCGGCGGTTTGCGTTGCGGCGTCGCGAAAAAGAGCATTTTATTGTCGTATGGTAGGGTATCCAGTTCCTCGTGTTTTTTTATTGTGGACAGACGTGTCATGCCTGCCATGGACAATCGTGAGAAACTTATTGCTTTTTTGTTATTAAAAATACATTACTCTGTTTTAAATGAACGAAAAAGAAGATACTGGATACATCCATTTAATAAGGCTATGAATCCCGATGGCGAGTACTTTTCTCGAAAATACAAAGCATTAAAGATAGACGAAAATAAATCTTTCGCCTACTTTAGAATGACAGAGAATTTGCAGTGCCGCTACTGCTCGCGGCGCGGCACCTCAACGCGGTTATGTGTTTGGGCCCTAAATAAGCAGTCGCGTGAGTTTTGAAATAAACCCATAGCTCCGCAACCGCGACGGTCGCCGGTGAAAATCGCTCCTTAAGAAGCCTTAGACGACGCCACTTTTAAACAAACATGGCGTCGATAAAAATGGTTGATACCCTATAATTATAGTGTTTATAGCATTACATAAAAATGACAAAAATAATGGCGTTCAAAAGATTCTATATTCTGTTCCTATGAGAAACCGGAATTATTTATTAATTCAAAACCATTTATTCAAATAAATAATTCTGTTTTCGAAACTGGTTTCAAACCTTTGCTTTGGTTTCCAAAGTGGCCGAAAGGGAATGTATCTTTAACCTGTATCTTGTAATATGCTTGATGTTTATCTATTACGTGACTATGTAATTATCACAATAAACGTTTGTAATTATTGTATTTGTTTCAATGCCTATAATTTAATTTACATTACCTGCAAAACAGGAGGAAGCTTCAGTTATCATTCAGTGCCTGAATATTCGCAATTGTCAGTGTTTCGTCGCCTTGCCATCAATCACGCGAAAGCGTGAACCCATAAACAAGTACCTACTGTTTTTAGGGTTCCGTACCCAAAGGGTAAAACGGGACCCTATTACTGAGACTTTGCTGTTCCGTCCGTCTGTCACCAGACTGTATCACAAGAACGGTGATAGCTAGACAGTTGAAATTTTCACAGATGATTTATTTCTATTGCCGCTATAACAAATACTAAAAATAAAATGAATATTTAAGGGGAGCTCCCATACAACAAACTAACCCCTAACTTGATATTGACGGTAGACCTGAGAAACATGGTGCACTTACATAGACAAGGGTCTATCATTGATATTTGACTCCGGGTGGTGGCTCCCGCCAGAAGCTCAGTGGTCAGCCCTAAGTATCGCTTCTCCATGCTCCACTTAGTACCTCCCTTGAGCTTCTGGCTCCCACATTTTTTAATTACACTCTGGTAGTAGCGACAAGACTAGGTGGAGTGGGGTGGGGTGCTCCGAGTCGGATTTGGGTCCTATGTAGAGTTGCCGCGAATAGTGTTTATAGCGAATAGTCGAATACCGATTAATCGCCATTCACTTTGGCGAATAGTCGAATAACTCGACATTACTATTCGACACAAAAAAAACATTTAAACACATTAAAAATATTTCTAATTTCTTCTTAGGTTGTGAGAAAAGAAAACAATAAAGTTAAAGAAATCTGTTTCATGTTATACATACCTAAATATATGTAGTAAATTTAATTTTCCATTTTTAAATGCTGGCAATCCTTTTCTTGTACAAAACTTTTACTTTGACGCTACCCAAGTTGAACGGATCCGTAGAGCTGCGCTCAGAAAAGGTCTTAGGCTTTCTTTAGATGACGAAAATGATGATTCGGATCCAGAAACGGCACCGAAAAGGTCTCGTTTAGATCATTGTCTAGAGCATGATTCGGAAACTCATAAACTATTTTGGGCATGTTTTGAAGAATCATCTATAGAGCTGCCTACTGAAGAGCAACCCAAGAATGCCACTGCTGAAGAAATCGCCAACTACCTACCTACATCGCATTAGCAAAGATTGACAGAAAAATAAACCCATTTGAATGGTGGGCTTTGAGTACCTACCAATAAGAATAGATTTCCTATTTTAAGTAAGCTTGCTAAACGATACTTAATCACACCAGCAAGCTCTGTTTATTCAGAAAGACTATTTTCCGAGGCAGGTTTAATTTACGAGGAAAAACGAAACCGACTTGCTCCAGAACGTGCAGAAAAAAATGTTTTTTTGCACCAAAATCTGCCTCTGTTGGATTTTAGATATTAATTAAAAAGCCTTAGAGAGGGTTCACACGGCGCGGCTGCCAACCGCGCCCGCGCATCGATTTCCATATAAAATTGAATTCAATACACACGACGCGGTTTACGGCCGCGGCGGCTGCGGCAGCCGCGCGGCGGCCACGTGGCTGCGCGCAATTCTTGCGCAGTAGCTTTTCGGAGCAGAAACCGCAAAAACCTGCGGTCTCGTGAGTATTGAAACAAAACCGTCGAGCGGCGCGGCGCCGCGCCCGCGCGCGGTTGGCAGCCGCGCCGTGTGAACCGGCTCTTACATACTAATTTAATTTCATGAATATGATAGGCACAGGCACATAATATTACAGATAATAATTGATATTGTGTACTGTTTTAAAAAATATTGTTTTTAACTTCTTAGTTCTTTTGTTCGTAAAAGTTTATTTTCGACGACTATTCGCCGAATGCCGAATAATACTAGCTATTATTCGGTATTCGACGAATATCAAAAAAATGACAAGTAATACCGAATAATAGCGAGTATTCGCGGCAACTCTAGTCCTATGTAACCTACCCGGTCCGATTTAGTCTTTTATCAAGGTGGACGGTGGAAACTAGTTTCCAAGTAACACCCAGGTAGACAAAGGTGAGCAGTCTCAAAATTCCTCAGAACTCGAGAATCCAGTCACTTCACAGCCACTTTAGCTTTAGCAACACTTACTGTATTCCGAGTAGTGCCAGTAGTCCGGTTGCTAGTTCGGTTAACCGAACTACTGCAACTTTTTAGTCCCAGTAGTTCGGTTGTACGTCATCACCGAACTACTGCATGATCTAATACCACCTTGACCCTTCTTCTATAGGAATTTTCGTATCTCAAAAAAGCGACGTAGTTTCATGGTTGATGTTCCAAAAACACGAACGAAGAGATTTAACTCTACTTTTGTGATAAGAACGTCTAGGCTGTGGAATACGTTCACTGAGTTTTCGTGAAGTCAAACCTCTTCGTTCGTGTTTTTGGAGCATCAACCATGAAACGACGTCGCTTTTTCGAGATACGAAAAGTCCTATAGAAGAAGGGTCAAGGCGGTATTAGATCATGCAGTAGTTCGGTCAACCGAACTAGCAACCGGACTACTGGCACTCCGCAGTGCTAATAGTTCGGTGATGACGTACAACCGAACTACTGGGACTAAAAAGTTGCAGTAGTTCGGTTAACCGAACTAGCAACCGGACTACTCGCTGTATTCAACGCCATAGTTGTCGTCAGACAGGTTTTTGTTGAATTAACAAAAAATGGCTATGTAGTTAATTTATACGCTGTAGAAGTAGGAGCGAGAGGTATACCAGCAAAATCTCTCAATAACCTGCTGAAAGACCTTGGGTTGTCCAGAAGTGCAGTAAGTTCTTTACTATAACGAGTATCTAAAGCTGCACTAGTAGGACCATATCGGATTTGGCTGGGCAGGGAGAGAAATACCTACGAGTAGTGAAGGTGTGTTGACGTACGTCACAAAGGGGCCCCTTTTAAACCTACGCCCGAATCACAAGTCTTGGGGTCTACTCGAGATTGCTCTCTCTGCCACACGATGGACCCGGCACCCGCACGGTGAATCTATGGAATGTTAAGAAGTTCGTATCTGGCGTCGAATACATTCCGGGGGGTCTACCGCCTAACGAAAACGCTTTGACATTGCAGTCTCTTTCATTTCAAGCGAGAAGAAAAGAGACAGCAATGTCAAAGCGTTTTCGTTAGGCGGTAGACCCCCGGCTGTTTTTTAATCAGCCGCATTCAATCCGGCTAAGCGTTAAACCGCCGCTTTACCGCCGGATTATACAATCCGGCTGCGACACATTTAGAAAATTGTACGCAGGTGAATTAGCAGGAAATGCTAGAATGTGCTTTACAAAGAAAACAAGTAATAGATTTTTAAGTTTATTGTCTTACAAGCTAGATGTTCATTTCTTGGCCTTAGCCTCGCGGGTGGCTTTCCTCTCAGCGGCCCTTGCGAGCTGCTTCTCAGGCTTCAGGTTACCCTTCTTGCAAAACCTCTGGTTTTTCAGGAACTTGGGGTCCATCTGGAATAGATAAGACATGGCTAATTAAGATGATTATTGGAGCAAAAATAGTTATTTTGAGTACATGTGACATCAACGAATCCCCATCCAGTGGCAGTGTTTACAGGCCTTCTACCCACCCCCCAACGAAATCGGCTTTCCTTTTGCTATTGCGGTCTCTATCATTTCAAGCGGAATGAAAAGCAATAATTAAACTAAGATAGTTCTAGCTAGGCGGTAGACCCTCAGATCAGTTACCTCAGGGTATCAAGCGCAGTGCAGTAATAGGTAATAATTTTAGTATCTATATCTTCTCTTCATGTTCCAATAGCTGTGTGGTAGGCTGTCTGTTCTGTTTCTGTCAGGTCTGTTGCTTATGATCTGAGACACTGTGATACTGCTCATCTACTATAAAAAAATATTTGGCTCACATAGTGGAATAAGGTTCTCACTTGCACTTTAAATTTTTACAAGTCCTATTCTACCGGTAGTAATAATATAACAGTTATAATGGCTGCTCAATTAATTAATAAATCATGTGTGACTATTAAATAAACTTACAATAATACATAAATTAAAAATAGCTGAAACAACACAAATATTCTAGATCCTGGAATGAAATCTAATTTAAACCTTACTTAGTTGTATAAATGCTATATGTACAATGTCCATTATCAATGAAACTAGGGTGCACTTGAATCATGGATGGATGTGGATGGACAATTCCAATACAAAACTGTCATCCTTGACTAAGTTAAAATTTAAAACATATTAAAAGAAGAATATGACGGAAAAATTAGGAAAATTATTGAAAATGAAAAAAAATTATTGATGACAATAGCTCAACTGATGATTTTGGCTCATCATTCAAAGAAAATGATTAGAATGAAGATGCAATTATAAATATTCATACAAATAGTAGCTTAGTTAGTAGTAAATCGGGCTGTGAAGCCGAGGGTTGTGGGTTTGATTCCCACCCAGTGCTAATATTTGTGTGATGAATACTTGTACTGTGTCTGGGTGTTTCAATGTATAAGCATAGCTGGGCATTAACTCGTTAATATGTTAATCGTCAATTAACGAAGTTAACATTTTGATTAACGGATTAACTTTTAAAAATGTTAACGGACACGTTAACTTTCGTTAATTATGCAGAAGTCCGTTAATCGTTAACCCAATGCCTACTATTTACTGCACGGCACCTCGGCGCGGCGCGAAAAACCGGTTCAGACAAAAGGTTCAGGAAAAGTGTTGGGCGAAGTGTGACCATGTGGCAGGTTCCTGCAATTTTGGCAGAATTGAGGTCAGAATTGTTTGGCGTCATTTTAGCCTGTGGCATGATTGGTTGACGTTATATGAAAATTGGCAGTTTTTGGCAGTATTGGTAAATCCAAAATAATTTTGTTATCATAAGTCATATATCATATATGTATAACTGATAATGGCCACCTCGAGTTCTTTTTGGCTGAAAATTTGAGCATTGACATAGTCAAAATTGACTGATGTTTTCAATTTAGTTGAATATTTCATATACATCCCTAGTAAACCCTAGGTTATAGTAATCTATAGTTAGTGGAGAATTTCCCGATAAATTAAATCATACTTTTTCTATCGTTTATTTCGTCTGTCTGCATTGTAACTCTCTTTTATTTTATTTTATGTTACAACAGGAATCTTAATTTTTGACAACTGTAGTCTCTAAAAGTATTATGGATTTTGTCTGGCCTAGTGGCTTAGTTGGTAGTAAATCTACCTGGAGCCATTGGTTTTGGGTTTGGTTCAAACATTTGTGTGATTGTGACGACACAACTATTTGATCTGTTTTTATGGTTACTTAGTCTGTATATCCTCTCAACTGGCACGAGGCCCGAATCGGGCTTCGTAAAAAAAGCACCCCTCTGGCACGAGGCCCGAATCGGGCTTTCTACGTGTTGTCGTATTTCGCGGGAATTTCTACAGACGCGTCTGTTCCTATCCCTTTTGCACCTATCTGATTAAATAGAGGAAAAAACAGGCTAGCTAGCAAGCCACAGATCAAGGTCAAGTGCGATACAAAATATTTGAACAGTCTTCAGTGTAAGTTAGCAGTGCGTGTTGTCGTGTGTGCCGTGTTCGTATGGAAGTATGTCGTAATAGGTGTGGTGTAAAATTATAATATGAAGACAAGGTATTTTATGGTTTTAATTTGTAAATAATATCTTAAGGTATAATATTAATACAAAACTGTATAGAAAAATAATAAAGTTTGATATGTAATCTTTATTTCTAATATTTTTCTGATTTTTTTTTATTTTTTTTATTTTCTCTAAGTTTACATTGTGCTCGTTTAAAGATTCAACTAAAATAGCAAATTGTTTTGGCAGCACTTTATAGCAAATTTTATAGAGAATCTAAATATTTATGGGTTTATTATGGGTTTTCCTACAAAATTAACGAGAAATCGGCCAAATAGTGTAATATTGTCACCCCGCGGGGGGCGTGGTGGTGGGGGGCTGCCAGTCAACGGAGGTCGCGCGCGCGGGGTCCCGCCAGTTGAGAAGATATACAATTTTGTGTAATTTTTTTTAAATTAAACAATGAGTGACGACATGAGCAGGTCATGTGCTTAATGGTAAGCAACATGCCTGCCACACAACACAGTGACACGCAGCTATTGGAACATGAAGAATCCAAATCATTACCTAGCACTGCACTGCACTCGTCACCCAGAGATCTAAGATGTTATATCTCTAAGCCCTTTAATTTCTCTGGAAACATTATACCATTACATCAGCTATCCAGATTCTATGGTACAAGCTTGGTTAATTTGGGCCAGATTGTGTTACATTTGGGTGGACATTTCTCAGACAACAAACAAAGCCCCAAACTAAGCAAAGCTTGTACTATGAAAACTAGTTCACTGACATAATTATAGTACTTCAAGTTCGTTCATAGAGCTATACTCTCTCAAATTGGAACAAACTGCAGTGAGCAGAATTTGATTAATTCATATTGATTCAGTAGCTTAGGGAGCTCATTGTGGACAAACAAGGATTTGTAGTGGTAGTATTTAGTATAGTATTTGCAGATTCCATCTGGAGAAGTATCACACCTTTGCAAGTTATGCCACTGCCAATCAGTAATATGAAAACATCACTGTGTTCTGGGTTAAAGGGATTTTTTTTGTGAAATTACAGGGCAAAGAGATAAAACTTGTTATATCTCTGGGTACCTAACAAGTGCAGTGATATGCTAGTTAATGATTTGGACTCTTCATGTTCCAATAGCTAATGCACTGTTTTGGGCACACTATAAAATAAACAATGAGACGGAAAACTTAATACATAAAAATGTATACCTAAATAAATACTTAGGTACAATCAAAAATCTTAATTCATCACACAACCTAGTTCTGTAGGCAGACGCACTACCCTGAGCAACAGGTCCAGTGAAAAGATGATTAATCAAGAAAGCTATAACTTAATTTGCCAGGCCAGACTGTTGGTCAGGTATGAAAAACTGCGTTAAGAAAATGTATACATACAAATAATATTGAGCAGATATACTTACACCAAGGGTAGATTCGTGCCTGAACTTTGTAGGCTTCTTGATGCCGTTCCTGTGGGCTTTACGGCCTGAAAGCAACAAGATAAACGTGTTGAACAATATGACCGGCTAGTAAACATTGATGATGCACTTTTGCCACACAATATTCACGGGATCGGCCAGGCATTCAATTAAAACAAGATAAGAACCATTGCCTAAATACCATTTTATCCGAGCTAGAAATTTGTTTACTCACTTTGGTTATGATTTGTGTGATTCTTTGACTTGGCCATTGCGACAAAATAATGTTCCTGGAACAAAAATGTTTTTGCTATTACACCAACACACACAGTCTATTTAAAATTATCACTTCATTCAACGGTCTTATGATATGATTTTATAGATTTAAAGAGATTTTTACATCAAATTTTAAATTTATTATCCGCTAACCTACACACACACAGCAAGAAAAAATATTGAAAGAAGGAATGTCAAATTCGAATTCGAATCATAACAATTAAATCAGACACTGTCAACTGTCAATGTCATGTTTTTTTTTGGTATTAAGCTTTGCTACCTTCACCGCGCTACTCCTGTCGCCACTGGTGACACCAAAGCGGCGGTGGAAAGGCTATGCAGCATTGGGCATACGGCACTTGTGGCGACCCATCACTGAAAGTTTCATAAATATTATATTATAATCCATACTGAAATGATGATACAAAGACAACTTAGAAAAGAAATTGGCAGTCATAGGCACTGCCGATAGAAGTGAAAACTTATAACTCAGAATTTGATAGCTTACAAACAAACAAAAGTTGGCAGCAGTCATGGGAACTGCCGATACAAGTGAATAATTATAACTCAGAATGTGTTAGCTTTGGAAACTACGCGGGTGAAACCGGAGGGCGTGGCCATAGTTTCGAGTTTGCTTGAAGATTCCTTTCATTCACGATTCCCGAGCGTGACGTAAAAATAATTATCATAGTATCGCCCCTCGATTTTACCCACCTAGTTGTACCAGTTTGTTATTTTCCTTCAGTAAATAAAAATTGGCAGTCATAAGGACTGCCGATAGAAGTGAAAACGTATAACTCAATATTTCATTTGGAAACTATGCGGGTAAAACAGGAGGGCGTAGCCATGAGCATGGCCATCTAGAAATGCGTCAGCCAATGGGAAATGCTGGCGCATTTCTAGATGGCCAGTGGCCAAGGCCCCGAGTTTACCCGTAGATTTCTTATCATACTCGAGTGTGACGCTAGAATTCGATTCACAGCCCACGAAATATCTGTCCTCGGCGCGCCAAAATAAGTTTTCACTTCAAAAATCTAATCTTTCCTCTTTCTAATATTAGTTTAGATGGAATAAAACATAGATGGTCATGTTCAAGGCCACGCCTCCGGTTTCAGCACAGATTTAATTTTTTTGCTACGCAAATAAATAAATTCGATGTCTTTGGGTTTCAGCCGCGTTTCAAAGTAAGCTATTAAATTCTGAGTCGTAAAGTTTTCACTTTACGACTCCGAAGAGAATCGGCAGTTCCTATGACTGCCATTTTTTTATTTGTTTGTAATTTTTTCGCGCATGGGAATGCATTTAAGTCACTCCAGCAGGAACTAATGCAGGGACATCAAGGGGCATATCAGGCTCGACACTACGGAGCGTTGGTGTCTTTACCTACCAACACTTCCACAGGTTTCTTCAACTGTAGCTTGGCGCCTGAGTCACGGGACTGCTATCGTATTATGGCGCAACTCTGCCACAGCCGTCGTTCTTGCCGCCCATTTCGCAAAGGAAGGACCCCGCTGTTAGTTCCAGGGACGCGTTGGAAATCAGCAGCGCGTCTCCTCCTCGAGGCGGCCTATAACCGATTGGTCGCGGAGGGCACAACAGGTGTGTCTAACAAGTTTTCGTTCTGTGGCGTAGGACACAGTCGTGTCATTTTTATAACCGTCGTAAATCGGTCAAAATAAGCTTAAAATTTTTGTCCTAAACAATGCAGGTATTCATTATTTTTTACGTAGATTATGGCTGTAGCCTTCGTTTTTGGAAATTGATTGATTTGGAAAAATTCAGGGATTTGCAACCTTTTTTGACTGCACACATATTTTAATATTACGACCGTAAATTTTACCCAGTAGATTTTTTCAACCTTAATAAGTTTGCCTTAGTAAGTTTGCGAATAGAATCGTTGGCTTTTACGGCTAAAGCAGGCTGATTAGTTGATAAGAACGCCTTAAATTATATCTGGGTAGCGATTCTGAAACCATTCGGTTGCATCCGACACGGAATCTCATCTCTCGGTCTTTGTCTTATCTGTTTAGCATGACAAAGACCGAGAGATGAGATTCCGTGTCGGATGCAACCGAATGGTTTCAGAATCGCTACCCTGAATGAAAACTCGACAACATCGACTCCTTTTTATGCCATGAGGTCTGAGATTTTTCTGAGATTATCTGACACCAACGAATTATATATATGACGGAGCAGGCTGGCCTAGTATTGTTTTTAGGCAGCGTGACGTCGGCTGCGCCGACGTGATTCCATTTCAGGGATAATTAAAACCAATCAAAACAATTTAACTTCAATCAAAGTTTACTTGGAATTAACATAGATTCCTCGTATTTACAATATTAGGTATAATATATTAGGTGTTCACTCTCCGAGCGCGTACAAGCGACTGTGTGCTGCGCTCCCGTGCGCGCCTTTTTATAGCACTGTGGCGGGCGAGTGTGAGTCACTTGTTTATGCGCCGTTCGGAGCGCAGGTAGCGATGACGTAATATGTTGTCTTGCATGTTGTTTGCGCCGACACGATCATTCTGACCGGCAGTGCGCGCTCTGCACTAGCCGTCTTGTTGATGTCTAAATGAATGTTTTTCTTTGACTTAGGTATCTGTGTACCTAGTTGATTATTAATACTGTTAAACCTTGTTGTTGTGTACTCTGTGGTACTGTGTTGTTGTGTACTCTGTGGTACTGTGTGGTTGTGTACTCTGTGGTACTGTGTGGTTGTGTACTCTGTGGTACTGTGTGGTTGTGTACTCTGTGGTACTGTGTGGTTGTGTACTCTGTGGTACTGTGTGGTTGTGTACTCTGTGGTACTGTGTGGTTGTGTACTCTGTGGTACTGTGTGGTTGTGTACTCTGTGGTACTGTGTGGTTGTGTACTCTGTGGTACTGTGTGGTTGTGTACTCTGTGAGACTGTGTGGTTGTGTACTCTGTGGGACTGTGTGGTTGTGTATACCGTGGTACTGTGTTGTTGCGTACACTGTGGTACTGTGTTTTTGCGTACACTGTGGTACTGTGTTGTTGCGTACATTGTGGTACTGTGTTGTTGCGTACATTGTGGTACTGTGTAGTTGAGTACACTGTGGTACTGTGTAGTTGCGTACACTGTGGTACTGTGTAGTTGCGTACACTGTGGTACTTTGTAGTTGCGTACACTGTGGTACTTTGTCGTTGTGTACACTGAGGTACTTTGTAGTTGCGTACACTGTGGTACTTTGTCGTTGTGTACACTGAGGTACTTTGTCGTTGCGTACACTGTGGTACTTTTTCGTTCCGTACACTGTGGTACTTTCTCGTTCCGTACACTGTGGTACTGTGTTGTGTGTTGTGCGTATACTGTGGTACTGTATTGTGTGTACACTGTGGTACTGTGTTGTGCGTACACTGTGGTACTGTATTGGGTGTACATTGTGGTACTGTGTTGTGTGTTGTGCGTACAATGTGGTAATGTATTGCGTGTATACTGTGGTACTGTGTTGTGTGTTGTGCGTACAATGTGGTAATGTATTGCGTGTATACTGTGGTACTGTGTTGTGTTGTGCGTACACTGTGGTACTGTGTTGTGCGTTGTGCGTACACTGTGGTTATGTATTGCGTGGATACTGTGGTAATGTGTTGTGTGTTGTGAAATTAGATAGTGAAGTTGTGAAGTGGATGGTGTAGTCTTATTAGCCGATACTAGTGTCGTTTTCTCACGCCGACACGGTCAACTAATCTGATTTATGGCTGAGGTTCCACGAAGGTTTTCGAAAGTTGTTGTTCTGGAACTCTCATCGCAGTACCGCTCGACGTGGTAAATACAGTGATTTGTTCTTTCTGATTATTATCAGGCAGCGGATAAGCGTCCGCTTTGCTATCACACTCGATCATGTCGGGTTAATGATGCTCTGCTTCGGTCATTCTGTAACAGTCACATTTTATTAGACATTGTGCTAGATTTACGGCTTAGGCTTCTCGTGGAGCGTAGACTTCTCCTGAACTTATTTGCCTGTGTTATCATCATATTATCATCAACCGATCGCTTGAGAATTTTATTTCAGTGTAGGCAGGCAGTAGGGCAGCCATGTTGACTGGTGGCAGTCTGACCTCTTGGTCCAGTTGTTGTTAAATTCTTTCAGTGATTTCTTACGCAGCCATTTCTGAACCTGCGACAATGGGAGTGGGACAATCGGTTCAGGACCTTGGACCTGTTCCGCTGATACCCTCCTCGCAAGTTCATCCGCTGCGTCGTTACCTCTCGATTCACTATGGCATTTAATCTATTGGAATTGAACGATTTAGTTATGTTTACAAACCTCCATCAGAGATTTATGGCATTCAAGAACTTGCCCCGAAGATATAGTGTCGCTCTTTAGGGCCTGTAAAATTGCCGCGCTGTCAGAGAGCATGCGGATGTTATATCCCCGTACCCCCCGGTCGGCGATTTTGGTAGCAGCCCTCGTGTTACCCACGCATTCTGCCTGGAAGACGGAGTTGTAGGCCCCGAGGGAAGTGTGGTACCCGATATTCAAGTCTTCCGAGAAGGTGCCGGATGCGACGCCCACGTTGGTTCTCAAATCATCAGTAAATACCATTAACTCGGTAGAGCTATGATCACCGGAGGAAGACGCCTCGAGTTGAATTTTGTATTTCTTGTCAAATACAAACTGTTTGGGTATTCTGTCACTGGTCGCCAGCAGCATGGGTTGATGCTTCAGACTGTCCTGAAGAACTCTTGTGTAAGGAATACCTTGTATCATGCCAGAGACCAAGAGTCCTTAGTTTTATTGCAGACATCGCCGCCTCCTGCTGCACATATGAATGGAGCGGAGGCAGATCCATCATTATCTCCAGGGCTGTTGTTGGTGTTTTGCATATACCGCTGGTAGTAGCTAAACATGCCAACCTCTGGAATTGTTGTAGCTTTGCGATGGTTGTGGCCAGTCTCGTCCTGGTCCACCAGACCAAAGCCCCATAGGTGATGATGGGCCTGATCACTGTGATGAAAAGCCATAGGGTGGCTTTTGGATTGATTACCCACATCTTACCTATAATTCTGCGACATTGATAGAAGGTTATACATTACATGTTGATTGATCTTGTTCTCTAGGTGCTTGTTCCAGTTTAGTTTGCTGCCCAAGATCATCCCTAGATACTTCCATCTCATCAGACAACTGTAGCGTTACGCCATATAGACCTGGTAGTGTACAGACAAGCCCAGACAGCGTTTTAGTGTGAACATGACCGTTTTTGACGGGTTGACTGTTAGGTCATACTCCGTGCACCATCGCTCTACTAGTCTTAGAGCCGCGTGCATCAGGTCACAAGCGGTGCTGGCGTGGAGACTTGTTATCAGTATTGCTATGTCGTCGGCGTAGCTTACCGTGTAGAAACGCCTCGCATTCAATATCTTAATCAAACCGTTTACCACCAAATTCCAAAGTAAGGGTGAGAGGACTCCCTCTTGGGGATACCCTCTCGCAACCAGTGCCATTTTGGTTGCGTTTCCTGGTGGTCGTACAATGCGATTTCTTAACAATTTGAATATCCAGCCTGATAGTAAGGCGTCCACTCCATGTTTGTTTAGAGAACTTTAGTCTTGTCGAAGGCTCCCTCAATGTCTATGAAGACGCCCAGATAGACAGATTTGGATTAGATAGCCTCGTACGTATCTTTTAGGGAGACAGTGTGAATGCCGTCGTTCCTGCATAGGGACCCCATGTTTTGTTGTGACCCTACGGATAGGATCCTTCTTACCCGTGCTGCATCATTGCAGGATTTGATGTTGCTACAAAATCCGTGCCACGATGACGAACTTCTGTAGCGTAGTCGTTTTTTTTATAATGTGCCTTGGGCTCATTATACTTGTCCCAGTCCTGATCATCACTGATGTTCATGGACCTGTTTAGAAGTAGTCTAACCTTTTTCCTGATTCTTTCGAGCTCGGGACCCCACCATGAATTGTTGCTGTTCTTGGCGGTTGAGGTTAGAGGACACGATGTATGGGAACTTTTCATAACTATATCAGTGAATAAGTTTACCTGTGATTCAATTTCTTGTTGATTGTCTGGCCAGGTCTGGAGCCGAGCCGACAACCGGGTACCACCGAGCTTACCTTGCACTACTTTGGCAAAAGTGGCCCTGTTCTCTTGTTGCTTGCCTTCATACTCGACGCTGGATGGTGTGCGTTAGTCTGCTGTGATGATCAGCTCCTGTGCCTGGCGCTCGCAGTGCTCGACCATGGGAACTTTTCATAACTATATCAGTGAATAAGTTTACCTGTGATTCAATTTCTTGTTGATTGTCTGGCCAGGTCTGGAGCCGAGCCGACAACCGGGTACCACCGAGCTTACCTTGCACTACTTTGGCAAAAGTGGCCCTGTTCTCTTGTTGCTTGCCTTCATACTCCACGCTGGATGGTGTGCGTTAGTCTGCTGTGATGATCAGCTCCTGTGCCTGGCGCTCGCAGTGCTCGACCAGTCTTAAGACCTCTAGTGGTATCGTCTCGTTATCTGCCATGTAGGCAGAGGCCACCACCAGGCTCGGAAGACTCTAACCCTGAGCCTGCAGGATACTGATGGTTACCAGATCCCTCGACTGTGTTGGAGGTTGATTTGTAGGACTTAAAGGGTCCTGACTGAAGGGGGTGCAGTCGTCATTGGACAGAGTTCCCTCCATTTTGACTGCGTACTCTCGCAGTAGCTTCATTGGCACATCGAAGTGTACGGTAAATCTCAGATGCAGTGTTATCAGTAGTAAATACTCCCAGAAAGATGTTTCAATAGCACGGTATTGCACGTTGGCGGACGATGTATCCTTTTCTATTAAATCATAATGACGTCACCCAACGGCACTTTCTTCTTAAGCAGGTTTTATTCGTTGTAGTATTTTTTCACTCATCTTTTACCATCAGCTCCTCTCGAAGATTAGGAAAACTTTTGGCTTCTTCAAAACATCTGGATCAATAAATTTCTTGGTCAACGAATTGTCAGTTTCACATGGGCAGAAAGAAATTCAATTCCCTTCGATCCCACTTCTGATGACGGAGCAGGCTGGCCTAGTATTGTTTTTAGGCAGCGTGACGTCGGCTGCGCCGACGTGATTCCATTTCAGGGATAATTAAAACCACTCAATTTAACTTCAATCAAAGTTTACTTGGAATTAACATAGATTCCTCGTATTTACAATATATTAGGTGTACACTCTCCGAGCGCGTACAAGCGACTGTGTGCTGCGCTCCCGTGCGCGCCTTTTTATAGCACTGTGGCGGGCGAGTGTGAGTCACTTGTTTACGCACCGTTCGGAGCGCAGGTAGCGATGACGTAATATGTTGTCTTGCATGTTGTTTGCGCCGACATATATAATTATATACATACTTTAAATTACAACTAATTTAACCTTACCGTAAGATTGGAATCTCGCGCGTCTCTCGTCGTGATACCCTTCATTGCTCTATTAGAAATACCTCGGAAAAATCGAGTTCAAAAGTACAAGTATGCACTCAAAAGTGAAAACTAAATTAATATAATAGTAAAGTTATAAACGCTACCCATTATTTTATTTGAAGTCGGTGTCAGCAGCCATTAGATGAGTGGGTAGCGTTCATAACAATGAGGGAGTTTCCGACGAGACAAAAATAGTTCCAACGGACGCACTAGATGGCGATTGTTCGAGATGCAGATAGATCTGTCTCTACCATATACTCTCAGCAGTGTAATCCCTTTAGAGACCCTACCCGTTTTCAGGGAAAAAGTATAGTGTAAAAAGTGTCTTTTTTAATTTTAAAATATTGGGAATAAAAATAGCTAATTAGGTTGATAATGTAATAAAAAACCGTTACTGGGTAGCGATTCTGAAACCATTCGGTTGCATCCGACACGGAATCTCATCTCTCGGTCTTTGTCATGCTAAACAGATAAGACAAAGACCGAGAGATGAGATTCCGTGTCGGATGCAACTGAATGGTTTCAGAATCGCTACCCTGATCACAATCCCTTTTCAGTAAAAATCTTTAGAACTCCCGAGGCAATAGACACCAACTGAGCCAAAGTAGAAGGAAAATTCAAAGATATAAATAGCAACACTGATACGACAATATTTTATCCACAGACTAAGTAGAGAGATACTCTCTCGGCTGAAGGATTAGTATCCATAGCCAAGAATAAATTAAAAAAATGTATATTTTGTCTTTCATCTGGGTAGCGATTCTGAAACCAGTCGGTTGCATCCGACACGGAATCTCATCTCTCGGTCTTTGTCTTATCTGTTTAGCATGACAAAGACCGAGAGATGAGATTCCGTGTCGGATGCAACCGAATGGTTTCAGAATCGCTACCCAGGTTTACGAATTTGTTATGAAATTTTGATGTTTTGATATAGTTTTCATTCGAATAAAATGCGTACATGGATAAAGTAGTTTATTATTTATTACTAGAAGTCGTGCTTTCGCAAATTTAATGAATTGAGTCCCATTATGCCTACCGCTTTTGACAACAAACCAAAAGACCTACAAGCGCCTCCTATTATCGTTTTATTAAACCATATCTTTTTGTCTCGTCGGAAAACGGCTCATTGGAACGAAGAACGAAGTTTCTTATGACAGGCTTAGAGGAGATAGTTAATTTGCTACGTTACCGAACTGAAAATTAACAGATTGCAAAGAGAACGAGGTTATCAATGAACGGGTTTCCGACGAGACAAAAATAGTTCCACCGTACGCACTAGATGGCGTAGTGTAGATTTGGCAAGATCTGTCTCTACCATAGACTCTCAAAAGTGTAATCACAACGAAACCCCTCCCCATTTTCAAGGAACAAATCTTACCTAAATTATTAAATATTTAGAGGTTTCGTAAACACAACCAATTATTTATTTTAGACTAGCGGCCCGCTCCGGCTTCGCTCGAATAATAGCCTAGATATCAACTGCAGCGCCATCTGCCGGGCTGATTTGTGAATCTAAACCTTCCAGGGCCAAACGTATACAAAAAAAATCATTCAAATCGGTCCAACCATTTAGGAGGAGTTCAATAACAACGAAAAGTGGCATTGATTTTTATATATATAGATACTTAAATTATAATTTTCTTCTTAGCTCGGCTGATTAGTTTGGTATGTCTACCTTCTATAAAAATCCCTAAACACATGAAGGAATTTCACACTGAAACAATTTTTCATCTTACCATTTGTGTTAAACTCTTAAAATTTTGGGAATTAAATAGCCAAATTAAGTTGATAATGTAATAAAAAACTGTTACTGATCACAATCCATTTTCAGTAAAAAATCTTTAGAACTTCCGATGTATCTCTCTACCTAGAGTACCTAGTCTGGGCTCCCGATCCAATAGACACCAACTAAGCCAAAGTAGAAGCAAAATTCAAAGATATAAATAGCAACACTGATACGACAATATTTAATCCACAGACTGAGTACAGAGATACTGTCTCGGCTGAAGGATTAGTATCCATAGCTAAGAAAAAATTTAAAAAAATGTATATTTTGTCTTTCATCAGGTTTTTGAATTTGTTTTGAAACTTGCATGTTTTGGTATAGTTTTCATTCGAATAAAATGCGTACGTGGATTGTAGTTTATTATTGAAGTGAAAACTTCTTTAGGCGCGCTATAGACAGAATTTTCGTGGGCTGTGAAATGGATTCATCAATCGTCACGCTTGGATATGATAATGGATCGCATCGGATATGAAATCTTCGGGTAAACTCGGTAAAAACGGCCAGGTAGGTACCAGGGCAACAGAAACAGTAAAGAGTTTCGATTACCTACCTCCAACAGCCCAGCGTCACACCCCGGACACTCGGCCTAAACTCCAAACAAACGGTGAAGTCGACATACCTACACTCACACAACTACGCATATGTCGTTCGAACACATTTACGCATGTGTGCGTGTCATCTAGGGTTACTAAATTATTTTATGGAATAGCTGTGACCCGTGAGTTCACCTGCCTGTGGCTTACAATCTTACCTAGTTAGTGTTCGATCTTTAATGTAGGTAAATATAACATACACTATATACATACACTTACCCAAAGATTTCTCTTTGGGTAAGTGTATTCTGACAATTCAATTCTGACAACGAAAGCCGCAGTTTAAAAACAACGAGTTTAATAATTTCGTCACAGGACTTCAGTGTTGGCGCGTACTTTTAACCAGAATAGCTTAGCACAGTTTATAAAAATGATTCAATCTTTGTAGAAATTCTTATGAAAATAAAAATCTCTTATTCTTGTTTCGTATAATAGACGAAAAATTTGGTACCATTTTGTTAAATAATACAGCATCATGGTCGTATTCTCATAGAAAATTATCGTCCGATATAATAACCCTTCGTTGAGTCCGCCTCGCGCCCGCGAGGGGGAGGAAGCTTGAAATTGGCGGGGGGTGGGGAGTGTCCGTTCTATCTATATTATCTATTCTATGCCAGCGTTTATCTCCAGGGTAGCGATTCTGAAACCATTCGGTTGCATCCGACACGGAATCTCATCTCTCGGTCTTTGTCATGCTAAACAGATAAGACAAAGACCGAGAGATGAGATTCCGTGTCGGATGCAACCGAATGGTTTCAGAATCGCTACCCAGATACCAGGACAACAGAAATATAAAAGAGTTGCGTTTGCCCCTAGGTACCAGTACCAGGGCAACAGCAAGTTTTCACTTCTAGCGGCAGTTCCTATGACTGCCAATTTTTTTATTACTAGAAGTCGTGCTTTCGCAAATTAAATGAATTGAGTCCCATTGCGCCTACCGCTTTTGACAACAAACCGAGAGACCTACGTCGAGAGTGGCGTCGGAAAACGCCTCACTGAGGCGTTTTCCGACGAGACAAAAAGATATGGTTCAATAAAACGATAATAGGAGGCGCTTCTAGGTCTTTCGGTTTGTTGTCAAAAGCGGTAGGCATAATTGGGCTCAATTCATTCAATTTGCGAAAGCACGACTTCTAATAATAAATAATAAACTACTTTATCCATGTACGCACTTTATTCGAATGAAAACTATATCAAATCATCAAAATTTCAAAACAAATTCATAAACCTGATGAAAGACAAAATATATATTATTTAAATTTAATCTTGGCTATGGATACTAATCCTTAAGCCGAGAGAGTATCTCTCTACTTAGTCAGTGGATAAAATATTGTCGTATTAGTGTTGCTATTTATATCTTTGAATTTTCCTTCTACTTTGGCTTAGTTGGTGTCTGTTGGATCGGAAGTTCTAAAGATTTTTACTGAAAATGGATTGTGATCAGTAACGGTTTCTTATTACTTTATCAACTTAATTGGCTATTTTTATTCCCATTATTTTAAGAGTTTAACACAAAAGGTAAGTAGAAAAATTGTGTTGGTATGAAATTCCTTCATGCATTTAGGGTTTTTGAAGTGAAAACTTCTTTAGGCGCGCTATGGACAGAATTTTCGTGGGCTGTGAAATGGATCACGTAATCATCACGCTCGGATATGATAAGAAATTTCGGGTAAACTCGGGATGCTAGAGCGAGAAAGATAATGTGGTCAACAAACGTGCCAGACCGAGAAAGATAATTGTTAGAGGAGGACATGGGACAATAGATACTCTGTCTCTCTCTCTCGCTGCTCGCTACCGGTTACCAGTGTTGACACCTTAGCGACTTTGTCGCTGAAACTGGCGAATTTTTAAAACCTTTTAGCGGATTTAGACGACGTGTTACCGACAAAGGGGAATATACTAGTGTAGTGTAGAAGATTGGAGAAGGAAAAACACAAGGTTATTGGGAGTCAGATCATATTTATAAGGAAATTAACTCATTCTCTCAAACATGAACTACATGGAAGTCTACTTCAGTTAATACCATAAACTCTTCTTCCAATTTCTATACATACAGATAAATATACGCACATTATAGCAGGAACTTTCCCAATTATATTATTAACATTTTATTCAATCATTTGTATTTTCGTTTGAATCTTACATGATAATAATGTTAATTATTGCCTTAAGTTATTCCTTTTCCCTTTTTTCCTTTTAATTTAAATTGCTTAACATTGTAGGTACTTAGACCAGTGCCATTTTATACTCTTACTAGCAGCTATATTTCCGGGATAAAAATAGCTTATGTATTATTCCCTTAATAATTCAATCAAAACCGGCGACTTTGTTTCATAACTATTTGGCGACATGCTCAAAATCATAGTGGCAACACTGACGGCTACCAACTCCAAAAGACTTTTCTTTGGGCGGGAAAACACGACGGGTGCTTTATAATTTTCACAATCAAATTAATTAGTTTTGCTGTGTAAATATTTCGTTTCTTTCGTGTAAATATTTAGTTTTGTGTATATAGTCAATAGTATAAATAAATATGAGCGTCGCTAGCGACGGGGGTGACCCCGTCGAACAGACCAGAAAAAGAAAACTATTGAAGCCAAATCCAAGTGAAAATGTTTCTTACAAACTATTTAGAAAACCCCTTTATAAGAGAAAGAGACTATTCCCAGAAAATCGTAGTGGAGACTGTATGTTATTTGACATGTTTATGTGGAATCGACGGAACAGGAGAAAGTCGGTCACAAAAATCCTATTACACTCACCAAACTTTTAGTGGACAATGTTAGGGGCATCATAGGGGTGCACCGTGTGAATGCATACAAAGTTTGAGTAACTTTTAAAAAGCCGGCCCCGGCCAACAACTTTTTGAACATGGACATTTTTTTTACTATCCATGAATGTGTATACAATCTGGGTATACAAATAAGTACTGCCTGAGTAACCTTAGTATTTATTTCGCGCGGACTAAGTCGCGGGTAACAGCTACTTTGTATATAAATAAAATTTCAATAAATATTTACTTTAATTTCTGGCCTGTTTTACTCGTTTATTCAACTAATACGATCCATAATATTTTATTATAATACGACATACCTACCTAATACAAAAATCAGCTAATGAAGTTTTCACTTATGCCGTGTGGTCTTAAAGCACACACCTTTTTTTTATAGAAGGTAGACATACCAAACTAATCAGCTGAGCTAAGAAGAGAAGTATCTAAATTTAAGTATATAAATAATTGATGTGTTAACGTAAACTCTAAAATTTTAAATTGTCACAAATAATTTAGATTTTATTTTTTCCTTGAAAATGAGGAGGGGTTTCGTTGTGATTACACTTTTGAGAGTCTATGGTAGAGACAGATCTTGCCAAATCTACAGCTAGCGGAGTTTTATTATATCTTTTCAAAATATTGTCCATTCACGTCAATACACCGCTGCATGCGATGGAACCACTGGGAAAAGCACTTTGCCCACTCGTCCTTAGGGGTCTTTTCAATGGCATCGCGATACGCAGCCACCGCTTCTTCAGCATTCATAAACCGCTTTCCTTTAAGTTTTTCTTTAATTTTTGAAAATAAATAAAAATCACAAGGCGCGAGGTCGGGGCTATACGGCGGGTGACCCAGTAATTCAACGTTTGATGTCGCCAAATAGTCGATCGTTCGCTTGGCGGTGTGCGATGAGGCGTTGTCGTGGTGAAGGAGGATCCTACTGCGAGGTCGTTTCTCTCGAACTTTTTCCAAGACAAGTGGCAAACAATTGGTAGTGTACCATTCTGCAGAAACTGTTTTTTGATCCTCTAACACAATTGTTGCGAAATGACCTATCCTTCCAAAGAACGAGGCCACCATTTTTTTCCCCGCACTTCGATCTCTCTTCACTTTAGTTGGCAACTCCTCGAAAGGAAACACCCACTGAGCAGATTGTCTTTTGGTTTCAGGATCATAACAGTAAATCCAGCTTTCGTCACCTGTTAGTATGTCGAACACAGCATTTGAGTCACCTCCGTTAAATCTTTCAATCATTTTACGGCACCAATCCACACGATGGAGTTTTTGAGCCTCAGTCAAATTATGAGGTATCCACCGGGCGCATAGCTTCCTGACCGCTAAATGTTCGTGTAGGATTTTGTGCACTTGACTCATACCGATGCCTAAGCTTGTCCGAATCTGCTGATAGGTCACTCTTTTGTCAGTCTCAATCATACGCGGCACAACACAGATGTTATCTTCAGTCGTCGCCGTAGAAGGCCGTCCCTCACGTAAATCATCAGTGAGATTAGTGCGACCACGTTTAAACTCATTAAACCAGTTGTAAACAGTCGCACGAGATGGGGCTTCATCGTGAAAGGCCAATCGTAGTCTATCATAACTTTCTTGTTGACTTAAATGACATCGAAAGTCATAAAAAATCATTGCACGAAAATTTTCTCGTGTTAAATTCATGTTGACGTGACACAGACAATTTTCAATTTGCCGCCAAATCGTAAAACAAATGACAAATGAATGAAGTATATACTCAATAATATTGGCAAAGAGTTCTATTTTCAAATTATAGAATTATTTTTTTATTATATTGTTTATAAGTGGCCAGTTCTAAGAACTTTCAGTTTGACCCTCGTAATTAGTACTACTAATCATATTTTATGAAGTCGACGACAGTTCTTCCGTGACTTTAGTAGTATCGACATAGGTTTATTTGGTTTCTTTTGTTTGTATTACGGTGCCGGTGGTGTGAAACGTGACACTTTTTGACGTGATAACGTCTTATAATTCGATGAAGGCGGCTGCACGCCCGCAAAACATGACGTCATGACACGTTCCGCCGTTACCGTTAGTTCGTCGTCTTTGCCATGCGGACGAAGCTGAGCGCTGAGGGCGCCACCCACCGAGTCGAGCGGTATCTCTACTCGCGCTATCAGCGTACTGATTTCTTAAGACGTTGTCACGTTCAACTATCGTTAGTAAACCGACTTTACAGACAACCATTTTTGACGTGACAACGTCTTATAAATTGGTTTGCCGGGTGACACTTCAAGAAACTGCGTTACGCTTCGCTCACGTTATGCGCTCACAATGAAAGCGAGTGAGAGGGACGCGTGCCTTTCACTTTTTATGTCTGTCTCTCTCGCTCTTAGGCGGGCTAACCATGCCCGAGTCGCCGATTCGCTTAGGCGCCTGCATACAAGTTTACACGTTGCCAGTTAATTGTAAAACGATTGTGTAGTGATAATGTGACAGACTACGAATGAATATTCACATTAAAATTATTTTACCACTCAAAGTCGTTGTCACGTAAAACTTTCGCCCGTATACCGACTTTACAGGCAACCAATTTTTTTACTTATAAATCTGTGGAATTAATTAACGGTAAGTTTACCGATTTTTGTTTTGATACTTTGTAAGTTTTAGGTAGCTTTTTCGCTTGCTGCCCTTCTTTTATAGCGGGCCGCTGAGAGACCGCATCGTGTTGTCCTTTTCTCACCCCACGAGTCGATCTCTCAATCGAGTCGCGCGCGACTCGATTTACTCACAGCACAGCCGGCTGTGAGTAAATCGAGTCGCGCGCGACTAGCGACCGTGCGTGCGTGACTGGCTACTAATTAGTAACTACAAACTGTCATAATCGTGCTATCTCGAGACATTCTCATAATCGAATGATTTCATTAGTATATATCATAATCGCTCACCTCTAATCTACACTACGCCATCTAGTGCGTACGGTGTAACTATTTTTGTCTAGTAGTCATGGGTAGCGATTCTGAAACCTTTCGGTTGCATCCGACACGAAATCTTAGCTCTCGGTCTTTGTCTTATCTGTTTAGCATGACTAGTGTTGGGTAGGACATGACATACAAAAGAGTTTGTAAGAGTAGCCTCTTTTTTGTACTGAGCCAGTACAATGTACCACTTCAAATGAGGCGAGGCGTACTAAAGCTCGGCGATGCATTTGAAGTTCCGAGTACAAACATGACATTTGGCGTTATTGCAGTACAATTACAGTCTGAACTCTGATTGATGACATACTAAAAACAGTAAGGACGGAGGACGGAGAGTAAGTCACGCGACTTCGCGACTGCCGCGACATAAAATTTGAAGTAGTACAATATTAAATGTTGAGCCGCTCTTACATCTTGACGTCATGTACGGGACAAATGTACCGCCTCTTGTATGTCCTACTCAACACTAAGCATGACAAAGACCGAGAGATGAGATTCCGTGTCGGATGCAACCGAATGGTTTCAGAATCGCTACCATGAACTCTATAAATCTTGAGGTAAAAAATCTTTGACCGATGCCTTCCAAAATCAATCAATCAATGTCACTTATGACATTTAATTGATGACGTTCCATTCCCATCTCGTATTGTTCCAATGTTCCCATTCTGTTTAAGGGTAGCATGATGATATACCTGTCTTGGTCACATAAGTTGTTCAGCGCAACACTCCATTTCTTTCTAATGCAAAAGTGACACAGATTTTTCGTAATGAACTGAAACAAAACTAGATACTTCGTGTCTTGACTGTCTTGATGGTGTGGATTAAAAATTGGTTTTTGAATTAATTTTAGGTAAAAGCGCTCAAAAATAAGTGAAGAGAAGGTCAAGCAAACAATATGGTGATATCAGAAGATCAAGCTGGCGACACAGCGATTGTAAGAAACGAGGAAACTGAAAAAGTCGAACCTAAGGCTCCTAACTTATTATCATTAGAAAGTATCCTTTTTCAAAGTTACCTCTGAATTAAACGTAATATCATCTCAGTTCACAATTCATTCATATATTTATTGCTGTTAGCCGATGCTCTAATACGCACCGGATTTAAATATTGTATTATTTTAATGTGTTTTTTCAAGACTCCTTAACTCGTAGCCAGTATTCCGTCTGACGAGGGATGCCCAGCAGCAACATGGTCTACGTCACGGGGACTACCAGCGGTACCGTGGCTACTGTTCGCGCCGCCTCAGGAGGCTGAGGAAAGTGCTCAAAATACCTCAGGTAATATTTTATAGCCCCCCCTAATCTTATCTAATAAGAAATCCATATTAGATTTAGTTGTTTTGGGTTTCTATTATATTTTACTAAGCTATAAATAATTCCAATTGAAGAGTGTTGGCAAATTTCTTCTGCAGTTTTGGGGCGTTTTTTTTAGCTCTCTAAAACGAAAAATATGTGAATAAAGCAAAGCATGCTACCACCCATTCAACCATACCCTAATAACATTACAAACTAAAACCATTTTTTACTACTATATCACTTCTATGGAATATAAGGACCCATCACTGCTTTCATTTTTATCCACGGAACCATGGAAGTGACATTTTTCCTTTTGAAGCTCAAAAACACAATCTCAAATTCAAGCCTGAACAAGCATTTTTAGCCACATGTACCTATTTAGCATAGCAATGAACCAAAACCATCAACCCAAATTGCATAATTGAACGCAACATACCTTTAATTATATCCACTGTTGTGACCGCTTATGCTTGACAACTCATGAGAATAGAAATTCAAAGTGATTTTTTTCGTTGTTGTTGCAACACCGGCGCAAACTATCAACTGAATTCAAATATGGCAGATCTGATCTGGCCTCTGCTAAGTTTCATTCGGATCCACACATTATAGTTTTTTATTCCTGACTGTTGTGACATATGTCCATGGATGTGACAAAAAAATTGATCACAAGCTTTAAATGAGCACCCAAGATTTGTTAACAGCTTTAGGTTCATATTTTTTTGCATAAATGAAGTAAAGGTATCATAGATTATATTAGTGCTTATTACTACACAATCTCTAGAACATAGATCACAAATATTTTTTGTTCTTGCAAAACCGGAAATCACGCACACGGAAGGGACATTTTATGTGCTTATTAAAATCATAAAAAAAAACTATGCAAAAAATTAAAAAAAAATCCCCCTGAATCATTAGTCATTTACTAGTAGGTACTTAATTTATTAGTACAATCAAAATATTAAGATATTTTAATTGCATTTAATAAAAAATTAGCAATCACAAATGTTTTTTTGTCAAAAATGAGAAATGCCCATATATCACAACATAATATATTTCCTTTATCAATATTTTAACAAAATATTTTTTGAAGTAAAAACTTCTTTTGGCACGTCACAGACAGATTTTGTGAGCTGTGACTTAAATTCTATCATCAGGGTTGGGAATGATAAGAAATCTTCCAGCAAACTAGGGACTATGGGCATGCTCGTAATCATGCCCTCTAGTTTCACCTGCATAGTTTCCAAAGTAAGCTATGAAATTCTGAGTTATAAAGTTTTCTCTTCTATCGACTGTTCCTATATGACTGCAATTTTATTTGATTTTTATTTAATATCAGGTGAGCAGCATTAGTTGTTGTGTCTATGTCTCTCAGTGATATAACATAGTATACACAATTATTAGTACTGATTATTATGTATTCTAGGGAGATCGTCGGCACTACCGTCGCCGTGATGTGACTACTGTGCACCTGACAGCTAACAATGCTGAGAGCAGGCTTCTCTGCGTGCCGTTGTTGCAAGCCGAGCGAGCTTGGGCCCATGCCATGCAGCTGAGGCAGGAAGCCAACACGGAACCGCGGAAGAAGTTCCACCTGGTGGCTCGTTTGAAGAAGGCCTGTGCTCATGCACAGACATTGCTGCAGCTTTGTGAGGTGAGCAGAAGAATAAGAACAAAATTAAAAATTTTGATTTACTCCTGACTACCTCGGATTTGTAATCTGTACAACATTCTAATAGTCAAGCCCTTTCATTTGATACTCATATTGCGGTAGATTGTGAAAAAAATTGTTATATTGCGGTAGATTGTGAAGAAATATTTTGTTGCGATTTGAACCAATATTAACCAAACCTAGCTAAGAACTACAGCATGGAAATTTACCTTAAAAAAGAAATTGGTGGTCATAGGGACTGCCGATAGAAGTATACAGATAGAAGATAACTTATAACTCAAAATTTGATAGCTTACATTCGAATGGCCATGGTCTAGAGTTTATCCGAAGATTTCTTATCATTCCGGGGCGTGACGCTAGAATTCAATTCACAGCCTATGAAAAATCTGTGTGTGGTGCGACAAAAGAAGTTTTCACTTCATTAAAAAAAAACAGATCGAAATCAGCCCTTCCGTTTGAGCTCTACAGTACTGGTCACGGACAGACAGACGTTGACTAGCATTAATTAGCGTAGTTTCCATAGGAAGATATCAAATCCTGAGTTATAAGTTGACTTCTATCGGCAGTTCTCATGACTGCCAATTTTTTTTGACGTGATAACGTCTTATAATTCGGTGAAGCCGGCTGCACGCCCGCAAAACATGACGTCATGTTTGTAACTTTCCGCCGTTACCGTTAGTTCGTTGTCCGTGCCATGCGGACGAAGCTGAGCGCTGAGGGCGCCACCCGCCGAGTCGAGCGGTATCACTACTCGCGCTATCAGCGTACTGATTTCTTAAGACGTTGTCACGTTTAACTATCGTCAGTAAACCGACTTTACAGACAACCATTTTTTTTGTCATTATGGCTACTATATTAATAGATATGAATTGTTTCCCCAGCAAACGGGCGTGGTGGACGCTCGCAGCACGCTGGAGGCGGGCGCGTACGCGGCGTGGCTCGGCGGCGCGCTGCTGGTGGAGCTGCGCGCGTGGCGGCCCGCCGCCGACGCGCTCACGCGCGCGCGCCTCGTGCTCGACAACCTGTGCGGCGCGCTGCCCGAGCTCGAGCGCGCGCCCTACCACCACAAGGTCACTATCTCTCTCTCTCTCTCTCTCGTACGCGGCGTGGCTCGGCGGCGCGCTGCTGGTGGAGCTGCGCGCGTGGCGGCCCGCCGCCGACGCGCTCACGCGCGCGCGCCTCGTGCTCGACAACCTGTGCGGCGCGCTGCCCGAGCTCGAGCGCGCGCCCTACCACCACAAGGTCACTATCTCTCTCTCTCTCGTACGCGGCGTGGCTCGGCGGGGCGCGTGGCGGACCGCCGCCGTCAAATGAAATGTCCATTCCATAAATCAATTATCAAAACACGTATTCGACATCCTCTGGTAGGCAGATCAAGGAACGACCTAGCTGAAGAGGGTGCCCTACGACCATAGCGGGGAGGATCTAGCACCAGCTGACTTATAGTCGGTGTGTGTAGAGCTAATATACTATTTCTGATCATTATCTGCTGTGTTATTAACAGTGTAATGGTCTGTCCAGATCGAAGAGCTGAAGCCGAGCCTGCGGTACTGCGCGTACAACATCGGCGACGAGAGCGCGGCCGGCGACCTGGTCGCGCTGCGCGGGCAGGGGCTCATACACAACCTCGACTCGCTCATGGCGCAGGCTAAGTAATCAATCATTTATTTAAGTGAACACTTCTTATGGCTACAGAGTGTCGTGTCGTGAACTGTGAAGTGACTTCAGGCGTCACATTCGTAAATGAAAGAAATCTTCGGGTAAACTCGGGACCATGGTCATTGGCCCGACACATGGTCATGGCCGCGCCCTCCGGTTACATCGGCGTAGTTTCCAAAGTAAGGCTATCATAGTCTGAGTTATAAGTTTTCACTTCTATTGGCAGTACCTATGACTGCCAATTTTTTTTATTTATTCTTGGGATACTACCTAGTCCTTCACCGCACGTGTCACTGTGTTTACTACGAGTATGTCTAATGTATGTGTAATCGTTTTTGAAGTGAAATCTTTTGGGGCGCCACATACAATTTTCCATGGGCTGTGAATTGAACTCAAGCGTCACATTCGTAAATGAAATAAATCTTCGGGTAAACTCTGATGATCTAGATGGTCATGCTCATGATCACGCCCTTCGGTTTCACCCGCGTAGTTTCCAAAGTAAGCTATCAAATTCTGAAGTTTTCACTCTATGACTGTCAGTTTTTTTCAACCTTTCAGCCTGTCTTAGTATGATTTATGCAAAAGGGCATATGGCAAATTACCTCACATTAAATACAGAATCTTGTACACCGAAAACTAGCCATCCTACAATTAACCTAAACAGCCCATTACCGCCTCACTAAATCGGACTTGGCTTAGCTATAATTTGAAAAGAGAGCAATTACCTAAGCTAAGACCGTTCTTGGGCGGTAGCCCTCAGTTATGGGCTTTGATATAGCTGTCTTTAATTTCAAGTGAAAAGAATGAGAGCAACATAACACCTAAGACCATTTTTGCTACATATATTGAACTACTAGCAGCGCCCCGCGGTATTA
Organism: Ectropis crepuscularia; assembly: GCA_963693475.1. Classification (NCBI taxonomy): domain Eukaryota; kingdom Metazoa; phylum Arthropoda; class Insecta; order Lepidoptera; family Geometridae; genus Ectropis; species Ectropis crepuscularia. The sequence continues at coordinate 10,173,003 of OY856345.1, forward strand.
CCCGAGTAGTTCCTATTCCCATTATTTTGCCGGGATAAAACTTAGGTTCTCCCAGACTATAATCTACATGCATTCCAAATTTCAGCCCGATCCGTTCATACGTTACGACGTGGTTGAGCAACAAACATCCATACATTGATATTTATGATATTATAGTAGGATAATGTCTACATACCTACACAGATTGAACTGTACCTTTTTTTTTTTGAAGTGAAAACTTCTTTAGGTGCGCTATGGACAGAATTTTCGTGGGCTGTGAAATGGATTTATGATCACGTGATCATCACGCTCGGATATGATAAGAAATTTCGGGTAAGCTCGGGATGCTAGAGCGAGAAAGATAATGTGGTCAGCAAACGTGCCAGACCGAGAAAGATAAGTGTTAGAGGAGGACATGGGACAACAGATACTCTCTCTCTCTCTCGCTGCTCGCTACCGGTTACCAGTGTTGACACTTTAGCGACTTTGTCGCTGAAACTGGCGAATTTTTAAAACCTTTTAGAGGATTTAGACGACGTGTTACCGACAAAGGGGAATATACTAGTGTAGTGTAGACGGTTGGAGAAGGAAAAAGCTTATGTATTCTTCCAGACTGTTATTCCCTTAATAATTCAATCAAAACCGGCGACTTTGTTTCATAACTATTTGGCGACAAGCTCAAAATCATAGTGGCAACACTGACGGCTACCAACTCCAAAAGACTTTTCTTTGGGCGGGAAAACACGACGGGTGCTTTATAATTTTCACAATCAAATTAATTAGTTTTGCTGTGTAAATATTTCGTTTCTTTCGTGTAAATATTTAGTTTTGTATACATATAGTCAATAGTATAAATAAATATGAGCGTCGCTAGCGACGGGGGTGACCCCATCGAACAGACCAGAAAAAGAAAACTATTGAAGCCAAATCCAACTGAAAATGTTTTTTACAATCTATTTAGAAAACCCCTTTATAAGAGAAAGAGACTATTCCCAGAAAATCGTAGTGGAGACTGTGTAGTGTATGTGGAATCGACGGAACAGGAGAAAGTCGGTAACAAAAATCCTATTACACTCACCCACCTTTTTGCGGACAATGTTAGGGGCATCATAGGGGTGCACCGTGTGAATGCATACAAAGTTGGAGTAACTTTTAAAAAGCCGGCCCCGGCCAACAACTTTTTGAACATGGACACTTTTTTTACTAACCATAAATGTGTATACAATCTGGGTATAGAAATAAGTACTGCCTGAGTAACCTTAGTATTTATTTCGCGCGGACTAAGTCGCGGGTAACAGCTACTTAGTATATAAATAAAATTTCAATAAATATTTACTTTAATTTCTGGCTTGTTTTACTCGTTTATTCAACTAATACGATCCATAATATTTTATTATAATACGACATACCTACCTAATACAAAAATCAGCTAATGAAGTTTTCACTTCTGCCGTGTGGTATTAAGCACACACCTTTTTTTTTTTTTTTAAATGGCTCTATGTGGATTAGTCTCACAATTCCGCCAATGTCACGTTGAACTGTACCTAAATGGACTACAAAATTATTTTTGCATTTGGCAGTGAATTTTGAGGAATGTTATAGACAACACAATTAAATAAAAAAAATTTGAACTTCGGCTGAAGGACTAGTATCCAAGGCCAAGAATAAATTTAAAAAAAAAGGTGTGTGCTGTAAGACCACACGGCAGAAGTGAAAACTTCATTAGCTGATTTTTGTATTAGATAGGTATGTCGTATTATAATAAAATATTATGGATCGTATTAGTTGAATAAACGAGTAAAACAAGCCAGAAATTAAAGTAAATATTTATTAAAATTTTATTTATGTACAAAGTAGCTGTTACTCGCGACTTAGTCCGCGCGAAATAAATACTATGGTTACTCAGGCAGTACTTATTTGTATACCCATACAAATAAGTACTGTACACATTTAATATTTAAATTTAATAAGTACGTATACACATTTATGGTTAGTAAAAAAAGTGTCCATGTTCAAAAAGTTGTTGGCCGGGGCCGGCTTTTTAAAAGTTACTCCTACTTTGTATGCATTCACACGGAGCACCCCTATGATGCCCCTAACATTGTCCGCAAAAAGGTTGGTGAGTGTAATAGGATTTTTGTTACCGACTTTCTCCTGTTCCGTCGATTCCACATACACTACACAGTCTCCACTACGATTTTCTGGGAAGTCTCTTTCTCTTATAAAGGGGTTTTCTAAATAGTTTGTAAGAAACATTTTCACTTGGATTTGGCTTCAATAGTTTTCTTTTTCTGGTCTGTTCGACGGGGTCACCCCCGTCGCTAGCGACGCTCATATTTATTTATACTATTGACTATATACAAAACTAAATATTTACACGAAAGAAACGAAATATTTACACAGCAAAACTAATTAATTTGATTGTGAAAATTTTAAAGCACCCGTCGTCTTTTCCCGCCCAAAGAAAAGTCTTTTGGAGTTGGTAGCCGTCAGTGTTGCCACTATGATTTTGAGCTTGTCGCCAAATAGTTATGAAACAAAGTCGCCGGTTTTTATTGAATTATTAAGGGAATAACAGTCTGGAAGAATACATAAGCTATTTTAATCCCGGAAATATAGCTGCTAGTAAGAATATAAAATGGCACTGGTCTAAGTACCTACAGTATTAAGCAATTTAAATTAAAAGGAAAAAAGGGAAAAGGAATAACTTAAGGCAATAATTAACATTATTATCATGTAAGATTCAAACGAAAATACAAATGATTGAATAAAATGTTAATAATATAATTGGGAAAGTTCCTGCTATAATGTGCGTATATTTATCTGTATGTATAGAAATTAGAAGTAGAGTTTATGGTAGACTTCCATGTTGTTTATGTTTGAGAGAATGAGTTAATTTCCTTATAAATATGAGCTGACTCCCAATGACCTTGTGTTTTTCCTTCTCCAACATTCTACACTACACTAGTATATTCCCCTTTGTCGGTAACACGTCTAAATCCGCTAAAAGGTTTAAAAAATTTGCCAGTTTCCGGTAGCGAGGTCTCGCTCCGGTGCCGGTAGCGAGCAGCGAGAGAGAAAGAGAGTATCTATTGTCCCATGTCCTCCTCTAACAATTATCTTTCTCGGTCTGGCACGTTTGTTGACCACATTATCTTTCTCGCTCTAGCATCCCGAGTTTACCCGAAATTTCTTATCATGTCCGAGCGTGATGATCACGTGATCATGAATCCATTTCACAGCCCACGAAAATTCTGTCCATAGCGCGCCTAAAGAAGTTTTCACTTCAAAAAAAATTGATGAATGGTCTCGTTTCAGGGAGTCTCGTTCGGGTGCCATGCACGAGGTAGAATGGCGCGGGCGCCGAGTGACCGTGCGCCCCGAGAAGGTGCGGCTCTTCCTTATCGCTCTGCAAGACCTGGACAAGTCCGTGGAGGCCGCGGCCGCGGCGCAGGCCAAGATCGACATCCTCGACAACATCCTCATGGACTGCAAGGACGCCATCGCCGCCATCAAGGACGAAATGAAGACAGACCCGAAACTCCGGAACGCGACCGACGCTGAACTCTCCGGCGTCAACTATCTGCTCTCCTACTTGATGTACCTACGCCTTATGCGCACCATCCAGCGCAACAACCTCCTCGTCCAACAAGCGGAGGAAGCCCGCAGGAACAACGGACAAATCGATGGGAAAAAAGTTCGCCCGCACGACTTGACCCGTCTCTACGAAATCATCCTCCAAAACTTTACCGAACTGCAACAGCTCCCGGGCTTCGAAGACGACGCGGTTTACCAGAAAGAGATCGATATGCAAATGAAAGCGTACCGGGCGTTCCGGTGCTACTACATCGCTCAAGTACTGACGGGGCTGAGGCGCTTCCGCGAAGCCCTCGCTATGCTCGAACGCTGCAGCAACTACACCGCTGACTCGATCAAGAACAAGCCCGAAGACAAACAGCTGTTGGAGAAACTCCTCGTATTGAAGAAGGACGTGGAGAGTTGCAAGTTTGAAGTCCACGCCGACTCGGTCTTAGAAGATGACGAAGAGGACGATGAGAACAAGTATTCTGGGAAACCGCACAAGGATAAGAAACCGTTGGTCGATCGTCTGGACGAGTATCGGGAAGATTCTCAATTACTCACCAAGAACCCCAACGTGTACAAACTGCCACCGCCGATGGAAGCCATCCCTTGCAAGCCCTTGTTTTTCGACTTGGCCTGCAACTTTATAGAGTTCCCTAATCTGGATGATAAGACCGGCGCGGCTGACGCTAAGAAACAAGGCGCGGGTCTCACTGGCCTCGTTAAAGGTTTCCTCGGATGGGGCAAGAGCGATAAGTGAGTGGATTCTCTATCGGTTTTGTAGCTATTGGTTGTTTGGTTCAAATATACAAATTATATCTATCCAATTTGTTGTTTCCATGTCTATTCGGCGAATACAAGTAGTCTTAGTGCAAAGACGGAGCGAAATTAGCAAGACTGGCAATCGATCTGGACGTCTACTCTAATTCAACGAAAACGTAATTTCGAAATAAACTCGCGATTTTCCGACTCCGATTCTACTTTGATCCATTTAAATGTTCTAAGCATACTCTAATTAGAGTAGGCTTAGAACATTTAAACGGATCAACGTCAAACAATGTTGTATCGGACGAAACGAAGTAGAACGAGAGTAGGAAAGCCGCGAGTTTTTTTTCGAAATTTGGTTTTCGTAGAAACAGAGTAGACGTCCAGGACGTCTAGGTACCTACTCTTTTTTCTACGAAAAACGTAATTTCGAAATTAACTCGCAACTTTCCTACTCCGGTTCTACTTCGATCCGATGTTTCGTCCGTTTAAGTAAAACATTTTAGTGAAATCGGAGTGGGAAAGTTGCGAGTTTGTTTCGAAATTACGTTTTACGTAGAGAGTAGACGTCCTGCTTCAACCTTTTGACCGCCAGTCACCTATGGGTACTTGACAACCGCTAGCGAGCCCTGTGCCAACGACGTCTATAGTTGACTATAAAATGCACTATACCAAAACATTGTGTGTTGGATACCAAATGGTGACAGCACTATTTTTAATTTTGTGCTATGTCGTACGCTTGGCTTACAGGGCACGGAAATGCAATTTTGTTCTGGCGGTCAAAAGGTTAATGTCCTGTATTTCTGACCTGATTTTTTTTTCTCTGTAAGAATATTCTATAAGACAACGTAAAATATATATATACTATATAAGACAACGTAAAAAATAAATATGTATAGATGAAATTGGTAGTCCCTCTGAGGTAGTGGCGTGACTAACAGTGATTAGTAGTAATCTCTGAAACGGCTGGACCGATTTTAACGTAGTAGCTTAGGTAGCCACAGTACAAAATATTTGAATTCATCACACAAATATTTCCAATGGGTGGGGATCGAACCCACGGCTTCGCAGGCAGACTTACTACCAACTAAGCCACCAGACCAGCTTTGACGTTGTATATGTTTAAATACCGTTGGTATGTCACCGTACCGTAAAAACCGTTACATTATAAACTAACATAAGCGACCGTGAGATTACATTCTTACTCGTTATATTGTGAACCACAGACTAAGTAGAGAGATACTTGTGAACTGACGAAGATATTTTACGGTGACATATAGAGTGCTCGCAATATAACTCTGCGCGTAGCAAAATATGGAACTAATTGACAGGCCGTCAACTTCTTGTTTACGTCAGTTGACAAAAGTTTGTTTACGATTGATGCATTTATTAATTTCCTAAGTAATTAATAGCTATTATTATGCCGAAAGTGATTAAAAGTGCTGGCCGTGGCTGGTTCTTGAAAATCAATCGTGGTTGTGAAGAAGAACGATACAATAACGGGCCAAAATTGCAGTTTTCCAAACGCAAAGCTATTTGACAACTAATATTTAGGGAAACCATAGCAATCAAATCTCCACCTATTATCGGCATATTTTTTTCGGCTTTGGGTTTGATTGTTTTATCGCCAATTTACCCGTGGGAAAAAATGTGAGTGCTTAAGACCGAATGGGAGAAACTAGTTGTTTTAATAAATGTTTTTTTTTTTCATAATATACAAATCAAAATAGAAAACACAGTGACACAGCAGTGAAGATCAGCTGATTGTATCTTTCTCGCTCGGGTACACTCGGCGGTTCCATATTCACCCGATCGACCCTTTCACCTAACAGCGTCAGCTTCATTTACCACTTAAGGGAAAATCTGTGGGCCAAAAGAAATTTTACTTAATTTGTTTTTCAACGTTAGCTTGGATGCTCTTTGATCCTTAACTCTGTATTAATTACTGTATTTTTATTATAGGTGTTTCAGAACGTACTGTCAATGGACAACGCATTATACCACTGCACTCAGATAAATAAAGCGGGTACAATGGGCAATGTAAAAGAAGTGATGAAGAAAATTAATTAATTTTGTAATAATTCTCGTCACCAGCGGTGCGCTGGTACTCTTGGATATCTATGAGATTTCGTGACGGCGGAGCGGGTGGATTTTAAATTATAGGAACAAAAACAATAAGAGGGTGGAAGACCCTGGGGTTTGGCCTTTTCTCCAGAAACACAAAAGAAAGGTCCTACCTTAAGAATCCAGCGTCCTCCGGGCGATTGAGCAGGCAGGGCAGTTCTTCTTCCTCAATTATATTTCCTTGAGCAGCTGCCTTTGAATTTTGTGTTGCGAAATAATCTTGTGGTGCGGTGCGGTACGAATCGGTAACTTTAACTGGTGCGAGGCGAACTTTATAAACAGCTGGAGTATAAGTTACTTTTAAGAATGCCCGAAAAGAAGTGACGTGCGCCCTCGGCGCGAAATCGGTTAAATACTGCTCCGCGGGACGAGTCACCCGAGAGTGGCGTGAATTGTCAGGCGAGGTACCCTCGAAGTGACTCAGAAAAAAAGAACCAAGAAGAAAGCTAAAAGTGGCTTAAGAAAAATTAAATAAATTTCGACGATTGTAGGACAAATCCGCAGTTACTCGAATAAAGAGGCACAAAGAAGACCCACAATACAAGCTTTGCTTAGTTTGGGGTCAGATGGTGTTGTGTGTGAATTGTCCACCAATATTTATTATATTTATTTATTTTATTACAATACCAAGTAGAATAACTGTTAAAGGAACATGAACAGGAAGTTTTGCGGTTACCGCTGTGATTTTAACCCTATTGAAAAAAGAAGATGACTCTATGGAAGCCAATGACTCATTAAAAGAACGCTCATGCGCCAAATTTTAAAATAGTGTTATTTATGGTCTCAATAAAAGATTTATAAGTTTAAATTAAATTCTTGTTATTTCGATGTTGGTGTAGGTTGAAAATGACAGATTTTTTATAATGTAATAAACTATAATAAAGTTTTCCTGGTGGTAAGAGACTCAGACAGCCTGTACCAATTACCAATGATACTTGGTCATACTGAACCAAACCAGCACTGCAAAGGCGTTCATTACTTCGAGACATTCGTTCTTGAGTCTCAGTTGTCGTGTAGTTACTTAAATTGCTTCCCTGAAAAATCCCTTCCCGTTCCTGTTTTATGAAGTTGTACGTTTCTAATGAACGGGAAGGGAACCTATTAGCTTCACCTGGCAACATTAAGTACGCCACCAGTCGCGCGCAGACTTATACTGCGAGCACTATACAATTACTGTTGTTTCGTTCGCGTTGACAGACTGGTCTTGCGGGTAAATTTCAAATCAAAATCCATACATACCGATTAAAAAGGGGTTTTAATCAACATTGAAAAAGGACGAGGTTAGTCGGCTTACACTTCTGGCAGCGTTTTCACCTGCGTAGTTTGTTACCCTTGTTTTATTGTTATGAAAAAATAGCTTATGTGCTATCAGGGTTATAATCTGTTCCAAATTCCAATAAAATCCGTTCAGACGTTCCGATATGATTGAGCAACAAGCCACAGAATAAATATTAGTACAGAAGCCTCACTTATCGAAAACAATTATAAAAATAGCGACTCTTGCTGGGACACAACAAAGTTCAATTCAGCTCGCAATACCTGTCGCGATTTTCAAATAAACATTTGCGCTCTTTCTAACGCGTAACTCTGTCCCTGTCTAGCGCGGAGGGTTGTCGACATATATAATAACAATATGCGCGGGAAACGTGTTGCGCGAGCGCTCAGCCGTGGGTCCGACAACCGACTGGCACTTGTACCCTGGGAGGCACGGTCTAGCTGTAGGCTAAAACCGCGCGACCTTGAGCGAGTGATGATGCACTGAACAAGCCTCAAATTAAATTCAATCTTTATAATATTGGTAACATACTAACAGTGCCCGCGGGTTTAATTCCCGTTCCCGGGGTCTACCGCCTAACGAAAAACGCTTTGGCATTGCCGTCTCTTTCATTTCAAGCGAGAAGAAAAGAGACAGCAATGTCAAAGCTCAAAGCATCAAAGCGTTTTTCGTTAGGCGGTAGAAGCGCCGTAATGTTACCCTGATAAAAAGTAGCCTGTGTTATACTAGACTATAATTAAACACTAAACTACGGTTCCAAATTTCAACTCGGTCCCTTCAGCACTTTCGACGTGATTGAGCAATGGACATCACATGTAAACATCCACACTTTCACATATATAATATTAGTAGGATGTGTTGAGAACATTAAAAAGAAGTTTTAAAATAATAATTTTGAAGGTAAAAAATAATTAAATTATTACAATTTTCTCTTATTAAAATCAATTTTAATCAACAAATTGAAGGTGCGTGTAACAAAATTGTTTAAGCACAATAAAGAGACAACTTAAAGTTTTCAGTTTGAACGTACAAAAATATTTATATTCTCAACAATATATTTTTACATCTTGTAACATTAATTACATTTTAGCTAATCACATTCAACTTGTTATGGCAACACATGCCATAGTTGGAGATGTACATATTTCTTTCTCTAAAGTATTTATAACGACAAAATATCACTGGTTATTTCAGTTGTATGGTCGATGCCATTGGACATCCAACCAGAAGGCCAAGTATGAACAAGTAGCGAGAAAGTATCCGCAGCGCGGCTCCAACAGATGTATGTAAGATGGAGTTTCCTTCACGTTCCCTGTTATAAGTTTCTACACTAGCTGTTAGTGCTACGTGGAGGATACTTTCTTACTTAAACTTGAGCACCGCAGAGATTGATTAAACCAAGACATAAGTCCTAACAGAGCTATTTACAATGTTAGCATTGCATAAAGTAGACAGTTTTCTGTCAATTATTATATAATTATTCATTTACAATTTGTGTGGTACGTAAAGTTAAGTTTATTTAATGTCATTTGGATAAAAAAGTATACAAAACAAGCGAAAATCTTTTACACTTCCGTTCATGAATCCGTCATAAGGTCATAATTTCGATTGAGACGTTTTTAAGTTGCTTATAGACCAGTCAAAGATTGATCTCGATTTGACCATAGGTGGCGCCATTATTTCGTTTTATTGGAGAAATTTCATAAAATAAAATATTGATGTCACACTTGACGAAATTAAGAACTACATAACTTGGAATTCCCGATTGGGGTACATTATGTTATGACTTGGGTTTATATCAACCCTAGTATTTATAAACCGAAACTGTTATAACATCGCAGCAAACTTTTTCGTCCATCTATTGCATGTCGCGAGACAGTCGGCTGCAGAGTAGGGATAATGTGAAAGGCGCTCGACAGAGCAACCGAGGCCAATGTGATGGCGTTACTCGTTAAGTTACCTAAATTACTTAACTGAATTAATTAAATCGAATATTTTTCCAAAAAAAATTTGTTAAATGTCTACAATGCGAAAAAAGTTTCATTTTTACCATGGTTTTACAAAACTACACAATATTTTTTTCTTCTATCTGTAACATAAAAAAGCAATAAATGACAGAGTATCTTTGACAGGTCTATATGCATCTAGAAAACGCCGCATTGTAATTGGTAAATTCAACATGTTTGTTAAGTTTTGTGATAGACAAGAAAGAAGAGAGTATAGAGGTAATTCTGGATATAAATCAATATTCAAATACATTATTTGAATATTGTTTTTTTTTAAACAGGGTGTGTAAAGACAGCTTTAGGATCATACATAGTGGACTAATGTTCCTAATTTATAACTAATGAAAATAAGTGTAACATTTTGGCTGATGATCATCTTGTAGTGGCTTTTGTATATTCACAGAGCTTATAATATCAGCGAAGGAGAAAAACAAAGATATTAGCAAGTAATTTTTGTTCAGTAATAACGAAATAAGTAAAAAAGAATGACAATTTTTAAAATTGGTCTTCTCTTTCTCACTCGTTTAGGCCAGCCAAAAACCAAGATAGCTCGAGATTGAGCATATTATGTACATGACATTACCATTATCCAGGAGGATATTTACACAAACAGAATTTAACAGTAGACTGGTAACAAACAGAATTTTACAGTAGTTGGTTACAAATATAATTCAACAATAGTTGGTTACAAAGAGAATTTAACAGTAGGTTGGTTCCAAACAGGACTTAACATTAGGTTGGTTACAAACAGAATTTAACAGTACATAGGTTGGTTACAAACTGAATATGACAGTAGGTTGGTTACAAACAGAATTTAACAGTAGGTTGGTTACACACAAAATGTTGGTACAAACCATTTTTGTGATTTTATTGCGTTGTTAACAAAAAATCAAAGTGTAATACTAAAATACAGTATGCAATGCAGTCTATTATAGGGTGACATATATAAAAAACATAAATAAGTATTCACTATCATCGTCTTACAAAAAAATTCAAGAGAGGTCGGGCAAGATTGAAATATGTAATGGTTAAATTAATATGTCTACTAGCCTTATTTATACACGGACTCAGGACCTATAGTTACAGTTCAGCTATCGATAACAAATTTACATATTCATAAATTACAGCACGAATATTATTCTAAGTTCCTCGCTCATGGCGCGCATTCGGATCATTCGTTACTACTGGCAACAAAGCTGCAAACAGATTGGACTGTATTTTAAATTGTATTCAATAAATAAAATAATAGATTTCGCATTTATAATAAAGCTACTAGAATTGACAATTAATTTTATCCGTTAGTAGCGATTTGCAGATATTATTTATAGAACAATAAGCTTTTATATATAATAATATTGTTCCATAAATTTTAATGTTTTATTTATGTTATGCGTCATTTTCACATTTTTAATAAATTCGTCTTTTCGAGATGCGATGAATGTCGATCAACACTTTTCCACAAAACACCAACTAGCCCCACTAAGCAAAGTTTGTACTATGGAAGCCAGATAGTTATTTATTATACTTATACAATAATCTTAAATACACTTTTATGATACATAGAAATACAGAAATTTAACATTTAGAAATTAAACTAAAAAACTCATATTTTAAAATACTCAAATTGGCAAAAAAAAACAGTTTTATAGTAAAAAAATATAATGGCACGTTTTGATATTTGAGGAAGGATTTAGAGTGAAACTTGGAACGAAACTGAGAGAAACAATTAAATATACAATATATTTATGTATTGTTTAAAAAAACATTATTTTTGGCGCGTAAAATAATGCAACTTAATAAATTGAGAATACATATTGCTCAAACATCAAAATGTACCTTTTGTTTTTTTAGACTACAGTAGAGACTACTGGTTCGCACTCTCACAGGTTTTTCTAGTTTCTGTGAACCATAGAACTTAATTTCAAACGCGAATCTCCATAATCGGTCGTATTTATCGCTATAAAGAAATTTTTATTGCTATTCCCAGCTGCAATTTTTAACACTTCCTGTCTGTTTGCAGCTTTTATTGTGAAACTACATTGCTGTCGTATTTCTCTTTTATGTTAAAGAGAGATAAACAGTTAAAGCAATAATAGTAACTTAAAACTGAGCGTTTGGCACACGACTTTGATGTGTGAAGTTGCGAATAAATATATAGGCATTTGCGATCAATTTATTACCATTTTGCAATAATTTTACCAGGTTATAGGAAGCTTTAATTTTTTTAGATTTATATAATGAAATAACTAAAACTTGACAGGCACCGGAATGAGATATACCAACATCAAAGTCGTGTTCTAAGATATCTACAAGATGTACGTACAAAGGTACGTAAGTAAAAGTAAGTATTCGTGATCATGGACACAAACCATTGCTTAAGAATGGCTGCGTTTTAAGATATAAATGCAGGGTTTTTTTTTAAATTAAAATGTAGAGTGTGTAGTTTTATGTCACAGAGAAAAGGGACGAAATTATGTCATGATGTTGATTATAGAATCTTGAGCCACTGCCAAAACTGTTGTGATAAAGAGATGGAATTTGTCAGCCAGCATTACTGGTATTGCAGGAATCGGAAAATTGATATTAAATATTTGTTTACCGTAGTATACTGTAGTTTTGGACTTGGCGAATATATGTTTTCAACAAATCTCATCACATTGGTTTGAAAAAGCAAAGGACAATTAGGTTTACTACACAATTATAGTCATCTACCTCGTTAGGCTATAGTTTTCCATTGTTGAATCGAGTTGGAAGGAAGGTAGCAGTTGTGCAGATGGACCAATTTAGCTAAAATAATAATATGTTACTTGTATTTTGGGGATTGGAATTAAGATAACCACTTGACTGTCCGCGCTAGCAGACTTTTTTTCCGGCCAACTGTCCAACGTTGCCGCTCGATAGAGGCGTATAAAAAACCGCGCGACCTCTCCTGATAAAACGTTCATTAAAATAGATTTATAGAATAGATTTCAAAACGAAAAATATATTTGAATAGATAATGAAACAAGGCAACATTTAAGTTTAAAATATGAACTTTAACTCACAAGTTCTTACCAATAAACCAAATTCAAACTTAAATTTGTAATCTTTCTACTGATTTCCCGCCAATTTTGTATTATGTTATTACAACAAACTTACGCTATATTTTATAGTTTTATAAACTCATTGAAAAAGTAAATTATATTTCCTTTCAAATAATGATAAAATATAAACAGAGGATATATGAGAAGTCTACTAAATTAAATGATTAAAATGATTCCTCAAAACGCGGCCATTGTTCCCGACGCGACGGCGAAAAGGAAAAAAAAATGCAATGGCTGAAAAACTTAAAAATTTATTAAATGCCATCTATGATTATTTCTGCAGATTATAAACCACAGTCAATTCATATCTGCGCTACAGATTATTAATAAAAACGTGTTTCCGAACGCTTCGTGGTTGTGGCTCTGTAGTACCAGTAACAGTTAACCGGAAAAAAAATATGGTACTGTAGTGACCAGGGACAGGCAAGTGGCTAAGTTGTAATCCAAATATGTTTTCATAGTAAGTATTGTAGTTTGAAAGCAATGATCGAGAATGTCACGAATACTTACGTATACTATACGAGTGTGAGATGAACACGTAGCATGAGCGGCGGTATCACAGGCGACTAGCGCGGCGCGAGCGGCGGCCAGTGCACGGTGCGGTGCGCGACCGCATCACCGACCGGCACCAGCTGTCCGCACGTCGCGCACACCTCCAGCGACGCCAAGTTCCTACCCACCACTAACTCCTGCTGCTTCGCGATATCCGGCAACAAAGCCACCAAGTCCGGAAGCACATCGTCCAACTGAGATCCCATAGCGTCTCTACAGTGTGTGTAAAAGTCCTCCGCGCCAATCGCGCCGTGTCGGAAGTCCCGCGACGCGATCTTGAAGTTTTCAACCGCAGCCGGGCCGCCGAGCGCGATCGTCAACTTATTGACGAGGTCGCGGTTCCTCCGTTCGAAGTCCGGTGGAGGGATGTATGAGTGCACGGGCGCGGAGAACGTCTGACCGGAGGAGTTGGTGAACGTCATACCGTTGCAAGTAGGCCGAGATTTGAACCCAGGCGGGCCGAAGCCGGGAGGGACGCTACCGTTTGGAACCTTTTTAGGTGCACTCGGTTCACTCTTCGTGTTCGCACTTTTCGCGCTCAGCGGCGGGTAGTCTTTCGACGCGAGCGCAAAATCGCCCTTCCCGTTCCGGTTTTTCTCTTGCGCTTCGTTCACCACTTCGATCGTTTTGATTTTCCCGACGTCCACGTTATTATTGATGGTGACATCCATGAAGGACGGGTCACGGGCGTATTTCTTGTCGAGTCCGTTGACGACGGGGACGTCTGTAAGGATATTCTCTTTTTTGGCGATTTGGTTTAGTTTTTTCTTTTCTTTTTTCGTCGGTTTGGCTTCTACGGGAGCGGGAGGTGACGGGGGTCGGGGTTGTGGGGTCGGTTTCTTTTTAGGCTTGGTGTTGATGGGGAGGGTGGGGAAATCCGCGACGGGGTTGAAGGAAGGTTCTCGCGGCTTCGGGGGAGGCTCGGGTTTGGTCGGTTTCTGCTTGGCTTTGGTTTTGGAGACGGCGATCCATTTCGGCGGCGCGGACGGCGCCGATGACGTCGACAGAGCAGGGAACGCCTCCGAGCTCATTTGCTGAGGTTTCTTGTGTTGTGAAGTTGAGTTAGTACTTTTTAAAGCTTGCATTTCGTCGCTGTTAATTAGCGAAACCTAGAATAGAAACAATAGAGTTAACTACTGACATTCCCGTTTTTTGTTGTAAATTTTAATCATAGCTTAAAATATTACGTCCTTACATATTTATGAAATTTATGTTTTGTCGTACTGGCTACTTTGATCTCAAATATCTCCTCTTTGGTTAGGAATTCCAATTTCAAATTTACAGCTTTACTCATGCTTTTGTGTTTTGAAAACCGTAATTCATTTGGTTTTTCCTCTATTGGTTTTTTTGTTTCGGTCACTCAGTTCACACAATGGAAAACTTGATATATCGCGTTATATTCAAGTTCTACTCTCTTTCTATGAAAAAAAAAACGGAACGGTTTAGAACGGTCTACTATTTTGGTCACGCCAATATACATATTACATACACAATTATACATATAAATAAACCTTCCTCTTGAATCACTCTATCTAATATAAAAAGCCCGCATCAAAATATGTGTGGTTGTTTTAAAGATTTAAGCATGTAGAGCGACGGACAGACGCGGGAAATGAGTTTGTTTTATACTAGTATGCAGTGATGTGGTAAGGTGAGCGTACCTTAGGCGGTTGCGGCGCTGACGCCCCGATGCTGGGATGGTCGTCCTTGGGCACGGAGAGCGAGGGGAAGTCCTCGTCGGAGCCGCGGCGCGGTCGCTGCGGGATGGTGATGCGGTTGCCGCTCGCCGGCGTCAGGCGGAAGTTGCTCGCGCTCGCCGGCTGGCTGTGTAGCTGGATCGATACTCCTGGTTTTGCTGTTATAATTACGATTTTATACACATGTCTTTTCGCATGATGCCTAAAAAAACAAATTAGCCCGTCAGTTTTTGTAGCGGACTCTTTGCAGAGTCCGCCTGGGAAAGTACCATACCAGTTATTCTACCGACAAGCAGTAATGTTCAAACATGGTTGTGGTCCGGTTTGAAGGGCAATGTTTCCGGTGAAATTACAGCTTATATCTCTGGGCGACAATCGCAGTGCTATAATGGTTTGGACTCTTCTAGTGTGATTTGTGTGATGTGTGATCACGGCACTGTGATACGCAACTATCGGATAGTTGCGTATCACAGTGCCGTTATGGGCAGGCGTATTGCTTATCATCAGGCCGTAGCTGGGGTGGTCGTCCTTGGGTACGCCCAGCGAGGGCGCGCGCGCGAGGTACGCAGCCACAGACCAACAGTATACAATAAAACGAGTAAAAAAGATTTTACTTGTTTTTAATTTAACGTATACGATTTCGGAGGGGGTCACCCTCAAGGAGGCAACTCCTCCTCCCTTCGGACCGCGCCTGAGACAGCTAGATAAACTAGTTACAGAATGTATATTTTGTATCAAATTTTCTAAGCTATCTTGAGTAATAGTAACTAACCGTTCCTGAGGATGGTAGCGGCGACCGTGGGTGCTTTACCCGAGCTCGCGGGCGCGGGCGTCGGTTTCGAAGGGCCCGCTCCTCCGCCCAACGACGGGAAGTTCTTGTCAGTTCGCGCGAGGTTTTGCGTAGCCGCTGTATCAAAAACCAAAAACAACAAATCAAATTCACCACTTACATACGCTTTAAATTTCACAACTTAGGTACACCTTAAATCTCAGAACTCACACCTTGCATTTCACAATTTACACCTTAAAAATTTCACAACTCACACCTTATATTTAACAACTTATACCTTAAATTTCACAACTCACACCTAACATTTCACAACTTACACCTTACATTTCACAATATACACCGTAAATTTCACAACTTACACCTTACATTTCACAATAGACACCATAAATTTCACAACTTACCACTCAAATTTCTCAACTTGCACCTTAAATTTCAAATCTCACACACCTATAACTACACATACCTTAATAGACCTCGTTAGAGGAGGGCTCGTTAGGGTAGCGCAGCCTGCGGCGGCGAGGCGCGGGAACTGTTCGTCGCTGTGCGTGTCGATATGCGGCGCGGGCGCGGCCGGCGGCGGGCTCGGCGGACGCTCTAACTTGCACTTTCTATATCGCAACTTACACCTCAAATTTTACAACTCGCCTTTAAATGCACAACTTACCATCTATTTGACATTTGACGTTCGATTTGACAATTTACACCATACATTTCAGAATTCACACCTTGCATTTCCCAATTCATACCTTTATAAACCTCGTTTGACGACGGCTGCAGTAAGGCAGCCTGCGGCGGCGCGGGTACTGCTCGTCGCTGTGCGTGTCGATGCGCGGCGCGGGCGCAGCCGGCGGCGGGCTCGGCGGACGCTCTAACTTTCACTTTCTATTTGCCAACAAACATTTTCAATCTCCACAACTTCCATACACCTTCAATGTCACAACTTATTACTTCAATTTTCTAAGTCGCCTTCATTTGAAGGAATTCACAACTTACCATTTTCGATTTCACAATTTACACCTTAAATTGCAGAACTCACACCTTGCTTTCCACAACTAACATCTCAAATTTCACAACTTACACCTTAAATTTCACAACTTACATCTTAAATTTAGCAACTTACACGTGCAGTTTTACAACTTACACCTCAAATTCCCTTCTTTACTCTTCCTGCTACATATCAACGATCTGTTGAAGCCCGGTATCTTTGGGTACGCAGATGATAGCACCGTTGTAGAGAGTTAGATATCTAGTGCGAGAGTCAGTGGGCAGCAAACTCAGGTACTGAGAGAGGGTCTGATTGAGCGTTTGAGCTTGACCCTTGAGGCGGTGTCTACATGGGGCGATGGCAATCTGGTCAAGGTCAACGAGAGTAAGACGCAGGCGTGTCTGTTCTCCGCAAAAAGGAGTTCATTCCAAACTGACTCCAACTTTTAGAGGCGTATCCGTGCCGATTTCTGAACGTCGTGAGCTTTTGGGCGTTACATTGACATCTACGCTCAACTTCGGTTCGTATATCGAGTCCAAGGCCAAATTAGCTGCCAAAAAGCTAGGTGTCCTCTCAAAGGTGCGAAGGTACTTCAAGTCTGAGCAGTTGCTCACGTTATATCAAGCTCAAATTCGTTCTTGTATGGAGTACTGTTCGCATCTTTGGGATGGTTCGGCTAAGTATCAGCTGGAGGCCTTGGAATCGATCGAGAGACGTGCCAAAAGGCTCATAGGCAACGACACTCTTGTGCGAAAAAGACTACAAAGTCTTGAACATCGTCGAAAAGTTGCTAGCCTTTCGGTTTTTTATCGAATACACTTCGGAGAGTGTGCGACTGATTTACATGATCTAATACAACCTTGCCCTTTTTTCTATCGGAATGCTCGTAGCTCGAAAAAGCGACATCGTTTCATGGTTGACGTTCCAAAGACACGAACGAAGAGATTTGACTCTACTTTTGTGACAATAACGTCTAGGCTTTGGAATGTGTTGCCTGAGTGGGTTTTCCCTGTTGGTTACAATATTTGTGCCTTCAAATCGAGAGTGAATCGATTTCTTCTAGGTAAACACGCTCCATCGTAGACCGTATCGTCGCTTAACATCAGGCGAGATGGCGGGCAAGTGTAGGCCTATAAAAGTTAAAAAAAACAACGCGCGCGGGCGCGGCCGGCGGCGGGCTCGGCGGACGCTCTAACTTTCACTTTCTACTTGCCAACTTACATCTTCAATTCCACAATTAACCTTATTATTATGACCTTCAAAGTCACAACTTACCCCTTCAATTTCGCAACTTACACCATCAATTTTCTAACTCGCCTTCAAACTCACAACTAACATTTTCGATTTTACAATTTACACCATAATATTCAGGACTCACACCTTGCATTCTACAACTTACACCTCAAATTTCACAACTTACACCTTACATTTCAGAACTCACACCTTGCATTCTACAACTTACCCCTCCAATTTCACAAGTTACCCCTTAAATTTCACAACTTACACCTTACATTTCACAACTAACACACCTTAGATTTCACAGCTCACTTCTTGAATTTCACAACTTACACCTTAAATTTCACAACTTACACCCTAAATTTCACTTCTTACACTATAAATTCCCCAGTTCATACCTTTATAAACCTTGTTTGACGACGGCTGCAGTAGCGCAGCCTGCGGCGGCGCGGTGGAGAGGCGCGGGAACTGCTCGTCGCTGTGCGTGTCGATGCGCGGCGCGGGCGCGGCCGGTGGCGGGCTCGGCAGACGCTCTAACCTCTCTAGCCGATTTGAATCCCTGCAAAAACATCAGTCACTTTACTTTTAACCGTCTCAAAAAGTTAGGTATCCAATCAAACCGCTTTAGTCGATTCAATTTGAATTGAACATATCCTCCTTATGTTAGGTGTAATAAGCACCTATTTACCATAGGAGTGACAGACATCCCTCTATGCAGGGGATGCATGGAGGAGGAAGAAACGCCACAGCCCTTGCTTATGGAATGCAGTAGTGTGCTTAAGGACGCTGGCCTTCTGGGATAGCCTGGGTTGGTTGGAATAGAAAAGAGGGAAGTAGGTATGAGCTACACAAAAGAGCACATTTTTTTAATTGTCCCACTGATGGGGAAATGTCTCCCCCCCCAATTTTCTCCACTTAGTCCAGTCCAGAGCTTCCATCGCCCTATCTTTTTTAAACGTTCCGAGCTCGTTTTTCCAGCGCGTTGGAGGACGGCTCTGGACGTCTACTCTATTTCTACGAAAACGTCATTTCGAAAAAAAAACTCATTTCTTGCTCTCGTTCTACTTCGTTTCGTCCGATACAACATTGTTTGACGTTTAAATGTTCTAAACATACTCTAATTAGAGTAGACTTAGAACATCTAAACGGATAAAACGACGGATCGAAGTAGAATCGGAGTTGGAAATTCGCGAGTTTATTTCAAAATTACGTTTTCGTAGAAAGAGAGTGGACGTCCTGGGGTCGACTAGCCGATGGTGCCCACCCTGTAGTAACTCTAGCCCACCTATCGGGGTGCATTCTGCTTACATGACCCGTCCATTTCCATTTAAGTTTAGCAGATCTATATCCTACATCTGTATCACCTGTAATTAGGAGGCTAAAAGGTTCCGTCGAACTAACTAGCTATGTTGGGTGTGTGTAGTAGTGAGTACCGTGGCGTCCTCTGCGCGACGGGGTGCGGCGTGATGTTGAACTGAAGCTCGAGCGTACGCGCCTGCCGCGCCGCGCCGCGGTTCATGCCGCGCCCGTGCACCGTCGCCTTATGGGCTGAAACAACGCACTCACCAAACTAAACTAAAAATTCTATAATCGGCAAAACTATTCCTTTCTGAGAGCTTTCGTGGCTCGTTGAACTATTTAACCGATTTTAATATAATTTGCACACAGTGTGCAGTTTGATCCAACTTGAAAGATATAATCTTTTTTATTTCGATACAATAGAATAGCGACAAACAGGGAGCGTCCAAGTATTACGTAACGCAATTAAAAAAATTGTATACCCGCCTTGTAGCGCAATGTAACGGTTTGTTACACTCTTCTCTCTCTTTCACACACTTTCTCAATCTCCCTAAACGTTATATAACATCCAATTGACCATTTCTACCTCAAAGTCACCATAAAAGTTACAAACTTGGGAGAATTTAATTCCCTATTTTTTTTAGTAAAACCAATACCTTCATTGCTCCCCGTAACGTTTTACAAGATATTCGCCCCCCCCTCTCCCCCCAAATTGCGTTTTGTAATACATGGAAGACCCCCTTACTGCTAGTCTATTCGGGAGAATGGTAACTACCGATCCGGAGCCCTACGAAGCGAAGGTACGAATCCTACGCGCAGCAATGTATTCTCGAAGTCATGTGCGTAATGCCGCTAACATAAAACGGCAAAGGAAATACACAGTAAGAAAACCTGCTTGTCGGAGAAGATTTAACTAAAGACAAGTGAAAGCTGCCAACCTGCAATCTGGTCAGCGTGGTGAACTATAGTCTAAACTTCCCTACTTGATTAGCAGCACAAGTAGCCCACTTTACGTCCCCAGAGCTGCAACTTGAAGTCTTCTCTCACGAGGAGAGAGCCAAAGCCATAGTTAACCGCGTCGGCCGAGTGCCGTTTGGCGGACAATGATTCCTTTTTCTTAGAACACGGCAGTTCTCTCACGATGTTTTCTTTCCCCTTTTAAAGCCAGCAGTGATGCCAAACTCGTAATATACCTATGAATCTGTTATCTACATTACTTCTACAGCAGAATAATAAGGATTATGTCAAAAAAATAATTCAATAATATATCTTTAAGGTCGATTTTGCTCCTGAATACAACGGCCAAGGAATATACAATTAGAATGTTATCATAACCCTAAAATTGACAAACAACAATAGAACTAAAGCAGTATACCTTTAAGGTCAATGTCGCTTCTGAATACAGCGGTCAAGTGTTGCCCCGCGCACTCTCCCTCCTCGCACAGGTAGTGGTCGGTGCGGAAGTGATGCGCCAGCGCAGAGTGCGATGCGTAGTAAAGATTCTTTCCTGCGGACACAAAGTAACTATTATACACTTGACAGCCATCTCGCCTGATTTAAGCGACGATGCGGTACACGATGGAGCGTTCTTACCTAGAAGAAACTCATTCACTCTCGATTTCAAGACACTAAGCTTGTAGCTATTGAGGAAAACCCACTCAGGCAACGTATTCCACACACTAATCATTCTTATTACAAAAGTAGAGGCCAATCTCTTCGTGCAAGTCTATAGAATGTCAACTACAATGTCCTGTACTAAGCTAATATGCTTCTTCACTATATAGTGCAGTAACTTTATACATTACCATATGCGTTAAATCCGGTAGATCTGATTTTTTGCAGACTTGTTTATGATGTTGGCCTAATGATTGTCCCAAGTTTGTGACCTCGAGCGACGAACGCAACTTTGTCAAAAATCGAAAAAACCGCGAAAAAATCGTTTATTTTTCAAATTTTGGCGATTATAACCCTAAACGACTAGTTTTTGTAAAAACTTTCTTATGGCGTATATAAAGTAGACTAAATTTGCTACAATATGATACTAGAATTGTCTCTGTACACCCAATAGTTTCTGAGAATAAGTCTTTCAAAGTTTATAATTTTTTTCGTACTTCGCAATTTTTAGCAATATTTTAACTCTTACTTGACCACTTTGTGGCACAGTTACGGCAGTTTTTAACCCCCGACCAAAAAAAAGGTGTTATAAATTTGACGTCGAAGTCTGTCTATCTATCAGACAGACACACATACAGGTCTGTATCTATGTGTATCAGTCTGTGTGTGTATCTGTCTATGGCACCGTAGAGCTGAAACGGAAGGGCCGATTTCGATGCGGTTTTTTTTATTTGAAGAAAAATTTTTGTGTTGATGTTTTGAGCTACGAGGGTCAAACTGAAAGTTCTTAGAAAATCAAAAACTGATTACATTAGCCAGTTATTAGTTTTATTATATCTTTTCAAAATATTGTCCATTCACGTCAATACACCGCTGCATGCGATGGAACCACTGGGAAAAGCACTTTGCCCACTCGTCCTTAGGGGTCTCTTCAATGGCATCGCGATACGCAGCCACCGCTTCTTCAGCATTCATAAACCGCTTTCCTTTAAGTTTTTCTTTAATTTTTGAAAATAAATAAAAATCACAAGGCGCGAGGTCGGGGCTATACGGCGGGTGACCCAGTAATTCAACGTTTGATGTCGCCAAATAGTCGATCGTTCGCTTGGCGGTGTGCGATGAGGCGTTGTCGTGGTGAAGGAGGATCCTACTGCGAGGTCGTTTCTCTGGAACTTTTTCCAAGACAAGTGGCAAACAATTGGTAGTGTACCATTCTGCAGAAACTGTTTTTTGATCCTCTAACACAATTGTTGCGAAATGACCTATCCTTCCAAAGAACGAGGCCACCATTTTTTTCCCCGCACTTCGATCTCTCTTCACTTTAGTTGGCAACTCCTCGAAAGGAAACACCCACTGAGCAGATTGTCTTTTGGTTTCAGGATTATAACAGTAAATCCAGCTTTCGTCACCTGTTAGTATGTCGAACACAGCATTTGAGTCACCTCCGTTAAATCTTTCAATCATTTTACGGCACCAATCCACACGATGGAGTTTTTGAGCCTCAGTCAAATTATGAGGTATCCACCGGGCGCAAAGCTTCCTGACCGCTAAATGTTCGTGTAGGATTTTGTGCACTTGACTCATACCGATGCCTAAGCTTGTCCGAATCTGCTGATAGGTCACTCTTTTGTCAGTCTCTATCATACGCCGCACAACACAGATGTTATCTTCAGTCGTCGCCGTAGAAGGCCGTCCCTCACGTAAATCATCAGTGAGATTAGTGCGACCACGTTTAAACTCATTAAACCAGTTGTAAACAGTCGCACGAGATGGGGCTTCATCGTGAAAGGCCAATCGTAGTCTATCATAACTTTCTTGTTGACTTAAATGACATCGAAAGTCATAAAAAATCATTGCACGAAAATTTTCTCGTGTTAAATTCATGTTGACGTGACACAGACAATTTTCAATTTGCCGCCAAATCGTAAAACAAATGACAAATGAATGAAGTATATACTCAGTAATATTGGCAAAGAGTTATATTTTCAAATTATAGAATTATTTTTTTATTATATTGTTTATAAGATATTCTAGCGTACGTCACTCACATCTGGAGTAGAGATGGTCGTTTTTGTAAAAACGTTTCTAGGCATCGATGCCAGGTTACGATGCCGGCATCCGATGCCGAATGTATTGAAAAACGGATGCCAGCGACACCCGATGCGAGTAACGCCAGTTGACCGGCAACGGAAAAACGCACGGTGGCGCCAGCGCACGGCTTGGTGGCATCGGCACCACAACCGAACGAAGACTGGCTCGAAGTGTAGCTTGCTCTCTCACTCTCGTTGCACTTGGAGAATGTGTGAGGAAGACAACCAAAGACAACATAATAATGGAGCGCGGCGCGGCAAACGCTTGCCGAGTTATCATTACTAGAAGCGACATGAGGTAGGCGCAAGTGTAGTACTACAAGACTACAACAGTATTTATCTACCTACTACGAATTTCAAAGAATTTGTTTTTTGCCTTTTACATAAAAGTTTAAAATCATGTAATGACTGTAATGTAGACCATTTTTCAGTGTATCTGTATAATATGTAGATATGATAACTTATGTTCTGTAGCATAATTTAATATTTCTCACAAAGATCGATGGGATAGGAACTACATAAAATATGACACGTTTTTTTCTATATTCTCAAGCCCCAATCTGCTTTGCAAGGTAGATGAATATATTTTTTTTTTAAAGGGCGCTCATGTCTCTTCTTGTGAGCGCGACATTTACGGTGGTCCAGATATACAGATATTGGTGAGAATAGCGCCACTACTTGATAAGGTTAAGTTTGTTTATGTTTAAATTTTTTCATTAGGTTTGAAATTTTAAGTACCTATGCTTGGTTGTGCAAGGGGACTGTTCTGTGCTTCTCTGTGTTACGTCATCTTTTCTATCACAGACGTAGGTATGTACCTACATCTGTGATCATGCCACGACGGGAAAGACCAGCAAATCCTTATTGCCACCACTTCGATAAAAAAGATGACACAATAGGGATTTGTAAATACTGTAGCCAGTATATCAGCTACAAATCGACGACAAGAAACTTAAGGTCTCACTTTAAAAAAAAGCACCCACATACTTATTCTGTATTCTGTTAAACTTAAATGATACTACGATAATTCCACCACCACCGCTATCACAACGACCGCTACCACAACCTTCACAACCACAAGAAAATACAAATTGATGGTTGTATTTGAAAAACAAAAACGTTTTTGAGCAACGATGCGTCGTCGTAACGTTAAACGTATCTAATTATTAACGAATAGCCAACCAAAGTTATCATATGGCACCGTTACAGGCAGTTATTTGATCAAGTCGCATCGACAGTTGACCGGCATCGATGCCGAAAAAAACGATGCCGGCAACGGATGCGGCTTAGATAATAACGATGCGCATCGATGACAAAATTTAACGAAAACGCCCATCTCTAATCTGGAGTGAAGCTATCGAGAAACACGGGGAAGCACTTGCAGTCTCCCTGGATATTTCGAAGGCTTTCGACAGGGTTTGGCATGATGGCCTTATAAGCAAGCTTTCTAGTTATGGTTTGTCTCCTGGGTTTATTGCGTGGATATCGGACTTTTTGAGGGATCGATCCATACGAGTCGTCATTGATGGCTGCTCGTCGGATCAAATGGCTATCAATGCCGGAGTCCCTCAAGGGTCGGTACTCTCTGCGACGCTCTTCCTGCTACATATAAACGATCTGTTGAAGCCCGGTATCTTTGGGTACGCAGATGATAGCACCGTTGTAGAGAGTTACATATCTAGTGCGAGAGCCAGTGGGCAGCAAACTCAGGTACTAAGAGAGAGTCTAATCGAGCGATTGAGCTTGACCCTTGAGGCGGTGTCTACATGGGGCGATGCCAATCTGGTCAAGTTCAACGAGAGTAAGACGCAGGCGTGTCTGTTCTCCGCAAAAAGGAGTCCATTCCAACTGACTCCAACTTTTAGAGGTGTATCCGTGCCGATTTCTGACCGTCTTGAGCTTTTGGGCGTTACATTGACATCTACGCTCAACTTTGGTTCGTATATCGAGTCCAAGGCTAAATTAGCTGCCAAAAAGCTAGGTGTCCTCTCAAAAGTGCGAAGGTACTTCAAGTCTGAGCAGTTGCTCACGTTATATCAAGCACAAATTCGTTCTTGTATGGAGTACTGTTCGCATCTTTGGGATGGTTCGGCTAAGTATCAGCTGGAGGCCTTGGAATCGATCGAGAGACGTGCCAAAAGGCTCATAGGCAACGACACTCTTGTGCGAAAAAGACTACAAAGTCTTGAACATCGCCGAAAAGTTGCTAGCCTTTCAGTTTTTTATCGGATACACTTCGGAGAGTGTGCGACTGATTTACATGATCTAATACCACCTTGCCCTTTTTTCTATCGGAATGCTCGTAGCTCGAAAAAGCGACATCGTTTCATGGTTGATGTTCCAAAGACACGAACGAAGAGATTTGACTCTACCTTTGTGATAAGAACGTCTAGGCTGTGGAATGCGTTGCCTGAGTGGGTTTTCCCTGTTGGTTACAATCTTTGTGTCTTCAAATCGAGAGTGAATCGGTTTCTTCTAGGTAAACACGCCCCATCGTAGATCGCATCGTCGCTTAACATCAGGCGAGATGGCGGTCAAGTGTAAGCCTATAAAAGTTAAAAAAAAAAAAAAAAAAAAGTGGCCAGTTCTAAGAACTTTCAGTTTGACCCTCGTATTTTTGGTTAATATCGATTCAAGATGGCCGCCTCCACCAAATGGCAGACCAAATATTTCATCACAAACTACCTCAATATGGGTATCAAATGAAAGGGCTTGACTAGTAGAGTACTATACAGTATAACAAATTTCAAATCACAAAATGGCGAACTCCATAATTTTTTTTTCACTACTGCCTTAATATGGGTATGAAATGAAAGGGCTTGACTAGTAGACTGCTATGCACTATGACAAATTTCTATCTAGCGCTATCTAAGATTGTTTAGCATTAACCAATGTTTCTGACTTGTAACATATGTTATCAATGAATGATTATGATTATGTGGCTCACCGTCGGCATCGCAGAGATGGCAGTAGAGATGTTCCTTCCGCAGATGCCGGTACAGCTCGTCAGCGTCCATGAACCGTTCCTCGCAGAACTCGCACAGCGGGTGACCCCTGGAGGTGTACACTAGACATCGTTGTATTATGCTCACCAATATTACCAACAAAAAGTAAATAAATTAAAAAAAAAACATTTATTCCATAAAGACATACATTTTACTAAGAGTTTATGGCTAATTAAATTGTCAATGACTACATAGTTTACGTTGAGCCAGAGCGCACAAGATACAGGCTCAGCCTGTATCTTGGGCGCTCTGGTCCAAGTTTCACATTTTCACATTTTTGTAACTCTAATTCTATTTTATTATTGTGTAGAGTTAATTTAGTTTGGAATAATACATATTTATGATATTTCTAGTGTTAGTAATGATTACAACATATATATTACAGTTACATAGTTAGAAAATATAAATAAACCAGCAGTAGGTAGGTACCACACGGTTTCACACGCGTTTCCCGTTATCCCGGGACAAATGTCTTAGTGAGTGAAGTTCTAGGCTGCGATCGAAAAGGACCTATCAGAAGCAGGAATCAAAACAAATTCAGTGTTGCTGCTCACAAACTTGATAAAGCGAGTAAATCGATTTACGTGAGAGGTCCCGTTATCTATAATCATCTGCCTGATGACGTAAGAAGCGCGGCGTCCGTCGGACTGTTTAAAAAACGTTTAAAGACTTATTTGATAGGAAACGCATATTATTCGTTGAATGAGTTTTTGGTGACAAGTACTACAAAAAATTGTTCTAAACAATGGTCAAATGTATAGTGTTATTTTTATTTTTTTTAGTAAAAATGTTTTGTGATTTATTTTTTATTATTCAATAACTATTAGATTGTTTTTGTGAATTTAAAATTCTGACTTGTAAATTATGTTTACCAATAAATAATCTGTACCTGTATCTGATTTAGCTGCAACTGTAATGTTTTTGTTTGTGAAAATCTTTGCTTGCCTTTGTTTGTGATGTGCAAACGTTACTGTGTTCCGGTTTGAAGGTCATTGTTTCCAGTGAAATTATCGGGTATAGAGATAAAACATCTTATATCTCTGGGTGACGAGCGCAGTGCTTTGTTAGCTAAATAGCATTTATTTATCGCGGTCATAACATTATTTCCTCTTGAAATTCCAGAGACCTCAATTCTCTGTACAATTGGAGATCCAAATTCGTAGACAAACTCTCTTTCCATAACTTTCTTACTTCTGCATTATCGTCATACGTGTACTCCTCGTCAAGACGAGCAACAGACTGACAATTATTGCGCAATACTAACTACTACACGACGCAATGTAAAAATATGAAGCAATAAAATTACACTCGCTCAAACTTTCATTCAACCATTGCGTAATCTTCAATATTAGCCCCAAACGGTTAACAATATTGCACAATTTGCAATATTGCGCAAAATGATTAGTCGTCTAGGGGCCGCCTTACGATGCGACTGAACAACAGACAGTCAAATATCCAAACATTTTTATTAGTAGGATAGAGAAGTGGTTAGTTAATAAGTAGAAGTAAATAATAATTCCTACTCTAATATTAGCAGCGCCCCGCGGGTTTACCCTCGCAGTTTCCGCTCCGGCGCTTCTACCGCCTAACGAAAAACGCTTTGATGCTTTGATATTGCTGTCTCTTTTCTTCTCGCTTGAAATGAAAGAGACGGCAATGCCAAAGCGTCAAAGCGTTTTTTCGTTAGGCGGTAGACCCCCCATTAATCTCTTGTGATAAAAAGTGTGTGTTATTCCAGACTATAAAATCTAACTAGTGTTCCCAATTTCAATCCGATTCGTTCAGACGTTCCGACGCCGATTGAGCAACAAACATCCAGACTTTCCTATTTATAATATTAGTAGGGTTTTATTTCATTTCAGTGTTTTAAGGTTTTAAATCTAACTAGTGTTCCCAAATCCGATTCGTTCAGACGTTCCGACGCCGATTGAGCAACAAACATCCAGTCTTTCCATCTATAATATTAGTAGGGTTTTATTTCATTTCAGTGTTTTAAACATGAATCTTGTTTGTTTTACCTGTGTGAGGTGTCGTCCACATCTCCTTTCCGCCTGTGATGCGCTAATTCCTGACGAGTGTAGCATTTTCGTTCACTGGTGAAAATCTGTAAAAAATATATCATAACATATCTATAATATTACGGTGTTCCCTACTCTCCCCTATTTCCTTTTCTTCTCCAATCCAAGACTCATGTAACAAAAAGAAAACGATTGACAAAGGTCACGGACCCCGGAGTCTGTGGAGCTGTAAAATTTAAATAAAAAAAAATAAAATAAAATATTACGGTGTGGGACAGAAATGCAGCCGTAGTGGAGGTGCTGGGCCGGGTGGACCCGGCTTAGGCAAATGACACAATTAGGCAAAGAATCGATGTCGAGTCGATTACTAGCGGAATCCCAACCGGTAGTGATCGGCTCAACAGATGAGCACTATAGTGCATTCCAATAAGCTGTGTAGAAAACCAAAACAAACCAAAACAAAGGTGATACCATAACATAAACATCGTTTAATCTTAGTATTTTTATGAAATAGCCTTAAAATATTTTTCACAAATAGAATTCGACTTTATTGCGATCTTAAATACCATATACTTAGATTTGTATTGATCAAATAATTCTATACTATCTTATTTTAAAAGTTATATAAAGTAATGGTAGGATGATAGAAATATGATTTTAAGTACTAGCAATTTGATCTGTGTTTCTCAAACTCTCAATGTTGCATTCAAGACATTTATACTTCTTTTCATAAAATTATTCTTATTAAGTACGCGCCTATTTTTCTAACATACCCATATTGCCCATCATGCCCATATTGTGAAAATGCCCATTTCCATTATATTCCAGTATGGATTAATTTTACTCTATTTATTTTTGTCATTAATTTAGAATTTTTAATTATAATGTAATTTGATTTTAGTATAATGTATTATTTGATTTTTATTGTAATGGGATTTTAAATTGACGTCTACTTTTTTTTAAATTATTGACTTGTATTGGTAATATTTGAATACCTTGAATATGACATGCAACTACTCGTTATCAATAAAAGAGTAAGAGTATGACTAAAGAACTCCGAGAAAAAGGTTTCTTGTGTCGTAACGAGTTGAGAGAAAATCGCAAACCTCTAAATACGTGTTCCACATTACGCTGTTTACTATCAAAAGCATGTATAGTTTTCACTCTAAAATGACATACATTTTGTGTTATTTTGATCGAAACTTTTGTATGTGTTTACAGAATATTACGTCATAGTGTAATGATCAGTTTTGGGTAGTACGAGGACAATTCGAACGAGATATTTTTTTTATAAATAAATACTGGTGGACAATTTACACACAATACCATCTGACCCCAAACTAAGCAAAGCTTGTGTGATGGCGGCCAGATAGCTGATATAATACTTATATAGTTTGAAATAAATTTTTATTATACATAGAAACACCCAGACACAGTGCAAACATTTGAATTCATCACACAAATATTTGCACTGGGTGGGAATCGAACCCACGACCCTCGGCTTCGCAGGTAGAGCTACTACCAACTAAGCCACGAGGCCAGTCTTATTTAATTATTGTTAAAAATAAAAGGAACGTTTTCACATAAGGAAACATCTAAATTACTTTTCTTCTAGTGTTACATTCTTCTCCGAACTCAAATGCTTTGCCTTTCCTTTTTTTACGTGGGGGAAATAAATGTACGTATGCCCGCCATATTCTCATTATGAAATGAGAGGAAATCTCCATCTACCCTCATTTGGGCTTCAAAAATTGCACGGTGACTAACACTACACACAAGACTAACCATATCACCAGGTTTCTCCAAACTAAGTGCGCTATGCACACATTTATTTATTAGAGGATTTCGCGACGCCGATAACCGTAAACTGGTTAGTTTTCGGTTATTGACATCGTGGTCATCGCGTCGTAGTTGAAATATATACCTATGTTTTTTATTTTCCAATGCTTCCCGAACCATTCTTGCGTAGTAATGACATTCGGTAGATAGAACCTTCGGGTCGTGGATCTCGATCCAATGACCAGTTTTAGCATCAATCAAATGTTCAGCAATTGCAGATTCTTGTGCCTGACGATTTTTTACAGCGGCAATGTGTTGATTGTTCCAAGTCCCAGCAGCAGTGGGAACATTTATTTGGGTGTTTATGATATGCATACATATATATTTAGCCTTTTTATGCGGCGAAAATTTAAAAGGGCAAGCAATGAAAGGTACTACAAACTATCTTGTAAAACAATGGTTGAGAAATGCTGGTCTGTCATATTTTGAGTGACATCGATTTGTTTACCTTTTATTCACAGAGATTTGGAATGAGGTATAGTATTAGGGTTAAAATGTTCCCAACTCCCCCCTTATTTTCCTCTTCTTCTGCTAATACAAGAAATATGTAAAAAGATATAAGATTTGAAATGACTAAAGTCACGGAACCTGGAGTCTGTGGAGTGGCAAATTTAAATAAAAAATATACAAATATTACGGTGTCATGTCATAGCTAGAGTCGTGGACGCAAGTACATAGTAAGTAGTGAGTACGCTTACTGAATCATAAGTTTTAGGCTTAATTCCCGATAACACGTAATAATTAAGTGTGATAATAATATTATTTAGATTTCTGCGACTGAGACAGATTTCTTATGAATGATGAAAATGATAATGATGAAAGTGTAAATGTTGAATAATGAGATATATTGCACCAATCCCAGCTTTTGAGATAAAGATGATTATGATGAAGACTTTTATCATAAGTATATTTACGTTGAGTCTTCTTCTACTTGATGATGAACTTCTTGACTAGACTATATTTATAACACTCGTATCTGAAAAAACCGCCTCATTCATTTATTTTTCCGGGTGACGAGCTCTGTGCAGTGCTAGGCTATTTTGAAACTGGCATGACACTGTGCGGTTATGGGCAGACGAGTTATTCACTGTCAGTCACAAGTTTTGTTCGTCACTCATAACGCTTTTAGTTAAAATGAAAATTGTAAATACTCGATATACATAATTACCTATATACTGAACTAGCGGCCCGTCCCGGCTTCGCACGGGGTCAATATTTTTTGATAAGTAGGTATGCTAAATGAAACGTACATGACCAAATTTTTCCAAATTATCAAAATTAGAAACCAAAACTTTAAAGAGTAAAAACATTAAACTGGCTGGCCTGGTGGCTTAGTTGGTTGAGGGCCGTTTTGTAAAGCGGCGGTTTAACGATCAGCCGGATTGAATACGGCTGATTAAAAAACCGCCGGAATGAATTCGACGCCATACGTCATTCAACACGGCTAGCCGTTAAGTAATAAAGCGAGAGATTAGCCGCCTCTTTCACAATTTTTAGTTCCGATTCTTAACACTCATGGCATTGCCTGACATAACAACAACTATGGCATTGAATAGGTACTGCAAGTGTGTTGCTAAATTGCTAAAGTGACAGTGGATTCTGGAGTTCGGAGGGATTGTACACAATATTATTGGAGTGTCACTTGTCACCCTGGGTGTTACTTGGAAACTATTTCGTTTCCACCGTCCACCTTGTTAAGACTAAATCGGACCGGGTTGGTTACATGAGACCCAGATCCGACTCGGAGCACACCGACTCCATATAGTCTTGGCGCTACTACCTCTGGAGTGTATTAAAAAAATGCGGGAGCCAGAAGCTCAAGGGAGGTCCTGAGTGGAGCAAGCCATGCAAGTAGCCGTAGTGTATCGCAGGCCGAGTATGGAGAAGCGACACTCAGGGCTGACCGCAGAGCTTCTGGCGGGAGCCCACCCGGAGTCAAATCTGGATGATAGACCCTTGTCTATGGAAGTGCACCATGTTTCTTAGGTGTACCGTCACCGATATCAATTTATGGGCTTTCAAACTTTATGAGAGAGGTAAAATGTTGTAAAAAAATATTAAGGAATACCGTAAGTAATCGGTCAGTTTTTTCGGATGAATGAAATTAATTTTGATTTTGTTTATTTAAATTATGTTTTTTTAAATTTGGTCACCCTATAATATAAGCAGTAACACAATACGGCTGAACGTGGGCCGCCTTATTGAAGAACGTATCGCAATGACAATGCGGCTAATCGTTGAACCGCCGCATTACAAAAAGGCACTATTTTTCAAAACGGCTAGCTGTAATGTAATACGGCGGAAACAAAATAATAATATTACCATAAATCGTAGAACCTAAGATAGGCCCTACCAAACTTCAGGGCGCACGCAATCATGTCAACGTTGGGAAGAGTGAGCTCACTCTTTCCGTTCTAGTCGGTTGCAGGACGCGGTGGACGCCGGACGTTTTTACCTATCATTATTCGTTGTCAATAACCAAAATAAGTAGCACCACAGCAAATCTCGCCGCTAGCGATTGTACGGGTCAAGTAGATTGGTTTTATGTAAACCAGATACGATACACACAGAGACGCAGTTTATTACCGATGTCAAGGTGCTCTGGGCACATCTATTGATTTATATCGATGAATATTACCACAAACAACTCTCAGCCTCAACGGACACCGGGAAATTGAAGCTTCTCTCAAAGGGATTTCCCATTGGCTATAATTTTGTAACAAACCCCCGTCTCGGCATGCGGCTTGGTAAGTTTCTTTTACACGATTTTAAAGTCTTGGAACCATGTACCAACGCGGTAGGTACATGATAAAAAAGTATTCTGAGATAACAACACTCTGACTGGGAAGGATGAACGCTGTACACTCTTCCTAATTCTACATCTACCATAGATCGTAGAACCCAAGATTGGCCTTCCCAAACTTCAGAGCGCACGTAATCGTGTCAAAGTTGGGAAGAGTGAGTTCACTCTTTCCGTTCTAGTCGGTTGCAGGACGCGGTGGACGCCGGACGTTTTTACCTATCATTATTCGTTGTCAACAACCAAAATAAGTAGAACCACAGCAAATCTCGCCGCTAGCGATTATAGGGGTCAAGTAGATTGGTTGTTTGTAAACCACTTACGATACACACAGAGACGCAATTTATTACCAATTTCAAGGTTCTCAGGGCACATCCATTGATTTGTATCGCTGGCATTGTACTGCCACGTTGCGCCGCGCCGCGCTACAGTCGGCGCGCCACGCCGGCCCGTCGCGTCGATAATTATTATTTCGACAGGATGGAATTTTTTAACTTCGTAATATCTTTTGAATGCAATGTCCGATTTTAATAATTCAAAAAGGAATCAGTAGGTATTAAAGCAATCTTGAATACGAAATAGTTTATTTGGATAAGAATTAATACAAATGTATGGATAACATGGTCTGAATTTGATCGGCATTTTTATCTTCTTTTAAAATATAAAAAAACAGTTGTAGCGACGTAATTACAGTAGTTAGACATATGGTCTCGCGAGGTTTTTTGTAGATTTTAATACGTTTTATAATATTGTAGAACATTGTTTTGTTCTATCATTGGTACTTTCCGCAGCGTATGCGATGAAAGCCATTTTATGGCTGTTTTTTTTATACCTTGCGTTGGTTTTAGTAAAGAAATGAAAGTAATTCTAATTTTTTCTCGTAATAAAAGTAGCCTATGTTACTCAGTGATAATGTAGCTCTCTTTTGGTAAAAGAATTTTTGAAATCGGTTCAGTAGTTTTTGAGTTTATTACATACATACAAAAATACAAATCTTTCCTCTTTATAATATTAGTATAGATATATAACAGACACTAGCTACGCTCCGCGAGTTTTAACGATAATTTATTTTCGTCAAACATGATTCACGCAAGTGAATCATTTCACTTGACCGCCATCCGCCTTATGTTAAACGACGATTCGGTCTGCGATGGAACGTGTTTACCTAGAAGAAACCGATTCACTCTCGATTT
Organism: Ectropis crepuscularia; assembly: GCA_963693475.1. Lineage (NCBI taxonomy): Eukaryota > Metazoa > Arthropoda > Insecta > Lepidoptera > Geometridae > Ectropis > Ectropis crepuscularia. The sequence goes on from OY856345.1 coordinate 10,206,936, forward strand.
GCAAACACAAAGATTGGTATCTCATGGGTACCACTAACGGTAACGGGATAAAAATGGTCATGTGTTTTGTTAATTCAGGATACTTTCTTTGTATTTAATTACATTAATATCCGTTGAGCGTTTAAAGAGATACGTGGGAATAAACATACACGATTACGTATACACCGTTCCGTCTTTAAAATTGTAGTGTGACGACAAATTCTATAATTGGAGATTGTTTGAGAAAATATAACAGCTGCGATTAAAACCACTACTACATACGATTTTTATCGCATTTGTATTTTATTGTAAACATCGATAGTATTGTTAATTAATTTCTGTTGTGTTTTCATTATTGGTTATTATTACAACATGCTATCAAGTATTGTACAAGTGATATCATCCAATTCTTTTTGACCACGATTTTGGAGTTTCTATCTTATGAAACGTTAAATTAGGATTATTATTTGCCACTACGTTTCATAATTATTCTAACACCATACATTATTTCAAAAAGAAATGCAATGGAATAAATTAAGAGAAAAAAGGAAAGAATAAGAAACCACTGTTATGCCCCCTATACATACTGGTCGAGCGCCGGCGAGTGAAGGCCAATGCCAGTGTGTGGAGGGGCTATTTGCCTTGACTTGTGATCACTCGCCGTCGCTCGCCTAGTTGGCCGAGTGACGGCAAGTGGCCAGTGTGTGTAGGACTCATTTGCCTTGACTCGTCTCCGCTTGCCGCCGCTCGTGACCACTTGCCTCGATTCGGACCGGTGTCGGTTTTTGTGCACAAAACAAAGGCGCTCGTATTGGCCTGCGCTCGGCCAGTGTGTGGATACTACCACTCGCCATGTATGTACCGTTTTGTAAACGCTCGCGTTGGCCTCCACTCGGCCAGTGTAGGTATATGGCGCTTTTCAAGATGCAAAGATACCAAAGACAGTTCCCAATTTCACCATAGGTGGCGTCAATGTTTTATTTTGTTAGAGAAAGGGGTTTGGGTACTTTTGTATGGGCCCGTGGCGTCGTTTTTTTTTTTAGCGGCCAGAGATCTGTTACCATTTTCTTGTAACAATAAAATACCCCGATGCTATCTGTGCAATCGGATTTGCTCTAAGTCATATCGGAGCTGAGTTATAGCCTGTCAAAGTTATTTATTTTTTTGATTTTTTGTATGGGCAAGTGGCGTCGTTTTTTTATTTTAGCGGCCATCGATCAGTTATCACTTTCTTGTAACAATAAAATACCCTGATGCTATCTGTGCAATCAGATTTGCTGTAAGTAATATCGGATCTGAGTTATGGCCCCTCAAAGTTTTTTTTTTTGGTTTTCTTTGTATGTACTAGTGGCGCCATTTCCTATAGCGGCCAAACATCCGTTAGCACTTTTGCGAAACATTATTTTTACCCTAAGGTACCTGTGTAATCAGATTTGTTGCAAACTATATCGGAGCTGAGTTATGGCCACTTAAAGTTTTTTTTTTGGTTTTCTTTGTATGGACTAGTGGCGCCATTTCCTACAGCGGCCAAACATCCATTAGCACTTTTATGAAACATTATTTTTACCCTAAGGTACCTGTGTAATCAGATTTGTTGCAAACTATATCGGAGCTGAGTTATGGCCACTTAAAGTTTTTTTTTTGGTTTTCTTTGTATGGACTAGTGGCGCCATTTCCTACAGCGGCCAAACATCCATTAGCACTTTTGTGAAACATTATTTTTACCCTAAGGTACCTGTGTAATCAGATTTGTTGCAAACTATATCGGAGCTGAGTTATGGCCACTTAAAGTTTTTTTTTTGGTTTTCTTTATATGGACTAGTGGCGCCATTTCCTACAGCGGCCAAACATCCATTAGCACTTTTATGAAACATAATTTTTACCTTAAGGTACCTGTGTAATCAGATTTGTTGCAAACTATATTGGAGCTAAGTTATGGCCACTCAAAGTTTTTTTTTTGGTTTTCTTTGTATGTACTAGTGGCGCCATTTCCTACAGCGGCCAAACATCCGTTAGCACTTTTATGAAACATTATTTTTACCCTAAGGTACCTGTGTAATCAGATTTGTTGCAAACTATATCGGAACTGAGTTATGGCCACTTAAAGTTTTTTTTTTGGTTTTCTTTGTATGGACTAGTGGCGCCATTTCCTACAGCGGCCAAACATCCATTAGCACTTTTGTGAAACATTATTTTTACCCTAAGGTACCTGTGTAATCAGATTTGTTGTAAACTATATCGGAGCTGAGTTATGGCCACTTAAAGTTTTTTTTTTGGTTTTCTTTATATGGACTAGTGGCGCCATTTCCTACAGCGGCCAAACATCCATTAGCACTTATATGAAACATAATTTTTACCTTAAGGTACCTGTGTAATCAGATTTGTTGCAAACTATATCGGAGCTAAGTTATGGCCACTCAAAGTTTTTTTTTTGGTTTTCTTTGTATGTACTAGTGGCGCCATTTCCTACAGCGGCCAAACATCCGTTAGCACTTTTATGAAACATTATTTTTACCTTAAGGTACCTGTGTAATCAGATTTGTTGCAAACTATATCGGAGCTGAGTTATGGCCACTTAAAGTTTTTTTTTTGTTTTCTTTGTATGGACTAGTGGCGCCATTTCCTACAGCGGCCAAACATCCGTTAGCACTTTTATGAAACATTATTTTTACCTTAAGGTACCTGTGTAATCAGATTTGTTGCAAACTATATCGGAGCTGAGTTATGGGCCCTAAAAGAAAACCAAAAAAAATACTTTGAGGGGCCATTACTCAGCTCCGATATAGTTTGCAGCAAATCTGATTACACAGGTACCTTTAAGTAAAAATAATGTTTCATAAAAGTGCTAACGAATGTTTGGCCGCTGTAGGAAATGGCGCCACTAGTACATACAAAGAAAACCAAAAAAACAACTTTGAGGGGCCATTACTCAGCTCCGATATAGTTTGGAGCAAATCTGATTAGACAGGTACCCTAAGGTAAAAATAATGTTTCATAAAAGTGCTAACGAATGTTTGGCCGCTGTAGGAAATGGCGCCACTAGTACATACAAAGAAAACCAAAAAAAAAACTTTGAGGGGCCATAACTCAGCTCCGATATAGTTTGCAGCAAATCTGATTACACAGGTACCTTTAAGTAAAAATAATGTTTCATAAAAGTGCTAACGAATGTTTGGCCGCTGTAGGAAATGGCGCCACTAGTACATACAAAGAAAACCAAAAAAACAACTTTGAGGGGCCATTACTCAGCTCCGATATAGTTTGGAGCAAATCTGATTAGACAGGTACCCTAAGGTAAAAATAATGTTTCATAAAAGTGCTAACGAATGTTTGGCCGCTGTAGGAAATGGCGCCACCAGTACATACAAAGAAAACCAAAAAAACAACTTTGAGGGGCCATTACTCAGCTCTGATATAGTTTGGAGCAAATCTGATTAGACAGGTACCCTAAGGTAAAAATAATGTTTCATAAAAGTGCTAACGAATGTTTGGCCGCTGTAGGAAATGGCGCCACTAGTACATACAAAGAAAACCAAAAAAAAAAACTTTGAGGGGCCATAACTCAGCTCCGATATAGTTTGCAGCAAATCTGATTACACAGGTACCTTTAAGTAAAAATAATGTTTCATAAAAATGCTAACGAATGTTTGGCCGCTGTAGGAAATGGCGCCACTAGTACATACAAAGAAAACCAAAAAAACAACTTTGAGGGGCCATTACTCAGCTCCGATATAGTTTGGAGCAAATCTGATTAGACAGGTACCCTAAAGTAAAAATAATGTTTCATAAAAGTGCTAACGAATGTTTGGCCGCTGTAGGAAATGGCGCCACTAGTACATACAAAGAAAACCAAAAAAAAAAAACTTTGAGGGGCCATTACTCAGCTCCGATATAGTTTGCAGCAAATCTGATTACACAGGTACCTTTAAGTAAAAATAATGTTTCATAAAAGTGCTAACGAATGTTTGGCCGCTGTAGGAAATGGCGCCACTAGTACATACAAAGAAAACCAAAAAAACAACTTTGAGGGGCCATTACTCAGCTCCGATATAGTGTGGAGCAAATCTGATTAGACAGGTACCCTAAGGTAAAAATAATGTTTCATAAAAGTGCTAACGAATGTTTGGCCGCTGTAGGAAATGGCGCCACTAGTACATACAAAGAAAACCAAAAAAAAAAACTTTGAGGGGCCATAACTCAGCTCCGATATTACTTACAGAAAATCTGATTGCACAGATAGCATCAGGGTATTTTATTGTTACAAGAAAGTGATAACAGATCTCTGGCCGCTAAAATGAAAAAACGACGCCACTTGCCCATACAAAAAATCCAAAAAATAAATAACTTCGACAGGCTATAACTCAGCTCCGATATGACTTAGAGCAAATCCGATTGCACAGATAGCATCTGGGTATTTTATTGTTACAAGAAAGTGATAACAGATCTCTGGCCGCTAAAATGAAAAAACGACGCCACTTGCCCATACAAAAAATCCAAAAAATAAATAACTTCGACAGGCTATAACTCAGCTCCGATATGACTTAGAGCAAATCCGATTGCACAGATAGCATCAGGGTATTTTATTGTTACAAGAAAGTGATAACAGATCTCTGGCCGCTAAAAAAAAAAACGACGCCAACTTTACCCAAACCCTTTTCACAAATCACAAAAAACAAACAGTGGTGCCAATTTGCATCTGTAAAACGCTTCACTCATTACAGTATTAGCGAGATAAGATTATAATTTTACAACTTATAGTGACGATGACAATCTGGAATAAGGTGGAAATTTAAATATGTGATAAGTAGGTACCAATTTCTTCGGTGAGAGTATATTTTAAGTTTTACTTTAACTGGCTCTCATAGCATGCGCAGCTCCAGGGGGGGGGGGGGGGGGTCACGGGGATATGACTAGAATTCGACCCCCCCAAAATTCGCGGCTGGGACCGCGCCTGTCTCATAGTACAAACTCTTGTTTATTTTTAGCCTAGATAGTGTTGTGCGAGGCATATTATTCCAACCACTACCAATATTTATATTTGTTTTTTACGAGCTGACCCGAACTTCATACCACCATATTTCATAATTCATTTATAATGTCAATCTGTCGATGTTTTAACATTCCTAGTGGTTGTTTAATCCCTTTTTACGAAAATTACGCGGACGACGTATGAAATTTCGAACAAAAAGCAGAAAAAATGTACAACAATGTATGAACAACATTCCAGGAAACTTCAGAGAGCCCATTCAAAAGCAACCAATCTTCGTATTTGTGTTGAAGAGGTTTTTTGTTTGAACGCGCTAAACTCTGGAACTGCTGGATCGATTTAAAAAAAATGTTCAACCTTTGAGTGCTGTAGGGTATATACCTATTATGTGCCTTGGGCGAAGCCGGGCAGACCTCTAGTATAAATATTTAAAAGTATATAAATGACAAAAAGCTTGTAGTTAAAAATACATAAATGACAGAAGGCCCATCTAGATAGATATAGATCTTCTTCAATGTAATTAATAGTTAGTAAATGGAAATGGAACTCTGACATGTCTGCGCCATGGACGTATAAAAAAAGTCGGACGTAGTCTCGCTAAAACAAAAACTGTGTCCATCGAGTCGGCCACATCATAAACACGTGTGCGCTGTCACATACAGGCTGACACGCACACATCAGTGGGTCATTACACGCTACTTGTGTATATGTGTGCGTGTCAGCCTATCAGTGACAACCTGACAACCCACACATGTTAATGTGGCCGACTCTAGTGACACAGTTTCTGCTTTAGCGAGACTACGTCCGACTTTTTTATACGTCCATGGTCTGCGCACGTTCAAAGTCAAAATAAAGTGCCGTATCGACATAAATGTGCACAAGCGCTACGGCGATACTTGGCGTATTTCGACGACACTGTATTCCTCTGTCGAGGGTACCAACAGGTGGGGCGGTATAATTGCCCTGTTAAAAAAAAATCGCTGATCACCTAACCTTAAGTTTTAGTTCATTCAAAACAAGTTCATCCGTAGTATTGTTGGCGCCCACGTATGAGCGGAACATTTACTTGGACTGTGAACTCGAGTTACCCTTGCAAATTAGGTCATCATGTCATGAAATTCCCGTTGTTTTAATGAATCTTTCCACCACGCCAAGCCCGGTGTAGTCGGAGCATCTGATTACTTTCCGAATTCAGCACTCGATACGAGACGTACTGAGAAAGAGAGTAGACGTCCTGGACGACCCCATAGCTACCGCTACATCGGCAGCGCTGTTGTCAGCAGAGTCCTCAGCTCCCGGAAATAGTAATTTAACTTCCAGTAACCAATCAGCTGACTCAAGATTTGTCTTAAAAATAAGTCAGTCTTGTAGGTATTTCATTTTTGTAATTATTTCTGTTTTTGAACTGAAAACTTCTTTGGCGCACCACAACATATTTTTCGTGGGCTGTGAATTGAATTCTAGCATCACGCTTGGGAATGATAAGAAATCTTCAGGTAAACTCAGGACCACGCCCATTGGCCATCTACAAACGCAGAGCATTTCCAATTGGCATTCTCCTGGTTCAACCTCATAGTTTCCAAAGTGAGCTATCAAATTTTGAGTCATAAGTTTTTACTTCTATCGGCAGTTTCTATGACTGCCAATTTTTTTGTTTATAACATTACCTTGTATTTTTTTAGTATTAAAAATCAAATTAAAAATTTACAAAAACCAAATATGAATTAATAAAATTTAACACACCTTCAAATGTTTGACGCAGAGATCACAGTAATATCTCTCATGGACCTTCCTCACGTGATCGTTGAGCATACTGAAGTTCCGAAATGGAGGTGCCTTAGCACAGATGCTGCAACGGTCTTCTAACAAATCATCATATGCATGCTTAATTTCCTCACTGCAAAACCCAATCTTGAATTGTCGTTCAAACAACCGGTCAGTGAACACTCGGTTTCGGAGATCCTTATATGGTTCTATGATATCCGTAAACACCACCTGTAAAAACAAATTAATGAATGAAAACCATAGAACTTGAACAGGCTTGACTACATATTGTATTTATCTAGTAACTGAACTTTTGAACACATTACACTGATTGAGTAACAAATATCTAAACATTTGCATTGATAATTTAAGTAGGATTACTACCTGCTAAATGTAATTACGTAAACTAGTTTACTTGGTATTTTTAAGTCCACAAATAAGTTACTATTCCCAGTAGGGTCATTCCATGAGAAACGCTACTCAAGGTGAAAAAATGAATATCTTCTTTTTACATTAAATTTGATGAAATTTGAAAGAAAACATTCCAAATTATAACGTACTGCAACAGAGTATATTATATGTATGAGTAGAAATGTATAAAAAGATTTTATTTTATTTTTTTGGATTATTACTACATTTTTTTAAAGAAGTTTGTGATTTAGCAGTTATATTACAGAAGACTTTTAGTAGTTACGTTTATTTGTCCCTCGTCTCTTTTTAAGAAACTTTTTAAGTTTTGATAACTAAGAATTCATTGTAATTATCTCTAATTGTATTTTTTTTTAATTTATAGTACCTAGAAGCTTAAAAAACACCCCATAAAATATTAATTTTCGTACTCGTAACACCCGAAACGAAACGCGGTAACACCCGAAACAAATAATAATATAAAAAAATAATAGTAAAACGTTGTTTGTGAAAATGATTATGTCATATATGGTTAGTAAATATTATACTTTTGCAGGCCTGAAAGTTTTAGGAATAGTTCCCTAAGAAAATTCGCAGATTTTTTAACAAATGTAAAAATACTCAGAACATAGAGAACAATTGTGTAACACCCGAAACGCACACTTTTCGACTTAAAAAGCCATGTTTCGATGTGCTAAACTATAATCATTTTACAATTTAGATAAAACAACTAAAAACGCATAGATTAAAACACTTTTTTTGTTAAAATATTATTGCTAAGTACAAAAAAAATATACTTTTGTTGTACGAATGTAACACCCGAAACGATGGAATGACCCAGTAGATAAATTCAATGTCAATATTTTACACATCATTTTTTTTTAATCATCTAACATTCAATCACATCTTGACTCTTTGCTAAGTATGCCTGGGGAAACATCACACGTTTCTCCTTTCCTGGTTATTCTATATAGGCCAAGCAATAGCATACAACTATTACTGTGTTCCAGATTGAAGGGCAATGTTTTCCGTGACAGGACAAGACAAGGAAATAAATTACATGAAGTATATCTATCTCTAGGTGATGAGAGCAGTGCTAGCTGGGCAGTGAATGACAGAAATAAATTTTAGGCACGAGTGTTGCTTATCATCAGGTACATGTTTTGCTCAACCTAATTAAATATTGGTGGACAATTCACACACAACACCATCTTACCCTAAACTAAGCAAAGCTTGCATGATGGCGGCCAGATAGCTGATATAATACTTATATAGTTTTAAATACATACTTATACATAGAAATACCCAGACACAGTGCAAACATTTGAACTCATCACACAAATATTTGAACTGGGTGGGAATCGAACCCACAACCCTCGGCATCGCAGGCAGAGCTACTACCCACTAAACCACGAGGCCAGTCAGAACCTGCGACTGACTATGAAAATAACTATGCAGAAAATAACTATGACTGGCCTCGTTGGTAGTAGCTCTGCCTGCGAAGCCAAGGGTCGTGGGTTCGATTCCCACCCAGCGCAAATATTTGTGTGATGAATTCAAATGTTTGCACTGTGTCTGGGTGTTTCTATGTATAATAAGTATGTATTTAAAACTATACAAGTATTATATCAGCTATCTGGCCGCCATCATACAAGCTTTGCTTAGTTTGGGGTCAGATGGTGTTGTGTGTGAAATGTCCACCAATATTTATTTATTTATTATTTAAAATGTATATTATGTCGAATTTATGAAAAGATGTTTGTCATATTATCATCAATGGGAAATAGGTTTGGTAAGATTATTATAAGTGGACCTAGACATTTTTTTTGTGTAGGGACTTATAACAAGTTGAGAGGATCTGTACTATAGACGCGCCCCACCAATTTTTGGTTTATGGGATCTTGTTTGCTCCGAGCATCAGTCGCGAACCATTCACCAGTCATTGTAGTGTGCGTGTGCATTCATAGGTAATTAGTGTGTTCCGATAACACTCATACATTGACAGAAGCTTGCACACATATACTATAAACGGTTAGGAGGAATAGTGGGGCGCGTCTACGTGGATTGCACTATCTGTACCTAGTTAACTTAATGATCCTTTACAGTTAAAGGCTTACTTTAGAATATAACATATGTCCAGTTCTACACCAAAAAGTCTAAGTTGAATATTACCATAACGTTGTCTAATCTAATGTGTATTTGTGCTTGAAAATAAAATGTATAGCCATTTGGAGAACTGTTCTTTCAAGTAGGTATTGTGAAATTTACTTATCAAAATTGGTGTAGTGCTGTAGTGATACCTCACTGGCACTGGCGAAATTACAGTAACATTACCAAATGGAAGCTATAAGAAAAAGTTGACGATTACCTCATATGTACAAACACAACTGGGTTTTCAGAATTCTCTCTTTTAAATATCAATGTAAATACCAAGGGGTTTCCCCCATGTGTTGTGATTTACAACAAGGAACACAAGGTAAATGTTACATGTTAATACTATGTAAGCAAAATTAAAAATTACTGACTTTATTAGTTAATACTAGGAATGCTATGAAAGGTCCCTTATGCTGTTGTGCTATAACAAACAGTCGGTGGTTAAACATAGTTGATATACAATATCAGAGAAGACTTATTGATTTAAAATTACTACAGATAGATGCTTGGACCAAGAAGTATTGCACAATATTCGTAATTTGGTTGGTGTAAGTAATAGAAATAAGTACATACGTAGGGTCGATGAAATTTTCGAATTCAAAAAACTTACCCGCGCAAGGTCCTGGCGGCAGATAGGGCACTCATTTTGCAGGCACAGTACTCGCATCCGAGTTGAACACTCAAAACATACGGGATGGTCGCATTCGCCAATCGAATAGTACAAAACGTTCTTGAAACATACTACGCAAGTGTTGTCGTTCGCCTGGTCGGCCATGGTAAGCGAGTGATGGAGATGTTCTGTAATAAATGTAATAAATGTAATAAATGTAATATTGATGCTGTGTTAGTTACGTGGTAAATTATTACGTAGACATTGAAAATAATTTACTACACCTGCGGATAAAACGAGAGGACGAAAATTTCGCAGGACAGCGCTGTAATCAAAATTTGACAGTGACAACTCAGAACTGAAACTGATTGACACCGTAGCACCGTACCCAAAAAAAATTTCTGTGATGGCAGTCAATTTCACAATAGATTTGGTAGAAAAAAATTGCTAATTTAAAGTGTGTTTCTACCTTTATACATGTACTTTTTTTTGTACCTGTTTTTTGAACCAGTTGCAAAAGAGAACAAAATTGTTTTAAAAGTAAAAGTTCTTGTCATATTGTCTATGGGTTTCCTAACGACGGTTTGTTTGAAAATCATTTTGGTTTGAATAAACTGAAAGTGGATAATTTTGTTACTTTAAAAATTGACCGATATTTCGTTAGGAATATTACAGTAAAATGATAAGTGTCACGATAAATAGTTGAAGTGTTTGGTATTACGTACAGTGAAAATGTATTTCCAGGTCAGTAAACCATACATTTTGAATCAAATCATGAAAATTTTATCGTTCGATATTTTTGCTAGGACCATAACAAAGATTATATTTGATTTTATCGTCAGACATGAGATTATCCAATAATAGTATTTCCCAATTTTATAGATTGAAAATACGCCTGAACACATACGAAGGGCACGGCGTGTCGAAAAAGCGCCCAGAGAGTATCCGAAAGAAGAATGTCCTCGCCTTACGTTGGCGCCTTTCTCTAGACCACCTCAAGTAGTTTTTGAAAATGTTATCATCGGTACATCTTGTGAGAAAGTCTTGGAGGTGGTCAATCCCTCAAAACAAACGCAACTGGTGAGTAAACATCGTCATTGCGAGCTTTATCTTTGGTGTAGTACTTTAGATACATAAAAATAGGCGATTATGGTATAATTTATTCGTCTTGACAAATCATTCAAATAGTTCACATTCAAACTATGTATGCCATGTACAAACATGGTTAAGGCTAAGATAATCATCTCGTTCATTTACTACTTTAATAATCACATAAGCTCGGAATGCTATATAGTTCACATTAACTGACTGCATAGACCAGGCGCGGTCCCAGCGTCGAATTTTGGAGGGGGTCCAGTCCAGACCAGTACAGAACCTCCGATTTTGGGGAGGTCACGAGTAGAAATAGAATAAATCGAGTAAAAAAGACTACTAGTAGCGCCCCATTTTAATGTAACGTATACGATTTTGGAGGGGGGTCATGCCCCCTGAGACCCTTCCCCCTCCTCCCTTCAGAGTCTGTAGGGAGGAGGGGGAAGGGTCACAGCGGTCTGAAGTTCAGACCGCTCATGGCATAGACATTGCCCTACACTAGTTATAGTAATTGCAAGAAAGTTTTGTAGTTAAATGGTGGAGTGAGTCCCTGATATTTCAATGCCTGTGATGACTTAACATTATGCATTTTCCTGTCTCAGTGACTTGAATTTTCTATGCTGTTTTATTTTATGAACAAAGTATTACAAAAAAATTAAAGAAAAAATTGCCAATTTGCCATAAATATCTCATTTTAAAATGAGATTTTATTGTATGTGTATATCTTATTGGAAAACCAGTTGTATAACAAAGATATAAACTTCTTAGCATTCCATAGATTCAATGTGCGGGTGCCAGGTCCATAGTGTGGCAGAGAGAGAAATCCTGAGTATATCCCGAGACTTGTGACACAGGTGCAGGCTTAATGGGCCCCTTTCTGACATACATCACACTCACCTTCACTACTCGTGTTTCTCTCCCTGCCCAAGTGCCCAGCCTAATCTGATATGAAGATATGAACCTACTAGTGCAGATTTAGATACTCTTTGTAGTATAGAACTTACTGCACTTCTGGACAAGCCAAGGTCTTTCAGCAGGATATAGAGAGATAGAAAACAAATTTCTTAATCTGTAAAGCACCAGGTGGCAAACATGTTAACAGCTATCACTGTCTGTATCATACTGTGTATATATCATAGTGCCTTATTTTTACCTACATTCTGCATGATGTTAAGCCGTGATGCATTGTATTACACAAATGAAATAGATTCATTTTGGGCATTGGGAGATTTTTTACTATTAGTGGGCTGGCTTATATATGACCAAAACTCACCTTTCTGATTCAGTTAAGTTAAAGCTGCAATGAATTTGTGTGAAGATACCTAGTCACCCTGTTTTTGAAAAATACAATATGTAATCTTAATCAACCATGAGTAGTTGGTGATTTCAATCTCTCAGGTCTGGAAAAAAAAATAACTGCTATAGATTACAATGTTGAACTACCACTGCAAGTACTTTTTCTTCCACAGATCACACTTGGTAAAGCTTTACCACCCGGTTTAGTTGTCCAGCTACCAGGAGAATGGATGGAAGTTGAACCTGAATCTTGCTATGAGCTGGTGATGATGTGGACACCAACTCAGCCCACAGCCATGCGAGAGACTATAAGATTCACTAATGAAAATAGGGGGAGATATGATGTCAATGTTGTGCTAAAATCAGCCATGGTTAGTATTTTGTTGATTGAAATTGATTTTATGGAACTGAAAAAAAAGTTGTTATCCCTCTCACAAAAATAATTTGAAAATATGTTAAACATTCATTGGCTTGCATTTAAATCTGATTTTTACCTGACTGAAGGGTTACGTTTTTCGCGCTGATCTTGTATGTTTGTAAATTTCTTTATCCCCACGTATCTTCCAAATGGCTGGATGGATTTTGACGATTCAGATATCATTACATTTGTCACAATTACCCAAGTGTCCTTAGATAGGTGTTAAATAAAAAAATCTACATAGCCGATTTTTGACGCAAAATTGTAATTAGTTGAAAAACATAATTTTATCACATAGAACATTCTTTCGTTGTTTTGTTTGCGTTCGCAAAGATTCTATGGAATATTTAATATGGAAAACGCTAAGAACAATCTTTCGTTTACATTAAAAGATCGAGAAAGAATGCTCTTGTTCCAGCTCTAGCTCTATGTTCATTCAGTTTAAATCGGCCTTAATGTAGTAACGTTTTAGTACATACTTTATTTTGTCAATCATGTTTCGGTCCTTGTAGTGTTTTTCTTATCTTTTGTTTGTTAGTCGGGTTATATTATTTATTTTATTGTTCATCAGTGGTAACCAATAAACAAAATTTAACGTGATAAGGGATCATTACAAAACAAGTCTATATTGAGAAAACCATTTTTAGTTATCTGAAATACAAATCTCTGTATAAAAAAAATATTTTGTCACTAGTGTTATACCAAGTCAGTGGACTTATTTCTGTTACAGAACATAAAGGGAAAAACCACAAAATCCAAAAGTTTCAAAACATCACCTGGGAAAATGAAGACAAAAAAGGTTCAAATGAAAAAATCTCCAGTTGCAATATACAAAAAGAAAGCTGAAATTATTTATCATACAACTACAAAAGTACAGAAAACTGTAGTTCAGTCTGTACAGCACAAAGCTTACCAAACTTACAGTAAGGAAAACTTTGACAGGCATGATTACACCTTGGATTCCAATCAGGACAAATGCCCTTTTGGGTCCCCGTCTAGTTTAAACATGAATTTTGATACATCGGAAATATTTTCGAACGTTCGAAAGACCAATATTTTACAAGAGACATATGATAAATCATATGATGTCATCAACAGGGACTCAACTATGCCTCTCAATGTTTTAAAAGCTTCAAACAAGGCAAATTACAACTCACCTACTTCAGATATATTTGATAACTTAAGCTACACTCCATTAAAGAGTGCTGCATCTAAAGTGGATAAACTAGACAAAGGACCCAGAGTTATCATAAGTGTTAACTCTGAAAGTGATTTGGATGACAGTATAGATGTCAAGACCAGTAACAAAGAAAATCAACCACACTCCATCATGGCTGTGACATCTCAACTGCAAAACAATTGGCTTACACTAAACAATACACACATTGAACATTACTGCATGGAGACTCCCACAATAATAAACAAAAAACATCCAAATACTTCCTCGCCTAAAGAAAATAACAGCCCAAATTTCTCAATTAACACTGACTTTTCACGTATCAGTGATCTATCATTCAATCCTCAACGGTACTCTACAGAGCGAAAGTGTTTTCCTAAGATCAATGAAACTCATGAGGCATTAAATGACAAGTTGAGCTCTGACACGTACACTAAAGATTCGCCAAACACTCCGAAAGAATTTCAGTCTTACCAAGCGGCTTTTGAGAGGCCACCACACTATTTTAGTAGAGAGCAGCCAAAATACCGCCAGTCTTTATTTAGGGAACAAAGAGATGTTTACGATAAGAATTACGCTAATCCTTGGCAAAATGAATTTAAAATTGATGCTAGGTCTCCGCCCCGGTCGATAACTCCGCCACTTCAGTCCATTCCTGAAGAAAGTGCCCAATTTTCAAATACTCAAGTGTTTGATAAAACTGATCACCAAATGGCGACATTTACTATCGATCGTACATTTGATAAAACTCACGATAAAAGTTCAAATAGCACAAGACAAACATGGTCCAAAAAGAATATCAGGGTTGAACCAGATGTCTGGAAAGTACCCATAGCATATGTAAAAAAATCTCTAAAACCAAAATTAATTAATAAATCCATTGATTCGAGAGACGGTAGACTATCCACAAATACAACGTTTGAAAGTAATAAATCAATAATTCAAAACTTAACTGCTAACCAGATAGGGAATGTGTATTCTCAAACTTCAACAGTTGATCCGTTTTTGTCCGCTACTTATTTCTATGATGAAGAAGCTGTTCACAAATGTGAAGATGAATTCAAAAGATGGCTTAACTGCATTCTTACTCCGCCTGCCGATCTTGACAGCAACGTAGAGCAGAAGATTGACGTAGGAAAAGCTTGGATTGAGAGTAGAAATAAGGAAGTTCCACTCGCCCCTACTAAGGAACAAGTTTCGAACGCTTACCACAACAGCCACAGACTGGAGAGCCTCCGCCGTTCTGCTAGAAGCCTCCTCATGACCAATGACATGGCTCAAGTTTTCTTGAAATTAAATGCCCAAATCGAAAAGAAATTAATTAGTGTTAGGAAGGACAGAAATCTTCACATGGATGTGGGATTACAAAAAATCATAATGGAAATTCTTCTTTCTTATAATCCTCTTTGGCTTCGAATAGGATTAGAAGCTATTTACGGCATCGTTTTACCGTTGAAATCCAATAGCGATATTGAAGGGTTGACTACATTCATTATTCAGAGAATGTTTAAGAACCCCTTTTTGAGAGGTAAAAATTCGAAATCAAGCGCACCAAACATGCTGCTTCCTGCTTACATGGAAGCCATCAAGAAGTTTACATTGAAGAAGTTTTTCATGCTGGTGTACTTTTTGGATCAGGCTAAACAGAAAAAACTTATTTCACATGATCCTTGTTTATTCTGTCGTAACGCCCTGTGCAAAGAAAGCAGAGAAATCATAATAAGCTTCACGCGAGAACTGATCGCAGGCATCGGAGACATCACGAGGCATCTTAGGCCCCTCGGTTACGTGGTCACCCACAAGCAATCTTACTTAGATGAGTACAAATATGCTGTTCACAACCTGGCTTTGGATATCAGGGATGGCGTCAGGCTAACCAAAGTCATGGAGATTATTATGATGAAGAATGATTTGTTAAGTCAACTTCGTACACCGGCTATTTCCCGACTCCAGAAGATACATAATGTACAAGTGACGATGGATGCTTTAAAGGAAGCGAACTTTGTAATTGTCGGCGAAATCACCGCCACGGATATAGCGGACGGGCATAGAGAGAAGACGTTATCTTTACTGTGGCAAATTATCCACGTCTTCAGAGCGCCACTGTTCATGAGAGCGGCGGCAGTCATACAGACGTGGTGGAGAAAGAAATATCAAGTGATTCTTGAAAAAAGGCAAGAAGAAGAAAGGATTCGTCTCAGACTGACCAACGCTGCGTACAAGATCCAGGAATGGTGGCGATCTATTTTACGCTATCGCGAAGAACAGCGATGGACGGAACAACGCACCACAGCTACTATCGTTGTTCAAAAGTATTGCCGAATGTGGCTTTGCCGTACTCGCTTACGGAAATCTAAAACAAGTGTTCTCAAAATTGAGGGTTGGTATAGGTCTGTAAAGTTAATTAGAGAAGCTAAGAACACTCTTACGACATTGAAAATCGAGCGAGAACAGTTGAGACGTAAGGCTGCCACTACAATTCAGAGTTACGTGAAGCGATGGCTCTGTGTGAGACATTTCAAAGCGTCGGTTGAGCGAATCATTCGAGTTCAAAGCTTGGTACGCAGATATATCGTAAGAAAGCAATACTGCAACTTGAAGAAAACTGTATCTTACATCCAAGAGATATACAGAGGCAAATTGTTGATGCGCAAAGAAATGCAGAGATTTTCTGAACAAAGACGTAGCATTGTATTATTACAAAGTGCTTACAGGATGATAAAACAACGGAGGGCTTTCTTAAAATTGAAGAAATCGGTCTTAGCCATAGAGAACTCTTACATTGCTCTGAAGAAAATGAGAACAGAGCGTAATAATTACTCTGAGTTAAAGAAGACTGTAATTACTGTTCAGACCTTATACAGGAGGAACAAATGTCGCGAAAAGTATCACAATCAAAGAAAAGCTATTATCCTCCTGCAAAGAAGAGTCAGAGCGCAACAACTTATGAAGAAAGACAGAAATGTATATCAGAAAATGAGAAATGCAGTGATTGTTTTACAAACATACTTTAGATCGTATTTGACTATGAAGAAAGTTAAAGAGACGTACATCGCTCAGCGGAAATCCGCGATTTTGATCCAACAGTACTTCCGATCTTATTTACTAGCGAAGGCTCAAAGAAAAATGTATACTGATTTGCGAAAAGCAGCCACTGTTTTGCAAAAGCATTATAGAGCTCTTATATTGAAAAGAAAAGAAGTAAAAGCTTACAAATCGCTGAAAAATGCGGCGTTATGTATCCAAAGACGATATAGAGCACAAATTTCTATGAGGGAAAACAGGAAACAGTATTTAAATCTGAAAAACGCAACTGTCTCTATCCAGCGTCGATACCGAGACATCCTCAAAATGCGGAAAGATAAGTCAACCTATCTGCAATTAAGATCTTCGTGTATCAAAATACAACAAGCATACAGAGCTTATCAAGTCGGAAAACAGCAAAAGAAAAACTATTTGAAGCATAAAGCTGCTGCCATTGCTATTCAAAAATGGTTTAGAAATTGTAGAAAAGGTGCAATAGTCAAACAAGAGTTCCAAGAGTGTAAAAGCGCGTGCGTCACCATACAAAAATACTATAAAGCCTTCATAGTTGGAAGGCAGGTGAGACAAGAATATGTACGAGTAAAAACAGCTACGATTTGTATTCAAAGATTTTTCAGATCATACATAGAAATGAAGACAATTAGACAGGAATACGTCAGAATAAAAACTTCTACCATAACAATCCAGAGGTATTACCGTTCCCACTTGGAGACTACAAGGCAACGAGCGGCTTATTTGAGATTGAAATCTGCTGTGACGTGTATAGAAACTTGTTTCAGAAGTTACAAAGATTATCAAAGAGTCAGGAATCAGTACTTACAGTTACGTATGGCGTCTGTCGTTGTGCAAAGGCGATATCGCAGCATCATTGCAATGAGAACACAGAGAAGTCAGTTCTTGAAATTGAAAAATGCAACTATCGTAATGCAAAACAGATATAAAGCTGTAATGTCTATGAGAGTACAACGAGAGTCATACCTCAGATTGCGGTCCACCGCAATCACCGTTCAAACCTTATACAGAGCGCAGTGTCTTATGAAGATAGAAAGGTTGAAATATGTTACAATACAAAAGGCTTGTATCACAATTCAAAGATATTACAGAGCTTATACTCTTGGTACAAGAGAGAGACAAAACTACTTAAAACAAAGAAAATATGCTATGGTATTACAAACAAGGTATAAGGCACTGCTGACTATGAGGAAAGAGAGGCACTCATATCTGACTGAAAAGTCCGCAGTGGTTGTACTTCAAAGAAGATTACGAGCTCACAACTTGATGATTGAACAAAGGAAGAAATACGAGAACTTTATAAATGCTTGTAAAACAATTCAATGTTTTTACCGGGCAACTGTGGAAGCTAAGAAACAGAGAGCGGAATATCTGAGAATGAAAACCGCTGTTACGATAATCCAGACACGATACAGATCGCTAATTGAGACGAGGAAAGTTCGTAATCAATACCTGATGTTGAGGCATACAATCCTTACAATTCAGAGACGATTCCGTGAGAAGCAATTAGCTTTATCCATCAGACGCAATGAATCGGCTACGAAATTGCAAATTTGGTACAGATCTATACAGAAACGTGATTCGTGCCGCAAAGAGTACTTATTGCTGAAAAAACGCGTAACTACCCTCCAATCTCTAGTTAGGATGCACTTCGTTCGTAAGAGGTTCCTCGAAATCAGAAATGCTACGACGACTATACAGCGATATTACCGTTCCTACAAACTGACGATACAAGAAAGACAACGTTATTTATATTTGCGACGTTCAATTGTAACGGTGCAAAGTTACATCAGAAGTTATATTGCTAGGAAAAGATATCTAAGGTTACGCTCAGCTGTTACAACCATCCAAGTTGCTTATAAACTGAGAAGGAAAATACAGATAGAAAGGAAGAGACGCGAAGATGCAGCTATTATATTACAGAGATATGTACGACGGTACTTGGCTCAATCGAGGTACACAATATTGCGCCAAAAAGTGAAGTACATACAAGAAATCTGGAGAGGGAAACTTTTGACAAGACTGATACGTTGTGAATTCTTACAAAAGAAACGAATTGTGATCAAAATCCAGTCAGCTGCCAGGGGATATTTGGTCAGGAAAGAAGTGAGGTCAAAGAAGGAGCATATTCAGAAAATCAGAGAAATCCACAGACAAAATTGGGCTGCTTTCAAAATACAGGTAAGATTTTATATAAATAAATATGAAGTCTAGATAGATATTTCGTTTGATCATAAAATTGCCCCATAATATAATATCGCCCATTATGAATGTAGTTATTGTATTCCCCTTTGTAAATACTTTTAACATCTTTATCAGTTACACCAATTAATGATTGTACTACATACTTTAGTTCAGCTATCCTACTAACATTACAAATGTCCAAGTTTTGGATATACAGGTAGGTATGTTTCTCAATAATGTCGGGCAGTCTGAAGGGATCGGGTTGAAATTTGGAAGTCTGAAATAGCAGATAAGCTATCTTTGTCACGGAAAAATAACGGGAACAGGAATTGCACGGGTAAAACCGCACAAACTGTCTGTCTGTCGTTGCTAGTCTTATAGATATTAAAGTCTGGATGTTTGTTGCTCAATCACATTGGAACGGATCGGGTTGAAATTTGGAACACAGATTATGGCCTGGAACATAGAATAATAACGTCTAGAAACCGGGGCCGCGCAAGAAAAGTGTGGCAAATCATAGTGAGCTATATTGACTCAGTCCGTTTGGAACTACCATCAATTGTCAAAGTCCAGAGCTAGTGCATGGGTCTCCGACAGTTAAAAACATGATGGTTTGTGTGCAAGGAGCACACAAACCATCATGTCACTGGAGATACTCCACGACATAAAAGTTTTGTTTGGCGAACTTCAGTACATAAGTACTGCTTACGCCAAAATTAATGTGCTTTTTGTCTCACATATAAGATGAAGCATTTGTTTGAAGATTATTATCGATCTAGGCGTTATTAATCTACGGTCTTGAATAGCACATCATAAAACCGCGGGACCCTGCTAGTAAATGTCATAAATAGAATCGAAATACTACACTATTGATTGCTAAAATCCTAAGCATATTTTGTAAACAGGCTGTATGGCGCGGTCACAAGACACGGCAGCGGAACGTTGACCGCAGAGTGGCCGACCTCCGAGCCAGGTGGCGCAACGGAGCACTCAGGTCGTCGGGGCAAACGCTCAAGGAACGGAACAACGATGCGCTCGATGTACTAAGAAACATGTGCGGGATCGAAGTAGTCATCAGGGCGTTTAGGTCTTTAGGTTAGTATATTATACTTGGCGCAAAGTTTTAAGTGATTTAAAGGTATGTGCTCACTGCTCAGTCGTTGCTACAGGGAAGTAAGGCTATCGGCTCGACGAATCCTCAAGTTACGTCTGCCGTCTAGGGATAAAAACTTTATTATAAAGGAACCTACGGCACTTTGCTTTCAGCCTTAATGCCTGGTTTACATTACATTATTCCAGTCCAGCGATCAATTGCTTACTGGAAAAATGTGAACCGTCACTGGAAAGCATCAATCCAGTGCCAATGCTTTCCAGTGCCAGTTTGCATTTTTCCAGTAAGCAATCCATCACTGGATTCAATCGCTGGACTGGTATAATGTAAACCGAGCATTAATGCCTACCGAATTTTAGGCTAGCACACAAAGCTCAGGGCTGTACCAACTATACTTACACACATACATAGAGCATGCACACGCAAACGTACAATGGTCCAATAAAGAGGTCCTGCCAAACTAAAGACAAAAAACAGTGCTATCGATACTCATTGTAATACCTAAAAACTTTCTTTTTTGTTTTATTTTGTAGAGCTCCTCTCAGAAGTGACCCCGATGACGTATGACCACAACGCATCTTCGGTTGTAAAACGAGTGTTCGTATACATGAGCTTCACCAACCGTTCCATCTCCAGTATTGAGGTGCTTCAGTCCGCCGCCGCTTTAATGGTCAACCTGGCGCGGCACAAAGTTACTGGCCCTAACATTTACTCGGTAAGAAACCGCTATATGATTGCAAAATCTATATATGTATGTGTATTTTTTGGCCGCTACGACATTTGCTGAGGAACCGATTACTTGGTTTTAACGAGATAACGTTTTATAAATTGATGAATGTCGGCTGCCCGTACGAAAGTCACGCTCCTTCTGAGCAGAGCGTGCTAACGTGAGCGCAGAACAAGCTATAGAGAGGTACATTCGGCTTGTGATGCAACTCTCGTTCTGTCCATCGGCCGACTTTAGTAGCAGGGCGAGAAAGCCCGGATGGGCAAAAAGTGAATGGCTTCTATTTTACACAGTACCCAACAGTGTTGTAAAAGGAGTGTTTTTAATGATACTGAATTTATTACATTTCAAAATAATAAATATGGTTTGTAAAATAACAATAAAATTGAATACTAATTTTGTCTTCTATTCCTATAGAGAGACCACATCGCGGCGATCTTGAAGTTCATGTGGCGATTTAGCAACAACGAAAAGCTATTGTTCTGCAAATTCGCGACATATCTGTGGCTATGTGCCAAATACGACACCATTAGAGAGGTAATAATTTAAAAAATATATAGGTAAACATAAGTTAATTTACGAGCAGTCTATCAGGGGTTCAGGGATAACACCCAATAAACTCCAGTTTTGCCAGATGTTATGAAGTCTGAAGACAAAACTTTACAAGCAGTATTGTGATGGCTTCGAGTGACGAGCGCAATGTAGTATGTCTGTTTACTACACCATCTGTATTGGTATGTGCCACTAAAGTCCCATGCGATCCGTAATAGCGACGATGTCGTTGAACTTTTCATATTGTGACGACTCTTTTGAGGTTTTAGTATTTTAACTATGTTTTTGCCAACTTCGAAAAAGGAGATTCTCAAGCCTGCTGAATGTTTTTTTATGTAGCTCTGCCAATTTTGAATCAATATTTATGATTTCTTTGGTGTACGATTTATTAAAAAGGTTTAAAGGTGGTTCTATACTATAAGTAGATATTATGGAAATGGGTGGAGCGATTTTATCAACAAGAATAATGTACAAACCGCAATGGTAATCAAAAAAATTAAAAGCTATCATACATCCAGGACATATTTTATAATGGTTAATTTTTTTTTTTTAACGGTCTCTGCCTTTAACAAAACTAAAGTACAATGAGAACTACACTACATACCTATTCAATTGAATTGAAAAATTATGTCTGTGAACTTACATAGCTTTGTTTTACAGGACTTGACAGAATATCTACACATTCCGGAAAATCACAAAATGATGGTCACTATCAAAGGAAACGTCGACAGATCGAAACGAATGGAAATTAACACTAAGCATAAATTCTCAACGCCCCAACCTTGCAAAAGGATATCCCATATAAACCACTCAATGAACTTAAGTACCTGTAGCACTTGTGCATGTGGTATCAACTACAGTTCACCCACTAAACTACCTTCTCTAGATTCTGACTATGGAGTTGTCAGGATCAACAAGCCTAGATACTTTGAAGACGTCCAGCAAGCCATAAATTGCCTCTTCCAAACCTATAGTTTATAATGCAAATTTGAAGTATGGTTAAGTTTATAGGTTAATTGTCCTATTTTAATGTAATTAACTCTCAACTCAAAGTAGATACATGGATAGTGTACCAACTCTTGAGTAGGATTTTTATTTAATTGAGTGATTACTGTTGGCCACTTTTTGTGAAGTGTCTTTTCTGGTATTCGGTAACTGAATGATCATGTATTTTTTCTGCCATTTAAATACAGCAGATGAAATTCGTCTGAATTTCGATATTAAGGTAAAGGGAACAATATGTGGTAAATATTATAATATGTTAACAATGATAAAATAATAATGAATAGCTAACTTCATTTTCGTTTTAAAGTGACTAATGTTTTTGTTTTTTAATAATTATGTTTTTTATTTTGTTTTACTTCACTAATAAATTCTATTTGTTTTGTCTTTCATAGATATTAGTTTCATGTGTTGTGTAGTCTATGGTCGTGGGTTGTCATAGTCACTTCTGAATTGACATTTACTGTCAACTTGCTGCCTTTGCATTCTTTCTAGAAAACTTTGGAGGTTATAACATTGAAGATCAGGCAGGCATTTAATACAACTTTCATTGTTTTATATGCTGTAGCTTTATCAATGAAATGAAAACCCAGCATAATGGACGAATTTGTGAATTATATACTATTAATTCTTGTGCTTCTACCAGTAGTGTTGTTTTTCAATCTTTGGGCTGGCATTGGATGGGGCTTGTTTATAAACAACTAATGAACATGTAAGGATTTGATATAATAGTTAATATATTTTGGTTTTACCCAAGATATGGACGATTGTGTATTGAAACAAGGACTGATGAACTTTTTTGTATTTTTTGACATAACTATGTAGGTAATTAATATATATTTCAATAACTTTCTGTCCTGAGGCACAGTATCGATAATAATGTTAATATAAATAAAACATTCCCAATAAATAATGATCTTTTTTATTTATAACACTATGCTTACCATTAATAATATCACATTCAATATCTTTCTTGTTATAAAAAATACAAAACAAATATTTAATTGATTTTTGTAGTCCATTTCATTGCGTTTAGCCTCACTCTTAAAGTTCGTTCTAAGAAAAAATCTTTCCATAAGAGTTATTACAATCATAAGTTTAACATTCATAATCTATAAACATATTAAAAAAACGTCATTTTTGGCATTCTTTCAATTCTGCCGGCAAAAATGATAAATATCTTTAATTGAGCTTCATTTAGCTACGAGCTAACATTAAAATCACAGTGATGACAGTAAAGAAATTGTTTCTAGAAAAGGATTATCAAATTAATTAATATTGTTAGTATTAGCAGGTCTGTAACTTGTCTTATGAATGCTCTGTCATTTGTAACAAAACTTCTCAATAACATCATGTTTTTATAGTATTTTTGTCACTATGAGAATGTAAAATTACTATTTTTGTTACATAAATACATTCTCACATAAATAAATTAATTTAGCTATGTGGTCCAATTAATTGTTACTGCTGGCAGTTATTCTGTAGCTTTTCGCTATTGTATCTGTCATTTTGGAGATAAAACGCAAACATAAGTACACAAGTCATGTTTAGATAATAGTTTTGATATTATAAGAACTTGATTTTGCTAGATAAGTTAGATAAATACATTCTCATATAAATAATTTAGCTATGTGACCAGCAATCAATTTGCCACGATTTGTACAATTTTTAATTGACGGTACTAAAGTATAAACATAACATTAGGCATTGTAGGTTCCTACATCAGGGTTAGGACAAACAAATATTTGGAACTAACTGAATGTAAAATGTAGAAAAATACTTCCTTACTGCATTTTTTCTGTATTATAAAATTATCTGTGATACATTTTAACAAAGCAATTGAGCAATAATTTAGTAGTATTTCTAACATAAATGTTTTCATAGTAAGTAATCAATTTAAAATCCTAAATATAGGTATCTTGACCTAGTTCAATTAGTGCCTAGTGAGTGTTTGCTTTGATAAATAATCCAAGATATTGCTGCTTTGACTATTAAGATTACCCTTACAATATACCACTCATAATCTCATAAATAAACTCTTGCTTTATGTGTAGTACTTTTATCATTGATCGAATTACATGTGACCATCATCTGGACTGTTATTAAGCGAAGTAGCAAGTCTACAATGGAGCAATTTTTAGTACTGGCAGCTAAAAATTAACAAATCGAGATCTATATTTCACTAGAGAGCACTAGTTCCTCCATGCCCATGTGGCCTCGGTGGCGCCAGACGCGATACCGCGCGATGTCCTTGCGAGTCACGATGCCCACCACCTGTTGGAAGCATTCATTATCAAGTGATGATTATTATTAATATTTTATACTACACCTGCTCGGAAAGTACCTTGATACTTTATCAAATTTACGGTACGTCATTGCATATCGAACAAATATGCGGCGAGAAAACGCATCTGAGCGGGAGAGAAAAGTGTATGAAAATCCATTTCTTACGTGGTTTTTCTTTTTTAATTTTGGGTAAGACAATGCGCTGGTAACCTAAATATCAAAAGCCAAAAAGTTTTTACAGTGAGTTTTTATCTCCAAGTTCGCAAAATGACACTGGCCACTGTGCTGTGTGTTGGATGGTGTCAAACAATTTGAAAAAAGAACATGTGAAAATTGCAGACGCCATTGGCGCCATTTTCAATTTGTGTGTTTGAGGATTCAGTTTTCGTAGAAAAGTAAAATAAAACTATCAAAATGATAAGTAGTGATAGTGATGATGAAGATTTTTTAACTCCGCCGCAGTTGAAGGAAACAGCAAAAATACTGATTAATAACCTTTTACCACAGAAATCAATTAAAATGAATGGAAAAAGTGTTACATTAAGCTTCACTAACTGCAACAATTTCAATATAAATTTCATTTATAGTAAAGATTTAGTTTTTTATTTTCCTCGTAGGTGTAGTATAAAGCACTATGTATCACTCGAGAGAAAGTGCGATTCCCGATCTCAGGTGTTTTAAAACCCTCGCCTACGGCTCGGGCTTCAAACGACACCCTCGACGGTAATCGGTCACTTTCTCCTCTCGGTGAACAATGTACTATTGTACAGTTTTTTAAAGAGTGACTCACACTTCCTGACATTTTATAGTTTTTATTGAATAGGATCTTTCATTGTTGGCACAAAACCCATTATTGGGTCGCAATAAGCTGGCTTCTAAACAAATCTTTTAATTACAACTCTATAAACTATCATTTTCCTGTTTTAGGGATAAAGAAAGAAAAAAAATTGGCAGTCATAGGAACTGCCGATAGAAGTGAAAACTTATAACTCAGAATTTGACAGCTTGCTTTGGAAACTACATGGGTGTAACCGGAGGGTGTGGCCTGATCATCATGGCATGACCATTGAGAAAATGCACCAGCATTTCCCATTGGCTGACGCATTTCTAGATGGCCATGCCATGATGGGCAGGCCACGCCCTTTTAGCATTTTCCATTGGATGACGCATTTAGATAGCCAATGACTATGGTCCCGAGTTTACCCGAAGATTTCTTATCATATCCGAGCGTGACGGTAGAATTCATTTCACAGCCCACGAAAAATCTGTCTACGCGCGCCAAAAGAAGTTTTCACTTCAAAAACAACTAAAAATGCACTGAATTTTTCTAAAATTAAACATTAATGTCAGCATTATGCCCGCCATACACGCTATGGTCTGCCGGAGAGGTCTACATGTGCAATTTTCTGCGCAGGTAGACCGGAGTGTGTGTGGGAAGACTGCGCAGGCGACCGGAGCAAAATCGAAAATCAATTCTGTTCAGTTGAACTGCGCAGTCATACCTGCACAGATAGACCTCTCCCGCAGACCGTAGCGTGTATGGCGGGCATAAATGTTTAATTTTAGAGAAATTTGATAAGTATGTCAATAATCTGATATAGTATTCACTTTTAAAAGTGAAAACACTATCTTCTTTGTTAGTTTTTCTTTAGTAAGTCAAACCAGAACATCTGAAAATATCACATTAAACAAAATGTATGGAACATAATATTCCGAGAGCTGGCACCAATTTTGAGGTATGTATTTGAAGCAAGCCGAATGTCATATAGGTACCTCTCCTATTGTATTAATTTTACCTTGCTACTCACTAGCCAGGTCTGGACCTACATATATGGGGTATATACCCCAACATGGAGGTCCATACATTTGAGATTTAATAGGAGAGCTATGTGATAACTTTTCAGCTTGCCTTCAATACCTACCTAAAATTTGGTGCCAACTCTCGGAACATGAAGACAGTAGGTACATACTTCATTGGCATCGTTGACAATATGTATGTAGTCCGAGAGCCCGAACAGATACATTCATTCACAGTGTGCCCAGGTTCATTTTGAAGTGAAAACTTCTTTTAGCAAACCACATACAGATTTTCCGTGGTCTGTGAATTGAGCTCACGTAAATGAAAGAAATCTTCGGGTAAACTCGGATGATCTAGATGCTCAAGGCCACGCCCTCCGGTTTCACCCACGTAGTTTCCAAAGTGTGCTATGAAATTGTGAGTCCCTATTATGACTGCCATTTTTTTTGTTAGATTTTCTTTTGTCATCTCAAACATGATGACATTAGGTACATACTTCGTTGACACCGTTGACGATAGGCAGCTGCCTGAGTCCGAGCGCCCGAACAGAGACATTCATTCACAGTGTGCCCAGGAAGTTTTCTTCTTTGTAAGTTTTTCTTTTGTAGGTCAAACAAACAAAAAACATCTTAAAACATGACGACAGTGGGTACATACTTCGTTGACGTCGTTGACGATAGGCAGATGCCTGAGTCCGAGCGCACGGAACAGGCGGAAGAGCCGCGGCAGCGACGCGCGGTGCGGCAGCGTGTATGGAGACGGGTTCATGAACGGACGCAGGTCGATCATGCACGTCTTCTCCCAATCTTCCATTTGCAACTGAGACAAAAATTACGTAGATCTTGATTAGGATGCGAAGGAAATATCGATGGACATTTTCTATGAATTTACAACTATATATATACCTAAGTATTTTGTCAGCTATCTATCTGGCTCCCATTGGACAAGCTTTGCTTAGTTTGTGGCTAGCCGGTGTTATGTGAGAAATGTTCACCAATATTTTATTGTGTGGATGTAAGACCTTAGAGAAGTACCACACTTTCGCCATTTATTCTACTGCCAAGTACTGTAGTAATTTACAAACATTAGGCATTGGTATTAAAGGCAATGTTTCCAGAGAAATTAGAGGGTAAATAGATAAATCGTATTGTAGATATCTGAGTAATTAGGACTCTTCCACGACCAAATAGCTGTGCCCGTGCGATAAGTGCATGAGTGCGTTTTAATTTGTGGTCCACCTGGGTTCTGGACCCGGGCTAGGGAAGGGTTATGACTCCCATGCGCGCGGATCCAAGTAGGTTTCCCCTTGGATAAGCGCTTGTTGACGTTACTGTCAGTCAGGACGTCTGTCGGGTCAGCTAGTCAATTTATAAAAATAAGAGGTATGTAGTGGTAGGACTCTTGGCAGAGTCCACCTGGGGAAGGACCACACCTTTGCCAGTTATTCTACAGCCAAGCAGTAATGTGCAAACATTACTGTGTTCCGGTTTGAAGGGCAATGTTGCCAGAGAAATTACAGGGCTTAGAGATATAACAACTTAGATCTCTGGATGACGAGCGCAGTGCAGTGCTAGGTAATGATTTGGACTCTTTATGTTCCAATAGCTGCGTGTCACTGTGGTGTTATGTAGCAGGCATGTTGCTTACCATCATGCACATGCCCTGCTCGTCTCGTCACTCTTTATTAAAAAAAAAAGGTAATGATTTGGACTCTTCATGTTCCAATAGCTGTGTGTCACTGTGCTATGCTATGCGGCAGGCATGTTGCTTACCATGAGGCACATGTCCTGCTCGTCTCGTCACTATTTAATATTAAAAAAAAAATATCTATAAATGGTAGATGTAAGTAGAGTTGACAAACCTGGTCAATGCTATGCGGCAGGCATGTTGCTTACCATGAGGCACATGTCCTGCTCGTCTCGTCACTATTTAATATTAAAAAAAATCAATCAATAAATGGTAGATGTAAGTAGAGTTGACAAACCTGGTCAATGGAAGGGAACCGCGGATACTCCTTGCGGAACATGTTGATGTCCACGTTGAAGTTGGACCAGGTGGTGTTCGCGTTCTCGTTGTATATCTTGTGCTGCAGCAGCGTGATCAGCTGCGAGCGGAGGATGAGGCCCCGGAGCCGTCGGTACGTGGGCACCTCCGACTGATCATCACAAACATATAAATACAATGTAGTACATTATGGTGCAAGTATGTAATGTTGGCGATTACCGCTGAGGCGCCATTGAGACCCGACTCGTCAGGTGAACACCTGTAGGTGTTCATTAACATTTATAGGTCTAATTTGACCGCAATTGGGACCAATTCCTGCTTACAAGCGAGGATAAGTCAACAAGTTTGCACTCACATCATCAGCCAAAGGCGGGTCGACGACAGGGAATCCGTTGTAGGACACAATCTTGAGTATCTCGACGATATGGCCGACGTTCTCGACGGTCCGCAGAGTAAACACGGGGTGGGACATCACCTCGGATGCGTAGATGTTGTGGGTGAGTGGTGGCGGCTCCCACGGGAGTAAGGGCACGGCCGCTAGTTGGATGTGGATGTCGTAAATACCCTGCGATAACATACTACTGTATTTGTGTGATGAACTCAAATATTTGTTCTGAGTCTGGGTGTCTCTATGTAAGCATTATATCAGCTATCTGGCTTCCGTAGTACAGACTTTGCTCAATTTGGTGTCAGTTGGTGTTGTGTTTGAAATGTCGACCAATTTTTATTCAATAGGTACAACTTTTTAAATCCTATTCAATCCAAAATACATGATGACACTAAAACTAATTAGTCCGTCAATTAAACTATCAAACATATTGTACGTCCACGTTTTTTCTTTTGTTTCACAAACAAAAATGATCACATTAAAGTGCTTAGAAGTTTCGAGTGACATCACGTCTATATACGTATTTTTATGTAGACGTGACGTCACAACTCCCAATCCGGAAGTTTGATGATCATCTTTATCGAACTATATAATAAGTTGTTGTGACTTAATTTGACAAACAATACGTGTCCCATTTCTACCTGACAGACTAATAATTAGAATATATATTTTGACCCACTGATCATCCCAATTCCTCCTATGATAGATCTGTGGGATCTGCGAATAAATTAGTCTACCTTTTAGTTTAACTAGTTGACACCTTGACAATAATTACCTATAGTGCGTTCCAACAAGCTGTGTAGAAAACCAAAACAAACCAAAAAAAAGGTGATACCATAACATAAACATCGTTTAATCTTAGTATTTTTATGAAATTGCCTTAAAATGTTTTTCACAAATAGGATTCGACTTTATTGCGATCTTAAATACCATATACTTAGATTTGTATTGATCAAATAATTCTATACTATCTTATTTTAAAAGTTATAGAAAGTAATGGTAGGATGATAGAAATATGATTTTAAGTACTAGCAATTTGATGTGTGTTTCTCAAACTCTCAATGTTGCATTCAAGACATTTATACTTCTTTTCATCAAATTATTCTTATTAAGGACGCGCCTATTTTTCTAACATATCCCTCTCATGCCCATATTGTAAAAATGCCCATTTCCATTATATTCAAGTATGGATTAATTTTACTCTATTTATTTTTGTCATTTGGAATTTTTGTAATTTGATTTTAATGTAATGTATTATTTGATTTTTATTGTAATGGGATCTTAAATTGACGTCTGTTTTTTTAAAAATTATTGACTTGTATTGGTAATATATGAATATCTTGAATATTATGACATGTAACTACTCGTTATCAATAAAAGAGTAAGAGTATGACTAAAGAACTCCGAGAAAAAGGTTTCTTGTGTCGTAACGAGAAGAGAGAGAGAGAAGTTTGAGAGAAAATCGCAAACCTCTAAATACGTGTTCCAAATTACGCTGTTTACTATCAAAAGCTTGTATAATTTTCACTCTAAAATGCCATAAATTTTGTGTTATTTTGATCGAAACTTTTGTATGTGTTTCCAGAATATTACATCATAGTGTTATGATCAGTTTTGGGTAATACGAGGAAAATTCGAACGAGATTTAATTATTGTTAAAAATAAAATGAACGTTTTCATATAAGGAAACATCTAAATTACTTTTCTAAGTCACTGGTTCTAGTGTTATATTCTTCTCCGAACTCAAATGCTTTGCCTTTCCTTTTTTTACGTGGGGGAAATAAATGTACGTATGCCCGCCATACTCCATATCCATACATATATATTTAGCCTTGTTTTGCGACGAAAATTTAAAAGGGCAAGCAATGAAAGGTACTACAAACTATCTTGTAAAACAATGGTTGAGAAATGCTGGTCTGTCATATTGAGAGTGACATTGGTTTGTTTACCTTTTATTCACAGAGATTTGGAATGAGGTATAGTTGATTTAGTTTAAACTACTTGACACCTTGAAAGTGACGTGTTACCTCGTTGAAGAAGTCCCCGACCCACTTGGCGACGACCAGGGTGATGATGATCGGCAGCGCGTTGGAGATCTGTCCCGTGGTCTCGATGATGATGACGGTGAGGGATATCGTCATGCGGACCACTCCGCCGAGCTGAGCCGCGGCGCCGATCAGCGCGTACTTCGCCGGGTCTATCGTCTGCGGCAACAGAAAATATTAAAAAAAAATAAGTTTTTAGTAGTAGTGGAAAGAGTCAGCTTTCAACGCATCGGTCTCCGAATGAACTTGGATAAAATCAAGATCATGGTGAACGAGTTCGTAACTACGGGACCGGTTGCCATAAATGACATCACTTTGGAGATTGTTCCAAAATATATGTAGGTACCTACCTAGGGCAACTAGGGAAAACCAATTTTGAAAGTGACATCACGTGAAGGATTCAGCTGGGTAGGGCAGCGTTTGGGAAAATACGTCGGATCTTCTCGTCACCCATCCCACAAAGATTGAAAACCAAAGTTGTCAATCAGTGCTTTCTACCGGTCATGATATTGACATACGGTGCCCAAAAGTGGAAATTACCAGATTAGACCGTCCACAAGTTTAAGGTCGTCGTACAGGGCGATATGGAACGGCGAACGACCCATGTTCGGTGTTTCTCGCATACGAAACGAAGTCATCCGTCAGAGTTGTCAGAGCCATATTTATTTATTTACCTAGGTACATCTAATCAAAACCCTAAAAAATAAGTTTCAGCTTCAAAAATGACGAACCTTCCATACTAACTTTTATAACTTTATTCCACTCCTATCGAAAATTTCTTACGTACGTAGGTACGTGTTTAAACACGATCTTGTCCACCTAATGTCCTGCCCAACCTCACCAATTTTACAGTTTCACTGACAAACTTTAATAGTTTCCAACAATTTATTTCCTGAAATTTGGATAGCTTTTTACTCTGATTAACATAGCTTAAAGTACAAGATATCACTCACGTTAGAGGGTAGTATGAATTGTATAACGATCGCGAGCATCCTTCCCCAGGCCGCTCCCAACAGCAGGTTCGGTATGAACAGTCCACTCGACACGGCCAGGCCGAAGGTCCACGTCGACAGCAGGAAGTAGCACGCGACGAAGAGAAGCAACGACAGCGGCCGGTAGGAACCGATCGGGTCGTGGAGGAACGAACGGACCGACGCTTCGGGGGTTTGGAACCAGATGGCCGCTAGGGAGTTGTATTCACCATCGGCACAATATAACTGAAAACGTACAAACATATTAGCTAAATAAGATTGTTTATATACTTTTTAAACCCCGACGCAAAAACGACAGGCTGTTTTAAAGATTGAAGTCTCTATCTGTGTGTTCTCTTGATAGTTTTATTGGGTGCTTTGGGATCAATGCAAATTTTAAATATTATAGCATCTTATATTTAGAAATCAGATAACAATAACATAATATGTATGTCCTTGAAAGTCACTTTCTTGAAACATGCCAGTTTCATAACAATTTTTTCCTTTACCGTAAAAGCAAATGGTGACGACATACTTGTACCACATTATAAAGAAATATTACCAGTAGTTCACTTCCTTTGATCTCGGACGAAACGCCAATTGTCTAGGGTAGACAGAGAGTAGGGTAGGGTAGTAGTAGTAGGGTAGGGTACACGGGTAGATAAACCGAAAACTGGAACGGCCTTCCGAAATACTAACATTGTAATGTTGACAATGGCGGGAGCGCGCTTCCCGCGTCTCACCCTGCACGATTGCGCCGTCTAGACTGCCTCGTTGAACGACTGTATGATTTAATAGACTGCACTTTTACTTATGCACTTGGAAAATTACTTAGAGATTACGACTTTACGATTATGAAACCGGGTGTCCTTGCTAGGCCACCACGCCCTTATTGTTTACATATCCAGAATCTAGTTGAAAAGTTCTCTTTGATAAATTGTGGTCTTAAAGAAACTT
The DNA here is from genome assembly GCA_963693475.1 of Ectropis crepuscularia. Lineage (NCBI taxonomy): Eukaryota > Metazoa > Arthropoda > Insecta > Lepidoptera > Geometridae > Ectropis > Ectropis crepuscularia. The sequence continues at coordinate 10,239,903 of OY856345.1, forward strand.
GTCCGAGGAAAATATGAAAAATTACCTGCAGAGGTACTTTGGTGGGGTCTTCACCCAACGGCCTGCAGTCATTCAGTAGGAACATCATGAGAAACCCGCAAGTAGCCGTAGCGGCCGCCACGAGGCACGCCTCGATCACTCTCAACCAAGGCACCGACACATGCCTGAAAATAATAGTTACAATAAACTGGACTGGAAATGAAATGATGAAAATTCCGAAATGATTGAGCAACAACATCCAAACGTCTAAAGTCTAAAGATTCAAACTTTCGCATTTATAATATTAGTAGCTTACAGAGAATAGGGCACAGTCCGCGAGGTATAAGCTGAGCTTTGCATTAGTGTGAGTGATCACCAAAAGTACAGTCAGACAACAAACTCTTAAAAATTAATATCATTATATTTTAGGTAGGTATTTAAGGCATAACATAAGTCGGAGAAGTATTCTAGTATTAAAATAAAATAAAACTAAAATGATAAAATAAAGTCCAGCTGTGTATTTGACTGATGAGTACATATTATTGTGTGATTATTACTAAAAATTCAATTTGAAAGACAAAATAACTACACATCTTCTACACCAGACATTGCACCATAGTCACTTTCTTTATCACTCTCGTTATCATTTTCACTCTCGTCTGATGTGTCGTTTGTTTTAATAATGAATCTTTCCGTTATATTGTCAATAACGGCGTCGTATCCATGAAACTTTTTTTCCATTCCTGTACAGTGATACTTTCAATTTTTTCATTTGCTAACCTCATTATTGTATCCATATTCATTGACACGTTTTTTTTCGCGACGTATCCTTTTATCATTGCCCATATATTTTCAATCGGATTGAAATCTGGGTGATAGGGTGGTAGACGAAGGACGCTGTGACCATGTTCTCTTAATAAGGTGCCAATTTTATATTCAATAAATCGTTGTTTATTATGCAGTATCAATTGATAAAGTTGTGGTTTAAGCATGGATATTGAGTGATCGATATTGCGTAACTTGAGCCAGTCAATCATATCTTGTTTGCGACTATTTGAGTTGGGAGCGAGTTTTTTAACGAATTGTGGTAAGATGCGTTGTCAACTACAATAACGCTATTGGGCTTCAAATTGGGAATTAATTGCGTTTGTAACCATTTTGTATAGTTTTCTGTATTCATATTGTTATGATAATCACCACTTTTTTGATTAGCTTTAAACATCAGCAGCGCATTTGGTATGAAACCGTCCTCGCCGCCGGCATGAACGATTATCAATCGATTTCCTTCAGAAATAGGTTTCTTCAAACCAGAAGTGCTGCCATCTGAATATGATTTTGATGAAGTGTGAGTGGTGTCAATATATGTTTCATCGGTATAAACGATAGGCCTGCCCTGAATACGGTATTCGGAAATTTTAAGTAAATAAGTTATACGTAGGTGACAAATCTCATGCTTTTCCATTAAAATTTTTCTGTTATTCTCTGTCCTTGACCATTTGAATCCTAAAAGAGATACTTCTTTTCGCAATGACCATATTGATCCTGGATAGTTAATGTCAGCCTTTAATTTTTCATGAATTCTTTTCATTGTTGGCACCTCTTTGTCAGTAATGTGAAAATTATGAATTGTTCTACGGATTACTGCTTTATCAAAATCATCAATGATTATTATATTTTTCCTGCATCTGGTCTTTTTCGGAGATTTGAATTTGGTTCCATCTTTCAAAACACGTTTAACTTCCAATAAGACTCTTTTAACAGTTGACAGTGGAACTCCTGTCGATGTCGATACCAATTGGGCTGATGTAGTCACACTTGACATGTCTTTATCGTTCATGTCTTTAAAATAGCTATTTAAATTACACAAAATTTCTTTTACTTGGCTATTTAATGGTTTCCGTATTTTGCGCTTATTTGTGTTGGCATCCATTTTACTAACACTTATATCAAACAAAAACAAAATAATATTAAACACGTCACGCTGCAGTCTGTACAAGAGGTGAAGTGCGGCAGGAGCGCGGCGAGACAGAATGGCGCCGCGCCTCAGGCCGGTTACCCAAAATCAGTTTAAACCGGTTTTTACCGGGCGAAAATGGCGCCGCGCCTAATGCCGGTTGTCACACCTACACTATCCATGTACACTCACACAAATGCAAAGCTCAGCTTATACCTCGCGGACTGTACAATCCTTAAAAAAACGAATTAGTCCGTCAGTTAGATTGCTAAAAAATATTGTACACGTATTTTTTCTTTTGTTTCACCAACAAAAAATGACGAAGATAGAGCGCTTAGACGTTTTGCGTGACGTGACGTCGCACACAAAGAAGGGGGTTTTTCAATGTACCACATTACCTAGTAGTACATAATACTAAATCTAAGTCTACTAATCTAAGTTATAAGTTTTCACTTCTACCGGCAGTCGATTTAACAGCAATTTTTTAAACTCACCTTATCCTAAACACAGATAGTTTATAGTTGATATGGTTCCAGAGCGCGCCGAGCATGCCGCCGATGGCGCCAAATAACATGAACACCGGTAGCTCGTAGAACTGGAACGGAAACGGTTCCATCTTGCCCAGGTTCAAAAGACCTACAAATAAACAGTAGCATAATCAACCCACTTTATGTTCCCACTGTTGGGACACAGTGCTTCCTATCAGGAGGGAATCAAGGCCATAATCTATAACACAGTCAAAGCGCGGGTTATAGCGGATGTCCTCAAACATATCTGCCAATCCACACTTTGCCACCGTGGTGGATTATAGCCTTGACTGTCTCCTAGTGAGAGAAAGCTCCGAGTCCCAGCAGTGGGTATATAAAGTAGGTTGCTTATGCTTATTAACTTACGCGGTCATATTCTGTGACATACAAAGAAGAAAGAGAAATAAACGTTTTTTATTATGGACCGCATTGTCGCTTAACATCGGGGGAGATGGCAAAACTATTATACCAACCTAATACTACTGGACCAGAGGGGACACGCACGGCTACCTGGTTGATTTAAAAAAATAACATACTTGTGAATTGATCTAATTCTATATAACTTGTAAGTAGTTTTAGTATTATTAATGAATTTATTTAAAATGTTGTAAGTAGTAGCTATGTGCATAGCAATTTAGTTTTTTAGGGTTCCGTAAAACGTAAAAACGGAACCCTTATAGATTCGTCATGTCTGTCTGTCTGTCCGTCCGTATGTCACAGCCACTTTTTGCCGAAACTATGAGAACTACACTGTTGAAACTTGGTAAGTAGATGTATTCTGTGAACCGCATTAAGATTTTTACAAAAGTTTAAAAAAAAAACAAAAATTAGGGGTGCCCCCCATACTGAGAACTGAAGCTCAAAAATTTTTTTTTCATCAAACCTACACGTGTGGGGTTTCTATCGATAGGTCTTAAAAAATGATGTTAAGGTTTCTAAGATAATTTTTGTCTACACTGAATAACTTGCGCGAGAGACGCTTCCAAAGTGGTAAAATGTGTGTCCCCCCCCCCTCTAACTTCTAAAGTAAGAGAATGAAAAATCTAAAAAAAATATATGATGTACATTACCATGAAAACTACCAACGAAAATTAGTTTGAACTCGATCTGATGAGTAGTTTTATTTTAGTACGTCATAAATACACTATTATTAAAACTTCGATCAAAGTTACAACGAACTACAAGAACTATGTGTACTATGTATATTATGTTACTTGCTGGAACGGAACCCTTACGGAATACTAGCCGAACCGAGCGTGCGTTGCTACGCCATCTATCGAAAATTGGTCGTACCACTTCAAATTTTGAACAAATTCGGTTCAACAAATAAACCTTAGGCTCTAATGACGCAACCTTTAAAAGATATACACATACTGTCACGCAACGAAAGCTCTCAAAAAGCAATATTTTTCCCGTTTTTGTTACATTTTTCATTCATGCTCCGCTCCTGTTGATAGTAGCGTAATGTTATATAGCCTCATAGCCTTCCTCGATAATTAAGACTATCCAACATAGAAATAATCTTTCAATTCGGACCAGTAGTTCCCGAGATCCTTGCGTTCAAACAAACAAACTCTTCAGCTTTGTAATATTAGTATAGATTAAATAGAATTATTTAGAAATCCGCGTTACCTGGGTAGCTGAGCTCGCCCGCCCGGCCGTGGTAGGCCGACAGCGCGCAGTTGAGCGTGAACGTGGACACCACGGTGCCGAAGAACGTGCGCCACGTCAGCGCCTGGTTCCAGAAACTCGTGCCTTCCTCCAGTGAAAATAATACTCCACCTGAAATCAACAAACATTTCTAGCAGCCGCTTCATGGAATGTTGGTGTCTTCAAATCGACAGTGAATCGGTTTCTTCTAGGTACCTAAGCACGCTAATTGTAACTTATGATAGCAAAAAAAATGGCAATTATAGGAACTGCCGATAGAAGTGAAAACTTATATCTAACTCAGAATTTGATAGCTTAGTTTGGAAACTACACGGGTGAAACTGTAGGGCGTGGCCATGGTCCCGAGTTTACCCGAAGATTTCTTATCATTCCCGAGCGTGACGCTAGAATTCAATTCACAGCCCACGAAAAATCTGTGTGTGGCGCGACAAAAGAAGTTTTCACTTCAAAAAAGTCACACAATAAGTTCACATAAGTCCAACTTTCGTGACGTTATATTTTTAAATTCGTATACACCTAAGCTTCGTAAGTACCTAATCACTTAAATGGTAATGTAAGTATTTTCTGAACGGGTGTTTTAATTTACTAATTGCCAGATGTAAATATGCGAAATCACACTATGGAGGGAGATAGGGAGGGGGGGAGGTGTCTCACTAATGTGGCCAAATGTGACAAGGACCGGGACGAGTAAAAATATCACGTTTATAGTTTACTTTTTGTTATTTTATTTTATTAGCCTTCAAGAAATAAATTACTTATTTGATTGTGACTGTGGATTTGAATGTACATTCTATGGATTTTCTTGTCTTGTCTTGTGGAACGAAAATGAATAACAATTTTCTTTGTTTTTTTCATAATTCTTTGACTCGTTAAATTTAGTAACACAAAATGTAATGTATGTATAAAAAAATATTTATTTTGAGTAATAATAAATTGAGAGTATAGAGAGAGTAAATGTCACAATGGGCTTTTTATTTTTTGAAGGCTAATAAAATAATCAAAAGTAAACTACAAATTCGTGAGAGAGACGAACTTCTTATAGACTACAGGCCCGTGAACAAAATTTACGTAGTAAATGAACCACAAGGAGACCTATGTAGGATGATAGAAGGGTATAAAGTAATAAGATTTAGCACTATGCCGTCACTTGTAAGCTGTCCAACTGAGTACAGTTGAAGAGGGGGGGTTCCAATCCTCGATAATTCTCCTTATCGCATGTTTTTTGTACGGCGTTGCGAAATAATGGATTATAAGAGGTATTGAAACCGTATGGAACCAATGCCGTACATAATCAGATGACCAAATTTACTCTGTAAATTGTCAGCACATCATAATTTTTTCCGACAAACTAACAATTAAAAATCTAAAATTTATATTTTTTATAGTTTCCGTGCCTCTTCTAATCGATTATTCCGCAACGCCGTATAAAAATCATGCGATATGGAGAAATGATCGAGGATTGGAACCCCCCCTCTTCAACTGTACTCAGTTGGACAGCTTACAAGTGACGGCATAGTGCTAAATCTTATTACTTTATACCCTTCTATCACCCTACATAGGTCCCCTGGTGGTTCATTTGACCCGTAAATTTTGTTCACGGGCCTGTAGTCTATTAGCATTCCATGGATTCACCGTGCGGGTGCCGGGTCCATCGTGTGGCAGAGAGAGAAATCTCGAATAGACCCCAAGACTTGTGACTCGGGCTGTAGGTTTAAAAGGGGCCCCTTATATTGACGTACGTCAACACTCACCTTCACTACTCGTATTTCTCTCCCTGCCCAGCCAAATCCGATATGATCCTACTAGTGCAGCTTTAGATACTCGTTCTAGTATAGAACTTACTGCACTTCTGGACAATCCAAGGTCTTTAAGCAGGTTATAGAGAGATTTTGCTGGTATACCTCTCGCTCCTACTTCTACAGCATATAAATTAACTACATAGCCATTTTTTGTTAATTCATTTTGAAGGTCGTAATACTTATTTTGTTTCATCGCGTGGTCTTTAGGTATATTAGTTTCCCACGGTACGGTAAGTTCTACCAGGACTATGCGTTTTGTAGCCCTAGAAAAAAGGAAAATGTCCGGTCTGGATGACGAAACACCCACATCCTTTGGGATTTTATAGTGCTTTTCATACGTATCCATTAAAATAGTCCAATCAGGTGCTAAACCCAGGATTGAGTAAGGCTTGCTCTTGGAGTTTGAAGTTGAACCCTCTTTTACAAAGTTAATTTGTCTTTTGTTTGTCGTCAATCCCTTTTGGGCTCTAGCTACCGAAAAGCTTACGGCTTCACGTATGATTTCAAGTACTCTGTCATGGCGCTGTGAGTAATAACCCCTATTAAGGAGCACCTTGCATCCCACCAATATGTGCCTTGCTGTACATATCGCCTCACCACAAGTATAGCAACATTTTTCAGAGGCTTTTCCCCACCTTACCAAGTTACTCTGGTCAGGAAGGGTCATTTGAAAAGCATTTAGATAAAATTTTAATAAGGCAGGAGACCAGTCATATAGCAAGGTGCGCCACTTTAGAGCTAATGGGATACAAAACTCACCTATGGTTAACCACTCACTTTGCATTTCTAAATTCATAGCATGCACTTTATAACTGTCATTTTCGTCTTGTTGTAGAAAGGTTTTTACCATGTCTCGGTCTTCCCTTTTCTTTCTCGCACCCAACCCAGCTGTATTTACTTGTGCACCTGCCATAAATTGTTTATGGAATTGAAGTCTAGATTCAAGGTCCGAAGCACTTTTGTCTTTTGGGAGAGATGCGATTAATTCGTCTTTCGACTTTCCCAAAACATACGTTTTTGTAACTCTTAGGTGTTTGTAGAGTTCGGATGGTTTTTTTAGTTTCAGGCCAAAACTATTGTGATCCCTAAAGAGAGTAGAGGGATCAGCCGGATGTGCCAATCCAAACCATGACTTCAATATCTTTATGACATTAGCATCTAGTTTTGCGAGGAGGGTTTTACCGATGTCATATACTAGGAAAGGCCAAGTGAGACGTGATGTGAGATAGTTGTCATATATCCATGCTTTTTTGATATTGCTGATAGGCTGTTGGTCTACCTTATTGAGGTCGCTCATGAAATTTCCAACAACTACCTCTAATGATGGTGTACGTCCTTTGTAGTCTATCTTTCTACCAAGAAATTTGAAAGGCACAGCCTCTGCAATTGTGGCAACTCTTTGGCCACTTATGGAGAGTCCCGGATCGTAAGAAGTATATTTGGTATCTCGTCTACCCAGTCTGTTTCCATATAGTTTGACGTACTTAATGGAGACCCATTGCTGGTTTTATCATGAAAATAAATTGGGTTTAGGTTTGTTTTCACAGATGGTCCATTAGACATTAGTCTTAAAGCAAATGGGATTGAGATCCTTACCAATAGGGGCACCGAAGGCAGCCGACACGCCCGCCGCGGCTCCGGCCGATACAAAATCCCGCTTCTCATGGTCCTCTCTGAAGTACTGGAATATCTTGAAGTCTTTGTTGAAGGTCGTGCTCTTCCCCTGCGATATACCGGCGGCCACTACGGCGCCGCTGTGGATCATGGGCCCTTCCTAGAGATTAAATATTATTTTGTTAACAGCTGATATGAAACTTATCTTGTTTGCTTAGAGTAAAAAAAAAATCGTAATTGGAGGTAAAGTAGAGAGACTCCCCTATATTTCGATGTAGTTTCATTGACAATTTCACGGTAAAACTAATGCGTAGTGAATAACCGTGATATCTTAGAACAATGTTACTAGTTTCTGTACCGCCTAAGAATAAAATAAAAAAACGACGATGCATTATTATAGATCATAGAAGTGCAATTAAACATATAACGCACATAGGTATTCAACCAAAATTCTTATACTTAACTAGTACCCTAGTTAAGTATAAGAATTTTGGTTACAATAAGAATTTTAGTTTGGGAACTTAACAGTACAAAATCTATACTAATATTATAAAGCTGAAGAGTTTGTTTGTTTGAACGCTAGGATCTCGGGAAGTACTGGTCGGAATTGAAAAATTATTTCTCTGTTGGATAGTCCATTTATCGAGGAAGGCTATTTAACATTATTATAGGCTATTTAACATTACGCTACTATCACACCCTCGTCACTGGCTAAACGGCGCGAGCTTAGTACCTACTCGTTCGCGTCCTCCCGGGTGTACTAAAATCACAAGGCCGCCGGCCGTTTGCCTGAGTTGACGTGCGAACGAACGCCGAGTGCGCGCATAAATAATGTCGCGGCGTTATTGTATTGTGAATGGCTGCAATAGCAAGAAACTGAAATGTAGTAGTAATTTACCCAATTTTTATTATGTCGCATTAAGTTTAATAAAAAAATTGATTAGATACTTTTTTAATATTCATATACATAATTAATTATACTAATTTGTTTATTTATTCGACGGTATGAAAACAACTTACAACTACTTACATTGTATAACCAAAATAAACTTCAGTATCAATTTACTATAAAACGTACTTACTTAAAAAAAAGCTATGGAATTTTTAACCGAATTCAAAGAAGGAGGCGGTTCTGGGCTTAATTTTTATTGGATGTAAGTATGTTTCGCGATAGCTCAGCTAATTGTGAACCATTTTTTAAACCCCGACCAAAAAAGGTTGTTATAAGTTTGACGTCGATTTTTTTAAAAAGGTATATTTTTGTGCGGTGGTTCTTAGCTATGTTTGGTTAATATCGATTCAAAATGCCCCCCTCCACAAAATCGCGGACAAAATATTTCTTCACAACCTACCTCTATATGGGTATCAAATGAATGGGCTTGTCTAATGGAGTAGGTACTGTAAGTAGTGGTAGGACTATTAGCAGAGTCCGCCTGAGGAAGTACCACACCTTTGTCAGTTCTTCTACCGCCAAGCAGTAATGGGCAAACATTACTATGTTCCGGTTTGAAGGGCAATGTTTCCAGTGAAATTACAGGGCTTAGAGATATAACATCTTAGATCTCTGGGTGACGAGCGCAGTGCAGTGCTAGGTAATGATTTGGACTCTTCATGTTCCAATAGCTGCGTGTCACTGTGCTGTTATGTGACAGGCATGTTTCTTACCATCAGGCACATGTCCTGCTCGTCTCGTTACTCTTTATTTAAAAAACACACAGTAACGTTTGCACATTACTGCTTCGCGGTAGAATAACTGGCAAAGGTGTGGTCCTTCCCCAGGCGGACTCTGCCAAGAGTCCTACCACTACTACCACCTACCACCATTTCGTACAACCCTAGCACGTTTGGTCAATGACGTAAGCAGACGACAAGTCACACGGTGCGCACGGCATTTACAACTCTGCGTGGGTGTGTTAAGGTGTATTTTTGCTTACAAGTAACAGTAGGCAAGTAGTATACGACAGTTTAGGTTATTATCGTGTAGGTATTTGCACTTTTGTATGGAAGTGATGCATCTGTTACGAAGTAACTATTTTCTGATCTGTGCTACTATCAACAGGAGCGGAGCATGAATACAAAATGTAACAAAAACGGGGGAAAATATTTCTTTTTGAGAGTTTTCGTTGCGTGACAGCTTGTGTCTAACTTAAAGTTTGCGTCATTAGAACCTAAGGTAACCGAATTTGTTCAAAATTTGAACTGGTACGACCAATTTTCGATAGATGGCGTAGCAACGCGCGCACAGATCAGCTAGTAATACATAAAACACGGAATTTATTTTTACTTTTTTTCTTTATTTTTACATAGGTACACTATTGAATGAAGGTACCAATCTTGTAACTTTCTATTTAAGAGGGATTTAAATTTCAGCTAATACGTGTAATATGTAAAAAAAAATACAGGAAGCGCTCGACTTATAAATAAACTTTTATGTATAGGGATCGAAACTTACAGGACAAAACATATCAATATTATGTTAGAATACACGAACATTACCTTCCCTCCCGCCAGGCCTCCAACTACGGCCGTGATGACGCCCACAGCCTTCACGACGAGGGTCTTGAAGCGCACCACCCGAGGCACCTTCACGCCATTGAGGTAGCACTTCACTTGGGGAATACCGCTGCCGGCCGCTACTGGCTGAAATCATCACATTTTAGCTGTAGTCATGATCAATAAAGTAGCTCGTCTAGTAAGTTACGGCTGGTCTAGAAATTACGAATAGTCTAGTAAGTTACGGCTGGTCTAGAAATTACGAATAGTCTAGTAAGTTACGGCTGGTCTAGAAATTACGAATAGTCTAGTAAGTTACGGCTGGTCTAGTCGGGAGAACGGAACACCTGGTTCAAATCCCACGCACACCACTGTATTTCCGAAGCCATGTGCGTAGTGCCGCAAACTTATAAACGGTGAAGAAAACACCATGAGGAAAACGTCATGTTCCGGAGACTCTTGCAACGTCTCTCTCTTTGTAAAAGAATGTCCGAAGTCCCAGCAGTGGGAAAATTTAGTGGGCTGCTTATGTATGATCACTAAGTATCCTTTATTGTCGCGTAAACGTATAAATATATACATGCTTTATATATTTATGTATTTGTATATAGTAACTATATACATATATAACTGTTATATATTTACGATTAAATTTACCTATCAACATAATTTGACCATCTTCTTCTCTAAACTACTTTTTAATAAATCAATCGAAGGTCTTATTGTGTAACCGATAATATATTCAGTATTCACGCACTTATGTGGTATCAACAGATTTATCATTACTTTAGGATGCTCAATTAGGTACTAATTGATTTACTATCTAGACTTGTAATTTAACTTTAGTAGGTATATAACTTGGCAAGTTATAGTACAACTAGCGTACTAGTAGCGCCCCGCGGATTCACCCGCATAGTTCCCGATCCCGTTATTTTTCCGGGATAAAAAATAGTTTATTTGTTATTCCAGACTATTGTCTATCTATGTTTATACCAAATTCATCCAGATTGCTTAAGTAGTTTTGCATGAAAGAGTAACAAATAGCCATTCATACTCACAAACTTTCAAATTAACAACATCAGTAGGATTGTGTACCCTTTGTGCAAAATAATACATACATTGTAAAATAAAATAGCTTCTAAAGTTATTGCTCATATAAACACATAGTAGGGAAGCCCGATACAAGTTGATAACAATGCAAATTATTCAGTAAATTGTTTTATCAGTAGAAAATTGGTTCATGCCTGATAAGAATTCAAATGGTTGATTAGAGCAGTTCTATGTAATGACTAACGAGTGTACTGAGGTTAGGTACTCTTATTTATACATTACCCCATGCGTATATTCCAAAACAGGTTTTTCAAAACTATCTTACTAGGTATTTGGATCAAAAAAAGTTTGGTCCTCACCCAGAACAAATATTTGTGTGATGAATTCAAATATTTGTTGTGTCTCGGTGTTTTTAAGTTTCTATGTATGATTCTGAATTTAAAGACACCAAGATAATACAAATAAGGAAAACCTCAACAGTCAATGCAATCTGTTCATGATAAATATATCACATAGCATAAGTTACATACTTTATATTCCCACAGCTGGGACTAGCGGCCTTCTCTCATAAGCGGAGGATCGAGGGCATAAACCATCTCACTGGACTAGTGCACAATGACGCTTGGCTCGTTGTTTTGGAACATTCTGTTCTCCTCACAATATGTTTCTTTGCAGTTAAAGACAATGGTGGTGACAAACACCATCATTGTAGATCTGAACTTGGAAAAATATTCAGAAGTGTAGATGGAATTTGAACCTATGAGCCCACGATGTTTTGGATAGTCTCATAGGAAGATAGTAGTGCATAAAATAAAAAGTTTGTAATATTTCTTACCTCAACGTAAGCAACCAGCATTGAACCAACAAAAACAATGCTTATATTGGATAGTACCCAAAGGAGGTATGGAATGTACAGTCGATCACACATCATGTAATTGTCAACAGCTGTATAAAAGATGTTAAGGAATTTAAATGTATATTTTTTACAATAAGTAGTATACAAACAGACAATTATAATTACGAAAGTAGTGAGTATTAAAGTAAATGAAAGTAGATAGACACAATTTTTTTAAGTTAAAGGCATCTAGCCTTTAACTTAAAAAAATTGTGTCTATCGCCTCTCTTTTGGCCAGAGAGAGGCCAGTTGGCCTCTGATAACTACTTTGCCTACCAAAATTTGATTTTGTTTGCAACTTGGTCCACATGGAATTCAGCCAATTTAAAAAAACTTTTTCTCAATGGATTTTCTTTAATATAAATACTTTTAATAATTTTTTCCAGACTTTAATCTGTGTTGCAATTGTAGATCCTATACATTTAAAGCCGGGTCACACAGAGGCGATCCGAAAGCGATAGCGATCCGGATCGTATCCGAGTATGGGATCGCGCCCGCTTGCTGTGTGTCAGGTTGCATACAAATTCGAACATTACAAAAATCCCGTCTCGGATCGCTATCACTATCGCTATCGGATCGCCTCTGTGTGACCCGGCTTTTAGTTGTACCAATGTGATGGAACACAACCATTCAAACTGTCAAATCCATAATAATAGTATTAATATATTTTTGATGAAAAGGATACATTTTTTAAGTTCTCCATATTTGATTTTTGAGAATTCTTCTATACACACGTCAATAATGAATGCAATCAGGGCAGTTATTATACCAATCAGCAGTATAATAAACCATCGTGCCATATCCTTCCAAACTATAAAAGCATATCCTTTCGTCCTCTCCTCGTCCAGTAGAAGATGATTTTCACAGGTGTCATAGTCCAAACTCTGAAAAAAGTAGGTAAGTATATATTTTTAAATCTTATGGCCATTTGTCATACTATATCTCACAGAAATATTGTATTGTAGCTTAGATTTATGTTATTTCTAGTATTCAATATGCACATAATGCTAACCTCATATTTGGCAGAGAGTATATTTAGAGATCCAGGCTCAATTTTTTGCACAGGGTACCTGCGCCTGATGCCATGGCTGCCATGCAAATCATCCTCAGAATCCTGTAAAAACCAATTTTTATTATGCATGTAATTAATAGCTACAAATATGCTAAAATATGATTTTTATAAGTGATGCTGATTCTCATGAAATTAAGATAACGATTCGGACAACGTGAATTTACATAGGAGATATCCATTTATCATGTAATTGTTTTGAGCAACTTTTTAACTTCCACCTGTCCCCATTGTGATATGTGGTGAAGTTGTAGACTTACTAATTCTTACCCTCAAAAGCATGACACACAAAATCATAACACCGGAAAATTGTTCTCTAGCAATGGGGAGTTAAGGTCACACTCTGCTTTACAGATTAGAAAACACACATTCAAAGAAAAACTAAACACATACATGTGATATCCTGATGTCTCACTACAGTGATATTTTGGGATTATTTCAGAGCCTCTCCTGATTAATGTATGATATTATTGAAAATGTCTAGCATAAGATTTTCTTTTGTAATTTTGTTTTTTTAAATGGCTTATCCCCCTTTTTTATATTTATATAGTGGAGGATAATAAGTTAAATGTTAAGTACAATGGTGTTGTAGGAAGGCTGAAAGAGCATGAATGCATTGTGGGAAAGAAGGTATGGAAGTAAAAGGAGTGGTTTAGTTCACTGTACATAGGTTTACATTCCATAACAGAAAAAAAAAATATTAAGATGGGAACTATGCCTTAAGATGGGAACTATGCCAAAGTTATTTGCAGGTAAGCTGGATGGGGGAAACAATACATTTGGTAGTGGTAAGCTGGTAAGACTCTTTGCAGAGTTCGTCTGGGGCAGTACCACACCTTTGCCAGTTATTCTACCGCCAAGCTGTAATGTGCAGACATTACTGTGTTCCGGCTTGAAGGGCAATGTATCCAGCGAAATTATAGGGCATAGAGAAAAAACATCTTAAGATAAGATAAGAAAACTCTTTATTAAACGCCACAATGCAAAAGAAAAACAACTTAACTAAATATACTAAACATGACATTTAAATTGGCGGCCTTATCGCTTATAGCGATCTCTTCCAGGCAACCGTGCACGGATTAGACAATCTTATATCTCTGGGTGACAAGCGCAGTGCAGTGCTAGGTATTTATTTGGACTCTTCGTGTTCTAATAGCTGCGTGTCACTGTGCTGTTATGTGGAAGGCATGTGGCTTACTATCAGGCACATGTCCTGCTCGTCTTGTCACTATTCTATAAAAAGTATATATGTCCCAATCAGGAATTTTGCAGTGACTATGCACCCCCACTTTGAATTAGAATTAGAGGTTGCCTTGATATTTAAGGTCAAATGAACTGTGAATCAACACCATACAAACACACTGGTGTTGATTCACAGTTCAATATTTATAAGTATTTTCCTGGTACAAATACAAGTATTTAAATAAATAAATAAATATTGGTGGACAATTCACACACAACACCATCTGACCCCAAACTAAGCAAAGCTTGTACGATGGTGGCCAGATAGCCGATATAATACTTATATAGTTTTAAATACATACTTATTATACATAGAAACACCCAGACACAGTGCAAACATTTGAATTCATCACACAAATTTTTGCACTGGGTGGGAATCGAACCCACGACCCTCGGCTTCGCAGGCAGAGTAAATATGTGTAAAACTGGTAAGGCATAATATAAATATTTTTTTTTATTTGATTAAAGATTAGCTCCTAATAAAGAATTACCTGAAAACCATCAGGTTTGTTGAGTTCAGCATAATTTGATGCACTGGCTTCCTCATTATCGATAAGGTGCGCTGTATCTGCTGTTGTTATTTCACTAGGCGAACCGTCCATGAGAGACTTAGATGAGTCGCTCATTTTCTAACAAAGTCTTAGATTACTCATTTAATAAAAATTTAAGGGAGGTTTACTAGAAACAACATTAAAATTAGGTTTAAAAACAGCTTGTAGCACTGCGTTTCACAAAAGCACTTGCTTGGCACATTCAATTAAAAATGTAGTATATATAATTTGAATTCCTAATACCTATCGAACAGTTGTTAAAATGAATTAACAACAAAACTAAAAAAATTGCAAGACACGAAACCTTGCAATAAAAATCTTCAAAAGTTCAAAACACAAGGAGTTGTGTTACCAGTGTGACCCAGCCGTCCCAGCCAGAAAATCAGAAAAAGTCAACCCAAATGAAGTTCAAGTTCATGTGAGATTTACAAATCAGTCAAAAAGTGTTTCTACTCAGAATCAACGTTGTAAATCTTTGTAGTAATTTATTTATCTACTATATTTTTAATCATGTTAATAAACATACTTAAACATTATTCTGTTGCTTTGTTTTTTTGACCGTTGAAAGTGGACGGCATAATTATTAATTTTAAGATTTTCTTTATATTTATAATAAATCTTTTAAAATAAATTTTAAACTGAACACCATACTCCACCATACATAAACTAGTGTATTCTGATTCTAAATTTTCAGTCAACAAACCAATTGAAGCAACAAATGAATTTGTTGCTCGACCTTTATTCATTCCCAGCATCCCAGTAATAATATTGTTCATCGAACAAACATGATGACCACATGATGTTTTATTATGTATATTAAGGGAAACAATGTAGTAGGACACAGATATCTTGCTAAAATAACTCAAACTAGTTTTTTTTACCTAACTTGACAACACTGGTTTTGTTTGTCAAATCCACGAACAAATTGTTTATGACATTGCCAATAAATCCAAAATGACATTGACATCTATAATTTTTTTTCTACGTTGTCCATGGTTCATAAGTCGAGTGAATGCTGCCATGTAAAACCTGAAATTACTACTATGCTTTTTTTGCTTTGCTTTTATCGCATTGAATTTTCTTAAATAAGCCCATTTATTGCCAAATATAGCGATAAGATATTGAAAGAAACTAATATAAGATAAAATATTAATCAAGATAACCCGTTTTGTAATAATTGATAATGATAAGCGTGCGTGATATGGTGTCTGATAAGTTATCATTTTTATCAGTGCGCAACAAGAACTAGCTTTATACTCACACAGTCATAAAACAAGCCAGCGTTTCGTAAACAACAATAGAAGTCTTCAGTGTGTGTGTAGCTTGCTCGTTTGGTTGACAATCGCGATGTGATGTATTCTACATCATCGCATGCTGAGTTATATTTCCATCAAAACCTTTTAGTTTATAATTAAGTTACTCGATTAATTTCTCAATGTTTTCTTTCATTGTGACCAGTTTTCTCAGTTTTCATTTCTAAATATGTGTAATTTGCCGCCGAAGTTCCATTCAGTGTGTCGCCTTTGTTTATCATTCTGTGGCGATAATTGCAGTGATGTTAAACTTCCAATTTTCGACCGTGATAAGGATAAATCACGACTTTCCGAGATGATAATGGCTCATTTGTCGTTAATGGTAATGATGTTGCTATATTTTTGTCTAGGAAAGGGAGGAAGGTGGAGTTTTCTCGTGTGAAAGTTTAGCGTAAGCGTACGAGATTGTGGATGCTGATAAGCGCCATTAACTTTCTCGCGGGTGTTGGGTATTTTCGCATTGTGATATCATATTACGGCCCACGCGTCGAGTGCTTGGCGGTATGACTAATGTCATTCGTGGAAATGATATGCGAGCGTGCGGCAGGCGCGCAGTATCAGTGCTGATAACAAAGGACCGCGAGAGCAGCCTCGCGGCTGCCTGCGCCCCGCGGGCCGCCTTCCCCGCCTCCTGCTTACAATAAACACCCTGCAACGCTCTGCACTCTCTACACTGCTATTTTGAGATTTCAATATTTTCTAAATTTAGATTTATATTTTA
Source organism: Ectropis crepuscularia (assembly GCA_963693475.1). Taxonomy (NCBI): domain Eukaryota; kingdom Metazoa; phylum Arthropoda; class Insecta; order Lepidoptera; family Geometridae; genus Ectropis; species Ectropis crepuscularia. The sequence goes on from OY856345.1 coordinate 10,256,781, forward strand.
AGGGAATCAATCTGCAGGGGGACTTCATCCGCCCTTTCCTGTCTCATAAAATCTCGAATGTTTGGTTTGGATAAACAAGTTGAATCTATAAGTACTGTGAATCTATAAGTACTGTGTTATCAAGATTGAGGTGGAATGACTCATCATCTATGATTATGCCTGTGAAAGGTCACTGGCCACCTCATCTCACTTAATGGTTGTATTATTGTGAAACTAAGACAGTGAATAATATTTTTAGGTGTCCCCGGTGGACTTGCTGCCTCAAGTTGTCTGTGGGAGCTGTGTACGCAAACTAAATGAATTTCACACCTTCAGAGAGTTAACACACAAATCGGAAAGACTGTTGGAACAGTTTTTACAGTATGCAAATTCACTCTCTGGACCTAAAGAGGTGAGTCATTTAATACAGTAAGGACCCTAATAGTGACACTTCAGCATCATTTAACCCTTCTGCTATAGTTACTACCTTTTGCTAACATAAAAGTTAATCTAAGGGTATAATGAACTCATGACCCAATAATGTATCAATAACATCAAAATAAAACAATGTATTGTAACAGTAATTTATATACATAAATTTAATTCTATCTAAAAATATAACACAACATAAATTTAACATCAATACTGAAAAATGCTCACTATGCAAAACTAGAATCTTCATTAATGTTTACGTAGCGAATAGGCTGGCTTATCTTTTTCTTGTAAAATGCTTTGGATGCATTAACAAATATGCCACATAGCATTCCAATGGCCACGATTGTTGCCACGCCGAGAATACTCCATAGCACATGCTTTGGCTTCAGATCGGAGAGACTGAAGCTCTTTTTCATAGGAGATGCTGTGTCAAAAGTAGGACAGAAAGACAGTGTTATGTTGGTAATGTATGCTCCAGCCAATCTCATCGGCGCTGCACAGCTGAAATTGAAGAAAAGCTAAATGTAATGGTTTCTCAACATCAAAACTATAATATAGAGATTATTCTGTTAATGCATACTGTATTAGCTTCAACACCATTAAAGAAAGATAGCATGAAGTATTGATTAAACTTTACCAGTATTTTGCAAAAAAAGATAAGGTTATGAAAGTTGTAAATTAAATTAAAAAAAAAACATTTTAATGATCAAAAATTAAATCAATGTAAAGATTACATTCCAAATCAAACTTAGTTCAACTCAATAGTAATTAAGTATCCAATGAAAGCTACTAAATAGAGTCAGATTTTTTCATATCTCTCATTTACCAAGTGCGGATCCAGGGGGGAGGGGCATGGGGGTCTTGACCCCCCCTGGGCTGAGTCCAGTACCTAGATGGACCACTGATTAAAATGCATGCATGTACTTATTGCACGGTTTTGTGGAGAGACCAGGACCATGTGACCCCCCCTGGAGCCATGTGACCCTCCCCTGGAGCCAAAGCTGGATCTGCTCTTACATTTAACTGTGGTCACAGTAATTTGCTTTTGTATATGTAATTGTATGAAGTGAAGTTCTTATTCTGATGATGTGAATGATATTTTGGCACTGCATATTCTCTTGATGTTCTAGTGTACCTACATTTTGGTGACCAAAAATATTTGTAAATAGTAAATTTTACTTTGGTAACAACAATATGTTAATCATTGATCCTTGCACAGTTGCACAAAAAAGTCCTTGCTGGAGTGTTGAACTTACACAAGCAAACTTTACAAAGTAGATATATAGGAATCTATGGATAGATATTAAAAAAAAGACAACTTTTTTTGCATAGTGATATGAAATTATAAATTGGTGAAAGTGTCCTGTTTCTTAGTATAATTGAATCCAATAGTGGAAAAGTAACCAGATAATATGAAAAAGTGAGTTGTAAGTTGTAAAGATACACATCCATTGTACTTTGATATATTACTGTGCTGTATATGATTTCTGGTGTGCATAATAATGTGTTTCTGTCTGTCTTGGGCTGATAATGGAATGGGCCCAGATCTTTCAAAACTGATTTCAATGATTCAGCTCTGCAAAGACTCCACTCCTGAGGAAATCATCAACCTTGCTATGCCATGCTATGCATTTGTTAGTCCATCATGGTGAAATCTACTATCTCTATCCCATACTTAGGGAAGTGAGCCTAGCCGTGTGACATCTTTGGGCTTACGTACGCGTGAGCTCACCACATACATAGGTACATTTATAATGTGAGTGTACGTGTCTATGTGTGTGTGTAAAACGAAATGTTACGAGCATCGCAAGCGGCCGAAGAAATCATCAACCTTCCCCAGAAGCAAATATTAGTCCATTATGCTGAACTTTACTATCGCTCTATCCCATACATTAGGGAAGTTAGCCTATCTGTGTGACGTGTTTGTACGTGCGTAGGATTGCGTGCGAGTGGGCTCGCCACTACATATTATGTGCGTGTACGTATCTACGTGTGTGTTTAAAACTAAATATTACGAGCGTCGCAAGCGGCTGAAGAAATCATCAACCTTGCTATGCACATTTGCACATGTTTGTCTATCATGGTGAACTATTATTTCTCTATCCCTTAGTTTAGAGAAGTGAGTGTGATGTGTTTGTGCGTGTGTGTGAGTGGCCTCGCGGCTACATATGTGCGCATACGTGGCTGGATGTCTGTGTGACTTTTATGCCTAAAGTTTACACATATTACTATATCCACAATGGTACTTACTAAGGCACCTCTCCAGGTTTGAACTTAGCCCAGGCCCCTTGGGCAGTCACGATGTTAGCGAGATCACAGTTGCACAGCCAGCTGTTCCCTGTCATGCCCATGGTGTCCAGTTTGCTCCATGGCAACAAGTCGGTCGATAATTCGCTCAGATTATTATCGTCTAGGTATACCTGTGCAATAAAAATGTGCTTCAGTAATGGTATCAAATGTTGCTCTATAACCTACTGGTATTGACTATCAGTCTTTTCAACTGGGCTCATCAAGTTATATCATATAATATACCAAAACAAGCCAATGTCGACAAAGAAAAACACGATTCGTTTCTTTAGAGGTGTTATCTTTGAAAGATTTTTTTTTTTTCTGTGCTAAAAGCAAAACATTTTTATTTCAAATAATCAATATTTTCTAAACACGGACAAACGAATTCCTCTCAAAAATTTGATACAGAAAGTCATCGTCAGTTTCGCTATCTTCAATCGAAATCAATTGTGCAGCCTTTCTTAAATCAGTGGTGCTTCACATTACCTAGTTATCTCGGAAAGAATAGGCCCAGATTACAATGTTAAACCATGTAAGTAAGCGGAGCCTTCGGGTAACGCAAGACGGGATTGTCCATCAAAACCACGGACCATGAATTCGGACAATGGAAACAAAGAAACGCACACATAGAGCTACACTTTGTCTGTGTTTGTAAACACCCATGTAGATAGTACGCAAAGAAAACACGCCTCGTTTATCAGATATTGCGGTAGATTGGCGCTTATCTGTGGAACAGTAGCAAATATGTAGATGCTGCACCCAACCTTCTTTGTTCACCGCGATATGGACCTTTTTATACCTGCTAACACTCAAACCCATTACTGGAAAGGATGACAATAGAACGACCTCCATTAAAGAATAACCCCTTTCTTTACTAAATGCACAGAATCCTGAGAGTTAGCTGCTGAGCAGCATTGGTATTAAGACTATAAATTAAGATTCTACTATGCCACATAATCGTATTCTAGAAAGTGTTTTGCAATTATTATCTTATTTTAATCTGTGTACACTGGACTGATTCCAAAAACATGTTCCCGTGCCGATAAACAAGAATCGTGCGTGCGAGATCGCAAGGGATTCCGACCCCGTACAATCTAGGGCGTGTCACTAACATCTAGTGCAGTAACCTAAGCGGTATATAAAACTAAACAAAGGTAGAGCCATCAGCGTAATTGGCAACCTCGATAGATCTTTCTCGAACTCGCATAGAGATAAATCACTGGACAAACAATTTGCGTTATGCATTTATTAATCTGCCGAATCATTTCGGTTCTACCTCAATTACTTCACACCATTAGAAATGCGAAAGCGGCTCTCTCTGTTTGTTTGATACTTCACGAGTTACGTGATTATAATGCTGAATGAAATTGCTAAAGTTTAGAAAGGATCTAGGGTAGAGTGTTCGGTAAAATACTATAGAATCAAGAAGATACGAATTACGTGTTTACGACAAAAACCTATTGGTTAGGTATATGTATTGTTTCATTGAATGGATTATCGTATAATCGAATGTAATGTATGCCTATAAACCAATATAATGTAATTCAATATTTTATAGAAAGATATGTGTAACACCGATCATACATAGTTTTATGTCCTTAGAATGTTTGACCATTTGTATTTAATTATGATAGATAGGAAAACGACCACTCTACTCGGACTGTAATAGATTTCGTAACAATGTTATGTACCATCAGGCGTACGTCTGTCTTGTCCTGTCACTATTTAATATAAATATGAAGAATATCCTCACAACAGTGTACGACCACGACCCGCCTAACCCCAGATTAATACTCTAGCAACTCGGTTCATGATTCACGACCCGGAATTAGAGATAATCTTCATCGTCCCAGATTTAAGATTTCTGCAATCAGTGATTGATTTATCAAAACATAACTAAAATGATTAATCAGCTGACCCACTTCCCGACTGTCGTGTAAGCGCTCACAAACCGTGCCAGATGGAATTGCACACATCCGAATAAAACGATTAAACTATGCCTACAGATGCAAATGAAAATAGGATTACGTTGATAAGCGGAGATACCATGGGCTAATAATAGACCACACAGTTACAACATGGGCCGCGGTGTCGTCACCCAGTATAACATTAAACTTTTGTAAAAAATCACGCCGTTAACGCATTAGATCATCTCCAACGATATATTGTACAAATGCGATTTATCACTCATAATTTGTTGCACAATAGTTCGGTTTTCCCTTTAGGTACTGAGGTCGATATTTACGTAAAGATAAAAGTGATAATATTGAACTATAAATCATAGCGTCATCGGAATTAGTCACGTTATCTGTTTAGATTCTACAAACATGTTTGTTCGAACAGATGCTTCGCGTGAAATGTTCGAGATAATGTATCTCCGTCTATTCTGTTCATTTCTATAGTGTCAATTGATAGAGCATCTCAGCATGCAGATCTGTTTTCACTGGCTTAGAATATCTTTGAGTGTTAATTGTTCGTATTGAAATACGCATCTCTATCATCTAAGGACGTAAATCTAGGCCAGCTAAAGTTTTGCTCAACGTTTTCGTATAGAATGTGGTTGTGCATGATCTCGTTGAACTAAGATAATCCTAGTTCATCAGGGCCCCTAGAGATTAACTCTATAATAAGTAAAAATCACTATATCCTATACAAATATTTAATTTACGAACTTATTTTACGTGATATGGGTATATGGTATATCCTACTAATCTTGTAAATGCGAAAGTTTGGATGTTCGTTGCTCAATCACGTCTAAACGGAAGAGGCTGAAATTTGCAGCACAGTTAGTTCATGGTCTAGAATAGGACATAGGTCTTTTTATCACGGGAAGTGCGCGGATAATTCCGCAAGTGGTGCTTGTTTATTTGTACACCGTAAAGAGACAATTAGTAGCAATTATGGTTTTTTGCTGAAATTTAAACTGTAACCTAGAGACGTAGAGACATGTTTACACTCACCTCCTTCAAAGTCCAGCTATCCTTGAGCCCTCGGAAAGCGTTGTGGCTTATATACCTAAGGTTAGGATTGTGGCACAAGTGTAGCACCCTTAGCTTCGTGAGCGGCGTGAAAGTGCTCCGTTTCACTTCGTCCAGGAATTCGTTCTCACCGACTTCTAGCTCTATCAAATTTGATAAACCTGTGAAAATTGTTAACATTTAAAAGATTCTCGTGACATACAAATACGAAAGCTTAACTGTATTTGACTACTATTTGACGATGTCTCAATATTAACTAACCGCGGGTAACTGACAATTTCAAGATAAGCTTTTGACACGCTTGAAAAGGAGAATCGAACTTTCGTTATAATTCCATTCAAAATATGTATTAAGGCACCTTTGTTACATTATTATTAAAATTAGCAATATTTCAAAAACAGTTAGTAAGTTACAGTTACTTAAACTTGATTTTTGTTTTTCATTTCAATACGTATACATAATTATTTAATTCTAGTTTTATGTAGGCTTATGTAAATAGTTTAGTATTTTATAGTAAAATTTGCAAATAGGAGTAATGTAATAAACTAGTATATAAAAAAGAAAAAATAATCAAATTAAACAAATCCTAAATGTTATTCTATAGAGGTCGTCATTGACCGGACGTTTCCGGCTACAGGCCCCTGATATCACAATCTTTAATCTGCGGCTTCTAGCCAGTTTTGTGTAAGGTTGGGCTGAGTCACACCTCTGACTTTGTCGGAGCACTCGTTAGAATACTGGCTAGGATTTAATATATCATTCTTTAGAGTAGGTAATGGAGCATCATCCCGAGAATGCAACATCACATAAAGATTAGTTTGCGCCTGGAGAGGCACATCAACACGCCTTTCTAAAAATGTCGATTTACGATATCTATCTTATCTTTGATGTCTTATTGTATCTATTGAATCGACTACTTTGTCAGTATTTTTATCGTCTCAAATTTTCTCAAAATATTCTTACTAACTAACCCATAAAGCTGTTTGAGCTTAGATCCAGCTTAGATCACCTTGACATAAAAAAATCTTCTGTGTCAAGTTTAATACAAAATTTCTCCTAAGTTTTAAAGTACTCTCTTCTGATTAACTTACCCACGAAGCTGTCATCGTTGAGCTCTACAATTGGATTGTTATTGAAGGTGAGGTATTTCAGAGTTTTTCCAATAAGCGACAAACTCTCAGGAACAGTCACGAATCGGTTGTCGGATAAGTCTATCTGCTGAAGCTTTGTGAATCCTTGAAATGCGTCCAGGGGGATGCTCTCGAGATCAGTTTTGGACAAATCGAGGACCTGAAACAATTTGAGTTTATTTTCTGATTTATTTTATTAATAGGCAGTAAAGGTAGGATGCCGGTTCCTTCTCCAACTCGTGGTATAGATAAGCTCGGACCGTTTGAAAAAGATTGTTCGTTTCTATCCAGAACCGGAAGAAGTGGAGGAAATTAGGCTTCTGTCCCGCTACAGGAGATGTTGAATATTGTGGTGGATAGATTTAAATAAAAAATTGGCTTGGAATAAGTGTCCACAAATGGCGCCCAAACCCTATTTTTACCCGACTGCGCGACGCAAAGGAGTGGTAATGTGTTTAACAGTCTATGTATGTATGTATGTTTGTGTATGTATGTTTGTATGTTCCTTTGAAGCACTATACAGACCTAACGCCTGGGCCGATTTTTATGATTCACACGTCAATCGATTCCTCTTAACCTGGTGAGTGACACTAAAGACATGACATTAGTGTAAATCCAATATGGCGGATTCAGGACGCCATATTGTCCAAATTAAAAAAATGAAAATCACCAAAATATGTCAAGAGGGATATCGTTGAATAGGTATTTAAAAATAATGTTTAGCTTTCTCTCAATGTTTTTCGATTTGACTGACCGTTTAGGATGTATATCGATTTAAAGTTGAGTAACAACCATTCTCACATTTATAGGTTTTTAGGTAGCAGAAAACTTCGTATAACTAACTGTACGTGTGAATGTGGATGGACATTATATACCAATGTATCTAGTAGGCATCGATATAAATCAATAGATGTGCCCTTGAGCACCTTGAAATTGGTAATGAACTGCGTCTCTGTATGTATCGTAAGTAGTTTACAAACAACCAATCTACTTGACCCCTATAATCGCTAGCGGCGAGATTTGCTGTGGTTCTACTTATTTTGGTTGTTGACACCGAATAATGATAGGTAAAAACGTCCGGCGTCCACCGCGTACTGCAACCAACTAGAACGGAAAGAGTGAGCTCACTCTTCCCAACGTTGACATGATTGCGTGCGCCGTGAAGTTTGGCATGGTTCATAACTAAAAAGTATAAAATAAAAAAATATAATTTAAAAACTCAAAAACCCGACTGCGTAAAAAGTGAACCAAACTACGTACTCGCATACAAAAAAAACTGAAAAGAATAAAACAAGCATTTAGATTTCTGGTGGTCTAGAATTCTATAATATGTTATTGTATTAATACTATTGAAATATATACAATATTTTCTAATAAAAGAACATTACAACTGAACAGTCGGGATCCATTGAACAATTACATTATATGTCGAATAATAATGGATCCCGACTCTTCAGTTGTAATGTTCTTTTATTAGAAAATATTGTATATATTTCAATAGTATTAATACAATAACATATTATAGAATTCTAGACCACCAGAAATCTAAATGCTTGTTTTATTCTTTTCAGTTTTTTTTGTATGCGAGATGCGAGTACGTAGTTTGGTTCACTTTTTACGCAGTCGGGTTTTTGAGTTTTTAAATTATATTTTTTTATTAATGGTTCCGTTCTTCATTCGAAGTCTATACACAAATACACAGTAGACTATTACAACGAAAAGTTTACTTGGTTGAAAAGTTTAATTTCAAAGTAAACATATGAGAGCATCAAAATACTCAACCAATTTTTTTTATAATGGGACCTTTTTCAGTTTTCCTCGGATGACCTCTACTGCCTATCCAACTTTTGAGCTAGCGTAGTAGGTCTACTATCCTAAATTCACTATCTTACGCACATACGTAGAGCAACCTAGATCTTTCACCAGCGTACCATCTTATAGGTTGCTACATCTATATATATTGTCAGAAAATATTGGTACAGAAATCTGATATAAGTAATGGTAACATTCCTCATACCTCCAAATTGACAGCGCTATTCAACGCCAATATGGTGACGTAGTCGAGAAGCTCGATAGGATTGTTGTTCAGATACAATCTCGTCAAGTTGGGCGTGTGCTGGAAGAGGTAACGGTCCAGGGAATGGATCTCGTTGTAGCCTAAATTCAGCGTCTCCAAGGCGATATCGTGGTACACTCCATCTTCGTAGGGTCCTTGGAATATTTCGCTCCGTAGTACTTCACCTGTGGGTAGAGATAATTTTATTACAGGCGTTTCGTATGGAAACAATGTAAAACATTCCCAGTTAATAAAGTAATCAAGTCTATGCATAATCCTTTGGTGTAGCTGTAGGGTTTATTTAGATTGTAGGTTTAGTTTAGTTGTGACTATTATCTCTGATTAGTGAATAATAAAATGTTGGCGAAATTGTTTCTTCTTCAGGTTTTACCAGAATAGTCACTGAATCCTTCTAAATTTGATTTAAAATGGGCACTAATGCTTTTCAAATTATATATTTTTTACCTTACAAGTTGTTTTTGTTTTAATATAAAATGTTCCACTTGGAATTGCCTCATTTTGGTTTAAGTTTGCAAATTTTGATGCATACAAAGTATCGAAAAAGATAAATTAACATAGTCAAAATCGTGCCATTGCATAATTAACGTTTTTAATTGCGAAATTTTGAATTTGACTTAGATTTTATGAAGGTAATAATGAATTATTTATTGACATAATCTATGCTAATTAAATTTTTATTTGAGTGTATCAAAGATGAGGCAATTGGTGTAAATCCCAAACAACGCTCATAAAACAGTTTTTATAAATGGAGTCAATACTAATATAATATTTATTTTGATATGAACACGATAATCTACTAATGCGGAACTACAAGTTGAATAAAAGACATTCACAAAACGAATGTTGGTTGGTTGTATGGGAAGTAGCCAAACCAACCAATTTCAACACCCAAATGCTGCATTATTCAAACCAATGTGGTATAAACCTATGTGAGGTTAGAATCTTGCTGCCTTAGGAGACTATTCAAATAGTTCGAGTGGAACCGCGGAGTATAGCTTATAAGGCTGATAAATAGTAAAATCTAAAAACATAAGTTTCCTGAAAAAGTTAACCAGAAGCGCCTTTACTCAATAGTGAGCGATAACGGGTTAATGATGATGAATACAATCAAAACGTTAAACGATATGTTCAACCACATTTATGTATCAAATCGAGCACCACTAAATGAAAACCACAACCTTGCTGTTATCAAAGTTAGTTATCTTTTTGAAGTAGAACAGTGCCGATATAATCGAAACGTTCATGGAATCAGATGGTATTCTTCGAATATAGTTCTTTTATTGCTGTTGCATCGACGATACGGCGCATTCATCGATCTATCTCTGTCTCTTCATTCATGCGAATATAATTAGTAGAGTGCGACAAGGACACAGCGATACCTGCTTTGCGTGAGTTGTGCATATAAGTCGGATTACAAACTTTATTCGAATTTGTTCAAAACTGTGGCTCCAGGAAGTGTGTCGTATAACTCATGAAACGACAAATTAATTCTCAGTGATTCACTGGTTTTCCTTTCATGTTTCCTATATCCGCTGACCGCCTTCAGAAGCGAATCGAAAAATCTGGCTAAGGTTATCAGATTTTTTTTCTTTGAACGTCTGACTCTGAATGTTATGTTATAAAGTTATAATAACTCTAAAACTACTCTAAACATTTGAATAGTGTAAAATTTGATCATTTTTTCCAAACGAATGCATTCCCATCGTGTATTAACGTAAGGCGAGATGGCGAAAATGCATACATATATGATTGTTAATATTAATTTAACATAGTAGGTAAATAAGACGCAAGTTCACTCGCGTTCAGATAATTTGATTAAAAAATTGAAGTCTGCTGTGGTCTTTTTATCGAAAATAGGTTTGCATCTTGTCTGATGTTAAGCGACGATGCTGTCTACTGTGGATCGCGATTGCTTAGAAGAAAAACGGTTCACTCTACATTTAAAGACACCCAGATTATATCCTTCAAGAAATAGTAGTGTAATGCAATGCCTTAAAGGCTTTTTATCATAAGGGGCACTAACGCGTGTAGCTATTCCGCTCTCGCGTTTCGCAAATAGCATATTACTTTTGTTTCATCTTGCCTGTTTCGACATCTTTTGCGACCATTAATTATTGCGGTTATATGGTGTTATGGTTTATCCGTGAACATAGTACTTACATGAAATTCCATCGCAATATCATTGATTGGCTCCACGGTGAATATACCGTAATTAATAACATAACTAGCATAGTGAACAACTGTGACAGCATCAAAAATGCCGTATCTTTCTTGATGAACTATACTCGTATATAGCTCAGCTTATACCAATTTACTTTTAGGGAATAATCTATACTAAATACTAATATTATAAAGCTGAAGAGTTTTTTATTTGAACGCGCTAATCTCATTAACTATAAGAGGGATATTTACATGATCGCTAAGTGCTATAAGCTAAATATGTACCGTGGGTGAAGTCGGGACAAACAGCTAGTATTTAATAAATATAAAAGTTTCCAATAGGTGCCAAAAATTATCTACAACATAAGTAAATAAAACAAAATAAAAAAATGGCGCTTCTCTCTATAAATCTTAAAATATTAGTAAAGATTTCCAAATTGCCTTTGTGGTTAATTAATAAAAGACACATTAACACGCTTATACATATTCACAAATCATCTGTTAAATGTCGCGTGTCTAATGCGACATTATGAGATCTGCATTTCGCAATAAATTAAAACAAAGATAACACTTTAAAAGTTAAATAAAAACTAGTGGGAAAATGTCCGTAAATCCATCTTCCCCTTGCCAAAAAATTTCTTATGGCATTGCTACTCGTAACAAATTTTAATTTTGAATGACATTAAAGAAATATAGAGAGCAGCACTTGTATGACAAAACGGCAATCAATCAGCCGACACAGACACATTATTTTGCAACGCTGTTCCCAAATAATAAGTCAGCCGACGTTCGTTTTAGCTCTATATACCGGCTACAAGTCGGTCGGTACCAGATCCCTCGCGATAGGGATAGGACTATAGGGCAACCGCTTTGGGGATGCTAGCGAGATGTTTTTCTTAATTATCCCTACCGTCGCGTCGGCAGCTCAAGCCCAGGACATCTATTCTTTTTCTACGAAAAACGTAATTTCGAAATAAACTCGCGACTTTCCTACTTCGGTTCTACTTCATTTCGTTCGATCGAGCATTGTTTGACGTTTACTCTAAGGCCAATTATCCACGTAGCTGCACGACATCCGCACGATTTCGACAATTGTCGGATGCAAGACGAATGCTTGCACCTTGCGTACAAATAATGAAGTCTGTGTCCACGAAACGACAACGACACGACAGCCTCACGTCTTGCGTTTGTTCGTAAGATGCATGCATTCGACAAAAGACGCGTGCGTGGACAGTAGGCCTAACTAGGGTAGGCTTAGAACATTTAAACGGACGAAACGACGGATCGAAGTAGAACCGGAGTAGGAAAGTCGCGAGTTTAGTTTGAAATTACGTTTTTCGTAGAAAGAGAGTAGACGTCCAGGTCGTAGCAGGTGCCTTTGCGCTAGCCGTTGTACGAGGTGTAGTTCTCGTTGAGTACGATAAATGAGTATGGTTAAAACTTCATGTGTGCTTTCAAGTATGCTCTATGTATGTGCAGAAGTATCGTTAGTATGTTCAGGTTAGTTGGGCCCTGATCCTTCTGCGCTAGCCTAAAGTTTGGTACGCAGTTCAAGCCATCTGCGGCCAACACCGGAAAGCATGAAGCTTTAAATAAAACATTAGCAATACATAAAGAAAAAAACACTAGCAATAGATCCCTAATGCTTTTTGTAATTGCAATAAGCATTTTTGTTCAGGTATAGACCTTCTCTTAAATAACTGCACCATTGAAAATAGACCAAAATTATTTTGTAACAATTTTACTATGGTATTCTACTCCAGCCATTTAAGTTACAAAGATGCTTTGTACCTGAGTACAAAATACCCAGTACTGTACAATACTTGTACCTTTTGTCCGGACAAAAACAGTCAAAGCGCGTTTAACTTAAATAGGGGTACGGGGACCAATTCTGAAAACACAATTTAAAATTAAAAAGCTAATTAAATATCGTCGTCCTTGTCAAATTGTGATAAAAGCGATCCACCATAATTATGAATTCGTTTTTAGAATGCATAATGCCCGTTTAGAATGGGGTCTATTGTTTGGTCCGAAAATTATACGGACTTCGCAGGATCACAGATACACCATCACGCACAAAGGGTGAAAAAGATGCATTATGAAAATCTGTTTGTGGTCCAGCCCTAAAGTAACAATAAAATATGAACAAAATACCATTCAAGGTGACAAGTTCTATGAACAAACAGTTTTTTTGGCGATTTCAGATTTGGCCTGATAGTATAACTGGTGTGCGAGGATAATGCCTTCATAACTAGCATAGTTATTAGAAATCACAACTATTTCTCGTTACTACTACTACTACTAATTTCCACTACTCCACCATATAGTGTTATTTTTCTTCTTCGTGTCGCTGATGTTGTGTGTTAATATTAATATCATACTAATTTTAAAAGTTTATTCGGAAAACTTGGCTGGCATCGTGTTTCAGAGGATAGTGAGCCCGCACACTAAGCCGCAGATCAAACATATTTTGTGTGAAAATGATGTTTCTCCTGTGTCTGCGGTATATATTTAAAATTATATAAGTACTAGCAGCGCCCCGCGGTTTTACCCGCGTAGTTCCAGTTTCCGTTGTTTTTCATGGATAGAAATGCCTAGCCTATGTGTTCTTCCAGACTGTATTCTAACTGTTCCAAATTTCAACCCAATCCTTTCAGACGTTGCGACGTGATTGGCAAACAAACATCCGAACATCTAAACATTCAAATATCCAAACATTGACATTTATAATATTAGTAGAGTTATATCAGCCATCTGGCTTCCAATCTTTGCTTAGTTTGGGGTTAGACGTTGTGTGGGAAAAGTGTCGCCGAATATTTACAAATCTATCTATAAGTTTTTAAACGTTCGCGTAAATACCTGTAATATGTTTGTATTTAAATGTTTGTGAGTGTGATGTTTGGTACTTTTTTACGCCAAAATACTGGTTTTTGAGGAATGGATTCGGATGAATTTTACGGTGATGTAGTTTATACATTAAAGTAAACCACAGGATACTTTTTATCCCGCAAAAATACCCAATTACGAAATACGGTGAAACTTTTTAAACACAGTCAAGTTATGTTTTTACAGCTGATGAAATGGTTTGTAGTACGCCTTGAGAACATACAAACAAAAGTAGATAAATATTTCACATGCGATAAACAGTTACAGTGTGTTTATTTGAATTATCTAAAATTCACCACAATAATAGCTTTCTCGGAATCGAAGAACCGATATCTAACAAAATAAGGCGCGCCCTCCGCTGATGACTAATAGATAATAATCAGGATATGACGATTTTATTAACAGCATATATTACCTAACAGCTGTTTGTAATAGACACGGCCTCTCCCAAAAGCTAGCAAACAAGAGTGTAAAATGTTTTTCCTTGTCGCTTCTTAAATAGAAAAAAATATGAACGTTATCATTTTGTATACAACGTTTTACAATAGTATATAAAACAATCAAACTATAAACGTGAACCAAAAGGTTTTTTTTAAATTTAAATTTGCCACTCCACAGACTCCGGGGTCCGTGGGTTTTGACATTTCAAATCTTATGTATATGTATATTTTATTATTATTGTTTTAAACCAAAAGGTTTAGCTACCTTTGTTAGAAAAGGTAGACTGGAACGTGTTGCCTTAGTGGGGTTTTCTCGATGGATTTAATATTTATGTCGTCAAGATGAAAGTACGCTCCATTGTAAACCGCATGGTTTCTTAACATCAAGCGAGATTGCGATAAATCGTAAACCTATGAATGATTTCAAAAATAAACCTGTTTAATAACAAAACATACATTATTTTGACATGCTTTGTAAACCTATGAATTATTTAAAAATCAACCTGTTTAAAAACAAACCATACATTATTTTGCTAGGCTTTGTAAACCTATGAATGATTTAAAAAATCAACATGTTTAAAAACAAACAACATTATTTTGATATGCTTTAAAATGTGGTACATTTTAAAGCATATCACATTTACTTCGCTAGCGTTTTACATTTACTTCGATAGATATACCGACTTACAATATGTATACTCCTACATGCTACAGTTATAAAAACCATGCTATCAGAGGCACAAAATAAATGTCAGGGTTCGACGTTTTCATGAATACCTTTCTTTTTTCTAATCAATCACTTTTTTACGATTTGAAAATGATCCAGGAATAATTTCACATCCCTCTTCAAAGTTGTATACATAATTATGCAACCCACGTAAGCCTCTCATCTCATGATTATTATACATTATGTTACCATATTGGATATTCGTAAGAAAAAGTAAAATCGCATTTAAATCAGTCGAGACCGAGACCCAAATAAAAATCCTACTAAACACGTTGCTCAATATTACTAAAATTTTGAATGTGCGAGCTATCTTGGGTATTTTCCATAAAACACTTTGAAAATGTTTCGTAGCGTCGAGATGAACTCGTTACGAGTGCTCTTACGTAGAGTATGAGTATCATCTATGTAAATTGAGACATTTATGTTGAAAACTGTATTAGCTGTATCGCCATAGCAATAAACGCCATAATCGAATAGCGCCTTGCGGTCAGTGCTAACGTACTAGACTGTATTTTAAAAGATGAATTGCTGTCAACATTTACATAAATACGAAATAGTTGTAGAGAAAGCGGTAGGCCTAAGAGTGCCTTGCTTTATTACGCGAATGGAATAAATCACACGAATTTTACGACTATGACGACGATATTCATACAGAATAATGCAAATCAAGATTAACTCTATTGGTAACTGTTATTTATTTGCATATTAATAACGTCGATGTAAATTACTAACTAGATTATGAATAGGGTTGGCGAACGATTTTAATCTCTGTTGACAATTTATATTTAAAGATAGCTTAAACTTGTCTAGACATTTATTTCATTTGATTTGATAAAGTAGGTATTTAATTACGCAAATCATCCTAAAGTACCTATGTTGTCATTTTATGAAATTGTGTCGAGCGATAATTATCACTTTAGGATATTACTGTCATAAGTTATTAATTAATGGAGCTGGCCTGGCAACCTTAACAATCATAATTCGGATTGAAAGGAGACATGATGTTATGCGACTAAAATATAATTACATGTATTATGAAGTTGCTCGTAAAATATAGGAACCGTTTAGCGGTTTAGTAAAAATATTTTCTCGAAACATACAGGAAAAGATGTACGCTATAAAGTATAATGTAGGTGTTGCAATGACACTAAAACTAAATAGGCGAAAGTTTGTAAGTGTGTATGTCTTAGTTTACACACAGCTCTGTAATGCCTGAACAGATTTGCATGGAATGAAAGTATTAAATAGTAAAAACCTAACCTAAATTTACACATAGGCTTTTAAAAACTGTTAAATTTAATGATTACTAAGTCTAAGCAATAAAAAATACTAAGTAATTGTTCACTTAGTATTTTTTGGTTTATCAATTAGCTTTTCTGTTTTTAGGATGTATCCTGTTCGGTTTGGAAGTTATGAGTCGAAATCAATGTCAAAACAAAAATTCCCAACCCGTTTGGGTACTATTGACAACATTGTACGTCATCAACACATATTTTTAAACATTATAGGTATCTAATTAGATGCACCGCGCAATGTAACCCGCGACTTATGTTTTGTTAGCTATGTGTAATGAGACATACACACTTACAAACTTTCGCTAATTCAGTATTAGTGTGATTGCAACACTAATACTTTATCTTATTTTATGGGCTTCTAAATGGGCTCCAAACTTGTTTTTTACGCTTTCATGTACACCTTTTCAGTGACATTTTCTGGATGTAGTTTGTAGAATATTTGACATGTATATTTAGTGGTTATTGCATCAATTTTTTATGTTCGTAAAAGGAACGTACCCTCTTTGACCGGAATGCACTTGTGTTTTGAAATGACGCAAACACAACTCTAGATAGTGTAATTGACGTCACTTAGCTCTATCTATTTTTGGTGATCATCATAAATATTATGATTTTTTTTGTAGATTATGTGAAATAAGATTAAGGATATGTTACTGGACTCGTGACTTAGTTGGCAGTGAGTCTACCAGCGAATCCGATGGTCGTGGATTCGATTCACACCTAGTGCAAATATTCGTGTGATGAATACAAATGTGTAGTGTAATGTGGGTTGTGGGTGTTTCTATGTATAATAAGTATGTATTGACAACTATATAAGTATATATATTTATGGATTCAGAGCCTTCCTCACAAAGAGAGATTTAAGGCCATAAGTCCACCACGCTAGCCTGGTGCGGGCTGGCGGATGACACGATGTCAGCGAAAGTTGACATACAAATAAATAGCTGATATTATATCAGCTATCTGGCTTCCAAGCTTTGCTTACTTTGGGTCCAGATGGTGTAGTGTGTTAAATATCCACCAATATTTATTTATTTGTATGTCAACTTTCGCTGACATCGTGTCATCCGCCAGCCCGCACCAGGCTAGCGTGGTGGACTTATGGCCTTAAATCTCTCTTTGTGAGGAAGGCTCTGAGTCCATAAAGTGGGCTGTTTATGTTACGGATATCTTGCAAATGACGAATTGTTCCGATTGCGTGTTGTTATCCTTGTTAATGCAAGTAGAGTTTTTAGTCTTTTAAATAAACGTTTAAGCTATGCGCGTGCTGCCTAGATAAATCATAAATCTAATATCTTGATACAGGGTTACTTTCAAAATTAAAACTCACATGCATGTTTTCTACTTTTGGCTTTTGTTTTACCACTACACAAAATTAAACGTTTAAATATTATGTAAAAATCTTGTTCATTTTCATAATTCCTATGATAGAAAAGTCTATGTTAAGTTGTTAATCTAAAGAAAGGTTAAAAATAGGCTATGTAAATAGTACTGTACTAGAAATCATAGATTGTTAAAAATCTATTAGGCTAGTATTCATATAAACCGGAAGTTTTTTTACTAAAAAAAAACAGCTAATAATACAATTTAGAAGATGGCTACATATTAATGCAACATCTACGGATATAACCGCAGGGCGTAGTCGATATTTTTAAAAGAAGTAAGTATGTAACGTAAAATACTGTTTTTAACCGACTTCATGTAGGAGATTATCAATTCTTCGGAATCTTTTTTCATGTTTGGTCGAGAATACTCAAAACAACATGAAAAATGATATTTTTATTTCTTCACGGGTTGTTTGTTACCTTCGATATTATTAGAGCCGTTTTTGAAAAATCGATCGGAGCAGTACGTTAAATTAGCTTACCCATATTGATTGGTTTCATAAATTTCACCAAAATAAGTTGAGCAAATATGTTTAATGTTTAAATTGAAGACTGTTGTTGAATAATTATAAAGTAACCCTGTATCGGATCGATTAGTTATGTACATCAATATTCCGCAGATAGAAGCCACGCGAGCAACCACTCAGCTTCATCGATATTTAGCGACAACTGTAAATCTTGCCAAGTTTCCTAGAACACGCTATGATCGACTAATCACGTCCTATTGTTTTTCACCGGAGTAACACTTTCCTAACATTTGTAGTGGTTGGACTCTTTGCAGAGTCCGCCTAGGGACGTACCACTTGCCATTATACTAACTCTGCCAGTTAATTTACCGCCTAGCAAATAATGGTCAAACATCACTGTGTTCCCGACTGAAGGGCCAAAATTTCCAAAGAAATTACTAGCATAAAGATAAATCATCTTGTATATCTGGAAAAAAAACCGTTTCACTTTTTTAAAGGTATCTACTGCCAACCCAAACAATCTCTTCTGCGTTATATATTTTAGTACTGGCTGACGAAAGGACCCTGTCTTTCGTCGTATTGAAATCTTTACTCATAAGAAGTCTTCCCCGTAATTTGGTCCGTCAGATACAAAAATAATGTGTCGCTTCCATAGTGCATAGCTTTGTTTAATTTTAGGCTAGTGATAGTGCTGTGAAAAGATGGTGAAAATGACGACTTAATTTTGGAAAATAAAAGTCTTACAGGTAGTTTCTGAGAAAAGTGCGTTGAAATATTAAAAATATTACACTCTACTTAATAGCGATCTAAATTGTTATTTAATTACCTCGACGTTTCGGCAGCTTTACATTGGCCGTGTTAACGAGAACACAACTACTTTAAGTGTGTTAAAACATTTAATTTTATTTATTAGTTTAGATTCGCATGAATTCTGCGCCCAGCCGGAAGGGACCCGTTGACGCGTATCATTATGTACAACTATTACTATCGGATCAACTAAAAGAAATAGTCGAAAACATCAGGTGTTACGTACTTGTTGAGTCTAAAGTACAATTTTGTGCGGAATTTGTTATATTTGATGTATAAGTAAAACACTCTTCAGGTTTAGTGCATGTCTTCTGTGTAACATTGATTATATAATTTTGAAGTGAAAACGTCTTTAGGCGAGTAGGAGATTTTTTGAGATGGGATAGAACAATTGAACTCGCGATACCGTTACCGAAACCGCTGTATATGTATACATTATTATGTATCTACATAATAATTGTTCAAGTTTTTTCTTCTATGGGCACACCCGGAGTGACACTGTTTTTTAAAGTGATTGGACGAAGAACATGTGCTTCTGATGAGAAACAAAACGCGTGCCATAATCCATAATAGCAGAGTGCCTCGGAGTCATTTGAACAAAATATAAATATATATTTTGCTGTAGTGGTAGGATAAATATATATTTTGCTGTAGTGTAGTGGTAACTCTTAGCAGAGTCCGCCTGGGGAAGTACCACACCTTTGTCAGTTATTCTACCGCCAAGCAGTAATGTGCAAATATTACTGTGTTCCGGTTTGAAGGGCAATGTTTCCAGAGAAATTACAGGGCTTAGAGATATAACAACTTAGATCTCTGGGTGACGAGCGCAGTGCGGTGCTAGGTAATGATTTTGGCTCTTCATGTTCCAATAGCTGCGTGTCACTGTGCTGTTATGTGGCAGGCATGTTGCTAACCACCAGGCACATGTCCTGCTCGTCTCGTCACTCTTTATTTAAAAAAAAACGACTTTTTTAAAGAAAATTAGAAATTTTACGTCACCGTGTTTCGCAGTGATATTAGAGTGACTCAAATTTAGTAAATTACTACGTATCAAATTTTCACGAAACATGATTATTGCGATTCTGCCGCCTAACAAAAATGTTATTGTCGTTGTTATTGCCTTCTCTTTTAATTTCGCTCGAAATGAAAGAGGGAGCGATAACGGTTAGTGGCGCTTGTCTTTTGTTCTCCTTGCATTCGTGTAGCCTTATCTATAATCGATTACGTTCCTGGGAATGTATTTACAAATCGGCTGGTTGTTTTTAACAAACTGAACGTGAATCGTCTTTAGAGGCGGTGTGAAAGTGCTCTGAATCGGATTTCCATATTCTTACTAGTGTTTGGTTTATTAATAAGTCTGTTCTGTACAGTGTGACAGCATGAGATATCTTACTGAGAAATAGATTAGTCATATCAATATGAATAACGCAAACTATTTAAAATGGTGAAATTAAAATTGAAAATCTTTTTAATAGGATGGAGTGGCTTGTAATTAAGGAAGCAAATGCACTTTAATATAGGTGTTATCGACAATGATGATTTTGATGAAATCATCATTTCAGTTTGCCAATGTAAAGTTATACCTTAGGTTATTGTTGAAATATGTTCTTTTTCAAGCTGAATTGGATTTTATCTCTGCAACTTGATTTCAAAACAATGGAATCCGACTAATACGTTGACTCATAGATACTAAAATGTCTATGAGTAAATAGCTAAATTTATGATTAAACATTTTTCCTTAATAAATCGGTCTAACTAGAAGCGTACATAATAAAATTGATGTTAAAGATTTAGCGTTGACGCCTCTGATTACAGGTAATCTGAGGTTGACGATACACAATTTTTCTTTATAATTCGTTGGAGCTAAATACTTAGTATGACAGAGATGTTTCAAAACCTAAAAAAAAAATACGTAGAATGACGAGACTAGCAAGCAACTAAGCACAAGCCTTATGTTGAACCTTGTTTTGAGGCAATGTTTAGTCTGCTAGTACTCGGGTCGTTTTCTTATAAGATGAACCACGCTGGCCAAGGGAAAGTTGTAATATGTCTTCTAAGACATTCTTCTACATGAACATCGTTATACGTCTTTCTTGGAACTTGTTATTTTTCTCACTGTGTTTGCCTTCATCGTTAATTAAAAGCCAGTGAAGTTTGCAAACTTGTAAATAATATATCGATAGACGAGACGATCTTCGATCCTACGGCTTTATGATTGGACAATCCAACGATCCCGTCACTAGATCACACTAGACCACCAAGGCACGTACACTTTGTTTAGAGCGGGTTCTATAAGCCTTTCAAATGTATAAGTTGAGTTATAGTACTATATTATCATCTACATCATCATTCTATCTTAGTCTGCTGCTAGACGTAGGCCTCTCCCATTGCTCGCCTCAGCTTTAAG
The DNA here is from genome assembly GCA_963693475.1 of Ectropis crepuscularia. NCBI lineage: Eukaryota > Metazoa > Arthropoda > Insecta > Lepidoptera > Geometridae > Ectropis > Ectropis crepuscularia. The sequence goes on from OY856345.1 coordinate 10,278,243, forward strand.
TTTCCATTCACTGTGTATAGTCTCAAGTGCCCTACCTTACACCCTACGTTTCCCGATTCGCGATCTTCAATCTGCAATACGTAATTGTAATGTTTAAATGAACCTGAATTGGTTTCGTGTGACGAAAAAATATTAACTTCACAATAGAAATAAAGAAATAAGTTCGTACCCGAGATGCGATTGTTACTGAGGTCCAGATAGACGAGGCGGTCGATATTCCGGAACGCGTCCTCCTCGATCTCGTTTATCTTGTTCGATTTGAAGCTGATCGCGATCCTGATCCCGGGCAGTCCCGGCAGCTGCGTCACGTTCGTTATGCTGTTGTTGAAGAACGTGATCAGCACGTGGCCATCTGGAATAACATACAAAGTAAATACATGTTATGCTGACCACCTGTGTTAGTTCTATGCTAAAAAGCCGCGTTTGCTTAAAAAACAAATTTGCCCATGGGGCAACCCTACAATCGGGAAAGATAGTCAGCTGTTCTATACATACATTTTGTTGACTCAAACATTTTTGTAGATGTTTAAGAATTTTAGGGTTGGCCCCTCAAAGTTGTGGAGTGGTTGTAGAGTGGTGCGTATAATACGCTTTTTTTTAATGTTTACAGCTTGGACTTTAGCTGTTTTGAGCAGTATCTAAGTATCTGGAACGTCACTTTTATTTTATGTTCAACTCGTCGAAACTCCAACGATAACGATATTTAGTTTCATCCTAATGTTAGTATTGTTGGAAAATTATGTGATATTGATATTTTTAAATAGGTTTTAAACTTTTAAAAGGATACAAATTATGTAGTTTTGTTATCGGGTGCAAACGGTCTACCTTTCCTGCCGCAAACCTTAGTAGACGTTCAGAGATTTCCTGATCACTTAAATTCATAATATTGTGTCTCTGATGACCATACTTACATACATAGATTGGGAATCTTAAGGTTGTGTAAACGTATCAGTAATCTTTTGTTAGCTTAGAATATTTACTAGATTTTTAAGAATCTTCTATACATATTATACTCGTATATCACTGAATTAAATTCTATAGTAAATAGTGATCCTTATTTTGTAACTCTTTAAGTCTATATTCGAAATTATCCGAGTATATCGAATTGCATCTAAAGATATCTTTCTTGTTTGTGAGATATCAAAACTGTCTTCATTAGAATACGGCGCTCAGCATTAAGGTTAAGTAAAGAATAAGAATTACACGATACTATTATTAAAAATACCCAAAAGTCTCGTATAAAGAACCCGCAGGGAAATAAAAATTACAGCAAATCTTGAGATTTACTTACGAGTAGTAGTAAAATTAAACCTGCATAGTGTTCATAATAAATAATATCTACACACTGATGTTTACGGAAGATAATGTAAAAAGAAGAATCTGAGAACAGGATGTTAGATGAGTACAATTTGTCAGGATTATGGGAGAATAGTAGCGCATTGAGATTAAAACAACTGTTTAATTTTTGCAATAAACGTTATCATATCTGTACCTATCAGTGTACTTACTACTCGTTATATTTACTCAGATATTTAACGTAGGCTCAGGCATGCCTCAGTATGTATAATTATGCTAACAAGTAAGATACAAAAACAAGTAACGTTTCTCACGGCAGATAAAACAGCATGTATTTATGTCGGTTAGACTGTAAATTATTAGAATTCGATAAAAGATGTCGATCGGAGAGCGGTTATTTGTTTTGTTCACGTGACGGCGGGCGTGATAGCGGCGCATGATAATGAAACCTGTTCCGTAATCCGCGTTACCTTTTTGGAAGTCGTTTATTTGGTCCGGCCAAGCGGGTACCACCTCGATGTCTCGCCGCGAACAGTTGAGCGTCAGGTTCGACTCTTGCACCGAGATATCGCAGGGGGCACCGCTATCGTCCGACTCGACAGCGCCCACAGATACTAGGACGCATAATATCATTAACACCTACAACAAAGAACGCACCATAACTTATGTAATTCGGAAACACTGCTTCTGTTCGAAACTAGCTTCACTACACCCGCGTCCACTCACTTTGCATATTTGGGAACACATTTTCCACAAAATTAGAAAGGGTACTGCGAGCACACCTTTAGATCTCGAATCGGTTTTATCTTATCGGTGGCAGGCGGGTGTTATCACGAGTGACACGGAACTAGCAGCCGTCTCATTGGTCCGTGTTTATTTGTATATCTACGACTAATAAGGTGTTGTTTATCCTCGAACGTTGTCTTTGTTCGTAGGAGGTGCTGAGCGTGACGGCGGCGAAGTTGGAAGAAATAATAAAGCCACTCAGCGAACAAGATTTCGACCGACTGACGAAAAACAACTACGCGGAGGTCGGTTCGCCGGACTCTACCGAGGAGATGAAAAACTTGGAGAGCCGGCAGGCGGCGGTAACGTTACTGCAGATCAAAAATTACGACCCCAGTAAATATGCGGTAAAACCGGAAGAGGAGTCGCACATAACGTTTAAAAGCGGGCCGGGTTTACCGCCCTCGGACCGAGCGAGAGAGGTAATGCACTGTAATGCGGTCATCGATATAATAAGTAAGGCTGTGGCGGTCGCGCAGCGGGAAAACGAGGAGGCGCAGAAGTATCCCGGAGGCTATCCGAGCGTGATCGACAGGACGGGGGCCGCGCCGGCCGGGGCCGCCGAGCCGGGGTACGCACACGAGTACGCAGACGAGAAGTACTACAGCGCCTCGCAGCCGGCCGCGAGCCCGGGCAGCAACGACGAACATGACAAGGAGATGGACCTCTCGCTCTACGGCTCCGTGAAGAACGAACCAGCAGAATTAGAACACGACGACAGAACGGACAGGGACCCTAGCTACTTCAGCCGGTCGACGCACAGCTTCGCAGATGAGTACAAGCAACAGGCGTTCGCGCGAGCCACACACGCCAAGGCGTCGAAGGACAACTCGTCTGTTTACGAGGATTGCAGCCAGAGCAGCAGCGGTTCGGATCCGGACCGGCTGCAGATGGACATCTCGCAAATGTCGCAGGTCAGCTTCATACACAAAACACAGCTGTTTAAACACATTTATATTATACACCACATAACTGCAACAGAGCATTTGCAACCTGTTGCTGCACCAATTACCTACGGCTGAATTTGTTTGAAGCAAAAATATGTCTTTATTTTCAAGACACGTTTTCTTCCAAATTGTCAGTTCCAAAAAGTAGTAATTTAGGGTGTGCTACCTACCTGCCGGTTCAAATTTATCCAAAACCGTTTAGTGAATAGAGCGTGAAATACAATTAAATATGTACACATACAAAATCATAGCCTTATAATATTTATGCACCATAACTCATGACATAATCACTTTGTTGATCTCCAAGAACCATTAGCGTAATAGTAATAAAACCCGAAAAGTAATAATGATTTGTTGCGCGAACTAGCTTCTTTCAATTAAAATATACGGATTTAAAAGTATTCGCGATACTGTCGAGCCAATTTTAGCATTAGCTGATGGCTGGGTCAAAAACTATATAAATAGACCCCACCCTCTCTGTATACTATAAGAGTTTGGGAGTTGACATATTGAAATAACATCGGACTTTGTTATGCAAATGAGCGCAAAAAATGAATTCTACACGTGAGTTTGTTGCGCTCTTTTACCCTTGACATATTGTTAATTGTGTAATGTTACATAAATCACGGACAGAATTACCTGAACAAATCAATTAAACACTGATATGATGAAAAAAGATTAATAATTAACTTACGAATGGGTCTACCATAAAAACCGTAACGGTAAACGATACCGTTCTTGTTGCGACTTTTAAAAAAAAAACGTTTTGTAATGTGAAATTTTAGTCTTCTTTTCCTTTGTGTCGATGATGTTGTCTTAAATTATACCTATGTACCATCTAAAATCATTTAACTAGGTTTTTTGTTTGTTTTGTTTTCGAATTTGAGACTAAACTAATTTACTAAATTGATTCAGGATCCTAGACGTAATCTTTCGGGGAAAAGGCGTCAGTTTATGTTTTCTATACAATGTAGAAAAAATAGCAGTTAAACCCCCTAGTAGTCAGAAAGCAAAACACCAACGAAGAAAAAATATATTTAAAGGCATGTGACTTGCACTAACCCATAACTGGCCACATAGAGTGATATGGGCTTTCTCCTTGTAATCAGTTTTCGACCATAAGCTGCCAATACCCCCTAACATTTTGATAGTTCAATTTTAAGGGTTCAGAAATGTCATCTATAATACCAAATCTTTTAAAAAAATATCGTCTGTTTTTCCGCAATAGTTGTTCTGGCTTACGATAGGACATCTATTATTTGGGTCTGGGAGCGCATAAACATCACAAAACCACTATTGACTGTAAAAGGTAAAAGGCCACTACGTCGGCCCAGAAAAAGGTGAAAAAACGAGATTAACGTCCACACCAAGGATGGGCTCACAATAGCTCTACATAGTGACCATTGGGAGGGAAGAATGGCGTTTGCTCAACATTGGGACTAGATAGATTAATATAACAATTTGTTTTTATAGTAAAAAAATGTGTAAAGTTGTGTAAGTCAAAAGTTTAAAGTTAATCTCAAAGGAGTTAGGAGCTATTGGCAGATAATAGTGGTTTTGTAGTTTCAAGTCTCAACAGTGTGATCATAAGTGGAGTATTATGGCTCATTTTTGTATGAGTGTTTAACGGTGGTTATATGGCTGTTTCAGGACGATCCAGAGGAGACGCAGTCGGCGAGGTCCACCCAATCTTCGCCCCAACAGCAGACACATCCGGAGCAAGAATCGAAGGAGGCACTCTGGCAGGCGCTGCACGGACAGAACGGTAACCTAGCTTGTACGTTAACGATTCCACAACATATATACTAAAAAATGCCATTTTTACTGAAAAAAAAACGCTTCTTAATTTACTTTCAAAGATGTTTGTGTCGACTAATTCTACTAATATTATAAACGAGAAAGTATTGAATGTTTCAATCACGCCGGAATGTCTGAACGGATTGGGCTGAAATTTGGAACACTGATAGAATATAGGTTGGAGCACATTGGCTTATTTACTTGTTATCATGGGTTCATGGGAAAATAACGGAAATGGGAAGTGCGTGAGTAAAACCGCGGGGTGCTACAGGTATACACATAAATAAATAGACGTGATGAGAAACGTGATCGTTTGCCGTTACAGTTTATGGTAGGTCCATTCGAACGTTAAACTTAGTTATTCATCTGTCTTTTCAGTATAATAAAGAAGAGCTCACTCTACTTGACTCACTCACTCACTCACTCTACTATGTGGCCCGGACCCTTCTCTCAGAAGAAGATATAGAAGAAGAATAATAATTTAATTACATAATTCACCGCGCTGGCTACGGTTTGGCGGATGACGTATTTCCTCGAAATATATCATTCTTGGAACATGGTGGTACCTCACGATGTTTTCATTACCGTTAAAGTCAGTAATTACTATAAACTTGCAAATCTGCACTTGAAAAAATACTTAAAGAGGTCCAGATGGTATTCGAACTTACTATCTCACAATTGTGATATCAGACGTTTAATTTGTTTATTTATTAAATAGTGTTGGCGATTTTTGTAACAATTGACAATCGCTTTAATAATATTCGATGAGCGAAAGTTTGTGAATTTGTAAGTAGTTCCGTAACACCTGAACGAATTTATGGTACTTCTTCTGGTGAACTATGCAAAGAGTCATACCACTACTTTAGTTCTGTGCTTGTTATGCAACCAATGCACAACCGAAATTACACGACTCTCAATTGACAAAAATACGCTTGTTTGGCATCAACCTAATTGCAATATTGATAATGATGAAACGTTTATTAATATTCCAGGTCGAAGCGGAGAAGCGACGCAACTTCTTCGGCGGCTGATCAACAGCAAACATCTCGGCATGACAGTGTCTCCACTAAGAGCATCGACGTCGCCATCGCCCCTGCCTGTGCCGCTTCAGCAGCCAATCAACGGTTCCGTCTCACCCGTAAGTAACATTCAACAGCCAATCACTGTCGCTTTTTAATTGCAACAGCCAATCAAAAATGTTGTCTGCACCCCTAAGTAGCACTCACCTAAAGCCGGCCACTGAAGACTGTCTGCGACTGTAAACGCTCTACATAAAATAAATGGCAGTCATAGGAACTGCCGATAGAAGCGAAAACTTATAACTCAGAATTTGATAGCTTACTTTGGAAACTACGCGGGTGAAACCGGAGGGCGTGGCCATGAGCATCGCCATCTAGAAATTTCTACTTTTACTTGAGTTAGTAAGTACTAAGAACACATGCTTACTCGCTAACTTGCTTAGACGGCCAATTTTGAGATATGGGGTAATGAAGGTACATACAAACATTACTTCACGTATTTTCTAATAAGTGATTTTCACGTATGTTGTACGAACATATTTACAAATGGAGCATGAGAATTAAGGTGAAATTAAATTATTATTTTGGAGCTGTTAAGCAAAACGGCCGACGGAAAGTGTCTGGGAGTATTGGGACCTTGTTTTTAAGGATATTGCCTAATACATACGTGAAAATCACTTATTAGATAGAAAATACGTGAAGTAAGTAATGTTTGTATGTACCTTCATTACCCCATATCTCAAAATTGGTCGTCTAAGCAAGTTAGCGAGTAAGCATGTGTTCTTAGTACTTACTAACTCTACTCAATCGTCCACATTTCATTCATCAGAAAATAGGTGACGTCTGGGAGCTCTGGGATCTTACTCTATATGCTTAGTATGGGGGTAGATGGTATTGTTTGAAAAAAATATGATCAAAATTAAATGAGCGGATGAATGTGTTAATTTAATGGTCCCACCAAAACCTCCTTTTAATTTATTTTATATATTTTTATGAATCAATGAAATATACTTAACCCCAAACGTAAAAAAGCGTGCTATAAATTCGACGAGTCTGTCTGGCATCGTATCTTATAAATTTTAAGGAATGGCCTTAGCTGAAGTGGTAGGACTCTTTAAGTCCGCCTGCGGGGCTAGCACGGACTGTGGACTAATAGTCTTTCCACCATTTTTATCCACCTGTCAGTGGATATAATAATAATTTCCACCTTGCATAGCATGGCAACAGGGGAAAGGGATAAAATGTTTCCACTTAACGTTTGTCATGGATATTATATCACGCAACTCCCCGCTGTATAGCACGGACTCGGGAAAACGAAAATAAATACTCTTCAATTGACATATGACAGGGGACAAACTATCGTCTGATTTGGAGGTGGGGATATAAGTAAATCTCTCTCAAACATAATGTCGCGAGCATATTATAATTATATTTTTAATTATATAATTACTCATTTTTATATCTAAATGCGTTCTCTATAGGTACAAAGGAATGTGATTTAGATGAGAAAATGTTTTATAGTTGTTTACAAAAATATAAAACCTACATATAAAACCTCAAAACGCAGCACAGAAAAAAAAGGAAGAAGAGCAAACGTTGACAGAAAAACTGATGATCAATACATCATTTTTAGGGTTCCGTAAAACTTAAAAACGGAACCCTTATAGATTCGTCACGTCTGTCTGTCACAGCCACTTTTTGCCGAAACTATGAAAACTACACTGTTGAAACTTGGTAAGTAGATGTAATTCTGTGAACCGCATTAAGTTTTTATTAAAAAAAATTAAAAAAATTAGGGTTGCCCCCATACTGATAAATGAAACTCATCAAACCTACACGTGTGGGGTGTCTATCGATAGGTCTTCAAAAACGATATTGAGGTTTCTAATATATTTTTTGTCTACACTGAATAATTTGCGCGAGAGACACTTCCAAAGTGGTAAAATGTGTGCCCCCCGTCCCTCTAACTTCTAAAGTAAGAGAATGAAAAAATATATGATGTTCATTACCATGCAAACTACCAACGAAAATTGGTTTGAACTCGATCTGATAAGTAGTTGTTTTTAGTACGTCATAAATACACTATCATTAAAACTTCGATCAAAGTTACAACGAAGTACAAGAACTATGTGTACTATGTATATTATGTTACTTGCTGCAACGGAACCCTTCATGGGCGAGTCCAACTTGCACATGGCCACTTTATTATTTAATTTTCTTATAACGGCAATACTGAAGTGATAACGCTACTCCCGCCGTATATCCACCGTGGAATAACTATCCACCGGCGAGTCCGTGCTCTGACAGTGGACAAAATTGACAAAGGGGAAAGAGATTATTTCCTTTCCCGGTGGAGTAATTGTCAACTGCCCGTGCTAGCCCCGCTGGGGAAGTACGACACCTTTGTCTGCTTTCTGGCTCCCAAAATAAAAGCTTTGCTTAGTTCGGGACTATATTGTGTTGTATGAGAAATATCTACCAATATTTAATTGTGTCAAATGCAAATATTACTGAATTATGAGAATAAAAAAATGTGATTTAGCAAGACATTTTCGCGCATAACCCGCTTCTAGCAGATTTCGCCGTTGACGAATAAATACGCCAAGGAGGACGATGAATATTATGTTATCGTGAAATTGTAATAATCACCAGTTTATAATTAAACGCGTAAATTTATAGTTAAAAGCGTCAGTTTATAATTAAATAGAGAAACGCGTACTTACACCTATGGTGGGGGTTGTTCATAAGCTGCGATCGAATTCGGTCCTACGAATCTGCCGCTAAGATACGGCTGGAAAAACTTGCGGAAGTATTTTATCACCACTATAATTATTATTGTTGCCGAGCCTGACATACCCGGCACTGTCCCCTACACGGCGATGTGTAAATTTATCCCACAAAAAAGTTATCCGAAAATCGGGTCATTGATAAAAAAATCTCTCACATCTTTCACAGTTCTTGACGGTGCAATTGCTGACAATTCTGTTGACCATATTATCTTTTCTTTTTTAATTAAGGGAATAAATGGTATCTAAGGTCGGTAGATTATAAACTGACGTTAATTTTAGGCACGTTTATAGATTTACGTTTGTATTGATTGATATTGAAATTGACGCAAAGTTTAATTATTATGTAGGTATTTTGATGGATATTCCCAATTCTGGATATTCTGGATATTTCGTACGTCATCTTCTCGAATTTGCATAGGTACCAAAAGGTTGATTGTGGAGTACTGACTGTATAAGTACTTATTTAAATATCCTTTTTTAACTGCAATTATTAATAACAATACAATATAAATCAATATAATTTTATGGTGACATAAATGTAAGATCAATGTAAATATGGCATTAAATTGTTGCTGGCTGGGATACCTACGATTACAATGCTGAACATTATCCGCATCGTTAATATTAGCGCCGCACACTTTGACTCAACTTGAAGACAAGAATATCAATTAGTTGTGTCTAGAAATTATTTGAATATTTTATGTACATATTTTCTTTGTATAGATTTACGGGATAGGTATAATGGCATACTGTCACGCAGCTATTTGGACATCGAAAAATGACTGCGCTTCGTTCGTAGCCCAGATATTATACTTGTCCTACTACGTGTCTTTTGTAGTGGTAGGGCTCTTCGCCGCCTGGGGAAGTACCACACACCTTTGCCAGTTATTCTACCGCCAAACAGTAATGTGCAAACATTATTGTGTTCCGGTTTGAAGGGCAATGTTTCCAGAGGAATTACTGGGCTTAGAGATATAACATCTTAGATCTCTGGGTGACGAGCGCAGTGCAGTGCTAGGTAATGATTTGGACTCTTCATGTTCCAATAGCTGCATGTCACTGTGCTGTTATGTGGCAGGCATGTTGCTTACCACATGTCAGGCACATGTCCTGATCGTTTCGTCACTCTTTATTTATATAAAAAAAACTAACTACTAATATTATAAATTTCAATGTGGATATTTGGATGTTTGTTTCTCAATCGCCTCGTAATTTATGAACGGATCGGGCTGTAATTTGGAACACAGTTAAATTATAGTCTGGAAGAACACATAGGCTTTTTATTCCGGAAAAATAGCGGGAACTATGCGGGTAATACCGCGGGGCACTAATTCTAATTAAGGATGGAGGTGATTAATCTGCACCGCTAGGCACTGCTGGTATAGGATATCTATCGCTTTCTGCCCTGTAATTTCCCTGGAAACATTACCTTTCACACCGGAACACAGCAATGTGAACAAACATTACTGCTTAGCGGTAGAATAACTGGCAAAGGTGTGTTATTGGCCTAAGTAGGCTCTGCAAAGAGACTAATGAAAATGAAAAGAATATTAATGTCTTAATGTCACGCTTAGATCTGCCTTTGTTCGACAAAAGTTATTCAAAACAATAGCTATACAATTAGTGAACAAAATTATAACAATACTATAATAAACATTGTAAACACTCTTTTAGAAAAACTTAGCAAACAAAGATAGATTTCATTCATAAATCTTTCGTTTTATCTACTGTAATTTATTATTATCGATTTACAGTGGAACTGCGTTGTCATTGTGAAAACATTGGTATCAATAATAATCAAAACACTACTGGTTCTAGATAAAACATTGCCCTTCAATTCGGAGCTCAGTTTCCAGTTTTTAATTTTACTTAGGTGATAGACCCCGGTCTTGAGTTTACTCTTAGGAATGGAACAACTTTGTTCAGTTTAGTTAAAACAATTACTTCAAAGGTACGGTAGGTAAGGCTTCAAAGTACTCTGACATGCGATTCAACACAATCACAAACAACTTTTTGCCGTAATTTAGTGCCATTGAACTCTCGTATCACTAGTATAATTAAAATTCAGTTATATCAGTCGTGTACATTATCTTCGAGAGCTCAGCAGAAAAAAACATGGTACATGCTGGCTTGTATGTGAATGTTTTTAAGTGTTAGTTTTTCTATCAACTTACGTCATGTGTTCACATGAGTTTTTTGCGTTCCTTTGTTTTGAATGGATAAGTGTAATCTGGTCTGCGGTTTGTAATCAGCTCCGATGCTCTGGAGTTTAACATTTTTATCTTGATGTAGAAAATCTCGGGAAAAACACAATTTACATTGGGACATTTATTTTTGGGATCAATGAGCCAATTTTTGAAGACCTTTAATTAAATACGCGGGCGGGTAATAAAACTTTTTTGTTTTAATTTAGAGTGACGGGAGAAGCAAGCCAGGCGTCAGATTAAGTAGCACGCCTGTTCATAACAATGCTATCTAACCATTTCAACATGAAAAGTCCAAATCACTGCCTAGCACTACGCTCGTCTCCTATGGACATGATATGATTTACCAATTTCCCTTATAATTTCTCTGGAAATATTGTCCTTCAAACCGGAGGATAGTAATGTTTGCACATTATTGCTGGGCGGTGGAATAAATAAATAAATATCTGTGGACATTTCACACACAACAAATGGTAAAGGTGTTGTACTCCATCCCCAGGCAGACCCTGCAAAGTATCCTACTACTACACAAAAAATACATGTCAGGTTGTAATAGGCGTGAATGAGATGAATGATCAATTAAACTTGGATAAAGAAATAGGTACGAACGTGACTGGAGTCCATTTGAGCATATTTCGTCTAACACGCTTCCAAAACGAGCACTAAAATAAACTACCGAAAAACTCGTCCATAGAAAAAAAACAATAAATAACAACTTTGAGGAAAACTGGTTGCGAAGAAAAAAAACAATGTTGGAAGACGTAAAAGCAGGTTTGAGTACCGGCGGAGTTGCACGAAGAATTATTGTTATATTGTCACTGTCCAATGCCCGGCATCGCACTGACGGCCAATACAGCTGTACCGTCTCAATGCTGTGTGAATATAGGAAAACTGAATAAATTAGGTGCTTTATTGACGGCACGAAGGTCGTCGTGTTAAATACGCAAGTAAATACACGAGTTTCCTTGAGTACATACGTGCGGTCTCGTCATTAACTGCATTGTTGGGACCGTGTCGTAGTGAAGGTGATTCCTACAGATTCTATGGGATACTCAGTGATGGGCTCAATAAAGAGTGTAGAGGTATACAGGTGGCGACAATGTTCGTTGTATTATGTTAGAGGTTAATTAGTTAAATGAAACATTGGCGCCTTTTGGCGCCCTTTGGCGAAATTCAGAACTATCTTTGACAGGTATGGTTGCATACTCAGTAAAAATCGTATTAGAGTACAGAATAGTCTTCAGGGCGTTCTGCTGTAACTATAAACCGGGAAGAAGTATGGGGCAATCAGACCTTTTCAGAATGAAAATATTCCTATCCCGAGTTGCTAAATTTAAATTAAAAAAAAAACTTGTCATGGATAATTCACAATTTTGCCAAAGTTGGCGCCAATGTTTAGTTTTGTTAGGGTGTAATTAACTCAAAACCTCCTAAATACTAGTTTATACTACTGTACTGTGTCTAATCTTGGCGCTTGTGGCAGATCCTGTATGGGGACGATTCCAATCAGACCTAGTTTAATGAACAAAAGTTGGAAGCGTGTTCTGTTGTACGCAATAATTAGTCAATTTCAACTAACTCTTACTTTTCGAAATGTATCTGTTCCGATTACTGCCCGTCTCGAGCTCTTGGGCGTTACTTTGCCTTCTACGTTAACCTTTGCCTCTTTTTTAACGTCAGACGAGATGGCGGTCAATTGCGCCTTATTATTAATTATTGATATGAATAGATTAGTAGGAACCTGCGCCTTATGCGCTATCCCAAAGTTCTATAAAAAGCGGTCACCTGAGGTCAACTGCCATAGGTCCCTTATAAAGTAAAAAAATCAAGCGTTTAAGAGTACCAAATGGAAGATGTGGTTCATACTTCCTCATAAAAGCCTTTCAATATAATCTACCTGTCGCCATTGTCGTTAATAAATCTGCAACGTAACGTTTACATTTGGAACTGTAGTGTTTTCGAAGGATTATATTTGTTTGCGCGTCATTAAAACGTCCCCAGTTCAACCTTTAAATTTATTACCAATAAATAATGGTATTACCAATAAATAATGGTCCAAAATGGTATAAATAATTTATTTGTAATATCGCATCTGCATATTATTTGATCTAATTGAATGTAAACACGTCAACTAAAGAACGTGACATGTCCATTACTGTAGTTGACTTTACGTGTTTACAATATACAATCAGATTTATTTATTGTTTTCCTACCCAGGGTAGGTATTATCAGCGTCGTACTGACCAATAGTCGAGGTGGTATTTGCCAGCCGGGCCCCTGCCTGCGCAGTACCCCACGGTCCTGCCTTGGCTTGGGGTTCTTGACGCGACCGTAGGATAGGAGGCCCTTGCAGGCTAGGTCCCAGCTCATGCTAACTCAATGTAAAACTTGATGAACTTGAAGAAGCAACCTCCTGAAACTATACCTCATTCCAAATCTCTGTGAATAAAAGGTAAACAAATCGATGTCACTCAAAATATGACAGACCAGCATTTCTCAACCATTGTTTTACAAGATAGTTTGTAGTACCTTTCATTGCTTGCCCTTTTAAATTTTCGCCGCATAAAAAGGCTAAATATATATGTATGCATATCATAAACACCCAAATAAATGTTCCCACTGCTGCTGGGACTTGGAACAATCAACACATTGCCGCTGTAAAAAATCGTCAGGCACAAGAATCTGCAATTGCTGAACATTTGATTGATGCTAAAACTGGTCATTGGATCGAGATCCACGACCCGAAGGTTCTACCTACCGAATGTCATTACTACGCAAGAATGGTTCGGGAAGCATTGGAAAATAAAAAACATAGGTATATATTTCAACTACGACGCGATGACCACGATGTCAATAACCGAAAACTAACCAGTTTACGGTTATCGGCGTCGCGAAATCCTCTAATAAATAAATGTGTGCATAGCGCACTTAGTTTGGAGAAACCTGGTGATATGGTTAGTCTTGTGTGTAGTGTTAGTCACCGTGCAATTTTTGAAGCCCAAATGAGGGTAGATGGAGATTTCCTCTCATTTCATAATGAGAATATGGCGGGCATACGTACATTTATTTCCCCCACGTAAAAAAAGGAAAGGCAAAGCATTTGAGTTCGGAGAAGAATGTAACACTAGAAGAAAAGTAATTTAGATGTTTCCTTATGTGAAAACGTTCCTTTTATTTTTAACAATAATTAAATAAGACTGGCCTCGTGGCTTAGTTGGTAGTAGCTCTACCTGCGAAGCCGAGGGTCGTGGGTTCGATTCCCACCCAGTGCAAATATTTGTGTGATGAATTCAAATGTTTGCACTGTGTCTGGGTGTTTCTATGTATAATAAAAATGTATTTCAAACTATATAAGTATTATATCAGCTATCTGGCCGCCATCACACAAGCTTTGCTTAGTTTGGGGTCAGATGGTATTGTGTGTAAATTGTCCACCAGTATTTATTTATAAAAAAAATATCTCGTTCGAATTGTCCTCGTACTACCCAAAACTGATCATTACACTATGACGTAATATTCTGTAAACACATACAAAAGTTTCGATCAAAATAACACAAAATGTATGTCATTTTAGAGTGAAAACTATACATGCTTGTGATAGTAAACAGCGTAATGTGGAACACGTATTTAGAGGTTTGCGATTTTGTCTCAACTCGTTACGACACAAGAAACCTTTTTCTCGGAGTTCTTTAGTCATACTCTTACTCTTTTATTGATAACGAGTAGTTGCATGTCATATTCAAGGTATTCAAATATTACCAATACAAGTCAATAATTTAAAAAAAAGTAGACGTCAATTTAAAATCCCATTACAATAAAAATCAAATAATACATTATACTAAAATCAAATTAATTTATAATTAAAAATTCTAAATTAATGACAAAAATAAAATAAGAGTAAAATTAATCCATACTGGAATATAATGGAAATGGGCATTTTCACAATATGGGCATGATGGGCAATATGGGTATGTTAGAAAAATAGGCGCGTACTTAATAAGAATAATTTGATGAAAAGAAGTATAAATGTCTTGAATGCAACATTGAGAGTTTGAGAAACACAGATCAAATTGCTAGTACTTAAAATCATATTTCTATCATCCTACCATTACTTTATATAACTTTTAAAATAAGATAGTATAGAATTATTTGATCAATACAAATCTAAGTATATGGTATTTAAGATCGCAATAAAGTCGAATTCTATTTGTGAAAAATATTTTAAGGCTATTTCATAAAAATACTAAGATTAAACGATGTTTATGTTATGGTATCACCTTTGTTTTGGTTTGTTTTGGTTTTCTACACAGCTTATTGGAATGCACTATAGTTATGTATTTGTTTCCTGTTAATATTTTTTGATCGTATCAACTTATTTAGACGTGTATCATTAAAGATTATAGCAACTTTATAGTCCGATAGTCTCGGGCCCCGGCTTACGATCTTTCCACCCAGTCCGACTCTGGGTATAATCAATGGTAGGTCATGCGTCGTCAGTGCGATTTTGTGTTTTTGAGGGCTCGTTTTCACATTTGAAAATTACTCGTCGTAGATATACCTACCTATATGTCGTGCGGCAGAAGTTAAAACTAAAATAAGAATAACTATTCAAAAAACCATCGAATAGTTTTAATAATTTGAAATCAAAATGATTACATACAAATTGAATATAGTAAACACAGCGACACGACAGTGACAGCAGACGGACATCAGCATTTTACTCTCTTTCTCGCTCAGGCACATTCGGCGGTTCTGAGTTCACCCGAACGAATCGTTCACTTACGCCTAGGGCGCGAGGATTGTGGGTCGCGCGCTGAAATCTTGCCTTCGCATGCATTATTAATCACTAGCAGCGCCCCGCGGTGTTACCCGCGAAGTTCCCGTTGGTTTCCGGGATAAAAAGTAGCCTGTGTGTGTTCTTCCAGACTATAATCTATCTCTGTTCCAAATTTCAGCCCGACCCGTTCATACGTTAGGATGTGATTGAGCAACAAACATCCAAATATCCGAACATCCATACATTGACATTTATAATATTAGTAGGATTGCAACTGCCCTGCATATTTCAACTAGACCGAGACAAAACACTAAAACTAGACGCGTTGTGAACTGATAAAGCTTTAAACCCAATTTTAAGGTGAATGGGCCGAGAGCTAAACCCGCTACGTTCTCAAGAGATGGCGCTGGAGTCGTCATTTATGAAAAAATATTTTTACGTCGTATTTTGCAATCCAATTTGAACTTAATGTTAATTCGCGGATATAAACCAATACAATGTTTCTAATGACCTAATTTTCAATTATAAATCGAAGACAATAGCTAATATTCGCCAATTTACTGATCTGTCATACATTTTACACGTTTACACACGCACACACGCATGTTATACAGTCACATCAGAAAGTAATGCTTATTTTGGACGCTTACGTCATAGGCTTGATAGCTCATTTAGCAAAGTCACAGATATGTTGAATAATCCGATAAGACATGGTTCAAATCCCACCGGGGTATTTTCTTTTTGTATGAAAAAAAAAAAAAAAATCTCAGCTTTTACGTAATACGCAAATATGGAGTAAGTATTGATTTTATGGAATAAGAATACCTATGGTAGACATACCTAAGCAAGCCACACATGCCACGTGTGGTTTGCTTAGGTAATTGTGATAAATAAAATAATAATTTCAGTTCTCTTACACATTTATAAAACAACCAAACGCAAACACACATTTTGTAGTAATAGGACTCTTAGCAGAGTCCGCCTGGAGAAGTACCACACCTTTGCCAGTTATTCTACCGCCAAGCAGTAATGTGACATAACTGTTGCGGTTTGAAGGGCAATGTTTCCAGAGAAATTACAGGGCTTAGAGATATAACATCTTAGATCTCTGGGTGACGAGCGCAGTGCAGTGCTATATGTAATGATTTGGACTCTTCATGTTCCAATAGCTGCGTGTCACTGTGCTGTTATGTGGCAGGCATGTTGCTTACCATCAGGCACATGTCCCGTTCGTCTCGTCACTCTTTATTTAAAAAAAAAGCACTCATACCATACCCCACTTAGATTACTCGTGTCGGGGACTACATACAACACACAAACAACATCCAAACCGAAGGGTCTACCGCATAAATAAAACTGCCTTAGCTTTGATCTTGAAATTATAGAGACAGCTATAGCAAAGCCAACCGCTACCGTCAAAATATTTACAATACTAAGTACAAATAAAATACAACAGATATAATAATTATTATTTTATTTATATAAAAATTGGTATGGATGGAACACATTATCCTCATAGGCAGAACACAAGTCATGTAAAATCCTAATTGTCCTTTTAGATTTGAATGTGGCGATAACCATTGCTGTAGGGTCGTCGCTCGTCTTCTTTCATGTATTTCTGCACATACTGCATCTCAATATAAATTCACTGTGTATGTATCTGCAACCTGTGTAAAGCTCATTCATAAATTCAATAAGTATGTGAGTTTTCAGTGTCTCGTATATTGTTCACAAGTAAAGGCTTTATTGGTTGAATTTTGCCGTCGCATTTTTGGTGTAAACTAACGCAGAATTCACCACACATTTCACTTCAGAGTCCACCTCAACACTCAACGATGTCAAAGGCAAAATCGGATAGTTTATTTACTAAACTAACACACTCCAAATATGATGTGAAATTGTGAAACACAAACAATAACAAATTACATTTACAACTGACTATGACTAAACATCAGTGTTGCTAACAAGATTTTTTTAAATCCGCCAAGTTACTTGTGAATTTTCGTCAAAATCCGTAATTTATCGTCATATAACATAATTCGTTGCCGTTTAAATAAAACAATAGCCATTTCTGAATAATAATATAAAGTTTTTAATTCCGTTAAATATCCCGTAAGCCGTTAGAAAGTTATTTTCCCGTTCTCAACGCACAAAAATTCGCTAGATATAGCGAGAAATCTTTAAGTTGGCAACACTGCTAAGCTTCAATATAGATACATTAGATCATCGATATAAAGTGAAGGACGTGCCCTAAGCACCTGAAATTTGCAATAAACTGTGTCTCTGTGTGTATCGTTAGTGGTTAACAAATAACCAATTACTTGACCCCTGGAATCGCTATCGGCGAGATATACTGTGGTTCTACTTTTTTGGTTGTTAACAACGAACCATGATAAATAAAAACGTCAGGCGTACACCGCTTCCTGCAACCGACTAGAACGGAAAGAGTGAGCTCACTCTTCCCAACGATGACATAATTCCGTGCGCCTGAACTTTGAGAGGGCATATCCGATTATTTATATCGATGCATTAGAGCACAACACAAGTCTCTCGTCGCCAGCGAGTAAACCAAGTTTCGCCGCTATCGCAACGCCGCATGCACGGTGTGGCAACGCCGCGCGCCGCATGCACAGCACAGAACATAAAATATTACTCACTGCACAGTGTGGCAACGTCGCATTAACTTCGTACGGAAATGTAGCGCCCTCTACGGACCCGCTCGGCAACTTGCACCGAAATGCGCGCAACAGCTGACGCGTGACCGCCATGTTTACTTAAAACCACTCACACATGCGTAGTCACCGGCAAATTTTCAAAACTTATCATTTGCAAAAATAGATATTAATACAAGTTTGTTTAAATATATGAGTGTATTCGCGGATGGAAAATTAATCAAACATGTAGAAAAAAATAACAAACAGACATTATACTATTTCTATCGCCTGTATTGGTTCCCGAACGTTTGTATGGAAAATTGGCTTGGCCCATCCACCTTAACACTAATGTCGTCACAATTAGCCTAGGACGGTCAGAACTCCTGATCAGTCGCTGTCTATGAGCTTCATTCACAGACAACGAAAAATTCTGTGTGTGGTGCGCCAAAACAAGATTTCACTTGAAAAAAAATTGTCAATCAGAATTTCATAGCTTACTTTGGAAACTACGCGAGTGAAAGCGAAGGGCGTGGCCATGAGCATGGCCATCTAGAAACGCTGACACATTTCAAGATGGCCAGTGGCCATGGTCCCGACGAGTTTACCCGAATATTTCTTATAATTCCCGAGCGTGACGCAAGAATTCAATTCACAGCCTACGAAAAATCTGTTTTTGGCGTGCCAAAAGAAGTTTTCTCTTCATTACAGTAATGTGATAACTATTGTTTCGTTAGAACGGCGACTGGCAGAGCAGCGGGCGGTGCGGCGGCGCGGGCGGCACGGCGCGCAGGAAGCAGAGCTTCCCGGCGCGCGCGCAGCCCGTGCCCGCCGCCGACGCCGCGCCCGCCGCCGCATGGCCGCCGCCCGCATCCGAGAACGTGAGTACATTACAACCTGCCAGCCTGCCACTGACGATAGGAGACCGAGCATCGGCCCCATTCTATGCAGACAGAAACAAAACTTTCATGAATCCAGTGCCCAACCGGGGGGTCTACCGCTTAACGAAAAACGCTTTGACGCTTTGGCATTGCCATCTCTTTCATTTCAAGCGAGAAGAAAAGAGACAGCAATATCAAAGCGTCAAAGCGTTTTTGGTGAGGCGGTAGAAGCGCGGATAGCTTTCGGCAACTGCTCCCACCGTTTTAAATCCTTCATATATATATTTTCGATATCACTTCAAATTGGGGTGATGATTGGGTCAAAAATATATCGTTTTAATTAGTCCGTCAGGTACATTATATGGAAAAATATGGGTCACTTGAAACTTCTAAGCACTAAATCTTCGTAATTTTTTGGTTGTGATACAAAATATATACATTAAAAAGTGACGTCATAGGGACTGCCGATGGAAGTGAACACTAATAACTCAGAATTTGATAGCTCACTTTGGTAACTACGCGGGTGAAACCGGAGGGCGTGGCCATGATCATGGCCAACTAGATCATTCGAGTTTATCCGAAGATTTCGTTTATTTACGAACGCGCCGCTTGAGCTCAATTCACAACCCACGGAAAATCTGTATGAGGTGCGCCAAAAGAAGTTTTCACTTCAAAAATATGAGTACAATATTTTTCAATAATCTAACTAACGGAATAATTGTTTTAGTATGAAAACTAACGTGGTTATAACACATTTTAAAACAAATACACGAGCTAATCGAGCTGCGAACATGCGCGCGCACTCGCCTTGAAGAAGATCGCCGGACGCGATCGAAACTCGAGTCGGACTGTTCTGACTATTTTATACGTGAGTTACCCGTGTATTTGTTTTAAAATGAGGAATAATTGTTTTTTTTAAGTCACTATACTGATTAAAATATTTGAATAATCAATGAGTCCTATACAGTGTATTCAAAATCAGGTGTATCTTTTTCCAGCAGGAGCCGTTAGAAGCGGCGTCGGGCGGCGGTCGCTCCGGGCCGCGCGTCGAGCTCTCCTGCACCAACTGCGGCACGCACACCACCACCATCTGGCGGCGCGACGCTCGCGGCGAGATGGTCTGCAACGCGTGCGGCCTCTACTACAAGCTGCACGGCGTCCCGCGACCGACGGCCATGCGGCGGGACACCATCCACACGCGCCGCCGCCGCCCGCGACACGACTCCA
The DNA here is from genome assembly GCA_963693475.1 of Ectropis crepuscularia. Classification (NCBI taxonomy): domain Eukaryota; kingdom Metazoa; phylum Arthropoda; class Insecta; order Lepidoptera; family Geometridae; genus Ectropis; species Ectropis crepuscularia. Next base: position 10,298,617 of record OY856345.1, read on the forward strand.
AACACGCCAGGAACAGTACGTGCCCGCACGATGCAATACACCCTACTCGATACAATGCACCCTACTCGATACAATACACCCTACTCGATACCACACTCCTGTCTGTCCTACAAGTTGTATACGGCCGGAATAGTTCGTACCTTGCTCGCTGCATTACACTCGAGTATCGAGTATAGAGTCAGTATAGAGCGACGAGATGAGCAGGACATGCACCTGATGGTGTTACATGCATAACAGCAGAGTGACACACGGCTCTTGGGGCAAAAAGAGCCAAATTATTACCCAAATCATTACCTAGCACTGCCCTACGCTCGTCGCTTAGAGAAATAAGATGTAAAGCATAGAGATAATATCTCTATTACAGGGCGTCTTCTTTCCCTGGCAACACTGCCCTTCAAAACGGAAGTACATTGCGGAAACAGTTTATTATTTTTTCTCTCCCACACAAGTTTTACATTGTAAATATCTTAATCAAAGTATACTTAATAGTACAAGATTAATTATCTATGTGAGGGACTGGTGTCTGTACTAGGAAAACCTGTAGGAAAACGGTAGAATAACTGGCAATGGCTTGGTACTTCCGCAGGCGGTTTTCTGAAGAGTCGTTTCACTACACAAACAATCATTGTAATTTTATGTAGTGGTATTAATTTGTTGTTGTTTATGTGCAGAGTCTCGTCGCAGCGGCGGCGGTAGCGGCGCGGGGGCGGCGCCCGAGGCCGTTGGCGCGGAGCCGGCGGCGGCGCCCGAGGAGGCCGTGCTGGCGGCGCTCCGGCGGCAGCTGCAGCCGCACCTGCTGGCCGCGCTACACGCGCATAACACGCGCACGCACCGCCCACAGGTACGCTACACGCTACAACACGCGCACGCACCGCCCACAGGTACGCTACACGCTACAACACGCGCACGCACCGCCCACAGGTACGCTACACGCTACAACACGCGCACGCACCGCCCACAGGTACGCTACACGCTACAACACGCGCACGCACCGCTCACAGGTACTTAATGTTAAATTATTTTGTTTAATGGTTTTTATATGACAATTTCCAAGCGAAGCGGAACGGGCCGCTGGTTTATTATAGATATTTATTTATCGCTAAATAATCGATTTTTGTCTGTGATCACCATCACGGTTGATGTTAAGCGGCTATACAATTTACGATGGAGCGCGCTTACTTAGATGAAACCTTTTCAAACTATACTTGAAGACTTGTATAAAGGCTCTGGACTACAAAGTTCCCCAAACCTTTCGTATTGCTATGTACTGCAGTGTATTCCCTTAGCCACAACTTGCCTGGGTTTGGTTTGTTTTTAAGCTAGAAATTGATGTTTATTTCAGATGGGTGTAAACGCACCGGCCGAATACGACGACGCGCCTTTGAACCTCGTGGCGAGTCACGTCGCGACCGAAGAGATGCACTGACCGCACTGTGATACTGACAACATTGGGGGCAACCTTGAGGGGACTGCGACAACCAAACCCTTGAAACGCTACAACTTGAGATATGCTTGAAAAACGCAGCAGCAATCTGAGATATGCTTGAAAAACGCTGCAGCAACCTGAGATATGCTTGAAAAACGCAGCAGCAACCAGAAATATGCTTTAAAAACGTTCCATCGAGATAATGTTGTTATAATTCAGTAAGTCCTTTTTGTAAAGCTGCATCTATAATTTTTTCCGATAGACAATATCGTGATAGAATGTCACGATTGTTCTCTCAATTGTTTTAATGTGTCTCCGAAGCGTGTAACCAACAATGTATTGATTCAGCTATTGTGACATTATGAAGCGTTCAAGGAATAGCAAGGTTGTCGCATTGATAAGTTTTAAGATTCATTCAATAGGTACGTGCGTGTACCTCCCTTTCATTCATCATTACTGAAGATAGAAAGTATATAAATATTTTTTCTAATTGTCATTGCTCTCTGTATAACGACTTCAATCTCGAAATGAAACTCGTGTGTCTACGCGTATATTTATCAAAAGTGTCCATATAACAAACGTACAATTTAAAAAACACCAGGCCAGTCAAACTCTTGTGAAATAAACGCGTATACACAACAGCTCTAGAATCTCAATTATAATCTGATTCAATTATAAATTATAGTATAAAGAAACGTTAAAAGCAATAATAAATAATAAAGTTTTTGATAATAGATAAATTACTTAACATGTTTAGTGATAGTGAGGCCAGTGTTTGAAGGCAATAGTATAAAAATCGTAAGATTTTATTATATTGTTTTTATAATATTTATAGATGATATGATATTCAACATAATGAATGAACAGCTACATCTTGCCTGTAGCAATGGTATCGTATATTTATTTACGATGATATATTTTAAAAGGTAACAGAATAATACTCAATCTTTAAGTCGTCTTCTGTTTTTTACAGAATAGTGCAGGTAATTTTCGTCATTGGCTAAATGTAAAAAATATTGAAATTAATCTTCATGGAAGAAAGTATTCATATACAAAGTATTTTTTAAAGTAACGTTTAGGTATGTTTTTTCTGATCTTAGAATCTCACGCGGATAGTGTTATCAAACAGAGACATTAATATTTTTTATTTGGCTCGTTCTAGCACTTTCATTTGAAATTAACTTATTTTTATTGCTACGGGTTGAGAAAATATAGTAAAATACATCTGTAATTTCAATAATAATTAATAGTTAAACATATGACAATTTAGTTTTATGTTCAAGGCGTTGTATTCTACTGAATATAACGCGGCACGGAAAGCAATATTTACATATACTTACTTAGTGCCTGTAATTATAGGATATACTGGAAAAATATAAAAAAAAGTATTTTACAACTGTGAATTTATTCCCCACTTGTGATATTGTATGATTGGCATTCAGATAGTATATTTAACTACTCAGTTGCAGGGAAAATTAGGAGGTCGCAATATTTTTGCATCCTTTTATGAACTAGGAACATAATTTTTCGGAATTGGGAGGTAGTCGATGTCGATTTTGAAGGTTTTAGAAGTCACAGCTAATATATATTTTATTCTTGGTCAGAGCTCATCTTTCAGTTTTTTTCGTGTTAATTATGTTTTTTTATATATCAAGCAAAGTAATGGCTTGATGACTACATGTGCCTCGAGCTGTTAGTCTCAAAGTCTAACCTGTTGTCGGCTCATATACCTACACATGCTATTTTTACCGTTTTACTAAAACAATTAACCTTTTTGTACGTCAGTTTGCCTGTGACACTCTGCCTCACCTGACCTACCGCCTGACCTACTACTACCAACCAAACTTTAAGCCTGAGTTCCATGTAATTTTTCTATTAAAATTTCACTACTTTCATGTGACGACTATGACGACATTTACAACTTACATACTTTAGTTCTGCCCTCTAAAACCTTAAATATCGTTATAATTGTTTTTCTCGTGTAGAAATCTCATATTTATGATATTCGGTTATATTTTAAAACCCTTGCCTAATAATGCTCTCTTGATAATTTTGAAATTATTTTTACGGTTACCTTTTGCTGGAAGAAAGTATTCGTTTAGTTATAAGTATTATTGTAAAGATTATTATTTTACTTAGCTGTAAATTAGCGATAATTTTGATTACATAAAATTTTGTGGTTATCTTAATTTATTTCCCACTTCGGTCAGTATTTACAGTAAGGTATTTTTTTTTACTTCTGTCGCGTATTTTTATGTTTTAGGTAAAAATGTGGAAAGAAGCAATAATAAATAGTGACAAACTTTGTTTCATGCTGTCGACTATTGCAGTAAGTTTCTTTGTAAAATGTATTAAGAGTTCAATGTGAAAACTGTCAGGCAGCTTGTAAACTTCAAGATGTTGTGTTTAACATGTAATAGTGATATTACACATGGTGGTCTAGAAAGAACCCCCTAGGTTTCCATAGGGTTGGAGAAGGGAAAAAACAGAATTTTGCAGAAAACATGCTAACACATAGCATCTGACACATTGTTATCTGACATTAGAACTAAGAACACTGGCGGATTGATGAACCAATCACAGCTCCTGATTACGTCATAAGTCTATTATGATGTTATCATTTCGAACTGTGATTGGTACCTGGTTCGACTCCTTGTATCTCATTTGAAGGATAACTGAGGTAGTTCAGCTATTTTGAAAAATGACTCCATTAATAAACTAAAGTATCTATGGACATGAACATTTAAAATAGTCTGTTTTATCATTTCTAACCCTATATACCTTGAGACGTTCTTTCGACCCCATTCAATCCTTCCCAATTGACATAGTATTTACGAACGTTGCCTTTATACTTACATTTGATAAATCATTATAACATTTGGCATTATTATATAGTACATACATGTATACATAGAATATTTATTTTAAGAATTAATGTTTCGATCAATATTAATATTATTGGGCATTTTGATCGTTAAGCATTGTATAACGTGTAACATGAACTAATGGCATTATTACGTTGGAAATAGTTTACCGGTATCACCTCATTATGGTCAGTGATGCGTATATTTTAACGGAAAGCATTTACGTCGTGTCTGTGAACTTTACTGTTTTGTTGTTGCTTCAACTCACGCTGTGTCGCTGCGTCCACACTCGCGCCCGTATGTTTCTACTCGCTTCAGATACTAATAATTGAAAACTGTATCAGTGCTTGTGACCGTGGTAGTTATATTACACGACCAAAATGTCGGGGGGTAATTAAAAATCCTGTGTTTTATTCTCAATACTAATTGGCAATAGACGGAATACGTAAGTGGAATCAAACCTCGTTTGAGTCATTTTTCCAAAAGTATTTTTTTATAATTTAAAGACATGCATGGTATAGGAAGCCATAGTAGGCATACTGTATCATTATATTTTAAGGGGTAATTGTATCGAATTTTGATGGTAGTAAAAATATATATCAAAATAGCGATGACAGATTAACAGGAATACGAAACTGCGATTGAAGGATTCGGTTTCGGTGTCGTGTGACTCGTCTTTCAATTGTTTTTCATTGATGCAAGTTAAAACTGAATGCGCGCGAGTGTGGCCTTAGTTTTTATTGTCACCGTCCTTTACTTGACCGTCTACTTAATTTAGTATTAGTTGGTTTATATCAGTTCCCACGGGCCAGTAAAGTGCAGCTGTCTTAGAGACATTGTGATATACTACTTAGCTAGAACGCGGCGTCGCCGGCGCCGGCAGTTCTCGAACCGTGATCCATGCAGCTACATTACGTCAAGCTTATTTTTATTCGTATTTATAAAGCTTTAAAAATTGAGATTATTTATTCGATTTTTGTAATCGGTTCGCTTTGTCTGTATTGTGATCGATTAGGCTTCTAATTTTTTTTCTTCCTTGTAGCTGTTTATCCTTGACAATAACCTTATTTTTACGTCGTGAGACGATATAGCGTCATTTCAACAATTTATCGCTCTCTTTTAAATTTTATAGCTCTCTGATTTGAAAGCGTCATCTAAATCATAAGCACACGCTTGTGCTTATTTTTTTAAATAAATAGTAACAAACGCTCATCAATTTTAAATTAATCCTTCGTAGTACCTACATACTGGACGTTTATAATTGTTGCCAGTATTTTTATTTTATCACCGATACGCAGATAAATATAGTAATTCGTAACATGATATTGATGTACATTTGTGTCTATAAAGTTGTGAATTTGGGTATGCAAAGTAAATTGCTTGTTTAAATCTCAAAGCGAATCATTTGATGCCAAAACTCGCTGCTTTATAGCCAGTTATTTATCAAAATCGTGTCCTATTGTGTAATTATAGAACTGGAAAGCACTACCAGTAACATTACAGCTGTATCGAAGTAGTGTATCGTGATCAAAAACTTAATAACACGTTGCAATTGTCAATGAATAAATAAATATTGCTGCTGGCAGTACTGATACAGTATTATTTTATTACTCTGTACATTTTGTGTTAGGTTTTTTTTTTACTTTCGTAGTTTTTATCTAGACGTCCGAATTTTTTTATATTAATAATATTGATAACTATTGGTATTACAGGTTGATTAATGACTATTGTATGATTTTCGAAAACTGTCTTAATCAATTTTACTCAATGATTGTCCATGACATGCGATGTAGAAGGAACATGGTAGCGTATGAGATCTTCCAATTTGGTTATTTATTATGTTAGTTTAGGTTAGTTTACGGATGTAACGGTATTAAGAGTTGATGAACAATGTATAATGAAGCCTGTTCACATTCGCCATGAATAGACATGTGCCACGAAGCAACCGTGTGTGCTACGCTCTTTCTTCGAGACAGTTTACTTCACACTGGGGCCGTGTAACCTTGTATGGAGTGAAGAGAAAGAGTGTACTAAGCGAAAAAGGATAGAAGAACATTGTACTTACCAATATAAACACGTTTTAATTTGAAACTAAATTGAAAAATTCGCTTGTTTGTGAATAATAACGCAACCCTTTACAAGGCATAATGCATTTTGGTAACATTAAAACAAAATGACAATGTAATATTTGAATGGCGCAGTATTTATAGCTTTCAAAACATAAAAGGCTGGTTTTAAAATTTTTGACATACTTTCAATCTATATATACTCTGTTATATATCAAAAAAAAGTGTTTTATAGCACTTTGTGTAATTAATTATAATTTTATTGTTTCTTTCAGTTTCGTTCCAAGTTACTTTCTAGGGTAATTGTCAAATGTGATAATGGGTTTTTCTTTTTGGAACTATAGTAGTAAAAATTGTTCATATTGCCAAGTACAACGTTTTTTTCCACCGTAACCCTCTCCAGAGCTCGGTACAAACGGCGCCTGTCTGCTCTTGGCGTGTGCGTAGAGGCGGGAAAACGTGTAACGTGTTGTAGTTACTAACAAACCGGTTGTGTCGTGTGTGCTTCGCGCTAACAAGCATGTGTTTGTGATTTTTGTTTGTTTCGCCCCGTCCGCGTTCGGACTGTACCAATCCTGATTGTATTTTTTTATAATTTATGCTGGAATGTAAGCCTCGTAATTTTATCATTTGAATTCCATTCGATAATGTCATTTTTCGAAGACTCAAAGACTGATATAAACTTTATGAAGCTGGGTCCAGTAGTATGGGGTGTGTTGTGTAATGTAACGCGAATTCTATGAGCGAACACATGAGGAGTTTACTATTTTATACAGTGTTCGAATGAAATGTGTTGTTTGAATGTTGATGCTTCTTTTTCGTATCAGTTCTAGCAGAATAGAGAACGTTTGCTATCATCATTTTCAGTCAACTTAAAGATCATTTGAGAACGAACGAAGCTTGACTAGTCTTGCTCAAACTTATATTAATTATGATTAAAAGAATCTAAAGTGAGTTTGAAGTTAAACGGATGTAAATTAAGATATCAAAGACAAATTTTATAAAATGGTGAAGACGTAATAGAAAATAAATGCTACAACTTCTGAAATATAATGATATTACACAACTCTGTTCAAAATACGTATTATAAAACTTAAAAGTATCGATACCTTCAAGAGAGTGATCGCCGTACGTCCCATAAACGAGTCACTTTAATTTACCCACTGTTTCTTATCTCATAAGACGTCCAACACCATTAGCGTCTATGCTGCCAGGATGCGCCATGCGCCCCTTCAATGAAACTATCTACGTGGTATGATGTTCGTGTACTATGCGAACGTTCGCGTTACATTACACTTGTCTGAACCCAGCTTAACGTCTTCACGCTCACATCATCTATGTAAAGTTCGAAAAATGATAAACGTAAAAGTATTTTTAATTCAATTGTGATATGTATTTCGTTTGAGAATGTAGTGGTGTGTATCCGAAAAGCAATAACTATGTGATAAGTGGTGATTTGTATGGACATAATGTAGAATGAATATTGTCAATTATATCTAAATAATGTCTGTGTGCTGAGTGGTTCGTTCCAACAAATTGTACATAAATCTACGTAAATAGCAAGTATTAAACTGGTTGTAATTTGAAATATTTTAAACAAATAAATACTATCCATTTTTAAACCCATATTTTGAAGGCAAAGTCAAAAATTCAACACTCTACATAACATCTATCTATACTGTCAGTGTGACAGGGAATGGTGATGGTGGCAATGTCTACTACATTATAGAACTACTCGCGCCTTATAGTACATGATTTGAAACTATATTTTTATCCTAAAACCGGTTCATCTAAACGGCCTTTTACATTCCGCACTTCGTGTGTGGTTTCGCGAGGCATGTACGCTCTTAGGTACGCTCCATTCACCGTAGCCATTTGAGAAAGATGTGTTTAGCGTATGACCGATTAAAAATGGATTGTAATACAAATAACACATAATTGTGTTCTGAACCACTTAGTGCTAACTGGAATCTCGTATCAAACTCAATTAAAAGAAAAATACATGTAGACAGACTTTAAATATTTCTCCAATATATTAAAACTATGTTTACTGAAAAGTGTATAGTATGATGAAAGCAATAATTTCCAATATAGAAAGCTTATGGACCATTCGTTGTTGTAAACTTATAACGTAACTGTATTTATGTAAGTTTCAGCATAAATTATCTTCTTGAGATTGTATTGAACACGATATGTCTGTGGTCGGAATACTCATTGTGAAAACATTAGATATTGTTGTATAGATGATAAATAATGTGACTTACGCAGGGATGGATACTTAAATTATTAAAGTTTTAACTGATATATTGGCTATGTAGTGAGTAGAATATTTTTTTACAAATAAATTATAGCAGCTACTTCTGTTTTTTTTTTCTTGACTATAGGTACCATACCCAATTCAATGAGGCTTTTTCAGAATGTATAAAATACGAGTCTCAGATCGGTGAAAATATGTCAATAATTTTATAACATTTAAATATTCTTATCAAACTCTTAAAAAAATCAAATATGAACGCCACATGATGCGCATTCAATTACTATTTTTGACAGATATTTTGCCGTCTGAAAACGCCTTATAACCATACTACATCGTACAGCATAAGCAGCCCACTAAATATTCCCACCGCTGCGCTGGGACTCACGAGACTCTTCTTTCGCTAAAAGATAATTATGATCATAATCCAGTCCGGTGTGGGTTGGTGGATGACGCATGACATGACTCAAAATATTCCAGGACCATGTCGTTGTCCTTCTCCGTTTATAAGTTAGAGGCGTTACGCTCATAACTTTAAAAATACAGTGGCGTGTGTGGATTCGAACTAGAACCTCCGGATAGGCAGTTGCCGTTCTCCCGGCTAGTCCAGCCATAACTTCTGTGCGAACAACTTAATAATTATGTATGTTTGTTGTTTTTTTAAGTTTTTGTATATTTTTGTAACTATGTTTACTTGTTAAGTGCAATAAAGAGTTAATCTATGTTGACGCGCACAGTAACAACTAATCACCATAACAAAAAAATACTACTTACATATTAATTTACAGTTTTTATTTTACGTGGTTTTGCGGTCCACCCCGGCTTCGCCCGTGGTACATAATATATAGCCTATAGCACCCGGGGATCACATAGGTACATATCCAAGAGCGAATGAATTTTTGAAATCGGTCCAGTAGTTCCTGAGATTAACAAAATCAAAACAAAAATTTATTTAGCTTTATAATATCAGTATAGATAGATGTACTCGCGACACATCCACAAAAGCGCCTGCGCGTTGATAAAATTCAGATCCAAGATGGCCGCCGCCACAAATAGCGGCGGCCAAAATGGCGGATTACATACTTTTATACAACTCCCTCAATATAACAAAACAAAAGGCTTGACTAGTAAAATACCTACTAAACATTGTGAAAAATTTCAAATCCAAGATGGCCGCCACCTCCACAATCCACCAAGATGGATTTTTTTAATATCTATCTACCACAGAACGGGTATCAAATAAATGTCCTGGACTGCTAGTGACAGAGTATTATACAAATTTCAAATCTAAGATCTTGGATTTGACAGAAATGTTCATCAAAAATGAAACAAACAAATGCATAGATCAGTTTTATTGTTCTAAGTGACAGTAACGATGGGTCGCTTGACGGCCTGTCGCCGGCGCCGCTTGTCGCGCGTGCGGCGCTCCTCCGTGGCGTGTCGGAACAGCTGCTCGCTCTCCGCTGCCTCCACCTCGCGTCGCATCCATTGCAGCGCGTGCGCGTTGTAACCCACCATGTCCTGACAACAAATACATCAATGTACTACTGAACAATCTACATTTTAATGTTTCTAACTCTCGACGCAAAAATAACAAGGTGTTATTCTCTCTCCGCTGTCCGTGCCTTTCTATCTCAGTCTCTCTGATTGTGTGTCTGGGTACGTACGTGTGGGTGTGTATGTGTGCGTACGTGTGTTGTCCTTTTTTTACCTTCGTCAAATCTCTTCGTTCGTGTCTTTGGAACATCAACCATAAAACGATGTCGCTTCTTCGAGCTACGAGCATTCCCATAGAAAAAGGGTAGGGTGGTATTAGATCAAGCAAATCAGTTGCACACTCTCCGAAGTGTATCCGATAAAAACTCGATTGAAGACGCCAAGATTAAAAAAAATGCTAAAAGTAACGAGTATAGTGCTCGCAGTATAAGTCTGCGCGCGACTGGTGGCGTACTTAATGTTGCCAGGTCAAGCTAATAGGTTCCCTTCCCGTTCATTGGGAACGTACAACTTCATAAAACAGGTACGGGAAGGGATTTTTCAGGGAAGCAATTTAAGTAACTACACGACAACTGAGACTCAAGAACGAATGTCTCGAAGTAATGAACGCCTTTGCAGTGCTGGTTTGGTTCAGTATGACCAAGTATCATTGGTAATTGGTACAGGCTGTCTGAGTCTCTTACCACCAGGAAAACTTTATTATAGTTTATTGCATTATAAAAAATCTGTCATTTTCAACCTACACCAACATCGAAATAACAAGAATTTAATTTAAACTTGTAAATCTTTTATTGAGACCATAAATAACACTATTTGAAAATTTGGCGCATAAACGTTCTTTTAATGAGTCATTGGCTTCCATAGAATCATCTTCTTTTTTCAATAGGGTTAAAATCACGATGAATCACGGCGGTAACCGCAAAAGTTTCTGTCCATGTTCCTTTCATAGTTATTCTACTTGGTATTGTGGGTCTTCTTTGTACCTCTTTACTCGAGTAACTGCGGATTTGTCCTACTATAATCGTCGAAATCTATTTCATTTTTTTAAGCCACTTTTGGCTTTCTTCTTTTACATTGCCCATTGTAGCCGCTTTATTTATCTGAGTGCGTTATAGGTATAATGCGTTGTCCATTACCACGTGACAGTACGTTCTGAAACGACTACAATAAAAATACAGTAATGAATACAGTGTTAAGGATCAAAGAGCCATCCAAGCTAACGTTGAAAAAAAAATTTTGTTAAATTTCTTTTGGCGCACCGCTGTTAGGTGAAAGGGTCGATCGGGTGAACATGGAAACGCAGAGTGTACCCGAGCGAGAAAGATACAATCAGCTTATCTTCACTGCTGTGTCACTGTGTTTTCTATTTTGATTTGTATATTATGAAAAAAAAACATTTATAACTAGTTTCTCACATTCGGTTTTAAGCACACACATTTTTTCCCACGGGTAAATTGGCGATAAAACAATCAAACCCAAAGCCGCACCTCAACCTAAAGCCTCAGCTTTAAAATATGCCGATAATAGGTGGAGATTTGATTGCTATGGTATCCCTACATGTTAGTTGTCAAATAGCTCTGCGTTTGGAAAACTGCACTTTTGGCCCGTTATTGTATCGTTCTTCTTCACAACCACGATTGATTTTCAAGAACCAGCCACGGCCAGCACTTTTAATCACTTTCGGCATAATAAAAGCTATTAATTATTTTGGAAATTACTTAATACACCAAACGTAAACAAACTTTTGTCAACTGACGTAAATAAGAAGTTGACGGCCTGTCAATTAGTTCCATATTTTGCTACGCGCAGAGTTATATTGCGAGCACTATAGTAAGTATTACTAGCGATCGGTCCCAACTTCGTTTCGGTTGAATAAATATTAATCTATACAGCCTATTGAGGCGCCGCGCCCTCTGTTCGAGACTTATGAAACTTCAATTGATAACAACAATTAACTTTATATAATTAATTTGTTGTAATAAAAACTATCCTATCTCTCAAATTAGACCAAATCCTACTAATATTACAAATGTTAAAGTTTGGGCGTTTGTTGCCAATGTGAGTGCACATTGGAACGTCTGAACGAATCAGATTAAAATTTGGAATATAGATTACAGTCTGAAATAGCATTTTGGCTATTTTGTACTGCGCAAAAATAATGGGAACGGGTACTACGTAGGTAAAATCGCGAGGCGAATTACACATAATTACCAATAACTTTCATGAATATCGGTTGACTTGGTGAAGAGTTCGCTGAGAACAAACATCATGACGCTGGAGTTTTATACATCAAGAAGATATTCATAGTTTGACACAATAATCTTACCTTCAACTCAAGACTGAGTGAAGCCTTGGCCTGTATCTGTATCATATGCTTGAGCAGCGCCTGGTGACGAGTGGGGTGTGATGGATCTTCAGATGATTAAACTTACCCTCAACTCAGTCAGTCTGAGCGCAGCCTTGGCCTGTATCTGTATCATATGCTTGAGCAGCGCCTGGTTGGCGACGAGTGGCGCGTGGTGGATCTTCAGCAGGAAGATGGCAAGACGGCAGAACAGCTCCGTGCTGTCGCCGCGGTCCAACAGCTTCGGAAGCATCTTCACCATGTCACACGCCACGCTGAACGGGATCAGGAGTAGCGCTTCTTCGAGGTCACTGCGATGTAAAATAGTGAAAATTTTACTCAATCTAAAATAATCAATTTTCGAACGAAATTGCCAACCAAACCAGAGGTGGTCGTAAATAAAAAGTACTTTTGAAATCGCTACCCAAGACAGACATAGGTACATAATACCGATTTGAAATATACAAACTTTTCATATGAGGCAAAACTTAAAACAGTAAAAAAATCATCATCATACATTTTTACGAGTGCAACATACATGTATGTACGAAATAGCTGTGTGACTTTTCTGTTATACGAGTAGGGAAGTTTACAATCGAACTAAATTTTTGGAAGTCGAGCAAGTCAAACTAATTTTTGAACACAGCGCTACAAAATATTTATGTTTATATCACAAATAATCAGAGCTTATTGTTACAGGTTCAATAGCAGAGCAAAATTTCTAGCAAAATTTATAACTATAAATAATTCTTAATTATTCTTCACAATAATTGTGAATAAAACCAAAACATGTGTCAAACAAAGCCCTGAATTGCGCTCAAACTGCTAACATGACCGCGTTCGCATCTTGGGAGCGCGTTTCCCCGCGTCTCACCCTGCACAATTTTCCCGACTAGACGTCTTCGTCGGACAACTGTATGGTTTATGGTAGTGGTGAGAAGCCGCACACGGAACCCTCACGAGGCATGAGCCCAACGGCGGGCTCTCTTTCTGTTGATTTAAATCTAATTTCTAATAACATTGAGTCTATTTTTGTTTAACTATTTTTTCTTACCTATCTATTTGAGAAGTTAATAGTTACAAAAGTATAGTTACCTGGCCCGTATCCTCTTAACAGTCTCGGCGAAGAAGTCGTCCGGCGTGGTGCAGTTGTAAGCGGCCATCAGCACGGGCGGCTGAACCGGCTGACCGCGCGCCTCCTTCAACTCCTGAGCGTACTCCGACCCTATTTGCAGGCACTCCACGATCGAATCCGCCTGGAATATACAATAAACACCTGTGTGATCGCGTAAATCGCAACAAAAAGAAGAATATTGCAGTATATAGCGTTCAATACAAGATTTAGGCTACTATAGTAGATCCAACCGTTTATTTTCTTTTTGACAGCACCACTGCACCAATAGAACGTAACTGCGTCATGTTATGCAAAAGTTCACTTTTAAATGCGAGATTTTAAAACTATGACAACTGCTGATGATTATCATACGGGATCAAGGAGCAAATTTAAGCAGTTGTCATATTTTTAAAACCTCGCATTTAAGAGTGAACTTTTGAGTAACATGACGCAGTTACGTTCTATTGGTGCTGTCAAAAAGAAAATAAACGGTTGGATCTACTATAGTGTAGTATTATATACTAAACTTAGCATAGCATAGCGTAGCTACTATACCTATTTTTAATGTATTTTAATGTAATTAATGAATACTTACCGCTTTTTCAGCCCCGATGGTTTTTTTGGTCGGCATATTCAACCCTGGCAGTCCAGGTACTGGAGCCTGTGAAATAGAACAAAAAACGTCAGCGGAATCAACAAATCGTATCATTGTTTGATTTTCATTGTCGACAGTGTTTCAACAATAATTATGCTCTCTATACCTCATTCCAAATCTCTGTGAATAAAAGGTAAACAAACCAATGTCACTCTCAATATGACAGACCAGCATTTCTCAACCTTTGTTTTACAAGATAGTTTGTAGTACCTTTCATTGCTTGCCCTTTTAAATTTTCGTCGCAAAACAAGGCTAAATATATATGTATGGATATCATAAACACCCAAATATATGTTCCCACTGCTAGGACTTGGAACAATCAACACATTGCCGCTGTAAAAAATCGTCAGACACAAGAATCTGCAATTGCTGAACATCTGATTGATGCTAAAACTGGTCATTGGATCGAGATCCACGACCCGAAGGTTCTATCTACCGAATGTCATTACTACGCAAGAATGGTTCGGGAAGCATTGGAAAATAAAAAACATAGGTATATATTTCAACTACGACGCGATGACCACGATGCCAATAACCGAAAACTACCCAGTTTACGGTTATCGGAGTCGCGGAATCCTCTAATAAATAAATGTGTGCATAGCGCAGCGAGTTTGAAGAAACCTGATATGGTTAGTGTTGTGTGTAGTGTTGGTCACGCTGCGATTTTTGAAACCCAAATGAGGGTAGATGGAGATCTCCTTTCATTTCATAATGAGAGTATGGCGGGCATACGTACATTTATTTCCCCCACGTAAAAAAAGGAAAGGCAAAGCATTTGAGTTCGGAGAAGAATGTAACACTAGAACCAGTGATTTAGAAAAGTAATTTAGATGTTTCCTTATATGAAAACGTTCATTTTATTTTTAACAATAATTAAATCTCGTTCAAATTGTCCTCGTATTACCTGATATTGATAAAACTGATCATAACACTATGATGTAATATTCTGGAAACACATACAAAAGTTTCGATCAAAATAACACAAAATTTATGGCATTTTAGAGTGAAAATTACACAAGCTTTTGATAGTAAACAGCGTAATTTGGAACACGTATTTAGAGGTTTGCGATTTTCTCTCAACTCGTTACGACACAAGAAACCTTTTTCTCGGAGTTCTTTAGTCATACTCTTACTTTTTTATTGATAACGACTAGTTACATGTCATAATATTCAAGATATTCAAATATTACCAATATTTGATTTGAAATATTGTCAATAATTTAAAAAAAAACAGACGTCAATTTAAGATCCCATTACAATAAAAATCAAATAATACATTACATTAAAATCAAATTACATTACAATTAAAAATTCCAAATTAATGACAAAAATGAATGGAGTAAAATTAATCCATACTTGAATATAATGAAAATGGGCATTTTTACAATATGGGCAGGAGAGGGGTATGTTAGAAAAATAGGCGCGTCCCTAATAAGAATAATTTGATGAAAAGAAGTATCAATGTCTTGAATGCAACATTGAGAGTTTGAGAAACACAGATCAAATTGCTAGTACTTAAAATCATATTTCTATCATCCTACCATTACTTTCTATAACTTTTAAAATAAGATAGTATAGAATTATTTGATCAATACAAATCTAAGTATATGGTATTTAAGATCGCAATAAAGTCGAATCCTATTTGTGAAAAATATTTTAAGGCAATTTCATAAAAATACTAAGATTAAACGATGTTTATGTTATGGTATCACCTTATTTTTGGTTTGTTTTGGTTTTCTACACAGCTTACTGGAACGCACTATATGTACATACATATTTACAAAGTCCAGATTTAGTTTCCTGGAGGAGCTTGCTGCTTATCATGAATCTTGCTCCTAAATACATACAATACAATACATAACTTATGTGTAAACTGACAGAGTCCATAGGTGTTATTGGAATGTAGTGAGTCTCTCCTCTTGTATGTCAGTAAAATTTAGCATGAGTGGCTTTTTGGCCGAATATTCTCGATACGATGTCATTGCCCCAACTCGCTTCCTGTGACCCACCTGCTCCTACGAAAATGTACCCTATGCTTGTAAAGTAATAGGATCCATATTTATTGTTTCCTCCTCTATTGTTACCTCCTCTTCTTTGCCACGAATCCTACTCTTACGAATAAGTATTCTAATTCTATAGAAATAGAGTACATACATGTAGCTCTCCGGTTGCAAGCCCCTCCTCTTGCTCATCAGTATCATTCAGAACAAGTGGTTCGTCGGTCCGGGCAAACAGTCTCAGCGCTCGGTCTCCGCCGCAGGTCACAGCGTACAACCCGCCCGCTCCTAAAGAAATACACCAGCATTCGCCAGCGTGACCCTGAAACCATCAAATAAACATAGTAAAAAGGTTACAAATGCGCGATTTTAACTCATATTACGCGATTTAAACGTGTGATGTTTTAGGCGTTATAAAGCCAGCTATTTGTATGCATTTGTATAGATAAGTGTGGTTGTTGTGAATGTTGTGATGTAGTACCGAAACCCCACCACCACAGGAAAAAAAATAGTGCCAAATAAATATTACAGCACTATTTTTTCCCTCAGAAAACGGTAATTTTTTTTGTCCCATTTGTCATCTACAAACAATCCTACTAATATTACAAATGTATGTCAATGTTTGGATATTTGGATGTTAGTTGCTCAATCACGTCGTAACGTATGAACGGAATGGCCTGAAATTTAGAACACAGATTATAGTCTGGAAGAACACTTAGGCTAACTTTTATCCCGAGAAAGTTTCGGGAACGGGAACTACGCGGGTAAAACTGCGGACAGCTGCTAGTGTAGATGATATAAATTTGTAATGTACTCACATTCAACGTAATAATATTGTCATAGCTGTCGCCGTCCCACTGCTTCACCTTCCCGTCCTTCGAGGCGGTGAAGAAGTAATGCGTGGACGGCACGAACTGCAGTGACGTCACAGAGTCGTTGTGCGCGAATATTGACTTGTGACAATCACCAAAGTCCATGCCCCAGATTTTGACGTTGCGGTCGGACGAACCGGTCGCGATCAGGTTCGAATCGTAGCTGATGTCCAGGCAGAGCACGGGCAGTTTGTGCCCATATAAAGACAAGTAAAACTGTGGACAAGAACAAATTTAAAAATGTTGAGTTACTCCCAATTATCTTGGATTTGAAATGTGTCATAGTAATTTAATAATTGTCTGGTAATTTACTTTTTAAATATTTAATTTATTTAAAATCCATTCAGCCGTTATGGAAATACGTGGAACAAAGATTCATACTTACAAATATACAAACTTTCGCGTTTTTAATATTAGTGTGATAAGGCGCCCACTCCATTAGTCACTCTTGTCTTGAAAAATATCAGTTTGCTAGTTATTAAGTAGCCGTAAAGCCACTGTCAAGCAGTAACATGCAATCATCACCGTGTTCCGAAATGAAGGGAAACGTTTCCAGCGAACTTGCATGGTATAGAGATAAGTCATCTTCTATCTCTGGGCGACGAAAGCAGTTCAGTTTTTTTTTTTTATAAATATTGGTGGACAATTCACACACAACACCATCTGACCCCAAACTAAGCAAAGCTTGTGTGATGGCGGCCAGACAGCTGATATAATACTTATATAGTTTTAAATACATACTTATTATACATAGAAACACCCTGTTTGTAATGATTTGGACTCGTTATGTTCCAATAGCTACGTGTCACTGTATTGTTATTGGCTGGCGTATCGCTTACCATCAGGCACATGTCCTGCTCGTCCCGTACTAAAAAAATATTTACAAAATATGTGTACCTTAAAAGTGTCCAGGAAGAATATCTTAACTGTAGAGTCCATCAAAGCAACTGCTATGAATTTGTTATTCGGACTAATCTTCACCGCCATCACAGATTCCTCCAGTTCCAGTGTCCTTGTGTGTAACAACGAAAGCACCTGAAAAATAAAGTGTGTGTGTACTATATAATAAACTAGCTTTTGCCCGCGGCTTCGCTCGCGTTTTGTAATTCGTTGGCCTAAGTGTTTGTATAAGTAAATAAAATTTTCATCCCCTATATGTAGAACGAATCAAAAGTTTACAGACTTTTATTCCCTATTTCACCCCCTTGGGGATTTAAATTTGACAAATCCTTCATTAGTAGATGCCTACGTTACAGGAGGAATACGTTTACGAAATTTTAAGTTTCTAGCCCTAAGGGTTCGCACCTTCGCACTGTGCGTTTACGTAAAACTTTCATCCCCTATTTCACCCTCTTAGGGGTTGAATTTCGCAAAACCCCGTCTTAGCGAGCGCCTACGTGCTAAAAGGCAACTCCATGCAACATTTCAGACTCCTAGCATGTGTAGTTTCTGAGATTTCGTGATGAGTGACCTTTCGCTTTTATATATATAGATATGTACGCACGCAAGACGTTATACTTTTTTATTTTTTAACCAATTAATTAAGTTAAACTTGCAAAAAGTTAAACAAATATAGACTTTATCTATTAGAGTTTCGGTTTAAAATCAACAGGAATAGGCTGGACCAACGGCGGTCCCGCGCCGCTTTAGAAGTTAATTACTAACGATAACGCACAACTGACGCTCCTTTTGCGCTAGCCCAATGATGGATATATGACTCCCATAGGTCACCTTAATACATAACAACACACTAAATGTTCCCACTTCTGGGACTCGGGGCCTTCCCTCGCAAGGATGGTGGATAACACATAACTTTGAAAGATTCTAGGTACGTGTCAGTTTCCTCACGATGTTTTCCTTCACCGTTTTTTAAGTTACGCATGCATTACGCGGCATGACTTCGAAAACAAGTTTTTAATCCGGGGTCTGTGCGCCGCTTTCCCGACTAGACCAGCCATAACTTACTAGACCAGCCGTAACTTGTATTGTAATAAGTACGTTCTATTTCCCGAAAATTGGCCACAGAAACGAGATGTATTTAGGGAATGCCTTATTTATAAACTCCTATAAGATAATGTTTTTTTATGTTATTTAAAATGACTATTTACCTTTGCTTTTGATTCTCCGGTAGGATCATCAATGAGCTCGAACTGCCATAGTTTTACAGTTTTGTCTGCTCCACCAGAATAGCAGCCCCTCTGTAAAAAATATCATTTTCAGTAAAAAAAAAATAGTCAAGACTAGACAGGAAATCCTATTGTATAGTTGAAAATTTTTTTGGCCCATTTGACGAATCATCATCTCAGTAGGTTTTCCAATTACGAGTAAGAAAGTTTATATTCTTGACTTTTGTTGCTCAACAACTTAGGAAAGAAAGTAGGAACGCAGATAGATAATTGTCGTAATTTTTATAAATCTATTTTTGTTACACACAACCAATAGGGTACAATCCTCAAAAAAACTAAGTAGCCCGTTAGTTAGATTGCCAAAAAATATTGTACACGTATTTTTTCTTTTGTTTCACAAACAAAAAATGACGACTTCGAAGTCTCGTGTGACGTCACTTGTGAGTACGATTTTTACTCACGAGTGACGTCGCGACCCCCCACTCTCGAAGTTAAATGATCTATATCTTTGACGATTTTTAATATTATGAAAAAAACAAAAAATACGTGTCCAATATTTTTCTATGATCTAGCTGACGGACTAATTAGGATGGTGTATTTTTGACCCAGTCCGGTACCCTATTTGCCTGCCAGAAGTTAATCTAATTTATAATATTAGTAGAATGTGTCAAAAATAGAGCAAAAATAGAGGGTTAGTTGCAATTAGGTGGTAGAACCGTAGCTCTTACCATATCAGGAGTGAGCCCCACACTGCAGCAGTCTCCATTGTGCGCCGGTACTTGTTCCAGCACCCGGCCTGCCCCGATGTCGACCAATAGCAGCGAGCCGTCGGCGCAGCCCACGAGGGCGTGCCGGTCGCCCGGCGCGAAGCACACGCTGCTCGGACGACCGCAGGGGACGGGGACCGTACGGACGCAACTCTGGTTCGGCCTGTGATAATTTATGAATATTTGTGGACGCCACAACGCTCTCTAGCCCCAAATTAAGCAAAGTTTGCTTTATAAAACCAGACAGCATACTTTTGACGTTAGTTTTCATACCAAAACTCTACTATTATTATACTATCACAACTATTACTAATTACTATTAGATTACAATAAGATGTATGACAAGAATAAATCCAATTTACCTGTTCCATACTTTAATAGAATCTGCAGATGCAGATACGATAGCCAGATTGTCTGAGCTGATGGCCACACATCGAGGATCTTTTTGATGGCCTGGCTGTGTCACTTGCTTCAAGCAGTTAACTGAAATTTATAAAACAAACTGATATGTAAATAAAAACATCTTATACTAAACAAAAGAAAAACAAATTTAAATGCTGTGTTCATCATATCAGCCTAGCTTAGTCTGGTACCCTACGACACAGGTTGCCCAAGTTTGGGTACCAGTTTACACTTGTTTAGAAACTTTTGTCGATGAATTAAGTAGGTACCTAGGTACTAACTTTTCAAACATAACAACAAACTATGTATATTCACCTTCATTATTTTCATTAATCTTAACACTATGTAGTTCAACTACATTATTAGCTAGAGAAGCACCGACTCTCAGCTCTCCTGTTGTTCCCAGTAGTAATGAAGTGGACTTTATTTTGGCATGCAGTTTCATGGAAGTCAGCCGTCGGACCTCATCAGCGAGTGTCAGTATCTCTGCAACTTCGGTAGACTCAGGGTCTGCTTCGCCACTTTCTTTTAATTTTCTGTGTTCAATAAAGAAACAGCAATGAGCAATGTTAATAGTAACAATTATTTATTCTGGCTACAATTAATATTACATAAAATCTGTAATTTTATTTCATTTTTGAGAAGCCATGATTGTCAAGCATATTGGCTAGAGCGATTGTACTTTTTTTTATAGTCTTTTTTTATAGACAAGACGAGTAGGACATGTGCCTGATGGTAAGCAACATGCCTGCCCATAACAACAGTGATACACAGCTATTGTAACAAGAAGCGTCATAATTATTACCTAGCACTGCACCACGCTCGTCACTAGGATATATAAGGTGTTTTATCTCTCAGAATTTGAAAATACAAACACTTTTTTATGAACTACTAGGGACCCGTTTCAGCTTCGCTCAGATATTGAAACAAAAAGAAATCGAATTGATCGAAATAAAACTATCCTATCTCTCAAGTCGTGAATATCGGTTTACTTAGTGAAGAGTTCACTGGGAACAAACAACATGACACTGGATTTTTGAAGTGAAAACTTCTTTTGGTGCGCCACAGACAGATTTTTCGTGGGCTTTGAATGAGCCCCCTCATTCCGACGAGACAAAAATAGTTCCACGGTACGCACTAGATGGCGATAGTGTAGAAAAGCAAGATCTGTCTCTACCAGACTCTCAAAAGTGTAATCACAATGAAACCCTTCCCAATTTTCAATGAAAAAGTCTAATCTAAATTATTTGTGATAATTTAAAATTTTAGAGGTTTCGTAAACACATAAATTATTTATATTAGATACTTAAATTAAAATTTTCTTAGCTCAGCTGATTAGTTTGGTATGTCTACCTTCTATAAAAAACCCTATATGATATATGAAGGAATTTCATACTAAGACAATTTTTCTTTTCATCTTTTGTGTTAACCTCTTAAAATATTACTAATATTAGGAATAAAAATAGCCAATTAAGTTGATAATCACAATCGATTTTCAGTCAAAATCTTTAGAGCTCCCGATGCAGTAGACACCAACCACAGATCACTATACACCAACTAAGCCTAAGTAGAAGGCAAATTCAAAGATATAAACAGCAACGCTGATACGACAATATTTTATCCACAGACTAAGCCGAAAGATCCTCTCTCGGCTGAAGGACTAGTATCCATAGCCAAGGATAAATTAAAAATATATATATTTTGTCTTTCATCAGGCTTACGAATTTGTTTTGAAATTTGCATGTTTTGATATCGTTTTCATTCGTATAAAATGCGTACATGGATAAAGTAGTTTATTATTTATTACAATAAGTCGTGCTTTCGCAAATTGAATAAATTGAGTACCATTATGCCTAACGCTTATGACAACTAAGTGAAAGACCTACAAGCGCCTCCTATCATTGTGTTATTGAACCATGTCTTTTTGTCTCGTCGGAAAACGCCTCATTCTAGCGTCACGTTCGCGAAATTCGGGAATGATAAGAAATCTTTGGGTAAACTCGGGACCATGGCCACTGGCCATTTAGAAATTGCGTCAGCATTTCCCAATGGCTACCTAGAAATGTGTGAGCATTTCCCATTGCTATATTTTTTCTGAGTTATAAGTTTTTACTTCTAACGGAAGTTCCTATGACTGCCATTTTTTTTTTTTTAAGATTTCAACTTACGCTAGTTTTTTCCTCTGTTTTTTCACTCGTTTTTCCATCCTGAGCTTGGCCTCCTCGTCAGAGCAGAAGGAGAACAGTTCGACAAGTGAATCAGTTCCGTGACATGCCAAGACAGTCTGACCCAAGTCAGTGGAGAGTCCGACTACGCGACCCTTGCCCCCTCGGATCAGGGTACCTACTTGATGGCATTGTAGAACCTGAAAGTAATATGATGGTTTATACATTTATTTATTCTGTGTATGGTTGTATGTTGTATCATAAGTAGTTACAATTACCTATCCCATGAACATATATTAACGATAGTTTGTGAATATGTATGGCTGTTTGTTACTCTATCACACAAAAACTACTGAATAATATCAATTACATAATTGATAATATGTAGATAGATATTAGTCTGATATAACACATACTACTTTTTATCCAGGACAAAATATGTGCTGTTAGAATATTAAAAATAGCTGCACCCTGCACCCCGCTGTGTAAGCCGCAGCTTATCATTTTAATTCATTTTTGGCTAATTTTATTCATGGTTAAAATTTTAAGTTTTAGTTTAATTTTTATACAAAATTTTTAATTATACTAATGTCATGGACGTTTAAAAAAGTCGGACGTAGTCTCGCTTCTTGCTAAAAGAAAAACTGTGTCTATTGAGTCGGCCACATAATATGCACGTGAGCGCTGTCACATACATGCTGACACGCACACATACACACATCAGTGGGTCATTACACGCGCAAACTTGTGTGTATGTGTCAGCCTATCAGTGACAACGCACACGTACATATGTGGCCGACTCTAGACACAACGCAACTACGACTACGTCCAACTTTTTTTATACGTCCATGACTCGTAAGTATTAGTGATCTGTGGTATCGTTTTTCATATGTTAAAGTTTTTTAATGGGTATTTGTATATTTTATATTGAGATACGGCGAGGAATTAACTTTTGGGACGGTGATACTACCGTGACGCTACCGTGATGCAGGATGCAGCTAACATGGAGTCGGAGTAGACACAGTAGATACTAAGTATTATTATCAACTAGCAGCGCCCCGCGGTTTTACCCGCTTAGTTCCCGGTCCTGTTGTTTTATCGGGATAAAAAGTAGCGTTCTTCCAGACTATAATCTAACTGTGTTCCAAATTACAGCCCAATCGTGATTGAGACGTGATTGAGCAACAAACATCCAAATATCCAAACATCCATACATTGACATTTATAATATTAGTAGGATTATGGGATAGAAGGGGCCATCACATTTTAGAAATATAGTAATTTTAATTAAGATGACAGCTACACACAATGGTTATACAGTGTGTGTAATCTTGTGTTTTAAAAATAAAAATACTCATATAAATTGTGTTCCAAATTACAAAAGCAATGATACAATTGTGTTTTTGTAATTTTTGAGGAGATTTACATTTGAGTTTGACGGACTATAGTAACCAGTTTACCCATGAACATAGTGCACGAACCTGCATCAAAATGACTAGCTCCATCATTCAATCATAGTAAATATTCCATAAACGATAATAAGGTACTTACTAGTGTAGAATAGTAGTGTATTATAGTAGTGAATTGCCATGATACCTTAAAATACTTGAGTGAACTCGTTGCTAGATGCTGTGACAACAGACAAAGTAGAGTTGTGACCGATTGGTACCAAGGCAAGGTAAGCAGAGTGTAGTATATACAGCTGGAAGATGGGTTTTCGTCTATATCACGCCTCAAACGTGGTTGCAATTGACACATGATCGAGGAAGATGGCGTGATAAAAGAAAGGCCTATGCCCAGCAGTGGGATAGAGAAGACTGGGTGACGATGACTGTATTTATTTTATATTTGTAACCCACTCCTACTGCACTAGGTAAACCTAGAGTTGACATGAAGAAAAGTACTTCAAACTAAAAGACAGCCTAAATTATTTGAGGATCCTATAGATCTACTTTACTAGGAATTTAGCAATTCCTAGTGAAAGGCCAAGTGAAATTTTAGTAAGGTGGAATAAATAAATGTTTCTAGAGCTTACAGAGCTTTCTTCAACATTATCATTGTCCTCCAACTTGACAATCTCCATCTGTCTGGCAAGCTTCTCTTCATCCTTGATATCTTCAGTCCAGTTTAACTTCCAGACCCTGAGCTCCTGGTCCATGGTACCAGTGACAAGGTATCTCTCTTCTTTTAGGAGTACTGCTGACCAGATCTGTAATCACACCACAGGCTTATTATATCTTTAGAAAAAAATATTTAGTTGTGGTAGATAGATATATAGATACATTGATAGGGCTCTTAGCCGAGTCTGGCTGGAGAAGTACAACACCATTGCGTTATTTTACTGCCAAGGAGTACTGTCCAAACATTACTGTGTTTAAATTTGAAGGACAATGTTTTCAGAAAAATTATTGGGCTAATAGATAAATCATCTATCTCTAGGTGACGAGCACAGTGCCAAGCAGTGACTTGGACTATTCATGTTTAACTAGCTATTAAGTGGCACTTAACTGTTATTACCAGGCTTGTTGCTTACCATCAGGTGCAAGCCTTGTTCGTCTATTTACTATTATGTACAAAAAATATTACATAGTTTTCAGACTGAATATATTAATAGTGTGAAATTTAACACATGAACAAGTACATATTTATTTCGCCTAGATCTAGACAATTGTGAGAGAATGCCCAGAGTCCAAGCTGCAAGCAAAGGGAACATAGTGGGCTGCTTATACTACCTCTAAAATGTATTCAAGTAAGCTTATTTTGATTTTATATGCGAGTTACCCGTGTATTTGTTTTAAAATGTGTAATAACCATGTTAGTTTTCATACTAAAATTATTTTGATATGCTTTTTTTTAACTATATTAATACAAATCTTAAAATAATATATTGATTTAAAAGACTTCGCACATCTATACTATTACAACTTACTTCCATTTGATGTCCACCCAGTGTCTTGAAACAATGTTTAGTTTCAATGTCCCAAAATTTGATAAATGTGTCTTTTGAAGAGCTCACAACACAGTTCTTGGTATTGATAAATTGAACTGTAGTGATGGCTCCTTTGTGGCCACTAAACCTGGCTTTTCCTGTCTCTGAGACTACATCCCAGAGTATGACTTCAGTGTCCTGAAAAATTAACTTGTTATTTAATTATACTACTTAACAAAGTAGCCTTGCTTAGTTTGGGGTCAGATGGTGTTGTGTGTGAATTGTCCACCAATACATCATTTTTTTTATCTATGTAACAAGACAAACTAGTTAGCTAACTGATTGGACGTTACAATATAGTACAACTGTACTAAGTTGAATGGGATGTATTGTATTTAATATCATAATTGCAAAAAAAATATTGATGGCTTGCTATTTTAATGTTTGTTACGCTTTCATGTATATAATTCTGAAAGTTTGAAAGATGCCAGAACACATGAGAGACAAATAACAGTCTGCTGGATAGACCTAGAGAACGCATTTGGTTCCGTGCAGCATGAACTTATGTTATTTGCCCTAAAATGGTATAACTTTCCTGCTGTAATTATTGACATAATTAATTCATATTATAATCACTTAAAATTTGTTATAGCAGTAAACAAAGAATACTCAAAACCACTTAAATATAATGTGGGACTATTCCAAGGGTGCTGCTTATCACCAATAGTATTTAATATAGTTATAAATATTCTAGTAGATAAATTAATATCCCGTGAGAAGAAATGGGGCTACCTGTTTAAAATCAACAATAAGTACACTGAGTCAATTTTAGCCTTTGCGGACGACCTTGCAATACTTACACGAAATCCCAAACAGTGTCAACAATTGTTGAATGATGTTGATGAGTTCTGTACATGGACGGAGGGAATGAGGGCAAAACCAAGTAAATGTCATTGTTTATGTCTGGGTAGACGAGATACCAAATATACTTCTTACGATCCGGGACTCTCCATAAGTGGCCAAAGAGTTGCCACAATAGCAGAGGCAGTGCCTTTCAAATTTCTTGGTAGAAAGATAGACTACAAAGGACGTACACCATCATTAGAGGTAGTTGTTGGAAATTTCATGAATGACCTCAGTAAGGTAGACCAACAGCCTATCAGCAATATCAAAAAAGCATGGATATATGACAACTATCTCACATCACGTCTCACTTGGCCTTTCCTAGTATATGACATCGGTAAAACCCTCCTCGCAAAATTAGATGCTAATGTCATAAAGATATTGAAGTCATGGTTTGGATTGGCACATCCGGCTGATCCCTCTACTCTATTTAGGGATCACAATAGTTTTGGCCTGAAACTAAAAAAACCATCCGAACTCTACAAACACCTAAGAGTTACAAAAACGCATGTTTTGGGAAAGTCGAAAGACGAATTAATCGCATCTCTCCCAAAAGACAAAAGCGCTTCGGACCTTGAATCTAGACTTCAATTCCACAAACAATTTATGGCAGGTGCGCAAGTAAATACAGCTGGGTTGGGTGCGAGAAAGAAAAGGGAAGACCGAGACATGGTAAAAACCTTTCTACAACAAGACGAAAATGATAGTTACAAAGTGCACGCTATGAATTTAGAAATGCAAAGTGAGTGGTTAACCATAGGTGAGTTTTGTATCCCATTAGCTCTAAAGTGGCGCACCTTGCTATATGACTGGTCTCCTGCCTTATTAAAATTTTATCTGAACGCTTTCCAAATGACCCTCCCTGACCAGAGTAACTTGGTAAGGTGGGGAAAAGCCTCTGAAAAATGTTGCTATACTTGTGGTGAGGCGATATGTACAGCAAGGCACATATTGGTGGGATGCAAGGTGCTCCTTAATAGGGGTCATTACTCACAGCGCCATGACAGAGTACTTGAAATCATACGTGAAGCCGTAAGCCTTTCGGTAGCTAGAGCCCAAAAGGGATTGACGATGAACAAAAGACAAATTAACTTTGTAAAAGAGGGCTCAACTTCAAACTCCAAGAACAAGCCTTACTCAATCCTGGGTTCAGCACCTGATTGGACAATTTTAATGGACACGTATGAAAAGCACTACAAAATCCCAGAGGATGTGGGTGTTTCGTCATCCAGACCGGACATTTTCCTTTTTTCTAGGGCTACGAAACGCATAGTCCTGGTAGAACTTACCGTACCGTGGGAAACTAATATACCTAAAGACCACGTGATGAAACAAAATAAGTATTACGACCTACAAAATGAATTAACAAAAAATGGCTATGTAGTTAATTTATACGCTGTAGAAGTAGGAGCGAGAGGTATACCAGCAAAATCTCTCTATAACCTGCTTAAAGACCTTGGATTGTCCAGAAGTGCAGTAAGTTCTATACTAGAACGAGTATCTAAAGCTGCACTAGTAGGATCATATCGGATTTGGCTGGGCAGGGAGAGAAATACGAGTAGTGAAGGTGAGTGTTGACGTACGTCAATGTAAGGGGCCCCTTTTAAACCTACAGCCCGAGTCACAAGTCTTGGGGTCTATTCGAGATTTCTCTCTCTGCCACACGATGGACCCGGCACCCGCACGGTGAATCCATGGAATGCTAAGAAGTACGTCTCTTCTGATCTGTGAAAAGGATCTGTATGAAATTCAGTACACAGATATATTAAAGCCCAGCATAAAACATAAGCTACTGTTTACCACATCAAGATTACAGGAATAGGAACTACTTTGGTGAAACTGCAGGGCACTACTTGTGCATTTGTAATTTTAAATACATTTTTATGATATTCAGAAACAACCCAGACATATTACAAAAACCCAGTTTTTTTACATTAACCGGGGTCCAGGGTGGGAATTGAATCCACAACCTATGCCTCAGGCTAACAGCTGCCAACTGATCCACAAGGCTAATCAGTTCACTGAGAATATGAATGATGAATGTATGTATCTGTAAACCAAAACAAAAGAACTGACACATACCTTAGAACCAGAAACAAGCCTGTGGCCTTGTTCATCGTACTGCAAGCATGATACTGCAGTCTTGTGCCCAGCAAATACACACACCACTTCATTATTAGTCAATTCGTATACATTGATGTTCCCGTCAAAGTAACCAACAGCTATGTGATTACCAGAGGGGCTTGCAGCTATTTGTGATACAACTGTGTTTTCGCCAGGTAGCACTTGAGCCTGAAAAGGTTATATTTTATAATCCCAAATTTCACTTCATCGATTGCGGAATTATAATATCACTATACTTACTTTCTCACCGAGCCTCATATCCCAAATTACCACATGTTCACACGCTCCCACAGCAATATATCGTCCACTTATACCATTTAATGAGACGTGAGTGCAATTGCAGTCAGCGCTAGCGATAACGTTAAAAGTTCCACTTGGTGCGTAACGTAAATACTGTTTTGTTAGACCCATCGTGTATTTACTAAAGTTCCAATTTAATCCAATAATTTCCTGACTAATTCTTAGACAAAAATTACACGAAATTAAAAACACATTTTCCAAAACACGCTCGTTTGTTATGACATTTGACAGCAGGCAATAATGATGATTGGACACTGATATGTTCACAAAACTGATGTACCAAAATAAATGAGCTTTTTTTTCAAGCTACTTTGGTGCACATTTAGTTGTTTATCAGTTTCTGGGAATAGACAAATATAGTCATAAAAAAAAACTGAGATATGTATAATTGACTATGGTGTTTATTTATCTGTCATGGTGGTGTCTGTAAATGCGGGGATTTTATCAATTTTAATAAATATTTAGAAAACCTACGTATACGGCGTGAGAACCTAAAGGCTTAGAAAAGCGAGGATTGTGCGTGTTTTTTTTAAACAGTATTTATTAAAGTTCTGATAAGATTGCCTTCAGGTTATTATGTTACTCAACAAAACCAGGTTTCATTATTTTTCTTCTTGATCCACCGCGATGTCCCTTTCCTCAATGTTTCTATACTTTTCTGAGCACTTCATTTAAAGTTTTAGTGATTCGCTAATTGTTTTACAGGCTTGTCGGGTGTTCAAATAGAAGTCGAAAGAGCAACATGGAGGGTAACTCCACGTCTGATATCGTGATTTTGAGTGGAAACTCGCACCCTGAGCTGGCTGATTTAGTGGCCAAGTGAGTCCTTTTGCGCTTCCAAACATTTTTGATACATTTTGTTTATGTTAATGATTATACCCTTCATGAAAATCCTAATAAACCAGTTTGGCATTTAAATAGGTTAAGTGATTTGACCTCATTGTGGATAGATGGTATAATTCAAGGTCTCACTTTTATTATTTACCATGTTATTGTATGTCTCCATTCAGTTTCAGTTTGGCTAGTTAAGTGTTTTAGTTCAATGTTTTGAAATGTAACCTAAGGAGCATGAAAAAGTATGTTTTGATATAACTGGCAACCTTACCAGATGTATGATATACTGCTCTGTAAACAGATTTCATATTTTAATTCAATTTTATTGTTTCTTTTTTTGGTACCACATGTATTTTCTCAATATTACATATGTTGTGATTTGGAATTCACTTCAATCAAATATGATTAAATAATATTTTTTGAAACCACCAGAAGTCTTCAGTGTGATTAGCTACATCTGAAAATAAATTTTATGATTTTTTTCACACATAAACCAACAAAACATGTGCAATCAAATTGATGAAGTTTTTAACTATACTATATCCTTTTTTTTTTAAATAAAGAGTGATGAGCACGGCATATTGCATGTGCCTGACGGTAAGCAACATGCCTGCCACATAACAGCACAGTGACACGCAGCTATTGGAACATGAATAATAGTCCAAAGCATTACCTAGCTCTGTACTGTGTGGTACAATTATATATACATATATATTTTTTATAGCAAAGAGTGACGAGACGAGCAGGTCATGTGCCTGATGGTAAGCAACATGCCTGCCACATAACAGCACAGTAACACGCAGCTATTGGAACATGATAGTCCAAATCATTACCTAGCACTGCACTGCACTCGTCACCCAGAGATCTAAGATATTATGTCTCTAAGCCCTGTAATTTCTCTGGAATCATTGCCCTTCAAACCGGAACACAGTAATGTTTGCACATTACTGCTTGGCGGTAGAATATTTGGCAAAGGTGTGGTACTTCCCCAGGCGGACTCTGCTAAGAGGCCTACCACTACTAAAATATTATTTTATACTAAAATATTATTACATATTCATTGGGCTCCAAACTAAGCATTAAGCTTGTGATAGATAAATTCAAAGATTGTAACATTGTATAATGGAATTTCTTTTGGTTTTATTCACCAGTCGCTTGGGAGTACGAATGGGAGGATGCTCAGTTTACCACAAAACAAACCGTGAGACCATTGTAGAAATAGCAGACTCAATCCGTGGAAAGAACATCTACATTGTACAAACTGGTACCAAGTAAGTATTAGCATAACCATTAACATGCAAAAAAATCTGTCTCATATTTATGACTATAGTTTGATACCAATGAATACTTTAGTATTATATGACTTTAGTCAAAATATTAATAACAGAGTATAGATTTTTATGTGATAGATAGCAGTGGTCTGACTTTACTTCATCCAGAGGAATGACCATCTAACTCTAATAGTCCGAGATCCCAGAGCTCCCAGAAGTCACCTATTTTCTGATGAATGAAATGTGGACGATTGAGTAGAGTTAGTAAGTACTAAGAACACATGCTTACTCGCTAACTTGCTTAGATGGCCAATTTTGAGATATGGGGTAAAGAAGGTACATACCAACATTACTTACTTCACATATTTTCTAATGAGTGATTTTCACGTATGCTGTAGGCAATATCCTTAAAAACAAGGTCCCAATACTCCCAGACACTTTCCGTCAGACGTTTTGCTTGACAACTCCAAAATAATAATTTAACTTCACTTCAATTCTCATGCTCCATTTGTAAATATGTTCATCAGACAACTATTTTAAAGTTTTTTCCAATAAGATATACCAATCTAAGGGGGCAATCATCCCCTAAACTCAACTATGTCCTATGGGTAAGTGCGGACGACTGAGTGAGACATTTATTAGGAAATATTGACTTCAAATTGAGTTTAGGGGATGATTGGCCCCTTAGATTTGTCTGTCTAATTGGAAAAAGCTTTAAAATAGTTGTCGGACGAACATATTTACAAAGCGAGCATGAGAATTTAACTAAAGTTAAATTATTATTTTGGAGTTGTTAAGCAAAACGGCCAACGGAAAGTGTCTGGGAGTATTGGGACCTTGTTTTTAAGGATATTGCCTACAACATACGTGAAAATCATTTATTAGAAAACACATGAAGTAAGTAACATTTGCAATTTGCATGTACCTTAATTACCCCATATCTCAAAATTGGCCGTCTAAGCAAGGTGTTCTCAGTACTTACTAACTCTACTCAATTCCACATTTCATTCATCAGAAAATAGGTGACGTCTGGTAGCTCTGGGATCTTACTCTATAACATACATATATTTGTATAGCTCAAAAATATAAGTACAAAGCATGATGTACCTTCAAATCAACAAACTATACCTTTATCTTATTTTAACTTATTCTTTTAAAATCTATTAACTAACTATATTAATTAACTGATTGAATTAATGTTTATTTAGATACTTAAGCTCACATTGTAAACATAACACTGACCGTAATTGCATTATAAATTATTTTATAACATATTTGCTCGTAAAGGGTCTCTTATTGGACCAATTTCTGTATCGTAATGTATCTTATTACGCACTAGTGCTGTAATGTGTAATGTAAAACGCACGGTTTCAAAATGCTCCGTCCACAGACTAGGTAGAGAGATATGCTCCGTCTAAAACGAATGGTACCTTTTTAAATCTTAGTAAAGAGTTTTTATGTCAGAAAAGTGTGGTCAACATTTTATGAATAAAATTAATTTTGAGAGGTAAAACATAATAAAGAATTATTAAATTCGTTCATTTAATTAATTTAGACCATAAATTACTTTAATTTTTCTGTAACAAAACACAAAAATATGAATTTACTTTATTATTAATGGCATACCGGCTGGTTCTGTGCCGTTGCTTAAAAAAAAGGCGACGATGCGCGCACATTGCTAATCTGTGATCCATAGTGATTACTTACTCTGTGCTGTGATCTGTGATCAAGTAAATAATATTCCGCGCCTTTTTTTTCGCTGTATTGTTTTTAATTGAAAATGTCGTCAGAGTTTTGTTTATTTCCTCGCAAATATGTTATAAAACGTCGTATGACATACGTGCGCATTGATAATTACAGCCTCTGCTAATTATAGCTCTCGCCTTCGGCTCGAGCTAGCAATAAAGCCTCGGCTGTAATTATCAACTTACCGCACTTATATCATAATGTACTATTATAACATATTTGCTCGTAAAGGGTCTCTTATTGGACCAATTTCTGTATCGTAATGTATCTTATTACGCACTAGTGCTGTAATGTGTAATGTAAAACGCACGGTTTCAAAATGCTCCGTCCACAGACTATAGGTAGAGAGATATGCTCCGTCTAAAACGAACGGTACCTTTTTAAATCTTAGTAAAGAGTTTTTATGTCAGAAAAGTGTGGTCAACATTTTATGAATAAAATTAACTTTGAGAGGTAAAATATAATAAAGAATTATTAAATTCGTTAATTTAATAAATTTAGACCATAAATTACTTTAATTTTTCTGTAACAAAACACAAAAAGTTTATTTACTTTATTATTAATGGCATACCGGCTGGTTCTGTGCCGTTGCTTAAAAAAAGGCGCCGATGCGCGCGCATTGCTAATCTGTGATTCATAGTGATTACATACTCTGTGCTGTGATCTGTGATGAAGTAAATATTATTCCGCGCGTTTTTTTTCGCTGTATTGTTTTTATTTGAAAATGTCGTCAGAGTTTTGTTTATTTCCTCGCAAATATGTTATAAAACGTCGTATGACATACGTGCGCTTTGATAATTACAGCCTCTGCTAATTATAGCTCTCGCCTTCGGCTCGAGCTAGCAATAAAGCCTCGGCTGTAATTATCAACTTACCGCACTTATATCATAATGTACTATTATTACCTCAATGTTTCGGCAGCATAACAACAGCTGTGGTCATGAAAAGACATCAACTATTAAAATATAAATTAATTAATTTTCTATTTAATGCATTACCTAATTAGAATTAAAAATTGTTTTCAGAGATGTAAACAACAACATAATGGAGTTGCTGATAATGGCTTATGCTTGTAAGACGTCCTCTGCTCGTTCCATCGTCGGTGTCATCCCATACCTCCCATATAGCAAGCAATGTAAAATGAGGAAGCGGGGCTGCATTGTCACCAAGCTGCTCGCTAAGATGATGTGCAAGTCTGGCCTGACCCACATCATTACAATGGACCTGCACCAGAAAGAAATACAAGGTTTCTACGATTGTCCTGTAGATAACCTTAGGGCATCACCATTTTTGCTGCAGTACATTCAGGAAAGTGTAAGTACAAATTACTTCTCACTTTATTCTAGCTTTCAATTGCTTTGCATAATAAAATTGTTAATGTTCTAAATCTGTTAAATACGATTATGATAATTTAATACTCATCAATCATCTACAACCTACTACAAATGGCACCTGATACAAAATTGCCCATCCATTATACTGGCCTAACATTGCTTTGCGGGATTGCTATGACTAGCCTTTGCGCCAGGTACGATCTAGAGAGACCTCCTTTTTTTGACCTGATTTTTCTCTTATTTACTAGATTTTAATGTAATGAATATCATATTTTGTATCTATGTACTTTATTGACTCTATGCATAATTATGTGTTCATCAATTTGTCTGTTATTATTGTAATTAAGAACCTTGAACTTTAGTGCACCATTTTTTTGATTTGGTTGCCATGATAACAATTTTATTGATTAGCAATTTATGCAAAGTAAAAAATTTTTACTCTTTCACTCACTATTTTTGTCTAATAGTCCTATTTCATTAGATTCCAGACTACCGCAATGCAGTGATAGTAGCCCGTAACCCTGGCTCTGCGAAGAAGGCCACTTCATATTCAGAGCGTCTTCGACTGGCCATTGCAGTGATACACGGAGAACAGAAAGAAGCAGAGAGTGATGAAGTAGACGGACGTTATTCCCCTCCACCCTGTATACCCAGGTAAAAATTCTCTTGACAGTTTGAGTAGTTTGGAAGCATCTAATGATGGTGAAGTTTGAATACCTCTTATCTAACAAAACACAAACTTTCCAGATGATAAAAAGAAAAGGTTTTATTTAGTTTATAAATAAATGTTTAAATGATTTTAAGTGATATATCTACTATCATTTTGACCCTTATGTTACTTATATGTACCCTATTTTAAAATTTTCCCAGTACATGCAAAACTGACCTTTAATGCATTTTAAATAAAAAAGTCTATTTTGCATAACTGTGAGATAAGAGATTCGCACTTCACTGTCGATAAGTTATAGTAGGTGGTATACAAGTACATATTTTATATATGATCAACTTTCTTTTGTATAAAAGAGTCCTTATTAACAAAAAATGCGAAATACTACAATCTAAGCCCAGTTACCCTATGTAACCAAATTTAAGTCACTAAAACATATATTTTCTTTTTTTTAAACCATCAATCACAATGGGACGTTTTCAGAATGACACATGGGCTAAAAATATGTCTAATGATTAACTTTGACGTTTGTAGAGGGATCATCCGTTAATCACGTAAGGCTCAAAAAAGGGGGAAGGGGAATCGAAAAAAAACACGAAATATTACTGGGGGGGCGAAGTTGTTAGGAGATATCACGTGTATTTATTTTTTATTTGAACGCGGCAGTTGCTTTGACTCGCCGTTGGTAGACAAAAATCAATCGATGAAGATCGACAACCGGCTTCTATACTGTTTTTTAAGAGATTTTGTACCACGAAATACACGAGATTTTGGATAGGGGGAGGGTAGTCTACAACCTCAACTCGTATCCCCATGGGGGAGGGGTTGAAAAAGTTGCTCAAAAACATTATGATGTATTTAATGGACGACCCCTTATCAAATTTCTCTTACAAAATGAAACATTAATTGACAGGTTTGGATTCATCCAATATTCTGAAGACGTGTTGTGTTTTTTTTTACTATTAAGTCTTTTTAGATGAGAACATTAGCTATTAGTTTGCAAATTTGACTCTGCTCTCATACTTATATGTCAAGCGATATATGTCTTGAAATAAACTTTTCTTAAGTAAAAACCTAAACTACTTCCACTTTCACAGATCTATGTCATTAACAAGGTATGATACTTTCAACCTAGTCAGTAGTTGTGGTAGTATGTATTATGTCCCGTATGTCCATATAATAAGCTATGTATTATTAATATCTGGATTCGGCCAAATCAGTTACAGCAATCTAGCATTGCCTGAAATTTTTATGTAAAATTACATTTTTAGTTTTGCTATGTATACACAGGATGTAAATTATTTTTAGTTTTCCTCCTATTCAATAAATTGGGAGGTAAATTAAAAGTTATGTATCTATTTATAATGATTTCTAAATGTTGGAATTAGTTGTTCTGATAGCTTCAGTGGGCCTATTTATTTTCAACATCCAACATTAGTTGTGAATAACATCTGTGCTAAGCCAGAAAGAACGTATAAAGCCTACTCGCCATTTGGAGCAGTTTTTACTATGTCGCCAATCCTGAAATCCCGAAAAAACACTCAGTTATGCTAACAAAAATGGATATTGTACTTTTTCTTTAACCCCCATAGTGACTTCTGATCTCCAACTCGCCTGATGGTAAGCTACGGTATATCGAAGATGCACGCTGTTCCTAGATTATTGTCCAGCAAAACTTTTGGATTATATTTCTTAGGAGATAGAGAACCCGGTGGTTTATTCCAAAAATTATGAGAGTAAATTTTTACAATACTTGAGCACACTGTCGTGAAAAAGCGACAACCTGCAGTTAGCTAGTCAACATTGTAACTAACTTCAGGTTCAGGATAATATCCTCAACACAAGAAGGTTGAGGATATTATCTATTCCATAGTGTAAGTTAGACTTAGCACGAGGAATAAAGAGAAGAAGTATCAACTTCATGCGTGTGTTTAAATGTACACACTTCCTTTTTTTTTGCTACGTGCGTTCTAGATGCGATTCATATCCTGATTTTGCCGAATGCTATATAAAAAGTATCACAAATAATGCTATGTCCCACACCTACTGTTCTGTGCTTAGGCTTATTGGTATATAGTTATTTCTATTTAAAGCTACTTAGATTGATGTCACTGTACAACAAAACAATAAAGGAAAAATGAAAAGCGTAGTGTAAACATACTGTACATACTCAAATTTAAAGTTTGTTCTTTTAAAATCTTAATAATACTGACATGATTAACAATTACTTTTAGTTGTTAACTGATTGATCTGTCTGCTGTCTGCTCTGTCATTATCTGATCTGCATCGCCAGTTTTCATCTTGCTTCGAAATCTTAAAGCAAAGATGACATGGGATACTGCTCTGCAAGGCTCCTTAATCAGTTTAAAATGGCAAGAGAATGTAAATTTAAGCAAAAAGCTGTTAAAATAGTCCCTAATTGCTCCACAGATAATGTTAATGTTGTATTTTGTTAAAGAAATTTAATGTTTTTTTTTAATTTGTCATGTTTTAACTCTCTTTTAAAGGGTTGTCCATTATACATGTGATGTTCAACAGAGGGGGCCGAGGGGTTCGGCAAAAATCACGAAATATCACAAGGGTCTCCCCCTTATATATAGTAAGATACTAAGATATCACATGTATTTATTTGTTCGTCAAACGTGTAATTTTTAAACCGAAAAACGGCGTGTAGTGTAAACCTTGACTCGCCGTTGCCAGGCAACGAACGAAGTCCTCGCGCGCTTAGAATAGGATTAGATTATACTTTATACCGGTATTTAAAAATAATATGATAAAAATTTGAAGATTCTTTGCAGGTACTAAAAAATACACGTGATTTTTGGTGGGGGAGGGGGGTGGGTGGTTTTAAACCTCACCACGTATCACCAACGGTGGGGTCTAAAAATGTTAAAAAAACATCACGTGATTAATGGACAGCCCCTAACTGTTATTGTGAAATCGCCTCATTGCGCATTTTGTTATTCTTCAAAACTGTCTGAGTAGTAGAGTCCACAAATATAAAAAAGATAGTCATTTAAAAAAAAAAATTCAAAGCGGCAAGCAACTTTATAGATTACAAATATTTATAGATATTTTCAGATATTTTGTTTGTCAAAAATTTGTGAATAAGTTGGCTAGTTGATTAAACTAATATTAGTAGATATTACGGGATATTTAACGCGGTCAGATTAGAACGAGTGTGGTGGTACTCACCCCACCAAATAATAGTATCGTGACAATCGTGATATCATAAAACAAATTATGTAAATCGTTAATTTTATTTACTTGCCTATAAAACTAAGTATGGTAACTCTGTCGTGATCTCTACTACGCCTATACATGTATATCTTCACCTTGACTTGACTTAATTAAATAAGTAAACATACATTGTCTAACGCCAGTCGTAATTTGTCATTATTTTAGGCATAAACAGAAGCTATGATTGGTTGCCAGCCCATCATACTTACTTATTCACCTTTATTACCTTCGCTGTCGTATACAAATAATTGCACTAGTGTTATTAGGTTTGGAATATTTATCATGTACGGTTTTTATATTATGGTTATCGGGGACTCGCTCTACTATAATACTATGGTAAATATCACGTAATTAATTATACTAGTATTGTGAAAAATCGTGATAGCTTAAAATAATGTTAGTAAATCAGTATATTTTTGTAGTAGAAAACGGGACTCTAACCCAGTAAAATTTCACAGTATCCCCCTCTTTGCCGCCTAGTCCGGTAATGTTGATAATTTAGTAGTGACAAATGATACTTATACCAGTTACTGGCAATACTGCTTACTGCAGTCGACGCCATTTTGTTCGGCTGTTCAAAGGGATTTACCTAAATAATATACCTTAAAAATAGAGTCAAGATTAGTGTTTGTGTGCAATGTTGTCAAAATACTAATCACGTCACACTACATACATATTCCTACTGGTATGGTATCATTTGAATCATCATCGTAAAATCAAATAATTTTGTTCCACTGAGTGTAAAATCATTTGACATGGCACCTGACGAAAAGGACAGTGACATGTCGTCGGCAGTGTTGCCCGTAATGTAAGTAAGTAGTGTGGACGGTGTGGCCAGTGTTGACAGGTCGCGGACGATGGACGTGTCGGTGGGCGTGCCGGTCCACCCCGCGAAAGAGAAGCCGCCGATCAACGTCGTCGGCGACGTCGGCGGACGGATAGCTATCATGGTCGTGAGTATCTTTGTTATATCTTAAGTTATATTTTTTCACTTCATTCGGCAGTCCTTCTATAGCATAAACAGCACACTAAATTTCAGTATTTAAAATTAACGTGGTTGTTACACATATTTAATTGAGTAAACCGAGTGCCAAACGAGCAGCCGGATTGAACGATCATATTACACGTGAGTTACCCGTTTATCCTATTAAATAAGTCCACTAAATGTTCCTACTGCTTCTAAACTGCTGGGATTTGGGGATTCTTCTCTCGCAAGGAGAGAATTAAGGCCATAATCCACTCGCTGGCCCAGTGCGGTTTGGTGGATGACACATGACTTCGAAAGATTCTAGGTACATGTCGGTTTCCTCACGATGTTTTCCTTCGCCGTTTTAGTCTCTCTATGACTGCCAATTTTTGTTCGGATAAACGTGAGACATCACCCCGCATCGAGACCTCGGCGTCGCGTTGGTGGCGTAACGATCCCCGAATGATGGAGTGAGCCAGTTTCCGTCTTAGTACCTACTGTATACTCAAACTATACAAAGTTTGTACTATGGGTACCTATCTGATAGCTTTTGGCTAACAGAGAGGTTGCTTGAACTTAGTTGAGGTTACCGCCATCTAGTACCTACGTAATTTGAAATATGTAAGAAACATGCTGAACATTACTAATTACTACAGCCATGTAACTACATTATTAACAAGAACAAAATAAAAAAAAATGATATACCCCCGACTATCTCGTATTTATATTTTGTACAACAATAAGGTAGTAAAAAAAAGTAATTTGCCATTTTGTGGTGGCAGCCATCTTGGATTTTAAATTTGTTATATTGTATAATAGTACTCTACTAGTCGAGCCCTTTCATTTGATACAGACCTATGTTGAGGGAGGTTGTGAAAAAATATTTTGGCCGCCATTTTTGTGGAGGCCATCTGAATCGATATTAACCAAACATGGCTAGGAACTACCGCACGGAAACTAGCTTTCAAATAAAAACCGCATCGAAATCAGTCCATCGGTTTGAGCTCTATGGTGCTATAGACAGACACACACAGAGACAGACATCGACGTCAAACTTATAACACCCATTTTTTGGCCGGGGTTATAAAATGTAATTTGTCTTCCAGGACGATATGATCGACGACGTACAATCGTTCGTAGCAGCCGCCGAGGTCCTCAAAGAGTGCGGCGCTTACAAGATCTACGTCCTCGCTACACACGGGCTCCTGTCTTCCGATGCCCCGCGCCTCATCGAGGACTCTCCCATCGACGAGGTAGTCGTCACCAACACGGTCCCGCACGAACTCCAGAAGTTGCAGTGCAACAAAATCAAAACCATCGACATATCCGTACTCCTCAGCGAAGCCATCCGCCGCATACACAACAAGGAATCCATGTCATATCTATTCAAAAACGTCACCCTCGAAGATTAATTCGCTTCTGTATTTTATTGAGTTTTCTTTGTTAGACTTTTATCATTACACAAGTGAAATCAAACCATTTTGTAAGAAAATTCCATTATATTCATAGAGCATGTAATGCAAATAATATGAATTTTAAAAACTCGTAAGGGAATTATTTTTAATTTGACAAAGTATTGAGTAGTTGGAATATGTAAAAGTCTACAAAAGATGTTATTCCCTGTATTTGTATTGTATTATTCCTTTAAATTTAGTTTTTCTGTATTATCTACCCTATATCCTAGTGATAGATCCCTATTTGCTTCTGCACTAAGATTAGAGCTTATAAATAGGTTACATGTAATATAAGTGTTAGAATTACCACAATTATCTTCTGAAACAGATGATTTCGCATTTTCCTCAGTACTTGCGCATTTCTAAGATATTTACAAACCTTTACAAGTTGAATTGGTGTTATGATAACATTCATTTCATACCAAATTCCTAAAGTGAGACTGTTAAATTGTTCAAATGTTTTAAAAGAGTTTTATCCAGATCTGTTTATGATACTTGTTTTAAAGTTGAAAATTGGAAATCTGTATTGATTATGTAAGATATGAAATATGTAGTAATGTGTGTGTTTTTCATGAGTTTTATTGTATTACAACTAGTTTTGAAGTTCTGTTAAATTATTGTACTTTTCCAAGTAACTCAGAAGATATAGTATTTAAGGGTATTGTTTTCATTATAGCTAAGCAAGGGTATAAATATTCACTAAATATTTTGATATATTTTTCATAAGTCTGTAAAATCAACCGTTAAGAACCTACGTTCTTTGTATAAAGTGTGAATGATAATGTCCCTAACAATGTATTATTTTGTAAGTGAAATTTACGAATAAATCGTTTTGTGGCATAGAAGCGAGTATATAATTTAACCCATCATCACTACTCTTCTATGAATACCATTAGAATCAGCGCAGACAGAACGGAGCGCAGCGGTGAGGATTTTATTTAACGTAATTGATCAATTAACGCTTGAACCCTAGTGCCGCGTATCTTCGATAGTGCACGTGCATCTTTTGTCAGGTTCAAGCATTTAAATGCACTTTATCGTACCTAATAATTTTAAAGTTTATTTTCAAGTGCGTTAATAAAATCCTCCTCGCCGCTGCGCTCCTTAGTGTCTAAATCAAAGGATAGTGTACTTGTAAGTTTGCTTGCGAAACCGTAGGTCGTGGGATCAATTCCGGGCTCCATACAAGTAAATTATTCTGTGTTTCATCATCATCAGCCGCAAGACGTCCACTGCTGAACCAAGGCCTCCCCCCTAGATTTCCACAACGAACGGTCCCGCGCAACCAGCAACCAGCGGTTTCCAGCGACCTTTGTGAGGTCATCTGTCCATCTTGTGGGAGGCCGTCCAACACTGCGTCTTCCGGTTCGTGGTCGCCACTCGAGAACCTTTCTTCCCCATCGCTTGTCAGTTCTTCGAGCGATGTGGCCTGCCCATTGCCACTTCAGCTTGCTTACTCTTTGAGCTATGTCGGCCACTTTCGTTCTTTTGCGAATATCTTTATTACGGATTCTGTCGCGCAAAGAGACTCCGAGCATAGCTCTCTCCATAGCTCGCTGTGTGACTTTGAGCTTTGTTATGAGGCCCACAGTTAATGACCACGTCTCAGTTCCTTAAGCCATCACTGGCAACACGCACTGGTTAAAGACTTTTGTCTTTAGGCATTGGGGTATTTTGGACTCAAAGATGTGTCGAAGTTTCCCGAACGCTGCCCATCCGAGTTGGATCCTTCGCTGCATCTCTTTGTCGAAGTTGGATCTTTTGACCCAGGTAGACGTATTCGTCAACAACTTCGAGGGTGGTATTCCCAACAATAACCGGTACAGGTGAGACATGAACATTTGACATGACCTTCGTCTTGTCCATGTTCATCCTCAAACCAACCTGTTGGGATACTCTACTTAGGTTACGAAGTAACTATTTTCTGATCTGTGACTTAGGTCCCTGAGCATTGCACCGAGGTCCTCTAGCGACTCCGCCACAATAACTAGGTATGAAAAACCGAAGGTGAGTGATGCATTCGCCGTTGATATTGATTCCATGTCCGTTTTGTGTTTATTAAATACGTATTTACAATTAAACAAGTATTATATCGTCTATGGGTCTATGTGACTTGAAGGCGTTGTGTAGTCATGAAATAAATAAAAAATTGGCAGTCATAGGAACTGCCGATAGAAGTGAAAACTTATAACTCAGAATTTGATAGCTTACTTTGGAAACTACGCGGGTGAAACGGAGGGCGTGGCCTGACCATCATGGCATGGCCATCTAGAAATGCGTCAGCATTTCCCATTGGCTCACGCATTTCTAGATGGCCATGCCATGAAGGTTTGCCGATGGGTACGTGTGAAGGTGTGGTGACAGGCAAAATGAAATGCGTGTTCACGTGATGGTGTTTAATATCTGACTCCTTGCTTTTACAATGTGACTGTCGCTTGTATAACTATTTCTTAATACAATGGAGCACTTTTGTGGTTAATATTTACGTTATCAGTGTTTATGTTATACGATTTATTTTATCCGCTACACAATGAACAAAGGCAATGGAGTTAGTAGGTACTTGAAATATAAGATGTAGCCGCTACAATCCTCCCCCCTTAAGCTGCCTATACACACTGGGCCAGTGCAGGCCAACGCCAGTGTGTGGAGGGTCGTTTTGTGATGACTCGCGTCGCTCGCTTCGCTGGCCGAGTGACGGCAAGTGGCCAGTGTGTATAGGGCTGTTTTGTCTCGACTCGTCTCTCGTGACCGGTGTCGGTTTTTGTGCACAAAACAAAGGCGCTCGGCGAGTAGCGTCCTGTTCTCCTATTGGCCTACCGCGCTATTACCAGCGCTGGGCCAGTGTGTGGATGCTACGTTTTGTCTCGTGCCGTTTTGTCGGCGCTCGCGTTGGCCTGCGCTGGGCCAGTGTGTGGATGCTACGTTTTGTCTCGTGCCGTTTTGTCGACACTCGCGTTGGCCTCCACTGGCCCAGTGTGTATAGGCAGCTTTAGATAAAACTATCTTTTTTTACTAAGTCACTGGGTTGATTCACTGGATACTGGATGACACTTAAATACTACGGACCACTATGTGGAAACACACTCGCGATATGGGTGACGGTGTAGCTGCGTTGTTGACACATCGTTGTAGCGAGATTGTTCGATGCTCGACTTCTGGCCTCGCCCTTTCAGTATTTCCCATTGGCTGACGCATTTCTAGATGACCAATGGTGCCGAGTTTATCCGAAGATTTCTTATCAAACCCGAGCGTGACGCTAGAATTCAATTCACACCCCACGAAAAATCTGTTTAGGCGCGCCAAAAGAAGTTTTTTTAAGAGATATTTCCTAAATGTATTTATTTAATAAGTAGATTACCTTGGAGGTGTAACGTCAAACTCAAACTTTTTATCACTGATGTGCTCACTGGTATCACTATATAACACAATGCTGAGGCAAGGATTCCAAGCGG
The DNA here is from genome assembly GCA_963693475.1 of Ectropis crepuscularia. Taxonomy (NCBI): domain Eukaryota; kingdom Metazoa; phylum Arthropoda; class Insecta; order Lepidoptera; family Geometridae; genus Ectropis; species Ectropis crepuscularia. The sequence goes on from OY856345.1 coordinate 10,342,387, forward strand.
GCGGCACATGTCATGTCATTTTTGCGTAGCAAAAAAATTCTTCATCTATGGTCTAAACGTAATCTACATATATCCATATTTATAAAGCGAAAGGTCGCTCATCAAGGAGTCTCAGAAACTACAAGTGTACAAGTGCTAGGAATCTGAAATTTTGCATGCAGGTCCCTTTTAGCACGTAGGCGCTCGCTAAGACGGGGTTTTGCGAAATTCAACCCCTAAGAGGGTGAAACAAGGGATGAACGGTTGTATGAAAATTCGTCATTTTCAAAGTTATCAAATATTGTATCTAGACACTTGACACGAAGCAATAAAATGTTTGTTCTATCAATTTTGTAAATTCGAACTCTACGGGGATGAAATTGGGATTGAAATGGGGGATAAATGTCATTATGGAAGTTCCCAACCGTTGAAGATAAACCATGAAACTTTGTATATAAATAGACACTTGACATGAAGCAAACGAATGTTTGTTCTGGCAATTTTGTAATTTCGAACTGTACGGGGGTGAAATTGGGGTTGAAATGGGGAATGAATGTCATTATGAAAGTTCCCAACCGTTGAAGATAAAATCATGAAACTTTGTATGTAGACACTTGACATGAAGCAAACGAATGTTTGTTCTGGCAATTTTGTAATGTCGAACTGTATAGGGATAACATTGGGATTGAAATGAAGGATGAAAGTATATTGCAAGCTCCCAATCGTTGAAGATAAAACCATGAAACTCTGTTTATAGGCACTTGCCACGAAGCAAATAAATGTTTGTTCTAGCAATTTTGTAATTTCGAACTGTATGGGGATGAAATTGGAGTTGAGATGGGGTACGAATGTCGCTTACGCTTTCAAACCTAAACAACTGAACCGATTTTGATGAAATTGTATAAAAAAAAATTATTATAAGCTGTTTTTAGTAATCGTAAATGTGTCTGGGTATAAAAATAAGTACTGCCTGAGTTACCTTAGTATTTATTTCGCGCGGACGAAGTCACGGGTAACAGCTAGTAATGTATGACAACGGGGTATAGAGAACTTCTACCGACATTTCTTCAATAAACAAGACTTCCAGATTTATATGTCCTTATATTGATAAGTACTTACGAATTTTACATCACTATCATTAGTACATATTTAGAACTAGCAGCGCCACGCGTAGTTACCGTTCCCCTTATTTTTTCGGGATAAAAAATAGCCTAGGTGATCTCCCAGACTATTATCTATCTACAATGTTCTAAATTTCAGCCTGATCCGTTCAAACGTTACGACGTGATAGAGCAACAAACATCCAAACGTCGGGACTTAGGATATTATAGTAGGTAATATATAAGGAGTTGATTTATGAAATCTCCCAATCAATGATATTAAATAATGCTAAACTTCTGAACAGTGGCGGAATTACGGTAATATAGCCGAATGGATAAGAAAATGAATAAAAAAAAAACGAAATAAGGTTCTAGGACTGTCATAAACAATAACAAACGAGTTAATTTGAGGTTATGTTTAAGTTCATAGTATAAAATTGCAATTGTATGGAAAATGAAGATATTATACCAAATATCACGTTTATTAAGTCCACGCTTGACGTGGACTTGTTACAGGTCCTATTCTAGTCGAAATGTATTGAAGCTTAGCGACAGAGGGATTTTCCAAGATATGTTTCCCAACACAGCAGGGTAAGAGGGTTCTATCATATAACTTTTGAAGTAACTTTATTCTTCACACATGATAAACAAGAAATCTTTCGCTTGGATCGTCTTAGTTAAATTAAAACTTTGAAATAGCTATTAAACTTGTTTTCACAAGAGTGAACGATAATACTTCATGTTCAAATAGCCACATATTTATTTACTTACAGTAAAGAAATTCAAGATCTGCTTAACAAAGGTCCACAATGTGTTTATGCTGGTTTCGACCCTACTGCTAATAGTCTTCATGTTGGAAACCTATTAGTCATTATAAATCTTTTGCATTGGCAGCGAGGAGGGCATAATGTAATTGCACTGGTAAGTACAAAATTCTTATAGTCAAAACGTTGTAGCTATAAGATTTTCAGACAGTGATGGTTGATGAGAAAAACATTTCTACTATACTCTGTGTATTCTAATAAAATGCACATTGAAGATTTATATTTTGTTTTGGTACTAACCACAAAAGAGTAAAATACTCTGCCAGTCATTTCCAATAATTACAATATGGGTGTTCAAATATTGACATAGTTATGGAATAGTATTAGATATATTTAAATTAATTTTCTATTACTAGTTTCACAGAATAATAAAAGACAAGATCTCTTTTGATAAGGACATGGTAAATTCACATTCTATGGTTAGTAAATATTATACTTGTGAAGGCCCAAAAGTTTTAGGAATGGTTCCCTAAGAATATTTGCAGATTTTTCAACAAGTGTAAAAATACTCAAAACAGAGAATAATTGTGTAACACCCGAAACACACACTTTTTGACTTATAAAGCCATGTTTCAATTTGCCAAACTATAACCATTTTACAATTTAGATAAAACAACTAAAAACGCAAAGATTAGAACACTTTAATTGTTAAAATATTAATGCAAAGTAAACATAAATAAACTCTGTTCGTACAAATGTAACACCCAAAACGATTTGATGACCCTTTACATGACTGAGTGAGTACTGGAGATGGGAATCTTGGCAGCCGTAATACAGGTCTACAGCATAGCACAACTGCTAATGGACTACTAACTTATATTAAGTATTTGTTCCAAGTAGATAATTAAGAATTTTGATGTTTTTTAAGCCAAATTAATGATTAAATCAATAAATTTAACATAAAGAATTAATTTTAATTCTTTCTTCCAGTTAGGAGGTGCTACAGGCCAAATTGGTGATCCTAGTGGTAGGAGCACAGACCGTGTGGCATTGGAAGTAGAAACTCTTCAAAACAACATCAGCTGTATACAGAAGAACTTAGAAACCGTATTTGAAAATCATAAAAAGTATATCTGGGATGGTGATGAAAAACAGCTGCAACCTGTTAGGTAAACAATTATTATAATCATTATTGTATATAACTTTAAAATTAAGAAGAAGGTTATTAAATGAGTGAATAATAATTATGCAAATATGGGGTTACACAAAACACTTGTATGAACATGAAAAGAGATTCAATTTAATCCATAAAATAAGTTAGGTGTTCAGGGGGCTAAGTGATTAAGTTGAGAAACCATAACTCAATTTTTTAAATTTTGTTCATGTTTTTATACAACCTTGGTCTTTTAGTCTTGTTTTGAAATCATATGTGAAATCTATTGAATTCAAGATATGTTATAAAAAGGTTCTTTAAAACCTATTTGTGTATCTTCTGTTCACTTAAATAATATGAAATAATAATAGTGGGTGGTTTTTCATTTTGGTTTCCAAAAATTTGTTATATAATCACACACAATATCAGCCATGATACCATAGGAATAGGTTTCTGATAATAATTTGTGATAAAAGTATGTTTTAAATAATAATTTCAGAGTAGTAAACAACGCATCTTGGTACAAGGATCTCAACGCTATACAGTTTGTGAGCGAGATTGGTCGCAATTTCCGAATGGGTACTATGCTCCTGAAACAAACTGTTCAAACTAAGCTAAATTCAGAAGTTGGCATGAGCTTCACAGAGTTCACATACCAAATATTTCAATCTTACGACTGGCTGCATTTACTGAAACAATACAACTGCAGATTTCAGGTATGGTGGTGTAGAGGAGGGAGAAGTTTTATTTTTTATGAAATACAATGATAAAATAAGCAAGACATGCCTATTTGAACATGAAGAATGCAAATTACTGCTAAAGGGAGGACCTCCCCCTATTGTCTCAGAATGTCACACCATCGACAAAGTGTGACATTGTATGTCAAAACATAGGAAGGGTCCTAAGTTTTGTGACATCACATTTCAAAATATTGTACATGTAAGCTTTGTTAAGAAATAGTTTAAATGGCAACATAACTAATTTCGGAACTGCTGTTTTAATTTACTGATTACTAGATATATAATAGTTTAAAAAACTAAAAAACGCGCTTCGGCCGGCATGTTGGATTTAGTTTATGTGATTATTTTTTTCGTATCCCATTCAGCAAACCTTTTCATTTAATACCCATATCATGGGGGTGCATTTCAAATAGCCAATCCGCCATCTTGGATGTCCGCCATATTGGATTTGTAATAACGTTTCTTAGCTTGTCAGGTATTGTCATCAGAACTCAAGAGTGTGTGCAAAATTTCATTCTAATCGAAGACCGGCGCCTCTACCGCCTAACGAGAAACTAACTATGTATTAGTTACAAGTGAAGCTAATAAAAGCATGTTAAAAATTGCAAAGGTGACCAACTATGACAAGGATGGGGAGAGGGGTAAAAAAATGGCGAAATTTGTGTGACATACCCACTTTATAGATAAATCTCTTTGTCCTGTGATTTCACTGGAAACATTACTCAACAAACCTTACAACTCCTACTTATATTATCTATATATATAAAAGCGAAAGGTCACTCATCAAGGAATCTCAGAAACTACAAATGCTAGGAATCTGAAATTTTGCATGGAAGTCCCTTTTAGCACGTAGGCTAAGACGGAGATTTGCGAAATTCAACCCCTAAGAGGGTGAAACAAGGGATGAACGGTTGTATGAAAATTCGACATTTTCAAAGTTATCGAATTTTGTATCTAGACACTTCACACGAAGCAATTAAATGTTTGTTCCATCAATTTTGTAATTTCGAACTATACGGGAGTGAAATTGAGATTGAAATGAGGTATGAATGTCAATATGGAAGTTCTCAACCGTTGAAGATAAAACCATGAAACTCTGTTTATAGACACTTGACGCGAAGCAAACGAATGTTTGTTCTAGCGATTTTGTAATGTCGAACTGTATGAGGATGGAATTGGGGTTGAAATGGGGATGAATGTCAAAATGGAAGTTCTCAACCGTTGAAGATAAAAGCATGAAACTCTGTTTATAGACACTTGACACGAAGCAAACAAATGTTTGATCTATCTATATTTCGAACTGTACTGGGGTGAAATTGTGGTTGAAATGGGGGATGAATGTCAATATGAATGTTCCCAGCAATATGGAAGTTCCCAACCGTTGAAGACAAAACCATGAAACTTTGTTTATAGACACTTGACACGTAACAAACAATTTTTTTTTCTAGAAATATTGTCATTTCGAGCTGTACGGGGATGAAATGGGGGATGAATGTCAATATGGAAGTTCTCAACCGTTGAAGATAAAACCATGAAACTCTGTTTATAGACACTTGACACGAAGCAAATAAATGTTTACTCTAGCAATTTTGTAATTTCGAACTGTACGGGGATGATATTATGGTTGAAAAGGGGGATGAACGTCAATATGAAAGTTCTCAATTGTTGAAGATAAAATATAGGCACTTGACACGAAGTAAATAAATGTTTGTTCTAGCAATTTTGTAATTTCGAACTGTATAGGAATGAAATTGGAGTTGAAATGGGGAACGAATGTGTCCTACGCTTTCAAACCAAAACAGCTGGACCGATTTTGATGAAATTGTACTAAATTGTTTTATCATAAGACTCCGACAACTCGCTGGTCGTAGCCGTCAGGGACTGGGTGAACAGTCCCCTCCATAAAACGTGGAGGGCATATCATACGCCCATTTCATAATTTATTTTCCCATTTTAATTTATTCAATTATTATTATTGTGTTGCTAATATATATTTGTAATTTTAAATTTGTACAATTAATGGATGTGAATCTGGAAATAAAACTATTTCATTTCATTTTCATTTCTATCATAAGATTTAAATGTGTCTGGGTATACAAATAGGTACTGCCTGAAATACCTTAGTAGGTATCTATTTCGCGCGGACGAAGTCGCGGGTAACAGCTAGTAAATGCATAAGTTTGACTCTTTCACACAAAAACTACTGAAGGGATTTGGATGAAATTTGGTACGTAAATAGATAATGGTCTGGAATGACACATAGGCTATTTTTTGTCCTGATAAAATAACGGAATAGGGAAGCGGATGACACGGCGTGCACTGCAAGTATCTTATAATTACTGAAAAAAAATCAAATGAGAATATTATCAGCAGCTTAGTGACTATTCAATAAAAAAATATACCATTTTCAGATTGGAGGAAGTGATCAGATGGGCAATATCAGCGCCGGACATGAACTTATTAGCAGAACAGCAAAGAAATCTGTTTATGGCAAGTTGTTACATTATAATATTGAAGAGTTTTTATTTAAAGATAATAGGGAAGCGCTTGACCATCATCGTGCCTGTTTTTAAGCGACGATTCAGACTACAATGGGGCGCACTTACATAAGAGAAAACTCTCGATTTAATGACGCCCAAGTTCTATCTGGAAATACGCACTCAGGCAAGGTAGTTCAGTATTAATTTTTTTAACTGAAAAGGTCGACGCGAAATTAACATTTTTTAAAGAAAACCTGAGACATAAGTCCTAATTACTTTATGTAGCATATTTTATATCACCCTCACACCTTTATGTCATAAAAATCTAAATCTCTTAACCCTGTAATTGCTCTGGATACATTGCTCTTCGAACCGGGACACATTAATATTAGCACATTATTGCTTGACGGTAGAATGACTGTGGTATTTGTGGTGTAGTAAAAAAGTGTGATGCTTCCTCTGGCGAACTCTGCAAAGAGTCCTACCACTACAAGTCGAAATGTACTTATCAGCAAAGTCCTTTTCTTTTTTTTAGGACTGACACTGCCCCTAGTCACAACCGAAGAAGGCGACAAGTTTGGTAAATCTGCCGGTAATGCGCTCTGGCTGGATCCCCAGAAAACCAGTCCATACAGTCTTTACCAGTACTTCATCAGGACAAAAGACTCGGACATTGAGAGGCTACTGAAGTTGTTCTCCTTCTATTCACTGGGAGAAATAAAGGACATAATGTTCAAACATAAAGAGCATCCGGACCAGAGATACCCACAGACTTGCTTGGCAGAACAACTCACGAAATTAGTTCATGGAGGTAAGAAAAACCATCTACATAGTTCATACAATGGTACAAAAATTTATTTACAATTGCCATAGAATAATACATATGGCTCAGGGGAGATAAAAGATTGAATAGGAGAGAAAATCTTATCTCACCTTCTAACTTTTATAGGTTATAGGTAGGTATTTAAGTTGACCAGCAATATAGACACAGCTAATAGTGTTAAGTAGGAAATACATTATACATGGTATTTTTAGATGGAGATGGGTGGTGTATTTGTCCCAGAGGCTGCCGTTACATTTAGACAGACATTTTGTATATGTACCTACATACTTCGTATTTTATGTTCCAAAGTCACTTTTTAGAAGTTCATAAGTTACTGCTGGTCTACAAGGGCGACTGCCGATCGGGGCGTCTACCGCCTAACGAAAACGCTTTGACGCTTTGACATCCGTCGTCTCTTTCATTTCAACCGAGAAGAAAAGAGACAGCAATGTCAAAGCGTCAAAGCGTTTTCGTTAGGCGGTAGACCCCCCGGTGACTGGGTGTTTCTATGAAACACAGTACATATATTTGTAGAGTGTGAGTCGAACCCACGACCCTCGGCTTTGCAGGCAGACTTACCCTACCAACTTGTTAATTTATATTCCAGAGGCAGGCCTCGAACGCGCCTTAAAAGCAACACAAGCCATATACAGTAAAGACGTGTCTTCACTGGTGACGCTCGACTCCACGGAGATGGAGCAGGTGTTCGAGGGAGCGCCGGTGGTTCCTCTGCTGCTCTCCCCCGGGATCACGGTCCTGGAACTGGGGATGAAAGCTAAATGCTTCCCCACTGAAAGTAAGCAGGAACCAAGTATTTAGAGCGATTTAGATTGCATTAAAATTACGCATCACGTTGCTTGTCCGCGATGAACGCCTGAACTACTTATTAGCCGATTAAAATCACATCAATCTTTGCACACTATGTGCTTAATCCAACTTAAATGATACGATAGATTTTATTTCTATTAATGGTCTTTATATGACAATATAAAGAGCCGAGCAAAGCCGGAACGGGCCGCTAGTGGAACTTATTTATAACAATAATTAAAAACTTAAAATGTATCATTTTTATAATTTCAATACCTCTCCTTATACATTATTTCGCAATGCCGTACAAAATTTCGCAATGCCCCCCCCCCTCTTCGACTGTACTCAGTTGGACAGTTTACAAGTGAAGGCATAGTGCTGAATCTTATTACTTTATATCCTTCTATCATCCCACATAGATCTCCTGGTGGTTCATTTACAACGTAAATTTTGTTCACGGGCCTGTAGTCTATAAGCACCACGCTCACGCTCAGTGCGTGTTGGCGGATGACGCATGATCTCGAAAGATTTTTGGAACATGCCGGTTTCCTCACGATGTTTACCTTCACCGTTTTTTAATCAGCGACATAAGGACATGACTTCGAAAAAATAGTGATGCGCATGGTATTCGAACCAGGGGCTCCGATACATAACTGCGTAATATCGTACTTTTCATAATAAAATAACTAAATTTATTTGTTTCAGGTGATGCTATTCGAATAATCAAGGCTGGCGGATTTTACATAAATCACCAAAGAATCAATAAAATAGATGAAGCCATCACACAGTCAGCTCACATACTGCCTAATTTGATCTCATTGCTTAGGGTAGGTAAGCGCAACTATTACATCGTAAAATGGCAAACATAACCTACTCTTGTGCAATAGGTAAATACAGTAAAATAAATTAATTATCTGCCATAGCACATTGCATTTCATTTATTGTTCCTATTGTTTTTATTTCTGCTTATTTTTTTCCGGATTGAACAAATGACAGCTAGCGACTGACCTCGTGGCTTAGTGGGTAGTAACTCTACCTGCGAAGCCGAGGATTGTGGGTTCAATTCCCACCTAGTGCAAATATTTGTGCAATGAATACAAGTTTTTTTTTAATATTGGTGGACAATTCACACACAACACCATCTGACCCCAAACTAAGCGAAGCTTGTACTATGGCAGCCAGATAACTGATATAATACTTATATAGTTGTAAATACATACTTATTATATATAGAAACACCCAGGTAGAGTACATATTTATATTTGAATTCATCACACAAAATATTTGCACTGGATGGGAATCAAACCCATGACACTCGGCTTCGCAGGTAGAGTTACTACCCACTAAGCCACGAGGACAGTGTCAATTTGTTCTGTGTCTGGATGTTTCTATTAAAACTATACAAGTATATGGAAACCAGATGGCTGATATATTTATATCTCAACTATCTGTCTTCCATAGTACTAGCTTTGCTTACATAGTTTGGGGTCAGATGGTGTTGTGTGTCCACTAATATTTATTTTATTAATGACAATCTGGAATAATGTAGTTTTTAAACAGTAAACAGTCAGAGATAAATAATCTTATATCTCTGGGTGATGAGCTCAGTGCAGTGCTAGGTAATGATTTGGACTCTTCATGTTCCAATAGCTGCGTGACACTATGCTGTTATGGGCAGGCGTGTTGCTTACCATGAGGCACACACACACACACTATCCTGCTCGTCCCGTTACTATACCTATTAAAAAGTAAATAGTTTTAACCTCTTATGTGGCATGTGTCCACCAGTGGGCCGCCGTGTTCCTGTTAATTTAAATCTAAATTCCTGCTGATTGAGTCTAAATTTGCTCAACGGGCCTTCTTCCCGAATTCATAAACAGGCTAATGAAATTAAACAACATGTAATGTTATGGACATTATAATTACTTACAACAGAAGCTTGTATACTTGCAGTATAATAATAAAATGCATATCACATAAAACGTTATAAATACTACATAACATACTTATGCCTATAATATTCACTGATAAAATTACTAATGCACTGTCGATTTATAAGTACGATAAAATATGGCTAGTTGTAATAGTAACGCGTATTTTGTGCTTCTCTCAATGCCGGTCCCAAACGGCGCTCTGTGATCTCGATTTAATCCTCTAATATCACAAATCATAGCAATTGCAACATTTATAATTGTACATTTGTAGCGTTCATGCGAACCTAGCATACGGTAAGTGTAAAAAGCGAATTGACGAAGTAGTAAAATGTCTTTTGCGTGTTTTAGCTTCATAATTATTCATCAGCGTAAGCGATACTCTACCGAGCGACGACGTCGCCCGATCCCTATCACAACACACCTCGACGGTAAACCGTAATACAAAAATAAATACGTAATACTTTTCGACGGAAATAAAGAAATATTTTTTTGTCAATTTATCGTTAACATGGCCGAGTGTCGATCGGCCCAGGTCAGTCTCTTTACGATTCGGAACCGCGAAGTAGTCGTCGCGCGCGAACGGGCGGGCGCGGCGGCGGCGGCGACTAGAGGTCGGTGCTCTCGTGCTGCGCGAGCGGCGCGGCCACGGGCGGCGGCGGCGCCGGCACCAGCGGGCGCGGCGGCCGCGCGGGCTGCGGCCGCGGCGACGGCGCCTCCGTGATGCTGCCCTCCGACTGCGACAGCTGCCGCGACGCGACCGTCAGCCCCTTCGGCTCGTCCAGCTCCGCGTCCTTCCCGCCCGAGCTGTGCGTGCGCTGCACCGTGGCTCGCGGCCCGTCCTCCGCCGGCGCGCCCACTTGGATCACCGTGGGTTGCTGCTTATCTACTGAATACACGTGCGTGCGCTCCAGTATCGTGGGTGAGGGCTCGGCGTCGGAGCCGGAGCCGCGCGCGCCGCGGAAGCTCTGCGGGCGCAGCGTGGCGGGCCGCTCGGGCACGGCGGGCTTGTTGCGCAGCTGCACGTCGTCCGCGTCGGGCGCCGGCAGCAGCGTACGCGGCGCCGCCACGGGCCGCGGCGGCGGCTGCGCGCCCGGCTTGCCCGCTCGCGGCGCGCCCAGCGACGCCGGCCCCGACTCCCCCACCACTTTGATCCTCCCCACGACGGCGGTCTGCGCGGTCACACTCCGCACTTGCAGCGAGTCGCCGGCGGCGCGCAGGCTCTCTAACTTATCCTTCTCGAGCTCGAGGCTCTGTCGGCGCGCGTCCGGCGGCGGGTCGCGCGCGCGCGCCGCCTCCTCCTTCAGCGCCTTGTTCATGCGGTACGTGGAGCGGTTGATGGTCTGCACGCCCGTGATCACCTTCCCCGTGTCCGAGAGCACGGGCCGCGGCGGCTTGGCCGGCTTGTCGTCGCTCTTCGCGGGTGGCTCCTTCGCCGGTTCGGGGGGTGGCTGGGCTTGCGGCTGTGGTAGTGACTGCGGTTGAGGCTGAGGTTGCGGCTGTGACGCGAGCTGCGGTTGAGGCTGGGGTTGCGGCTGTGACACTTGCTGCGGTTGAGGCTGGGGCTGCGTCTCCGGCTTTTTATTCTTGTCTGGCGTGAAGTTAGGCGGGACGGGCGCGAGCGGCTTGTTCTTCCGCCGCACGATCGGCTTGGGGCTGCCGTGCGGCGGACTAGAATGGTCGGAGAGTGAACTATTTGACTGCGCTTTCTTCATGTTGTGTTCGAGAAGGATCAGGCTAGTGTCGTGGCTGTTGCTTCGGGAGTGCCGGCCGGGAGGCTCGCCGCCTCCGCCGGCATAGTCGTACATGGAACGACTAAGCGAGTAGTCTCCGTTGGCATGGTCTGTGAGAGCCGCCGTCTGGTTGCAGCCGTGACCGAAGCTCGGGGAAAATCCATACTCGCACTGGTCGGGAAGAAGGTCCTCACGCGTAAACGACGTGAAGAAGGCGACGTCTTCCCGGAAGAACCAATCAGCGTGCTTTATCAGAAGCTCCACGATGCAGTTGACAGCGGCCGTGAGGTGCATATCAAATGTGCTCTCGTCCACCGCCCAAAGCAAATTAGGCGCGATCACGATCGCGAGGTTCGACGGCGTCATCTTGTTCGTACTTTGGTTTTGGGTCAAAGCAGACAGAAACTTGATTAGGTACCTAAGGTTTTGGTAGTTCGCATCGGGTAGTAGGTGTATCGCTTCCCAGAGAGCGTTGAGCCTGGCCTGTTCTGTAGGGTGTCGCGATGCGTTTAAGAAGTTGTCGTATAACCTGTAGGTGAGGAGAGGTTCGGGCAGTTCTCGGAGGTAGCTCTTCAGGACGGAGGCCACGACGTGCATGTCGCGGTAGTCTTGCGGGAGAGGCACACTAAACAGCCCTGCGTCTAGTGACAGCTTCATTCTTCGTACTTTGGACGAGCCTGGAATAGACACCAAATCTTGAATACTTAACTTAGTTTTGACTATTAAATAACAACCACAAACATTTACAGAATTTCTGGAACTATCGTAGTATCCTACTATTATGTATAAATGCTTTCTGAATTTCTGAACGGATCGGACTGAAGTTTGGAATACAGTTAGATTACAATCTGGAATAGCATATAAAATATGCTACCTACATTTTTACCTCGGAAAAATATAGGGAACGGGAACTATGCAGGTAAAACTGCTGGGTGGAGCTGCTAGTGTTTACTATTTGTTTTTTTTTTCATTAATTGACGTGTAAATTGCACATTTACGAAAATAACTTTGACTAAGGCCGCCGCCATCTATCGCACTACTTTTATGTGTTTAAATTGTTTCAACTTGTGAATGTGTTTAGTTTGGTGTGTTCAATAAAGTATAACTATCTATAATTGCCGGAGGTGTGTTTACCCAGATCTGTATATTTCTGTTTTGCATGCATGCAACTGCTTGAATAGAATGCACAGTATTAAGAAAGTACTCGTAGTTCATCGCCTTTCAATGTCTAGACACGGGTAGATAAACTGATAAACTGAACCGCACAGACGCACAGCTCGATGGGGAAGGCGATGGTGCGCACCGCTTTATACTCTTATCCCTGCGAGACATACCTCCGGCGATCCTGAAGAGTCCCTCCTCGTGTAGCGCTAGCTCGTGCTGCGTGCAGACGCACAGCTCGATGGGGAAGGCGATGGTGCGCGCCGCTCTATACTCATATCCCTGCGATACATACCTCCGGCGATCCTGAAGAGTCCCTCCTCGTGTAGCGCTAGCTCGTGCTGCGTGCAGACGCACAGCTCGATGGGGAAGGCGATGGTGCGCGCCGCTCTATACTCATATCCCTGCGATACATACCTCCGGCGATCCTGAAGAGCCCCTCCTCGTGTAGCGCTAGCTCGTGCAGCGTGCAGACGCACAGCTCGATGGGGAAGGCGATGGTGCGCGCCGCTCTATACTCATATCCCTGCGATACATACCTCCGGCGATCCTGAAGAGTCCCTCCTCGTGTAGCGCTAGCTCGTGCAGCGTGCAGACGCACAGCTCGATGGGGAAGGCGAATGTGCGCGTCGCTCTATACTCATATCCCTGCGATACATACCTCCGGCGATCCTGAAGAGCCCCTCCTCGTGTAGCGCTAGCTCGTGCAGCGTGCAGACGCACAGCTCGATGGGGAAGGCGATGGTGCGCGCCGCCACGCGCAGGTGCTCCTCGAGCGGGTACCCGAACACGGGCTTCACCGAGCTGTCGTCTGAAACAACAATCGCAATAACGACGTGATTTATTTTATATTTTTATAGTATAGAGTGACAAGACGAGCGTGATATGCGCCTGATGGTAAGCAACATAAGTGCAACACAGTGACACGTAGCTATTAGAACATGAAGAGTCCAAATCATTACCTAGCACTGCACTGCGCTCGTCACACAGAGATATAAAATGTTTTATCTCTATGGCCTGTAATTTCACTGGAAACATTGTTCATCAAACCGTCACAGTAATGTTTGCACACTACTGCTTGGCGGTAGAATAACTACTGGCAAAGGTGTGGTACTTCCCCAGACGGACTCTGGGAGTCCTAGGTACCACTACAGTTAATTTGTACAGTTCTAGCAACGCCGTAGTTTGATATTTGTTAAAAATTGGTAGGGAAGAGTAACTTTTGCAATACCTATAGATCAACGATCTGCTCAGGCCCGGTGTCAATGATATGCAAATAATAGCATCGTTGTACACACAGAAATCTAAATAATAAGGTACTAGAAGTCGCATGACCGCGTGACATTGTCGCCGCACAGGTGACTTGTAGGCCACCAGTGCTCGAATTGTAGTTTAGTCTTGTTCGAACCGGCAGGCGTGAATCATCTTTGAAACTTGTGTTATGGAGCATAAACAACTGTGGAAGTTCTTCCACAACTTGCAATTATACCAATAATGAGATTACATTTCACTGATAGGTATTTTATTTTATTTTAATTGTATTTTTTTATAAAATAAATGGAGCCCAATGATTCACTATGATAGTTATAAATTTTTGGTGTGATCGTCATTTTGCATACCATTGCTGCATACATTAATTAACATCTAAAGTGGTACAAGCATAAACAGCAATGTAATGTAAAATTAAAGATATCGTCATAACCTCTAATCTTCCATGATACAACCGCAGGTAGCGATTGTGAGTTAGTGCTGTGACGGTCCAATTTTACTTTCCCAAAAATAAACGATGAAAATTTTATTTTAAATTTTACATAGTTTTATCGATAAAGTTACATAATAAATCGATAAAAAAAATTGTACGCAATTAACATTACACCCGTACGTACAATCTTTTAATTCGCGGTCAACATTACTGCATAATTCATTAATTATTAACAAAAGTATACACATACTGGCTATAACGCGCGATTGTTCGTCCGTGCAAAATAAATATTAAGATAACTGAGGCAGTATTTATCTATTGTAAGCTTTTATTTTTAAGACTTTATTAGTTTTCATACATAATCAGCGAGCAACACGGAAGGGAGTAGGCATACACAGCGTTTCCCCTCTGTCAAAGTACAAGTCCGCGTGGACCATGGAGTTTGATAATATACTGTGGCGTGGAATACACTGAGGGCGGGGCTAGATTTGTGAATGGTGCTTTATTTTTTATGTGTTAGTGATTGGACTGTGTGAGTATGGTCGGCAATGGATCGGTACAGGTATGTATTGTATATAATAGTGCGGCTTTACGCTAGTGTGCAACTTTCCCCTCCCGCAAGAAATTACAGAAAGATTTGAACAATATTTTTTAGCAAAGGCTACTTCCCTTCCGTGCTTGCGCGGAAGATCGAGTTGCTCGATGTACAAAATATACAACAACCTTTGTTCTTCAACTATACCTAAGCCCATGTGGTGTCAGAATTACATAGTTCAGTTTTCGAAACAATAGTATACCCCATGTGACTAGAGATGGTCGTTTTTGTAAAAACGTTTTTAGGCATCGATGCCAGGTTACGATGCCGGCATCCGATGCCGAATGTATTGAAAAACGGATGCCAGCGACACCCGATGCGATGCGAACACCGATGCGTGAGTGCGAGCGAGTATCACCAGTTGACCGGCAACGGAAAAACGCGCGGTGGCGACAGCGCACGGCGCGGCGGCATCGGCACCACAAACCGAACGAAGACTGACTCGAAGTGTAACTTGCTCTCTCACTCTCGCTGCATTCGGAGAATGTGCGAGGAAGACAACATAACAATGGAGCGCGGCGAGGCAAACGCTTACGGAATTATCATTACTAGAAGCGACATGCGTAAGAGTACCACTACAAGACTACAACAGAATTTCAATTATTTTTGTTATTTTGCCTTTTATTTAAATGTTTTATATCATGTAATGTGTAGATATGAGTACATACTTATGTTCTGTGGCATAATTTAATAGGTATTTCTCACAAAGATCGACGGGATAGGAACTACATAAAATATGACACTTCTGTCTTTTTCTATATTCTCAAGCCCCAATGTACTTTACAAGGGAGATAGAATATATTATATAAAATAAATAGGTACTTTTAGTTTATATTTTATATAAGTAATAAAAAGTGCTAAAGTGCGCTCATGTCTCTTCTTGTGAGCGCGACATCTATGGTGGTCCAGATGTCGATGTCGCACTATTGGTAAGAATAGCGACACTTGACAAGGTGTAAGTTTGTTTATGTTTTGATTTTTTCATTAGGTCTGAAATTTTAAGTACCTATGCTTGATTGACTTGGTTGTGCAAGTCGACAGTTCTGTGCTTCTCTGTGTTACGTACATACGTCTGTGATCATGCCCCGACGGGAAAGACTAGCAAATCCTTATTGGGACCACTTCGATAGAAAAGATGACACTATCGGGATTTGTAAATACTGTAGCCAGTGTATCAGTTACAAATCGACGACAGGAAATTTAAGGTCTCACTTAAAAAAAAAGCACCCACATATTCTGTTAAACTTAAATGATACTACGATAATGCCACCACCGCCGCTATCACAACAACCGCTACCACAACCTTCACAACCACAAGAAATCGCAACAATAGAAGACTTTGCTACTACGAGTTCGATGACCGCAGAGCTGCCATCATCTATTAACTCTTCAAACATTGCTTCAACTTCCCGTACATGCACCATTCCTGCTAGACAACGCCGACAGAGGACAATCAATTCATATATACCTAAACCAATAACGCAAGACATGAAAAAAAAAATTGACAGAGACTTGCTCAATCTATTTATCGACGACATGCAGCCATTTAGCATTGTAGACGATAAAGGATTCCGAAAGTTATTATCATGGATTCCTGGTTATACATCACCATCAAGAAAGACGATATCAAGCTCTTTAATACCTGCATTGCATGAAAAAACTTTGAATGAATGCCGAGAAATATTAAATACAGAGGCAGTGACTGCATGCATCACAACTGACTGTTGGACCTCAAGTAACAATGATAGTTTTATTGCAGTTACCGCCCACTACATTTCACCTCAATTTAAATTTAGGTCCATTTTATTAGAATGTAAGGGATGCCCCGGCAGTCACACAAGTGAACTCCTTGCCCAGCAAATTAAATGTATTATGTTGGAATGGAACCTACAAGATAAAGTCAATTTCGCTGTGTCCGATAATGCACACAATATTTGCAATGCAATAATAATTAAATTACGATGGAAGCATTATGGGTGCTTCGCACACTCCCTTAATTTGATCGTAAAAGAAGCTATCATACCGATTCAAGTTACGATCGAAAAAGTAAAAAAAATCGTCGCACATTTTAAACGTAGCTCTCAAGCTACCGAGAAACTAATGAAGTACCAATGTAACCACTTGGGAATGGACCAGCCTAAAAAACTGGTCATGGAGGTAGCCACAAGGTGGAACTCAACTTACCTCATGATAAAAAGATTTGTTGAGCTCAGTGAGGCCGTCAAAGCCACTATAGCAGTGATAAATAGAGAGTGGCCAATCGTGACGGAGGAAGAGTGGACATATCTTCAGTTATTGGTAAATGTTTTGGCACCATTTGAAGAAATTACTTCTAGTTTGAGTGGACAAAACTATGTGACAGGGGGCTTGGCAATAGTATTAAGTAATGGCCTACAAGATGTTTGCCAAGACATGCTACAAAACAGACACTATATAGACGCTGAGGTAATACAGAATGTTTTGTTAAAATTGAAAAGTGGCCTCGATACGCGGTTCCAGAATATAGAACAGAACAAGTCTCTGGCTTTGTGCACGTTGTTAGATCCTCGCTTTAAGTTGGAGATATTTAAATCCGAAATCAACAGAAAAGCCATTACAGAACATTGCCACGAATTAATGGCAGGCATTTTATCGAGACAGGTCCCGACTACATCCCAAGTAACGCCTATTGTGAATGCAGCTGTTTCTGGAACCAGTGTGTGGAATAGAGTGGAAAGTCAGCTAAGCAGCACTAGAGTGCCAGGGACGCCATTATCCAAAGCTCTCAGAGAGATGCGGATGTACCTGGAGGACGAAATTTTACCCCGAAAAGACATTGACGGGAAGTGGAACGATCCCACTGAATGGTGGCTTCGTCATTCCAAAATATACCCGACTTTGGCAGAAATATACCGTTCGAGGTGCAATATAGTAATAACATCTGTGCCATGCGAACGGATATTCTCAAAAGCCGGGTATATTTTGAACGAACGTAGGACTCGTCTTTCTAGTTCCAAATTAGAAAAATTGGTTTTTCTTAATGTTAATTCTGATTTTGTCAAAAACAAAGAATAATATAAAAAAAAATGTTTTATATTTTCATCTTTTATTCTAGTTATTAAAATTAAACACTAAATAAATATGTATTTAGGTTAAGGCCGTACAAAGTGATGGTTGTATTTGAAAAATAAAAACGATTTCGAGCAACGATGCGTTGTCGTAACGTTAAACGTATCTAATAGCCAACCAAAGTTATCATAATGGCACCGTTGTTACTTACAAGCAGTTATTTGATCATATCGCATCGACCGCTGCCCGGCATCGATGCCGAAAAAAACGATGCCGGCAACGGATGCGGCTTAATTATTAACGATGCGCATCGTTGACAAAATTTAACGAAAACGCCCATCTCTACATGTGACTCACTTATTTTATAGGTAGGCATATTGACTTTGTTGTAGTGTAATACACCTAATTAATGAAATCAATAATAACCTTTATCGAATGTTAAAATTGGACCGTACTTTGAAATATCGATATGTTTTAATTTTTGTCAAGCACTAGCGTATATGTGAAAAATTGTTAATTTTTCAATGTATTAGTAGGTTCACTGATAAGCGTTTATGGATGTGTGTGGTGCAATCACAGACCCAGGTTGATAATGTGCAGCTGCAGGTGTGTGAGTGGAGCTCTATTTGAATACTACGCGCATGTAGTAGTGATCGCAGGGGTAGGGGAAATGTGGCGACAACCGTTTTGCAAGTAATTTGAGAGTTATGCCATTTCTATTACCTTATTATTTAGATTTCTGTGGTTGTACATGAGCTTAACTCTCCTTGCGAGAGAAGGCCCCGAGTCCCAGCAGTGGGAAAATTTAGTGGGCTGTTGATGACATATCCAGCGCGAAAGCCAGTGGACAACGAGCCCAGGCACTGAGAGAGTGTATGATCGAGAACCGTGAACTTGGCCCTTGAGGCCGTCTTTGTATGGGGCGATGCCAATCAGATCAAATTTGACGACGGAAAGACGCAGGCTTGTTTTCTCAGCACTAAGAGTAAATTTCACATTTTTTTTTTATTATTTTTTTACAGCATAGAGTGACGAGACGAGCAGGTCATGTGCCTGATGGTAAGCAACATGCCTGCCACATAACAGCACAGTAACACGCAGCTATTGGAACATGATAGTCCAAATCATTACCTAGCACTGCACTGCGCTCGTCACCCAGAGATCTAAGATATTATGTCTCTAAGCCCTGTAATTTCTCTGGAATCATTGCCCTTCAAACCGGAACACAGTAATGTTTGCACATTACTGCTTGGCGGTAGAATATTTGGCAAAGGTGATAAGGGTTATCACAACATGAGTAACAAATAAAAAATGTGTAAAAACCACGCTATTTGTCATAATAAATTCATTTTTTGTTCAGTGTTGAAGTACCTTCGTTAGGTACGATTAGATACGTTTTTAGCAGCTAATTTAGCCTTGGACTCGATGCAAGAGCCAAAGTTTAGCGTAGATGAATTTGAATTGTAACGTCCAAGAGCATCAAATGGTCAGTAATCGAAACAGATACGTATATTTCGAAAAGTAGGAGTCAGTCGACTCTTTTTAGGTAATTTAAATAAACATTTTTTTCCTGTTTAAGCAGTTGGGTATAATTCTGTATACAAGTTAGGTTTCCGTTTGATTACGCATCAACTGTTGGTACGCAACGAGGCCTAGGATGAACCATTTCTAAAACGAATCTATTTATTCTAGATTTAAGGACACTCAGAATTAAGGTTAGTAGAGCCCTGTCCTGCCTACATTAGCTCAAAGTTCGGTAGGCAGTTAAAGAAAGACAAAGAATTAAAGTCCTGAATACCTCATTATTATCATCGACCATCGATATAAACCATGGTTTGATGTCATCGACACCAACCATCGTTCGACTGAGCATCCACAGCTTCGGTGACCATCCTACTACTACTATTCTCTTATTATACCATCAACCTTGGTCCATTGTTAATAGAGTTACTAATGCAATGATTACCAATCACAATTATGAAACTTAACAAGAATATAAACCAAAATGTGAGTCAAATGGATGGATCATCCAATTAAACCGAACTTTATTATTAGATCGCGCGTGATAGCAATCAGTCTGCAAGCTCAATAACTACAATTTCACCAATCCAATGTAAATCATACGGTACTAAGAATAAAGATGAGATTTGTTTCTGGACAATGCATCTTTCCAGCTGAGTAGGTCGTGTATTCGGTTGATTGAGCTATTAATTGGAGCAGCAATTAATCCAATGTCTCTGATATAACTGCTGTGGAACATTGTCGTTATTCAATCTACAAATGGATTACAACGATTTTCGTAGCTTTAGAACTCAACTTCACTATGATATATATTAATACCTTGATAGACTTAGTTATAGTTTTTAACATTTTTTGTTGTTACAAAATCTGCGTAACTTAAGAAGACATAATAAGCTTATTAAAGAGATAAAATATATTTCAAAAGTTATTTTAAGATGGTGTCAAGACGAACAGTACCTGCGCCTAATGTCAAACAATACGCCTATCAGCCTATCCACAGCAGCAGTGTCACGCAGCTATAAGAACATGAAGAGTCCATATCACCTGCTAGCACTGTAGTGCGCGAACATTGCCCTTCAAACTTGAATACAGTAATGTTTGCTGTAATGTCCTGTAATCTGCTTACAGCAGAATAACTAGCAAAGGTGAACTCTGCAAAGAGTTACCTACAAAAACGTATCCAGTAAAAAAACCGACAAACGACCAATTTTAAAATTTCTTCCATGCAATCCTTTTTAGTCAAATAGTTCATAGTACCGACAAAACGAACAAACAGCGGTTTAACTGGAGTTAAAGGCCTGTTTTCATTTTGATTACTGCGAGTGCGAGTGAGTAGTGCAGTTGTTGAGTTATTAGTTATTAACACGTGTGGACAACGATTGATTAATGCGAGTGTGTAGTAACTTGCGTAGTGAAGTGATTAGAAGCGCGTTCTATTTTTTTGCGAGTAGCCTCCTCCCGCGCGTTTTTCCTTCCCCCTCACTCGCAGTTTGCCTGCCAGTAAACAGCAGCGTTGCCATGTATACAAATTTCTCCGTATTTATACAGATTTTTAATGTGCGATACTGATTAGCATTGGATACAGATATGTTTATAGGGTTATTGGTAATCAGCCTGCATTATTTTAAGGGGATGTTAAGTACATTAAATAGGTTATTATTTTTTTCTACAGTTTTTAAAAATTCGTAAAGTTATTTTTTCCCATATTTGTATAAAAGCAAAGTGTATTATTCCGGTCTAAAAGCATCGAACTCTTCGTAACAAGAACACGCGCACTCTTTAGCGCTTTACGATAATTATTATCGTAAGTACAATGAAATGTTCAGTATTTTTTTTTTTAATATTTATTTATGTCGGAAAAGGCTAGTGTCGTGTTGGTTCTTATTTGCGTTCATAACATTAAGTAAAGTACATTAAATATTTTTTTCTCTTAAAAATCTTAATTGAATGTTATCGAATTTGTTACACCTTTCTACGATTTAAAAACTTAACTTATAAAAGTCATGAATACTAAAATAACTGAATTGACCAATCATTGTGTTTTCTGCTTACATCTGACCCTGATTACTTGCGGGCCGACGGCTGGCAACTCAATGAACGAAACACAGCTACTATACAGAATTGGACAGTACTCGCACTACACACCTGCACTCATCAATCGCGATTTCTTGCTCGCACACGCACTCGCCATCGCACTACTCAAAATGCAAACCGGCCTTTAGTTGGAGTTTTCTTGGAAGAAAAACGGCGAAACTTGTCGTTTGTATTGTCCAGGTGGGTGTTGCCTGATAGTTACAATCAGAATGTCTTAAAATCAAGATTGGAACAGATTTGTTTCATTTAGTGCGCTCCATCGTCGTGACCTCGTTACAAATCAAATGAGTGATGTACACTTCAAAAGGTGAAACGGAAGCCTATCTTTGATCAAATAAATCACACCTGCTTTGCCGTATACAGACAGTATTGTCGAGAAACCGATTACGAATACCATTCAATTTTAGGGCTAAAGATACTATACGAATTAATAGGGAACCGTTTAAAATATGTGTCAGTGTTTCTAACTGCGCTGCGGTCAGATTCACGATGACCGACGAGTTAAACTGTGTGTTTGGCAGTAAAATTCAATCTCGACTTCAAAATATCAAGTTTGTAACGACTGTGTCAATCACAGGATTTTGCTACACAAGTTGGCTTTTTACAGTATTTCTGAAACAGCTTTAACCCTCATTTTATCATACTTAAAAGATAGCATTCAACTTGTCGATATAGATGGGGTAAGATCACAAGGATCGTCTCTTAGAATGGGAGTTCCGCAGGGATCAATACTGGGGCCCTTTCTGTTTTTAGTTTACATAAACGATCTTCCCTTCATGACCCAAAAAATTATTAATTCCGAGATTATTATGTTTGCTGATGACACATCGCTATTAATTAAAATCAAAAGAGGTAGCTCGGATTTTTCAGCGGTTAATGATATTCTGGCTAGAGTATGCGACTGGTCTGATGCAAACTGTTTAGTTTTGAATCCTATAAAAACAAAACGTATTAGATTTTCGCTACCAAATGTGCGAACTGTAAAATTTAGAATTGAACTGAAAAATCAATTCATACAACCAATCGCTACAGCGGTTTTTTAGGCTTCACGGTGGACTCAAAGTTACAGTGGGGTACCCACATTAATAAATTAACTGACAGGCTGAGTTCCGCGGCTCACGCTGTCAAATAAGAAAAATAGCTGATGTCTCTGCAGCTAGATGCTAGAATGGTTTATTTTGGGTATTTTCATAGTGTGATGGCGTATGGTGTGCTGCTGTGGGTCTCAGCCGCTGATATAGATTCGGTTTTCATTTTGCAAAAAAGAGCAATTCGAAATTTATATAATGTACCTGCAAGGGGTTCACTCAGGGAAATATTTAAAACTATACATATTCTTACCTTACCGTCACTGTACATATACGAGTGCATTATGTATGCGAGAAGATACCAATCCAGTTTCAGAAAAATGTCGGATGATAACCCTAGGACACGACATATCCAAAAGTTTGTTTTTCCGAGGTGTAGACTTCAGAAGACAAACGCTTCTGTTGTCGGAAATTATGTGCGTTTTTATAATATTATTCCTAATCAGTTGGTAGGTCTCAAAGAACAAAAGTTTAAGACTGCTATAAAAGCTTATTTAATGAGAAAAGCCTTCTAATCAACTAAATAATTTATTCAAGGCAGAAACTAGACACTGGCATAAAAAAGACATCAAGAATGTATTACATTTTGTATTATATTATATCTTAGTATAACTAATAGTCTCTATTGTCATATTTATCTTTTTAGTAATCACAAATATGTTCTCTGACAAAGCCTCTTTACAGCTGCATTTTTTTATACATGACAAGGCCTTTTAACAGCCGCTTAATATATTAAACTAATTATTCCTTAAAACTGTTTGTGACGTTACCAAGTGATGTTAATTTCCAATGGTTCGAATAAATATTTATTTATTTATTTAATTAGGCGTACATAACAGATTACAGTTGATGTTAAATAACAGATAAATTATAATATTGTGATGTTCTAAACTGTTATCCAAAGCATGCACACACAACTTAACTAGAATATTGAGGCAGTCTCTAAATTAAATACATACAATATAAATCAATAACTTTAACTTAACTCATACCTACATGCAACTAAAACTATAACATAACTAAAATATGTAAACGCAACCAAGAAATACTTTATAATTTGAATACTTTATAATAATGAAAATCAACTTTAGCGAACATATGACGTAAATACTATCTTCCTAAGTTCATTTTTAAATTTATACATTTTGTTATGAAATACATCAATTGTGTCGTGGTATTTTTTATGAATTTCGTTATATTGGCGACACATTCTCACTATAGGGTTATAAAATGTATTATAACCCTATTATGAATTATACCCTAAAATGTATTATTATGACGTATTATTGGTGTAAGCCTGCAACGAAAAAATCCTAGCATGATAGTCGCGGGCTCTAGGGGTGATGTTAATGTTGATACTGGAGAGAAGAGTGGGGGAGTCTATATGAGCATGCAATATCTTAAATAGGCAGACAAATTCATTATAAGCACGTCTAGATTCAAGAGTTTGCATTTTAAATTTAGCAAGTTTGTCGGTTTTTTTCAAGTTTTTCCCAATTAAATAAATTGAATTGGGAAAAACTCACTCCTAGGCACTACAACCTAGGCATTCTTTCCACACAAGTAAAGTCCTCCTCATTTGAGTCTTTGAACTGTGAGTTGAAGGAGCTTTTTCAATTTGCGAGTTGTCAAAGAGGGTAGGGTAGTATTAAATCATGCGTAGGTATCAGTTGCACATTCTCAGCTGTGTATCCGATAAAAACCCGAAATTTCGGGGCGATGTTCAGGACTGTTTCTGTGGAACCTTCGGCCAAGTTATACGGAGAGTACGTGGCGTTATTTTTCGTCAATTTGTCAACCAATCAACCCTAGAATACAGTAAAGACAAGGAAAGGAGAGAGTGGGAATGAGACGCAGCTAGAAGCCGGTCAACAAACCGACCAGCGTAACTAGACCTCTATGATTTCGGGAATCACATGAAACGAAAACAAAACAATTATATTAATTTTACGCATAACTACAAGGTGAAATATTTTTTCTGATACCTGCAAGTTTTGCTGTTGTTCCCACATAATTTTATAAAAGAAGATATTTTTATCGACTACCATTACAAAAACCTCACACAGGTCGAAGTTCTGGACGTCTACTCTAATTCAACGAAAACGTAATTTCGAAATAAACTCGCGATTTTCCAACTCGGATTCTACTTCGATCCGTCGTTTTGTCCGTTTAAATGTTCTAAGCATACTCTAATTAGAGTAGGCTTAGAACATTTAAAGGTCAAACAATGTTGTATCGGACGAAACGAAGTAGAACGAGAGTAGGAAAGTCGCGAGTTTTTTTTCGAAATTTCGTTTTCGTAGAAACAGAGTAGACGTCCTGGTCATAATTAATCTTCGTTTGCCCGTGCGCAGATTGATAATTTCACGATATTGCCTTATTGTGGCAGAATTGAGAAGTAAGACATTAAAACTCTCGGGGATATTAGTTTACTCTATGGTTTGTAGTTAACTTATTGATCATCCTGAATACGTCTGAGCTGTCAATGTTGTGTGAACATGCGACTAGAATTATTCGTACAACATATATTTCAGTGTAATTATCACAAAAGCATTTTATATAATAATCCTAAGGGGAAAGAAAAATAAATATCCTTGTGTCCATTTATGTACAATTGTTTTAACCTATCACAGATGTTACATAACTAGGTACGTACCATAGTTAAATGGTGCGTACGTACCGTAGTATAATAAGTACAATTTTGATTTGACCATGTATAAACATACACTGATTTGTATTTTTTACATCGTCTAAGTTTAAGTTAGTTTGTGTCGAAACTTATAGACTTTCTCAGTTGTAGTTTCTTAGTCGATGATACAATAAATCCAAATATGCTAACGTGAGTAGGCTGCGAAACGGTTCACCGAACTTTACCGTGTATAATTTACCACTTACTAGCTTTTGCATTCGTTCAACGCGATGTTACAGTTTTGAATTTTACGAGTATGTTATCAAATTTAAAAGCTTCAGAAATATGCCAATAATTGACATGTGGTTCGCTGGTCTTTTGTTTCTTTTAGGGATAAGTTAGGCGATGTTTGTATTGCGCAATTTCCTTTCCAAATATGATACCTAATCACTAATAGCGGATAATTTCGACATAAGTGTAAAGTGGCACTTATCTAAGTGCTTACTATATATAACCTATGTGACGAATGAATCAGTTACCTTTGCAGCGAAGATGTTCAACATTTTTAAATTTGATCAAATAAGATTAGCTTTCTTTATGCGAGTTTATGTGAAACTGGCCAGCATGTTATGACAAACGTACGATTCCTACTGTAGATCGCTTATTACAGAGATGATATTCATTGTCGAGGCGGCATCCTGTTGTTGCATTGAATGTAAATTACGATACGTGTTTTATGTTATACCTAATATGAGCCATTAACCACGCATATCGCTTTATCTTGTCAATGCCGTTTTATCTAATTGCTAAAATGTCCGGAACTGCGGAGAACACCAGAGGTAACGATTCAGTCAAATCACCAGATAACCAGATACACAATATTCAAAACACCGATCGGTAGGTGTTATCTACTCGTAGAACTACTCGGTAACAAGTTTCAAATGTCTGCTTTCTACAGAAATGGAAGCGTCCGTTCACATAATCAAATACACACTTGAGTCACCATAAAAAAACTTTTCCCAAACATTTGGCATTACCACGAGAGTATGCTAATGTGAGTCGAAGATAGTATGTGCCCGGTTTTTTAATTAAGGTCGCTGAGGGGAAGTCGTATCGAATGTTACAAAAGGGTATATGTAAGCATAGGCGTAAGCGTGATCTGAGCTGTGAGCGGAAGGAAGACATTGAGACAGTCCAAACGAAGCATCAATTTTTTTTAAACTATTATTATAGTTAAAGTGGATCGCACTTGACCACTGATGTTAAGCGACGATGCGATCTACGATGGAGCGTGCTTACCTAGAAGAAACCGATTCACTCTCAATTTGTAGACGCTAAGATTGTAACTACTGTAACTATCTAATTCAATGTCCTTTGAGATGCGTTTACAATGTGCCTAATATGACACTCGAATAAAGGTCACTGCCAATAAAGGCAGAGTGGCTTACATCAACGGTACGTCAACCCGGATAAAGGAGCGCCTTGAGACCACGGGCAGGTGCGATTCGAAGCGGCAGTTGTGTAAAGATAATCTCTCCTACTTACATACTTTTCGGAGATTAGCTATCTTTGCACGATTGCCGAGTTAGATGTGGAAAATAAAAACATAACATTGAAAAGTTCACAATAAGCAACTTAAAATTGTAGTAATGTTACAACTAAAAACGGTGTATCCTAGAAGGATAAACTTGCGTACAAAAGTAGAAATTTGGAAACAGAACTTAAGTAATTTTAGCAACCCCTTATTTTTGTTTCGTTCCATTCTGATTGTATTTTATACTTTGCGCAAACGTGAGGTTTGAACCATTTTTACAATGAGTTTATTCTCTATAACAAGGAAAGTAAAATGGTATTCAGTGTTTCTATACTAAAACATCCTCTGTAGTGAATGACCTCTTTAGGGTAAAATAAAGGACAAAAATATCCAGTACATAGATAAGCCATAAGTCCACATTCCACAGTCAGCTATCTCGTCTCCACATATCAACTTTTTGTTCTTAGAACTAAATTCACTTAAACAACGACATTTGTTTTTTCAAAACTTTGTGTATGCGTTGCGTTTTAAGTAGCCTCTCACTAGTTGGCTAGCCTATTGGTTTAGTTGTTGGCAGCTATACCCGTTATTTTTTTTGTATTAGTATTTTTTTAACAGGCTATGTATACAACATAGCACATTGTTACTGTGCAATAACTTTACTCTTAAACTCAATATTAAAAAATCTGTGACCAGTTGAAATTTACAAAAGGCCTGCCTAAAAGTATGGTCAATTGGTCATGTTTGTAAACAAAACACTACGACGTCATTATCAATGAATAAAACCGGCCAAGTGCGAGTGGGACTCCCGCACGAAGGGTTCTGTACCATTAGCAAATAAACGGCGAAAACCTCTTTGGCTTTATTCGGAATTACTTAGACATCGCAATTTCCGCGGACAGGCAAAAAGTTTCTTCAAAATTTTGGTTTTTACCTCATGATTCTGACGATGAATTCGATATCGTGTTTCATTTTTACTAGTGGCACCATCTAGTTGAGTGCTAGTTGAGTTGCTGGAGACAGACTAATCGACGAATCGATCGAAACGGTAAATAAAAAAATGTAATTTAAAAACTCAAAAACCCGACTGCGTTAAAAGTGAACCAAACTACGTACTCGCATACTAAAAAAAACTGAAAAGAATAAAACAAGCATTTAGATTTCTGGTGGTCTAGAACTCTATAATATGTTATTGTATTAATACTATTGAAATAAATACAATGTTTTCTAATAAAATAACATTACAACTGAAGAGTCGGGATCCATTATTATTCGACATACAATGTAATTGTTCAATGGATCCCGACTGTTCAGTTGTAATGTTCTTTTATTAGAAAATATTGTATAATATTTCAATAGTTTTAATACAATAACATATTATAGAGTTCTAGACCACCAGAAATCTAAATGCTTGTTTTATTCTTTTCAGTTTTTTTTAGTATGCGAGTACGTAGTTTGGTTCACTTTTTACGCAGTCGGGTTTTTGAGTTTTTAAATTACATTTTTTTATTTTATACTTTTTAGTTATGAACAATGTTGTGAATGTTAATATGCTCAACATAATAATATGCATATTTTGGTTGTTGACCAAATGTCTTCGTTTCTACTGATATAATATGTAGGATTTTCTACTGCATGTAATTCATATTTATAGTTTTGTGTTGGTATAGGTTTTCGATTGACTTTGAGTACCTACTAAATCGTTTGAAGTTGGAGATGGGCGACCGAGGCGGAGCAATCCGAGAGCGGTTCCGTGTTCCCATTATCAGCGGCAGAGTTGAAACCCCATGGAGGTTTATTAGGAGATAGGGGCACCATATCCATACATAATATAGAGTGCAACATAACCCGGCTGTGTCTCCCGCGCTTCTACCGCCTAACGAAAAACGCTTTGACGCTTTGACATGCTGTCTCTTTTCTTCTCGCTTGAAATGAAAGAGACGGCAATGTCAAAGCGTCAAAGCGTTTTTCGTTAGGCGGTAGACCCTGCCCCGGGCGGGGCAGTAAATACATTTCCTGCACGTACGAAAAAAAGGTAGTCCAATATACCTACTAACATAGATCGTAGAACCCAAAATGGGCCCCATCCCAAACTTCACGGCGCACGCAATCATGTCAACGTTGGGAAGAGTGAGCTCACTCTAGGCGGTAGACACTGCCCCGGGCGGGGCAGTTAATACATTTCCTGCACGTACGAAAAAAAGGTACCTAGTCCAATATACCTACTAGCATAGATCGTAGAACCCAAGATGGGCCCCATCCCAAACTTCACGGCGCACGGTCAACGTTGGGAAGAGTGAGCTCACTCTTTCCGTTCTAGTCGGTTGCAGGACGCGGTGTACGCCGGACGTTTTTACCTATCATTATTCGGTGTCAACAACCAAAATAAGTAGAACCACAGCAAATATCGCCGCTAGCGATTATAGGGGTCAAGTAGATTGGTTGTTTGTAAACCACTTACGTTACAAACAGAGACGCAGTTTATTACCAATTTCAAGGTGCTCAGGGCACATCTATTGATTTATATCGATGCCTACTAGATACATTAGTATATAATGTCCATCCACATTCACACGCACAGTTAGTTATACGAAGTTTTCTGCTACCTAAAAACCTATAAATGTGAGAATGGTTGTTACTCAAATTTAAATCGATATACATCCTAAACGGTCAGTCAAATCGAAAAACATTGAGAGAAAGCTAAACATTATTTTTAAATACCTATTCAACGATACTCCTCTTGACATATTTTGGTGATTTTCATTTTTTTTATTTGGACAATATGGCGTCCTGAATCCGCCATATTGGACTTACACGAATGTCATGTCTTTAGTGTCACTCGCCAGATTAAGAGAAATCGATTGACGTGTGAATCATAAAAATCGGCCCAGGCGTTTGGTCTGTATAGTGCTTCAAAGGAACATACAAACATACATACATACATACATAGACTGTTAAACACATTACCACTCCTTTGCGTCGCGCAGTCGGGTAAAAACAAGTTTGTTGTTTGGGAGTCCTTAAATAATATTTTAATTTTATTTTTAGTATTTGTTGTTATAGCGTACCATCAATCCAATACCTCTTCTAATCCATTATTTCGCAATGCCGTACAAAAATCATCCGACAAGGAGAAATGATAGAGGATTGCAACCCCCCCCCTCTTCAATTGCACTCAGTTGGACAGCTTACAAGTGACGGCATAGTGCTGAATCTTATTACTTTATACCCTTCTATCATCCTTCATAGGTCTCCTGGTGGTTCATTTGACCCGTAAATTTTGTTCACGGGCCTGTAGTCTACTGGCACCTCACTTCGTTTTCTTGTGCAGTACCCGATTCACCAAACTGCGTTTTATTCCAAAAAAAAAAATCACTATACCTGTAACGTTTCGCTAGTATTTCTACCACACACTATCGTCAACTAACACTGGCCGCAATCGACACGTAACTAAAGAAATAAATGAAAGTGATTATTACATTTGTTTTTAAGTAACTTGAGGGTAGGCGGGAGTCACGGTTGGGACAACTACTACTATTGGACTAACA
This sequence comes from Ectropis crepuscularia, assembly GCA_963693475.1. Taxonomy (NCBI): domain Eukaryota; kingdom Metazoa; phylum Arthropoda; class Insecta; order Lepidoptera; family Geometridae; genus Ectropis; species Ectropis crepuscularia. The sequence continues at coordinate 10,372,817 of OY856345.1, forward strand.
TGTAAATACTACGATACGATACTACATAACTCATGCGTGTCAGTAACCATAAATTTAATAATTTCCGTGAAAAGCTTTCAGCTTTTCTTCTTCTTTCAGCTTGTTGTGTTCAGTGACGGCAATAGATAACGCTGTTAAATATTGCTAATACAAAAAAATAACGGTGTATTAGCTCCCTTCACAACTCACAAGCTTTGTTTAGTTTGAAGCTAGACGATGCTGTGTGAGATTTGTTCACCAATATTAATATATAATTATTTTTCTCTCAAAAAACGAAACAACCAACCCCGTTTTAAAAAATAAACTCACACAGTTCACAATGTAAAAAAAAAACAATACATTCTATTTTTTTTTACTTTTGCTGTAAATACCGTTCCACCGATTTCGATCAAATTTATACGGGACCATTCGTGAAGTCTACTCATTCGAATAAAACAAAATCAAAATCGGTCTACCCAGACGCGAATGTAATTAGGTAGGTAGCAAATATAAAACAAACAGTTGAATTGAGAACCTCTTGAGCAGAGGTCGAATGACCTAAGTGAAGAATTTGAAGTCGATTAAAAACAGAAAACTATGCAACTTACTTATAACTCTCTCCAGCTCCGGCACCGTGTCTTGTAAGGAATGTAGCGCTGACTCGTGATAGGCTCTCTGTAGCTTAACGTATTGCAGTAGCGTGTGAGCGAGTTGAGCTTCTTTGGCGACTAGAGCGAACATATCGGCGGCCAGGGCGTCCCTGGCAGACTCCACCTTGTTTCCCGCGTCTTCCAACTCCTCACGGGCGGCTGACACTTTCGTAGGATTCTCTTCTTTCTGACGTACTAAATGCTAGAAAGAATGATTATGTTGAATTTACGACTGTTACACGAAAACCACATACAAACACCCATTATTATAGGTAGTCTTCAAAAATTTTAAGTCCGTTCTGAAATTTGAGAAATGGACGAAATTCTATAGGTATGTTATTTTAACGACACAAAAAATTAAACATGTTTGTATTTTTTATATTAATGTTATTATTAATTTATTGTTTCATTTAGTTTCGTTTCAAGTTACATTCTAGGCCTTTTTTCAAATATCAAAACGGGCCTTTTATTTTTTGAGAACTATAGATGTGCCACAGCTGGGACTCAGATCTAATATTATCTATTCTATAACCTTATCTCGCAAGGAGTAGTTGGAAAAATGCTGAGAGGTGCAGGTGGGATTCGAACCGACGACTTCAAGATTGTGATTCCCAATTTCCAGACACTAGACCGCAATGGCTTCACGAAGAAAACTATCAAACTATTGTCTTATCATGTTACTAGTTAGTAGCATATCGGGGTCATCATCATCAACAGCCCACTAAACGTTCTCACTGCTGGGACTCGGGGCCTTCTCTCGCAAGGAGAGAGTTAAGGCCATAATCCGCCACGCTAGCCCAGTGCGGGTTGGTTTTTTTTTTTTTTTTTTTTTTTAACTTCTATAGGTTTACACTTGACCGCCATCTCGCCTGATGTTAAGCGACGATGCGGTCTACGATGGAGCGTGTTTACCTAGGTAAAACCGATTCACTCTCGATTTGAAGACACAAAGATTGTAACCATCGGGGAAAACCCACTCAGGCAACGTATTCCACAGCTTAGACGTTCTTATCACAAAAGTAGAGTCGAATCTCTTCGTTCGTGTCTTTGGAACATCAACCATGAAACGATGTCGCTTTTTCGAGCTACGAGCATTCCGATAGAAAAAAGGACAAGGTGGTATCAGATCATGCAAATCAGTTGCACACTCTCCGAAGTGTATCCGATAAAAAACCGATAGGCTGGCAATTTTTCGGCGATGTTCAAGACTTTGAAGTCTTTTTCGCACAAGAGTGTCGTTGCCTATGAGCCTTTTGGCACGTCTCTCGATCGATTCCAGAGCCTCCAGCTGATACTTAGCCGATCCATCCCAAAGATGCGAACAGTACTCCATACAGGAGCGAATCTGTGCTTGATATAGTGTAAGCAACTGTTCAGACTTGAAGTACCTTCGCACCTTTGAGAGGACACCAAGTTTTTTGGCAGCAAGTTTAGCCTTGGACTCGATAAACGAGCCAAAGTTGAGCGTAGAGGTCAAAGTAACGCCCAAAAGTTCAAGACGGTCAGAGATCGGCACGGATACACCTCTAAAAGTTGGAGTCAGTTGGAAAGGACTCCTTTTAGCGGAGAACAGACACGCCTGCGTCTTACTCTCGTTGAACTTGACCAGATTGGCATCGCCCCATTTGGACACCACATCAAGGGTCAAGCCCAAACGCTCGATCAGACTCTCTCTCAGTACCTGAGTTTGCTGCCCAGTGGCTCTCGCGCTAGATATGTAACTCTCTACAACGGTGCTATCATCTGCGTACCCATAGATACCGGGCTTCAACAGATCGTTGATATGTAGCAGGAAGAGCGTCGCAGAGAGTACCGACCCTTGTGGGACTCCGGCATTGATACCCATTTGACCCGACGAGCAACCATCAATAACGACTCGTATGGATCGATCCCTCAAGAAGTCCGATATCCAAGCAATGAACCCAGAAGACAAACCATAACTAGAAAGCTTGCTTATAAGGCCATCATGCCAAACCCTGTCGAAAGCCTTCGAGATATCCAGGGAGACTGCAAGTGCTTCCCCGTGTTTCTCAATAGCTTCACTCCAGATGTGAGTGACGTACGCTAGAATATCCCCGGTGGACCGGTTTCGGCGAAACCCGTATTGCTGGTCACTGAGGAGGTCGTTCGATTCTAGGTACGTCAGGAGCCTGTGGTTTAAGACACGTTCCATAGTCTTGCAGAGTATGGACGTGACTGAGATGGGCCTGTAGTTGACAGGGTCAGCACGACTACCTTTTTTGGGCACAGGTTGCACATTGGCAAGCTTCCAAGACTTCGGTACTAGCCCAGTTTGAAGAGAGAGTCTAAATAGGCGTGTCAATATCGGTGACAACTCAGGCGCACAAGCCTTCAATACTAGAGTGGATGACACAAGACTTCGAAAGATTCTAGGTACATGTCGGTTTCCTCACGATGTTTTCCTTTACCGTTTTAAGTTAGCGGCATTACGCACATGACTTCGAAAAGACAGTGGTGCGTGTGGGGTTTGAACCCGGGGTCTCCAGATCGGCAGGCGCCGTTCTCCCGACTAGACCATCCGTAACCGCATATCGGGGTATCCCTCGCGTATTTCTCGATACCAGGATTACTTTTCCAGGATAAAATGTATCCTGTATGTTTTTCCAGACTATTATCTATCTATCTATCTATCTCCCAAATTTCATTCATATCCTTTCCGTAGTTTTTGCTCGAAAGAGTAATAAATATGTATATTTGCCCAGACATTTTTACATTTCTAATTTTAGTATGATGTTTTGCGTAAAAGTTGTTTGTTTGCACGAGAGCGAAACAGTTGTTTGAGGATTTGACGCTTTGCGTACGATTTAAGGCCGATTTACATCAGACGAGCGAATGCTCATTCTATCCCCACTGTATCAAATTCATTTGGTGTAAACATACGTAGAGCATTCTTTCGTTGTTTTGTTTGCGTTCGCAAAGATTCTATGGAATATATAATATGGAAAACGCTAAGAACGATCTTTCGTTTACACTAAAAGATCGAAAAAGAATGCTCTTGTTCCAGCTCTAGCTCTATGTTCGTTCAGTTTAAATCGGCCTTAAGGAGAATCACTCACGTGCTCTTAGTTGATGGTCAATATTTTTTTTATGTTATAATAGGCGATCTACATGCTACATGCTGCGACAATTAAGCACGACGCGAAGCTTTTCCCTGGCGCTCTTAGCGGATCAGAAAGCATGAGACAACTACCTTAGTGGTCCACGGTTTTATGTCCGCGAGTTTGGATCAGGGATTACATATTTCTGGCTAGCTTTAACACACGACTTCGTCCGCGTGAAATAAAAAATAATTCAATGGGTAACTAAGAGTATGTCACTAACCAACATCCCGCTAATAATATTATAAGCCCGGGAGTTTGTAGGTATGGATGGAAGGATGTTTGTTACTCTTCCACGTTAAAACTATTGAAAGGATCAGGCTGAAATTTGGAACATAGATAGATTATAGTCTGGAAGAATACATAGGCTACTTTTTATCCAAAAAAACCACGGGGTTGGGAACAACGCGGGTAAAACGCCGCGGGACACTACTTGTCTAATATATTAAATTACAGGGCTTAGAGATATAACAACTTAGATCTCTGGGTGACGAGCGCAGTGCGGTGCTAGGTAATGATTTTGGCTCTTCATGTTCCAATAGCTGCGTGTCACTGTGCTGTTATGTGGCAGGCATGTTGCTTACCATCAGGCACATGTCCTGCTCGTCTCGTCACTCTTTATTAAAAAAAAAAAAATGATTAATCAAAATCGGTTTTGGGTTAAGACGTGCAAGCCTGGCTAATGTGGGCCTCAATACGGTGTTTGACAATGTTTAAAATATAGCATAATTTATGATCATCCTATCAGATAACACATTAAATAAACATATTTCACTCTATTTTGGAATATATACTGTGTATCTTTTGTATGATACGCCAATGAAAATTTGACAAATACTGAATTATAATCTGCGACGTAAACGCTGTTTCTAGTCACGTGACGCGCGTGACGTCACCTGCCAGTAAATATTCAATCTACAGCAAACGGTTTCTTTGAGAACACTGATTTGTTTACTGGCGTGTGACGTCACGTGCGTCACGTGACCAGAAACAGCGTTTTTGGCGGGGGTTTTGAACTTTTTACTTTAAACATTTATTTTTAATGGTAAAACAGTGAATCTTGCGGAAATATTCATGTAGTATGGTATATTGTGTAATCAAAAATCATTTAAACGGTTTTACAAATTTAGTCAAATACCGTATACAAACTTTCATACCCTAAACTTTCGTATTATTCTTAAAAAGTTGGAATTTTAAAAATCACCAGATTAAACATTTATTTCCTTCACATCAAGTTTCTAGATACAGAATTTCATGGTTTTATTTTCAACAATGAAGAATTTCCATTTAAACTATCTATTTATATGTACAGCAAGGCACATATTGGTGGGATGCAAGGTGCTCTTTAATAGGGGTCATTACTCACAGCGCCATGACAGAGTACTTGAAATCATACGTGAAGCCATAAGCCTTTCGGTAGCTAGAGCCCAAAAGGGATTGACGACAAACAAAAGACAAATTAACTTTGTAAACGAGGACTCAACTTCAAACTCCAAGAACAAGCCTTACTCAATCCTGGGTTCAGCACCTGATTGGACTATTTTAATGGACACGTATGAAAAGCACTATAAAATCCCAGAGGATGTCGTCATCCAGACCGGATATTTTCCTTTTTCTAGAGCTATGCGCATAGTCCTTGTAGAACTTACCGTTCCGTGGGAAACTAATATATATAAAGACCACGCGATGAAACAAAATAAGTATTACTTACGACCTTCAAACCGAATTAACAAAAAATGGTATATGTAGTTAATTTATACGCTTTAGAAGTAGGAGCATGAGGTATACCAGCAAAATCTCTCTATAACCTGCTTAAAGACCTTGGGTTGTACACACAGAAATCTAAATAATAAGGTACTAGAAGTCGCATGACCGCGTGACATTGTCGCCGCACAGGTGACTTGTAGGCCACCAGTGCTCGAGTTGTAGTTTAGTCTTCTTCGAACCGGCTGGCGTGAATCATCTTTAAAACTTGTGATATGCAGCATAAACAACTGTGGAAGTTCTTCCACAACTTGCAATTATACCAATAATGAGATTATATTTCACTGATAGGTATTTTATTATATTTAAATAGTATTTTTTACTAAAATAAACGGAGCCCAATGATTCACTATGATAATTATTCATTTTTGGTGTTATCGTCGTTATGCATACCATTGCTGCGTACACTAATTAACATCTAGAGTGGTACAAGCATAAACAGCAATGTAATGTAAAATTAAAGAAATCGTCATAACCTCTAATCTTCCATGGTACAACCGCAGGTAGCGATCGTGAGCTAGTGCTGTGACGTCTCAATTTTACTTGGCCAAAAATAAACGATGAAAATTGTATTTTAAATTTTACCTTTTTTATCGATAAATTATCATAAAATATCGATAAAAAATTGTACACAGTTAACACCCATACGTAAAATCTTTTAATTCGCGGTAAACATTACTTCATAATTCATACATTATTAACAAAAGTATATACATACTAGCTATAACGCGCGATTGTTCATCCGTGCAAAATAAATCAGGTAACAGAGGCAGTATTTAGCTATTGTAAGCATTTATTTTTAAGACTTTATTAGTTTTCATACAAAATCAGCGAACAACACGGAAGGGAGTAGGCATACACAGTGTCAACCGCTGTCAAAGTGCAAGTCCGCGGAGTTTGATAATATACCGTGGCGTGGAATACACTGAGGGCGGGGCTAGATTTGGGAATGGTGCTTTATTTTTTATGTGTTAGTGATTTGGCTGCGTGAGTATGGTCGGCAATGGATCGGTACAGGTATGTTTTGTATGTAATATTGCGGCTTTGCGCTAGTGTGCAACTTTCCCCTCCCGCAAGAAATGACAAAGATTTGCACAATATTTTTTAGCTAAGGCTACTTCCCTTCCGTGCTTGCGCGGAAGATCGAGTTGCTGGATGTACAAAATATACAACAACCTTTGTTCTTCAACTATACCTAATCCCATATGGTGTCAGAATTACATAGTTCAGTTTTCGAAACAATAGTATACCCCGTGTGACTCACTTATTTTATAAGTATATTGACTTTGTTGTAGTGTAATACACCTAATTAATGAAATCAATAATAACCTTTATCGAATGTTAAAATTGGACCGTACTTTGAAATATCGATATGTTTTAATTTTTGTCAAGCACTAGCGTAAATGTGAAAAATTGTTTATTTTTCAATGTATTAGTAGGTTCACTGATAAGCATTTATGGATGTGTGTGGTGCAATCACAGACCTAGTTTGTTAATGTGCACCTGTTCGTGTGTGTGTGAATTTGTATTGGAATAGTACGCGCATGTAGTAGTGACCACGGGGGTAGGGGAAATGTGGCGACAAGCGTTTTGCAAGCAATTCGAGAGTTATGCCATTTCTATTACCTTATTATTTAGATTTCTGTGGTTGTACAGAAGTGCAGTAAGTTCTATAATAGAACGAGTATCTAAAGCTGCACTAGTAGGATCATATCAGATTTGGCTGGGCAGGGAGAGAAATACGAGTAGTGAAGGTGAGTGTTGACGTACGTCACAAAGGGGCCCCTTTTAAACCCACGCCCGAGTCACAAGTCTTGGGGTCTACTCGAGATTTCTCTCTCTGCCACACGATGGACCCGGCACCCGCACGGTGAATCCATGGAATGCTAAGAAGTTTGTCTCTGGGTGTAATGCTATATGGTGCAAATCATTGTATGGAATACATGCTAAGATTGCTAAACCAACCAAAGCCTAGTAATTTTGACGCTTTGTCATTAAATCTAGTGACGTTACATGGAGTTTAAACTGTACTTTTTTTTTCCTCTGAATAAAATTGGGTCAAAGTTTTAGTGCCTGTTACAATACAATGTTGCTTTTTCACAGTATTCCATTTAGTGGTTCAGGTGATTTAAATAACATTTGCTTTATTTATTCCAACCCCTATTAACAGTAGGGCTATCTAACAATTTTTTTTGTCCTACAGATAATACCTCTAATAATAAAACTCTTTAGTAGCTTGTTACTAACAATATCAAATTTGACTCCAAAGATAAAAGTTGTTGCCGCTACAAAGTAGCATGTCTTTTGATTAATGCGTGTATAAATAACATACAATTTAAATAAGAAAGCAAATATTATCACATATATCCGCTGAAGCTGATACCTTGATTCCACAGTTTAAGATTAAATTGTGGACATTAGTCATGCCCAACAAACTTGGTGTTTTGTTAGATAAATATAGATATCGGGAAATATTGATAAGGTTTACTCACATGATATCGACTAGCTGCTGATTCTCTTTCACTAATAAGTCTACTAAGTTGTTTTTTCGCTTTCATGATGGCCGGAAGGTCTTGCTCATATATCACTGTTAACGGAGCACACACTAATTGTTCCACTTTTACTTCATGTTCTGCTATTTCATTTGCTAGCGACTTTTCTGTCTTACCTAAAACAAATTATTAATGCTTTAAACTAGTAATCAAATAAATGTTCCTAAAATGCTGCATTTAAATCAAACAACAATGGCAGTAGTGCACAATCATGGGTTACACATAAAAAGTATATCAAGACAAAAGTTAAGCACTTTTATTTGTATTATTGAACCTACAGTTTTTATGTTTTCTACTAGGTAAGAATGATCAGCATATAGAATAAAAAAGTACTAACCACATTCATGCAAAATATACTTAAGAATACTATCATCATCATCAAAATTGCTCGCTTCACACATGGCCAATCCAAGCAGGTATTCAGGCAATTTCTTCAGTCTCTTTTCTCGAGCAGCAGGGTCTTGGCCCTGTGTATTTCCCGATCCTGTGGATAAACGCTTGCTGACCAGTTGAAGAGCATTTCGGAGTTGTTCCACCTTCTTATCTGCAGTCTGAAGTTCATCAGTCAATGCTTCTCCTTTTCCAGACCTACAAATGTAAACATGTTTCATAGTCTGTTTATTTTGTCATTAAAATTATACATTCCACAATAGCTTCAAAGTTTATTGCACCAGCGGCTAAGTACTAAGAATAAATACTGAACTGCCTGAGCATACATGGGTACAGAGTTGTTATCAGATAAAAGTAGTGGTACCTTGAGAACGTCTGGTCAGCGAGCTGTTTCACCCTATAGAACTGTTTCTTCATCTTGCTTAATTGCTTTCGTTAAACTTATTTATACGCCACAAGGTCATTGGACTCAATAGTAAAATAATAAAAATGACCTAACAAGATATTCAGACTAATGTCAGTACGCGAGTGAGATCATTCTCACAGCGACATGATGCACAAAACAACATACAACAACACACAGATTTACTAGATAAGGCACTACATTTCCTGCTTTAGAACGCAGTTATATGCATTAGAGTTTGTAATTAACAGTGTTATAATGCTACGAAATCGAACTTGAATTTCAATGAATCCGAAAAATAAAATAAATCAACTATAGAGCTATAGACATTAAACAGTAAGCTTTATTTTTTTTCCACAGATAAGCGAAATATATGTTTTTTAAGTGCTTCATTCCAGTTATTGTGGTGATAAAGGCAGAAAGGTAGCAGATTGCACATGATTTCGCTGCAGCGAAATACAACGTGTGTTCGTGCAGCGACAACGGCTGCTTGGTAATACCGTATCTCTCTACCTGGTCTGTGGTAATACCGAAGGAAGTACCGAATCTCAGACAAATTATGGCTATAAAGTTCAACAGCGATTCACAAAAAAAAATTGGCAGTCATAGGAACTGCCGATAGAAGTGAAAACTTGTGACTCAAATGTTTTCTCTTTTAATTGAATTGTCTAATTTATTTATCACCTTGTCAGAATACAAATTATTTGTTAAACCATTGTAGGTCTATATACATTCGCATAATTTTAACACCGCCAGCTAAATCGATGGTTGCGCCATCTAGTTTTATATCAACGTAATTATACAGAATATTGCAACTCTTTACTGTTTCTGTACTGCCCTGGTACTGGTACCTAGGGGCAAACGCAACTATTTTATATTTCTGTTGTCCTGGTATGGGGAGATAAACGCTAGGCTGTTGGAGGTAGGTAATCGAAACTCTTTACTGTTTCTGTTACCCTGGTACCTACCTGGCCGTTTTTACCAAGTTTACCCGAAAATTTCATATCCGATCCGATCCGATCCATTATCATATCCAAGCGTGACGATTGATGAATCCATTTCACAGCCCACGAAAATTCTGTCTATAGCGCGCCTAAAGAAGTTTTCACTTCAAAAAATCTAAACATCTTCTACGCGTTGAGGACTTTTCGGACGCCCAAAATTATGGAACTCAACTTCAACTTCAATTCTTGGTTAAAGGCTATTAGTGATTAGCCTCACACGTCACGGAGAAAACATGAAACTCGCGTCTTCGTCACCAGACCTGACGTTTGCCGAAAACATTTTGAAGTGAATGAAAACTTCGTTTGACGCGACACAGATAGATTTTTCGTGGGTTGTGAATTGAATTGTAGCGTCGCGCTTGGGAATGACAATAAATCTTCGGGTAAACTCGGGACCATGGCCATTGGGCATGCTGACGCATTTCTAAATGGCCATTCATGGCCACGCCCTCCAGTTTCACCCGTGTAGTTTCTAAAGTGAGCCAACAAATTCTGAGCCATAAGTTTTCACTTCTATCGGCAGTTCCTACGACACCCAATTTTTTATTCCGAAAAAATTAGTGTGTATGCACAGTATCTCTCTACTTAGTCTGTGGTATGCACGTATAAAAAGAAAACTACTTTTGGTGCACCCCAAACAATTTTTTTGAAGTAAAAACTTCTTTTGGCGTACTTCCCACACAGATGTTTCGTGGGCTGTGAGTTGAGTTTAAGCGTCACTCTCGTGAATGAAAGAAATCCTCGGGTGAACTCGGGACTCGGGACCATGGCCATTTAGAAATGCGTTATATTACACATTTACACAAACATCTAACCATGGCCAAGTCCAGATGGCCATCATTAGAAAACTTATTTAGATGACAATGCTTTGAAGATTTATTCCAGACTAGCAGCCCCCTCCAGTTTCACCGGCATAGTTCCCAAAGTGTGCTATCAAATTCAGAGTTATAAGTTTTCACTTCTATGGGCAGTTCCTTTTGACTGCCCATTTTATTCTGTAAGTGAGCATGATGTTCACTGAACTCTGAGGTGAACGGTTCGCCCGAAAAGTGCTCAACTGGCATAATATGTACCCAGTGCCTGATTAAGAGTACGAAAAGTCCGATAGAAAAAAAGCAAGGTGGTTTTGATTAGATCATGGAGTTCAGTTGCACCACTCTTCGAAGTGTACCTGTTTAAAAACCCAATAAGCTAGCGATTTTGCTGTTATGTTCAAGCTTTTGGTGTCATTGCTTATGAGCCTTTTGGGTACGTCTCTCGATCGATTCCAAGGCGTCAAGCTGGTACTTAGCCGAGCCACTGCAAGGGTGCGAACAGTATTCCGTACAACAATGAATCCCTGCTTGGTACAACATGAGCAACTGTTCAGACTTGAAGTAGGTACCTTCGCACCTTTGAGAGGACACTTAGTTTTTTGGCCGCTAATTTAGTCTTGTGACATGACAGGGTGTTGCCCATAGTCACCAAACTGGGTTGGCGACCGCAGGGGCAGAACTTTTTGTACCGGTGACGCTGCTGCCCATCACCGGCCGAGATTTAAGCTATGCCATTACTATGATGGTTTAACTGGCATCAGTCGGTTCCCCATTTGTGGGTTATATTCCACAAGCAATAGAACGTGGCATCGGTCTCCCAATGCCACATTCTATGCCCGGGCAGGGCGACATCCTAGGGGCACTGACAGTCAAAATGGTCCGAAAGCTCAAAGTCGTTCAGCGAGCTATTTAAAAGACTATGCTCAGGGTTTCTCTGAGGGATTGCATCCGCAATGAAGTAATTCGTCAGAGAACTAAAGTCTCCGACATAGCTCAGTGTATTAGCGAACTTAAGTGGCAATGGGCCGGTCACATCTGTCGTAGACCCGATAACAGTTGAGGTAGACGGATTCCGGAGTGGTGACCGCGAATCGATAAACTTAGTGTAGGACGCCCTGAGACTAGATGGAGTGATGATATTCGAAAGTTGGCTGGTGACGGTTGGAAACGTAAGACCGAGGATCGGGCTGAGTGGCGTATTATGGGAGAGGCCCAGCTGTCCAGCTGGTGCGGCTGTGGACGAACAAAGGCTGATGATGAATTTAGCCTTGTACTCGATGAAAGAGTTAAAGAGGAGCATAGATCTCAAAGTAACGTTCAAAACCTGAGTCAGTAACCGAAACAGATAGGTATACTTCGAAAAGTAAGAGTCACATGAAGTGGACTTCTTTTTAGGCACCGGCTCTCGCGCAAGATATGTGTTTTTTTACGTCGGTGCTGTCATCTGCGTGCCCAAAAATTCAACAGATCATCGGTATACAGCAGAAATAACGTTGCAGAGAGTACCGACCCTTGAGGGACTCTGGCATTGATTGATAATTTGATGCAACACGCAGCAATCAATTACCACTCCAGTGATCCCTCAAAAAGTGCATTGGTGTGAATCCATAAAAGCAGGTGACAAGCCATAAGCATAAAGCTTTTTCTTATAAGGCTATCGTGGCAAACCCTGTCGAAAGCCTTCGAGATATCCCGGGGCTTACCCGTATTTTTCGATAGCCTCACTACAGATATGTGAGTGATGTACGCTAAAATATCCCTGGTAGACCGGTTTCGGTGAAACCCGTATGAAGGATGAAGATCATAGAGGTCGTTAGACTCTGGGTACGTCAGGACGTCAGGAACTTGCGGCTCAGACACGTTCCACAGTGTTGTGGAGTATGGACGTGGCCGATATGGTCGTGTAGGTAATTGGCAGGGTCAGTACGACTACTCGATTACTTGCTCAATTTGCGAGAGAATCTAAACAAGCGCATCAGTATAGGCGACAACTCAGACGCCTTCGCACAAGCCTTCAATAGGTACTAGCAGAAATGCCAACTGGGCAACTCGATTTATTCACATCTAGTTAGCTGTTGCGGCCATTCGCCATGAAATCTCATCTCTCTTTCAACTCATTCAACTGGTCATCTGAAAACTCAAATTTAGGGGCTCTGAAGCCTTTTAGTTCACTACGCATTTAGTTACAGTGTTTTATCTCGGTCTAGTTGAATTGTGTAGAGTAGATGCAATGATGCTAGATGAATAGTGCATGCTAAGACACAATTTCAGCGCGATCCTCGCGATCCTCGCGCCCTAGGCTGCAGCCTAATTAGCCTAAGGGTTAATCAGGCCCTGTATGTACCTAAGTTTTCACTTCAAAAATTCAATAAGCAAACTACATATACCATCAATCACCTACGGTTGGGTATTATTTATATTCTAGAGCTCTTGGCCAAAATAAAATTACGCAACCCTGTGCGATTGCAGGTTGGCTGAAGGCAGAATCGATGATTTAACCATTCATGTTAGTTTTAGTGGAATATTCGCATGTGTCAGTAACCCTTGTAAAAAAAATGGGCAGTCATAAGAACTGGCGATAGAAGTGAAAAATTATAGTAATTCACAATTTGATAACTCACTTTAGGAACTACGAGTGGGTGAAACCGGAGGGCGTGGCCCTGTCAATGGCTATCTAGAAATGCGTCAGCATTGCTGATGGCCATGATCCCGAGTTTTCCCGAATATTTCTTTAATTCACGAGCGTGATGCTTGAGGTCAATTCACAGCCCACGAAAAATCTGTCTATAGTGACAAAAATATAAATAAATATAAATATTGGTGGACAATTCACACACAACACCATCTGACCCCAAACTAAGCAAAGCTTGTATGATGGCAGCCAGATAGCTGATATAATACTTATATAGTTTTAAATACATACTTATTATACATATAAACACCCAGACACAGTGCAAACATTTGAATTCATCACAGAAATATTTGCACTGGGTGGGGATCGAACCCACGACCCTCGGCTTCGCAGGCAGAGCTACTACCCACTAAGCCACGAGGCCAGTCTTCAAAAGATCTTTTCACTTCAATAATGGAATCGAAAATTATATCCCAGGTGTGTAGATGCGTGAGGCGGCAAAGGCATATCGCACATCAATCATGTGTGTCGACTTCTTTAGCTGAGAGCAAAGTCATGTATCTGTCATTTTGAGGGAAATAAGTGACAGTGACAGCTCTTATCTTGTCACTGTTGTTAACATTTTTGCCAATATTAGTTTGTACGCACAGTGGCGTCACTTACTATGGAAAGTGTCGCGTAGTTCTTTATAACTTTTAGTTTTACTATTTCACCGTATGCATTGCCAAAGAATATTGTTGATAGACGTCATCATTTATTTACATTTCAAAACAAAGTTATTCGTACGTGTTCGACCACTTTTGTAGTGAGTGGAGGGAGTTTGAAGAGCTAAATGTATTATCAATGCAAGAGAGCGTAAATATTGCAGTCTTCGGTTACGGACATAAGAATATCGTCGTGTTGTTACGTGGTTCTTGAGTCAGTTCTTCGCTGCCTTAAAATTATTCCGCCTCAACCATGGAGCGAAAATTTCTTAATGTTATCCTTCTCGGATTTGGTTTTATGTTCGTTTTTACTGCTTTTCAAACAATGGGAAACATAGAGGTAAGTGGATTCCAATTTGAAAACTTTTACTTGCATGTCGCGTAGTTCACTGCCCTATAGGGATTTATATGTACCTCTTTTTGAATAGGTTTTTTTTTAATTCCTAGCTCATAATAGGCATTTAATCTCACCATAAATAAATCATGATTAAAACTGAGTTACTTAAGTAATTATTGATTAATTCCTGTGATAAGCATAAAATGTTTGTACAAGTATCAACATTTGTATTGTAAAACAATAATTTAAGTTTATTGTTTTAATTATTTTTATTCTCTATTTATCTACATGCTGCTAACATGTAATCATGGAAATTGCCACATATTTACATTCTGTTTTAATCAAAAGTATTAATACTTATTACTACATAATTCCATATTATTTAGTTTAATAAACACATCCTTTGGACAGTGAACTCTACTATCTTCTACTCATACTCTATGTAACAGTTCTTTGTGTATGGAATTTAAATAATTATTATAGTACAATTTATTGATTACTTGACTATCATTTGTTATCACATGAAAGGACTTAAAAACTGTTCAATGTGCTGTCTGAGTGGATGTTCCCATATGAATTAAATATATTGAGGTGTTTTATTTTTTGATAAATATTAAAATTTTTGATAAAAATTAAATTCATTTATTGTTATGGCTTATGCACTGACACCATATTCAACTACAATTATAAATTTCAAACTTAAAAATATTAATGTAATTTATTTTCAAATTATTTATTAATAAAAGCTTTGCTTACTTTGGTGCTGGTTAAAGCTGTGTGAGAAATATCCAAACAATATTTATTTCTATACAATACATTATGTAATGTATTACATTATTTAATTATAGTCATAAATGTCAGGTCAAATTGTAAAAAATACAATGTCTTTATTAACTGTAGTACTCAATTAATTCTTTCATAGTTTGTGATGATGCATCCGTGTATTTAGAAAAGTCTTAGTGAATTTTTTGGAAAATTTATCTTTCAAACAGAAATGTGTCTCTGAAATGATAGCTAATTTTCCTGAAGTGCTTGTTAGAAATTCCAATTGCACAGGATTAGTTGTTTTTTAAATTTTATAATTTTTAGCTATTTGCAGAAAAAAAGATATCATGTTTGTGCACAAAAATAATAGAGTATGAGTAAGTATGTAAAGTATGTAAAAGGTAGTCTATCACTAATAATAGTGATATCTTCCAATGTAATATGGATTCCAAAACACTGTATGTGTTTTGTTTTGTAACACAATCCTACTAATATTATTAATGTCAATGTATGGATGTTTGGATATTTGGATGTTTGTTGCTCAATCACATCCTAACGTATGAATGGATCAGGCTGAAATTTGGAACACAGATAGAATATAGTCTGGAAGAACACATAGGCTACTTTTTATCCCGGAAAAACAACGGGAACAACGGGAACGGGAACTTTGCACCTTTGGTAACACCGCGGGGCGCTGCTAGTAATACATGAAGTTATGTCAGGTTACTTATTAGGGTTCTTAGTGTTCAATAATTTCACTGGAAGCATTGTCCTTCAATCCAGAACATCAGAGATTTCAACGGGCCATGCAACTTACGTAATAGTGAGTCAACAATAGGTCATTATGATTGTTTCCCACCTAGGAGAAACATAATTCACCTGAATATTTCCCGATCTTGTTAAATTCCAGGGCATTATAAGGCATAATAGCCTAGGCATTATCTATCTATAGACCAAATTTCATTCAAAACCCTTCTATAGTTTTTGAGTGAAAGAGTAACAATCATAACATCCTACATTCTTACAAACTTTCATAGTACAAACAAAGTAGGAGGATTTAGCTGGGCAGGGAGAGAAATAATATGAGTAGTGAAGGTGAGTGTTGATGTATTGAGAATGCTAAGAAGTTCATCTCTTGGTAACATGAATTTAGAAATGCAAAGTGAGTGGTTAACCATAGGTGAGTTTTGTATCCCATTCGCTCTGAAGTGGCGCACCTTGCTATATGACTGGTCTCCTGCCTTATTAAAATTTTATCTAAATACTTTCCAAATGACCCTCCCTGACCAGAGTAACTTGGTAAGGTGGGGAAAAGCCTCTGAAAAATGTAGCTATACTTGTGGTGAGGCCATATGTACAGCAAGGCACATACTGGTGGGACGCAAGGTGCTCCTTAATAGGGGTCATTACTCAGAGCGCCATGACAGAGTACTTGAAATCATATGTGAAGCCATAAGCCTTTCGGTAGCTAGAGCCCAAAAGGGATTGACGACAAACAAAAGACAAATTAGCTTTGTAAAAGAGGGCTCAACATCAAATTCCAAGAACAAGCCTTACTCAATCCTGGGTTCAGCACCTGATTGGACTATTTTAATGGACACATATGAAAAGCACTACACAATCCCAGAGGATGTGGGTGTTTCGTCATCCAGACCGGACATTTTTCTTTTTTCTAGAGCTACGACACACATAGTCCGTGGGAAACTAATATACCTAAAGACCACGCGATGAAACAAAATAAGTATTACGACCTTCAAAACGAATTAACAAAAAATGGCTATGTAGGTAATTTATACGCTGTAGAAGTAGGAGCGAGAGGTATACCAGCAAAATCTCTCTATAACCTGCTGAAAGACCTTGGCTTGTCCAGAAGTGCAGTAAGTTCTATACTAGAACTAGTATCTAAAGCTGCACTAGTAGGATCATATCGGATTTGGCTGGGCAGGGAGAGAAATACGAGTAGTGAAGGTGAGTGTTGACGTTCGTCACAAAGGGGCCCCTTAAACCTACGCCCGAGTCACAAGTCTTGGGGTCTACTCGAGATTTCTCTCTCTGCTACACGATGGACCTGGCACCCGCACGGTGAATCCATGGAATGCTAAGAAGTTCGTCTCAAATTAAAATTAAATTAATGTACTCATGTGGGTTAGATGGTACATATTGTGTGTGAAATGTCCACCAATATTTAGAAATGATTAATTTTACAACTTTGTACAAAAAAAATGTTGCCGGGGGTATATCAAGCAAATTTTTATACCTATGATAGTCTTGTAAATTTCGAAATTAACAGATATCCATTTTTGCATACCTACACAGTTTGTATACACATAATATAGCTGAATGTCCTCTAGTGTCATATCTTAATCGCTTAACATGTGCAGTTATTAAGTGTCACCAAACATTTGCATAAAATAACCCAGTGTCATGCAGATATTTGAACATGAAGACTCCAAAACTTTGCCCAGCACTGCACTGCATTCTTCACTCAGATAATATATCAGATGCTTTATGTCATTGACCTGGACGTCTACTCTCTTTCTACAAAACCGTAATTTCGAAATAAACTCGCCTTTCGACTCGACTCGACTCGACTTTCCAACTCCGATTCTACTTCGATCCGTCGTTTTGTCCGTTTAAATGTTCTAAACCTACTCTAATTAGAGTATGCTTAGAACATTTAAACGTCAAACAATGTTGTATCGGACGAAACGAAGTAGAAAGAGAGCAAGAAAGTCGCGAGTTATTTTTCGAAATTACGTTTTCGTAGAAATAGAGTAGACGTCCTGCTATTTCACGAATCTTTTGTAATCATTTAGTAGAATCGTGAACAAATTTATTTACAATAGCGATCTTGCATAAAGTCCAATAAAACCACTGTAGATTAGAGTTATGACATATCTGGCTTCCACAGTACAAGTTTTGGTCAGTTTGGGCTAGATTATTTTTTTCGTAAGTGTCTGGACGAGCAAGATATTTGTCCGATGGTAAAGCACCACTCCATTACAGCTCAGTGCCACGCATTTGAACAGGTAAAATTCAAATGACTGCCTAGCACTGCATTGCGCTTGTCACGCAGAGATATGACATAATTTATAATATATCCTTACCCTATAAAATGTCTTTCAATAATTATTTATTTATAGATTGACTAGCCGCGCCCCGCGGTTTTACTTTTCTCGCCGCGCCGTTCTGGTTCTCTTCACTTTCCCGTGATAAAAAATGCTATTCCAGACTACAATCTAAATGTGTTCTAAACTTCATTCTGCTAAACTTCTTTCATACGGTCCAATATGATTGAGCAAAAAATATTCAGACTTTCGCTTACCGAATACCTATTTTCTTATCTGTGCATTTTCGAGTAATATTGGTGAAATTACAGTACTACCTACTTGAAACAAATTAGAGATTTCTAAGGCACATTATTTCGTTTTATTTATTTACGGCACGCGAGTTAACAACACGCCCCCAATGACTAGAAAGGACCGCATTCCTTGCGGGGCGATACCAATACGTATCATATCAATAACCTTGGCTAACGGAATAGCTTTTCTGTTCCACAAATGTCAAATCAAGCAAGACAAGGCGTGATATTACGACATCTCTGATGTTAAGGAAAAGGTTGAATGGATTTCGTAATAGAAAACTGTGTTTATTTACTGGGGGCCTATGACTGCTATGACGTAAAACTACTGGTCTAGCCTCCTGTAACGTGCAATCAAATTTAGTATTTTATCAAAGCGTGGCTGTTTCGACCTATTGGGTGACGGCGAGGTTATCGTGTAAACTGTAGTGGTAGGACTCTTGGCCGAGTCCGCCTGGGGAAGTACCATACCTTTGTCAGTTATTCTACCGCCAAGCAGTAAGGTGCAAACATCACTGTGTTCCCGTTTGAAAGGCAATGTTTCCAGAGAAATTACAGGGCATAGAGTTGGATCATCTTATATCTTTGGGTGATGAGCGCAGTGCAGTGCTAGATAATGAAGAGCCCACTTCATATGCCAATAACTGTGTGTCTGCTATTATGAGCAAGCATGTTGCTTACCATAAGGTAGATCTCCTGCTCGTCTTGTCACTCTATACTCTTTACCATAAAAAAAAACCTAAGCACCTTATCTTATATATAAAAGTCTCGTGTCACAGTGTTTGTTTCCTTACTCCTCCGAAACGGCTTTACTGATTTAAACCAAATTTTATATGCATATTCTGTAGGTATGAGAATCGGCTACTAGCTATTTTTCATACCCCTAAGTGACAAGGGTTGTTCACTAAGGCAAAACAACGTTTGCGGGGTCAGCTAGTTTTCATATAAATCAAGATCTGA
Source organism: Ectropis crepuscularia (assembly GCA_963693475.1). Classification (NCBI taxonomy): domain Eukaryota; kingdom Metazoa; phylum Arthropoda; class Insecta; order Lepidoptera; family Geometridae; genus Ectropis; species Ectropis crepuscularia. The sequence goes on from OY856345.1 coordinate 10,392,252, forward strand.
TTGATTTAATAACCAAGTTTTTTTTTAATTTTACCAAAGTAAATAGAGCCAAATAAAAATTGGCAGTCATAGGAACTGCCGATAGAAGTGAAAACTTATAACTAATTTGATAGCTCACTTTGGAAACTACGTGGGTGGAAACGGAGGGCGTGGCCATCTGGATGCTATGGCAATGGGAAATGCTGACGCATTTCTAGATAGCCGTAGATCACCCGATTTTTTTTATAATTCCCGAGAGTGACGCTGGAATTGAATTCACAGCCCACGAAATATCTGTCTGTAGAGCGCTAAAAAAGGTTTTCACTTCAAAAAATAGACGCTTCTGCTACCTCATAAACAGCCCACCTAATGTTCCCACTGCTGGGACTCGGGGCCTTCTCTCGGAGAGAGAGAGTCAAGACCATAATCCACCACACTGGCCCAGTGCGGGTTGGCATGACACATGACTTCGAAAGATTATAGGTACATGTCGGTTTCCTCACGTTGTTTTTTTCAGCTACCTCATCAACATCATAATCAGCCCACATTCGTCCACTGCTGGACATAGGTCTCTCCAATAATACGCCACTCAGGCCGATCCTCGGCTACCTAACTCTAGGTACCTAATGCTTAATTATAGTAGTATGACTCTACATTCTGACTGGGGGTGTGGCTACCACACCTTTGCCAGTTATCCAACTAACTAACCAACCAATGTTTCCTAGATATTATGGAAAACATTGCAGATCAATGACACACCCCTAAAAATACTACGGGACGTATACGAAAGTTATGGTATTTTTGATGTTTTTTTTAAACTATTATAGGTTGATTACACTTGACCGCCATCTCGCCTGCCGTTAAGAGACGACGATGAAGCGTGCTTACCTAGAAGAGACCGATTAACTCTCGATTTGAAGGCACCAAGGTGTTCTAGTTAACTAAAGTAATGGTCTTTATGTCCGTGTTAATTACTTAAAGATAAAATAAATAAGTCACAAATTATGATAACATGTACATATGTTATTGTAGTGCCTACTTAATTTTGATAAATGTCTAGTATAGAGTGACGAGACGAGCAGGACATGTGCCTGATGGTAAGCAACATGCCTGCCAAATAACAGCACACTGACACACAGCTATTGGAACAATAAAAGTCCAAATCATTACGTAGCACTGCATGACTGCACTGCCCTCGTCACCCAGAGATATAAGGTGTTTTATCTTTATGCCCTGCAATTTCACTGGAAACATTGCCCTTCAAACCGGAACACAGTAATGTTAGCACATCACTGCTTGGGGGTAGAATAACTGGCAAAGGTATGATACTTACCCAGAACGGACTCTGCAAAGAGTCCTACCACTACAAATAACTGGCAAAAACCAAAAAACTCATTACTCCATTGTAAGTCTTCTCCCGTCGCTTGTGAATCCATCGTCGTACTTTCCAGTTAAATAGGAAACTATGGATAATCGTAATCGGCTCTTTAAAATTCTAGAACAACGAAAGTGAACCTAAGCACCTCTCAAGTAAAGCGATTTTAGCTCGCTTGCAGATAAATCGTTTTTGTATACGTAGTTATAGTGTTCAGTTGGTCAGTGCCTTATTGGACATGCTCCAACGAATTCACCGACTAGTATGTAAAGTCATGTAGGTATTTCCACGAGTTGTTAAGAAAAGCGGTAATTTATGACTGCTCTATACTAAACTGTCGCAATTGGTGTTTACTGTTCCATGATCGATTAACATGTCTATTTTATAGGTATACTAGCTGACCCCGCAAACGTTGTTTTGCCTTAGTGAACAACCCTTGTCACTTAGGGGTATGAAAAATAGCTAGTAGCCGATTCTCATACCTACAGAATATGCATATAAAATTTGGTTAAAATCAGTAAAGCCGTTTCGGAGGAGTAAGGAAACAAACACTGTGACACGAGAATTTTATATATAAGATTACTTGTAACAAGCTGTTTTTGGTTACTTAGACAGTTAACTTAGCATAAGCTTTCCCACAGCTGGGACTCGGGGCCTACTCCACAGTGAGAGTGTTAATGCCATAGGCGTACTTTGCTAGCCAAGTGTGGGTTGGCGTATGATACGTCCATACAAAGACGTCTTTCTTAAAACATTACAGTTTCATCACGTTTTCCTTAGCGGTTTAAGCCGATGGTAATGACTTAGAACACTGAACAATCAAAAAGAAAATTCTAGTGTCCATGACCAAGAATAAATTAAAGAAAAGAAAATAAAGAAAAAATATAAAACCGAAAATTAAAATCTGTATATAGAGGACAGTTGAATAATAATTAATTAACTGCTGAGACTAATAGAGATTAGAGACTAATAAACTAGAGTAAATTACTTGCAGTATAAAGCTAAGTACTTCACGTTCCTTAAATAACTTAGATATCCGCGAAACGCCATGTTATTGTCAATATAAAACGGATAACAAAAGGAAATAACTTTTGTAGTGGTAGGACTCTTAGCAGAGACTGCCTGGGGAAGTACCACACCTATGTCAGTTATTCTACCGCCAAGCAGTAACGTGCAAACATTACTGTGTTCCGGTTTGAAGGGCAATGTTTCCAGAGAAATTACAGGGCTTAGAGATACAACATCTTAGATCTCTGGGCGACGAGTGCAGTGCAGTGCTAGGCTAGGCTAATAGCTGTATGTCACTGTGCTGTTATGTGGCAGGCATGTTGCTTACCATCAGGTACATGACCTGCACGTCTCGTCACACTTTATTTAAAAAAAAAATACTAACCAACCGATTCGTCGATTAAATAGCACCAAATTCTGTTTTGCACCAGAATAATAATCGACCTATATACCTAATAAGTTACCTCAAAATAATAATCGTTTTTGAAGTAAATTTATAATCGATTTTTATCGAATTTTGTGTAAAGTGATCGGTAATTAATTGAAGTGTTAGACTAATAAACTAGAGTCTAAATCTTAATGTAAATGACTTGCAGTATAACTCTAAGTACTTAAGGCTCCTTAAATAACTTGGATATCCTCGAAACAAACATGCTATTGTCAATAAAAAACGGATAAGAGAAGTAAAGAAACAACACCTATTCGTCGATTTAAAGCACCAAATTCTGTTTGTATTGGCAATGGTGCGCTTACCTCAAAATAATAATCATTTAGTAAAATCGTTTTTTATCGAATTTTGTGTAAAGTGGTCGGATCCGGTTGTCTTTTAGTTTATTAACTTGTTTTCAAGTCTTCATGCAAGTTTCACTCGGCAAACTCTTCGAGAGAAGTGAATACTCTGTCATCCGAAATGCGCCGATGCGCTTATTTTACTTTTACACGCATTATCGATTCGTGTCAGCATCGATTTAACAAGTTTTCGAAACCGATGTTTTTCTGAAAGTTAATATATAATGGAAAACTTAGTACGTTATAGGTAGGTACGTACATCTTTATTATGATCGTGGTATGGTCCTCAATCAGCCAGTCGAAATTTGGGCTTATGAACCACTTTATATGCGGATTAGATGAAGGCAATGTTGACAATATATTTTCAGTTGTTCCTTAAAGCAGTCGGCATCGTAATGCCGCAGTATAAAAATACTACAAGTAGTTCATCGTCTTTGATCTTGGGAGAAACGCCGATAATGTCTAGACACGGGTAGGGTTGTCGCAAACAAAAAAAACGTGGCACTAAACTAAAATTAAAACATACGGAAGACGTCTGCCCTTAGCCGCGCTCCTGCAATACTAACATTGTAATGCAGGCAATGCAGGAGCACGTTTCCCGCGTCTCACTCCGCACGCCCCGCGCGATTGCCCCGTCTAGACGGCTTCGTCGAACGACTGTATGATTTAATAGAACGGCCTCGCATCCCACAGCCGTGATACTCACCCGCCTAACATTGCGGCTCACCTCAGTTGCCTTAGTGCCACGACACCGCGCAACCTACATGGCATCGTCGTTGGCTTGGAGGCAAAGCCTAGACAAGCGACCCCACCTCGGAATTCCTCTTCGCTTCACCGCGGGTAACCAGGCCACGGCTACTGAGCCTGGTCACTGGTCAATGCCTGGGGAAAATTTCGGAGGGGATGTAGTGTACCCTGGGCAACACACAACTACTTAAAAAATAGGCTACTTAATACTTAGGCTACTTTTTATCCCGTTAAAATTAGTGTTTGTTAATTTCCAGAGCCGTAGTCGTCAGCAGATACCTATAAATCTAGAATTAAATGAGGTATTTTCAGAATGTCAAAGACCCGTCTAAAATTTAGTTTTCTCAGTTACGCCACAGTTCAACGTTTCATATTGTTAGAAATTTGATAAACGTCAATGTTACTAATTTGACATATTTCTTCATCCATCTAGCACTCATATCTGTCACTCCAAAAACGCACTTACAATTGAAATATATTATGTAAAGTTCAAAGTGAAATAGTGTTCGCTATGTAATACAACCGTTGAGTGAAATACTTGCATCTTACTAAGGATGGTACCGAGATAATAAGGACACCCACACCCATATCTTTCCTTATATAATATTATTTATTTTGTAAGAAACTGTGTCATTGATAAAAAATACATTAATTATTTTATTTACGATCCTTTTGAATATATGTGACCACGGTACATTGTTATGTGCTATGTTGACATTAACCGGTTTATTCGTAAATTTATTATGCAATCTCGATTGAGATCATCGGCCGAGACGCCGAGATAGATGGACGGTGGTCGGTGGGCAGATTTGCCAATTGTGTAACACCGACGGCGCCGTGGCCGCGCCGGAGGCAGTCACTATAGTTTACTATAGTATAAGTGACTGTTTATCTAGTACACCGATATTATGACTTGTTGCTCATACAGAGTTGTGACCGACTTAATCGAATAACTCTTGTATGTTATGCAGTTTTTAACCGATTTTAAAAAAGGAGGAAGTTCTCAATTCAGTTATATTATGTTTTTTTATTTGTATGTAGGTTTGTAGGTACGTATATGACGCGATAGCTCTGCCATTGGTGGATCGATTTTGATGATTCGTTATTTGTTTTGTAGATCATACTTCAGAGGTGCTCCCATGTACATTTTATTGAAAACAGTGTATCGGTTATTAGAAAATCAACTAAAATCTATAATTAGATTTGCTTAAATCGATGATGTTTTCGTTTACTCCGAAACCTCGCTGTCGCATTGGAACAGTGTGCTTAGTCAAATAGTTTCACAATATATGTGAAATGTTGTCGCGATTCATTTTAAATTAAAGTCGGTGTGTTTTTTAGAAAAAAAAAAAAAATACATTAAATTGGACTATAGAGGCTCTGGACTCTAATCGTATTATCAAAGAATAGACCAAGAAGTCTACATGTGCTGCTTTTTTTGCGCTCTAACGGCTTGACTGATTTATTTGAAATTTGATGTAAAAATAACGCATTTTTACATAAAAAATACCGTACCTTGTGGGATAGTACCATTATACGCGTGATAATCTGATGATCATTTGAGCGAACTCTGTGGTATTGTCATAAAAAATACTCTTATCATTTTTTCCTAACGTGCCCAAAAAGGGATAACTTCAAAAATATGTTAACATTTTATATTGACTATACGTTTAGTTTATGTGGGCTAATTTTGATCAATCCGCCTAGCTGTTAGAAGACACACTCTGATTTCACTTCGTCTTGACCACTCCATCTCAATTTTACTCTATCTCTTTCTCTCATGCGATACCATGTTTTACAATCCATAAAACTGTGCGATACCTAACAGATAATTAGGCGCATCTAATATCTTGTAAAGCAATTTCTAAAGCGTAAAGTTATGATTATTACGGCCGTAGGAAGGTTACGTAAAAGTTACGGATATTGCACGGTTCAAGAACGTCGGTAGCTTCGGCTCTATGCCTTTGTTTCGTAGGAGCGTGGTCTATTGTTATCGTTGGTATGCAATACTCTGAGAAATTGGTATGTTATCCCAGAGAACGTCAAGAATTCGTAAATATAAATATTATCAGTTTTTTTTATAATATAGAATGACGGTACGAGCAAGACGTGACGTGCACCTGGTGGTAAACAACAGCGCAATGCACGTAACTTGAACACGAAGAGTTCAAATCAATACACTGCACTCGTCGGAGATATAAGATGATTAATCTCAATGTTCTGTCATTTCTCTGAAAAACAGTAATGTTTGCACATTGCTACTTCACGGTATAATAATTGGCAAAGGTGTGCTACTTTACCAAGATATTTAGATAGATAAACTCTTTATTGCACTTACATAACAAAGAAAACTACAGAAAAAAACCTTAGAATAAAGTAGCAATTGGCGACCTTATCGCTGAAAGCGATTTCTTCCAGGCAACCGTAGGATGGCAAAAAAAAAAAAAAAAAATGGAAGACGGGGAGTACAATTAGGAAACCCAGTAGACTATGCAAATATTCCTATCATTACAGTAGACTACTGAAAAGCTTGTTTTGCTTTTGAAGGTCCTTCATCCATAAAAGCAATTCGAAGTCGATCAAATGACTCGTCAGGTTTTAAGCCACGTTTGAAATCGTAAAAAATCATAGCACGAAAATGTTCTCGACGCAGATCCATTTTTTAATAAGACAAAAAAAAATTGGCTCTCAAAAAAATGCGAAGGGAAATTTGAAAATCGAACAGATGTATTTTTACTTTTAAATAATCGAAGTTTTCAAAATAATAACAAGGGGCCAGTATCTTATACATAAAAACTTTGTTTCGCAAAACTTTCTGAGTTACCTGGTAGTGGACAGGAAGCCTATATCCAGCAGGTGGTCGATACAGGCAGAAAATGATGATGATGAAATCTACTAATGAAATATCTAATTAACTAGATATTGATTTAAACTTCCCACGTGTTAATTTTTTATCCATAAACCGTTGAAGGTCTTTAGATAGTTAAAATTGTCAAGGTCACTCACTACCTGTGGGAAGAGTGTCTACCGTACTATTATAGCATTAACGGCCTGAACGGATCGGGTTGCGTTTTAGAAAGCAGAACATTGTCTAGAATAGCACATACATATATACATAGCCACCTTTGATAGCGGGAAACTAACGAGAACTATACGGATAAAACTCGGCCTGGCCTCGTGGCTTAGTGGCAGAGCTACTACCCAGCTCTGCCTGCGAAGCCGAGGGTCGTGGGTTCGATTCCCACCCAGTGCAAATATTTGTGTGATGAATTCAAATGTTTGCACTGTGTCTGGGTGTTTCTACGTATAGTAAGTATGTATTTAAAACTATATTAGTATTATATCAGCTATTTGGCCGCCATATCACAAGCTTTGCTTAGTTTGGGGTCAGATGGTGTTGTGTGTGAATTGTCCACCAATATTTATTTATTTATTTATAAAACCGAGCAAACAAATACAATAAATATGTGCTAGATATGATACCTAATTAGTTTGTTATTTTTTATGGTATAGAGTGAGGGGACGAGCAGGGCATGTGCCTGGTGGAAAGCAACACGCCTGCACATAACACACGGTGTCATTGGAACATGTAGAGTTCGAATTATTAGACATAACACTTCGTTGCGCTCGCCACCCACAGATATCAAATGATTTATGATTTATTTCTATGCCCTATAATTTCTCTGGAAACATTGCCCTTCGAACCGGAACTCACTAATGTTTTCAGATGTTTGCTTGACGGTAGAATTACTGGCTATCTGGCAAAGGTGTGGTACTTCCCCAGACCGACTCTGCAAAGAGTTCTACCACTGCACTACAATATAATAATATGATTAGATCTCCCCAACTGTCGTTTCGTAGTGTCTCGGGGCAATCCCGATAAGAAAACTTAATGAATAAGGACAATAACAGAAAATGACGACAGACAATAACTAATTGAGTAACCCTAATCTCTAAGGTTATCCAGTACGCAACACGCAACCTAGCATTGATTAGTGTTTTCATATGCTCACTATTGCCTTAAACCGTTGTGACATTTAACACAACATTTTATCGTCTACATTCGATAAACTCAAGGATTTGTTTGTTTTCGATTTAGGTCATTCAGATCTACCGCTAAGATATAATCCAAGGGCTTGTTTCAATGGCATCTTGATTGTTATCCAGATATTTGGTGAGATAATGGAGACTTCATAAACTACTCAAGGAGAAGTGAAAACGAATAACTCAGAATTGGATAGCTCACCTTGAAAACTACGCGGGTGAAACCGGAGAGCGTGCCCATGGCCATGGCCATCTAGATGATCCGGCTAGATTTCTTTCATTTACGAATGTGACGCTTGAGCTCAATTGACAGCCAACGGAAAATCTGTATGTGGAGCGCCAAAAGAAGTGTTCACTTCTAAAAAATCAGATTAATAAATAAGTAATAAATATCTAACTAACAGAATAATAATATAATATATATATTTAATATAACTAAAATAAATAAATAACAGAAATGACCATACATAAACGTGCGTGACTATAAAATATAGCAGCATATAATGTAAATTCTGCAATGCGAGAGTTTGCTGTATGAATTCACAAAAATATGTAGAAACTACGAACGGTCGTTTTTACTTATTTATTACATTTTTTATTATATATTTCTTGAGCCATTTCAATTGCGTATTAATACAGATAACAAGATACACTTATTGCAAGATCTGTCACATCTCTAGAGATACAATTATCTCCTCATACGAAATCGCACCATCTCATCTAACTTGTAGGCGAAAAGTTTCTGCATAAAGCATATTCATTATTCAACCCACGTTACGATATGCCCATTGCTGGGACTCTATCTCCCAAGGCGAGATTCAATGCCATAATGAATATAGACTCTAAAGTGTAGAGTGACGAGACGAGCAGGTTGACATGACCATGACCATGGCATGACCTGATGGTAAACAATATGCCTACCCATAACAGTTCAGTGACGCACAGCTATTGGAACATAACATAAAGCATAAATAGCCATAAACATGTTCCCATTGCTGGGACTCGGGGCCTTCTATCGCAAAAAGAGAGTCAAGGCCATAGACCACCACGCTGCGCTGGTCTAGTGCGGGTTGGTGGATGACACATGACTTCGAAAGATTCTAGCTACATGTCGGTTTCCTCACGATGTTTTAGTTCACCGTTTTAGGTTAGCGGCATTACGCACATGACTTCGAAAAGACAGTGGTGCGCGTGGTTTTGAACCTGGGGTCTCCGGATCGGCAATCGCCGTTCTCCCGACTAGACCAGCCGTAACTTTTGGCACCTGAAAAGTCCAAAACATTACCTAACACTGCACTGCTCTCGTCACTTAGAGATATAAGATATATAAGATGTTAGATATATAGGATGTTTTATCTCTATGCCCTGTGATTTCACCCGAAAGATTGCCCTTCAAAACTAAACAGCGATGTTTCACGTAACTGCTTGGCGGTAGAATAATTGTCAAAGGTGTGATATTTCCCCAGACGGACTCTGCAAAGAGTCTTACCACTATAAGTTAAGCTTGAGCTAAGGTTCAGGTTGAGGGATGACGCATGTCTACGAAAGATGTCTTTCATGTCATTCCTAGTGCTATTTTCCTTCTCCGTTAAAGCCTGTGGTGGAGGCATGTGACATAGTCCTAGCTACATCTACACTTAGAAATATATTTATAGATGCAGGTGGGATTTGTTCCTATGATCTCACGATTGTGAAATTTGACGTTGTAGCCACTAAGCGACCATAGCCACCACCAGAGTGTCTGTCTAATTTGTTACACAAATTAGTTTTATGGATGTTGTTGTCATTTTACACATAGGTGAAGTTAGCATAGGTATAGTTAGCTCAGTGAGTTTTATAAGCATGTTTAAATGTTATCACGGGTGAGACTGGGGCCTTGAAAAGACAGTGGTGCGCGTGCGATATTGGCACCTACCAGGGCTCCGGATCGGCAGTTGCCGTTCTCCTGACTAGGTCAGTCGTAACATAAGTGAGGGTTTACATGGGGGAGACCAAATCGGTCAAAAAGGTCGTGCTGTTCTGTTTCGTTGTTTGCGATCGAATTTAAAGAGAGGACAGTATCTTCAGCCATTACCATTATGATTGACCCTCGAGCGTCATATATAGTTAGATCATTATAGATAGGTAGATTTTTGTAACGGAAAAGTTGTGGTCCTCATGCATGTTGAAATTGTTAATCCACATTTCTCATAATACGTGTTATTTATAACGTTTTGAGTCATTTTGAAAGGAAAAAAATAAGGACAGTGGGATATTGCAACACTGCAGGTTTTACCAAATCTTATTATTGCTGGTCGTTTATATGTTGGTCTGCCTCCTTTTATTTTATCGTCGTCTTAGTTTTGGATGGTACCTGTTTTGGGCACATCCTCCGATGTTTATTGATATTGCAGAAGAAAGTTGGTTAACGCAAGAATTAACAATTTTGGCAAACATTAACGTCATTTTAAAGGATAATTTAAAAGTTTTTGAAAGTTCTCGATGCATTATGAATTTTAAACGAGGTGAATAAACCGATAGAAATACGGGGAACAAAACAAATGACGATTTATTTATTGTGTTATCTACTTTTATTGCCATATAAATTACGAATAATTGTTTTATTATAAAATCGTAACTTTCTAATCAAATATGTTTTCTGTCGTGCCTTACGAATATGATTGTGTGTATTACAAATAAACTTAAACATGATGTCTTCTTCGTTCTTCTCCTTTAAAAAAAAATCACAATAATTATATAAGTATTATAATATCAGCTATCTGGCTCCCATGATACAACCGTTGCTTAGTTTAGTTCTACATAGATGGTGTTGTGTGAGAAATGTCCTGACAATATTTATTTATGTAAATATGAACAATGAATATGTTCATATTTGAATTATGTTCATATTTGATTTATAATCCTACTTAACATTATAAAACGTTGTTTGAATGTTTCTTGCTCAATCTCGTCTTAACGTATGAACGGATCGGGCTGAAATGTAGAATACAGTTAGATTATAGTTTGGAAGAACACATAGAGATATATATTTATCCTGAAAAAAAAAAACCAGGAACTACACGGGGCCGCCGCGGGGCGCTGCTAGTAATATTATAAAAGTTACTATGTTTGTAAGTGTGTACCTAATTCTGCACGATTGTTCCCACGTATCTCAGTAACGTAGGTACTTAATACTACTAACGTACTTTACTAAACAAGGCTACGCTAACCATTTAACGATCAAATTTTACTCTGATGCCCAATAATCGCGAAAAATAAACGTTGAGATACTTATATTATAAACTAGTTCGTTCCGGCTTCATTCGGATGTTGTCGTAAATATAGAGACCTCAGAAACCTTCTTTGCCTCATGCACCTTTGGTAAAGATCATCACATGATCCAGTTAGTTTACTATTTTATAAAGGACATACAGACAAATATTCATGTTTATATATTTAGATGTGAGAGTTTTGAAGTTGGCTCTATCACGTCGTAAACCTAAACGGAGGCTGAAATTTAGAAATGAAATAGAAGATTACAATCCTGAATAGTACCCTATATAAATACTACTTACTACGTTTATCCCGATATAAATCTAGAATTTCTGGAATTATCTCTCTAAAATCTACGCGAGTCTTTGTTGGCGTACATTTTTCGGGTCAATACTATGAAATTATATTAATTATTTATTAGCACTAAGCACAACTTATCTGCCGACTTCATTACAGAGCACTAACCCCAATTACCAATTATTGTTTAGTAGTTCGCAGAACGATAACAAACATTTAGGAAGATTAATTATAATTACACACACAACTTATGGACACACCCACTGTCACTAAATCAATATATGGACAAAATATTGGTATTAATTTCTCAACGACATTATCTAGACCCACTAAGTAATGCTTGTGCTAGGAAAACTACATAGTTGATGTTATACTTACATCATTGTAAATATGTATGTACCTATCCTATTGTTATTATAAAATATGTGCAAATTTAAATGTTCGTTTTGTAATCTCGTTGGAAGAATTTAATGGAACCGAATGACTTAAATTTGGATCATGGCTTGTTACCTGAAATAGTCGTCGCGAAAAGACTTATGATTATGAGACATCAAAATCATACCTATCTTTAATATCCTGTAAAAGTAGCTATCTCGTATAATGAAACCTATTATTACTGTAGGTAACCTATTGAGTCTACGTTTGTTTCGGTATGTTTATCTACATTCGATAAGTACGTCACGAATGAAGATGAGGTCATTGCCTTGATCTCTAGATTACGCGAAACTGTATCAAGGTTCCCACCTTGACAATAATAGCAAATTGATTATTTCATCGTGCTTTTCTTCCTGTACCTACTGATAGTGCTAGTAACAACATGTGTGAGAGTAAACTATGGACTATGGACAGTGTTTCGGGTTGATGTTGATAATTTATCACTCCAGCCTTTACTGACATTGAAGTAGACATCTAAAATCCCCAAAAGGATTGGATCCCCGTAGTAAAACTTGTCTAAAATGTTAGTTGAACATTTTTTTTAAGTAATACCTATACCTACAGTTATAATACCTTAACTTTGTATTCGCTAAATATACAAGATAATCATGAGCGCCAAAAACCGGATACCATCATTAATCTAAACTATATGAAATCAAAAATCGTTCGAGCTACAAAAACCGGAAATTAAAAAAAAAAGTAAATGTTCAAAAATGTTGTATTGTTCACAGAAAACCATATTGGACAGCATAACCCAGGATGACTCGAGTTTCACGGGAGACGGCTACACCTCTCTGGCCATCATATATGCGACGCTGGCGATATGCAACTGGATGGCGCCTTCACTTATCACATTCACGGGACCCAGGGGAGCGATGTTCATCGGAGCTATTACATATCTGTGAGTATAATTTGGACGCTAAAATAATATCACATAAGATTCATCGTCATTGCAAAATTCAGCCCTCATGCCATAAGTCTCCCCATGTTTTAATGTTCCTTGTTTTGTGCTAATGTCATAAATACACCTACTACTGCAGAATTTCTTAATGTTGTCACTCCATTTGTATTGGTCTACTGTGGGAGCACATAAGATGTTATTACGAGGGTCAAACTGAAAGTTCTTAGAAAATCAAAAACTGATTACATTAGCCAGTTATTAGTTTTATTATATCTTTTCAAAATATTGTCCATTCACGTCAATACACCGCTGCATGCGATGGAACCACTGGGAAAAGCACTTTGCCCACTCGTCCTTAGGGGTCTCTTCAATGGCATCGCGATACGCAGCCACCGCTTCTTCAGCATTCATAAACCGCTTTCCTTTAAGTTTTTCTTTAATTTTTGAAAATAAATAAAAATCACAAGGCGCGAGGTCGGGGCTATACGGCGGGTGACCCAGTAATTCAACGTTTGATGTCGCCAAATAGTCGATCGTTCGCTTGGCGGTGTGCGATGAGGCGTTGTCGTGGTGAAGGAGGATCCTACTGCGAGGTCGTTTCTCTCGAACTTTTTCCAAGACAAGTGGCAAACAATTGGTAGTGTACCATTCTGCAGAAACTGTTTTTTGATCCTCTAACACAATTGTTGCGAAATGACCTATCCTTCCAAAGAACGAGGCCACCATTTTTTTCCCCGCACTTCGATCTCTCTTCACTTTAGTTGGCAACTCCTCGAAAGGAAACACCCACTGAGCAGATTGTCTTTTGGTTTCAGGATCATAACAGTAAATCCAGCTTTCGTCACCTGTTAGTATGTCGAACACAGCATTTGAGTCACCTCCGCTAAATCTTTCAATCATTTTACGGCACCAATCCACACGATGGAGTTTTTGAGCCTCAGTCAAATTATGAGGTATCCACCGGGCGCAAAGCTTCCTGACCGCTAAATAATCGTGTAGGATTTTGTGCACTTGACTCATACCGATGCCTAAGCTTGTCCGAATCTGCTGATAGGTCACTCTTTTGTCAGTCTCTATCATACGCCGCACAACACAGATGTTATCTTCAGTCGTCGCCGTAGAAGGCCGTCCCTCACGTAAATCATCAGTGAGATTAGTGCGACCACGTTTAAACTCATTAAACCAGTTGTAAACAGTCGCACGAGATGGGGCTTCATCGTGAAAGGCCAATCGTAGTCTATCATAACTTTCTTGTTGACTTAAATGACATCGAAAGTCATAAAAAATCATTGCACGAAAATTTTCTCGTGTTAAATTCATGTTGACGTGACACAGACAATTTTCAATTTGCCGCCAAATCGTAAAACAAATGACAAATGAATGAAGTATATACTCAGTAATATTGGCAAAGAGTTCTATTTTCAAATTATAGAATTATTTTTTTATTATATTGTTTATAAGTGGCCAGTTCTAAGAACTTTCAGTTTGACCCTCGTATAAGTTAAATAGATAGAGAGAGAGCGTCGAAACGAGTAGGATACCCATCTTGCTCGTCTCGTCAACAGCAATAGCGCAGTGTCACAAAGTATTTTAAACGCGAATACTTCAAATCGCTGCCGAGTGTTGCACTGCATTCCGGATACAAATAATGGTGTCTGTTTATCTTGTGATTTCTCCATGAATATAACTTTTCAGGACGCGATAACAAAATCCCTAACTATCCGAAGTAGCAATTTGTAAAGTAACTTAAAACTTTTTCCTGTTCAAATCAAAACAATTACTTCCTCTGATATATGTGATTCCGGATATCGATAGTCAATTCATGTCATTTGATAACCTTATCCGCTCAACAAGAACATCCGTACAGCATCTTGATTTTTTGTAGACCTTCATTGATTTATTGATAATTCAGTTCATTGAGTAGCTAGTTCTGTATGTAGTACAACTTCAATATCTACGAAATATATAATTTTCAAATAATTTGAAAGAGCAAACTTGATTTAGGTATGACAAAACTCTATTGATGTAGTTATCCCGTAGAACATCGTAATAGTTTTCAGACCTACATACCTCCTAAAACTTGCCAGGTGCCAGAGATTCTCCTCGCAAGAGCGGTAGTACACCCGTTTCAGGGATGCTAGATCGGTCTTTGATTTTCCCTAACGACGGCAAAGCCGAGGTTGTACCTTGTGAGGTAGGTGCCCTTGTTCTAGTCGTCGTACGAGATGTAAAACTAAGTAGTTGAGTATGATAATGATGTGACGACGACTACGATGAACATGATGACTATGAGTTTATGGGTATGATAATGCTTTCAGCTATGCTTTTTAGGGTTCCGTAAAACGTAAATAAAGTGGTCAAGTGCGAGTTGGACTCGCCCATGAAGGGTTCCGTTGCAGCAAGTAACATAATATACATAGTACACATAGTTCTTGTAGTTCGTTGTAACTTTGATCGAAGTTTCAATAATAGTGTATTTATATATTTCAATAATACGTCATAAGACGTAGTAAAAAAAAACTACTCATCAGATCGAGTTCAAACTAATTTTCGTTGGTAGTTTACATAGTAATGTACATCATATATTTTTTTAGATTTTTCATTCTCTTACTTTAGAAGTTAGAGGGGGGGGGGGACACACATTTTACCACTTTGGAAGTGTCTCTTGCGCAAATTATTCAGTGTAGACGAAAATGATTTTAGAAACCTCAATATCATTTTTGAAGACCTATCGATAGACACCCCACACGTGTAGGTATGATGAAAAATTTTTTTTTGAGTTTCAGTTCTCAGTATGGGGGGCAACCCAAATTTTTCTTTTTTTTTAATTTTTTTGTTCAAATCTTAATGCGGTTCACAGAATACATATACCTACCAAGTTTCAACAGTGTAGTTCTCATAGTTTCGGCAAAAAGTGGCTGTGACATACGGACGGACAGACAGACAGACAGACAGACAGACAGACATACAGACAGACATGACGAATCTATAAGGGTTCCGTTTTTACGTTTTACGGAACCCTAAAAATGGAACCCTTATAGATTCGTCATGTCTGTCTGTCCGTCCGTATGTTACGATCACTTTTTTCCGAAACTATAAGAACTATACTGTGGAAACTTGCTAAGTAGTTGTATTCTAAACCGCATTAAGATGTTTACACAAAAATTTAAAAATCAATCAATTTTGGGGGTACTTAGAACTGAAACTCAAACATTTTTTTTTCATCAAAGCTATATGTGTGGTGTCTATGGATAGGTCTTCAAAAACTGATGTTGAGGTTTCTAATATAATTTTTTTCTGTACTGAAAACTAAAAAAAATATATGATGCAAACTTCCACTATGATGAAAATTGTTCTGAACTCGATCTAGTAAGTAGTTTTTCTTTTAGTATGTCATAAATAACATCGATCAAAGTTACAAAGAACTACAAGATCTTATGTATTATGTTACTTGCTGCTACGGAACCCTTCATGTGCGAGTCTGACTTGGCCGCTTTTATTACAGCAACCATCGGGCTATGTAATCAAACTCATAACAACCAATATGATCGATTAATACTCGTAGTTAAATCAATTAGCATAAACGCAAAATATTCAATCACTAGTTATTATTTATTGAACTGCTAACACAGTTGTAGTTTTAGTCAACGGGGTCAATAACGTGAATTAATTATGGTCATTCAAAACCGGTCATCTAAGAACTGGAAATGTATAAGCTTTATTAATAGTGAACGAGTCTAAACACATCACCAGACGTAAGTTTATATATTTTGTAAACAGATCCTTACGTAATACGTTTCACAATCTAGGCCAGCGTAAGTTAAAGTAATGAGCGATTGTACTTAAAATGATTTTAAGTACCAAAATGTTGCAACTGAATTACATATAATCCTATTAGAATAAGATTAGTTTTGAGAAAGGTGTTTGTTTTACCAGAAACGTAAGTACGTTTCGTTTGTGGCAAGTTTTTTTTACCTATTTTGCTTCTGGATGCAGCTTTCTAATTGTGAAAGAATTATTTAAAATGGTTTAGCAATTTCGATTAGAAACAAATTCTTTATTGTAATTAATTAATTAGTATTTGGAAATAGAGGTAGGGTTGACCCGCAAACGTTGTTTTGCCACAGTAGTGGTAGGACTTTGCAGAGCCCGCCTGAGGAAGTACCACACTTTTCCCCGCACCAAGCAATGTACAAACATAACTGTGTTCCGGTTTGAAGGTCATTGTTTCTAGAGAAACTACAGGGCATGGAGTTAAATCGTCTTAAATTTCTGGTTGACGTTCTTTTGTTATCAACTCTCGGGACACTTCCGCGGTTTACTCGCGTATTTCCTATTCCCATTATTTTCCGGGGAAAAAAGTAGCTTATGTAGTATCCCAGACTATAATCTGACCTTGTTCCAAATTTCAACTCGATCCGTTCAGCCTTTCTGATGTGATTGAGCAACAAACATCCTAACTTTGACATTTATAAAATTAGTAAGATTACTGAAAACGAACAAAACATCTTCAAAACTATGTACGTATTAGACGTTTATGAATAAGTAATGTAAGTAGATAAGCGTATTCTAACCGCTAGATTGCACAGTAAATGCCTCGAATACTTTCACTGTATCTACGTAACGACAGAATCTAGGGATGTCAATATTTTTTATGGGAGATATAGTTTGATAAAGAAGGCTGCAAATAAATGCATAAAATAACCGTATAACTATTCCCTACTATACTTATTTGATGCCTAGATTTTTTTCTTGTATGGGCCCCATGACAATTGACCTGATGATGGGACGAGATGAGTATAAGGATATTGTCTACCAATTTTAGGGTAGCACAGTAGGGGATTGGCCCTATTAATTAAATAATATAATGATATTTGGTACACAGATTTAAATGTCATTGGCACATAAGCTACTTTTTATCACGGGAAAACTACGCTGGTAAAACCGCGAAGCGCTACTAGTTTGATATAATAGCAATCCGATAATAGCCTGCGAAATAATTAATAATCTAAATATAAATTGTCTTATATTTATAATAATAAGTGGCAACCCTAAGAGCGTCACCTCCCGCGATATTAGCGCGTTGGTGCGAACACTGAGTATCGTCGTATCGTCTCTGCTATTATCTGTTAATTACTGCTCCAAGCGTACATTAGTACGATGTGTGATTCCGCGGTTTCACTAACCGTCCAGTTGTATGCCTCCAATTGATTGGATTGGAACGATCGGTGTTTGTTTTTAGTTTTATAAGATAAACAATAAAATGTTTTCTCCGAAAAAGTAAGCGACCGATTTCCAGTTCCAAATTCAAGCTTCTAGCTTCAAAATCGGCGTAACTTGCATACAAATTTTCATTCCTTGTTTCAACCCTTAAAAACCTATTTTCACATTAAAATGTCTAATGTCTCAGGCCCTAGAACCTATATCAAATTTCATTTAAATCGGTGCAGTAGTTTAGTTGTGAAGGTTTAACAGACAGACAAGCACACGGTGCTACATTCGTATGTATGATATTACTAGGGATTAGTACAGCCCTGCTGTTTTACTCGCGTAGTTCCCGTTCCTATAATATACCCAAAATAAAGAATATCACATAATTTTATTGAATTGATTAAGTAGGTATATCCAATGTCAATAATAAATTGGACCACTTATGTGAATAACTCTAGGCTCTAGCCTCCAATACGTATCATGCATAATATACGCCATGTAGGCTTGACTTCGAAAGGCTACAATTGGTACATTTGATGACTACTTGATTACTATACTCATGCATAAAGCACCCGTACCAACCCACTTGTATGTTTCCACAGCTCGATGCCTAAGTTTAACCGCCTAACTAGGGAACTAGGGCTGTTAGCTTCAAGTGGCCTCTACTGCATATCGGGCTTTGGTCTAGGGCAGAAGACGCATGGCCCTACTAATAATCTCATCTCTGAATCTCATCGTACTTAACGAGTACTACATCTCGTGCGACTAGCGCAAAGGTCTTGGACTCAGACGGTACGACCTTGGCTTGGCCGCCGCTGGTAGGAAAGATCAAGGAAAGATCTGGCATCCTAAAAGGAGTTCCTTAAATTGGAGTTAAACTGTAGTATACCAGGGGCCCAAGGCCGTGTTCATGTTCAAAGGAGTTCCCTGAATGTGAGTTAAAGTAGTGTATACCAGCGACCCAGCCCGTGGTCCGTTTTTTATGGAGCTCGGCTCGTGATTTCTTTTACTGTTTTATATCAGTGATGACCACAGTGAACGACCAATTTAGACATCTACAGTGAGTAAAATACTTAGAAGTTGTACGGGTGGGTTTCGAATCTCACGCTTTTGAACCACTGTGCCTATACATACTATGAAGCAAATAGAAACGAAATGTTACAACGAAATGTTCGCGTTGAAATAGTGATATTAAAATATTTTTTTATAGTATAGAGTGGTGGGACGAGCAGCACATGTGCCTGATAGTAAACAACACGCCTGCCCATAACAGGACAGTGTCACGCAGCTATTGCATCATGAAGAGTGCAAATCGTTACCTAGTTAGTTTATGTTTATTAAAACGAAGAATCTAGTTACATATGCACTTGTATTTACAAATCCGATAAGTTTATTTAATTACATTATGCGAGTCCCAAGTGCTAGGCACTTGACATTAGAATTATTCATCAATGAAAATTATACCTATATCAAATACTTGATCTGAACCTTGATTGTTATCGGTAATCAAGTGCTTACGTACAAACGTGAGTATAACGGGTCGTTCAACTTGAAATTTAAAGTAGGCAGGTAACCAATAACACTTGTACTACAAGAGCCATCGATGTACTCAAACTGAGAGCGTCTGCCTTCTAAGTAATCAATGAAATATTCCGTAAATGTGTAATACCAAAAGAGCATGTGTAATTGAACTTGGTTTTTAATTGTGTATTGTGATAAAAGACAGGATATGAAACGCGATATCGCTACAACTATTTTATCAAACATACACTATGCTCTATAATCTATAACCCATTGCCCGTGAATTTTCGCACATTTGTATTGACTGTGTAAACGTTTAATGACTGATTTATTTTTATTTGAAAATTTGTTTAGCCAGTTTGAAAATCTTACGGAATCGCGTCACCGACATGCGTAAAAGCAGTATATAAAATATGTAGCTGTACATTGTACAAATGTGCAATCGACAGTGCTGTTTAATACTAAAATTCTAAGTTAAGTATAAGTTTTCACTTCTATCGTCAGTCCCTAGGCATGCAAGTTTATTTGTAGACGGCAGTATGTTGGCCTCAAATGACCGCTGCCTTTGGATCGAACTTAGGGGTACCGCAAAAGACGTAAAGATTTACCGATAAACTAACCGTAACTTATTAATTACGCAACCTAAAAACCTGATCCATTTCCGTGGTACAGAAAGGACACACACCCCCAATTTTCATGTTTTATCGGTAATCGACACATCTGTGTTATACGTACATATACTAGAGTCTTGTAAATTTTGCATGTACCAATAAATGACTTTGTACCATGTTACGAGATGTTAAATTGGATCCAAATTGAAAACCATACCTATATAATCAAATCGTCAATCACTCAGCAGTATTGTCATAATTCCTGTAACTTAATTTTAGCACGTGTAATAAAATTCGTTTTGAGCAATAATATACGAACATACGAATTTGCTTTCGTCAACGTACATATATTATGTACATTGTTCTAAAGCGATAAAATATTCTCAAATAAATATTTCCACGTATTCTGTTTAGTTTATTTTATAAAACAGTGAAAGAATGTAAAAAATACAGGTGCGTTACCTACGACGCTCGTGGTTTGCATTTTAATTCGTTTTTAGGGTTCCGTAAAATGTAAAAACGGAACACTTATAGATTCGTCATGTCTGTCTGTCTGTCCGTCCGTATGTCACAGCCACTTTTTTCCGAAACTATAAGAGCTATACTGTTGAAACTTGGTAAGTAGATGTATTCTGTGAATCACGTTAAAATTTTTAAACAGGAATAAAAAAAATAAAAATTTTATGGGTCCCCGTACTTAGAACTGAACTTCATCTAACCCATACGTATATGATGTCTAAAAATGATGTTGAAGTTTCTAAAATCATTTTTAGGGTTCCGTACCCAAAGGGTAAAAACGGAACCCTATTACTGAGACTTGGTTGTCCGTCCGTCTGTCTTTCCGTCCGTCCATCTGTCACCAGCCTGTATCTCAAGAACGGTAGTTGAAATTTTCATAGATGGTGAAAAGCAATTGCCGCTATAACAACAAATACTAAAACTAAAATAATCTATAACTATATAAAGGGCTCTCATACAACGAACTTGAGTTTTTACCGTTTCTTGCGCGATTAGTCCGTCCCAAGAAAACTAGATGGCGCCACTAGTAAAAATAAAACGCGATGTCGAATTCGGTGTCAGAAACATGAGGCAAAAATCAAAATTTTAAGAAAACTTTTTAGATGAAATTGCGGTGTACACGGAATTCCGAATAAAGCCAAAGAGGTTTTCGCCGTTTATTTGCTAATGGTACCGAACCCTTCGTGCGGGAGTCCCACTCGCACTTGGTCGGTTTTATTTTCTGTATTGAATAATTTGCACGAGAGACACTTCCAAAGTGGTAAAATGTGTCAAAATGAAGTTATAGGGGGGTCCCTATAACTTCATTTTGACATATTAAACTAGTAGTTTTTTTTAATACATCATAAATACACTATTATTAAAACATCGATCAGATTTACAACGAACTACAAGAACTTATGTATTATGTTACTTGCTGCTACGGAACCCTTCATGGGCGAGTCAGACTCTTACTTGGCCGCTTTTATTTATTATTATAAGCACGTAATATCATTACTAACTTGTCAGAGTTTGGAAAATAATATCGACTGGTACGAATACTTAATTAGCTGTCGATAGTTTTTTTATAATATAAATTAATTTATCTTACACAGTGGCTTAACTTGGTAGGACATAAATCGTCCTGAAAAGCACCACAACTCACTATAATTATATTTGTGTGATGAATATAAATATTTGTTTTGTGTCTGGATGTTTCTATATAACAATCATTTGCAATTATTATATTGGTTATCTCAGTTTGGGGCTGGATAGTGTTGTGTGAGAAATGCACACCAATATTTTATTACTAACCAGTATATTTAATTTGAAATAAAAAATATACGACCATTTAAGAACAATAACTCATTTATTTTATTGCTTCTGTTTAATAATGCGTGTAATACAAACCTACGTCACAGAATCGTAATTTTGTTAATGTCAGAAAAAATCAAATCGTGAGACATTTACGTCGTAAGATATACGATATAATAGCAACAAAGTTGTCATAATACTGGTCCCTGACGGCATTCAATTATTAACCACGTAGCACATATCCATTTCATTTTTAATCGATTCCTATTTCCGAACTCGATTGTGTTTTAGAAATAATCTATTCAACGACATCTACCAAGGTCAACAGCTGGCTGATATAGCGAGGAGATTGACATTAAAATAGGCAACTATTTTTTAAATAACCTTTGTGATTGAGGTATTTATAACTAGGAATTCATATCTATTTTTAAGCTATTTTACGAACTTAGGAATAAATTTGAGAAGAAGACGGGTGAATGTAGATGTAATTTTAACGCCTGTTAGTGTACGAGCGTAATATTAGCTCATAATAATACCGGCTGTAGGTATTATTATTGCCTGCCATTACTCTACTCAGGATATTTTTGACTTCATCCCTCCTCGGTTTTACCTCTATCTCCATGTCAATATTTAAATATCTACAAAAAATTAAACCGACTTCTAAACCAAAAATAAACACTCAAAAGCGAAAAATAAACAGATACAATTATTATATGCGCTACTCACTCATACTCGTATATTTGAAGTCGGTGCCAGTCTAGTCAAAAAGCTAGTAGACAGATACTCTGTACGTAGTAAAGTAGTAAGAAGGCATAGGTAAGTAATAGTATCTACCTATCTACTACCTGTTATACTTGGCTGGCACCGACTTCAAATATATGAGTGAGTAGCGTATATAATAATGGTATCAGTGTATTTTTCGGTTTTGAGTGTCTTGTTTTGGCTTAGAAGTCGGTTTATTTTTTTGTAGAAAATAGTTTATTTTACCCTTTTTAGTGCAAAACAAGTATTCATTTACACAGTTTCGTGTTGACAGGATCGAGTTTCATAACTTTTGTGAAATCGACAACTACCTACGTCATCCAGACAAAATTGGAGGCAAATTTTAGTTTTTTCTTCAAATTACAAAAACTACCACACCAATTTCGATAAAATTTATATGGGACCATTCGGTAAGCATACCCATCCGAACACAACAAGAAATTTTTAAATCGGTTCGGGCGTTCTCTAGAAATCAGGTAACATACATAAAAAAAACACATGGTGGTCGAATTGATAATCTCTTCCTTTTTGGAAGTCGGTTAAAAATAAATACTGGTCACATTTTTTCACACAACAGCATCTAGACCCATAATATGTAAAGCTTGTACTATGAAAGTCATAATACATGGTTTGTAATTTAAAATATCCACCATGAGTTAATTTATGGGGCGTTCAAGGCAATTTTTAATTTTTTCTTGAATTGCAACGCACCGTAACGTTGTTTTGCATCCATTATTTTGCAACGTAAATACTTGAATGCTCCCTTGTTCACGTTGAACTTGAAAATTCTTAGGTATAATTTAACCACTTATCATAAGGTGACCAGCAGGTCTACTACGGAAACAAACTCCGAATGATCGGATCCGACCGACAGCTGAATCTGATTGTAGCCTACCACGAAAAACATTCGGATCGATACATCTCGGTCGGAGGTTATAGACTTAGGTCGGATCGAACGAAACGGCCGATCCGATCAACCGACCGATTGTCTTTTGTGGTAGGAAACGTCCATAAGTACGGCCGATATATGGTTTATCGGACTTCGTAGTAGACCTGCTGTCTCTAGTTCGTCTCTTTTATTTTTCTAGAAAAATGTATTTATTTAAAACCCACACAGATGTAGACTATTTCTTATACCCTACCAACTGACCCCAAAACGATGAGTAGACCAAGATAATGAAACACGTGGAATAACCTGTCGCTGTACCTACACAAGTGTTGACATAATGTAGACAAAGTAAATAAATTATTGATATCGATTGTAATACAAAGGGTTAATAACACTAACGTAGTCATTGATTAGCAATTGTTCACTGAAAGATAGTTAGGTAGAAAACTGTTATCATGCTGTATGTTTTAAACATGCTTCGACGTATACCACTGGCTTCGGAGAAACATAACTTTAATTAATTAGTGCGGCACAACAGAAACAGAACTCTACCTGTTATTCTACCGCCAAGCGGTAATGTGCAAAAATTACTGTGATCCGCATATAAGGGTATTGTTTCCAGATAAATTACTGGACTCGGAGATTTTCTATATTTATAAAAGCGAAAGGTCACTCATCACCGAATCTCAGAAACTACAAATGCTATGAGTCTGAAATTTTTCATGTAGGTGCTTTTTAGCGTGTAGGCGCTCGCTAAGACGGGGGTTTGCTAACAGGGTGAAATAAGGGATGAACGGTTTTACGAAACTTCCGTCATTTTCAAAGTTATACGCATGAAATCTACTAGATCGATTTTAATGAAATTTGGTACACATATAGACTGGATCTCAAGAAAGGACATAGGCTACTTTTTATTACGAAAAAAGGGTTGCAGGGGTTCAAATGGGGGGTGAAAGTTTTATGTGGAAGTTCGTCATTGTTGAAGATAAAACAATGAAACTTCGTATCGAGACATTTAATGCGAAGCAAATAAATGTTTGGTCTAACAATTTTGTAATTTAGAATTGTAAGGTGATAAAATAGGGGTTGAAATGGGGGATGAAAGTTCATAATTGATGAAGATACAATGAAACTTCATAGATACAACAGAAGATACAACAATGTAACTAGGCACTTGACGCAAAGCAAATAAATGTTAGTTCTAGCAATTTTGTAATTTCGAAATGTACCTACGGGGATGAAAGTTTATATGGAAGTTCGTCATTGTTGAAAATAAAACCATGAAATTTTGCAACTAGACACTTGATATCCTTTCGAATATTACAAATTTAATATCAAATTAAGTCTGTATGTTTGTAACGCTTTAACGCCTAAACCACTACCTCAATTTTGATGAAATTTGGTGCACAGATAGACTAGACTCAGGAAAAGACAAGGGCGACTATTTATCACAGAAAAAAAGTTAAAAGGGGTGGAAATCAAGAATTATTGTGTACAAGAAAGTTCGTCAATGTTGAACATAAACCCGTTAAATTTTACTACTAGACACTTGAAGTCCATACCAATACATATTATTATGAATGTGAAAGTATGTCTGTCTTTTACGGTTTATCGCCTAAATCACTGATTTTGGTGAAATTGTGTAAAAATGTTATAATTAAACTGTTTTTGTAAACGTGATTTGGTATTGGTGTACAAATACAGCCTCAGTTGATACTTAATATTTATTTTGCGCCGACGAAGTCGCGGGTAAAAGCTAGTAAGTCATAAAACTAATATAGATACAGTGTGGTACCTACCAGACAGTGATTTGGCATCTTCATGACCAAATAGCTCTGTTGTGTGGCGCTTGGCTGTTATGGACAAGCTTGTTGATTACTATTACGTGCATGTTTTGCTTGTCCCGTCGCACTTTATAAAATAAAGGGGACACACAATCTTAAGACCATGCTAATACGGTCTCATTAATTTATTCTCGTTGATATAACTTTATAACTGATTGATAAGAAAATAATAAATTAGCATTATTTTATTTTCTACAGGCTGTGCGCGTGGTTTCACCCGCGCGAACATTTTTTTTAAATGTTTCCAACCGTGTACCTATTGTGTATGCCTAAATGAAAATAAATTGAATTGAAATGATTTTTAAATATACCTAGGAAATATCTGATTTTTTTCAGATATTGCCTAGGTATATTAAAAAAATGTTTTGGTAACTCAGGATGTCGAAAATTTGCATAACATGAGAACTTTGATAATAGCAGTTGTCATTTTGTTCCCCGCGTCAGGCGATATGGGTTTGTGTGTTATCTCTAATGTTAGGAGTAGGTTTCCCAATATCATATTAGTTATTTAGTTGTAACAATGATCTATGATGTTGTGTCAGAATGTCCACCAACATTCATATATTCACCATGTTTATGCAAGTATAAAGGCACTTTTATACTTAAGTTTTTAAATAAACGGCGTAAAATTTGCCACAAGCGATTATGTAGAGCCGGTAATATGTAATACTAAAAGTCTTCATTTCAAAAAAGATCATCTCAAAGTTTTGGCGTCAATATAATATCTGCTATAACTGTCAAATAATTAGGTACCTTCTCAAGGGAGCGAAACTTTATATAAGTAAATCTGTTGAGGTACAGTTGCTCATTTTATATCAAGCACATATTACTTTTGTACTCTTGTTCATGGATTTCAGGATGGATTCTACAGAAACTTATCAAACCAATGTTGTAATTTTTATTTTTTTATATGTCAACTTTATTAATAATTTCATCATCAATTTGGAAAATAACTAGGTACTTACGTTAAATCGTAATGATGATTTATGTGGCTTGATATTAATTAAAAAATGTTTTTGATTGGTACTTTAAAAGTGATGCTGCAACTTTTATGGACTTGCCCCAGGTTTTGTCATCCGTAAAGGCTTGAAATGCTTCGACCGCGCATCTGTAAGCGCTAATGAAGAAATGCAATGTCGTGTCAATGCAATCGAAACTGTTTCTCAGTTAGTAAGACAATGTTTCCTGAAAAGTTATAGGGCAAAATAATATCTCCGAGTGACGAGCGCAGTGCAGTGCTAAACACTGATTTAGACTCTTCATGTTCAAATAACTGCGACGCACTGCCGTTATAGGCAGGCATATATGTTGTTTACCATCAGGTGCAGGTTATTCTCGTCCCGTCTCTATCATTATTTAATAAACCCATCTGGTTGGAAAGTGTGGAAATCCCACATGCCGTAGGATTAAATATCGCTCGTCTTTAGTTTGTAGGTATGCAATATTTTAGGTACTAAACTCTAAATTATTTTAATTACGTAAATTAGGCTCTGTTTTTTATGTTAATGTGTATGTTGTTGGTATTTCTCTCTAATGTAACCGACGATGTTCAGATTATTTCTGGATCAATTGTTTAGATTTCAAATCGATCCCAGTTCAATATTAAGAAAACATTAAAAAGCGCTCGATACCGGTAAAATATGAGGTTTCATACTTATATTCCCCGCCCAGTCTATTTTACCTAATCTGTTTGAGATAGTAATAAAATGTCGGCACAAATTAAACAAATAATAGCACATAGTAATTCGTAAAACCATACATAAATACACACGTCAAATGATATAAATAGTCAAAGATTCACATAAGTTTACATTATAAACAGTAAAAACAATTATTATTACACAGTAATTATTATATTTATTGAATAATAGACGGGCAACAAAAATAATGCAGCTGGTGGAGGTTGGAGAAGTAAGACCGAGGATCGGGCTGAGTGGCGTATCATAGGAGAGGCCTATGTCCAGCAGTGGAAGAAAACAGGCTGATGATGATGATGATGAATAAAAATTATATAATTATATACTAATAAATTATAAATCGTAAATGTTATTATCGTTATTTTTTTGTTTTAATTCTAATTTTACTATCACTCGTCCAATGAAGGTTAATAGATGTCGTGTATGTAAATGAACGAACATACGCGTTTTTTTTATTTTTTGTAAAGACCTACGACAGTTTTTTTAATAGTATAAAGTGAGGCACAAGCAGGACATGTTCCTATTGCTTACCAGCAACACGCTTGCTCAGATGACCTGTTGGCATCAGATGTTATTTCATCACCATCATCAGCCTGTGTTCGTCCACTGCTGGACATAGGCCTTTCCTATAATACGCCACTCAGCCCTCGGCTCCAGAGCTCCTCGGTCTTACGCTTCCAACCGCCACCAGCCATCTTTCGTATATCGTCACTCCATCTAGTCTCACCATGCGCCGGTCACAACTGTCTCAGACCCGATAATCGTTGGGATTTACGGGTTTTGGAGTAGAGATCGCGAATCGATAAACGTAGTGTAGGACGCCCTGAGACTAGATGGACATTGGACATGTTATTTATTTTACTCCCTACAAAACTTTGGTGTAGCGCAGAAAGCGCATTGCGCTGGTAACCATACTATGTACATACGTAAAGTATACTCGAGGCATGCCTGAACGCATTTCATGAACTTACTATACTCACTTACTTTTTAGGGTTCCGTAAAACGTAAAAACGGAACCCTTATAGATTCGTCATGTCTGTCTGTCTGTCTGTCTGTCTGTCTGTCTGTCTGTCTGTCCGTCCGTATGTCACAGCCACTTTTTCCCGAAACTATGAGAACTACACTGTTGAAACTTGGTAAGTAGATGTATTCTGTAAACCGCATTAAGATTTGAACAAAAAAATTTAAAAAAAAGAAAAATTAGGGTTGCCCCCCATACTGAGATCTGAAACTCAAAAAATGTTTTTTCATCAAACCTACACGTGTGGGGTGGGGTGTCTATCGATAGGTCTTCAAAAATGATGTTGAGGTTTCTAAAATCATTTTCGTCTACACTGAATAATTTGCGCGAGATACACTTCCAAAGTGGTAAAATGTGTGTCCCCCCCCCTCTAACTTCTAAAGTAAGAGAATGAAAAATCTAAAAAAAATATATGATGTACATTACCATGTAAACTACCAACGAAAATTAGTTTGAACTCGATCTGTGGAGTAGTTTTTTTTAGTACGTCATAAATACACTATTATTGAAACTTCGATCAAAGTTACAACGAAGTACAAGAACTATGTGTACTATGTATATTATGTTACTTTCTGCAACGGAAACCTTCATGGGCGAGTCCAACTCGCACTTGGCCACTTTATTTTAGCTATTTTTATATTTTGTTACGCGATCGCTCCGCTATCGTGCATTAATTTTGGTGATTTTTTTGTTCGGTGAATTATACTTCATATAAATTGCATCGTAATCAGTTTAGCGGTATTTGAAAAATCAACAAAAATGCTTTTTTTATTGTTTAATTTTGTATTTATTTTAATTGTTACATTCCTTAACTATACATAATATCTTATTCTAAGCATGTAAATGTTTCAATGGACAATAGTAGTAACAATAAATACAATATTTGTAAAACAAGAAGTGAGAAGTAAGTTTATAGCTCATTTAAACATATGTACATCGATGATATGTGTATTTAGTTGCGTTTGACTAACTTTATGAAAGTTAGTCCAGTGTCTGAATTAAATTTTAAGTTGAAATCCGTGTTTGTAATTTCGGAGAAAATTAAATTATTATTTTGTGCGTGTTTCATTTTGATGACAATATGGTTTAAGATTTATGCTTGCTTAACGTTCTTAAACATATTTTGTTAAATGGTGGGGTTTGTGCTGATTAGATTTGAAAACCTGCGTTTTCAGTTGAGAGGTTTTGCTTATATATACCTACTACCTACACAAGGTATATTTTTACGTTAGAATTGTATATTTTAATAATTTTATTCGGAAAATATTAACTGTATATATTATTATTCATAATTTACTTATTTGCGTGTATGTTTCATAATTTATTTGAAGTAGGTACTGACCTAAATTCGGGTTTATTTGCAAAAATGGAATTACCTCTACTGGCTAGTAATTGGGGCCTAAAGTTTTACGTAGGTAGGTACCTACAATTAATTTAGGTCAACACCGATAATTTACGACTTAAAATCCCTACTAGTATTACAAATGAAATTTGCTACAGAGATAATCTATAGCCGGAGAGAAGACATATAGGTAGACTACTTTTAATGCGCAAAAAAGATTGAATGTAAGAGTGAATAGAAGTTGGTTATTTTTGATGCTAGAAGCTTGAAACTTATTTTGTAGACTTTTGATGACATAAATAAATATGAAATTCAAAGTTTGCGACAAAAAACCCTTGAGGAGGTAAAAATCCCTACTAATAGTAGCTTAGGTAAGCAGCCGGGGTTACACCGCGGGGCTCAGCTGGTAAATTAATAAATAGCACATAGCAAAATAAATAATAATGCTATTCAGTTCTACGTCTTAGTGGTTTGAGGTTGGTTAATTTTTTGAAGTGAAAACTTCTTTAGGCGCGCCTAGACAGATTTTTCGTGGGGTGTAAATTGATTTATAGCGTCACGCTCGGGTGTGATAAGAAATCTTCGGGTAAACTCGGGATCTTTGCGATTGGGCATCTAGAAATGCGTCAGCCAATGGGAAATGCTGAAAGGGCGTGGCCTCGACATCACGGCATGGCCATCTAGAAATGCGTGAGCCAATGGGAAATGCTGACGCATTTCTAGATGGCCATGCCAAGATGGCGAGGGCACGCCCTCTGGTTACACCCGTGTAGTTTCCAAGGTAAGCTATCAAATTCTGAGTTATAAGTTTTCACTTCTATCGGCAGTTCCTATGACTGCCAATTTTTTTGTTTTAATAATTATTTCACCCTTTATGTCTTGTTAGAGTTGATTGTGTTGTGACAATGGCATTCGTATCAGGCCGCTAGTTGTGAAGGAGATGTTTGAAGGATCGTCAATATGTAACCTCTGCGTGTCCTCGTAATCGAGATCCACTTGACCCCCTTGCAAATACTAATAAACTCTTGTAACCTGTGAACGGGTTTCCAGTATTTCGATATAAATTGTATTTTATTGGCTAGCTGACCAAACGCGAAAACAGTGGGCGGTTGCAGGCCTTGTCTTTATTATTCAGTGCTATTTTTTGACATTATAGTGCAACTTAGTGACAAATTTATGCAATTTAATCTTAAAATATATAAAGACATCAACACCATTAATCTTGCTCCCATAGTACAAGCTTTGCTTAGTTTAGCGTCAGATGATGTTGTTTGTGAAATGCCCACCAATATTTGTTTATTATTATTATTAATTTAATCGAAATACAAACTATCCTATCTCTCCAGTTAGACCAAATTACACACAAATGCCAACTTTCGTGAATATCGGTTTACTTGCTCGAGAGTTCACTAACTGGAAACAAACATCATGGCACTGGTTTTTAGGGTTCCGTAAAACGTAAAAACGGAACCCTTATAGATTCGTCATGTCTGTCTGTCTGTCCGTCCGTATGTCACAGCCACTTTTTTGCCGAAACTATGAGAACTACACTATTGAAACTTGGTAAGTAGATGTATTCAGTGAACCGCATTAAAATTTGAACAAAAAAAAAAAAAAAAAAATTATGGTTGCCCCCCATACTGAGAACTGAAACTCAAAAAAATTTTTTTCATCAAACCTACACGTGTGGGGTGTCTATCGATAGGTCTTCAAAAATGATGTTAAGGTTTCTAGAATAATTTTCGTCTACACTGAATAATTTGCGCGAGAGACACTTCCAAAGTGGTAAAATGTGTGTCCCCCCCCCCTCTAACTTCTAAAGTAAGAGAATGAAAAATCTAAAAAAAATATATGATGTACATTACTATGTAAACTACCAACGAAAATTAGTTTGAACTCGATCCGATGAGTAGTTTTTTTTAGTACGTCATATATACACTATTATTGAAACTTCGATCAAAGTTACAACGAAATACAAGAATTATGTGTACTATGTATATTATGTTACTTGCTGCAACAGAACCCTTCATGGGCGAGTCCAACTCGCACTTGGCCACTTTTTATTTAAATATTAATATTTTGCATAAGTTGAGTTAAAAGTAGTTGTAATGTTTGATTTGTGATTTATTACTTAGTTGTGTTATAATTTTATTCTAGTTTTCTATGTGGTTTTTACTGTAAGCACAGAAGGCTGTCGAATTAAAATACAATCATGTACTAAACATGGTAGAGTCGTAAAATAAATCTTATTCCGATATGCTGCTCTACGTAATAAATGCGTAAAAAAATCGATTTCATCGATCGGTTATTTAAAATTTGATTATTCTTATTTTCAGTTATAGTCGAAACGCTTAATAATGTACATTAAGGTAAATGAGGCTTAGAGATATAACATTTTAGATCTCTGGGTGACGAGCGCAGTGCAGAGCTAGGTAATGATTTGGACTCTTCGTGTTCCAATAGCTGCGTGTGTCCAATCCAAATGTCAGTTGTTGTAGAATTTACCCAACAGATGGCGCCACAGGTAAAATTACCTCGCGCCTTCGTTTCATTTGTGGAAAATAGGGTACTTCACATGAATAAATATTTGATATGCTTTAAACCCACTACGGTTGTTTGTATTTGTTCCCACCTGGACCCTTATAGTCTTTGGATTTGTTTCCATGGTCCTAGTCGAGTCGGATACAGTGCCTAAACTGTAAAGTGATTTTCAAGTGTGTCAGCGTACATACTTGCCGGCTTTTTGCCTACAGCACTAGAAACCAGTGGCGGATTGCCACTGAACATTGTGCTCATCGTAGTTGACCCGCTGAAGAGGGTTGATACGACTGGTTGGACCGAGGTGCATCCGCAATAACCAACCGAGGAGGTGAAAAGGAACCGGAAGGAAGGATCCAGAAGAACCAATACAATTGGGGGAAGTCAGCATCGATGACTACAGCAGCAGCCGTAACGACGTCACAGCCGTGACGTAGACAGCAGCATCAATCAGTGAGGTTTGCCAGTGACGAATTGTGAGTACATTTGGTGATCATTACAAAGTTCTTCATAGAATCAGTTCCATCGACTTAGAATATTTTTCGTAACATTTTAGACTTGTAAATTTTGCATATTATTTCATTAACTTAGAATAATTTCTCAAAAAGTGTACAGACGGGGAATCCACGCCGGTTTTCAACCAGAAGTGAATTGAATTCCAAACACTTAGAATATTTTTATGTTTTTGTCATCAACTTGTAAAATTTCTAAAAACGTTATTTTTGTTACTATTACAATATGGCAGCAATTATTAAAGGTTTAATGCGTTTAACAATGAATTTAGAAAGGTCTTACGAAAATTATAAAAAATCTCCAAAGGATCGTCTTGCTAAAGAGTCTTATTTACAAACTAGATTGGAGGCTTTAGAAAGTCAATGGAAATTAATATCAGAAAATCATGCGGAGTTAACTAATTGTATAACGGATGTCATGTTGCAACATGAATACTTTACTGAAAATGTATTCTCGGACATTGAAGAAGTATACATAAATTATAAGTCCGACATTAAGGAAGCATTGTATGATTGTATACCAAAAGCGTCCTCTAGCAATAATGTTCAAACTGTTTGTAAAAATGAAAGCAATGTTCGCTTACCTAAAATTAATATTCCAAGCTTTTCGGGTCAGTATTCTGAATGGTCTAGTTTTAGAGACTTATACGAATCATTGATTCATAACAATGCCTCCATAGATAACGTACAGAAAATGCACTATCTAAAGGGACATCTCTCAGGTGAAGCAGAGCAACTCCTGAGACATGTTCCCATTACCGGAGACAATTACCAAGAATCTTGGAGAATTCTCAACGGGAGATATAATAATAAAAAATATCTTGCCAATGGTCTACTGAGGCGTTTTATGAACCAACCCAACATCGGAATCGAATCTTGCAGTGATATTAAAGATATGTTGGACACAACCAACGACACTCTCAATGGGTTGAAAAACTTAGAAGTTGAGGTAAATTCGTGGGATTTAATAATTATTTACATAATTTGTACGAAGTTAGATACGGAATCTCGTAAACAGTGGGAGGCAAAAATAAGCGTGTCAAATGAACTGCCTACTTTAGCTCAAATGCGGGAATTTTTGGAAGCACGATTTCGTTCTCTCGAATTTCTCACTCTTAATCCAACATCTAAAACAAGTTGTTCAACCCAAAGGGCTAAATCACTGCATGCAATTGCAAGCGATTCCAATGTTGCGGCATATACTTGTTCATTTTGTAAGAATACTGATCACAAAATATGGCAATGTAAGGAATTTGGTAAGCTAGGTTATGACGCTCGACATAATTTTGTCCAAACAAATGGATTGTGTTTCAACTGCTTAGGCAGAAACCACTCTGCCAATAGTTGCCGCACTACTAGCAAATGTCAAATCTGCAAAAAGAATCACCATTCACTACTTCATCCTAAGCC
Source organism: Ectropis crepuscularia (assembly GCA_963693475.1). Classification (NCBI taxonomy): domain Eukaryota; kingdom Metazoa; phylum Arthropoda; class Insecta; order Lepidoptera; family Geometridae; genus Ectropis; species Ectropis crepuscularia. Next base: position 10,426,249 of record OY856345.1, read on the forward strand.
AACGTCAGAATCACGGTCTTCCGAATCTTTTATTAGAGAGGTGGCGTTGGAAGCACAGAATATTTCACCAAAGGATCAAACCACTTCTGAACCAGAAGTAATGTCATCTAATGTCACCACACACTTTTCGAAAGCAATCACATCCAGCCAAGTTCTTTTAGCTACAGCTATCGTCAAAGCACAAAAAAAGAACGGCGACACGCAGCTACTTCGCACGTTACTGGATCAGGGTTCTCAAGCGTCGTTCGTGACAGAAGCAGCCGTTAAACAGCTTGGTCTCAAGAAATTATCTTGTAAAAGCGTGATTTCAGGTTTAGGTGGTGATAATGCTAATTTAACATCAAGACACATAGTGATGCTCACGGTACAATCAAACCTCGATCCCACATTTAAGATGGAAGTAAAAGCATACGTGCTAGGCTCAATTACACACTTGCTTCCATCTCAAAAGATAGAACACATCGATTGGTCGGAACTAGCAGGGATCAGGTTAGCTGATCCTGATTTCCAAACACCAAACAAAATAGATATTTTGATTGGCGCTGATGCATGTGGCAAAGTGTTGAAAGAAGGATTACTGAAGGGTCCCAACGGTAGATTAATCGCTCAGCAAACAACGTTGGGATGGGTCATATCTGGCCCCACACATCGTAATAGCGATGATCAGTCACCCTTAACACAATCTTTCCATAATGTTATAATGAGCATGGATGCTCATGAAAATCAAAACAATGTTCTAAAGAAATGTTGTAAAAACAAATCTGATGTTTTCAACGAAGAAGTTCTCACACACAAAAGGCAACGTTGCAAAGATTTTTGCAATCAAACTAACCGAAGAGATTTCTCAGGACGATACATAGCGCAACATAATTTTAAGAAAAAAGATCCTCAATACAAGTGCGGGAATACAAGTGATATTGCCCTGAAGCAATTTCACCAAAATAAACGCAGGAAAGATCTCGATGTCAAGAAAAGGCATCTCTATCCACCATGTCGTTATCCGCAACTCAAAAACCACGAGCAAACTTCGTGTTGTATTCGATGCACCATGGGAGGGAACCAACAAAGAATCGCTCAACAATACGTTGATGGTATGACCTACTTTACAACAGGATCGACGCTATATCGTAATGAGACGGCGAACTCACCCTATTTGTCGGAGCGCAGACATTATTAAAATTTATCGCCAGGTGCTTGTATCCCACAAACATTGCAGGCTTCCAGCGACTGCTTTGGAGAGATGACCCAGAATCTGAAATTGTGTAAGTGTTATCGATTCACCTTCGGCACAGCATCGTCTCCTTACCTGGCTGTGAAGACGCTGCAACAGCTGGTCATCGATGAAACTATGGAATCTGGATCTAGAACATCTGAAATTTAAACCTAGACAGCTCTCAGTGGTCTCATCTGCCATATCTTCAAAGTCCAGCAGATCCTACATCCAAAGGTTAGCTGATATATGTTAGCTGTTAGGTTCAGAATTAGCTCAGAAGCATTTGTGGCTTCAAGACCTAGCATAGCAGGCCGAAGGCTATATCAATGGATTTGGAAACGTCAGAATAGGGCTCATGTATCTAGTAGTGAAGCTACACTAAATCTCATTTAATATAGAAGATTTTCTTCTCTGCAGAGGGTTAATGATGTTACAGTGTCGATACCTGAAAATGTTAACAAGGTCAGAAATTCCTGGCTTCCTTTGAAATTTTGGACTGCAACGATGCTCTAGACACTTGCGTAAAGCAATGTCAGGCCACCGAGTTGGAAGAAGACAAGAGCAAGTTGAAGTCACTGAACCACTTTTTAAAATGACAACGGAATTTCAAGACCGCTATCGATGCTACTCAACCAACATTATGCTACGTTTTTTCTCACGTCAGGACACTTCCTTTTCAGATAATTCTTAATTGTAGTCCCAGAACGCAATCATGAACTGAGCAATATCGGTGCACTTAAATGTTGGCAACTCACTCAGCAAATATTACAAGATTTCTGGCGTTGGTGGTCGGATGAGTATCTTGTGAATTGCTTGTAGAGATACAAATGGTCAAGGCTTAACCCTGAACCAAATATCGGAGATGTGGTTCTTGTGAAGGAGGATAATCTGCCTCCAGCGCGTTGGTTATTAGGCAGGGTGGTTACAAAACACCCTGGTTTGGATCAAATTACCAGAGTGGTGACCTTGAGATGCAATGGCGCTCTCCTTAAGAGACCCACATCAAAACTTTGCTTGTTGCCAATTACCGAATAAGCATTTGAATGACCTGATGTTAACAATGTAATGTTGATTTATACTAGTGTAATCCATGTTCAAATTTGTAAGCATTCACGTGTATTTTAGTAATAGTTAAAACTTTTGAACCCGCAGTAACCTTATGGTGGGCGGTACCTATACTTGTATATATCAAAGAACGTCTAATGATGTTCTTGGTGGGCGGTATGTCCAATCCAAATGTCAGTTGTTGTAGAATTTACCCAACAGATGGCGCCACAGGTAAAATTACCTCGCGCCTTCGTTTCATTTGTGGAAAATAGGGTACTTCACATGAATAAATATTTGATATGCTTTAAACCCACTACGGTTGTTTGTATTTGTTCCCACCTGGACCCTTATAGTCTTTGGATTTGTTTCCAGCGTGTCGCTGTGCTGTTATGTGGCAGGCATGTTGTTTACCATCAGGCACATGTCCTGTTTGTCTGGTCACTCTTTATTTAGAGAAAAATGTATTTACCAAAAATGGTTATGTAAATGGTTATATAAAATGATAATGTTTCGTAATCTACCCACTTAATGTACCTCTAACTAATAGCTATAGGCAATAGCGTAGTTAGCAACTGTGATAGTTTAAAACAATTCAAGTCAATGTAGACTATTTTACAAGAATGAGTGAAACCCCGACGTTGGGGTACTGTTTTAATAATACTTAAAAAACATAATTAACGGTATCCTTAATATACCTATTACTACCAAAAATAATTTTATCTTTCACTACACGAACAAATAATAATAATAATTATTGTAATACCGTAGCCAAAATGACAATAAGAGAAGAAGGCACTTGCGGTATAAAGTGGTAAAATGTGCCCCCCCCTGTAACTTCTAATATAAAATAATGATAAAACTATACAAAATTTGATGTACATTACCATGCAACCTTCCAACGAAAATTGGTTTGAACTCGATCTAGTAAGTAGTTTTTTTCGTATTTCATAACACTATTATTAAAATATCGCTCAAAGTTACAGCGAACTACAAGAACTTGTGGATTATGTTACTAGCTGCTACGGAACCCTTCATGGGCGAGTCCGACTCGCACTTGGCCGCTTTTATTTCTAGGTAAGCAGGGGTTCCTTCTACATAAGTATACTTCACCGTAAACCGTATCGTCGGTTAACATCAGGCGACAGAGCGGTTAAGTATAAACCAGTAATAAAAGTTAAAAAAATGTATCTATATTTGAACCAAAGACTGTGTTTGTGCAACTAATTCTAAACTGTTACAGTTTGCTGTTACTTAATTTATAAGTGAACGGCCTGGTCGGTATTCAGTCTAAAATGTAGAGCAATTATTTTTATATAGTTGTTCAAGGATAGAAAAATAAATTGAGTTACTTTGTTTGTAGGTATAGTAGATACAAAATTTACGGTTACCGGGTAATATCCAAGATATAAAACATAATCTTTAAATCGACTTCGATATAATAGGTAAATACATATATTATTTATTTATTTCAGAATAATCGGTTATTGTAAAGCCAACAAAACTTAATTGTTTCGTATATTTCGATATTTTGACTTGACTTCACAAAGTTTATGAAAATGTTTCGAGTTTGTGAATGTATTATTTAAATTTAAGCCAGTTGTTTCGTACGGCAGAGAAAATATGTTTTTATAAATGGCAGTACTGTTCACAGAGTGGTGGGGTTAGTAAGTTGCAGACCACTTAGGGTCTTGTTTGTGTTTTTCGGCAGCAATGAATAATCTGACTCACATCGAACTCAAATACTTATATCATGTGGCTTACTCGGTTTTACCTGTGTAAAGTAGCCTATGTGTTCCAAATTTCGACAAGCAAATTTTCAAACATTGACTTTAATAATAATAGTGGGATTATGAAAATGATTTCTGTTTTGTATTCTTTTTCCGATCTTTCTTTTTTTATAAGTTTAAGCATTATTACTTGTTCCATAAATTGGTATAGAAATTAATTTCGGTCTCATGTTTCCACGCTAAAAAGAAACCTGACTCAGGTAGATATAACGGGTACAGGCTTTTTGGGTAAAACACGTTTCCCGAAGAGCATCGTACTTTAAATTATGCTCAAGGGATTTATTTTTATATTTTATTAATTTTCAACACATTTTATATTTTTTGTGGCATAAATGCGAAGATGTTTTTCGAATGAGTTAAAATTAGTATGATGACCCGTTTTAGAAAAAAAAGCTCTCTCCCTCTCTTTCTCAGTCTCACACTCTCACTATGACCTAGATAGCGGTAGTGAACTGTTTTTAGTAGTACATCGCCACAACCACTTGTTTATTTCATTTTACGTGAAAACATAAATTTCACGTAAATACCACACTGTTCCATGACTTTGGCGAGTTTAAATGTGATGATGCCAAGTATAATAGAGTATCAAAAAATATACGAAACAATAACAAAAATGTTAGTGTAATTAATGTCATTTGTCGAAATACAAATTAATGTTTAATCTCTCATATCTCAATCAAGTAACATAACTCTGAAGGTATTGTCATTACAGAAAAAAGTTCAAGGAAAAAGTTGTTCATTATTAAAAGATCTACACTTTTGATAAGAGGTAAAGTTTCATAAAATTGAACGGTTGGGGAGAAAATGGCGAAATATAAAAAAGGGAGGAAAAAAAGTAAAATCTTTGACTTTCGGAAGCAATAACTTGAAAAATATTGATGAAAAAAAGAAAAGTTGTTAATATAAAAGTTAGTAAATTTAATTTAGAAGAGAAAAGGTCTGTACAATTTTTTGCCAAACACTAACAGTTCTCGAGATATCGAATTAAACGCGTTTTCATCGAAATGACCTTGAGCTGACCTCGCCAGAATCCCTCAAATTGGAATATATGCTCAGAATGCACCCCCTATCGATCCTTTATAGTCCCCAATCTACATAATTGAATGTTTTTTTTTTTTCAATTTTTTTGCGTACTATTCAATTTTTTTCTGGACTATTTACAAAATATACATTTTACCGCATTTTGTCTAATATTCAACAATGACGCGGCCCAGGATATGTCAGAGTTAACTAAAGCTGTTTACTCTAAATTTGAAAACATATCTAGCTTTTATAAATCGGAAAACACAAATTCTGATACGATGTTCCACAGATTGTTAAAGTGCTTAGTAATAATTATTTTTGAAAATAAACCCTACTTCAAAACTATGCCTACAAGTCACAACCTTCACCTAAATTGAGAAACTCCTCCTTTTTTGAAGTCGGTTAAAAATAAACTTTGACTGTAAAAGCATCATTCGTAAAAATTTGCTCAAGGAAACCACAAACCTATACATTGTATTTTTATAAGACTTATGTGAGACCACCTTTTGGAGTATAATAATCTACTAAACAAAATAATAATCACCAAAATAGACCGGCAAAGCTATCGCGTAACATGGTGGTGATGTCTTCCAACCGATTTTGGCTACGGCGACTGCTTCTGTTTTTTAGGGTTCCGTAAAACGTAAAAACGGAACCCTTATAGATTCGTCATGTCTGTCTGTCTGTCTGACTGTCTGACTATCTGTCTGTCCGTCCGTATGTCACAGCCACTTTTTGCCGAAACTATGAGAACTACACTGTTGAAACTTGGTAAGTAGATGTATTCTGTGAACCGCATCAAGATTTTTTACAAAAAAAAAAGAAAAAAGAAAAATTAGGGTTGCCCCCCATACTGAGAACTGAAACTCAACATTTTTTTTTTCATCAAACCTTCACGTGTGGGGTGTCTGTCTATTGATAGGTCTTAAAAAATGATGTTGAGGTTTCTAACATAATTTTTGTCTACACTGAATAATTTGCGCGAGAGACACTTCCAAAGTGGTAAAATGTGTCCCCCCTTCATTCTCTTACTTTAGATGTTAGAGGGGGGGCCCTCTAACATCTAAAGTAAGAGAATGAAAAAACTAAAAAAATATATGATGTACATTACCATAAAAACTACCAACGAAAATTGGTTTGAACTCGATCGGATGAGTAGTTTTTTTAGTAGGTACGGCATAAATACACTATTATTAAAACTTCGACCAAGTTACAACGAACTACAAGAACTATGTGTACTATGTATATTATGTTATTTGCTGCAACGGAACCCTTCATGGGCGAGTCCAACTCGCACTTGGCCACTTTATTTATTAATACATTTAGCGTCGTTGGTGGACTACAATACATGCATATACATCCATGCATAAACATACAGTCGAATTGAGAACTTTTTTTAAGTCGGTTAAACACCATGACTATGTCGCTTGGGTATAATTTGTCTGGCTGTCGGTAACAAAAAAAGTGGTGATGGAATCTGTTCCTTACTTTCTTCCTGTAAACTTGTATACTATTGTTACAGATTCTTCATAGTGACGTTCCTGTTTCCCCGCACATGGCTGTTGTACGTAGCGAGCGTGCTGATCGGCGCGGGCGCAGCTCTGATATGGACCGGGCAAGGCAGCTACCTCACCATGAACAGCGACTCGGACACCATTTCACGGAACTCTGGGATATTCTGGGCCATGCTACAGTGCAGGTGAGTGTTATAATAACGATTATAATCCCCTTCGTCACTCGGTCTACTCGGCCAGAGCCATAGATCGACTCGGATAGAGCCATTTATGACGTGCTTTAGTAAAATCAACATTAGGGTTGTCGTTTTTATTTCTGGTGTGACACTTCAAGCGTTCCTCACTAATCTCCAGTATGCTGACAGCGAGTTTTGTCGTATACAATACTTACGCGTTTTACCGTGAGCGCGTAAACATGACATTTGACATCTGTATGAAGATACAGCGCCTTGAATCTTGAATGACGCTAGAGTTCTTATACGTATGACAAATTTACGCGCTCGCTGTAGAGCGTCTTGCTTCCGACAAAACTTGCACTCAGCATACTGGAGACAAGTGTGGTCCCTCATGTAAGGCTTCAAGAGTCTAGCCAGAAATAAAAACGCCAACGTTAATATTGATTTTATACAGATAGATTGACCCTTTATTGTTCTTAATTTTAAAATAAACATCAAAATATACAAAACCCAAAATTAAAGTAGCAATTGTTGACATTATCACTAAGATATGTAGGTTATGCCAGTATTATATTATATTTGTTTTTTCGTTCAATTGTTTGAATTGAAAATCATAATAGACTAGTGTAGAGGTACTTGCCCAGATAAATACGAGTATCTTGCACGTTGCATTAGATTATCTCCCTACTTAGTGGTTGCATGCATTATTCTCAGTCCTGACACATCACTTGCTTACGTGATAGGTTGACGATGCTACATGGTGGGATTGTATAATTAAATAGTTAAATTTTAGAGGACAAAGAATTGTGCGAAGAATACAAATATTAATTCTGTGTCTAGGTGTTTCTATGTATTATGAATATACGTATTTATAATTATACCAGCTATCTGGCTCTCATAATACAAGATTTGTTTTGTTTACGGCTAGTGTGAAGAATGCCCAAAAATGTTTATTTATTTATTTGATCCGTTACCTTGTCATGTGATCCGCTTATTGAGCTTAAAAAAATATTTGTTTATTCGATCGAACACGAGAACTATGCCCATAATGTTTTTGTCGCAAAAAACTCTACCGGTCCGATTCTGATCCATATCAACTTATTTTTAAACACTAAACGACACTGAACTTCCTTGATCTTTTGAAATGATATACATGTGCTTGTAGAGCATAGTCGTAGGACGAGAAATTAATTACAACACGTATTGACTTGGTTTTATTAATTCTCAAAGTAGAATTTTATAGGATTACAGTTAAAATGTTTGCATCGACCTTATTTAAAGGATCAATGTTACCTACCCCTCATTTCTAATCGCTCACGGTGCGCAAATTACAATTTTCCTCTGGCCCTGGAAAGTTGATACTTCGTTAGTGTTTAATTGCTTGATCAGTTGACAAACAGAAACTTAGAATAGATCAAACCAAATTATTTGGATGTTCAGCTATAGATAGGTATCCTACTATTTAAAAAAATGTGAATATTTGGATGTTTTGCTTCATCACGTTGTAAGAACTAGACGGATGAGTTTGTTATTTGGAACAGAGATACTAAATATATAGATAGATCCTTGAATAAATAAATAAATAAATAAATATTGGTGGACAATTCACACACAACACCATCTGACCCCAAACTAAGCAAAGCTTGTATGATGGCGGCCAGATAGCTGATATAATACTTATATAGTTTTAAATACATACTTATTATACATAATAAAACATGTATTCTACTTTTTATCGCTGAATAATTACTGGACGGGGAATTCAGCGGGTAATAGCGGAGCTCTGCTGGCTGGCAATATAACGCTTTTAAATTAAAAGCCGGGTCACACGAGAGGCGATCCGATAGCGATAGCGATCCGATAGCGATAGCGATCCGATACAGAGTATGGGATCGCGCCCGCTTGCTGTGTGTCAGGTTGCATACAAATTCGAACATTATAAAATCCCGTCTCGGATCGCTATCGCTATCGCTGTCAGGTCGCCTCTGTGTGACCCGGCCTTAAGAGTTTAAGTTTTTAGTTCTAAAGTTTACATCACATTGTCAAATTTGATTTGAGAAATAGCAAATTACAAATAATGTATAACCAATTGATTATATGTTTTAAGATGACTAATTGTAACATTTTTTGTTTCTATTTTTTTTGGCTCTACAGTATTTTACAAGCTGAAAATTTAGCAAGATCCCTGGTTAACTTTCAGCTAGCTTAATGGGCCAGGGGTTTGAATTTGAGCTAGTCAGACTAATACTATATCAGTGGAAAATTTACTGTTTGTAAGTGTTTATGTTCGTTACCACGTATCTCTAAAACAGCTGAACAGGTATGCATTCATGACGTGATAATTACATTACCTAGGTTATCACATAGGCTACTTTTTATCCTATTAAAGATACTGCTGATTGCTAAGCCGTGCGTCGCAGCTAGTTACGAGTAAAATATTTGTGCTGTGGATGGATTTCCGCAGCTAGTTAAAATATTATATATAATGTTTCGTGGATGGATTTAAATTGTACAATGTAAGTAAATGTCTACATGTTTATTCCGTGTAGTCTCAGACACGAGGTATATTAAATAGGAGCTATGAGTGTTTCAAGTTATTTCACTCAGCACTGCGTAGGTACCACATTAACATGAATGAATAATGGATGACACTTAGTTTTAGGCGATGTGACCGTTATTAGATCACGAACAGTTAGTTAGAGCTTCGCCCACCATTGTTAATTTCTGTTCTGTGACATGTCGGGATCAATATTCTATTTATGTTTTGGCCATTCTTCATTGACCTCGAAAAAAAATCTTACGAGATTGATCCGATGATTGAAACAAGTAAACAAAAAACTTTTGCCAGCTGTATTATGTTAGTACTAGTAGCATCCCGACATTTTTCATTTAATAATTTCAACCGAGTAGTTCCCGATCTCGTTTTTTACCCGGGCTACAAATGAACCTCATTGTTATTCCAGACTTTTGTCTAACTATGTACAAATTGTATCCATCCCTGCATTTATAATATTAGTATTAGTATTAGTGGGGCTTGCTTAATTAAGGAACAAATTGATCAAAAATCAAAAGAAATCGGTCTTACCAGCAGCAGTTGCAACTTGCGGTTGCATCCGCATATTTCCCTTTACTTTCTAGCGTTAAAAGCACGTAGGTTGGAATAGAACATAGGCTGATATTCTTACCTATAAATAATCTAACCGCGTTCCAAATTTAAATTCAATTCGTTCTGCCGTTCTAACTTAATTGAGTAACAAACATCCAAACTTTCGCATAATATTAGTAGGATCAGGGCACACAAACCATACCAGTCCGGCGAAACAGCATTTTTATTTACGAGTATTTTAAGCCAGTCCTGTTTACGATGACCAATGGATTTACTTGATAGATCAAACTAAAGTACTACAGTATTGTACACCTTAAAAAGGCCTTCAAAAAAGTTCACGATGGTATTTAAATCTCTTGGGGATAACCCACTAAAACCATTTTTTCCTTTACTTTTTACATTGGCTTTTTTAGCTTTTAAGTACCTACATACGTGCCATTCGAATGAATGTTCAGGGTTTATTGTAATATTTTTCTTTGCAGCATGTTCTTCGGCAATCTGTTCGTGTTCATAAAGTTCCAAGGCAAGACGCACATCGACCTGGAGACACGTAACGTGGTGTTCGGCGCGCTGACCGGCGTGTGCGCCGTCGGGATGGTGTTCCTCGTGCTGCTGCGGCCGGTGCGGCGGATCCCGGCCATCGATGATGCTAAGGTAATGTTTTACTCTATGACTATGTACCGAGGGTCTATTATTATATACACTAGATGCAAAGAGTTGTCGCATCTTGCATCCTTGCCATTGCAATGTTTCAGGGTTTTTAAACTTTCATAATTATTCAAATGAACTCATATTGTAAACATTACACAGGACTCAATCTTAGCCTCAATATTTCGGCAGCGTTATAACCACCGTGGGCACGAGAAAACTTTTCAATTCGTTTTTTTTAACAAGGACTGACGAGACGAGCAGACATGGGCCTGATGGTAAGCAACTTGCCTGCCACATAACAGCACTGTGACACGCAGCTATTGGAACATGAAGAATCCAAATCATTACCTAGCACTGCACTGCGCTCGCCACCCAGAGATCTAAGTTGTTATAGACCCCTGTTAGGCCTGTAGCACCTACAAGGGGGCGTTATACACTTTGAGAAAGGGTGCTCTATACCATAATGTGGTATGAAAAATAGATTATTGAAGTTTCACTGTTATTGCAAATAGACTTAAAGGTTAATTTGATTGCTTCATTAAAAGTATCTTCAACTTTATTTCGAGAATCACAAATGTCGCTTAACCAAATGTCATTTGGTCTAGTTTTGGCAACTCACATGAGAACCATTGAAACGCATACGTTTTGTTGTTTACGTTTGTTAATTTTCCTGGCGGAAGTATCTTTTGTATAAGCACTGTTAAGTAGACTAGTGGTGTATGCTACGCAATATAGATGAGTGTACACAATTGTTGTTGACAATTATTATTGTGAATTCAAGTCCAGAGTCCACAGTCCTTATACGTGCATGTTCCTATCCTACTAATATTATAAATGTCAATGTATGAATGTTTGCATATTTGGATGTTTGTTGCTCAATCACGTCACGTCACAATGGATCGGGTTGAAATATGGAACACAGTTAGTTAGTAATTTTGAATGTAGTTTGGAATAACGCATAGGCTACTTTTTATTCCAGGAAAATAACGGGAACAGTAATTATGCGGATAAAACTGCGAGGTGCTGCTAGCGTACCTATTATAAAGACTTCGTAAAGACAATACCTACATAATCAATGGGGCGTTTTCAAGATGCAAAAAGACCTGTCAAAGACAGTTCCCAGTTTCACCATGAATGGCGCCCATGTTTTATTTTGATAGATAAAATTTACAAAAACAACAGTGGTGCCACACTTGGCAATAGTTAGAACTATCTTTGACAAGTTAATTTGCATCTGGAAAACGCCTCATTACAAATCAATGCTTTTCCGGACATAAACATCAGCAATCAAAGCACGCTTGACACGAGTAATGATGTGTCGTACTTAACTGTGCACAATTTCCTGTAAAGACGACTTCACAAAATTGAACCTTTTTCGAACAAAAAAGAGTTGTATTTTCCTAAGCGTACATGCGAAAATAACTAATTCCTACTAGAGATTACCAGTTGCATTATTTTATAAGCAAGTTTCTAATTTATATATAATCATGGACCCATTACTACCACAACGATACATTTAGCCGAAAGAGTTAAAAAGAAAGGTAGTAACAAAGTTATCACACAGTTAGTACCTAAACCTTTTTACAAATATAATAATTGGTCAGTCTTATTAGACGTCCTTATGACACATTATGCTTCTATACATGGTAGTATAAATATATTTTGAAGTACCGCATCAATTTTCCAGATCGAAATGGTGACCCACGATACGGAAGGACCTCTGGAAGCCTTCAAAGGCGCGCTGAGACTGTTCTGCACCCGAGATATGCTATTGCTCAGTGTAACCTTCATTTACACCGGTAAGACACACCTCCAGCGACACAATTCACACGTCACTCGACTTTATAATCAACATGCTAGAGGCGTAATTGCCATGTCGCCGGGTTTAGGATTTCCGAGAGCGTTGGCTTGAGGTATTTCGTGAATGACAATGAGAAGTGAGGACATAAAGACGGGAGCACAGATTGATACGTAGTTGGTTATTTTGTTGTTACGGTTTCGCAAAGTTGTATTGTTCTAGGAATGATGTATGGCAGAAAGCTGAAAGCTGAAGAGAGAGGCGATGGAAAGCTACTCGTTGCATGAATGTTATGCAATTATTATGCCATGTTTATAAAATGCAAGATGCATGTCAATGATTGACATAAAGATGTCAAACGTTCATTACTTATATACCTATTCATCTCCAAGTTGAGAAATTATTGTTTGTAAATACTTTTATGTGGTACTCTATCACATTAAATAATGAGTACATATAGACATAGTTATAGTAGATATATGTAGCATGTTAATTTACCACGCGATGGTGTATAATTACTTCACTAGAAAAACTAATTTCAATTAGTTTCTTGATGCGATATTGATATGAAATAATCAGCATATAAATAGGTACCCGTACTCCCTAATACTGGTTATGGTGTTGTTATTGGTCCCTTTATAATTTCAGTCGAAATTTAAAATACGAGCAATAACAACACCACACGCAATTATGTTAAGCGACAGACGTTCAGATCAATAACCCTTTAAACACCTAAGTCGTAAACGGACATTTTTGGCTTTAAAAGCGTAGGTACCTACCTAATATAATTGAAATTTGACGATAAATCCTCGGGAATATTATCAAAATATACCATAAAAATGGCATTGTATCAGGACTAAAAGAAGCCGTTTTGGTTAATAATATCAAGAACATTTTGATGGAAGATCTAAAGAAGGAATCTGGTACCTACATGACGATCAAACAAGAGATATCAAAATGATTAGCAGTTACTTAGCACGTGACGTTTCGGTGATCGCTCTCAGGCTTCGTTCTGGACACATCCTATCGAACAAGCTTGCATACTTGATGAGGATGGTTCCATTACACTACATTAGAACGTCGTTGCCGCGAAACCATAAGATTTTCCTGTGCCAAAAAGTGCTTAGAAGACAGCCATAATCCTTTTTTTTACTCAATTTATCACAGTTTTCTCAATGAAACAATATTTTTTTGCGAAAAAAAATTTACGTGAGCTTTGCCGAGATCACCACTACATTACACTAAAGAAGACGTGGGCAAAAACACAACACAAACAAAAAGCAAAAACGCTGATAGTGTTGGTATTGCCATGACCCCCTCTTCTGTACCATTTTGTCACAAGTACCTACATTATTCTATTTCTGTACCATTTTGTTACAAATACATGATTCCATTCGTTGCAGGTGTGGAGCTATCGTTCTTCAGTGGCGTGTACAGCTCTAGCATCGGGTTCACGCTCGCGATGGGAGAGAACGCCAAACAGCTCGTCGGGCTTTCCGGGGTCTTCATCGGCATGGGAGAGGTACTCGGTAAGTGTTCACCACAACTACGATTTTATTGCTTTGCGTTAATGAACCTTATCTTAACGGGAATAGATGTCCTTCACAGCTTCACACGCTGTTAAAGTGTATCCAGAATTAAGCTCGAAAAGTAAATACAACCCTCGATATAAATCATTAGATGTGACTTACCAAACTGCAGGCGCACGGAATTATGTTATCGTTGGGAAGAGTGATCTCACTCTTTCCGTTCTAGTCGATTGTAGGAAGCGGTGAACGCCAGACGTTTTTACATAATATTTAAAGTGGGTATTTGCAACAGCACTTTGCATTTGTCACCGCTTGTTGGGACCAAGGTGCTGTTGCATTACTATAAAATGTTGTGTTTGTCATCACTACTGCTTTTAACGGTGAAGAAAAATATCGCGAGTAAAGATTCCAAGAAAAGACATCTTTTGAGGACATGTGTCATTCGTCATTCCGCGGATGGCAGCGTGATGAATGACTCGTTTTTTGTTAGAGAAGGTCCCGAATCTCAGTAGTGATAACATAAAGTTGACTTTTTAGTAATAAAATAAAGGCTAAGACCATCTGGGACCTTTGAAATGGTGTAACATTTATTGATATTGATGCGGTGGTTCCGAACATGTATATACATATACCTGGCAATGTCGACACATTCTTTATAATTAATTTATAGATATCATTTCTCCTCAGCCGACATATCTAAATAAAAAGTAATAAAAAATGTATCTTGAATTAAAACGAATGACTTTCCTTTATTTTGTTAAAATTAAAGCGTCAGAAGTAATTACCACAGTTTTAAGAACTCAAATACGATAAAGAGAACAAATAAGATAACTCCATAATAGCTACAAACAAGTTATTGTAAAAACTCTTCATATCAAAAATATACAACATATTAAAGTAATCAATGTACATATAATAACTAAAAGTACTGGCTTTCAAACCTAGACTATTTCCGACCGACGAATTATTCAAGGTATGCTCAGTGCTGTCGGTCAGACAACTTTTCATCCGATCAGCAATCACCAAGCAACACGGCTTAGTCACAACAGAACTTTGGGAAGAAATGTCAACAAAAAGAAGAAAAGATCAAATGTTTAAAGTTCCTTTGAAAAGAACGAATTCTGGAACAAGAAGTTTACTTTTTCTAGGTCCGGTTCTGTACAATAAACTCAATAAAATCTTAAAATTCGACAACAAAATAAACTTTCAATGTAACTATTTAATAACTACTTACCTTCTAACCTTAAACTACACTGACACAGAAAAATTAATGGTCTCGCATCTATGATTGAAAATGTAAAACTGAAAGCTGCTTAATCAGACTGGTTGTCTAAGTAGGTATCACATTAAACCACAATCACACACTCACATACATACAAATTCACCCTTACACAATTCTCACTTTCACTTAACAAACATCTACACATCTTCTTACTCCATCACACACTATCAGTCATACTCACAATTATTTAAACATAACACCACAATGCACAAAAGTTGTACATACATGCAGTCACACAATCACACACATGAACTCGAGTCAATACAAAGCATCACAAACACAAGCACAATGCCAACTTCATAATGGATGGCACTGCATCCCACGATACAGGTAATTACCTAGTGTGGGAGACAGAGTTCTCAAAAGTGAAGTCACTCTCTCACTCACTCCACTCACGCTAATCACTAACCCATTAATAAGTAAGATTTCACAAAAAATGTTTTTTGTTTTTATGTACAATAAATTTCATTTCATTTCATTTCATTTCATAATAGACTACAGGCCCGTGAACAATATAAATCGTCTTAAATTTGTGGTTTGCGAGCACGGCATAGTGCTAGGGAGTGATTTAAACTCTTCATGATCAAATAGCTGCTGCTCTTATAGACAGGCATGATCTTACCATCAGGTTATTCTCGTTAAGGTTTAGTAATCCCAACCTTACCGAAAGCATTTTTCAAATTAAACTGGTGGTATTAGACATTAGCGCGTGCAAACAAAAAATCAAACAATTAATAGATAGTATAATACTTACTTAGGTAATGACCTCATAAATGACTTATATTATTGACCTCGGGTGGCATCATGTATACAGCTGAAAAGAAGACATAATTCCTATCAACAATTACTCAAGTTGTGTGATAATGATCAATAACTGTTCTAGTTTTCTATTGAAATAGATAAGTACCTACTTCGTTGCACAAACTAATTGATTCGAGTAGGTAGCTAGGTACTGGTCGAGGTGGATTACACAACGTGTACTTGTATGTGGCTATGTTGTCGCTAGTTCAGGTCTTAAATGGGGCTGCAATACTTAGTTAGGCATTCTCGGAAAGTCAGATGAACGAAAAAAAAAAATAGAGATACAGCTTGGCAGGGAACAGCGTAGTCTGCTTAGTCTTAGTAGTTAATGGGGTTTTATTTCCCCTTTTAGTACGGAACTGTTTCAAATGAATGTTATTTTCGCCTTTAGTGGTGTTATATTTGGTTTTGTTTGATAAATATAATAAGCAAACGTCAATGTTAATAATTTGACATAGTTTTTTCACCCTTTTTAACAAAATGTGTCATTCTGAAAACATTTTAGGACTTCATGCGATTTGTTGCAGTTTAAGATAAAGTTTATGGAATGGCTGATTCGTTTCCATATTTATGGTTGAATTCGAAATTCGTTCGAATGAACTGTATCTCATGAAGACGAAGTATAGTTTGCATATTTTTTACGTAGAAGAAATGCATTTACGCATCATACGCATACCCTTCCGCCTAGGGGAGACGGTCGGGTTATTTCGCACTCGACACCACGGACAGACATGGTGCGCCTACCAACTAAAACCTCCTCGAGGTACCACCTTTGACGCTTATGGCGCGAACGTGGGACTGCTCTCGCATTCTTCCGCGAACCTGCCGTGGCTTGTACGTCTCCGGGCCCTCCTATGGAGCACAGCCCCGTCACCGGTACATCTGAACCTACGACACGCCGTGACCTCGTGACCACCTAGCTTTACCGTTGGTGACCAGACCACGATTACTACTGCTGTGGCTACTGAGGCCCTCATATCTCGTCAATGCAGAAACCTCTCGGGGCATCGTTTTTGCCTTAAGACTACCTCTACTAAAAATCCTGTAGTTGAACTCTTTTTTTTAACTATTTTCTTTACTATGTTCGATACATAACATATTGTCCTTTTTAGTATATCAGGTACCTGACTTCCATAGAACAAGCTTTACTTAGTTTGGGGCTTTGCTTTGTTGTGTGTGAAATGTCCACCAACATTTAAAAAAAAAACGCATCTTGTATTTAGAGACTTAAGATTTAGCGCCATCTGTAGAAAATGTATGATATTTGATGTACAAAAAGCCGATTAGAAAGAAATAATGTTTGGGTTCCAGGTGGTGCCTTATTCGGTATCCTCGGCAACAAGACGACCCGCTGGGGCCGCGACCCTATCGTCATCATGGGCTACTTCATCCACCTCTCCGCCTTCTTCCTGATCTTCATCAACCTGCCCGCGGTGGCTCCCTTCGGCGACACCAACGAGATCTCCTACATCGCGCCCTCGCCCTACCTCGCGATGTTCTGCAGTTTCCTGCTCGGTTTCGGTGATGCCTGCTTCAATACGCAGATATACTCGATTTTGGGCGGCAACTACTCCGATAATAGTACTTCGGCGTTTGCGCTCTTCAAGTTTACTCAGGTGAGTTTGGAACGTTAGCACCTAATGATAAGCTTTTTCTTGCATATTTCCATCTGAGTTCTATTCTAGACAGGGCATAGATCAGATGTGTGATTATTTTTGCATATTAATTAAATTTTAAAATCCATATAGAATTGGTAAAAGTATTGTTAATAATATTTAGTGAAACATTCGCAATTATGATCTGTCTGAATTCCAATAATCAGTTAGACGACAGCAAATCGTTCATATCGCGGATTTCTGAATAAACTCAGATGTCTCCGAGTAGGTCTAACTGTGAAGTTAAATTACAGAATTATTAGCCAAAACTAAATAAATTTCTTGTCTTTCCAGTCAATGGCGGCAGCGGCTTGTTTCTTCTATTCGTCGAAGGCACTACTGTCGGTGCAACTAGTTATCCTCGGCATACTGGCGTCTTTAGGCACGGCTGCTTTCTGTCGCGTGGAATGGGCGGCTAAAGCGCGCGCGCGCGCCGCTGCTCTCTCGGCTATAGACGACAAGTCGCCCGCCACTCACGCACTCGCTGCCAATGCGCTGCATTACGACTGAACGCAACACTAACTCATAACTGCGAACGATATCTACTCTGTGCTTCGGCCGAGTACCAGCTACAAGCTTTGGATTCAATTGAGAGACGTGCTATAGGTATCGCTCATTGAGAACGATCTCTTGTTCCGAAAACAAATTCAAAAAATCGCCGGCGAATGAATCTGCTTTTGTCGGATGCAATTCGGTGAGTGTATAGATTTGTATGATATGATAACATTTTGGGACCGTTAAAATTTTAGAAAATCGATGCGGTTTAATTTTGCTTTCGTTATAAGGGCAGTTAAACTGTGGAATGTGGTATTAGAATGGATGTATCACAGCGTTAATCTAGTTAAGCGTGCTTCATCGCAGATCGTTTCATAATGTTATTATGATCAGGTTTTAGTTGAAATGCCGTAAACATCTATCAACGAGTAACAAATGTAATAAAAAGAATACGCGTGACAAAAATGTATTTATCACGTTCAAAAGAGATTAATCATTCGATAATTTCGGATTAAAGTGGATTCTTCGTGGCACTGTGCTGTTATTGCATATTGCTTATCATAAGGCGCCGGTTTTATTCGTCCCGTCAATCTAAATTATAAAAAAAATAATCTTATGCATGTTATGTTCCAGTATGAAAGGCAATATTTTCAGTGAAATTAAATGGTAATGAGACATACTATTTGAAGTTATCAGGCGCTGAGCGCTGCGTAACTGTGTTAAGCAGTTTCTTATTGTTTTAGTTAAATTTTGTAGTAGTGTAGCTAAAGGTAAGGACATAATTTACAACGCCACCCTTTCACCTGGGTTTGTGCATGGCAATTTAATTTTGACTCGGTCCGAAAGCTTCCTATTGGATTTGTAAAAAGGTAGATTGCAATCGGTTTATTGTATTGTTAGGTTTGTGATATTGTTGTTATTGTTTGTATGAAAATATGTCTTTGTTATAATAATATAGAGAAATTAAATCTGCAGGTTTACCACACAAGCTATATCAAACTTATTTCAGCTTCAAGATCGTAAGATATATTTTTGTTATATTTTCACGATAGATATAACCTATCATACTTACTTATATCATTGTACCGCGATAGAGTAAAAACTTAGAAAAAAAATATAAGGAGATGGCTCCGCCGATTACGGCAACTTCTTTTGAAATTTGGTCGAGATGGTGGTCAATTGTAAACCTATAATTGTTAAATAAAGTATGTGGACAAAAGTCTGGTATATTTTAAACAACAAACATTTACTAAAAATAACAGGATGTCCTTTGTTTTTTTTTAATAGATTTGACATTGACAGATACAAATGTTAGTTAAAATTTTAGGCTTTTGCTAAGAATTAACTTAAGTAATAGTTTATCATAGCTTGTGTGCTGAATGCCTGTTGTAATTTATATGTAGAGATCGTATAATTGTATACTAAATCTAATTTTATGTCTAATGGACTTGAAAACTTTTCTTTTAAATAAGCTGTGTAAACAATTATGTCTATATTTTTTTCGTTTTTTTTTAACAGCGAGAAAGATCATCGCGTTTGTATATATTTATATATTTTTTTAATACAAATACGCTCTCTTCGTATTTCGTAAAATTTTATAAATGTATATAGTCAATTACATTCCTAGAAAACATTCCCGAATACTCTTTATCATTTGATCCATCTACAAAAATACGTAAATGTTGGAAAATCTCAGTAAGTCACGAGGAAGTTATAGATAAATGATGGCAACATTCAAAGAGCGCTCAAGGAAAGCATTTATCTCACTGACACATTAGAAATATCAATTCTATAAAACAAAAATTCAAAGAATTTAAAAAATATATTTCAACGTAATGTAATTTAGCTATACCAAAACAAATTGTCAGTTTTATGAGTGTTTTTTTTATCGGAGTTCAGACCAACTGACATAAACAGAATCCTAAAACAAAATATGTCTGTCATATTTTATATACAATTTCACTCACACCTAATAAAACATACTTACTAGTAACCAGGCCAAGATTATTTAAAGCGAATAGAAAGATGGATCTCAAAAAGTAAAATATAAGTTGGACATTATTGTAATTATTATGTAATGATTCATTTGATATTTTTAATACATTGACAGAGAAATAACTCGAATTATAATATTATTCTATTGATTCTAAAATGTATTCAGAAAGAAAAGTATTAGAACTAAAACGTAGATAGGTAAATGATACCTAAATAATTGTTTCTGTAAAGTAATTGTTGTGTATCCAGCTTGTAAGTTAAATAAGAAGTTTTTAAGTAGAGCAGCTCTGTTTTATGTAATTTATTTCTGAAGTATTTTGTTGTTTCGATTATATTGCAGCCTAATTTTGTTCTTGTGGACTGATTTCAGACGAATATTTATCTCACTCGCACTAATGATTAAAAGGATTAGTATGAGTGAAATAAATAAGAGTTATTGGCTTTGCAGAAAAATAAAATAAGAATGGAGAATAAATTTACCCAATGGATGCCAGAATACATTTCATCTCGTTCAGTTTACTCACGCAAAACATGGTGTAGTTTAACTTGTGTAATCAAGAGTTTTAACAAATTAATTACACTTGTCCACGATAGTTCTCAGTTTCGCCAAAGGTGGCGCCAGTGGTACACTGTCACAATTTACAGTAATGAAACTGTATTTTTTTTACAGATTAGCTATTGTCGTCTACTTTATGCGCTTTCTAATATTAATTATCATAAAATGTACAAGTCCTTAATGATAAACAAATAACATAAATACTCACATGCCTTCAACGCATATTTAGTATTTTGGATAAATTTGGGATCAAAAACAGAAATTCGCAGAGATATCCAGAATTTTTTTTTTTTATGTTTCTGGTTTGGTTGAGATGTTCTACGATCATTATGATTTATAATCATGCTAATTTCGCTTGTAAGTTTTAACAAAACGTAATTTGTCTGATGTTTTATCTGTGCTTTATTCCCTTTTTGCATTGACGTATTATATAAATTAGTTTCAAATATCATTGCCTTTTTGATATCAGACACAATATGGCGCTAATCCAAATCTCCATTTTTATTTTAACCGAATCAAAAAATACATGTCAGATACGATGGTCAAATACATTATAAAATGCTCTGTAAAAATGTGAATTTATTTTACAGTAACTATAACAAAGTAGTATATGTTTTCTAAATTGAAATGAATTAATGTAGGTAGTATTCGCTTGTTTTAATAGAAAAAAAAATAGGTTTAAGTTGTGTGTTACGCTGAGAGAATGAAATGCTTGTTGAGTTTAAAAATAGGTCACAAAAAACAGCCTAATCTAGGTGAATCAACGAAAGCCGCGTTTTAGTGCAGTCACGTGGATTAGGCTTGCTGTGTTGCTACCGAAACACTAAAATAGTGTTAGAGTTGCCATTACAACGAGCCTCATGAGCGTTTTTAAAAGACTCAAAAGTAGTTATTTCTTTATAAAAACTTCTGAACTGTTGTTTTGCTCAGCAAGCGTTTTCATTCTTTGAACCTAACATCTATAATAATGTAAGTAAGTAAATGTTCCAAATTGAATGAAAATGAGAGGTGCTTATCTTAAACTTTTCTAGAGTTGTAACAGTAAGTTTTGAAAATGTACCTATTACAACAGAATTTATGTTACAGTACTTAAAATACTTTAGAAACAACAAAATAAACTGTGTACCTATATGAAGTGTGTAGGTATGAACACATAAGTACTGACTGTACATTTCAAGTTATTTGTAAATAAAATTACACGAAAGAAAAGTTTAGAAGATGTGAAACATATGTCTATTGGTGTAAGTCTATAGGTAGGTACTCGTAACATTTTCACGCCTTTTACCAGAGACATCAAAAAGTTGTCAAGGTGTTAGATTTACTACCATATTATATACATGTCTGTGAAAGAATTGAGCATTTAAAAGTTTTTTGATGTAAGCGAACATTCCATATATTTTTTTAAACTAAATAGGGTTAAGATTTTAATCAAATGAATTATGTAATTTTACTATAGGGTATCACAAATTTTATTTAACCTTGCTGGTGATAAGTTGGCTAACTTCCTAGTCAGTTCCATTTTGTGTTCGAATGTTTTCCTGCTTTTTACTATTAATCAATATTCAGATTAGTTAATTTTTATTTTAGTATGACTTTAAATAAATAAATTAACAATTAGTTGGTGTTTTCATTCTACTCCTATTCCTATGGTTATATGTAAAACTAGCGGTCTGCCTCAGGTCTGCTAGCCCTAGCACTCAGGGATCACGTACAAATACAACAGTGAAAGAATTTTTGAAATCGGTCCAGTAGTTCCCGAGATTAGTGCATCAAACAAAAAAAACTCCTCAACTTGATAATATTCTAATCTCTCAGCTATTTGAGCGCCTGCCAATGCGAAGATAGCGTTCCTATTTCTTACCGCGGGACAAACCGTTCTCTTTCCGCAGACACTATGCCACAATGTTCCGAGTAGCGAAGATGATTCACTTTCTCAGGTAGTTACCTAAATAGGGAGGTACAAGAGGTTTTGTAAGAGGTTGACATCGTAAAAACATTTGTCATATACCTAGAGAAATATCTATAGTAAATGGTTTTCTCAAAGAGTTGCGGCACGAGACTCATGTTTAACCTTAAGGGCACGACCGCACGACAACATCGATCTCTCTAATCATATATGCCTAGGCATCGATTTAAATCAAAAGATGTGCCCTGACCCTGAACACTGAGCCATTGTTAACAAATTGACTTGAGTGGTTTCTATAGGTATAGAAGCTTCTAATCGATGGCCGCTAAAATTAAATTCGCAGCTTATTTCTGTTTGTTGAAAACGTTGATGCTGGATAACCAAATTGTAGCGGAAAGCGGGAAGACCACAGAACGGCAGCACAGCAACGGCCCTAGCAGTTGAATTAAAATGAGTCTTATTTTATTTATCATTTGATGTCCTGAACGCGCGGTCGTCACATATCTCATCGGTATCACCCACGTTCCTATGAGGCCAACTCTGCATTGGTTGGTCCCATAACATAGAGCAAATAATAGGTATTACATCCATAGTTAAGTCCCCAATGGCGACGCGACGCCCTATTTCACAATAGTGCCATAGTATAAAGAAATACTATCAGTACCTAGTTCATCGCTTTTGATATTGGGAGAAACGCCGATAATGTCTAGATACTGGTAGGGTTGTCGCAATTTTAAAACCGTGGCACCAAAATAAAATTAAAACAAACGGAAGACGTCAGCCCTGATCCGTGCTCCTGCAATACTAACATTTTAATGTATTCAATGCAGGAGCGAGCTTCCCGCGTCTCACCCCGCACGATTGCCCCGTCTAGACGGCTTCGTCGAACGACTGTATGATTTAATAGACTGTGATAGTGAGGTCGCAGGTTCGAATCCCGTCCGCGTCTCTTAGTTTTTTCAAGTGCAGAATGCAGATGTACAAGTTTATCATAGTCACTGTCTTTAACGGTGAAGCAAATCATCGTGAGGAAACTGGCATGTTCCACCATGCGTCATGCGCCAACAAACACTTGGACGGCGTGGTTAATTATGATCTCTCGTCTTGTGAGAAGTCTTGAGACCCAGCTGTAGGAACATAAAATGGGCAGCTTATACATATCATGTGGCCTTTTCTTAGTGCAGGCGCTTTGCATGATCCTGTATGTTTTACAATTATTCTAATTAATTAATTATAACTTAGCAATTTTAGAAGAACAAACTCTGTGAAGTGGAGCTTTATACTTGTACTTAGTTTCTAAATTTCTCTACTGTACAATCCATTGCACTTTTGGTAAAGGAAATTCATACAAAAACGGCCACACTTTTAAGTGGGCTCAATATCTTTGTATTGCTATCTCTGTATGTAAATCTGGTTTATCTTAATATTGTAGATTTATTTAAAAAAAAGAATTGGCAGTCATAGGAACTGCCGAGAGAAGTGAAAACTTGTGACTCAAATGTTTTCACTTTTAATTGAATTGTCCAATTTATTTATTACCTTGTCAGAGCACAAATTATTTGTTAAACCATCGTAGGTCTATGTACATTCGCATAATTTCAACACCGCCAGCTAAATCGATGGTTGCGCCATCTAGTTTTATATCAACGTAATTATACAGAATATTCCAACTCTTTACTGTTTCTGCTGCCCTGGTACTGGTACCTAGGGGCAAACGCAACTCTTTTATATTTCTGTTGTCCTGGTATCTGGAGATATTAAATGCTGGGTTGTTGGAGGTAGGTAATCGAAACTCTTTACTGTTTCTGTTACCCTAGTACCTACCTGGCCGTTTTGACCGAGTTTACCCGAAGATTTCACATCCGATCCGATCCGATCTATTATCATATCCAAGCGTGACGATTGATGAATCCATTTCACAGCCCACGAAAATTCTGTCTATAGCGCGCCTAAAGAAGTTTTCACTTCAAAAATACTAAATCTAATTACCAGTCTAAAATTTAATATTGTTAGGTGAGCGAGACATGCCTCTTACTTGTTCTGTACTTCTAGATTACAAAATAAAGTTTTAAAATAAGAATCTTTTAGTAAAAAAAAGGTTTGTGCAAGACAGCATACAGCAGTGTACGAGCCAGATGAGCATATAAAAGTTTTCTTAATTTTAGAGAAAGAAAGCAATAAATACTGTTAAAATTCATCATTTCGAAAAATACATTTTTTTGTTGATTCATATCCACAAAAAGTCCTAAATTGTTTTACAAGACAGAAATTTGAAATGACAAATCTTTGCAGTCTTTTTGCCTTTCTTTTATATTATCAGTATCTTTATACTTTATTATTATAAAGTATAATGATCAGTATCATTATACTTTATTATTATATACTTTATTATAAAGTATAATGATACTGCCATCTGGCTATTATACCACAATACTATCCAGCAAAATTGAATAATATTGTAAAAAAAAGCAATAAACAACTGTTCATTGGAATTTTATTACACAAACTCTAACATAAATATTAACCACTAAGTAAATAAACTAATCAGCATAACTACTTATATTCTATTTTGTTTCACTATCCGACTCTCCCAGTTTGAAGTCCATGGGTTTATCATAGCCCATGATCTTGGCATAGTGCATGGGGTCGCTGAAGAATCTGGCTTCGATGAAGAGAGGCTGTCCTTTAGCTTTCATTGTCGTGAACATGCCAGGGATCTCAGGGACCTCCACATCATCCGCTTTGAATTCAAGCTGGAACAATAATAAGAACTTAATATTCAATAGTATTTTTGTAACTGTTTGAGTACAAACAGATTGTAAGCTATAATATGGTCTAAAGGGAAGTATGCAGACTTAGAAGGTATGGTTTGGTTTCTATCATCATTTTGTATTATTTTTTGTCAATACAAAATTAAAATGTCTATAATTTTGAACATTACACAGATTGAGACAGTTCTCTTGAATTAATACTGTTCAAGAGGACACAGCAGACTTGTGTGAGTAACTTGTGAAAGTGACAAAAAGTAATGTAGAAATAAAAATTAATTACCTCTTTTCTTGCTAAAAAGAAATTTATAGTCTTCGCTTTGTATGTTGATGTCGCAGGGTCATATAAAATATGTGTAACATACTTCTTGGTAATGAAATGCAATAATAAAGGGGTCACAAACGTGAAGAAGCCTACTACAGAGCATAGGGCTATGATCAGAGAGGTGCTACCTATACTGGCTGCTTCCCTTATGATAATTGGTTGTGCTATCAGACCTGCAAAACTGGAGCTCAATGAAAACACTTTCACCGCTTTGATTTGGGGTGTAAGAGGACCGTAATAGACTTGTTCTAAGTTATTTTCGTGTTCCTCTTTTAATTTCACAGCGTAATGCCTGTGTAAAACATTTATTCCGTTCAAGCTCCATTGAGAGGTTGGTTGCTGTAGCGGCGGATGAAACGTAAATTTATTTTTGGAGCAGCTTCTTAATAAACACAATCGCATCATATTTAGTTGCTTTATTGTTTTAGACTAGACGAAATAAACTAATTATGAATTTCCACAAAATCTTAAAAACTCATGCCTGCAGACGAGCAAAACATAGATTTTTAGTTGTTTCAAGATGACAATGACAACTATACTGACAGATTTTAAAATATGACATTTTGTTTTACTGTTTGTTTTGGCTCTTTACAATAAATATAGGAACGATTACGTTTTTTTTTACAAAATGGTTCGTTGTATGGTCCTAAAAGGCACAAACAGTTACCTAAATAAAATCAGTTTATTTGCATATCAGGTAAGGTAGTGTAGGACACCCTGAGACTACAACATGGAGCGACGATATATGGAGACGCATAGCCGTGGATAGGTCTGAGTGACGAGGCAGGGGAGAGGCCTACGTCCAACAGTGGATTAAGATAGACTGATGATGATGATCATTGATAATAAAAGTAGGTAATAATCGCTTCTGTACTTACCTAAAATTTATTTTCTCTCAATTGCATGTTTTGTTGGACAATTATCAATTTCATAACAATATCCAGTTTCTAAATCCAGTACCGTAGGTTCCGGGCAATCGCATCGGGAAAATCCGCAGATTGCACCCACTAGAGTTTGCTCCGGATGTTGACAAGTTCTTTGTGCTTTCCAAAAAGTTTCATTGCAATTACTTTTTGTTATTATCATTCCTTCTGGACAGCGACTAACACCTATGACAAATGTATTCGAATAATCAGCTAATTAAAAATAACCATATGGAATGCTAACACGGCAGTAGGTATTTTAAACATTGGTAGATTGGTACCTATGGCACTGTGATACCATGTGATACTTTGGTCGTTATATAATGTTTACTAACATAGGTACACAATTCGGTACACATACTAAAGTAGTAGTAGCATGAGTAGTATTTTTACCTGTAAGTATTTCGTCGCGCCAGAAGACTCCAAAAGAGTGCGCCTTATTACTACTGCAACTTATTTATTAGGGACCTAAGCAGGTACCCTGAGCTTATTTAAATAAGTACTTATTTCCGATTTCACCGCGTAACTCTACGAATGTACCTAATTTTTTTTTTTTAATAACAAAAACCAACTTCAATTTTAATTTATTAAACTGATACTTGGCAAAATTTCATATTTTTGGTGTTTTCTACACACTGTGCCAATGAATCTGCGAGGTAGAATCTAAGTACAAATGTATATGTGATATAAATATGTCATTCAGGTAAGAATTTAGAATTTTGATGATATTTCAAAAACAAGTAGGTACAACCACACAAGTAACAACAAATAAGTAAGATAATCCGATTTCGATAAAATTTATATGGAACCACTTCTTAAGTACCTATGATCTACCAAACGAAATCGATGTATAATTGGTTGAGCTATCACGTAAGAACCTAACATATAATTATGTATCTATACCTATACATAACATACAAAAAAGCACTAGCAACCGAATTCAAAACCTCTTCCTTTTTTGCAGCCGGTGAAATACTCGGGGCCAGTAGCGAATGTGAAACTGTTCGTTACTTATTAGCATGCGGTGGCTAATATTTTTCGCAATGTGTTCATGTTAGAGAAACCTACAAGCGAAGTAGGTACGAAGACGTAGAGTAAATAGACCAGCGTCCCTAACAAACGTGTATTTTCTAGATAACAGATTTTGAATAGTAAATTAGCGTAACGTATCAACGTTAACGGAAGAACTACACACTTTCTCTAGGTCTCTACACACCTACTCTTATTACGTAATACGATTTGTTAAACGGAACATTTATCTAGCGGACATGTACAAATTTCACGTCTAGTCCAGAGTTTAAACAGTTAATCTATATCCAACTTAAACGGTTATTACACGTCATTTGTTTGGGCTAAGTACTCACATGAACTATTGTGCCACAGGCAGTAGAAAATTGTAGATCTTTCGTAAGCGCCTACAGCAGTGAGACACAGAATAACCGTCCACTCTAACATTATGACTACGTCTAGTCTTTACATGACTGAATAATACATCCATTATAAATCATATCAGGAACAATGAAAAGGGGTCAAACTCAGGCGGCTTATTTTGTTGTCTTTGATTGATGTAATGGCTCAATCGGTAATACCTAAGTAAACCTACAAAGTCGTAGTTTAGATTCTCACTTACATACTTACTTCTTACTTGTGTGATTAGCACCGATATCGCATCGTACTAATATTTTACGAAAGATTGGATATTTGTTGCTCAATCACGTTGGAACGTCTGAACGGATCAGATTTTAATTTAGAACATACCTAGATTATAGACTAGAACAGCACCTATTACAAACAGAAAATTGATTTTGGTACATTTTGGTGTGACTCATTATCTCATGTAGGTACCAATGGGGTAGCAGGCTACTCCCATAGATTTAGTACATGTATGTAAACTCTGGCTAGGTACTCCAGACTCAAGAGAACGGGCTATAGGTACCTGCCTACCCAAAAAAACTAAAGTAATGGAGAGTTGAGAGCGGAGCGCTATTAATTATATGGGTACGTAATTTATGTACCGTACATGTGAGACAATTACATAATATAACCTGCTGGTATGCAAGTTCCTCCTTGGTTGATTAGTATTTCAACGTTTTCAAAATAAATTTGCACGTCAACGAATCTACAACTCACCGTTGGGGTAGAAGGTTATACAGTGTAGGGTAGACGTAGACACCCTTGGTAGAGTGACGACCTGTGCAAACCAACGGGCAAAAACGATAGTTTATCGACGAGCGCAATGGCGTGCTTTAAAGGCCGATTTAAACTGAACGAACATAGAGCTAGAGCTGGAACAAGAGCATTCTTTCTCGATCTTTTAGTGTAAACGACGAAAGATCGTTCTTAGCGTTTTCCATATTATATATTCCATAGAATCTTTGCGAACGCAAACAAAACAACGAAAGAATGTTCTACGTTTGTTTACACCAAATGAATTTGATACAGTGGGGATAGAATGAGCATTCGCTCGTCTGATGTAAATCGGCCTTTAGAGAGGCTCACGTCCAGCAATGGATAGGAAAGGGCTTCTTCCAAAGACAATATATTCATTTTGATCGTACGACTGAACGATACTTAGCGTTTTCTTAGCATAATTGCACTAAACCTGTTGCGAGTTTGCTCAGTCAGGCTTTTGATTCCGACGAAAGAGTGGTGGCAAAAAAATGTTGAAAATATAAAATGAGGGTTTCTGCTCAGTGAAAGTTTGCGGAAAGAATAGCAAGACATCCAGCTTTACAAAGGACGGTATATCATTTCACAAGTAAGTAATTTACTGCAATAATTAGAAAAACATAACATCATCAATCTACTAAATTTAAACGAACATTAAAAAAAACGAAATGGGACCCCGTTGATGTCTTTCTTTTCATCGTGCTCTGTCCTTTGAAGTTTGCATAACTCTATCTCGTTTTGTCCGAGCATTCGTGGAAAGTAAGTGCACTTCACACGGATATTCGGCTAATCACAGCGTGGCATATTATCTCGTTCTGCTCCCCGCTGGTGAGTTGAGAATGTGGGCGAAATTCGTTTCATGGCCGATCAACAGGATATCTAATCTGTGGCTGCTTCTAATAGGTAGGTTTTCGCAGAAAATATTTTAGATGTAGATTTAGTTTCACATCATTTTAAGCCATGTCCTCAGCCGTTACTTACTCACTAGCCGCTGCTGCCTAGCCTAAGCGTACCTATATCGCTACTCCATCGAGTTTCAGGGGCTCTCTCAGACTCAGGGACTCCACTCTGGGACACATCTTTCGTCCCAACGATTATGGGTCCTACTACAGATATGACCTGCCCACTGCCATTTTAACTTATTAATAAGTTGAGCTACGAGTAAATCTGCGACCTTGGTTCTAAGACGCATGACACCGTTTCATAAAATCCTGAAACTTTTGCTAAGCCATACCTAATAGGATCTTTAACCTTAATCCAGCCCTGTGCAGAGATATTTGATAATAACGTGCTTAGCCCGGTTTCTAATGAGACTTAAAAACCTCAGCTAAGTTTTTGTTTTAACTTATAACATTCTATTGTTTGATTGACAATGATTTCTGAACGGTAGATGCCTATAGACAGTCACATTGTGTTGTAGTCAGTTTAAATCAGAGTATAAGCAGCCCAACTCGTACCCACTACTCGGGCTTGTTATTTTAAATAGGTACTTACTTATGTAAAACCATTTGCCAAAGGTTAAAGGCAAAAAAAACAAAGATTATCTGGAACAGATCACACCTTTGGGATGGATCGGCTAAGTATCAGCTGGAAGCTCGGGAATCGATCGAGAGACGGAGACGTGCCAAAAGGCTCATAGGCAACTACACTCTTATCCGAAAAAAAAACATCGCCGAAAAATTGCTAGCCTATCAGGTTTTTATCGGATACACTTCGGAGAGTGTGCTTCTGATTTGCATGATAAAATACCACCTTGCCCTTTTTTCTATCGGAATGCTCGCAGCTCGAAAGAGCGACATCGGTTCATGTTTGATGGTCCCAAGACACCAACGAAGAAATTTAACTCTACTTTTGTGATAACAACGTCTAGGATGTGGAATACGTTCTGAGTAGGTTTTCCTCGATGGTTACAATCTTTGTGTCTTCAAATCGAGAGTGAATCGGTTTCTTCTAGGTAAACACGCTCCATCGTAGACCGCATCGTCGCTCACCATCAGGCGAGATGGCGGTCAAGTGTAAGCCTTCAAAAGTTAAAAAAAAATCTATTTTTCATCCCACCAGCTCGGAAAGAGTACTTTTGCTCCTCGATATCAGGGCGCAAAAGTCGTTTTTACCCTCTAGAGGTTAAAGTAAATTTGAATTTAGAACATCGTGTGTACTGAGGTTTTGAATTCAAAACATAATTTAACCTATTTATTTCTACCTCCTTGGTGCCGAATTCATCATAGGTACATTTATTTTTAATTTGTTAAAAACTCATACTCGGAACCTCTTTGGTGTACTTTTTTTTAAATGCTTTGCGCGCAATTTTCTTTTCACGTATGGAGGATAGAGGTAAATAATGTTATTTCAAATGGCAAAACATTTTGAAATGCTATGAATGAATCAATTGTAATCGAATTGAAGTATGCCGAGTTACCGAGTTAAATAATTAAATATTATTGACTACTATAATAGTAACTAATAGATAATTTCAATTACTTGTGCAGTACAAAATAATGTAGTAAATATAACATCAAATAAATAATTACTATTTTGAGAAAACATGTAGGTACAATATATTTTGAAGTCAAAATTTCTTTTGGCGCGCCAAAGACAGATTTTTCGTGGGCTGTCAATTTAATTCTAGCGTCACGCTCGGGAATGATAAGAAATCTTCGGGTAAATTCGGGACCATAGCCAATGGCCATCTAGAAATGCCTCAGCCTTTCCCATTGGCCATTTAAAAATGTGTCAGCATTTCTAGATGGCCATGCTCATAATCACGCCCTCCGGTTTCACACGCGTAGTTTCCAAAGTAAGCAATCAAATTCTGAGTTATAAGTTACCACTTCATTCTATCAGCAGTGCCTATGACTGCCAATTTTTTTTTCAAGAATTCTGAATAGTACGTTTATTTATTTCCTTTAAAATGTACCCTGATGCAAATTTTGCGCTACTATAATTTAATGCATTTGGGCGGACACTTTTTCATGTACACATGAAACTCCTTACCTCAATCGCTCAACTCTCCATATTTTCACGTCATATTGTTATTGTTAAAAGTTAAAACCATGGCTAAATAAACTTAAGTTTAAAACTTATGAAATTGGTGAAAAACCGAAATACCATAATAATAAGTGATTCTAGCGACTAAGAAGTTTATTTAACGCCAACAGAATCGACTGAAACTGAAAATGCGCAAAGCGTTTAGTAATTTCCTCGCTAGGGGGGGATGAAAAATTACGTGTTACACTCGAGTGCAAAGATTTTTCACCTTGTGCCCTTTTGATTCCCTTGCTACGCTCAGGATTCTAATTTTTGAATCCCTCGCTACGCTCGTGATTCAACTTTAGAATCCTTCGCTTGCTCGGTCATCAAAATTGAGCACGCGGTTAAAAAGCCACTTTGCACTCTTGTACAACAAATAACTATTGTTCGCAAAGTCTCCTGTTTTAGGAAAAGGTATTTTGGTATGTACATTAGAACAGTCACCATCCAATTATTTTGAATAAATAATGCATATGTTTCCAATAATGTTGCTGATACTTAACAATGTTGATAATTAATGAATAAAAAAAAGAATAATAAGCATTTTTATTTGTCACAGCAATATAATGATGTTGTATAAGTAAACACTCTTTGGTCACAACCTTCTGCATTGTCGTCATTTACCGCAACTCGTCCTAAGTCGTCTCGTCGTAAGTTAGTATTACACTTTTTGTAATAAAAATTTTACTCATCACATATCTTAATGATGAGGTGTTTTCAGAATTACAGATGAATGATAAAACTGGTAAAAATAACTGTCAATCGCCACCAGCAGAGCTGCAATCAAAGTTTGAAAAATGCTATTTTCCTCTTTGGTTGACAGTCTTGTCTGTCTAGTTGAAATCCCAACGATTTTACCATCATATTACTCTTTAATTTTATTTAGATTGGCATGTTCGCAGGGCATTTTCAGCTGCTCTTGATGACATCCTATTATTTTAGCACTTTTCATTGATAGTGCTAGCCAACGTTTCTAAGTTATAGTTTTGGTAAGACCGAGACCCGATAACTCTCTACTTTTCTCTTCCTATCTTGTAAAAAAAACAATCAAATATCAAATTGACAACCCTTAAGGCCTGTTTTCATTTTGATTAGTACGAGCGCGAGTGAGTAGTGCAGGTGTTGAGTGATTAGTAGCAAACACGTGTGGACACCGATTGATTATTGCGAGTGCATAGTAATCAGTCACGATTACTCTGTACTCGCAATAATCAATGATATAAGAGAAGATAAGATAAGATAAGACAATAAGATGCCGAGTCGATTACTATCGGAATCCTAACCGGTAGTGATCGGTTCAACAGACGAAATTGGACTGACTAGTACTAGAATTACGTTTAAAATGTTCACCACCCCCCTACTCCCCCCCCCCCCCCTTTATGTTCCTCTTCTTCTCCTAATCCCAGATCTATGTAAATAAAAAAAAAGATTATTGTAATGACAAAGGTCACGGACCCCGGAGTCTGTGGAGTGTTTAAATTAAATAAAATCGCACTCGCAATCGCACTCGCACTCATACTCGCACTAATCAAAATGCATACCGGCCTTTACACTAAATTTGCAGTGGGAAATGTTGTCACCTACATGTCCACGCACGTTCGGCAAACTTTTCCCTACGTATTATCTCAACGAAAATTGCGCGTAGGTATAGGTATGTAACAATGTATTGTTAAAAGCGTAAAGCGTAGAAGCGCGAAAAGTAGTTCAGCCTCAGTAAGTTAAAATGTAATCACAAATTTGGGCACCACTCGCGCAGACCTAACTTTGAAAACGCATTGTGGTCGACTGAGCGAAATAAGAAATACGTCAATCGGTCATTTTTGCCAAAGGTATATCTATCTCTCATGAAAAAACAACAAAAAGTGGATATTTCTTCAGGGAAAATTACAATTTATACTTGAAGCTATTTTTGGTGTTCGGGCAAAGTTGTCCGCCAAGGGCAAAGTTGGACGGTTTCACGGTATCGAAAGCTATCAAAACAAAAGAAAAGGATCACCAAGAGCGCAAAATGGTCGAAGTTACCTCTAAACTGGTATTTAATGTAAAAGTTTTTCGCGTCGCAGATAAGAGGCACATCAACAAACTCGGTCAATAGTTACAAAGCGACTATCTAGCGGCGAGCAAACACAGGCTATTGATTTAGTTTATCTCAATACAAACACGCTCGCACGACACGAATGTGTGTGGATGCCTTATAAAGGGTCTAGGGTGAGATAAAAAAATATTACGAGGGTGGTTAATGGTAACACCTTATACGCGTCACCAAATTTTGAACCGTGAAATGCCTTAACGGTTACGCTCATGAAAAACTTTATCAAATTAAGTAAGGAGTAAATTAGTAAATTTGTTATCGCCACAGAAATTGCTCGGACAGAGATTAGAATTCTGTAGAAATGACCGGCTGAAAACTCGAAATATTGAGATTGAGAACAAACGTGAGATTGAAATAAAGATCAGTAGAAAATATGTTTTATTATCAGTGTCCTGCGGTGTTACCCACGTAGTTTCCGTTCCCGTTGTTCCCGTTATTTTTTCGGGATAAAATGTGGTCTATGTGTTGTTCCAGCCTATTATCTATCTGTGTTCCAAATTTCAGCCCGATCCGTTCAGACGTTAGGACGTGATTGAGCAACAAACATCCAAATATCCAAACATCCATACAATGACATTTATAATATTAGTGGGATAACAGAAAAGGCACTCTGCAAATTATAATTGGGCTATTAGTAGAATAGAATGCAATTTTTTCTTCCAACCGAAGTGATATTTATTTTTACCTGCTCATTCGGCCGTGAGCGCGTTTTAAATGGATGTGAAATTGTTTGATGTTGATCTATATTATTAGAGTCATAATTTATCATGATAAATAACGGTAATTTAGTTTTAACATTATAGTTAGTTGAGTAACGTTAAGCTCTGCCTCGCCTCTATTACGTTGTTTTAGCAAGTTTTTTTTTATTAGATATAATTATTATCAGTGGAGATTCTCCCAGAAATCAGTACTCCTTATATAACGAACTGTGTACAAAGACGTTGTGTTTAATTGGGATGACGACTTGGCCTAAAATCTACCAGTCAAATGACTTAGTCCGTCAGCTAGATCATGGAAAAATATGGGACACGTACTTTATCTTTTATCAGATTATACAAAATCAAGAAAGATATAGGTAGGTTAATTATTAAACGTCCGGAGTAGTCAACAAGAATGCACTTTAGGTTGACTTTAGGCTATCTTTGACTTTAGGTAATTCTTTTTTAGAATGTTCATGTCATTGTGATTGAGGTGTCATTCGATTTTGAATAGAATCTAGATATTTTTTAAGAAAATGCTAAGCCCGCTCGTAAAAATTGCAATATTCAAAAACAATTTAGTGAAAATAAAAATAGGATTTTATTATTTGCCAAAATATCAAAAACTATTTGAGCTACTTCCAATTAAAAAAAAATATTAAAAAAGAAGAGAAAATTTCCTAAAAAATCTACGCTCCTGGAACCTGAACCTGGACCAATATTTCTAGTTTTCTTATTGTTAGAGGGTAGAAAATACGCCCCCAAAACAGTTACGCTTACGCAAGCTACGTCCCCTTCGGACTTTGAATGAATAAATATTATTTAAACGTATCAAATATGGAAAGATATTTTTGAAGTGAAAACTTCTTTACAGAATTTTTGCAAAGAGTCCTACCACTACATAAAAATTGTTTATGTAGTGTATCTTCCATTGTTTACTTATTTTTTGATATTATTATCTTTGATGAAAATAATGTTTAATAAATAGACCATTTATTAAGAAAAACATGTTTAATAACGCATTTGTTTAATGACATTTTTTTACCACTTGATAGGAAAAAATAATGAATCGAGTTTTTAATCTCTATTTATGACATTAAAAACGATTTATTATAAATGAATTATCTATTTGTACTTTTCTACTAAAAATACAAAAACAACGATGTACCGGTCCGCCCCGGCTTTGCCTGTGGTACATCATATAAACTATAGCCCTCAGGTATAGCACTCGGGGATCACGTACATATCCATCAGTGCAAGAAATTTGAAATCGGTTCAATAGTTCCTGAGATAAGCGGGTTCAAATAATACTTCTTCAGCTTTAAATTTTTCTTCAGCTTTTAATATTAGTATAGATAAAGTAGTGTCAGGACGAGCAAGACCTGTGCCTGATGGTGATCAATGCGCTCGTCACTTAGGGATCTCATTCTCATGCTATGATTCGTCATTCATCTCTTTGTCCTGTAATCTATATAATATAATATAATATAATATATAAAAGCGAAAGGTCACTCATCAAGGAATCTCAGAAACTACAAATGCTAGGACTCTGAAATTTTGCATGGAGGTCCCTTTTAGCACGTAGGCGCTCGTTAAGACGGGGTTTTGCAAAATTCAACCCCTAAGAGGGTGAAACAAGGGATGAACGGTTGTATGAACATTTTGTATGAAACGTGATTTTCAAAGTTATCAAATTTTGTATCTAGACACTTAACACGAAGCAATTAAATGCATGTTCTATCAATTTTGTAATTTCGAACTGTACGGGGGTGAAATTGGGGTTGAAATGAGGGATGAATGTCAATATGGAAATTCCCAAACGTTGAAGATAAAACCATGAAACTCTGTATATAGACACTTGACACGAAGCAAACGAATGTTTGTTCCATCAATTTTGTAATTTCGAACTGTACGGGGGTGAAATTGGGGTTGAAATGAGGGATGAATGTCAATATGGAAGTTCCCAACCGTTGAAGATAAAACCATGAAACTCTGTATATAGACACTTGACACGAAGCAAACGAATGTTTGTTCCATCAATTTCGTAATTTCGAACTGTACGGAGGTGAATATGGGGATGAACTGAGGGATGAATGTCGATATGGAAATTCCCAACCGTTGATGATAAAACCATGAAACTCTGTATATAGACACTTGACACGAAGGAAACGAATGTTTGTTCCATCAATTTCGTAATTTCGAACTGTACGGGGGTGAAATTGGGGTTGAAATGAGGGATGAATGTCAATGTGGAAGTTCCCAACCGTCGATGATAAAACCATGAAACTCTGTGTATAGACACTTGACACGATGCAAACGAATGTTTGTTCCATCAATTTCGTAATTTCGAACTGTACGGGGGTGAAATTGAGGTTGAAATGAGGGATGAATGTCAATATGGAAGTTCCCAACCGTTGAAGATAAAACCATGAAACTCTGTATATAGACACTTGACACGAAGCAAACGAATGTTTGTTCCATCAATTTCGTAATTTCGAACTGTACGGGGGTGAAATTGGGGTTGAAATGAGGGATGAATGTCAATATGGAAATTCCCAACCGTTGAAGATGAAACCATGAAACTCTGTATATAGACACTTGACACGAAGCAAACGAATGTTTGTTTAATCAATTTTGTAATTTCGAACTGTACGGGGGTTAAATTGGGGTTGAAATGAGGGACAAATGTCTCTTACGCTTTCACACCTAAACAACTGAACCGATTTTGATGAAATTGTTTTATTATAAGTTGTTTTTAGTAAATGTGTCTGGGTATAAAATTAGTTATTGCCTGAATTACCTCAGTATTTATTTCGCGCGGACGAAGTCGCGGGTAACAGCTAGTTTCTATTAAAGATAATTTAAGTCTGAATACGATGCATTTTCGATTTATGTAGAGTAGGTAAATCGAAAATGCATCGTATATTATTAATTTTATATTAAACAACAAAAAACCGAGTTCAATTTAAAATGAACTCAGACACTCGCCAAAATTTCATATTTTTTGTGAAATCAACTATTTGAAATATGTAAACACACTGTTACAATGAAACAGCGATGTAGTAGATACGAATACGTCGTCAGGGGAGCAATTTTTATTATATACTAGCGGCCCATCCCGGCTGTGCTCGGATATTGTCATTTAAAGACTATTAATCGAAATATAAACTATCCTATCTCTCAAGTTGTACCAGATTGCTCACGGTGTGCCAATTTAATTTAAAATCGGTTAAGTAGTTTAGGAATCCATCGCGGACAAACATCGTGACAGGAGATTTATATATATCAAGATTTTGTTGATATTATTTCAAATAGCACTACAGCTCTCCACTGATTTGCCGCCAGGAGATAGATAGATAGATAGATAAACTCTTTATTGCACTAAATTAAAAACAAAACTTAAATGAAACAGAAGACATAACCTAAAAATTTAGAAACAATTGGCGACCTTATCGCTAAAAGCGATCTCTTCCAGGCAACCGTGGAAGGCCGTGGAAGGCGTGGTAGGAGGAGGTTGTTTCAGCGAAAAGGACGCCATGTTCTACACCTCTCACATCTAACGTTTGTTAGGGTTACGTAGCCAATTGGCAAAATACTGGATCCTTATAGATTCGTCATGTCTGTCTGTCCTTCCGTATGTCACAGCGTCACAGCCACTTTTCTCCGAAACTATTAGAACTATACTATTGAAACTTGGTAAGTAGATGTATTCTGTGACCCACATTAAGATTTTCATACAAAAAAAGAAAAAAACCAATTAATTTTTATAAGCTGAACAGTTTGCGCGAGAGACTCCTCCAAAGTGGTAAAATGTGTGTAACTTCTAAAATAAGAGAATGACAAAACTAAAAAAAAAATTGGCAGACATAGGAACTGCCCATAGAAGTGAAAACTGGTAATTCAGAATTTGATAGCTCACTTTGGAAACTACGTGGGTGAAACCGGAGGGCGTGGCCTGGCCATCATAGCATGGCCATCTAGAAATGCGTGAGCCAATGGGAAATGCTGATGCATTTCTAGATGTCCAATGGCTATGGTCCCGAGTTTACACGAATATTTCCTATCATACCCGAGCGTGACGGTAGAATTCAATTCACACCCCACGAAAAATCTGTCTAAGCGCG
Organism: Ectropis crepuscularia; assembly: GCA_963693475.1. Classification (NCBI taxonomy): domain Eukaryota; kingdom Metazoa; phylum Arthropoda; class Insecta; order Lepidoptera; family Geometridae; genus Ectropis; species Ectropis crepuscularia. The sequence goes on from OY856345.1 coordinate 10,464,912, forward strand.
CCAAAAGAAGTTTTCACTTCAAAAAAATATGATATCCATTCATTACCATGTAAACTTTCAATGAAAATTGGTTTGAACGAGATCTAGTAAGTAGTTTAATTAATGGTACGTCATAAATTCACTTTAAAACAATGATTAAAGTAACAACGAATTACAAGAACTTTTATATTATGTTACTTGCTGCTACGGAAGCCTTCATGGACGAGTCCGAATCGCACTCCACCGCTTTTATTTTTGTTTTGTTAAGTTCAATAAAGATTTAAGAATAAAAGCTTGCGAATTCTCTGGGTGACGAGCGCAGTGCAGTGGTAGGTAACATTTTGGACTCTTCATATTCCAATAGCTGGGTGTCTCTGTGCTTTTATGTGGCAGGCATGTTGCTTACCATTAGCTACATGTCCTGCTCTTTTCGTTACTCCTATAGACTCTATACTAGCAACTAGCATAGCATAAGCAACACACTAAATGTTCCCACTGCTAGGACTCGGGGCCTTCTCTCGCAAGGAGAGAGTCAAGGCCATAATCCCAGGGCCGAGCCGCCCCTGTGTGCGAAGTGTGCGGCGCACCAAGACAATAGGGGCGCCAGCGCCGCCACCGAATGTTTTTTAGACTTACTCAACACCTTGTTCTTTGTAGTGTGTGATTATAAGTAGGTAGGAACAATCCATAAATTGCTAAGTTGCTATAGTTTATTGTAAAAGTCTCCCATTATGATGTTTACATTGGTGGTTTAATTTTATGGTTTGGTTTGTTTTACATTCATTACATCAAAATAATCGCCGCGCCGTAAGTTTGTTGTTAATTTAATTGAGATTATAAACGCAACTCGATACAAGTAGAGTGTGTGCGATGCAATTAGGGTAGTGTCACAGGGGTTCCCTTGTTTTTTAATGAACGAGTGAGTCAAAATTATGGAACAATTATTCGAAAGTATTTGTGGAATTGGTTTTAAAAATAATTATGTTTCAAATTTCTACTGAATCCGCTTAGTAGTTCCGATGTTACGATATATTTTTGTTCCCTAAAAAGATTTACACTATTTTCGGTAAAAAAGTAGTTAATGTTAAATTTCAGACTAAAAAAAATCTGTGTTTCAAATGTCAACCAAATCTGTTTATAACCCGTTTCGATTTCGGATGTTATAGTTAATATTATATTTGTTCCTTAAGGAACTATGGACAATTTTGTAATAAAAGTACCTATAGTTTAATGTGTTATTCTATACCATCACGTCAAAAGAACACAACGTATTGGTTCGATATTTGAAACACAGGTGTTTTATAATGTGAAATATCACAAATAATATACACTTATTATCCCGGAAAAATGTATAGTTTCATAAATAAAACTCATATTATTTATCATGCTGAAACAGTTCGACGGATTTAGTTGAAATTTAGCAAGATAAGCAGCCCACTAAATGATCCCACGGCTGGGATTCGGGGCCTTCTCTCGCAAGGAGAGAGTCAAGGCCATACTCTACCACACTGGCCCAGTGCAAGTTGGCGGATGTCACATGACTTCGAAAGATTCCAGGACGACTACTCTCTTTCTACGAAAACGTAATTTCGGAATAAGCTCGCGACTTTCCAACTCCGATTCTACTTCGATCCGTCGTTTTGTTCATTTAAATGTTCTAAGCGAACTCTAATTAGAGTATGCTTAGAACATTTTAAACGTCAAACAATGCTGTATCGGACAAAACGAAGTAGAACGAGAGAAGGAAAGTCGCGAGTTTTTTTTCGATATTACGTTTTCGTAGAAATAGAGTAGTCGTCCTGGTACATGTCGGTTTCCTCGCGATTTTTTCCTTCACCGTTTTTAATTTAGCGGCATTACGCACATGGCGTCGAAAAGACAGTGGTACGTGTAGGATTTGAACTCGGTATGCTGAGTGTGAGTTTTGTCGACAACAGAACAATTTTATAAAGAAATCCGATGCCGCCAGACGTGCTAGAAATTTCCTCATACAAAAGGTAGTAAAACGCGTTTTGGTTTCGACAAAATTCGCACTCAGCAGCCGGGAAGGCGCCGACTAGAGCAGACTTTACTTATTAAAAGTCGAAATTTTGATAAAACAATCAATTTCTACATAGACCACATCTCAGGTTCTCTGCGGATAAAGTCGCGGGCAACGGCTGGTTTATAATATTTATTTCCTAAGAAACTAAGCACTTTTAACTATTATTAAACATTACTTTCTGTGTTTCAAATATGCATTCTGCGTTCAGTCGTTTAGACCTCCTAGCATTGACTTTTATTATATTAGTTGGATGTTTGGATGCTCGTTGCTCAATCATGCTGGAAAATGCGAACGGATCGGGTTCACATTTTAACACAGAACGTAGCCTGGTATAAAGAATGTTGTCACGGGAAAATATCAGGAATGGGAGCTGCGCGGGTAAAGGGTAATAACCGTGGGGCGCTGATAGTATAATTTAAGTATGTTTATATTCTTACAGATTTTAGACTAATGTTTTTCTAAACATAGCATACATAGGTAATAGTGAAATCAGTATTTATTATGAGACAGAATGCCCATAAATAAATTAATTTATCCCCGACTAGCTTGAATTTCAAATTTGGTAAAGTACTCTGCAAGTAAAGTCCTTTTAGGTATTTGATACCCATATTAAGGTAGGTTGTGAAGAAATAGTTTGTCCGCCATTTTGTGGAGGCGGCCATCTTGAATCGGTATTAACCAAACATAGCTAAGAACTACCATACGGAAATTACCTTCAAATAAAAAAACCGCATCGAAATGGGTTCATCCGTTTGAGCTCAACGGTGCCACAGCACAGACAGACAGATATCAACGTCAAACTTATAACACCGTCAAACTTATAACTTTTGGTCGGGGATTAAAAAGGGGCGCCATAAAGGTTTTGCACACAGGCGCTGGTGGAGGTCGGCTCGGCCCTGCATAATCCACCACGCTGGCCAAGTGCGGTTTGGTGGATGACACATGACTTCGACAGAAACTAGATACATGTTGGTTTCCTCACGATGTTTTCCTTCACCGTTTTAAGTTAGCGGCATTACGCGGATGACTTCGAAAATACAGTGGTGCGCGTATGTTGAACCCGGCATCTCCAGATTCCCAGTCGCCGTTCTCCCGACTAGACCAAACCTAACTTAAATACCTACTTACTACATAAAAAAATAATTTAATGCTAACCATTATATATTTGAATGTGCAATTCAATGTTTCCAATATGCTGTACGTTCAAACGTGCGGCAAACAATTATATTACTGATTATTAAACTGTGATTTATGGGATGAGTAACTCGCTAGTTAAATGGCGAGCGGCACGAGATTATGTCACATTCGTGTCAAGCTCAATGTAGGCCTGAAAAAACTGTTTACGCTAAAGCAACCACATTACCTAATTAACTTTACCGCTGCATTCAATCATAAAATGACACGGTAACCCGACACCTAGACTGCGGTAAACAAGAGGCAGGACAGCATTTTATAAAATAAAGAAAACAAACTAAGTTTTTGTATAAAAACTTTCCCGCCAATTTAAAAGCATTGGTTAGCTTTTAGCATCATGGCCTGATTAAAATTGAACTCTAATACGAGGCCACAAGGTAGCTAAAGACCTGTACTCTAATTGACAGTGGGAATGAATAAGCAAATATAGGTGTCTCAGTCCACGAAGGTTTTAATTTGCTGTCTCTTTCTTTCTAACTGCAGTTGCTTGATATACGAAAATGTTGTCTCTTTCACACTGACATCTTGCTTCCAGTGTCCAGTGTGCTTCCAGTCGAGTTTACGATTTGCTGTAGGGCTGTCGCTCGTTGCCCAATTTTTCGCGGTTTGTTTACTTTTGTAAACATTGGACTACTCTGGACATTTTACGAATATTTTTGTATGATGTGAATTTGAGAATAATTAGTGTTTTTGGATTTTTGTGAAGATGGATTTCGCTGGTACATTATGGACATTGGTGCTGGTGATATGTTGTGTGGAGGCGTCGATGATGGGTGACCAATGCGACTGGACCGGCAGGTATGTAGATGATGTCGAAAGTTTTATTATTGTTTTGTGACATACTTTTTTTTAGCTATTTTTTAAGTGGTATTTTCATTAGTTTGGCCAACTACATAAATATATATTTATTTAGGAAGCGAAGTTTAATCGGCACTATTCATACTTATCATCACAATATTATATATTTATCTATTATTTCCTATTATACAAATTGATTAACGGCTGTAACGTTAACTAAAATACAACTTTTAATAATTTAAATAATATTGTTTTAATAAATTGTATAAAAATAGTTTTATTCATTGTCAACCTCTCGAGATTTTTTTGCCAAAATAGGTTTCAATATTGATTATCTTATGTGAGGAAACAAACCTTGAATACGTTACACAGTATCATAATTTACTTAGGTAAATAGGTTCTTACAATTATTATCACATCGATGTGTGATTTATCTAAAATGTAATTTGAACGTGTAACTGACGTTTGGCTAAGCACTGATAAGTCTAATTACCCAATTTACTATTATTATTTGGATGATTGGGATACTACTTACATTAACTTTGTTATCGCATTTTATTTCAAAAGGTCCATTGTCAGATATTTATCATCATTGGGTATCCTACTATAATAATAAATAAATAAATTTATATATTGGTAGACAATTCACACACAACACCATCTGACCCCAAACTAAGCAAAGCTTGTGTGATGGCGGCCAGATAGCTGATATAATACTTATTATATAGTTTTAAACACATACTTATTATACATAGAAACACCCAGACACAGTGCAAACATTTGAATTCATCACACAAATATTTGCACTGGGTGGGGATCGAACCCACGACCCTCGGCTTCGCAGGCACATAATCCACTTAACAAATTATAAAATATCTAATAGGAATGTTGTATATGCGTAAAAATGTGTTCCATTTGCAAGAGGGACTGTTCGTATTTTGGTGAAAAACAAATCTGTTTACTCGCCAGGGTTTTTATAATATATAAGTACAAAAATTAGGTGACCAGGTACAAACATTGAGTATCATAACCAGGTAAACAAAGAGTGTACCTACATTCTAAGATCAAAACACAATTTTTACTTGTGACCCACGAACACCAATAATGATAACAGAACGGATTACCTATCCGTTCTGTTAAAATTGTGTTTGATCTTTTTTCAGTCCTACCTACTTATGTGTTTTTATCAAATAGCTTTGGTGAAAAATGACTATTTTCTTGCAGATTTTACCTACTCATAAACTTAGTGAAGTTTTGCTTGTTTGAAAAATCCTAATATGTTGTAATTGCAAAAGTTTTTATGCTCAGATAAGATAGCTCTGGTTTAAATTTGGCATGGAAATAACTTTATAATGTAAAAAATACGGGAAAGGGATCGAAAAAATACGGATAAAAATAAGCGCTGCATAAGTACTACTATTCTTTTTTAAATTAGTCAAAAACAGGTGACATACGATAATTATAGGTATTGGTTTATCCTTCAAACTTTACCAAGTAGAATTTTAAAACTGGTAACTATTTTTCAACTTCAGTCCAATTAATTCTAATTGGATTGATATTGAAAAAAATGTATTGTTATTGAGACTATCGATTTAATTAATTTTCTTATAGGCAAGTATTTTATAAGCTGTTTCATTTGAAGGTTAACTGGGATTTTATAGGTATTATATATTATTGTACACAGTATATACCTAGAAGCAAAAAAAACTAAAATATAGTAGTTTTGTCTTATTAAGAGGCATAAATATTTAAATATAGTATGAAGTACCTAAAAACTTCCAGCACAAAGCGTATCCTACATTTCCGAAGTTAATAAAGACAAATTTAATTCTTACAACAATAAGAAAGGAAGTTTATGCTATAGGGATCAACTTCTACTACTTTTGTTGTCATGATTAATTAAATAATAAAATTTAAATAAAAATAATGAAAAAACAAACATTTACCAAGAAAGACGTGAAATGAGTGAATCGCTGCAAGCGATTTTTTCTAGGAAGACTAGAGACTAAACCAGCTTATATTAACAAAGACGATATCTCGTCTAGGACTCAAAACGACAAAGTGTTTTACAAAAAAAGATATTCGTAAGTTTTCAGGATCAAAAAATAATGTCCTTATCTGTGTACATTTAAATCTATGTTTGAAATGATCGATCTCACAAGATAATGGGAAAAAAATGCTGTCTGTTTGGTAGAGAGAGTGTGAACTATTCACTGTCAGTTTTCTATCGACCTGCAATTTTATCGAGAATGTAAAAAAATGTGTTTTCTATATTATATAAATGAAATTAGGTTAGCGTGCGCTGCTAGAACCAAGTTTTGCATAATTATGTTACTCCTAAATTGCTAACATCTCTAAAACTGCAATATAATGTTGAGAATTCCGTTTTATACTAGTATCTGATTCACAATCCCTGCCCAAGGCGGGTCCATCACATCGCAGCGCGCAAATTGCAAAAATGCCTCGATATTTCCATAACATTTCATGATTGCGTGTCAAATTGTTGCCATTGGATTTTGCATTCTGCGAATTCACTTTGATACTCACCTAATTTATTATGATTGGTGTCATTTGTTTTTATTTGAATGCGGGATAGAAGGTAATAAGTGGAGACCTTGTAGGTATTTAAGTATGGCAATTTACTAAATTGTGTATAATTATCTAGAAACAGCGTTGGTGGAAATAAAACTGGAAATAAAATACACTGCTAAATATTCAAATTAAAGTAAAACTTGCTAAAATTGTCAAGTTTCAAATTAAAATGTAGAATTTTGAAAATAACGTATATAGCGTAGGTAATTAGGTATATGTACAATTTTACATATTAATAGGTACTGATTTTATAGTTTAAAACAAAAAAAAACATTAGTTTTACTTTCACTCGGAAAACTTACGTTTGTGTGTCTTTGCATCAAAAATGTTATATTTATCGACAACCCTATTACAAATAGGATTTTAGCATATTAGTATATTACCTACTTTGATTTGATTTTCCAAGCGTAGGTAGTAATTGATACTGGCCATCTCAGGCTATTCATTTAGATTTGCATCTACTTTAGTTGTTTATTACGATTTATTATTTATTTCTGGCGAATATACAAAGGATTTAAAAATGTATAAGTACCTACAGCTGAAAATATAAAATCATCCTTTACCTAAGTCGGTTAAAACGAACATTATTTTTCATAATGTAGAATTATAGAGTAACGGAATGACTATAACATTCGCATATAATGGTAACCAATACGCTGCCTCAATACATCACCGCAATACCTATTCGAAACTTTGGCCTTTAAACCAGAACAAAAACAATCCTGCACATACACACAAAGCGCGATACATCCGCCGCGTAGACCGCCGCCGTAGACGAGATCTAAGTATCACTCCAAAATTCTTTCCATAAAAAGTTATACCACAAGAATAACTTTTAAAGTGTTTTAAGAGTTCATTAGAGACACAACTTTCGCTCATTAAACAACACGCAAACAAATCAACATTAGCCTCTGCCATACATCACCGAGTCAACAGGCAATAAAAATTAAAAACATTTCATTATCGTCCGGTGCGGAAACGATGTCACAGGGTCGATTAGGGAGCAGAATCAACAGCCCACGAGTGGGGTTTCCCACCGCTGGCCGAGGGTGGCGTGGGAATCGAACGGGGAAACTGTTCTCTGGCACCCCCCCGGCCCGAGGACACGTGACCCTTCCGGGGAAAATAAGGGTTGATTGATTGATCTTTGCTCAAAACGAAATAGCTTTTGACGTTTTATTTACAATAATTTAATGTACATATTTAGGGATAAATGTATAGTTTTTTAAAACAACGGAGCGAATGGGTTTCTTCTAGGTTACTGCGCCATCGTTGATGCAAATATTTTAGTTCTCAAAAACTACATAGCCTGTTTAGACATTTAAAAAAAACCTTAGAATGTATCTATTTAATAGTAAAGAGTGACGAAACGAGTAGGACATTATGTGCCTGATGGTAGATAAGTAACACATGAAGAGACTAAATCATTACCTAGCACTACACTACGCTCGACACCAAGAGATATAAGATGCTCTATCTCTATGCGCTGTAAGGTTTCTGGAAACAAATTGCCATTCAAATCGGAACACAGTGATGTTTGCACATTACTATTTGTCGGTAGATTACAGAGAATATATTAATTACAGGGCTTAGAGACATAATATCTTAGATCTCTGGGTGACGAGCGCAGTGCAGTGCTAGGTTATGATTTGGACTATCATGTTCCAATAGCTGCGTGTTACTGTGCTGTTATGTGGCAGGCATGTTGCTTACCATCAGGCACATGACTTGCTCGTCTCGTCACTCTATGCTATAAAAAAATAAAAAATAAATAATAGACAAAGAAATGGTAGGTAACCCAGCGGACTCTGCAAAGAGTCCTACCACCACCTAAGAAAATTTGGAACGAAACTGAAACAAACAATAAAATAGGTAACAAACATTGAACTCTTAAAACACTTTAAACCTTTACTTATTTATATCAATGGTAACAGATGATTAATTAAGTGTTGTAAAAAATATAAAAACTAAGTATATTTTTTAAACATGCTGCGTTAAACAATATACTTACCTGGTAAAATAAATTGTAAGCACTTTTAAAATTTCAAAACGGCCCTTTTTTGAAGACTATAATATAATACTTATAAGACGAAATAGCGTTCAAGAGTAAACTTTTCATTAGTAAATAAAATCGTCGCGTATGGCGCAGGCATAGTATGAATACTCAGTAATATTCGTACTACTTCCGGCAGCGGCACGTAAACAGTAGCTCATAATGTATGGACAGTTGGAACAGCGCCCCTAGCGGACGTAAAAGGTACGGTTACATACATTTGCTAGTATTTGTGCTCGTATTGAAACTTTATTTCGAACTAACAAATCAGAAAATAGGAGGACTTTTGATGCAATTTATTCTCAGGAGTCTCTGTAGTTCGGAACTAAGCGAAGCGAAGTATAACTACGGAAGCCAGATAGTTGATTAAATGCATAATATGTTAATATGCTATACATACTTACATGCATCCATGAAGCATGCCGAAAAGCATTCTATACACCTACTAAGCTATCTTATACTCTACACGAGTACGGCAAAGCATCCACTAGCACTAGTAGGTCCATATATAGTAGGTATGTATTTATGTATCCATGTTGCAATACCTACTACAAGAGCAGTAGCGATTGCAAAGAGGAGATAAAGCGTTATCTATACAATTAGCCACGCTATTCTATCGCAAATGTTGAGTTCAACGCATTTGAAAAGTAGGTAATGTTCTCACAGATAACTTTGAACAAGTTACGACGTGGTTAATTCATGTGGGTGGGTCGCCAACCACGAGTCCATGGATGAGTGTACCCATAAAATCATAGTTTGGTATTTGGTACAGAATTTCCATCACATTTTTCCCATATTTCCAGTTTAAAGCAGGCTTAACGTCGTACTTAATTTAGTTTCATTTATCGTATCATATAAACTATTAAAGTCATCGATAGTATAAAATACTTTCTGTTGTGGTAAAACTATTCGCGGAGTCCATCTGAAGCAATATGTAGTTAATAATAATCTTCCAAAAATGGTCCCTAATAATCTTTCCAAAAGAGTGGTAAGTCTTTTGGCAAGATTCTGCTATCGTCACGCAGTGGACAAACATTGCTTTGTCCGGGTTTGAAAAGAATTGTGTTGGAAATCACAAAGCAAAGAGATGAAGTCTTATATATCTGGATGGTGAGCGCAGTATCTACTGCTTGGCAGTGATTTGAACTCTTCATGTTCGAATAGCCGCGTGGCGCTGTGCTGTTATCTATGGTAGGGCATGTTGATTACCATACTAGGCATGTTCTTCACATCGCACTACATAATATTAAAAACAGTGCCTACCTAGATGAAACTGGCACAAAACTGGGAAGATTAGCGAAACAGACCATAAAAAATAAAAAATACGTTTAATCTGCTCTTGTGCATCAACCATTTTTTTATTGCATATAAGTAGGTACGTACAAAACTATGAATAATATGTTGGGATAATATTCTACTCGATCCAATAACTTAGACGCTACTTATAACTTTTCAAAGTGCAATCACAATCATCCCATAAACATCTTGCGCTAACGACACCTTAAAGAAAAAACAAAAGACAGCGAAAGACAAGCGCGAAGCCATCCGAACCTGCAAAAAAGCAAATTGAGTGTCAATGTACCAGCATCACTCTCGGCCATTGTCGACATTCAAGTTCATACACATTCATACATTAATATTTATTAGGGAGGGCTCCGAGAGGGGGACCGGGATCTGTTTATTATAATTTCCTCTACATTATAACGCGTTCGCACGATACCCTCCAATCTGACGCATGGAGTGCCCTTGCCTGCAATCACTGTTTAGTATTATGTGTGTTCTGTGTAATTAACTGCTTAATCTAAAAGAGATAAGTAGTACAAGTTTCGTCCTTGTTATTTTCATATTTTGTCAATGACTTTAGAGCCCATTATTTATATTTTTTTTTATCGAAAATAGGTTTGCACTTGACCGCCATCTTGCCTGATCTGATGCTGTGCGGTTTTTATATTATGGAGCGTGTTTTTCCTAAAAAACCGATATGAATATGTTTTTTTTTTTAATATAAAGTGACGAGACGAGCAGGTCATGTGCCTGATGGTAAGCGACATGCCTGCCACATAACAACACAGTGACACGCAGCTATTGGAACAAGAAGATTCCAAATCATTACCTAGCACTGCACTGCGCTCGTCACCCAGAGATCTAAGTTGTTATATCTCTAAGCCCTGTAATTTCACTGGAAACATTGCCCTTCAGACCGGAACACAGTAATGTTTGCACATTACTGCTTGGCGGTAGAATATTTGGCAAAGGTGTGGTCCTTCCCCAGGCGGACTCTGCCAAGAGTCCTACCACTATAAATATGTACACTAATTTTGTATCTATCGGGGAAAACTCACTCAGGCAGCGAATTCCACAACCTAGACGATTTATTACGAACATGGAGTCTGTATAAATGTTCGTTTGAGTCTTTGGAACATTACGTGCGTTGCATTAGGCGTATTTTATGTAATTAACGCATATTTTTAGTAGATATTTAAAACTTTTTACGTGAGTAATATTATCGTTGTTGTTTGAAATTTTGGAATTAGCGGTAGGCTAGCTATATAAACAAGACAGCTATAAGGCTAAAATTTTATTTCAAACATCACCACCATCTCGCCTGATGTTAAGCGACGATGCGGTCTAAGATGGAGCGTGTTTACCTAGAAGAAACCGATTCACTCTCGATTTGAAGACACCAAGATTATAACCATCGGGTTTTGCTGGATCTAGACAAGAAATTCTTTAAAACTCAATGAACTAGTTGTCTCAGCAATGCGTCATGACAAGCGTTAGCGTAGAGGTCATAGGCAGAGAAACATCAATTTTCATTGTAACCTCCAAATGACGATTTGTTTAGAAGTAAATCGGAGATTTCCTCTGCAGCCTTTTGATTCCCCTCTTCATAAGACGAGGGATAAGACGCATTCAAACGTCATTATTTATCTAGGAACAAAAGCAGACGAATGTCATAAGGCACGTAACATCAAGTAGAGATTTCCATTGTCTCAAATCAGTGTAAGTACCTATTTAATTTGAGATTGCCCTCAATTCTACGCTATGCTCCTACAAAATGATTGTCTAATTAAATCGCCTCACGCAACTGTATGAGATGCGACGGATGTGCGTAATAACTGACAGACTGAAAAACGAAGTCATAACATTCCCTTTAATTAATTAATATCATCTGAGAAAGTCCCTTCTATAGCAATGCCTCAAATAAGAAACCAACTTAACAACTTCTTTGAAAAATTGAATCTTTAACGTTTGAAAACGTTCGAAAAGTTTGAAAATTGAAGTATTTATTCTTGAAAAAAGAAAAAAGTAAAACTTAACATGGAGCACGGATTTGTAGACTAATAAATATTTTAGTAACAGTAATAAATCATTAATTTACTTGTATGTTCGAATGAAACAATGTGGTCACGCGAATCGGAAAAGATTATGATTACCACAACCAGCGGAAATCAATTTAATCGTATTATTCTGAAATTGCATATTATTGGAAAAACAAACGATGACATAATCTACTAGATTCTTAAAATTAAATTCGTGTGATAAAAGTGATATTAGTATTCCAGTTTATTATACTCAGGCTAGGAATGTCAACAACACGGAACTTATTACTAACGGAAGGGGCATAAGATGCATATAAATTGATCCCTAATAGTGACAAATCACATAATAATTTTCCGTCTTTTCTGTGATTCATTTTCTACGTATCATCACACACCTGGTAGGCTTATTAGGTTATTAATAAGTAGATGTGTTTGTATAGATGCGAGTCATTTGGATACAAATTGTATCTATAGAGATCTTTGGAATACACTTTGTACCCAAATGATCAGAGATTTTGTAAGATGTGGTTTTCAATAAAGAGCATTCTGTAGAATACCATATATAAAAATAGAGTTGCATTCGACTGTAAAGTTAGAACTAACGAGCTAAAGGATAGAACGAAAAAGTGTGTATGAGATGTTATGATTATTATTTGTATTTCAAAAAGTCTAAAGCTATGTAGAAATAAACTTTAGAGACCATCTTCTAATTGAAGAAAATTAATTATCTATTATTAGGTATTCATATTTATATAAAGCTTTAAAATATTACCATATAAAATGGCAGTGTTAAACTGTTTTCAGTTTATATATTACCGGAATGAACTATCTACGTACTTTTTTTCTTTATTTAATTAACACATAAGTACATGTATGATGTTTATCAATATTTTAAATAGCTTGTGATAAAATAATACACACATGTAGGTAATTCCACTTACCACACAAGATAAAAATTGCAAAACCACGAGAAAATTTGAAAAACATGTTTGCGGTTTTATTTCCTGAAGTTGACCTATATTATTTATAGTTGTTGCGGATGTTGCTATCTATCGTACCTAGCGGTGTCGGTGGTGATAAACCATCAGATGGCATTGCGCACGGACCGACTCTCACGCCTCCCATATGGCGCACGCTGCACCAGACTTCAGGATGTTAAAGCAATTTTTAGCGAGGAAGGATGTGCGTACTTCGATTACTTCTAATTGAGTACGTGCTCACAACTTCTTACTAGGTCTACATTAGACAACTACACATTTGAACACTCCTCTTTTGACGATATAGAGTTTGTAGAGTCGGTTTGAGGAAACTCGATAAATGAACGGGTAGCACGCAGTCACTAAACTAGCGAAGAAAGCCGAAAATGCACTGGCAGTGGCATTTCATGGGAATTACCTGTGTCCAGCAGTGAAAATAGGATAGGCTGATGATGATAATGAGAGTGGGTTTAACTATGGACTCATCTAGTATCTTACTAATTTTGATCCAGTAAAAATAAGTGCCTATATAGCTCGTTAATTGATTCATATTGTATGAACAATGAGCTCATAGATAGACCATCTGCCACAGATACTGGGAAGTAATTCCTAATTCCCAAATCGTAATCCACATACGTTCGCGATCATTAGCGATTTAAGCAATTCGCCACGGGATGGGATCGCTTCACCAGGACATTTCACATGGCCTGTGGGAACTCCACACTTCGTTACACTAAGAGAAAACAAGCGTCACATGTTGGGAGATGAAATCACGGTTATTTTTAAGCGACGATTGTTTTTATTCGCTCGCCAATTGAGGGCAATCAGCGACACGTGTTCCGCTCGAGACGGCCGCCTCAGGCACCCATTGAGCTCGTTTGGGCCATGTCTAGGCAAATAATGGCGTGTTGCCGTCTTACATAAACTACGCGTTATCTCTTGCAAGCAACCAGTCACTTTCAATATTTTAGGTGCAGCCCATTTACAAATTAGAGAGCTACTTAGCTTGTTGGGTTTCGCAGCAGTCAAGCCATTGAAATTCCCATAATACTCGAACATCTTTCTGGCCACCAAATGTATTCTACACAGAGCACAGAGGAATGTTTTATACGCTCTCAAGCCCCAATTACAAGATAATGTGTGTGTTCGTTACTTATGGCGTAGAAGGGTAATCCAATGCCTCCGCCATGTGTCCACTTAGATTGTACTATCTTTTGTCGTAAAGTACGAGAATGTTCCTTGTAACTATGAACGGCGTTCACAAGTTTTTCGGCTTCGATTGTTGTAACGATTATGACCCACTTCGAACCAGTACAAGTTGCAACAGAGCTGTCTCGCTTTATTTGAATTTATACCGGCGATTTACATTTAAACCTTCGTGTATCTAGCAACGACGGGCTTTTCTAACGAGCGACTATCGGCCGATGTTATCTTACGAGATGTTAATTCGACGAACATTAGTGTTAATTGTTTCATTTCATTGAACACGGCGTTCCTTGAATGAAACAGAACTAATTAGCGACGAATAGTAGGTCGGCATTGTGTCGGGCGCGGTCGGCTCGGATGAAGGCTCTCTTTGTGTCGTTCGTGTTTATTTTTTCAATCTTTCTCAGAGTTTGTTCCTTCCACGCTAATTACTGCGGTGATATGATGCAAGCGTGGCCGCGGCGCTAACGTTAATCAATATCTGTTTTATGGCCAGTATTTTAAAAAAACGTCTCATAGACCACAACATTATAAAAAAAGTGAGAATAAAGAAAATTGTTGTTAATGGTCCAGCTATAAAATAACACAACGAAAAAGGACTCGTTTCATCAATAATGTCTAAGAATAATTCTCAGAAATCTTGAGCATTTTGGGCAGAAATGCCCAAAATGGGATTGGGATGATCGGGACCCGTTGAATTATGCATGAGGTGTCTTTCGTACGATAATAAGTTATTAGTGACGGTGCGCAGGCGCAGCGCCGCACGAGCTGCATCTTAATGCGGCGCTCGATGGGCCGCTGTCAAATCACGATATTTCATTTCAATGTTTTTCCGGATGATGTTCCGATGATCTATGACACTCATTGTCATGTACGTCGAACTAACCAATGTGATTCCGAATAGGAATCGAGTCAAGAATAAGTAATAAGGCGCCGCCTATTGTGAATCATCAATTGAAGCAATTCAGGGCCACTATCATTCTTAAAAAATAATTCATAACGCCTAGTGAAAAGATTCGTAGGTACTAAAAATGCGATAAATTAAAAATCCCGACACACTACACCAAAGAACTTCGTAATAAGAAAAGATATTGCAAAATTTAATGAAGCTGCACTGCTAATGGGTCGGCACGGGCTGGGTTTGTTGTAACCCGAAACTTCTGACATACGGACTCGGACAGCCTCCGGACACGGTCCGAAACTCACGTACGACGCAATCATGTACCTACATACATCCATGATAATGCCCAAAGGAAGAACGTTCATCAGTTCCTCAGTTTAAATTTCACGCTCCAAAGAATAGTCATACATATTTGCATCTAAAGATTCAGGATCAGGGAATAAATCGCATTAATTGAATATGCAACAGCGTAAGCTTTTGCATTTACGACCGTTTTGGACGGCCATCGCTTATCTGGCCGGCAAAAAGGCGAGTGAGCGGCGACCGACCGATTATATTGTAAAAAGAGGTTCGCGGCCGTTCCATAACCGATTGCAAATGGCAACCGCCGCAGGACCTGCGCCATTTATAGCCCGTCGCAATCTCAACTGCTAAAAAATAAGTATGCAGCGATTTCTCTCGGTTCGCTCCCTATCTATCGTTCGAGACTATAAACGAACGGAGATAAGATGCCAGGAGACAATGACTGTCACAAAAAACGATCGGAAGCCGACGCGGTCCCTCTTCGAAATGCCAGCACGCATCCAAAGCCGCTTTTTCCATTACGCGCTGACCCGTCCTTCGAATTGCCCAAATTGATTTGATCGACTCTAATTCGATACTGTATTCGTATCCGACGCGATCGGTTATGATTTTTATTTATACAGCGCGACACATTTCTCAGTTAGTACGAGGAGTTACGACCGGCATTCGTCGCATGAAGCCGAGACAAGAATGCCATAAAGCCTCGGGTTCATATTATAACTCGTTTTGTTTACACCAGAGACACAGCATGGTGCCCGTAACTGACTCGACACAACAATGGCCGCCTTAAGACTTTACTACGACGTTTGTTCGAGATTTTCCTTGATAAACTCTAAATTGGCTTTACTGCGCGAGCTTAATAAGGCATACCTTTAATATCGGCGACAATCGACAGTATTTCTCAGTTTCCGTTCATATTTTCCTTTGTCTGACAATCTTCGCTCCTAATAAACCAATTCTCTGTTAATAACGTCAGAGAGGGATTTTTACATGATTGATTTATGGACCTTTTACTTCCTTTTATAATGACTTCATGTTAAACTACTTAATTCCAGTTGAATGCGTTCATGCCACGCTTGAAAAGTAGATGGAAACTTTATACTCGTACACGCGAAACGATATTTGATACCTCCGTCAGAGCCAAGTTGATTTTGATGCATCGGCTGCATGAATACTATCAAAATTTAAAATAATATAGGTCAGCTTTGAGCCCTATTACCAGAAATTATATTAAGTAATATACTGTAATCATAGTAGAAAGTTCTAATGCAGTTCAAGTTATATAACAGCGGTAACGACTTGCTACATGGCACTGCGTTGTGTAGCCGCGCATTGCCTCTGCGGAGGCATTAAACATGAGGTAGGTAGGTATGCATTAGCGTTATAGCTGGCAGGATTTATGAGTGGGGTCCGGTAAGCGGCTTACCGGCTACCACAATAAGAGGACCACGATCGCCGGGGCTTTTCACACCTTCATATTTGGGCAGTGCGTTAGCGTTGACGCCTTGTGTGTGCCTACCCCTAAAGTTCGCACCTTCCTGTACATAGCACGTATGCATTAGGTAAAGTTATGCGTTGGTCATATTTGTAGTGGTTGCAGTGGACTTAACAAAAAGTCGGGGTTGGGGTCACTGGAGGTATTCATCGGGTTAGTAAGAACTATACGCTTTAATAAGAAGCATATTATTCAATAATCAATTTTCGTTTTTGACATTGTTTGATGGTTGATGTTCCAAACACTCAAACGAGGGGTCACACACAAAAGTCGAGACTCCACTTTCATAACAATAACGTCTTGGCTGTATGTAGAATGGGTTATTTGAATTGGTTTTTCCTTGCTCATAGTCTACATTGTCGCTTTACAGCAGGCAAGATGGCGATCAACCGCAAACCTATAGTTGTTAAAAACACACAAACAATTCGTCAGGCAGTTGGTACCTAAAAGTTGATTTGAGTAGTCTGAAGATGCTTCTATTATCTCGAGCCGCATAGTACAATTACGTAATGGTATGGTTACGCTTAGTCTCGGACTCGACATTTGCGTCAACGATCAGTCAACAGTTCAACACAACAACGGTCGATGTCGGGACTTGCAGAGCTGCGTGACTTGGGGTCGTGTTCTTTGCCCGAGTGAAAGCCGATTGTGATTCGAGTTACGAAAGGTGACGGTATCTCTAGCTTTAATTGGCAATGAGATCGTTAATTAGAACTTAATTGTCGCTGATGATTATGGTGGATTTGAATCTACGGTAGATTTAGAAAGTGATCTACCAAGTCCTGGTCTTTTTTTGCTCCAAATCTCCGAATCCTATATACTTCATCATCGTCCACAGTATTCATTATTCCACTACTGTGTATAGGCATGCCGCTTACTTTGCCATCCCCCTCGGTCCTGTGCCAATCGAGGTCAGATTCGACCCGCGATGGTTACACCATCGACGATCGTTATCAATAACTGATGGTGGATGACCAAAGCCGACGCTCCGTTTAAAGTTTATTTCTTCTCATCTATTTGCTTGTAGGATAGATTACATACGAAACACACCGATGGTAGTTTGTAACTTGCAAAATTGTTGGTGTTTAGTTCGAGAACTTATTTCATTGAAAAACAAATCCGCAATAATGACTTACTTAAATGATCCTTTCCGTTTTGTACTTCCTTAGTACACGCACTTTTTAAACCCCGACGCTACCACAATTATCTTCAAAAAAGCAATTAATTAACAAGTGACAACGCTACGTCCAGATTTTTAATAACCATAAATAATGTCTACATTGTCGATGACGTGTTGCAATGCGGTTATTAGGAGCGAAGTAAAGCGAAGTTAATCAAAATTGCATTACGTGTCCGTCGCTTCGTCATGGGGTTCCATTGTAAGCGCCGCGCTGCAAAAAACTCCCTTCGACGACATACCACACCTTCGTACCCTTCGTATCACGTGCAATGATTGATGGCAGTTTATAAGATCGTGTCGATTATGTGCACAAGACGTAAGCGAGCTCGGTAATGATTGGTCATTTTCTGATGCCTTTTCATACTTACTGCCCGACTGGTTTAGCTCATCCACCAGTACCTAATTGACCTAAATGATAGGTGGAGATACTATTTACAGATTGGAATTCTTGTGCAATGCACCTGTCGCAAACTAATTTGGACTTTTTTCTATTGTACTGTTCAGAACTTGAGAAGGAACACGAAACTTGAACATTTCATGGTTAACGTTCATAAGACCTGAACTAAAGGTTTGATGGCACTTTCCGTTGCTGTAATACCTAGATTGTGGAATGTGTTTTTGAGGGGGTTTTTGGCGATCATGCATAAAAAAATATTTGAGGAGTAGCTTTACCTAAATCTACAAAAACGGAGTGTTTTTTAGTTCATAAAGTTCTTATCTTATATATAAAATTCTCGTGTCACAGTGTTTGTTTCCTTACTCCTCCGAAACGGCTTTACTGATTTTAACCAAATTTTATATGCATGTTCAGTAGGTCTGAGAATCGGCTACTAGGTATTTTTCATACCTCTAAGTGACAAGGGTTGGTCACCCCATAATTTTTATTTTTTTATTTTTGGACAAAATTTTTTGTTTTTATTTTTTTATAATGTGGCGTTAAAAATACATACAACCCTAAAATTTTTACCCTTTTATCACCAACCCCTATTTTTTAATAGCCATTTAAGTAATTTAATAATTTTTCATCATTGATAACTGATCAATTATTATCGTTTATCACTAGAAATCACTAGAAATTACCTAGAAATGATTTATATGGCATAACAACGTTTGCCGAGTCAGCTAGTAACTATTTATAACCAAGCATCTTCTAAGCTATAAACGTGTAAGTAGGTACTTAAACGGTAGTTCAAATTTAATCAGCTATCTGGCCGCCATCATACAAGCTTTGCTTAGTTTGGGGTCAGATGGTGTTATGTGACTTGTGTGTGAATTGTCCACCAATATTTATTTACTTAGTTCCACCACAGGGTATTTTTTTCTAATTCAGATGTACCTATAACAAGTTTGTCTCACCATTGGTTTTAACAGTGCTTAAAGGAAAATACTGTGGGGGAACCAGAATTTTCCAAGAAAGACTTCGATTTTTCGATCTTTGGAAGATATAATAAAATGTCGTCTGCTAACCCGAACTTCGCCAGCTTGGTAGATTTTGGTCTTGACTCTCTTTGATGGAGAAGACCCTGCGTCCCCGTATAGATAGCATAATGACTGCTTATATGTGCTTATGCTATATTTCATACCAGTCCGAGTATATTTGTCTTTGTAAGTTTAGTGGTGTTATCATAATGCACTCACTTTGTATTGCAACTGCAACAAAACTTCAATTGAAACATCGCAGTAACGCGACATCTCATGTTTTCGTATTGAGTGCTGCTATGTTATGATGTGATCAGACACGATGCTTACGAATCAAGGTTACACAGAGCTCTTGTTGCGTTACTACTGTATGAAACGATGAACCGTGCTTCCGAGTACCGATGTTATGATAACCTGGCGTCGGTTGCACCTGCACAATACTCTATTCAGTGTTTACAGTTAAAGATATCCACGGGCGTGAGTGGGCGGGAGACGGCGTCTAACTAGTTATGTAAACATGGATTTGACCACTGCTGTTGCTGCCTCAAGCCGGCTAAGCACACGAACTTGAGTACACAAAACAAACAATGCCTTATACATAAGATTGGTTTCATCGTCATACTTACATAGGTATATACATATTTTTCAAAATATAATATGTAAAGCTAATATCACCCCATTTACTTGACCGTACCACAGATCAGAAAATAGTTAACCGTACCAAAAACCGATAAGTACTTTCATACTCGTACTAAGCAGAACATCTATACAATGATCATCAACAAATCATTCACAAATTCACTTTTGCTATTGTATTTTTTTTTTGTTATTATTATGATTTACAGTTTAGAGATTGTAGGTAAATGTAAAACATTAAAGATATAAGAGTTAATTTCACAGTATGGTTATTTTAATTTTGAAATATATGGCTTAGGTGTAAGGTACTGTTCTAGTGATTTCACTTTGAAGTCTAAAAAGTTGATGTGGTATAACTGTTTAGAGTTAACAATACACCTTCGGCACAAAGCAATCAGAGTATCTTCGGTGAAATCACACCTTTATAAAACCGAAACTTTAGATTTACTTCGGAATAAGTAACAGGTCCTTTTGATGCTGTGGAGTCCGTGGACCACAACAGACAAAATCAATATTTCTATTTCGCTATATCAGAACGTAGTTTAAAACATTCTTTGTCAGAACTAATGTTTGTATAGGACTTGATAGAAGGTAAAAAGGCTCGTGTCAAGCGCGGTCTAAATATTTTATTTGCACACGCCGCACAAAGGTGTGGTCACAATGGATTATTGTCCACCACAAAGGCCCTTGAGTAGGGTTGCCAAATATGGTATACAAAATAGTTTTTGATTATTTTGCAACAAGATACCTTTTTAAAAACGTATGCATATTAGCCATATCTACTTATAATAACCCTGGTATTGGAACTTGTCATGTACCTATGCTGTTTTTCAAAACACATAAATCCACACTAAAACAAATCTCGGTATTCGATGTTTTTAAAAAAAAAGGCGCAGCCATTAGGTCAATGAATTAACTAAATATAAATAAATTCATCCTATATTGTCGTAATGTCTATTTTTTTTTCAAACGGAAATTCCTGTATACACTTGAAAATGTTTGTCAACCCTGTCTGTGTGGTGACTTTTGTCGATCCCTGATTTTTAAACAACCAATGCCAACGTGCCTATACAATAGCCAGCTACAGGTTACTGTAAAACATCAGATAAGTTTTTGCTAAGAACCATTAAAATCTTTGCAATCATTATAAAACTGATTGATTGTATTTATATTGACAAAGCAATTAATTTCTTGTGATTTTATGGCCTCAACTATTTCTATGAAAACAAATTACGAGTAGTCGTACTTGAAGGATCTCGAGTTAAATTATTGGCTGTTGGATTAACATTCACTTGACGTGTCACGAAAGTACAAAAACCGGTTTTTATTAAAGTTATAAACTAAAAAGAAAAGAAAAATCTTGAGGAAAGGGTAAATTCTAATCTAATGTTACGTCTTGGATGAGGGAGTTGATTCATGATTTTTTTATACGACGTCGATGAGTATTGTGACTTCGTTTCACTATAACATTCGAAGAATTTCCGAACGTTATATTATGTATGTGCACAGTTGTTCTGCGTGGCTTCGGCTCGCGCGTGAAATAAGACACTGTTTGCAGAACACTTCGCTGCGTACCAGTTAAAATGCTTTCATGCGACACTCATGTTACAAGTCGTTTTTAACCGACTTTGACAAAACAGCCAGCTCGCATACCACTATCGGCATGAAATGTTAGTACCAATAGGTATGATATTATGTTAGTAGCTATCGGTAGTTAACAGATTTTGATGGGCATAATTAAACAGATTTTATCGATAGATTACGAAATTTGTTCTTTTTAGATATTTGTGCTATTGTAGTGAAGGATTATTTGCATAGAATTCTTTTCTTTTGTCCTCCTGGAGAAAAGTAACCTACACCATTGCCAGTTATTTTTCTGCCAAGCAAGACTGCACTTTGCAAACATTATTGTATGCCGGTTTGAAGGGCCAATGCCCTTCAACAATTTTAGAAACAAGATTTTTTTTAGAAACAATTTTCTTGAGAAGTTATAGGCCATGGAAACTAATTAAATGTCTTATATCTCTGAGTGTTAAACGCAGTGCTAGACTGTAGTTATGGATTGCTAAAGTTAAAATATCTCATCATGTCATTTTATACAAAAAAATCGCTACATTTCTTGTTGAGTATGTTGAAAATACTTATTTCTAAATGCCTTTGTACTCTCTAATACTTCGTTGCTAAGCAATAACGAAGATTAATGGCGACTTGCAATAAAAGGATTCGTATGTTACGGTCAGCTTCGGGTCACCGCGGCACAATGCGTCATCGCGCCTAAATTTATAGCTTACGAACTTCTGGACCTCACTAATTGGCTCCTCAGCTCCCAACATCATATTTAAAATACCACTTATTTGAATAAAATCTCGATTGGCAACTTCAGCAATTTATTTTTTTATCCACAACAGCAGAATTCGAATGCGCACGGGTTTGCGGACGAATATGTCTTCGGGGCATCATTTTATGCCGCGCTAAATGACCGCCATATCTTTGAGTTTTATCGACATATTTTGAATTTGTAATCAATTTTAAAACGGCTTAAACAGCAGAATCAATTTGAATTGTAGAATTTTATAGATTGTTTTATAATTTTGACGAACGTATATTTATAGAAACACGCGGTTTTTCTATCGATAGATTTAAAATGAATAAAATATTGGCTCCGAAATGATCCAATCTCTGTATCAATGCAGTGACAAAGCGTTTTTTTAATTGCCAGTAATTCACGTTCTCGGTCGCTTTGAAAATTTGTAAAGCGTTTTAGATGTCGATGGCCGGAGGGTTTAATAAACGGTCGTGATACCGTTCTAGTTTCGAAACGGCCCCTTTCTAGTCTCTTTCGACGAGGACAGTACGATCGTAGGTCTACCACCTAACTAAAATAACTATTGTTGACCTTGATATTGCCCTCTCTTAATTTTTGCTCAAAAATAAGAGAAAGTAATTACTAGGGCGTAAGCAATTTAGGTAAACTGTTCAAGCGTACTGCAATTCAGTGCAGCTAAATGGAGACGTATTTTAATGAGGTCGATAAATCTAATGGAACAATGGCGGCGCGTGCCACAAGGCCGGCTGAGTGAAGGAGTAAGATATCACGAGGTTCTCGATTGCTTGCGCGTGCGCTCTATATGGCGCGCATTATGATTATACCTTAATAGTGACCAGTTCTGCAACGTTCGAGTTCGTCACTGCACCGCCGTCGTTACGCCATATCCACGTGGCTTTTAAGGCATCGCGTACGACACCGGACACCGCTAATACATTATTCAAATTACCAACCAGAAAAAAATATCATTGCTCTTGTATGGACACCGTGTATTTAATTTGAATGACCGATTTGGTTGCATCGATATTTGGTGTTCATTTACCTACTTACGATTTGGTTTTTGCAATGCTTGCAATCGGTTTCTTGTTATTCATTACTGCAATTTAAATGTGTTTAATTTTGGTTCGGTGATAAAATAAAGCGACCATATTTAGAAGGATTATTGTCGATAGCCGGGGGCTAGGTCCAGGTTCCTGAGGTCCGTTAAATAATAACTGGCATATACGAGTCTCGGTTCCAGTGAGCTATAAATTGCCGCTGCCGGCGGGCATGCGGCACGCAATCTCAATGCGGAAAATATGGTGCGCGAGAGCACGGGCCGGCGCTCACTGCCCCACAGGCTACATACAGGCTGCGCGCTGTGCGGACCTAGCATTGTTGTTGCGTTTCTATCTCTTTGTGCCATTCTCTTTGCTTATACCTCATTTCTACTCTTGAACTTGAATCATTATCTTGTACAATTAATGCAATTAAAAACAAAACTTGTAAAAAAAACAAAGTCACGAAACTCAGTTCTTCTACCGTAAAAAGTTGCAATGCCAAGTCGATTGCTTTATTAAATCTCTACAACGGATCTTCTGTTTTAAGTTATTAAGTAATTACTCGTAGCTAACCTAACAACACTTTAAAGTAACCATAATACTTTTAAACAACTTTTAGGTTTTAAAGTACAATACATTTTACATAGATGATGAAATCAAATGAATATGAATACCAAATTTCGGAAATGTAATTTTTGTGTGTTTTCCTTGAAGGATTTAAATTAATTGTCTCCAAATCCTGAGCTAACGGTCACATCTGGTGAGATGGCGGTCAAATGCAAACCTACTGCTAAATATCCATATACATTTGTATCTATACCTACTTAATAACAAAAATCTTGGAAATACTGACTATTTATTAATTCAAAAACTTGTTCAACCTTGAACGAACTCATGAATTGGTTAATTAGATCGTAAATTTTATTTCCAAAAAATCTGATTCAATATTCTGACACCTAGACCTCAATGAGCACATTTTGAATAAATGTATTTTAAAATTCGTAATAATTTACTGTAACCACTGAGTAATTTGGCAGACTTACATTATCAAAACGTTGGGAATGTGTAAACATTACAACATAACGTGGAGACGCTGCCAGGCACCAACAGGGAGTAAGGCTTGAGTATCTTGATTATCTCTGATCGTCTTCCTTTTCCTTTGCCACAACAGGATGGTTTACACATTTGTAAATTAATCCCTGGGCAGTGGACATTTTTCACACAACACCGACTACTGATCTAGTCGGATACTAAGCAAAGCTTGTACCTACTATGAGAGCCAGAAATAGCTCTAGGTATGATATAATACTTAGATACATAGTTGTGAATACATACATACTTATTACGCATAGAAACACCCAGATACAAACTAATCATCCTTAGTTGTTATCATTAACAAAGTTTTCATCTGGGTGCAAAATCGAATCCACGACCTACGGTTTCGCAAGCAGACTTAGTAGTTAGTAACACTTAGGGCATTGCCCAGGTAATATAATATAAAATAGCAACACCAAAGCCTCCATGAACGTTATTTACCTTGTCTACCTCTACCTTATTCAATTGTATCGGATGGAGCCGGATTTCTGTACTTACCTATAAGCTTGCGCCAAGCGCCCTCCAGGCGGGCTCGCAATCAAAGGCGCATTCCACCTCATTGTGCGACTGCTGCCTACTCTGTTGCTCCTAGACGGCGACTGCTCTAATTTGCTTTATCATGCTAGTTATTGGTCGGGTAATGCTCTGTTTAGATGCGGAACTTGTTTTAGTCATTCACTGGAAAATGATCTCACTGCATAATATACATAGAACAAGTTTTTGAACGTTTACAAAACGTGGAAAAGTACAAATTTTGTTTTGCAAAAAAAATACAATTTGTGAAACTGTTGAGTGTGCTTTTTTCTCAACTAGCACTTGATCAGCGTGGCCTTGATTCTATCCCCATTAGTCTAATCTATAAGTATGGTTTTGTGGGTGATAATAATTGTTGTTTTTACGTCTTATTAATTTTCCAAGAAATATACAGTAACAAATATTGAGAAACGAAAAAAGAAACGCGTTGATGTCTTTTGAACACGTTTTTTTTTAATTCGAATGCGCTTGATACTTTGGTTCCAGATGTTATTTTAAGTCAGTGCAATAAGTTATCTCGGCCAATATAAAGTAAAGTAGGCGTCAGAACTCAGAGTTTCTAAGATACCCTTAGAATTTGTAGTGTATTGTATGTTTTACTTCTTACCTTTGTTCGTAAGGTTATTATGAAATAGATACATTTTACTCAAACACTAGGATCACGTCACGTAGTAGTGGCATAGTTGCCACTATGTATTGACTTTTTGAAAAAAATACATTAACAAAAATTTGAAAAAGTGCTGCTCTAGTAAAAAACATACTACCCATCTTCAGAACAGAAGCCAAATAATACTAGACGAAGAACCCGAGCCCGACGTATCGACGACGACGAACAAACGTATCATGCTTTGCACGTACGATAGAAAGCTTACCAAAATAAATAGGGCAACGAAATTGTAAGTGAATGTGTTAGTATTCAGTTCGCAAGACGTGCTTCTTTCTCACGAGTCCTTGCGTATTCGTCGCGCAGTCACGCGTGTGAACCGCGCACCGCGCGTAACATGCGGGCTCAGACGGGTTCATCTTTACGAAATCTCTGTTTATCGTACACAGCTTTTACTATCGGAACAGACAGACAGAAACACTTTATCCAGTACTTAGTACTATAACCAGAAAAAAAAACATACAATTGGGATAATGATTGGGACAAAAATATATCATTACTAGCGGCCCGTTCCGGCTTCGCTCGGATCATAACCTAGACACGTCTGCAGTCGATCGGTCCCGCCGTTTAGGAGTTCACTGTCAAATGATTAAATTAGCTATTAAAAAATAGGGGTTGGTGATAAAAGGGTAAATTTTTTAGGATTAAATGTATTTTTTAATTTCACGTTATAAAATAATGAAAACAAAAAATGTTGTCCAAAATTAAAAAAAATAATTAAGGCGTGAACATCCCTTATCACTTAGGGGTATGAAAAATAGATAGTAGCCGATTCTCAGACCTACTGAATATGCATATAAAATTTGGTAAAAATCAGTAAAGCCGTTTCGGAGGAGTAAGGTAACTAACATTGTGACACGAGAATTTTATATATGTATAAGATAAGTATTAGTCCATCGGGTAGACTAGGAAAAATATGGGGTATTTTTTGTATTATCTAATTATTAAAAATCGACAAGGACAATAGATCATCAAACAATAGTCTTTTTGTCATCATGCCTATTAAACAATACCGACAATGACTTAAAATGTCTAGTGCCATAATTGGCGGCCGCCTTATCGCTGATAGCGATCGCGTGCAAACAAAAACCTAAAAATTGTCGCGCCAAAAAATTTGTATTCACTATCAAATTTGTATCTAGAAATGTTGGACTTAGTGAAGTCAAAGAAGCGATATTGAGTTGTGAACTTTTGATACGATACGGTACTAATACGATGAAAACCTAGTAGGTATTTTATAGTTTTTTTATCGCAATATTTCAAAACTCTTGGTCAAATGAAAACGGTATTACTATTAAACGGAAGGTTTACAGGTGAAAATGTAATATGTATAGCCTTGTTCAATAATAACTAAGTATAGGTATATCTGTTGTCAATATAATATACAAGAGCAAATGCCAATTTTATATCTCACAATACATAACGAGTTTTTACTAGTTCTGGAATAATTACCAAAGTTTCACACGATATATCAATTTGATTAAAAACAAGAAACACCTTAAGAACAATATTTTTTACAAAGTTATGCAAAATGTATTCACAATCATGTATAGTCAATGCATTATGAAAATTCATTTTTACATAATTTATTCTTTATATTTTTCAATATTTAGGATATGTATACATTTGAAATAAACGAAAAAAAATCTAGTTTAATATCCTCTTAATTAAACGTACATGTTTATTTTTCTATTATAATTTTTTTATTAGATTCAAAAATACAAACAAGTATTTTGAATTTCAAAATTAAACTCACACAGTTCACTAATTTTAATAGAATTAATAAAAAACGTGTTAATAAAGTGCTTAATATCGTCGAGGGTCACATTCTTTTTTTGGATTGTACGATAACCACTTCACCGATTTACTTAAAATCTATTTGGACGTCTACCTTTTGAAAAAAAAAAATTAAGCACCAAAAAAGTGGATACAAAAAAGTCGAATTAAGAACCTCCTCACTTTTTGGAGTCGGTTGTTAAGAGTGGAGAGATTCTACATTCTGGACTGTATTATTGTGTCACTTATTTTTAGTCTCAAAAATATATATACATTGCAGATTGTAAGTAGAAAATCACAACTTTATTAACCAGTAATATTTATTCATTCATTACGAAAATACGGGTCTTATAAATCCCAATGAATAATTTAAGTTAGAAATAATAAATTGCTCACGATTTAATGTCTGTTATATTGTCACTATTAAAAAGATAAATATCTCTAAACGATTACGTAGTACATTCGGTGTAATTAAGCAACATAAAATAAAAACACTGTTAGAACGTATCGATCATGGCGATTGGATGAGTATCTTGAATAACTGGTGTTTCTGTGGACACAAGAGATAAGGTTTTTACAAAACCAGTGAAAGTTGGATTCACCGCCGAATTCCAAATGTTTTCTCAAGTATTACTCGAGCAAAAACTCATCAAATTTTTGAGTAATAATGTCTAAGCGTAAATAGAAATGTTCAACGCTTGCGACGTCAAACTCACTAAACAGACGAAATTGATCGTTGCGCAGCGGTAAGTTCTTACCAAAATATTGTGAAGTCAATCATTTTTCTAATTATTGAGGATCGATGAAGTTTTAAACATTACCTATAGCAAAACCGTAATCGTCCGAAGTTATAAATAACGCTTTGAATAGCTATACTTCAGAGGGACTGATATTATAACGCAGATCAGCTCAGTTTTCATTCTAAAAGTTACGGATCTAATAAATAGTAAATTCTTATTATTTCTTGATTGTATGTTTTAATCGGTGTGCAAACACAGATTGCAATGTGTGTGATATATCTGTAGAGATAATCTTGTGATTGGTAACGGATGTAAACAGCTCAGTACTCTGGCGCCTTCGAAAGAACAAATGAGTATCGCGTCTTGTTGACTGACCGGCCATCGTTGACAAGTGTCACGCTTGTCAACACTCGTCAGATAAGTTCGTGTGAACCGCCCTTATCGATCTGTTCGTGTGCTCACGTATTGATATGGCCACGATCTAATTGCCATGGGAATCACCTATCAGGTATATCACTCGGAAATTATCGAACAAGACGTGATACGTGTGTGAGAAGTTACCTCTTATCAGTCAGCTCGGGTTATGGTAAAAGTATGAGAACCGAAAATGATTTTCAAAGGACTGACTTTATGTAAATATTTGACGATATACTTATATAACCTACTGAATTTATGATATGTACTACATTTTATTTGGAAGTATAATAAATGTTGCTATCAAGGTTGATGTTGTGACGTTACCTAAGCAATTTGTTTTGTCACAAGGATACGTTTTATATAATTAATCTTTTAGTAGATTTGCTTACATTCACCATTCAAGGTCGTAATAGAGCCCAAAGTACTGTAATTTAGAGGTGTATAATGTAAGGAGTAAATACTTACTAAATATACCTACCTACGTAGATATCTAGATATGTTTGGATGCGTTGTAGTAGAATCTTGCGTATATCGTGTCAGTCCAAAGGTCGGTAGGCACTAGACAGTTGAATCCATCTGAAAACCACACAATTAGTTTTTTTTATAAAGATACGACTATAGGTACTGTTATAATTTTCAAGTTCAAAGGCATTACTTATACATCCATATCGATCGTATTGTAGCAATATCTTTTATAAATTTAGAGTTTAAAAATCATTATTTTAATCATTAATTTCCTATAAAGTTGACCTATATTCACTTATTAGAAACTGACAGGTCCATAAACACATGTCTTTTAAAAAAAATAGTTGAAATTCAAATTTTGATATTTCTGTGTCATCAGGAAAATACGGACACGGACAGCAAGAATAAAAGGATACATTTGTGAAGTCATGTCTTATTTTGTATATATTTTATGTAAATCCTCATTTCCCACACATCGTGAAAATGTTCGCATATCCAAATCTTATCAATTCACGATTCCCATGTTCTTCATTCTTGACGCTCGGGGCTCGCGTATTTGCACATAATTCGATTATGTCCGTATCTCATCTTAAACCCAGTCAAGTACATGTTTGTTAACGATTATAACTGTAAATAAATAACTTTCTCAGTGGAATGCCGTGCTATTTACTTATTTTAATATTTTTTAATATCACAACGATCCCACAAACGCGGAGTCGTAATTAATGCTAACAAAAACAGCAATTTTCTTAATATTCGCGCGTCGTCGACAAAAATGTTGTATAAAGTAAAATCACCTAATGACGGCCATTAACAATCATAATAATTTCTCGTCGTCAACAGGAAAAAATAGAGACGTTTTTTCAGAATACTAAAGCGTTTCTATGAAGAATCGGACTTTAAGCATTCGTCGTTTATATTCTTTGTTTTGTTAGTACATTTTACTTACTCCTG
Organism: Ectropis crepuscularia; assembly: GCA_963693475.1. Lineage (NCBI taxonomy): Eukaryota > Metazoa > Arthropoda > Insecta > Lepidoptera > Geometridae > Ectropis > Ectropis crepuscularia. The sequence goes on from OY856345.1 coordinate 10,495,023, forward strand.
CAAAAGCAACATTATTATTATTTAGACCAAACGTATAATAAGGGTGAGGTTGCACTATGCTGCAAAGAATGATGTCGCCGCAGGCCGCCATAATTAGATGCTTGCAAAATTACACGTAATTGAAGTGGTTGCGAGGACAGCGCTTGCCAGCTTTGTCTCATAAATATTTTTAGTCGTTTATTTTCTTATCTTCACCTAGCTGCTCATTTTATACAAATTTCTCAGTCATCGTCCGTCAGAGTATTAACAAAAAGTGCATTGTTGTGAAAGCAAAAACCTTATTACGATTAATCTCGGCCGATCCCGCCCACCCAGTTCCATTTTTTGCGTCGAATACAGTCACTTAAAATATTTTAGAAACTCATAATGCCTTGAGCATTAGCCACTTGAAATTGGCATTGGCACGTTTTTGTAAAGCAAAGGTCAGCAGTTTGGTTGTTTTGAATAAGGATATTATTTACAGTGTCTGTCAGCATTAAGGAACATGTGCTGCGCTGGCGCCGATGACGTCGCTGGGTCGCCTTGCCGCCGCACATGCGCACTCAGCTTAATTCTCAGTCGAAAATATTGTCGTAAAGAAATATTAATTTTATGTGTTTCAAGATTTATTACACTGCCTTTCCATATACGTAGGCAGAGAGTTTTAAGCGTCAGATTAAACATGTGAATATAGATCTTAATTTTCTTTTTAGCAAAAGTATATGAAATAAAACCATTAGGCCTGTCCAGCTTTTATTTAACCACGATCATAGTTTCGTGGTATTATTGTAGTAGGTACTGTAATAATTGGTATTTTATGTTAGTATCTACTTCAACAGAATCGTTTTAATTTCCAAATATGGTATTGGGTCTTTACTTTATTGGCACACCAAATAAAATGAAACACAGAAAAAAATAACAATACATTTTAAAGTAGTGCGACATTGGGCGGCCTTATCGCTGAAACCGATCTCTTCCGGCCAACCTTAGAATGGAAAATAATACTATTTGGGCAAGTATACGGAGTGTGCAAATAAGATAATATGTGTATTGTCATTTAGTTTGAATTTTTATTATGTGAATAATACGAAATCAATTTTTTTAGCGAACCTAAAAGATAATGAATGGAAACATTTTTCCAATAAAGTACAAAAATATTTTTTCAAATATTCTGCGTTTACTCTATTTCCGTCTATCACTTTACTATCAACAAATCAGATCAAAAAAGCCTTCGAAATACCTTCAAACTGTAAAACTCATTTGCTTGTAGAATTTACCTACGTAAAGCAAGGTTCGGTAAAAAGCAAGTAACGATGGTGGACCTTAGTAGGTATGTAAGTATTGAAGTTAAAGTTTAGGCTTGGCTTGCAGTACGTGAGCAATGTCGTGCTTGTTCAGTAGTTAGCAGGCTCAAGCAAACCTCAGTAGTCGACACTGATTGGCTGACTGCTGAGGATTGTTTGCACGTGTATGTATCATCTGCTATATAGAAGCTAGTAAGCAGAAGATTAATCGTTTACTCGACATACGCCCACATGCTACTAAAAATGTTTAGTACCTACCTACTTAAGTTGTCCTATAATCTGTCATAAAAATAATTTATTTTAGTTGTGTAATAAATTACAATATAATTAGCTGATTCGTGAGTTCATCTGCGTAAAAATAATCTGAATAAGCCTAAACGTAATATAATTTAAATTAATGGAGACATTGAAACATTATAAGTTTGATAATGTAGACAAGCATAGGTACCACAAAGTTTTTTTTATCCCACAAAATATAAGTACCTACTATTTATAATATCAAACAGATTCGTAGCTTGTCTCTAGATATCTATTTTTATTTTACTAACTGATTCATTACGAACTCATTGCAACATCTTTCTGTTATGACACCCAAAGATTGCTTGAGTAACAAATATACAAACTGTTAGCATAATACCTATATTTATTTAATGTATCATAATTTTATCGGCTTTGCTCTGTACAAGACGTAATATTTTAAGTTGTTAAGTCCGTATATTCCTGCTGGTGACAGAGGGTCGCCCACGCGCTATACCATCGCGCATGAGTTACCTTCTATTATACAATCAGAGGGAATCAGCACATTACATACACCTACCGCGATATACATCTGCAGATTTTACATTACAGCGCGCTATACACGTCCAGTTCTACCCGAGGCTAATAGTCCCATTTAAAAGTCAACCGACGATCTATGCTGCACAAACCGTCAGATCTGCAGAGGATATGCAATAACGAGGAGATTGCGTCTACGTGTTACATCAGGCAATTTCCGAGGTCTGCCTACGTCAATTATCTAAGACTAGATAGAAATAATCACATTAGAGAATAATTATGGTTGTACAGTGCTATATTTATCAATCACAATCAGATTGACTGAATTTTTCGTTGTTTTTACATTCTTGGTGTCTTCAAACTGAGAGTAAATAGGTGTCTTTTAGGAAAACACGTAGACCGCATCTCTTAACATCGAGTGAGGTTGCGGTTAAGTTTAGTAAACCTTTAACATTTAAAAAACCGCTATCACCGCCCGGCTAATAAGATGGCCACCTATTCAAATGTTAAACGACGATCAACGAAATCACAAAGAAATAAAGCTCGTAAAGGTTTATCTTCTTTCGGACAAAGGATTTTTAATATCAAGGTTTATTGTAGCCCAGGGAAATTCGAGGATCGATAAATTAGTCTGCATGCATTGTCTGGAGACACGGGCAGGCCTCATATCTGTATGAATACAATGGGCACGCACGTGCGCCCATGTCGCCTCCCGCGTCCGTCCTACGGCCATTGTCCAAGCCCATTGTTTCACGGAAATCCTCTTACAAGCTTTGACACTTACAATAACATTTGTTTTAATAACACATTAATATTATTCCGTGATCCAATAAACTGTATTTAATGGCCATTGCCTGATAGGAATCGAATCCAGTTTTCCTAGCCACTGTCTCGATATCAGAGAAAGGAAATAGAAAGGTGCAAAACGGACTTGGTCTGCGACATTCTAACATTCATATCACAGTCAATCTAATCTTAATACAATGGTCATGTTTGCGGGTCACGTTCTACACAGATGGCTAATGTTGCCGATTAGGTTCCTGTTTGTTTTATAAACTGGTCGGCCTAAAGTGGATCACGGAACTTAGGTAACTTTGATATCTAACAAGCCTCGAGCGCGGTTCGACCTACAAACGAAAAAACGATCGAGAACTCGCCTTTGTGTGTTCAAGTGTGCGTTCGATTCTTATAAGACCGATTAAGAAAGCTGTGAGGCTGTGTGGGTGAAGTTGAAAGCTTATAAATCTTGGCGGTTGTAAATTGTAAAAGGCTGTTGTGTGCGCTAAAGGCTTGACAAGAGCAACTCGATCGCTACACAATGGCTTGAGCGCGCATTTCCATTCCATAATGGAACACAAATGGGCCGAGCACTGCGTCAGGGGAGATAAGATTTTAAACCTAAAATTAAGACTATGGAAAAAGATAAACAACCACAAGCCTATTTTAAGTTTGACCACATTGGGGTATGTTCTGTAAGAATCAGTTAAATTTAAACTATGAGATTGGGTTAAAAATAAAATATTGATCTAATTATTAGTTTAACTCCAATGTTTTTCGTATACTAATTATGTTTCGTATAAGGAAACTAACAACAGTTTCCTTATTATTGTATTGTTAAATAAAAAATAAACTAAGCACTGGCCACATAACGACAATAACTTTGCGTGGGAGGCAGCGCGTGTTCTTGAGACGTGGTCGTGGCCAGGGTTGACATTGTTCGGAAATTACATGTAAGCCAAGTTCATTTCCTAATCATGTAAGTAGTAAAAGAAACTGACGTCAAGTGGACAAGCCTAAAGTCTAGACGTACGCATCCCATGAATAATATTAGACAAACAGCAAACGAACATCTAAATTAGTAACATAACTGTATAGATACGAATCAGTCGAATATAAAATGAATACCATTTTGATGTCAAAAATGTTACCAAACAAAAATCTGCGTTTGGGCACGCTTTGGTGCCTTTATGGTATGATGACAGCCCTAAAAACCTCGGACTCGCTGTAAGCACGCGACATGCGACATTGTTATCTCAAACTCGACTCCAAGTTTGGGAGAGAATAAATAAAACTGTTCGTAGAAACACACATTTATTCCGTTCTGACGAGTTATAGTCCAGATAACGCTTTATGGGACCTGTTATCACGTACTTTCTACAACTAAGAATTCTGTTCTAAGTAGAGGTAGGTAGAGGAGAGTTAGTTAAAATGCCTGGAACATAATCATAACAACTCCGACAGAATTTATATAAATTTTGCGACCTGAGGGTATACCGCCTAACTAGAACTGTTTTAGCTTTGATATTGCGCTCTCCTTTCTTTCCGCTTAAAAAGATAGAGACCGCAATAGCAAAACAAAAGCCGATTTAGTTAGGCGGTAGAAGGGCCGTTCTGGCCTTCCGGCTTCGCTCGGATATTCTCAATTTTAAAAACATTAATCGAAATAAATACTAACCTATCTCTCAAGTTGGACAAAAACAACATTTAAATTTAAAAAATTACATAAATGCCAACTTTCGCGAATTTCGGTTGATATTTGGCTAAGAGTTCACTGGGAGCAAACGTCATGACACCGGTTTTTTATATAATTTCTTTAAATATACTTTCCGGATCACAGTCGCTGACTGTAGATTTCTGAAAATTACTTTCCAGAAGGGCTGCACGAAATGGGAATGGATAAAACATCCAAATCGACCAGTCATTCTGTGAATACAAAGTTTCTATGTAATTATAGGCCTGTCTCGCATTTACCAAACATTGTTTTAAGATATCACGGTTAGCTATTAATAATTCACTATACCACTCATGTGGAGACCAATTCCAACTTATAACCTGTAGAAGATTCCGTTCATTTGGTGCAAGAATATAGAACCTGAGAAAGTACGTAAGTTACTTTTAAATGCGAACTATTTAAACGGTTGAAATAGGGAATGAACGTTTTTATGGAAGTTTCGGCATTGATAAAAGCTTGAAACTTATTTTTGGAAAATACATTTTACACGGACGAAGTCGCGGGCTAGTACTAGTAGACTATAAATAAATTAAGTAAGGTGCATACATTAATATTTAGTTGGCTATTCGTTGATCGATCCCAAAGTCCGGTTGGAAACTTTTAGTAGGTTAGCACTAACACCTACTACCTACTCGGAGGCTAAGGTCGTGGAAAAAATATTCGAAGCCTTATTACAATACACATTTTATTCAATTCCAAATTAACATAACTAGTCAGACATGATTATTTTTTCAAAAATTTTAATGGAACGACGTTGTTTTCTAGTTTTATATAAGTCCATTTGGCATATTAACACGAATACGTTAAAATTTGAAATTTATTGCACGGTAATAATCTTCTAAACACAATAATAAAAACTTTATGGGGTTTATTCTTCAATCTTCACGTAGGCTTACCTATCATAAACTTGCGGCAGTTATGTGCGTCATATTACCGACTGTGAGGAAATTAATGTTTTTTTTCTTTAACGTAAATTATCTAGGTTCTTAAAAAAGTAAAAACAAACTTGGGTCCTAATTGAGCGAACGTGACTTCATTTCGGAGACGATTTTTCATGTCTGAGAGAAAGAGAGATGTATATGCAATATGATGTTGTGCGATGGAGATGGGGAGACTTGTCGAAGGATGATGTTATGGTACATTAGGAGCTTTTAGCGGGGTATCTTTGCGCGCCTCGTTGGGTTGTAATGGAGCTGGATTACCTCAATATGGATATGCCGATAACGATGTGGGACACACCCGTGCCACTAATGGGTCACGACTGCTTACACCATCACACCGTACACTGCTCGAGCTACTGTAGTTAGGTACTTACTGAATACACATGTAAACTTCAGTGGACTAGATATCTATGGGGATAACGTTTTTTGTGTATTTAAGAAATGTGACCACTCCAATCTAAATCCATAATTATGTAAATAAAATAAATGGATTTATTAAGGAGCACATTGTAATTTAACAGAACTGTATTATTGCACTATAATAAAATCTGAAAATAACCTTCCAATTAAAATACATTACTTACTGAAACTTAATGAAACTTGACAAAACAAGCAGTAAATGTTAACGTTATTTACCTAGGTACCTAAATCTACCAAAGGAAGCTTATAGGAAACGCCTGCCTAACTACATTTATAACTTAATACTAAAACAAAAACTATTGGCTATAGTAAATTAATATCAATATGCATAATTGTCCAATTATCATAAACGATGGTGTTATTAATTGCCTCTAAAGCGTTATTCCTAATTAGCGAAATCAATTATGTCGAAATAATCATGTTTTATTAACACAAAAAGCCGACCGCGCCGCGAAAACACGAATGCTGTAAAATGTTACATATCGTTAAAATTAACACCCCTCTGTATTTTTTCCCTTGCTGGCAACAAAAACCCGAAGCTGTTTTTGTAGGGATTGTTTTTCTATGTTTTGCTTGGTGCGATATGCAGTGACTTCGCGTCGGCGTCAGCAAAGGTACCAACAAGTGAGGTGCATGTGTAAACCCACTGTGGACATGGACGACGATGTATTTGGTAAGGGTACTCATCAAGTGAATTACTTTTGACGTGACAACGTCTAATAAATCGATGAACGCCGGCTGCATGTACTAAATAGTGTCCCGTTACGCTCATTGCTATGACGTTGTCACCTTAAACTATCGTCCGTCTGACTTTACAGAAAACCATTTTTTTTATAACATAGGTACGTGATTTGAGAACCATTTCCACGACAAAATTGTCGAGGAGCACAAGATGAAAAAGTCTGTTTTTGATACCCATTGAAAAGATTAGGTCGGGTCACTCAGGGAACGAAATTTTTGAAACACACTACGTAGATGTTTTTGTATTTTTATCTTACGTATTAATTAAAATAAGTACCTGCCACATAGCATTATGAAATTAAAAAATAACATTCTCCACTTGCGTTGTTATTATTTTATAAAGATACATCAAAAATATTAAAAATTAATTGCGCCTTCAATTTAAAACCACAAACAAATTATCCCAATCAAACAACTCTCGCATTTTATGACACCCGATTGCCTCAATCTTGCCCGGAGGTAACGCGCAGGTAAATGTAGGAACCTTAGCCCTGATGTCCTTATAAAAAAACCCTTTTAATATAAAAACAAAAGGAAGGTTGTTCACCCCTGTGCACCAAAGGCAAATGGGGTAGGGATTCTTTGCTCCCACGTGCGCGACAACGGGTGTAGGTGCTCAATCCCAAACCTCGCTAACCCATTAGAACTTTGTCATCATAATAAGTAATAAGTTAAGCCTGCTGTCAACCAACTATATACATGAGCACTTAGTGCGACATGGTATTAATGTTAGGCTGCTGTAAATGATATTTTATACGACAGATTCATATGGATTCTGAGCCCACACTTGCACCATTAGTTCATAATTTACAAGACAAACGCATTTCAACGTCAGCTATTAGAAGAGATTAAGGAAGTCCTTGATGACGGAAGAAATGACGAACAGAAATCTGGTGCAGTAAAAAAGACCTGAAGTAAGTTTGGTATTAAAAAGAGCATTGAGTAATCCTTTTGAAATACGGCCCCGTTTCGGATTGATTAATGCTTCATGTCTTTGTGATGCGTTTTTATTCACATGGGCGGTAACAATGCACCGCGTAGGTGTCTGATTTAAAACGATCACTCCGACGAGGAAGTAACGGCAGATTTATACCAACAAAATATTCAACAACATTCAAACTAATTCCATAACTTATAACGTACATACAAATAAACTTGTATAGCCTATATTTATTTTAGCCGTCAAATAGTAATTATAGGGCGAAGTTAGTCCGTATCATTGTTTCAATAGTTTCTTGTGCATATTGATGGCGTCAACCCGTCAAGCCAGTGTATGATTATAGGAGCGGCGATGATACAAGACGAGAATGTAGACACAGGGCTCGAGCCGCCTGATAAAAGCCGTCACTCGTGGCCACACATACAATGCGTTTTAACATAAAAGCTTCGTCGTGGTTTTATTGCTATTGCTTTGGGCCCTGTAAAATCTTAACATACCATCTTTTATAGTGCGCCGTGTCGTATATTGTAGCTTTATGTCGTGTGTTTCTGTCTCGCCGTGGGCCGGGCGTGGGCGCTACTCCAGAATCGCAACCCACGTGCCGCCGATCGCAGATACAATTGTCCGCTCTCGGCTTGTTTATGGGAGCACTCGGAGATATCAGGAGAAATGACACCTCGATCGCGTGCCGCCGGTCGCGCCCGTGCCGGCCTGCCGTCGATCGGGCTGATTCACCATTATTGCTGCACTAATCCATGAATCGTGGCCAATGCCCAATCACTTTAAAAACCGTTTACTTGAGCGTGCTAACATGAAACAATAAGACGATAGCCGACAGAAGTGGTCCTATAAAAGCGTATTTACTCGCGAGCGGTAGCAATTTGAGAATATTTTTAGTCATTTTATGGAAGGAATGATCGGAGCCGGTTAGCCAGTGTCGCAGCCTCGCAGCGGGCACGGAATACGAAATGAGCTTTCTTCACAAATTAATGTCTTCGGTAGTATCAGTAGCCGATGTAACGGCAATCAAATTGTCCAAATATGATTAAGTCAGCTCTCTGACAGTGCAATAAATAAGTCAGACCCTAAAATATAATTTAACGACGTGTCTGATATTTCGAAATACTGCTTTTTGTTCCATTGATTCAATTATATACATTTATTTGGTATCATTTCGAAACATCATTACAGCTTTTTTTCTGTTTGTTGCAGCGGATTGACATCAGACGACGAGCGGGGAGTGACGCCGGTGTACTTGAGATGTCGAGAAGGCACGATATCGTGGATGTACCCGCGTGGAGCCCTGCGACTGCTCTTCAGGCCGACGATGCCCGTCGGCGAGAAAGACTTCAGGGTCTGCATACGAGTGATCAGGCGACCGGATCCGCCCGACCTGTTTCATACCCTGCAGCTAAACGATACAGGTAAAAACGATATTTATAACTGTTATAAATCTGGCATGGTATGGTAGTGTCTGACTTTGGGGTTTACGATAATTTGAATAACTTAGTTACAGAGGTGTTGGAGCGGTTCCCGGCGCGTCTGTTCGTGGAAGGCGTGCGGCGTCTGGTGCCGCTGTACGCGCCCGGGGACGGAGACCCGCGGGAGCTGCGGTGCTTCCGAAGCCGCCGCGGCCGCGCCGCGCTCTACGTCGAGGCGGAGCCCGACCAGGGCACCGCGCGCCGCGTCGCCAACTTCAAATACGAAGCCAAACCACTACTGCGCAAGCACTACGACCCCGCCACCGCCGACTGCAGACCCTGCACCGACGCGGAGATGGAACTCGCATTTTGCACCAGCGACCTCGGTAAGGACCCCACACGATCCAACGTCGCGTCATTAGGCACGCTCGCTGCGGTAATGAGTAAGCAGAAACCCGTCGGCGCGTCCCTGAATGTTAATCAACCCTCCGCGCCGACCGCACGATGGTTTGTCGCCATAATTGACATTCCTCGCGCCTGAAATTAAATAAAGCGTCATTACGCCGCAGCATACGTGTCTTCGACGCGAAGACTACGAAGTATTTACAAAACTTGCGGTTAACCACTCCGGGAACGGTTTGTGCGAAAAATTTCGAAATGGGCAAAAAGTGAATATCTGCTAATTGTTCCTATTGTCCGAGTTGCCTTTTGACGTGCACCGCTAAGTGGTTATGCGATAAGAGTAGAGATTGTCATTCCGGTCTGAGTCGCGGAAGCTTGCATATGCTACGGATGATGGCCGCTCGGATTCAATTTACGGGCATAGCGACTAGATACCGGATAGACTAGTACGGCGTATGGCGGCACGCGACCCGACGGGGAGCTCGTGTCCACTTTTTCTCGTTTGAAAAATTATAATAGCTTAGGAGTTATGTCACTGCCGCTACAAGCCCCGGTTCCCCGCAGGGCTGTGGGCGGCCGGTCGTATTAGCCCCGCATTATTAGCCGTCTCGACCACGGATCATTGAAATTTTTGTTTGTCATGCTATATAATAATTATTGATATTATTCATATTTTTTTCTCGTTGGATGTTTATGGACTAAAGAAACGTAGGATGCGAGTGGGACGTAGGAGTGAAATAATATTGTGTTGCACTCTTGTCCGCTATCTCTCCTACTTTAGTTTTACTGACGCCACGTCCGATCCTACGCAAACGAATTGAATATTACCAGAGCTTTAACTGCTTCATTTTGTAAGTTAATGAAATTAACAGTACTGGCGGTCGGCGCTGTTGGTTGAAACATTGATGGCTCGTTAGTGAGTCTTCTCTGTAATTATCGGCGGCGAGCGCGGGGCGGGGCGGGTTGATGACCGTTTACCAAAGCCTCCGCTATTCACTTATCTATCTCAAACAAAAGCCTGACAGGAAAAAATACGGTTACATTTTGCGCTTACTCACGAACCAGACAAAAAGCTGCTGGCGGACAATAGCGACACCGTGATTAATATCTGATCTACATAAGAAATGTGCTCTAAAACGTACCTATTGTCGCGACGGAGCGATAAAAATGCGCTATAATTTTTTACACGAAATCAATTCTATTGTTTTCGGTGTATAGCATTTGTAATAATTGTTAGTGGTTTTCCTTATCGCGAGATAGAATCATCCTGTGAATTTAGTATGTGAGCAAATGCAAACAAAATAGGTTAGGTAGGTACTTTCTTCTGAATCCGACTAGGTAGGTAGGTACCTAAATCATCTATATATGCTAAAGTTTGGATGTTTGTTTCTCAATTAGAATCAAAACCTTTTAGGATGCGTCTATTTAAGTTTTCATGAATAGTATAAGGTACGACATTACAGGTATCTTCTTCAACTTATTTTGAATTTTAAAACCGTCAAATTTACATCCAAGGTGCGAAAGGCGCATTCAAACCAGTAGGTAATTTTCCAATTATGTATTTTAACATGAAGTTGCAAGAAAAACTTACTTTGTCACCAGTAGGTAGGTATAACTCTTGACACAGTTGCAAAAGGCAATTATACAAATCCTTCAATCGCATTTATTTAAATTGCAAGAGTTTCATTTTAGCATAAGTTCTTGCTTATGGGTAAATATTTAGTTATATCTGTCCTATTAAATGTCAAAGATGGAATTTTTTGAGGTTTGTTGGTCAGTCATGTCGGAAGGGCTAAACGGAACGTGTTGAAATTTGGAACAGTCGGATTACAATGTAGAATATCACATAGGCTTCTTTTTATCGCGAGAAAGTAACAAGAATTACGGGGCTCTGGAAGTGTACAATAAGTACCTACTACCTACGTACTTAGGTACAATCATACAGCGTAATGCCGCTAACTTAAAACGGCGAAGGAAATCATCGTGAGGAAACCGACATGTACCTAGAATTTTTCGCGGTCATGTTTGTGTTATTCACCAACCTGGATTGGGCCAGCGTGGTGAATTAAAACCTTAACTCTCTCCTTACGAGAGAAGGCCCCCGAGTCCTAGCAGAGGGAACATTTAGTGGACTGCTAATGCTATTTCAGCTTTCTGGTATATAGTATAAGCTTGGCTGAGTTTGTAGCTAGATGTTGTAGTTAGTGTGACAAATACTCACCAATATTTACTGTAATTATTTATTTTTATAATTATATTATTGCAGTGTCTCGAGGCGTGATCGTGGGCATGGACCAGCGCGAAGATTTGGACACGACGCAGCTGACGCTTCGCCTGACGAAGCTAATCAGAGCTACAGAGAACCTCGAAGCCAAGGAGAAACTTGATCTCGAAGATCATGATACTGAGTATTATAGGTAAATATCATCTCATGACATTACTGCATACCGGTTTGAAGGGCAATGTTTCCGGAGAAATAACAGGGCAAAGATAAATGATCTTATATGTTTGGGTAATGAGCGCAGTGCAGTTTCTAGACAGTTATGCGCACTGTGCTGTAATGGGCAAGTATAGGTTACCATCAAGCGTATGTCTTGCGTTTCGTCAGTACATAAAAAAAAAACATTTTTCTTAACTACGGAGTATTTTATTTTCATAGGTAGGTACTAAAGTGTAGGAATAAATACATGTACCTAACTAGTACAAGACATTGTTTTGCATTACCAGACTTGCTTAGATAAACTTTAAGAACATGTTTTATTCGAGACAGAACCTGTTTCACACAGAATGGTCAGATTTAATTGTGCATTTTACTGCTGCGCTGCAAGTTACATACATAAAAGTAGGTACGAAGTATACGTAATTCGATAAAATCTAACTCTGCCTACAATGTAAAATGAAAAGTTGTGCCGGCGTTGTTTAAAGTGGTTATTTGTGGCAGGGTTGTGATAAAGTTGTTTTTAATGTTTTATACACTGAAGGTGTCAACTTTCATGCTGATGTGAAGAGTAGCCGTAAAATTTGTAGTAGCAGGCATTACTTACAAAGGTTGTCTGATTATAAAAAAAATTGTAGGTACGTACTTAATTTGTGTTAGGTGGTCCTAACAGCAACTACTTACTATTTCTTTTAAAATTAAAATATACGCTTTATGCTACTAATATTTTAAACGTGAAAGTTTGGATGAATGTATCTACATATGTGTATTTGTTACTCACGCAAAAACTTCTGTAATTTAGTACATAGATAATGGTCTGGAAGAACACGTAGGTTATTTTTTATCCCGGGAAAGTAACAGGATAGGAAACGTTTCACTCTCGATTTGGAGACACCAAGATTGTAACCTCCGGGAAAAACGCATAGGTACCACATTCCACAGCTATTCTACTTAGATATCAGTGATAGCGATTTCGATCATGTACTTACTATAAATACAAGCAAGTATAAGCAGCCCACTAAATGTCGGTGACGCTGGCCCAGTGCGGGTTGGAGACTGTGGTACGCGTGCGAAATGAACCCGGGTGCTCCGGATCGGCAGTCGCCGTTCTCCCGACTAGAGCAGCCGTAACTTACTAGACCAGCCGCAACTTACTAGATCAGCCGTAACTTTAAATACAGTTTACGCTAGCAGTGATTAAACATTTCAATTGTATTTCCAGATACGACGTGGACAACACGTTGGAGCGCACATCACACCGCAGCCACCGGCGGCGGAAGGCGCGGAGTCTCCATGCCCATGTCCACGTGTCTTCAACCTGCGGGGCTGCGGCCGGCGCCGGGGAGTTCCTCGTCATGGCTCGGCGCAGGCTCGGAAGGTACTCCCTCGTCTGCGCCCCCCGGGTGGAAGACTGGGTAGCACTGGCGGAGAGGCGGAACGCTGATGGTACTGCACATTGCACCCTGCAACACTGACCAGCATACTTCCCCCTGGCCAATCATGCTTGAGAAATTTCTGGAAGCTACACAAATTGTAGCCGGTTGCTTACATTGACAGCTTGAGTGTACGCATGGCAAAAGAAACAAGACCTGGGTAATGATACTGACTGCAATCCGAAGGAGCGGAATGACAACCCTTGTCTCTGCCATTCAAAGCGGTTAAGACAAAGACCGAGAGATTTGATTCCGTGTCGAGATCCATCCGATTGGATTGCTGATCAGGGTACTGATAGTCTACCTGTTTGACCAAAACTGTCTTAGCTTAGATATTGTTCTCTCTTTTGTTTTTGCTGGAAATTATTGAGATGGCAATAGCGAAGCCAAAGCCGTTAGGCGGTAGGGCTGGTGGTACTACCAAGACACATACGTGACATGATTCATCTATCGTTGCAATTGAAACCTAACGTAATCACGTCTAAGGGTCGGTACATATCTGACGGAAAATGCGTCGTGTCTTATCGGTCGTGTAACGTCACAACAGAGAAATATACCTATATAAAAACATCGAACCTTTCACACTCAACCGATGATACGCTCGACGCATTTTCCGTCAGATATGTACCGACCCTAAACAAACGAATAACAAAGCACGTAGATCTCACACATAAAACGACGGCAAAGGACATTGTGGTGGTGGTCAGTGTCTATAGCTATCTATCATAAATGTAGATATACGATAAATGGACACAACTTGCAGAAACACTGTTGCCTACGTGGTTATTTGATGACTACAACAAAATTGTTCCTAGGTAATTAAATATTGTTACTTTGAACCGTTTTAAGTCGTGTTGTGTGATTGTTATAGTAAATTAAGTTAACGAAAATGTAAATAACTGTGTTACAATGATAAAACATCCCCTACGTGATACAACAAACCTGTAGTAGGAAAGATACAGAAACAGTGAGTCAGTCATTTTCTTTGATCATAAAAATTAGTTTTGACAATTTTCAACTGCTTAAGGCTCTGAATGAATATGAAATCTCCTAATAATCTTTTTTATAGTGATGGTAAAACTAAACTTAGCAAAACAGAAACATTATGTTACAGCTTGCCATAATATATTTTACCAGATTATTTTGTACATAGCTAATCTACATAAGCACGTTATAGTTATTTACCGCTTGGAAGAAGGAAAAAAAGAGATCTCGGTCTGAAAAAGACTCATTGTCTCCGTTTTGTAATCGCAAAAAGAAATGTTGCATCCAAATGTGTAATACCGTTGCTAAACGAGTTGTTGTATGCTGATGCGATTTTGTGTTAATATGTACCTACTGTGAAAAATGTTCAATACAGTGGGATCCTTTCTACATAACCCTGGTATGGTCTTTTTAATGTAGCTCTTTATTTTTCTACTTCCAACACCAGAAAATAATGTGGTCCATAGTGCCAAAATATGTAAGATCTTCATAGCCATAAGGTTGATCTCAACAGTGTACATATTTAATTTTAAGAAAATCCCTAATAGCCATATTATTTTTACATTTGATTAGGTAAATATGTAAGTACATGAATAAACCAGAAGATTTATTCAATTTAATAAAGTTTTTGAAATAGGTTACAGTAACTGCAGTAGCTACAGTCATTTTCGGACATATCTAATTCCAGAGTGTTCCCGAGCTATGCGCAAGGGATTGTGTATTAAATTATAGAAATAAAGTACCGCATATATGTCCAAATGTATGGGCCAAAAAACCCGGGCCAAAAAAAATGGGCCGAGAACCAAGCTCAAAGAGCGTATCCTGAAACGGCCGAACTGTAGTAGATTTCCTGTACCACTTACATTGATACCGTTCTAGTTTTAAAAAGATCATGTTGTAAAAAGTGTTTCATAGTGCTTCCGAACTTCAATTGATATTATTACCTGTACCTATAGATTGTAAATAAATACCTACATGTTTTTAATTATTATAATATTTAAACAGGGAACAGAGCTATACCGAGTGAGGCAAAATGGGCATGTTGTACCTTTGTACCGATACGAAGAAGTTTAGCAAGTTACCGTTATGAATTATAGAAAAGAGCACAGTTGTATCAAGAAACAGTTTTTTTTCCTCACTCGAATAAATGTATAGAACAACTGAGTTTTGAGCTAAGTATTTCAAGAAATTGAATTTTATCGTGGTGAAAAGTGCCCTTTTCGTCTTACTCCACAATTTTAGCGAACCCCTGTTTGATTAAAAGTTAGTATATTGAAAATGTGAATGCGTAGTAATATATTTTTGTAAAATACTTATAAATAGATATTGATACATATGTGATATAGGATAACAGCGACAGAGTTATATGAAGTGCCTATTGTATATACGATTATATAAACTGTTTATAATATGATATAATGTTTATATACATTTTAAATTACGTAAAAAAGAAATGTTGAATAAAATACATAAAATATATGCCAGTTTGTTTCATTGGTATTAACCTAACTCTATCACATATAAGAATTACAGTAAGCGCGCGTCTTGAATGCAGAGCTCAGGAATGCGATAGTGACCTAATTATGGTTATTGATGATCATTATAAGTGTGATTTAAGTTTATCACGTTAACATATATTTTCTGTATGTTACGCGATAGCTCCGCCAATTGTGAATCGATTTTGATGATTAGTTTTTGGTTTGATGGATAGACTACTTTAGAAGTGGTCCTGTATAATTGATCGAAATCGGTGAGTTGGTTTTTGAAATATCAACAAAAAATTAAACCTTTGCCTTTAGGGCTCCCGCACAAAACTGTGATGCGATGCGAAACGACGCCGCATCACAGGAACTTACGATGCGAATTGTTGCGGTGCGATTTTGTGCGGCAAACCGTTAGTTAGGGTAACCATACCTTCAAAGGTAGTCAGCCGTGTTGGACGTGTTTTTCGGAAGCGTAACATTGACCACAAAAAGATTGTTATTATTGTTAAATAGATATGAAAGAAAAAGAAGATTTTGGGTTCATCCATTTATTACGATTATGAATGCTGATGGGAACTATTTTACTCGCAAGTATTACGGGTTGAGAATACAAGATTTTTTTTTGATTATTTTAGAGTGAGCATGCATATCTTCTTCTGTCTCTGAACTGACTAAAATGGTATCACCAAGTATGACGTAATATCGCAGGAATGCGCGATGCGAATCAAATCGGAAGTTCATGCGATGCATTAGTGCGAATTCGCAGATATTTGCGATGTAATGCGAATTCGTGGTTTTTGTCGAATCTCTGAGTTTAAATTTGAATTGAAGTCAGTTTTTGATTTTAGTAGAAAAATAATTATTATTTCAATTTTTTTTTGTATTGGTGATAATTTTCGTAGGTATAAATAACTCTTTTTTGTCGAATTCAGCGTCCCCGTATTGATGTCATACAATACACAATCAATAAATGCTTATCACCACTACCAACAACTCTACATTTAAACGTTTTGTTTCCCGGTTGTTTTACTTCTCATTACATATCCAAAAATGAATAATTTCATTTGAATTTCAACTGAAAATAAACAGAAAACAATATCAAACTAACTACCTAGTACATGCCAAAAGGCTGGATACTAAAGGTAAGCGTCCACAGGCCCGTATCGCACGTAACGGATTTTAGTTTGCCTTGTTGATGAGCGGTCCGTACGGTGCGGATCAGTGGACGCTGTTGTACGAGTTTTTAAAGAAGGCAAACCAAAATCCGATTAGTTCGATGCGGGCCTGTGGACGCTTACCTTAAACCTTATTCCTGAACTTTTACTTCCTTGCTGAATTTAATTAATCTTTGTGTATCGGATTTCTGCGTCTAGATCGCACTTCAGTAACTAAACAAAGTACTATGTGTTACCTGGGTCTGAGAAGTGGTTTTACCTTATATTTAATTTATACAGTAGGTATCTACGTCAGAATTATGAATAATTTAAAATAGTGTGCAACTTGTCCGACGAAAATCATGTTAGGTATGGAGTGTCCACCACCCCGAAAATGACGAAATGATGACATTTGAAAACTGAGCAGCGCCGAAAGTTTTCGCATTAGAAAGATTATTCGGACTCGTCGCAAAGAAGGCACCCACAAAGCTTTACAATTGTATGTGTCAATAAAATTTTAGTTCGTTATACTGGGAACTCATACACGATATTTCAGTATTTTTGATAATGTGGTTGTTACACATATTTAATTAGGTAAACGGGTAACTCACGGGTGATATGGTCGGTCCAATCCGACTTAAGTTTCGGCCGCGTCCGGCGGCCTTTTTCAAGGAGAGTGAGCACGCGTGATGGCTGCCCGTTTGGCATTATATTGAGTCGTATTGGACCGACCATATCACACGTGAGTTACCTAATACAAGATATAATAAAAACTACAAATTCATATAGCAATTCATTTATTTGAAAAAATCACAACTGATACCACATAGAAAAACTACTCGGCACGGTTTAACTCTTAACTATACATAATATCACATAAACACTTTATAATTTCTTTAAACTATATACATAAGACATTCATTAGTATTTGGTACACCATGTCACTAAGTGATATATGTGCCATTGCCCTACGTGAGAGAGAACGCGACGCAAAGCGATACGACCGATAAAATATTTTTTAAGCTCTTACTTTGGAATAGTAAGAACTCTTCCAGTAAAAAAAAAGTATGGGAAATTAATTGTTGGCAGGGGAGCGGGAAAAAAGTGATATGACTGCACACACCGGAGGGTCTACCGCCTAACTAAAATTGTCATAACTTTGATATTGCCCTCTCTTTTCTTTTCGCTCGAAGTGATAAAGACAGCATTAGCAAAGCCATAGCCGATTTAGTTAGGCGGTAGAGTGGCTGGAGTGGAGCATACACATGTTTTTTTTGTCGTGATAGTAATTTCAACGTATCAAAATTAAGCGCGTGGCATTTCTTACACATTACTTTCGCTCACGTAGGACAACAGAAGAAACAAGAGCTAAATCCAAAAATAAAATGAAATAAAATCAACCAATAAAATAATAAACAAAACAACAGAAAATAGATTTCATAATATATACAAACAAAATACGAATTCTCATAGAGTTGAATACGAACTTATATATTACAATATTTTTTATGTGTTGATAAGTCATTAAATAACTACATAAAAGTAACACAAGTTATCTGACACGTAGAAATATTCAGTACTAATTTGAAAATTCATTTGTTGTATTTTATAATAATTTCATTAAATTAATAAGTAATATTGTTTTGTGGATTAGAATGAACAGGTACTTATTTATACTTTGTGATATGTGTAGCTTGTTACAAAATCACTGCCTTTTGTAAACATGTTTTTATATCACCGTGTGTTGAATTCATTTTGACACTAGATATTGGCAATAACAAATTGCGCCTCTCGGTTAAATATACTACCGGTTCAAAATTTCAGGAAAAATCAATTTATAAACAGAATACCCAGAGGCTATTAGGCTAGACTAGGCGTTTGTTACACCTGACAATGTTAAAGATGTTTAATTTTATGAAAGTATCTATATGCACTATAAAAGAAAATATACACATTCAAAGGTTACAACATGAAAGTGATGTTTTGTGAAGATTTATTTATACACCCGGTATAGTTTAGAGCACCAAACTAAATTTTAATAAATTCCAAAACGGATATAGAATAATACTACAGCATAAAGCCTTATTCATAAACGACTATTATGAAAATTTTAGGTGAAATCGTCTTTCTCCAAACCGTCTTGTGTGTTGTGTGATAATGGAACTGTACACTGAAAACTGTTTCAACCAAATGCGAAAAACGAGACGATAATATGTAGGTAATTCTTAACCTAAAATGTTCTTAATAGTCGTGTATGCTTAAGACTTCAGCTCTCTTAGGCCCAATTTTCACGGCGCGGTTTCAAACCGCACCCGCACGCGGGCGCAGCACCGCGCCGCGGGACGGTTTTATTTCAATACTCACGAGACCGCAGGTTTTCGCGGTTTCTACTGCGGAAAGCTACTGCGCAAAAACCGCGCGCAGCCACGCGGGCGCCACGCGGCTGCCGCAGCCGCCGCGGCCGTAAACCGCGTCGTGAGTTTTGAATTCAATTTTACATACAAATCTGCCGCGCGGGCGCGGTTGGCAACCCCTCCGTGAAAACTGGCTCTTATTCAAACATGTTTTATAACATAACCGTATGAAAATAAAATGTTATAGGTACTTAATACTGTAAAATGCCAAATGTCAAGCACAAAATTAAGACAAAACAAATTCTTAAACCGGATATAAGATGACTAATCGAATGAATAGCAATTAGAGAGTATAACCTATTTGGCAAACTGTGCTTTTAGAAGCAAATCAAGCACCAAGCTTATACTTTACTTTCATTCCTTTCTCTGAGATTTTGTTTTCTTTTCTATTTTATCACTTCTAAATTCGTTCAAAGCTCCGTCAAACTTGTACGTTTAAGACAGACTCAGTACAAGTGGGCAAGAATATAGACACGTCATAAGAGGAACCTAGGCACGAAATTTAGCGTACCTATCCATTTACCAAATGGCCCTAACGGAGACGAAAGAAATTCGTAGCTACATAAGGCATAGTACTATTTAACAGATTTCAAAAAGGATGAGGTTCAATTAGACGTATTTTTTTGTATGTGTAATTATGAATCGAATTTCGATGATTCTTTCTCTAGTTTTAGTGGACCATCAGAGGTAGCCCATATTTATCTATGTATTAATTTTATTGAAATATATTGATATGGGACCACCTATTGAATTGAAAGTTAAAAATACACGAGAAACTGAACCTACCCGTATTTTATAATTTGTACTTTCCACAAACTGAAGTCGGTTATCTGGATTATAAGATCAAAATTAATTAAAATCTGGCTTACTTATCTATCAACAAGCGTCAAGTTTTGGCACGACTCTTGTCTCAAATATTTTCTAGTTATAGTTAGCATATACACGGCAATGTTGAAAATGTTGGTAAGCACGTAGTACATAATTGTACGCACGACGCTATCCAAGTTCTATATTCTATTACGAACAATAAGACAGATTTTGGTATGATACCTACCGTGGTGTGTTACATTTGTTTTAATTAATTAACGGGTACTTATGATATAGTCGCGTGCTAAACGAGAAGCGGTCGCACACGTGCTCCAGAAAAGGCCGCTAGAAAAAGGCCGCTGGATGCGACTGAAACTTCAGTCCAACTGGACCGACCACATCATGATGATGATGTCTTTCAGCCGATTTTAGCTAGTGCTTCTGGTTTTTTTATAATATATTTACCGTGGTCGAGTCCTCTTAGATGACTTATGTATTTGTTACCTTTTATGTAGACTTATGTAGCCTTTTTTAGTAATGCTTATTTTTGCTTTGAAATTTTGCTATGCAGTCGTGGCAAGTTAGGATGATAGGATGCAATATACATAATTAAAAATATTATTTGAAGGAGGCATATTCTTTAGATTGTCACGCTTACTATCTAGCTCCTTCTTTCTTTGGTCTTTAAATGCATGAACCCGATTGTCCACAATTCGCATATCATACGTGAATGCCAGACGAACGGTCAGGCGCGTGCATTCTTCCGAAATACGACCGCCAGATGCAGCTGAAACTTAAACCGGATCGGACCGACCATGCCAAACGAGCTACGCTCGGACACATGCTCTCTCCAGGACGAAACGAAGTAAGACTACTCCGGGTAGGAAAGTCGTAAGTTAATTTAGAAATTACGTTTTTCGTAGAAAGAGAGTAGACGTCCTGAAAAAAGGCCGCCATATGCGGCTGAAACTAAAATCTAACTAAACCGCCCATATCAAATGTGAGTCACCCGAGAATTAACTAAAAGATATTATAGATATTGAATAGTGTCGTGAACGTAGCGAACAAAAAATGTAATATGTACCCATTATATGGATGAAATAAAACGTGCTATATTCTTGCCACTTCAATCCTAACCTTCAGACACATGAGCAAGATACATTTCAGCCTTCACAGTTTCAACGTTGACACGCCTTTTGCTTTTATTACAATTTCATTTTTAGCAAGATAATTAAAACACCAACATAGATACTAATACATAATAACTTTAGCAAAGACTTAATTGCGAATTTATAAGGTAACTACGAATTAAATGATTATGCTTTTTAAAAGTCTAGATAATAATCGCCGCGACAGAAGTAAGAATGAAAAGTCTGATATTTTCGTATTACAAAACTTGACTTAAGGCCTGTTCACACCTAAGCGGTATTCGCTGCCGCCTGCGGTAGCGAAAACCGAGTGGGTAAGCGGTAATATTACTGTTCACACCAAAAAATACCGCGTACCCAGGCGGTACGTACAAAATACCGCACGAAACTCGCGCGGATCCCGCGCGGTATTTACCGCTACCCGCAGCGGTATCGAATACCGCTCCGGTGTGAACAGGCCTTTAAGCTCACTCAAGTATTTTTGAGTTAATTTGACGTAACAAATGTCAAAAATGTCTATATTAATTCGATTTCATAAAAATTGCAAGTTTTTGGCCTTTCACGTCTTGAGTAAATGTTTGAAATACGGAAATATGCGTACTAATTAGTTTAAAATGAACTGACATTTGAATACCGTACCTAGCACATACAAATATCTGAAATATACTTAATTGTTTAATATCAAAATTTATCTTTAAAATGCCAATCAAATTTAAATCTTAACTCTTCCATGTTATAGATCCGTTTATTGAGCGATATTTTTTTTAACCTACTCAAATAAAGATTTTAGTTGTGCGTATTATGTTATATACAATGAAAACAAAACTACATGTGTATTGCCATAACGTCGATTTTGGTTAGTTGCTGTTAAATGTACTTACCTACACACATTTAAAGATGATAATTTAAATTTATGTAAAATTGATATAAATATTGTTACATAAATTCCAGCTTTATTTCAAGGCCAGTGAAGTTTTCATTCCAATGATGTTCAGCAGGTACGGTCGCTTCCTAAAGGATTTTCAGAATAGAGCAAGAGTTCCGTGAATCGACTTCAGGACGTTAATTCTAAAACTTTAAACTGACGACGTGACGCTACAGTTTACGAAGGAATCTCAATTGCTAGTGTCAATACATAATAATAGTGTGATTAGAATAAATTGTGACTTATTTCGGATTATCTATCGACACAGGACAGCAACATTAGATGAAAACATGTATGTATTATCAAAAGTTTTACAACAATCAACGATTTAAACGACAGAACGAACCACTAAATTAGAATTTTAGAACGAAATGTATCATAGAAAATATTAAAAACGCTAATATCTAGAAAAATACTTTAGAATCGATTCATTTATAACAAGTTAAGGGTAAATCTTCAAAATAGTAATTTACGAGGTTCCTCACGTACACATAAATATTTTTATCATATTTTTTTTCACATGCACAATTATACACACAAATATTATTTTATTTTCTTATAAAATTTGAAAATGCATTATTAACTTTGTATTCATGGAATTATTGTCTAGGGATTGTCGTGCAACTACTTTATTATGGTCCAATATGGGAAAACTAAGGAAACTAACATTTACGTACATTTTGTACATTCATTGCTATTTATTTACAATTATTGATTTGTGTCAATGGTTCTTGGCATTAAAATATCCTCACTCAAAATACATTCATATGGGAATATTCAATACCAAAGATTAAAAATGCTATTTCATATAGTAGGATTTATAAATATTTCATAACGTAGGTGTTTTAACAAGATTAAAACGACACCTATTTGAACGTGCACCATAATAAAGGCTTTTGCACCAAGACTCGGGGAAGCTCAAACTCGTTACATTACAAATGAGAGTCATGAAACATCTAGACCAATACTATCAATGAGTATGGTGTGTTTAGTATGTATTATTTTAATATTACAATTTGTTCATAAATACAATAATGTTTACAAATGAGTAGGTAAGTTACAACTAAATCCAGGAATGAAAATAATAATATTTTTCGGTCGATATTGAGCGCCTCGGTGCCAACCCTGCGATTTTTTAAAATCAACGGCACCTCATTTCTCAGTGAGACCTGACCCCACATATTTTTGTCTGTAATCATTGCAACGCGACCGAAAAGTTGATAGATAATTTTAAAATATTTAGATTGGGATTAAATCCAGTATAATGTTTCAATATGGATATATTAAAACATACTATGAAGTCGCGGTGGCTTTCCTGTAAACATACCACGTAGTTTTTTAAACAAATTGACGTAAATTAAGTTTATGTAGACAAATTTTCAATTGATATTTCATGAGTAATAAGTACGCATTACTGTACGATTTTTAGATCAACTATGGCAGTGTTACTCATCACAAAAAATTGGACAGTGCTACTGTGTATATTTATAATTTTATATTTGAAAGCACAGTGGATAAACATATTTTTGTATTATGTATATAAAATTGGTTTCTTTTTCATTTAAGTACTTTGTATATAATCGTAATGTAAAACCAGAGTAACTACCTAAATACTCGTGTTTGTTTGTGATAAAAAAAAATGTACATTTGAACTAAAACATTAACTCGTTTAACTAAGCGTGTAATCACAGATAATAATAAATAAATAAATAATACATTGCACAATTATGCAAATAAACGCAAAAACTTTTATACATACTAAAAATACAATAAAAAAATACCTGTACAGAGCGAAACTTGTACAAACTATACTCTAACTACCCTGCCCTCCAAAAAAATTACTAAATACGCAACAAAATATTTATGGCAAAATGCTTCAATACTATTTTTTTTCTACATTGATGTTCGTTACACCTCAAGACCACGAAACGATTCGAGACAGCAGATAGCAAAGATAACAGTATGATCAGAGTTATTAGATATGCCACTTTTAAAGGTCCAATTCATTGTCTCGCTTACACAGCTGTGTGTGAGAGAGTGATAACTTTACTTTCAACAGGATTCGATTGTGTCAGTATTGGTTTCTAATATACCACTATTATATGTGGCACTAGAAAAGCAACTCGATATGAAAGCAAATAATCGAGTCACGAGCTTGAGTTTTAAGATATTTCACAAACGATTTTTTACGACTATAGCAGCGTTGCGCTGCTCTTGTCTTATACGCACACTATATTCATTCGTTATGCCTCGTAAATAGCTATAAGATCGTCGAATTCGAACTTTATTCGCCGGACTTAAGGATGAAGCAATTTGTAACAAAATGTAATTTCAATACTTAAAATATTTCCCCTTTTTGTATTAATTAAAAATCTAATTTCACTCCGCTAACCACATTATAAATCTATTCGTTTTTCATCAATTGTATTAAAATAAATCTCTATAATTACATTAAACAATTACATACACGAACTTTCAGAACGTGACTGAAGTTTTATGAATCTATGTAAATACCTTAATTGTAAGAAAACGTAAACATACGTAGCTGCGAATCTGACTACAACGCTTATTTCTTGGGACTGTATAATGTAGGTAACTAAAGGTTTGTCAAATAAGACGCGTACCTGCGCGCGTTTTAAAACATCTAAAGGTTTACACTAGACCGCCATGTCGCATGATGTTAAGCGATGATGCGGTCTACGATGGAGCGTGCTTACCTAGAAGACACCATTCGATCTTCGCATTAATGGTAACGGTAAGCATTTTTATAGATAACTTTATTGAGCGCAATTCAATACTAAGCAGTGATTGGGACTGTTTCAATTTGAAATTCTGCCCCTAACGCCTTATATTCGTCTTGTCTCAAACAAAAACTTCGTTACGTTATAGCGTGCCGATACCACGTGACTTTATAGCGGGTCAGATACGCGTTATGTTTGTCCAAACCTAAATTATAGCGTACAAATGCGTTCAGAGTGTATATTATTCATATTTTATGTATGTATGTATCAACCCAATGAGTCCCCACTGCTACTGCTGCAACTTACATTAGAATAGTTCAACCTTACCACTTTCGCAAGGTAAGGTGAGCCATAGCCACACTGGCCAAGTTGGGGCTTGGCAGACTTCATTTGTCTTTGAAGAGTTTAATCTTCTACACGTAGCACGATGTATTTCTTACACCATTTTAAAGTCAGCGGCATTACGCACACGACTTCGATAAGACAGTGGCGCGCGTGGGATTTGAACCTGCGTTCATTACATAAATACAGTTAAAATATCTCACTCCTGAAGTATCACTCAGTCGTATTTGACGGGCGTGGGCGTCATGACGTCGATGATGATGTCCTCCATGTTGGGTAGGACTAGAACCTTCTCGAACTCTTTGCTGAGCTTCTGCTCGATCCAGTTGGTGATGTGAGCGAAGCGGAGCGTGCGCGCGCCCACCGCCGGCCGCGCTTTCAGCACCAGCTGAGGGTTCGTGCGGAAACTGGGAAAATAATAAATAATTATAAATATTGGTGGACACACAACACCATCTGAACCTCCAATATAAATCAAAAGATATGCCCTGATATTACATACAGACACACCAATTGTATTTATTTGTATAGATGTATTGATTGTGTAGCTATTTGAGGCCGCCATCTGTCGCACTAACTTAAGTGTTTCCCTGTCTCAATTTGTGAAATATAGTTATTTTGGTGTGTATTGTTATTTTCAATAAAATGTACCTATCTGTCTATTTTATTAATTTGACGTTCAAAATTGTACCTATGTATGTACTCAAATTGATTAATACATAATTGAATTGGATATCTAACAAATTAATGGCCTTTACCATCTACTATTTATATTTACAAAAGTAATGCTACACTCACCCTATCCAAATCCTGTCGTGCGGCGGCGGAGGCAAGTTGAGGGCCAGCCTTCCTTCTAAGCCGTGTATTTCTAAATGCAGTTTTATATCCGTGTTGGATAAACCTTCCATGGCACGTTTCACGTACTTGTAGTCCGTTACCTGCAAAACACAGTTTTCTTTTAATAGATATAATTTATAGGTTTTCACTTGACCACCTTCTCGCCCAATGTTAAGGGATGATGCCGTCTTAAGGTCTGCTTATATGACTCCGCTCTCCACTCGACAAATAAAATACACTCAAATATGGAATTTATGTTATGCCTGTTAAGATATAGATTACATTGGCAACATACATTAGCATACGGCTGACAGCAAGCGGTCTGCTAATTTGTGATGCCTATGTAATCTGTGTTTTAACATGCATGACATAAAGCCCGTATTTGAGTGTATTTATGTATTATTATTTGTCGGGTGGTAGCCGAGTCCTATAAGTCGGCGCAGACTTTTACTTAGAAGAAACGCGTTAGACGCTTTTGATTTCGCGTCATCGTCACGCATAATAGCTTACGTGAAGACTTATTGTGCAACATTAATGCTGTTTAAATGGGATACATTGCATTTTCAGACGATCGCCTTTTGAACCCTTCAGGCGTGGGATCAGAACTTCTAGGTATTGAAAAAACGGTGAAATTAAATTGATTGATAAACAATAGTAAACATAACCAACAGTAATTCCATTTTTATGCATAATTTATGCTCGCTATCTATATATATATAAGCGAAAGGTCACTCATCAAGGAATCTCAGAAACTACAAATGCTAGGAATCTGAAATTTTGCATGGAGGTCCCTTTGAGCACGTAGGCGCTCGCTAAGACGGGGTTTTGCGAAATTCAACCCCTAAGAGGGTGAAACAAGGGATGAACGGTTGTATGAAAATTCTTCTTTTTCAAAGTTATCAAATGTTGTATATAGATACTTGACACGAAGCAATTAGATGTTTGTTCCCTCAATTTTGTAATTTAAAACTGTACGGGGTTGAAATTGGGGTTGAAATGGAGGATGAAAGTCAATATGGAAGTTATCAACCATTGAAGATTAGCCCATGAAACTCTGTATATAGACACTTGACACGAAGCAAACGAATGTCTATTCTATCAATTTCGTAATTTCAAACTGTACGGGGGTGAAATTGGGGTTGAAATGGGGATGAATATCAATATGGAAGTTCTCAACCGTTGAAGATAAAACCATGAAACTCTGTTTATAGACACTTGACACGAAGCAAACGAATGTTTGTTCTAGCAATTTTGTTATTTCGAACTGTACGGGGATGAAATTGGAGTTGAAATGGGGGATGAATATCAAAATGAAAGTTCCCAACCGTTGAAGATAAAACCATGAAACTCTGTGTATAGACACTTGACACGAAGCAAACGAATGTTTGTTCTAGCAATTTTGTAATTTCCAATTGTACGGGGATGAAATTGGGGTTGAAATGGGGGATGAGTGTCAATATGGAAGTTCCCAACCGTTGAAGATACAACCATGAAACTTTATATATAGACACTTGACATGAAGCAAACGAATGTTTGTTCTGGCAACTTTGTAATTTCAAACTGTATAGGGACGAAATTGTGGTTGAAATGGAGGGTGAATGTCAATATGGAAGTTCCCAATCGTTGAAGATAAAACCATGAAACTTTGTATATAGGCACTTGACACGAAGCAAATAAATGTTTGTTCTAGCAATTTTGTAATTTCGAACTGTATGGGGATGAGATTGGAGTTCAAATGAGGGATGAAAATCAATATGGAAGTTCCCAACCGTTAAGGATAAAACCATGAAACTTTATATATAGACACTTGACATGAAGCAAACGAATGTTTGTTCTGGCAACTCTGTAATTTCAAACTGTATAGGGACGAAATTGTGGTTGAAATGGAGGATGAATGTCAATATGGAAGTTCCCAAGCGTTGAAGATAAAACCATGAAATTTTGTAATAGGCACGTGACACGAAGCAAATAAATGTTTGCTCTAGCAATTTTGTAATTTCGAACTGTATGGGGATGAAATTGGAGTTGAAATGGGGGATGAATGTATCTTTCGTTTTCAAACCTTAACAACCTTAACTTGTGTTCCGGTTTGAAGGGCAATGATTCCAGAGAAATTACAGGGCTTAGAGACATAATATCTTAGATCTCTGGGTGACGAGCGCAGTGCAGTGCTAGGTAATGATTTGGACTATCATATTCCAATAGCTGCGTGTTACTGTGCTGTTATGTGGCAGGCATGTTGCTTACCATCAGGCACATGGCCTGCTCGTCTCGTCACTCTATGCTATAAAAAAAAAAAAAACTGATCCGATTTTGATGAAATTGTATTTTTTTTATTTTAAGCTGGTTTTAGTAACCGTAAATGTGTCTGGGTATACAAATAGGTACTGCCTGAGTTACCTTAGTATTTATTTCGCGCGGACGAAGTCGCGGGTAACAGCTAGTATTATATAAGTGTAATACCTGCTACTTATAGATTGTTTAAACTATCGCGTCGTCACGTAGACAAGGGATTAATAAACAGTTCAAACTTATCAATTAATTAAATACAGTATTTGTACTACATACTCTAAAAACTAAATTAATTGGCTATATACAGGGTTATTGGTAATCAGCCTGCATCCGTTTAAGGGCATGTTCTGTATATTTAAACAAACAACTTTTGTTCTACAACTTTCGTTAAAACTCAATAGATAACCCAAAAAAAAATAGTGTTTGTTGCCCTTTTTTGTACTGTTTAGCGACTTTTTAGTGTTTATTCACTTCGGCACATATTTTTTTGCGCGTTAAATAGCGTACGCGCTCTTGTTACGAAGAGTTCGATGCTTTAAGACCGTGCAAACATTTTTTTTATTTTTTTTGTAAAAGAAAAAAAAAACACTTTTTTTAAAACTGTAGAACAAAAGTTGACGTATTGAATGTGCCTAACATCCCCTTAAAAGGATGCAGGCTGATTACCAGTAACCCTGTATAATAAGAAAATAGTTTTCTTAAGATTTTATTGAAATCTAAATCTTACTGAGCATAAAATCACAAAATGCTGACAGATTCAGGTTGAGCTTCAACCGCCATCTTGAAAAAACGTTTCTGGCCGATATTTCGGAAATTATTCACTCTAAATATAAAATGTTTACGTTTCATAGTCCATGATCTGGTCCATGAACTGTTTTTTCTATCGCTCCCGATATCTATCATTTTTTAAAGATCAGTTAATTTTCTACAACTTTTCCTCAAACTTTTTTTCTGATGTCCATACCTTTTGAGTTATAAGACGTTTAAATTATGTTATTATCCAACAAACATATTATAAATTAATGAATTGTATTAAAATAAACAATTGTTTTATTTATGGTGGGTTATTAGATTATTCCGTTTTTTCGAAAAAACAGAAGAGTCTAGCATAATTTCCACTGCCGTCTACGTTGCCGTTGTTTTTTCTATGACATGTCCGTGATGGTAAGCAACATACCTGCTCATAACAGCAGTGTCACGCAACTATTGGAAGACGAAGAGTTTTTACTATTACCAAGCAATGCACTGCGCTCGTCACCATGAGATACAACATGGTTAATCTCTATTTCCTGTAATTTTATGTGTTCACATCCATTTCGTATTATCGCTCTTCGTAACCTAGTATTTAGATAAATCGTACCTGCTGGAAGTATTTGTTTGTAGCTATTCTGTCGACCATTCGTAGGAACTTTTTCTTCGACGATCCACCTTCACCTTGCACCGTGGCCCTGAAAGCGATAAGAAAAATTACATAAATAAATAGTCACCAGAAACAAAACTAAATTTATGGTTAGAAAGGCAGAAAAAATGCGTGTAAATTGTGCAATTTCTAAATTGATGACAATAACTGATTGCATTGATGTGATACATTTATATTTTCAAAAACTCATCATCATAATCATCAACCTATCTTAGTCCACTGCTGGACATAGGCCTCTCCCATGGCTCGCCACTCAGCCCTATCCTCGGCCACACGTCTCCATCCACTGTCTGTTGTCTTTCGTATATCGTCACTCCATCTAGTCTCCTACATTTAGGGTATCCTACACTTCGTTTGCCGAAACGCGGTCGCCACTCAAGAACCTCAAAAGAAGTAGGGAGAATGCTAACTGCCAATCCGGAGCCCTTGGTTCGAATCCCGCGGGCACCACTGTCTTTTCTAAGTCATGTGCGTAATGTTAACTTAAAAAGGGCAACGTTGCGAGGAAACCGACATGTTCCTACAATCTTTCGAGATCAGCGTCACCAACCCGCACTGACCCAGCGTGGTGAATTAAGGCTGAAGGCCTTAATCCACCATACTGGGCCAGTGCAGTTCTTGTATATACCTATATATTAAAAATAAAATAATAATAAAAAAATGTATCAATAAAATCGGTACATTATTCATTTATATTACTATGCTAGCTACCCGCCCCGGCTTCGCACGGGTGCAATACTGATACTAAATAATATACTAATAAAAATGGTTATTGTGGGAGATAGACATTTACTATTGCAGAGTTTTTGTAGACCTTTTGAAGGGGTACAATACCGCTGTACTTACATTATTTTGATCTAGCTCATAGGGTTCAGTCAGCGTTTGCAGTGTAAGCGCAAAACATTTATTTATGTCATTTCATTAGAAATCTTAAAAAAAAATCCGTGTTTCTCTGCTATTTTATGCACGTATTATATGCACATGTAAACCTTCCTCTTGTATCACTCTATCTATTAAAAAACCCCGCATCAAAATCTGTTTGGTGGTTTTAGATGAGTGTGAACTTGTTTTATACTATGTAGTGATATTGATATCATATAAGCAGTAATCGTCACTCACAAAGAAGAATGCACTCTGTGTCTGAGGTATCAATCGACATAGGTAGCGCGGATATTTGTGATAAGAACGTCTAGGCTGTGGAATACGTTGCCTGAGTGAGTTTTCCCCGATGGTTACAATCTTTGTGTCTTCAAATCGAGAGTGAATCGGTTATTTCTAGGTAAACACGTTCCATCGTAGACCGCATCGTCGCTTAACATCAGGCGAGATGGCGGTCAAGTGTAAACCTATAGAAGTTAAAAAAAAAAAAAAAAAAAATATTACTTGGTTGTTAAATCTATACTTAATATTATAAAGAGGAAAGATTTGTATTTTTGTATGTATGTAATAAACTCAAAAACTACTGAACCGATTTCAAAAATTCTTTTGCCAAGAGAAAGCTACATTATCACTGAGTAACATAGGCTATTTTAATTACAAGAAAAAAATAGTGATCTTTGGAATTTTTTACTAAAACCAACGCAAGGTATAAAAAAAACAGCCATAAAATGGCTTTCATCGCATACGCTGCGGAAAGTACCAATGATAGAACCAAACAATGTTCTACAATATTATAGAACGTATTAAAATCTACAAAAAACCTCGCGAGAGCATATGTCTAACTACAGTAATTACGTCGCTACAACTGCTTTTTTAAATTTTAAAAGAAGATAAAAATGCCGATCAACTTAAGACCATGCTATTCATACATTTGTTTTAATTCTTATCAAAATAAATTATTTTTCAATCAAGACTGCTTTATTACCTATCGATTCCTTTTTGAATTATTAAAATCGTACATTGCATTCAAAATATATTACGAAACTAAAAATATCCATCCTAAATATTTGCAACGACGCGACGGCCGGCAGAATTATGAAGAGTGTACATACAGTACAGCGTTCATCCCAGTCAGAGTGATTTTGTCTCAGAATACTTCTTTATCATGTACCACGTAGGTACATCGTTCCAAGACTAGGTACTCAAAATCAAAGAAATCACTTTGAGAGAAGCTTCAATTTCTCGGTGTCCGTTGAGGCTGAGAGAGTTGTTTGTGGTAATATTATTATTTTGTTTTCCCTCGGAATTATGGCACATTTTTGAAGACAATTTGTGTCAAGACATCAAACATACAGCCCAACAACGAGATCCGGATTATGATGTATATGTCGCAGCCGGATTGTATAGTTCGCCGTATTACATTACGGCTAGCCGTTTTGAAAAACGGGGCCGTTTTGTAATGCGGCGGTTCAACGATTAGCCGCATTGTCATTGCAATACGTTCTTCAATAAGGCGGTCCACGTTCAGCCGCATTGTATTACTGCTTATGTTGTAGGAAGACCATATTAAAAAAAATAACAACACAAAATCTAAATTAATTTCATTTATCTGAATAAATTGATCGATTATTTCGTACGATATTCCGTACTATTTTTTTTACAACATTTTACCTCTCACATAAAGTTTGAAAGCCCATAACTTGATATCGGTGACGGTACACCTAAGAAACATGGTGAACTTCCATAGACAAGGGTCTATTATCGAAACATGTTCCATCGTAGATAGCATCGTCGCTTAACATCAGGTGAGATGGTGGTCAAGTTACGACCTATTATAGTTTTAAAACTACTTGCATGGCTCGCTCCACTCAGGACCTCCCTTGAGCTTCTGGTTCCCGCATTCTTTTAAATACACTCTAGGGGTAGTAGCGCCAAGACTAGGTGGAGTCGGGGTGCTCCGGGTCGGATCTGGGTCTCATGTAACCTACCCGGTCCGATTTAGTCTTAACAAGGTGGACGGTGGAAACGAAATAGTATCCAAGTAACGCCCAGGGTGATAAGTGCCACCCTAATAATATTGTGTACGATTCCTCCAAACTCCAGAATCCACTGTCACTTTAGCAATTTAGGAACACACAGTATTCAACGCCATAGTTGTTGTTATATCAGGCAGCGCCATGAGTGTTAAGAATCGGAACTAAAAATTGTCAAAGAGGCGGTTTATCTCTCGCTTTATTACATTACGGCTAGCCGTGTTGAATAACGTATGGCGTTGAATACATTCCAGTGGTTTTTAAATCAGCTGTATTCAATCTGGCTGATAGTTAAACCGCCGCTTTACAAAACGGCCTTTAACCAACTAAGCCACCAGGCCAGGCAGTTTAATGTTTTTGAACTTTAAAGTTTTGGTTTTTAATTTTGATCTTTTGGAAAAATTTGGTCATGTACATTTCATTTAGCATACCTACTTAACAAAAAATTTGACCCCGTGCGAAGCCGGGACGGGCCGCTAGTATTATATAAAGAGGTTAGATTACTTATTAATTTTAAACTATTCTTTATATTTGATTTCTGAACGACAGGGACACAGCATAAAAAGGTAAATGTTCTTTCTGTTATATTATTTGACTAAAACTACTCTTTGTATAAACTCTCGAAAAAAAAAAATGTTTGATCGGCAACGTCAAATGTTTGATCGGTAATGTCAAATGTTTGACTGGAAATTGTGTTTGTATGAACGGCTCGAACGATTCTGATGAAATTATGTATGCAGGCGGGGACAATAAATCGATGTAAGTAGGTTTCAATAAATAAAGTAGCCAAGTGCGAGTTGGACTCGTCCATGAAGGGTTCCGTTGCAGCAAGTAACATAATATACATAGTACACATAGTTCTTGTAGTTCGTTGTAACTTTGATCGAAGTTTTAATAATAGTGTATTTATGACGTACTAAAAAAAAACTACTCATCAGATCGAGTTCAAACTAATTTTCGTTGGTAGTTTTCATGGTAATGTACATCATATATTTTTTTTAGATTTTTCATTTTCTTACTTTAGAAGTTAGAGGGGGGGGGACACAAATTTTACCACTTTGGAAGTGTCTCTCGCGCAAACTATTCAGTGTAGACAAAAACTATATTAGAAACCTCAACATCATTTTTGAAGACCTATCGATAGACATCCTACACGTGTAGGATAGATGAAAAAAAAATTTTTGAGTTTCAGTTCTCAGTATGAGGGGCAACCCTAATTTTTATTTTTTTTAATTTCTTTTGTAAAAATCTTAATGTGGTTCACAGAATACATCTACTCACCAAGTTTCCACACTGTAGTTCTCATAGTTTCGGCAAAAAGTGGCTGTGACATACGGACGGACAGACAGACAGACAGACAGACATGACGAATCTATAAGGGTTCCGTTTTTACATTTTACGGAACCCTAAAAAACGCATATTATGCGCGTTTTTAGACAATAAAAAACTGTTATATCCTTGTGAGAGTGCCGATCCCAGGGAACATTTAGTGGGCCACTTATACTTATACCTTTAAACGAGCAATTCTTGTATATAAATATGTATTTACATATATATATATAATCTGAATTTCGGAAACGGCTCGAACGATTTTTATGAAGTTTTGTATGCAGGGGGTTTCGGGGACGATAAATCGATCTAACTAGGTTTCATTAAAAAAAACGCATATTATGCGCATTTTTAGACAGTGAAAAACTGTCACATTTGACATTAGATTGCGAAGGTAAATTTTGCCGCGTGACGCGACAGCAAAATAGCTCAGACGGAAAGTCGGCCAGTCATAGCGGTCACGAATAAATAGCTCCGGGTTCGAATCCAGACGGCTTCTCCTTTTTTCAAGTTTTCTTTTTATTTTTAAAGAAAATCTATTACTCGGAGCCTTTTATCTGTAGGCGTCTAAGTATTTTTAGTATTTAAACCGAGCAAAGCTCGGTCACCCAGGTACTACTATTAATACAGTGATGTATGGTATCTTACACAGGGTCCGAGGTGGCTACATTCTGTTCGCTGTCCACGGGATGTACCGGCGGGCTTTCGTCGTCGCTGCTCGACTCCGCTGAATCCTCGACTTCAGAATCGTATACGGCCGGTTTAGTCTTCTGTCATACAATAAATAATATTTATTATAGCAAATGAACAATTAAATTATATATAAATCCTTAGAAACTACATTTAGAAGTCAAGTAATTCAGTACAAGATAAATGTACTGCCATTTTAAGGGATAATTTTTACACTAAGAATGGCATAAACAAAGCAAGCAATCTACAGATAGCGCGCGAGTTGAATGCAGAGCTTAGGAATGCGGTAGTGCTGTGCGCGACAGTGACAGCACTACACTGCAGGCGCATGAGGTGGGGCGTGCGGATAGCGGGGGGAGATGCTCCCGCTTTTTACCTCAGACCCCGACTGCATTCAACTCGCGCGCTATCTGTATTTGTATTGTGTTAAGTTTGGTCGAAATGAAAAATAGAGCAATAGCAAAGACTCATGCAATTTAGTCAGGTTGTAAGTAAGTTCTGCTTAAAATAATAGACTACACAATTATCTGTCTCTGAAAAACGAAACAACCGATATCTAATTTAAAAGTAAACTCAACAGTTCACTAATTTTAATAGAATTAATACAGTTCATGTACCATCGACTTTTTTTTTTATATTACAAAAATAGCTCTACCAACTTAGAAAAAATTATATTTGCGTATTTTTTGTTCATATTACAAAAACAGGATCATTCGGGAAGTCATACGAACAATACAACAATAATAAAAACGGGTCACCCAATCGAAAGTAAACCAACAGAAAAGGTAACAAACATAAAAAAATGCTGTATTGAGAACCCCTTACTTTTCGAAGTCTGTTAAAAAAACAGTGACAAATTAAATTTGGTTAGGTTTTAGACCCACAGATAGAATCGTTTTAAGAATAAAACTGCTGAATCACAGAGCATAGGAAAAAGCAACATACCCGTAAATTTCTATCGGACGTGGGGGAAGTACTGATGTCGTGTTCTACTTCGTTTTCAGCAGTCGTGAGTATTTGGTCCTCGAGAGTCATATCTGGAAAAAAGGATGGAAAAGGAACATTTGATTTAGACAATAAAAATATGCGTCAAAACGGTGTTTCAAACAAAATAAGCAGTGATGATACAGTGAGTGTATTTGTCGTGAGGTGTCCTTGTCGTGTTTTAGTGCATATTTAAGCAAACCTTGGATGGGGATTTGGACCCGGCAATGAAGGGTACCTAGGACGGGTGTCTCTGGGTTTGTCGTGATGACGTCTTATAAATCGATGAACGAGTGTGAGTCTCTGGAACTACGAGCACACCTTTAGAACGAAGGACAAGGCAGATCAGTGACACACTCTCCAAAAAGTATCCGATAAACCCCCGATAAGCTAGCAATTTTGTGGTGGTGTTCAATACTTTGAAGTGTTTTTCACGAACAAGGTTCTCGTTGTCTCATTTTGGTACGTCTCTCGATCGCTTCCAGAGTCTCGATCTAAAGCTTAGCCGACACCTCCCAAGAGTGCGAATAATATTCACTCTTATATGGAGTACTGTTATATAGTACTGTTAGTACTCTTTTATAATAATAATGCTAACGCATTTCTAAACGGCTATGATTCCGAGTTCAGTCGAAGATTGCCTTCACTCACGAGCGTGACGCTTGAGCTCAATTCACAGCCCACGAAAAATCTGTGCGTGGAGCGCCAAAAGAAGTTTTCCCTTCAAAAAATCTGAATTTTTCAATTTAACGCGTACGATTATTTTTTTCCTTTACCATCAGAGCTGGTTGTATGACGCAAGCATACTCACTCTTCTCTTTCAGCTTCATGAGGTTGATCTGCGTGAGGAGGGCGATGTAAGCACCTCCCTCGTACCGCAAGTCTGCGTCGAGCCACACGCCGCGAGCGTCCCACGCCGGCGGCAGCACGCGTTCTACTAGCGGGCAGGCGCCGGCGAGAGACAGCTCTGTCACTATCAACGGCGACATGAACGATGGCAGCTGAATAGATAGAAAACAATGATATTACTGATACAGATAATTTATTGACAAAAAATATCGAGTCAAAAAGATATTAAGACTGGATTCTTTTAAAAGTAACGTAAAAGAGTTTTATTTGTCAAAGCTGGAGTCACAGTAATCTAATTATATTTATTATCTACCTTTTCTGTCAAATCTAAAATTTTCTACTGCAATGTTATTTTTAAGAATAAGTATACATATGTTTCATGTATATCATTGCATATATTATTATCTTTGTATATTCTATGTAGGTTTACTAATTTATTTTTCGTATTCATATTATATATTAGTATATTTTACAAGTATCTTAAGTATTAGTATGTAATCTGTATTCGTATATAGGTAATTATGTTTCTTTTTAGTGTATGTAACTAAAATATTTTTGATACACACCCCGCTTTTAAAAGTTTTCTTAGTAACTATTTCCATCCTAAGGTTGCCTGGAAGAGATCGCTTTTAGCGATAAGGCCGCCGCTTGTAACACTAGTCTTATTGTTATTCTCTCCTGTATAAGTGCTTTTTTGTTTGTTTATGGTGTGTACAATAAAGAGTATCTATCTATCTATATTAACCTCTTAAAATCGGATGGAGTCATATGACTCACAAATTTTTGCGCGCTAGAGATCGGATAAGACATATGACTCACAAAATTTTTTTCTGCTTTCGGACCTTATTTTGTTCAGGCAAAGGTTTATTTTCCCATAACTGTTTTATTCACATAAGACCTATTGGATAGAGCTTCAAAATGAGCCCGATAACGGCATCCACTTGAAACAAATTTCTCGGAATAACGGCAGTATAAAGCGGCCGGTCCGGGCGCCATGACACCCGCGCGTGATTTACGACGTAGTTCAGTGAAGTGGTGATTATTTGTGTAAATTTGTGTGTTTGGTGATTATATTTTGGTAAGTGGCTTATTTTAATACATTTTAGGGCCCTTTAGATATATGTTTTACGTATAATCACTAAAAATTGTGTTTTAGATTTTTGTCACCTTAGATCGGAATGAGCCATATGGCTTACGAAAATGGCGGCGATTTTTCAATTGTCGTTCCTCACATTTTGCCTAATTGAGTATAGATTATTTTAATTATCGGTTCTACTAGTATTTTAATAAGATTCCTGAATATATTTTCTATCGATCGGTATATAAATATAAGGCCTAAATACCTAAATCGT
This sequence comes from Ectropis crepuscularia, assembly GCA_963693475.1. Lineage (NCBI taxonomy): Eukaryota > Metazoa > Arthropoda > Insecta > Lepidoptera > Geometridae > Ectropis > Ectropis crepuscularia. The sequence goes on from OY856345.1 coordinate 10,532,991, forward strand.
ACCACACGAAATGTTTTAAAAAACCGGTCCGAAACGGCACGCAATTTTTGTTCTGTTAGGTATTTTCAAAGTCGAAAATATCAAAATATAAGTATGAAAGCATATACTTTTTAGTTTCGATTTATAAGGGGTAGATATCACTGTTTATAAAAATCATAACAACCTATACATAAAACAATATACTTTCTTTACAAACACCCACTTTTTCAAAAGTGTAACTTTTTTCGACTTCGGGTGGAAAGAAAAATCTGTGTAAAATTAAGTAAAAATATAATACAGAACAATTATATATCGTTTTGTAGCTTATTTCAATAGCTTTATGATAAAGTAGCTCAAAGCATCCTAGATCGAACTAATCGATCACTAGGTATAAAATAATGCGCATGGTGCGCACGCCGCGCGCAGAAATGCGCGCGGCTCAAACCCTTTCGTTTATTTTTGATTTTTGAGTGTTTAGTACCCCCGATTTGGAAGGGTTAATCAATTAGCAGGGCCCGGAGTTTTAGCTAGGTCTACCGCCTATGGAAAACGGTCTTAGCTTTGATACCACTCTCTCTTTTCTTCTCATTATACAGACAGCAATAGCAAAGCCACAGCCGCTTTAGTTAGGCGGTCGATGGGCGGCAGCTTTAGCTAAAGCTACAGAACTCACTACAACCCCTCCCTTTCCAAGCCCCACGAGACTGATCGACGAATCAAACCAAGGTGTGATCCAACTGAAGTGTGATCTAATTTTAAGCCGATATGTGATATACGTTGTACCTCACCTTGAGCGTGTGTAGTTTCTTCTGTATCCGTTCCTGCACGCGAGCGATGAGCAGCGGGTCTCGCATCACGTCATACATGATGCGGGCCAGGGCCGTATTGAGCCACGTCACTTCGGAAGGCAGCATTCGGCATTCACATGTCAGCGACGACGCCTTGGGCTGCGTTCGTAATTTTACACGATTATTTCACCATTGCACATTCGTAAATTCGAACCCAGCCTAAATCCACCAGTGACAAAAAGACTACAAGTTCCATCTATGCATGGAGTTTTGGAGCTAAAAGAGAAATGCAGTTCGGTGCTTAGAAAAAATATCGGGTAAAAATACAAAGGATATGGATTTCTGTACTTTACTGTTGCACAATATAATTCTGACAAATTATTCTTAAAATCTGCCAAATTACTGATTCCTTATGATGTCTCAAGATACTATACAGATACGCAAATATTATTAATTACGGGGCATTTACCGTGGTTAAATAGTGGAGTGACTTTAATTCCTTTCCAAAACTATTTTATTAACAGTGTACAGGTTTGAAAGGCAACGTTTCCAAAGGAATTAAAAGGATCAGAGATAAATCATCTTACATGTCTGGGTGACGAGCGCAGTGTAGTGCTAATTAATGATTTGGACTTTTCATGTACAATGGCTGCGTGACACTGCTGTTATGAGCAGGCGTGTTGGTAACCACCGGGAAAATGTCTTGCTTTTTTTAACTTTACAATAAAATGTTCTAAGAACCTACATCGAAATATCAATGATTCGTTGCACCATTTAACCATGGTAAATATTCCTTCTTTTAATGTACTAGTTAACTACCGTCATACTTAAAATAATGTTTGTAAAGATACGTTTGTTTTTAAGAGTTATCTACAACGACATGGACTAACATCCCACTTTTTCTTCTTCTTCTTATTCTTAGGCCGGTCGCGAGGCGTAGGCTCTATTTGGCACGTCACTGCCGCCTCTGTAGATTGCTTGAAAGCCGTTTCGTGATTCTGTTTATCATTTTCAATTAATTTTAATAATACTATTGTAAAAAAAATGTAAAGTGTATGTAGTTATGTACGCACACAAGAAGTTAATACTTCTTCTCTTTATTTCTCGTGTTAAGAAGTCGTAACTTCAACCGCACAATGGATAATATCTCAGAAATGACTTTGACGATTTTCACGAAATTTAGTATGCAGGGAATCTCAGAGACGATAAATCTTTCTACCTACGTTTTAAACGTTCCAACAGTAAAAATGTGTTGCAATATCATTGGAATACGAAATACCGCCAGATATCTACAAGGTTAAATTTGAAAAAAAAAACGCGAAACCAGAGGTCCCTGGTCCTGGTCCCAGGTCCAAATATAATTTCCAAATAATTATATTTTCTTCGAAAAACCAAACACCAACTTCAATTTGACACTCACAATCAAAGGTAGTCAAACTTTAAAGGTTTGTTGATATTTCAAAACCGATTTCGGTAATTTTTGTATCAAATTTCTAAATGTACTTATTTATTGACTCTTAGGCATAACAAAGTTCGTCAGATTGGATGGTTTATAATACAAATAGGACTAAAACTCAGTAATCACGAGTTTCGTTCTTCCCACACCGATTTTCTAAACTAAATCTCTAAATACCTGAATTATTTTCAATAGGTAGGGCCAGAAGTTTCTTTCATACGCGTCGCTGTCTGGTGGGATGGGCTGAGACAGAGACGTGATGGTGACTCCTTCTGACAACGAATCCGATGTCTTATTCTGAAACAAATAACTGACTTTGAAATACAAACAAAGAACAGATCGTTATTAGCATTCGTTTTCGTTATTAGGCAGTTATTATTACAGCAAACATACACACACACTGTCACCTGAAGGCCCCTGGGCCACCACTGGGCATACTGGACATGTGCCCAAAGCATCATGAAGGGTTAGTTTAGGTCCCGTCTCCACCATTACCAAACAATAACCGATAGATACTCTACTCTCGCCCAAATCTCAGGTTTCCAGTACAGAATTGAAAATAAAGCTTAATCTTTGCATACCCGCGTTGTTTGTCTATTTTAACAAAGTAATGTTGTAGGTCATAAGGCCCATTATCTCAATGTGCCAAGGGCCTCTAATATACGAAAGACGGCGCTGCTCACACGCTCTCACACTGACACAAACACAGATACACAAACACCCTCCCTCACACACACACCTTATCTATCAAACTTACACAGACAGTTATTCTCTGGAAACATTGCCCTTCAAACCGGAACAGCGATGTTTGCACATGACTTGACAATAGAATAACTAGCAAACTCATAACGGGAACAAAACAGTTGTTAACATTGCATAATGTGCTTATTAACTTACCGTATTCTTAGCGAAAGACACAGTGTCACTCTCCGCCTTGTAGACGGTGACTTCGACGCCATCTTTAGTGGTCACCACCGGGGACTTGTCTTCCGCTGTCGAACTGTCGGCCGATGTGGCTTCAGAGACGGCAGTTAGCAATCGTCGGTACCTAAGTACAGACAACTTTTTCAGTAATTCTAAATTACATCTATTTACTGAAAAGTATTACAATTACACAATATAATAAGTGCAAAGTAAGTTATTTTGAGCCCCATTGCTGGGACTAAGAGCCTTCTCGCACAAGGAGCAAGCCAAGACCGGAATCCACTATGGTCAAGTAGATTGATAGATGACACTAAGGCGTAGCCTGCAATTTTGTAGGGGTAATAATAATGTTTCGAGTAAATCAATAATACTAATTCATTTTTTCACAATAAATTGAGCCTTAGGCTCAGAAAAGGTATCAAACAAACAAGGCTTAAGAGATTGAGAGTTACAAATTGTCTGAAGTCTCTACTTAGAATATATTACTACTAATTGCACATGACTCATTTTTTCAGACATAACAACCCGAACACAAAAGCACCGTTAGATGTTAACAAACCATAAAATGGGTCGCAGCTAGGGAAAAAAAATATTTTGTAAATTTTTGAAGTTTTTTTCAATTTGACGTGTAGATTTGAACTCGAGCGCGAACAGTCTGAACGGGAGGTCCTTTTGAGACGTGTCTGGACACATGTCCTTCAAATATATTCGAGCAATGGTTTAATTTGCATTCATTCCTAAGTTTAGTTTTAGGTAATAGAACAAATGCTGAGCTAATGTAGCACTTAGATATAACGGTTGTTCACTACACTAGTTTTATTAATTACTGGACATTTACCGTGATAAAGCGAGCCCCAGTCAAGTCAGAAGTTATTGACCTTACAACGATGTTGAGCGTTGCGTACACAAAACAGGTCCTTACCAATAACTTTATAGAGTATAGAAGAAAGTATAGAAGAAAGACAATGTATTTCTATCTGTTCGACCTACAGTTTTTATCTTGATATGTCCATATAACACTTACCATTCATACTTATCCCTGCCAGTTCTTGTAAAAAAGTACAGTCGCGAGTTCCTATCTTTCGATTCTTTGACGTGCACACTCCATTCCCCTTCTAGCGGACCTTCTGCACCCGGGTCTTGTGCCTGAAAAAAACATATACTACTATTAGCGCGAACCACTTTTCAAGTTATATGTGTCGTAGGATAATTTAGTAAACCGATGAGAGAAGAGAAACCGATGTTGTCCGTTGAACCGTGTTTTTTGCAAAAACTCATAAATTTTTGCAGTAAATTTGAGAAATGTCATAGCCAATGTCTAATTATCCGTTATTTAATTAACTTAACATAGAGAGAGATAGAGAGAGAGAGAGAGAGAGAGAGAGAGAGAAAAGAATAGACACAACACCTATTTTTAACATGCTTTTTGGGATTTTTAATTTATATTAGTCGGCAAGGCGCGGCCCGCGATCAAGCTCCTATAGGCCGGGGCCGGTTTTTAATAAGATTTAAAAATATTCATAAATTATTCCCTATTTGTACAGCTACCTATAATACAACTACTTAAATAAATTTATTAATTCGCTTCTTATACTATCGCGAACGCAGTTTTTTCAATGGTAACAATGAGTGATTCTATCTAAAATGAGATTCTATCGGCGACTCTCCAGCCGGTTACAGCTTCAGAGATTGAGTCGATAATTAAAATTAAGTACGAATTACAAACTTCTATAAGTGCGGCCCGCTATTATCTACTTTTTTCCCCATGTGGCCTATGGCTCCTAAAAGATTGCCGACCCCTGATTTAGATCTATTGTTAACCTTACTATTTTGATTGATTTATTTAAAAGACTGTTTTTTAACTACTTACGAGTATTACTTATCTATTATGTACCTAAATCGAAATCTGCATTTTCACTAATTTATAATATTAAAGTAAAGGAGTCTCCAGTTTCCTCACCGTTTCTTCTAAGAACTCCTTAATCTTGGACATCTCTGTCTCGTCCAACTCTTCATCGACATCCTCCTTGCTGGACTTGGTAACAAGGTGTTCATCTAAAGACTCCTCCTGATGGGATGTTTTCTCAGGATGACCTGCGGTTTCGCTTGCCGGCTCAGTTGACGTTGCTACGGTGTCTGTTTTCTTGTCTAGTGGATTAAAAACAAAAAAATAGAGTTACACAAAACGCTTGTACGAAAGAATGGAGTACTTTTTTAAAAAAGTATCTTTTATTATGGAGCCATCACTGGAATCATAAAAAAATGTGGTGTCATGGGGCACCATGTAGGAACGAAGTTTCTTCAGATAATATCATATATAAATATAAATACATATCAACACAATTTGCAAAAAAAATTGCTTAATTTTATTATTTATGATACAATCATCTGTTATTAATTATCTGTTGGTTGTTACCAACTTTATATAACAGATTGATGATCTTTATTAACTTTACATAAAAACTGCCCCAGACTGGTCTCTTGCAGTTTTTCCGCGTCACTTCCGTTACATATTTTTCTTACGGTTTTAGTATCCAATTTTCTTCAGTACTCTCAGCAAAATCCCCATCTCCTCCAAGCCTGTCGTAAGAGACTTCGTTCCAAAAAATTTAACGCTTCTTTAGGGCACTTCGTGTTAGGGGAAATTTCATGGGTTCGCGTCACGGACATGATTCAGATTGAAGTTTCATTGTAGTATTTAATTGGTTCAGAATTACATAAATAAAATTTCTTTAACCTTTACCTTTTTCACTCCCTTCTTCAACATCGTCGTCTGTAGCAGGGATGCGTGCACAAACAAGGTACAATAGAAATTATAATATTCGTAAAAGATGTATTAGCAGTATAAATAATGCAGTATATGCATAAGCAGCCCACTAAATGTTTCCACTGCTGAGACTCGGGATCTCCTCTCGCAAGGAGAAAGTCAAGGCCACAATCTACCACGTCGGTTTTATCGCGATGTTTTCCTTCACCGTTTTTAAGTCAGCGACACTACGCGCATGACTTCTACTAACTATGCCCGCACTATTTACGAAATCGGACCTTCTAGATCGGACTTCTATACCGGTACCATTGAGTGAAACAAACGGTGTTTAATATAATGAGATACTAATTTTCAAAGAGTTTACATATACTACGTATAGAGTTAGAACAAACGCTTTACACCGAAAGCACGGGTCTGATCGCTCTTGTGGAAGTGTCATACTTTTGTCGCGGCAAATCACTATGTCGCTATATCTAACATACACATCATTTGCTTACGATTATTACATTACATTATATCTACGTACACATATTGTGTTTAGATAGTACCAATATTTTACAAGAATAAATTTAATTTTGTGTGAAAAATCTCAAGGATCAATATTTTAACTTCAGAATCCCATGTTTGATTAGATCAATATTTTTTCGTGGGAACCAAGCCTTAAATGTCCATTACCTTTATCCCACATCCTTATGGATTCAGTACAACATGTCCGCTTCCTTAATTCGTCTCGATCATTCTTACTAAGTTAGTTTGCATCGTAACAATTAGTTGATGATATAAGAGTTAACAGTGGTTCATGATCATACCTCTGTGCATTTTTCTGACCAGTCTGTGCCTGAGTCCTTCTTTGCCTGGTTCCACTTCGGAGTGGACACTGAAAAGAAGAAAACATATTTTATAATGGATAGAACACACTATACGATTATCTAAATTTTTATTGCCATTACTAGTAGCGTCCCGCGCTTTACCCGTGTAATTCCCGTTTTCCTGTAATAAAATTTCCTTGCGATAAAATGGCTATCTGCTATTTCAGATTATAATCTGTGTTCAAAATTTCAACCCGATCCGTTTAGGCGTTCCGACGTAATTGAGCAAACATCCGAAGTTTTGTACTTATAATATTAGTAGGATAATGGAATTTAGGAATGGTAGGACTCTTTGCAGAGTTCGTCTAGTACTACATACACCTTTGCAGTTATTCTACCATCAAGCAATAATACGGAAACATTTTAAGGTCTGCGCTCACTCATTCGACTCCAATTGCCAATGCAATCTACATATATCTTAACGTGCATGACATAAAGCACATATCTGAGTGTATTTAATTTTGTCGGTGGTAGCGGAATCGTATAAAAGTAATAATAAATAAATAATAAATCATCATCATCATCATCATCATCAGCCGTAAGACGTCCACTGCTGGACATAGGCCTCCCCCCTAGATTTCCACAACGAACGGTCCTGCGCAACCTGCAACCAGCGGTTTCCAGCGACCTTCGTGAGGTCATCTGTCCATCTAGTGGGAGGCCGTCCAACACTGCGTCTTCCGGTTCGTGGTCGCCACTCGAGAACCTTTCTTCCCCATCGGTTGTCAGTTCTGCGAGCGATGTGGCCTGCCCATTGCCACTTCAGCTTAGCTACTCTTCGAGCTACGTCGGCTACTTTAGTTCTTTTGCGAATATCCTCATTACGGATTCTGTCGCGCAAAGAGACTCCGAGCATAGCTCGCTCCATAGCTCGCTGTGTGACTTTGAGCTTTGTTATGAGGCCCACAGTTAAGGACCACGTCTCAGTTCCATAAGTCATCACTGGCAACACGCACTGATTGAAGACTTTCGTCTTCAAGCATTGGGGTATTTTGGACTCCAAGATGTGCCGTAGTTTCCCGAACGCTGCCCATCCGAGTTGGATCCTTCGCTGGACCTCTTTGTCGATTCGCTTCGGCAGATTATACAGAAAACCGAGGAGTATAATCGGCCACTATGTATAGCGTATGTGGACTATGAGAAAGCCTTCGATTCCATCGAGACCTGGGCAGTGCTTCAGTCTCTCCAGCGATGCCGCATGGACTATCGCTATATCGAAGTGTTGAGGTGCATTTACAGCAAAGCCACAATGTCTGTCCGATTACAGGACCAGTGCACAAAACATATCCGGCTACAGAAAGGCGTGAGACAGGGAGATGTCATATCTCCGAAACTGTTCACTGCCGCGCTGGAAGATGTTTTCAAGCTACTGGACTGGAACGGACATGGCATCAATATCAACGGCGAATGCATCACTCACCTTCGGTTTGCCGACGATATAGTCATTGTGGCGGAGTCGATGGAGGACCTCGGTGCTATGCTCAGGGACCTCAGTAGAGTATCCCAACAGGTAGGTTTGAGGATGAATATGGACAAGACGAAGGTCATGTCAAATGTTCATGTTTCACCTGTACCGGTTATTGTTGGGAATACCACACTCGAAGTTGTTGACGAATACGTCTACCTGGGTCAAAAGATCCGATTGGGTAGATCCAACTTCGACAAAGAAATAATAAATATTGGTGGACAATTCACACACAACACCATCTGACCCAAACTAAGCAAAGCTTGTGTGATGGCGGCCAGATAGCTGATATAATACTTATATAGTTTTAAATACATACTTATTATACATAGAAACACCCAGACACAGTGCAAACATTTGAATTCATCACACAAATATTTGCACTGGGTGGGGATCGAACCCACGGACCTCGGCTTCGCAGGCAGAGCTACTAACCACTTAGCCACAAGGCCAGGCCAGCCAAGGCCAAGTAAGCGTCCACAGGCCCGCATCGCACGTATCGGACGCATCGCACGTAACGGATTTTGGTTTACCTTGTATTTGTACTTGTATTTAAAACTCATACCGCAAGCGCATACCGCAAACCATAACTCTGTTCTGGTTCAAAGGACAGTAAATCCAGATTTTTTTCCAGATAAACTACTGGGCATATAGATAAATCATGTTAAATCTTGATTGTAATTGTTACTTAGATTATTATTTCTGAGGGACGAGCGCAGTGCAGAGTTAAATAATGATTTGAACTCTTCATGTCAATAGCTGTATGACACCGTGCTGTTATGGGCAGGCATGTTGCTTACCATCAAACACATGTCCTGCTCGTCCCATCACTTTATTCTATAAAAAAAAAAGCAGGGGATAGAAATAAATCATAATTTTAGGTTACAGTTTTAAAAAAATACCTGTTGTATTAGAATAAGTATAAGGAAAAATATATCAAATATATCCAATTTCGGAGTAATGAAGAAGTCGCTTGAATGAGCCAGGATAGATAAAAGATACACAATGCTAATATTTAGAGATTAGATTAGCACCAAACAAGTTATTACAAGTAACAATGACCTATGTGTACATAGTCCGTCAAAATCGTTGTATCTTTTAGAGTTTGAGAAATCAAGTATGTACTCATCATCGTCATTAGTACATGAATAAGAGAAACCTATAATTTGTATACTATTCAATATATCACCAATAATTAACAGTTTTAATTTTACAATTTACAACCTACATTGTGCAGTCCCAGTTTAAGTAAAAGTTTTTTTTTATAGCAAAGAGTGACGAGACGAGCAGGACATGTGCCTGATGGCGAGCAACATGTCTGCCACATAACAGCACAGTGACATGCAGCTATTGGAAAATGATAATCCAAATCATTACCTAGCACTGCACTGTGCTAATCACCCAGAGATCTAAGATATTATGTCTCTAAGCCCTGTAATTTCTCTGGAAACATTGCCCTTCAAACCGGAACACAGTAATATATGCACATTACTGCTAGGCGGTAGAATAACTGCCAAAGGTGTGGTACTTCCCCAGGCGGACTCTGCTAAGAGTCCTACCACTGCTAAAAATAGAAAAATAGTAGAAAAAATGCTTACGAAATCTCATGCAAATATATTCAAAGAATTAAGGGTTTCATACAATACTTTCATCCCTTATTTCACCCCTTTGGAGGTTGAATTTTGAAAAACACTAATACGTTACTCATTATTTTGATCATGCTCAATTTATGCGAAATTGTATGCCAATATGGGCTCCCACACAAAACTGCGATACGACGCGGCATCGCATGAACTTGCGATGCGAATTGCTGCGGTGCGATTTTATGCGGCAAACCGTTAGTAAGGGTAACCATACCTTCAACGGTAGTCAGCCGTGTTGGACGTGTTTTTCGGAAGCGTAACATGGATCGCAAAAAGATTGTTGCACTGCTGTTATTGTTAAATTGATATGAAAGAAAAAGAAGATTTTGGGTTCATCCATTTATTACGATTATGAATGCTGATGGGAACTATTTTACTCGCTAGTATTATGGGTTGAGAATAGAAGAAGATATTTTTTTTGATTATTTTAGAATGACCATATCTTCATTTGAAGAGCGTCTTTTTCTTCTTCTGTCTCAGAACTAACTAAAATGGTGTCACCAAGTATGACGTAATATCGCAGGAAAGCGCGATGCGAATCAAATCGGAAGTTCTTGCGATGCATTTGTGCGAATTTGCAGATATTTGCGATGCGATGCGAATTCGTGGTTTTGTCGGGGAGCCCTTAGTTTAAGGAATAAAAAGTTTCATACAAACTACCATCCTTTATTTCATATTCTTAGGGGTTGAATATCGTAATGAGATTTCGTAAGCGTTGAGTAAAGCAAAATAATAAGTTTGTAATGTAACACAGATTTTTCAAAAATTCAATCAATTTAAGTGAATGTTTAAAAAATGTTTTTAAAATTGATAATTAAATATATTCTGTTTATTAAATTTTAAGTCAACCTATTTGCCATATATTTGTTGACATATAAAATTGAGTATAATATACTTTTCATCCAATAAACAGGTCGGTGAAGGTCGTTGTATAGCGGGATCTCCTACTAATAAGATTTTTTTTTTTATTCGAAACAGACTTTCTAAATGGTCCCACACAATTTTAGTATGAAAACTATCGTGGTTATTAAACATTTTAAATAAATACACGGGTAACTCACGTTTGGTATAGTCAGTCCAGTCCAACTGAAGTTTCGAACGCGTCCGGCGATCTTTTTTAAGGAGAGTGCGCGCGCGTATTCGCAGTTCTAATCGAGCTGCGAACACGCGCGCGCACCAAACTTAGCATTAAGATGAAATCAGTCAAGAAATGACGATACCTCTTTTCTCTCCTTCGCCACACGAATTTCTTCTTCTTCTCAGGACTGGTGTTGGTTTCAGTGCTCTCTGTCTCTTGCGTAAGGCATTCTTTCTTCACTTTCTCCGCCTCTGAACCTTTCTTGTCTGCTGACGAGTTCTCCTTCTCTAGGACCTGAATCTTCTCTTTGTCGTTGAGTATCACACATATCGGGTATTTCTTGCTCCATTGCCTGTAATGATTTATATTTGGTTTTACAAAAACAGTTTTGTAGTTAGAGGACACACAAAATATATATAACGTGAAAGGGGGTAAAATAACACAATATAATTTGTCTATATGAGGGTCGTTGACAAAAAATAATTGAAACAATATTTTTATATACTAACAGCACCGCGCGGTTTTAACCGCGCTGTTCTTACTTAAAAATAAGTGTATGTGTTATTCCAGACTTATTATTATCTGTGTTCAAAATTTTGACCCGATCCGTTCAACAATTCTGACGTGATTAAACAACAAAGTTCAAACATCTAAACTTAGGTATTCATAATATTAGTAGGATTTTTTACTTTTGACGAGATAATTTTACGAGATGTATTTACTTACTATGTAAAGTGAGTATGGTGGATTTATAGAATGCTCTCGGGTATGCTCTAAGTATGTGAATGGGTATAGTCACGAAGTTAATGTTAGGTAAGTCAATTAAATTCTTTGTGCTTTGTGGCTTTATAATAAGAAGATTTATAGTTATTGTTAGGTAAGTTGGGCCTGCGTCTTCTGTGCAAAGTTCGTTGTTAGGCAGTAGAAGCGACTTGAGGAAAACTGACCAAAGTTCCTTAAAAAAAATCAACTTGAAAAATTTAGGTAATTAGTTACGAAAATTAAAACAACAAAGAATATAGTTAGGTATATCTGTGATGGACCTAATACTTTTTCTGAAAACAGTTTATTCTCAGTTAATTACAATTATTCTTTTTATACTAGAAAATAGGCATTACGGTATTAGTATTATTTTATTATATCAGTCTTTGTTGGAACTGCTATTAACAGCTTTTTTCTAGTTCAAAGGAATGTCGCAACGGTTTTAATAAAAATGCGCATTTAAGCACAACGTGTTAGAACGGGTGAATAGAACTAACTCATTTATTCAATGAGCAAAACATGTTCTTTACCTACGCAAATGATTTGATTATTACTATTTATTTTTATGTGAAATTCCAACGTTGATATTCGGACAGACACGCGTAGCGCATGTTTACAATCTAGCTCATTTGCTATTCAATTGCTAAACAATAAGCAGAAATAGTTTTTTTTTAAACGCATAAACAAATTATTTTTAATTTTCAAGTATCAAAATTACATTAGCTCAAAGACACAGCGAGCTATGGAGAGAGCTATGCTCGGAGTCTCTTTGCGCGACAGAATCCGTAATGAAGATATTCGCAAAAGAACGAAAGTGACCGACATAGCTCAAAGAGTAAGCAAGCTGAAGTGGCAACGGGCAGGCCACATCGCTCGAAGAACTGACAACCGATGGGGAAGAAAGGTTCTCGAGTGGCGATCACGAACCGGAACGCAGACGCAGTGTTGGACGGCCTCCCACTAGATGGACAGACGACCTCACAAAGGTCGCTGGAAACCGCTGGTTGCAGGTTGCGCGGGACCGTTCGTTGTTGAAATCTAGGTTGGGAGGCCTATGTTCAGCAGTGGACGTCTTGCGGCTGATGATGATCAAAATTATCTGATTATATCGGGTGGCCAATCTGGCCATGTGCCACGTCGGGTGCCATAAATACCATATTTTTCATTAATTTCCTTTAATTATTTTAAGTTACGATATCTCTTCGCTTTCTTGTAATTATTTAGCTCTTACGTGTCGCACTGTAGATAAATAACCTACTCAATATTTTATTTTAGTAGTACTAGCTGATCCCGCAAATGTTAGCAATGCTATTTTAATCTATACATACCTACAAATAAATAAAAGTGACGTACATATACCAAAACAATATTTTGTAATATTTAGTGTCTGTCTGTTTGTTCCGGCTAAATTCGGGTAAAGTAAGTAAGGGGTAGTAAAGTAATAAGCCACGTGTATTGTAAATTATGCGTGGGGTAGAACCTCGTTAAAATCGAGCCTACATTTTATTATCAGTTAGCATTCCTCAAATAGCACAGGTAACAAGTAAAACGTTCGCAGAACAACTTCAAACGTCGACACTTATTATAGACAAAGGTCATTACCCTAATTTTTGTACCAAACACAGAGAGATAATAGTAGAACGCTCGCACCGAAGGCTAAGCGAGCCTTTGTTAGAACATCACGAAGTAAAGAACTAGACTATATTACTCATACATCCTGCTACGTAAGCTGTGGTGTAACTGGTTGTGTAAATACGTAGATTTTTGTGTTGCAGTAGATAATTTTGTTTGCTCTGACGCCGATTTAGTTCAAGTTCACTGAGTTCCGGTTTGAAGGGCAATGTTTCCGGAATAATTACAGGGTATGGAGATAAAACTTCTTATATCTCTGGGTGACGAGCGCAGTGCTAAGGTAATGATTTGGACTCTTCATGTTCCAATAGCTGCGTGCCATTGGGCAAATGTCCTGCTCATCCCGTTCATACGCGTAGGAATTTAACTTCTTCGTCTTCCATCAACCCACACTTGGTCAGCGAGGTGAATTATATGCTTGGCTTGTGAGACAAAGCCACGAATCCCAGCAGTGGGTTAAAAAAGTAGGCTGTTTAAGTATGCTGTTTTTTACCTCGAATTATTTGTGACAAATGTAGTAATGTACATTTTAATATCCAACTAACATTTTAAATGCGAATGTTTAAATGTTTGGAAGTTTGTTACTCAATAACGTCGGAATACCTGTATGGATCGTGTTGAAATTCGGAACAGTTAGATTACAGTCTGGAGTAGCACAACGCTACTTTTCATCGCGGGGAAAAAAACGGAACGGAATCGGTAAGACTGCGGGGCACCGCTAGTATAATTTATCGGATTATTATCGGATACACTTCGGAGAGTGTGCAACTGATCTCCTTGATCTAATACCACCTTGCCCTTTCTTCTATCGGACTTCTCGTGTCTCGAAAATCGACATTTCATGGTTGATGTTCCAAGAATACGAACGAAGAGATTTTACTCCACGTTTGTGATAAGAACATCTAGGTTGTGGAATGAGTTGCCTGAGTGGGTTTTCCCAGATAGTTACAATCTTGGTGTCTTCAAATCGAGAGTGAATCGGTTCCTTCTAGGTAAACACGTTCCATCGTAGATCGCATCGTCGCTTAACATCAGGCGAGATGGTGGTCAAGTGCGAACCTATTACAGTAAAAAAAATGTGTATTCTGTTATACAAAATAACACAAAGAATAGTCATAATTAAATAAGTAATTGTGAGTATTTAAGATAAGGTTTTCTCTGAGCCGGAAACTTCCTGTTATATTTAATTTAGTAACATGCTTGTGATATTTTAAACTGTTCCTTCTGTGGTACCTTTTATGATGGAATGTATTATGTACATAGTAACATAATCTTACTAACATTATAAATGCAAAAGTTTGTGTGTATATATGGATGTTTGTTATGTTTCAAGCAAAAATTACTGAAGGGATGTGGATGAAATTTGGTACGTTGATAGATAAAACAAGCATAAAAAGATATGCTACTTTTTGACCCGGGAAAATAACGGGATCAGGAACTACGCGGGCGAAACCCTGGCATGCTAGTGTGATATAAGTAACTTTCGTACAACATTAGCGAATTAATACCCAAAGGTATATTTATAATTTGTAAGATTTATATTATGTCAATAAGTAAAAGTTTAGCTGGACGTTCGAGCTAGCAGAATAAAAATGTTACTTACTTTAGATACAGTCGGTTTTTTTACACCAAAAAAAAGACCGCCGAATGCGGCCGAAACTACAATCGGGTTTCATCGACCATATTATCACAGATAAGTAAACAGTTTATAAATTCAACTATGTAAAAAGCACGTAAAATGTTATATTACCTTCTTTTGACAAGTCCGTCTGGTAGTAGTATGACCTTAGCTCCAGTCAAATTATACAGTCTGTGTTGGTAAAATGTCACTTTTTCTATTTTCTCATCCCATAGTGCTCGCTTTGGAATCTTAGTCGTCGTGTATGATATTCTTAAATTACATCCTGAAAGAGAGAAAGAAACCAACCAATTTATTATTATTTTTAACTGATTTGCATGATCTAAGACCACTTTGACCTTTTGACCTTTTTTCTATCGGACTACCTTTAACTCGAAAAAACGACATCGTTTCATAGTTGACATCAGGCGATATGGTAGTCAAGTGTAAACGTAGAATAATTAACTAAATTAAAAAAAAAAAAAAATTGCATGACGCTATTTCGAGACTTCCTTCCTTGTTCGTACAGCTAAACAGTGGAACATACTACCGACTTCGTTATTTCCTGAAAGATATAATCGGGAACTTTTCAAGGTGAAAGTGAATAGGTTTCTTCTAGGTCCCCGTGCATCACCCTCAATCGCCCCGTCCACCGCTTTTTAGGTTTAAGAATATTTATTAATCTCAATTGAATATTCTCTTACTGAGATTACAAACTAAGCATAATATAACATGCAGTAAAAATTTTATTGTGCTGCAGATCACAGCAAACAGTAAATTCCATTCCAGTACGAACATCTGTCGTTAGTATCGCAAAACAATAACGTTATTACCATTTCATATAACTTGACTACTACTATAACTTTTTTTTTCTTTCTTTTTTCTTTCTTCAATAGGTAAATAGGTATTTATTATTTTAAATGTTTGCATGATAACTATTAGGCTAAATCAAAACAAAATTTAGATTTATGAAATGTTTAACTGGTCCATTTCAAACTTACAAATTCTATGTTCGATTTCTATGAGTAATTTTTTTTTGTACTTTTACGGTTTGAGTCTGAATTAGATAATTACCTACAAAAGTATTTTCTAAACATGTTTTTATAACTTGTTACGTGGATAATATATTTTGTTTTAGTTTCCAATATTATTATTTATTAATTGTTTTGCTTACCATCATTCTAGTTAGCAATCAAACGCAGACCTATATTCGTAAAAAAAATCTTACATTTCAGAAATAATGTATGTTTTTCTGCGTATATCTCGCTCTGCTCGAAGCTGAACGTCGCATAATTTTCATACTGATATTTATTCACGCCAACAAACCTGACAGACCCGATTGATAAGGTCTCTCAGAGAAACAGGTTTTCGTCTTAATACGTAATATTAATTTTCTTCGAGTGCTAATATCAATAGACATTAGTATCAAATTAGCGAGTTAGGTGTATTAAGTACACACATACCTAGTTCAACGACTCATGATAAGGAAAATATACCTATATAAAGTAATATTGTTACACGTGATTCTTCGGACGTAATACAATTTACGCTTTATTACATAGAATAGGTCAAAGTTTGACAATAAACTCGAAATGAAAAGCGACATTGTTGCCGAAGATAAAGCACTTATTGAAACGTACGTTTTCGTATGTTTATTCCTAGAAGGTAACTTATTCACGCTGTAAGTACTTGACCACAACCAAATTGTAGATATCAGGAAACATATCAATATTTCAATCCCTGACAGGTCGCATTAAAAAAGTGGAAGCGAATCTTTTAGTACGAACCGGTAGTAGGTCAACTATGCTGGGATGGTATTGTACATTATAACGTCCTCAAGCTAAACTGTACACTTTAATACCTAGATTGAGACATTTAAGTTATATTCTCCATAGAATTTGTCATCCCTTGTCTCACCATCTTCATGTTTTAAATTTTTGTTAAGTTCAAATATTTACAACTTTCTTCTTTCCTTTAAATAAGATCTAATTTACATTTTTACAAATCGACGTGTTGAATCGTTGAAGCGCGAATATGAAATAGACTGAATTTGTTTTTTTTTAATTTATACTTTGGTCTTGTGGTTCATTTGATAGTGATAGATACAAAGAGCCCGCAGGTCGTAAGCTCGATACTTGTCCAGGACAAATATTTGCGTAATTCATTCAGATGCTTGTTCTGGGCTTTGGTGTTTCTAGTTTCTATGCATCATAATTCCTATCTGTTTATCATTACATAAGTATTAGTAGTATATCAGCTATCTGATCCACCCATAGTACCAGTTTTACTTAGTTTGGACTAGATAATGTTGTGTGAGAAATGTCCAGCTTATTGAGTTGGTTAACTGTTTACTCGAACTAGGCTAGGTTTACTGAGCTCCCCTAGTGGGAACCCTGAGACTCATCTGGATTTTTGGATTTACTAAATTATATTTTTTTATGTTTGGAGATTACACTAGCCTAAAGATCTTACAAAATACATATTATACAACGGGACGTTATCTATAGTTATCAGATAATGCAAGCAGGCGGGTAATTTACCTTCTAGTTTCATGAACGCTGTCGTTGTTTTGTTTATGTGGTACGTGAGTGGATCGTAATCCGGGTATCTGTAGTGATTAATCCAGCCCTGAAAATAGTGTCCAATGATAAAAGTGCACAAACAAGATATTAATAGATAAAACGAAAGTTTCGTTGGAACGCGTCGCGTTTTATTAATAGAATGACCAGCCCTTTTACCGCCTAACTACAAATATTTTTCACAGAAGAACGAAACAACAAACAACCAAGTTTTAATTAGTAATTTCACTGAATTCAAATAGATGAGTGAGTAGCGCTTTTAATAATTATAGTAGTTTATTTTTCGCTTTTGACTGCCTATTTGTGGTTTTGAAATCGGTTTAATTATTTATAGAAAATAGTTTATTTAGTTTCACTCTATAATATTAGTAACGACGACAGTAGTCGTCAAATATATGCAAAAGGATCAAAACCCGTAGTTAAAAATTTCGCGTATTTGTAGTAGGTAAACAACATTGGTTCTAGTGCGTAATAGTCAATATGCGTCATAATAACGGATCTAGTACGGAAAGAACGAATACTATGGACACCGCCAACAATGCTTTAATAAATGGATAAATGCAACGATCGTTTACATCCGCTTTAGAGTTTACGCAAAGATAACGAATTTGATAGTTCACCACACCACAAGATGACGAATTTGATGGTTATAAGATTTTCATACGAGACAACAAAAAATGAAATACAAAAAATATGATAATTACCTATATCAAAATAACAAGCAACACTTATCTTACCTCATGTTTCTTCATCGGCCGATGTTCCTTCACAGAAGGTATCGTATAGGCAGCAGGCATTGCACTACTACGCTTCAACGGAACTGAACTCGGTTCTCGATCGCCGAAAAATATATCCATGACCCAGTCCTTCACATTCCCGGCTAGATAAATGAACCATATTCCAAATAGGAACCCATTCCATGAGTTACAATCCGGAAACAGCATATAACTAAGAATAACTACGAACGTTAGGATATATACTGTGAGGTTTAGGATATGGACTTTCGGTTGTATTTCGGTGTTATTACGTTTTATATTCGTTTGGCTCGGATCTTTTCCACAGTTGTTGGGACTGGGAGGACGCTGTGTAGGGGTGGATTCTAAAGGTCGATCCAAGTTGGTAACCCCTGGCATGCCGGTGACAGCATCAAATTCTTCCAAGGTTTCTTCTAGAGCTTCTATGCCTGATTCAACGTCCATCAAGCTATCGTTCAGATAATCGTCTGCCATATCGCTATGCACTACGAAGAAAAGTAAAAATATAGTTCATAAAAAAACTTCAGTATTCGAGAACAGCCCGAATCATTATAAATCGATAGATTGATAAACTCTTCATTGCACTACATAAAACAAAAACTTCTTTACAAAAAAATTTAACAAATGGCGGCTTTATCGCTAAAAGCGAACATGGTGTACTTATATTGATTAGGTAAACGGGTAACTCACGTGTAATAAGATCAGTCAATCCGACTCGAGTTTCGGCCGCGTCCGGCGGCCTTTTTCAAGGAGAGTGTACGCGCACGATGGTTTACCGTTTGGCACTGAGTGCCAAACAAGTGAGTGTTGAGAGTGCCAAACGGGAAGCCATCGTGAACGTACACTCTCCTTGAAAAAGGCCGCCGGACGCGGCCGAAACTCGAGTCGGATTGACCGACCTTATTACACGTGAGTTACCCGTTTACCTAGTCAATATGTGTAACAACCACGTTAATTTTAATAATGGTGTACTTACCTAAGTTCTTGTGTGTGTCGTCACTCGATTCTGAATTTTTGTTCTCTGTGGATAAACTGAGATCTTTTTCCGCAACTTTTGCCGTTATCGGCTGTGTTATTTCTGATAGGTTCTGCATACTGCTGTCTAGAGACGATACCTAGGAGGAAACAATCCATTATGTATTTATGTCACATTTAATTTTGGTTAAATCTTCGCCGCAGTTCAGAAGACAATAATTAAGTGATCTAAGACTATCAGAATTAGCAAGTATTTATCCGTCATACGTTTATTTATTCAAAGTCTAATTTTGCGAGGGCGATCGTTCTTAACTCGCAAGTTATGAATTGCTAAATTTATAATGCTATTTTTAGATTCGAAATATTCTTGATTTCCATACTTGGTCAAGGTATTCAATCATAAATGAGAATTAGAAGCAGACAAAATAGATATATTTGGCATGGATATGAAACTCTTTCTAAGAGTAGATTTTTTTGTAAGTTCTACTAAGACAATTATTTAACTTGAATTTCATGAGAACTCTGAGCTACATAAATAATTATTTATTGATTTCACAGTGCGTAAGTTTTATTTGCAAATGATAGATTGTAAGATTCTTATAAGCTCTAATAATAATATCTCTCTGATAACGCGTAGTCACGGCTGGTCTACTCGGGAGAACGGCAATTGACGATCCGGAGCCTTTGTTCAATTCCCACGCGCTCGTTGTCTTTTCGAAGACATGTGCGTAGTGCCGCTAACTTAAAAACGGTGAAAGAAAACATCGTGAAGAAATCAACATGTTCCTAGAATCTCTTGAGGACAAGCATCATCCACCAACCTGCACTGAGCCAGTGTGGTGGATTATGGTTTTAACTTTCCCCTTGTGGGAGAAGACCCCAGCAGTGGAACATTTAGTGGGCTACTTTAGATGCATAATTCCGCTTTACGGATAAGAACTAGGTTCTTGAACTGTTTTAATTTTATTTATTTTTATAGTACAGAGTGACGAGACGAGCCGGACATGTACCTAATGGTATGCAACATTTGATATCCTATTAGTGTTATAAATGTCGATGTTTGGATGTTAGTCGGTCAATCACGTCGTAACGTATGAACGGATCAAACTGAAATTTGGACTGATAGATATTTAGTTGAAATCTGAAATACCGTTACTTTTTATCCCGAAAAAAAAAGCAACGGTAACGGGAACTTGTGGGTAAATCGCGGGCTTTGCTAGTATATCTTACAGTAAATATACCTAACTACAACTAGTATGTATGAATCGAGTGGTATTAACAGCAGTGCACATCATTTTCGGGTCTTCCCCATTATACATTATACATAGCTTAGCTATACGAGACGAGCTCACGCTGACACGCTCACGCACTAACACCACGCATGAAAAAAATCGATGAAAGCGATTGAAACTTAAGAAAGTACAACTGATTTGAGTATGTTACCACAAAGGCTACAAATATTTTATGGCAGTGTACCAAAGCGATTGGCAAAGATTGGGGACTTAAACCAAAACTATGTCGCTGGATGTACACAGTAGTAGTACGACCAGCACTCACTTACGGTTGTGTGGTGTGGTGGCCTAGAACCAATCTGGTGACCACAATCTCCAAATTACAAAAGCTTCAGCGGTTGGCTTGCTCACTAATCAGCGGATGTGTAAAGTCGACACCATCCGAAGCACTTGACATAATACTCGGCCTGCCACCACTTCATCTGCACATACAGCAGGAGGCAATGGCGGCAGCGCTGAGAATTAAATCGACAGACCAATGGAAAGGCTCCGGGATTCCCACAAATCACTGTAAAATCCTAGATCGGGCAACGAGAATTGTTCCAGGCGCATGCCAAGGCACGGATCGTATAGCCACGACATATCTAGATGGGAAGAATTATGGTTTGGTTACAGAAGACCATGACAAAACAAATACTGCTGTGGATAGCAATAACGTATGCCACATTTTCACTGATGGTGCTAAAAATAGTTTGGGAGCAGGGTGTGGATACCACTCACCAGAGCTAGACCTGGCAGAATCATTAGCCCTAAACAAAACCACAACAGTATTGCAAGCAGAGGCCATGGGCCTCTTGTTAGCAGCTAAATCAGTACTTAAAATAGAAAGACGTAGCAGCAAACCAGAACTAAAATTCGTAACGGACAGTGCAGCTACTATTTACGCTCTACGAAGACCCACAACCAGGTCAAAAGTGATAGCTGAGTGTCACTCTACTTTACAGAGTCTTGCACGCAATCATGATGTCACTGTGGAGTGGACCAAAAGCCATAGTACATGCCAAGGAAATAAAAAAGCAGACGTACTTGCCAAAGCAGGTTCAAAGAAAAACATCAGGGTAGATATAGCAGAAATGTGTAAGCCTACTGCTTCAGAAACGCGGAACCTGCTATGTCTACACACAGAAAAAGAGCAACAAAAACTTTGGGACAAATCCATAAAGTGTAAACACACAAAATATGTGTTCCCATTGATGGATAAAAAAACTACCAATAAACTCCTAAATTTATCAAGACCAGATATCCGTCTAATGATAGGCCTCATCACTGGCCACTGTGAGTTAAACTACCATCTTCACAAAATAGGATTCACCGATAGTCCCCTTTGCAGGGGCTGTTTGAGGGAGAATGAAACCGTGGAGCATGTGCTCCTACGCTGTGAGGCCACGGCAAACATAAGATTAAGATCAGGACTCCTTGAAAGAATTCCAAATCAAGTTTACAGAAACACACCACCTGACGAAATGGGAGTGGAACTGGTATGCCGGCGACCCAAGGCCGTGGTCAGCTATTTTAAGGAGCTCGGCTGGTTTGGGTAGGCGGGCAGGGGGGAAGTGCACAATACACCCCTAGCGGGACGTCAGTGCAGGCCTATCACCCCCACCCTGAATTAGAATTAGAATTAGAACTGATTTGATTACATGTACTAGCGATCCGCCGCGGCTTTGCCCGTGGTACATTTATAATATATAGCCTATAGCACTCAGGGATGACGTACATATCCAATGGTGATAGAATTATTGAAATTGGTCCAGTAGTTTCTAAGAATAACGCGTTCAAACAAAAACGGAAAATACTCATCGTCTTTATAATATTAGTTTTGATAACAGTTCTAAAAAATCGTAATTAATTCCAATTTAATTCAATACATGAAGTGATTTTTTAAAATGGTAAGTATTCCTTAAATTTGAAAACAGCCTTTTATTTTTGAAGACTATAATTCTCAAATCACAATTTTAGTCCACTTTGTTGTTTGGATGCCATGCCATTTTTTACCTTGTATGCCATAAAACAAAAAACAGACTAAGCAGAGTCCATTTTTTGCATCAGACTCTGTGAAGAGTGCATATTCTTTTAGAACAAACATTAAGCCATTATGGATCAAAGTTGCTTGTTTACCATTTTGATGTAGACATCAATTTTGTTTGAAGGCCATATTCATAAACTGTAGATTTAAACTAGCTGATGGTCCAGTTTTAGTTTTGTGTATCTGTTTAAAATTCAACTCTCCAACTGACTATTTATAACAAATTGTGCAACTAGTTTTTCGTATATATTTCAACTGATATGAAAGATGTATCAATAGAGTAAATTGGTTTCTATTAGGTAAATTCACTCCACATAGACCACATCATAGCTTAGCATAGGTTAAAAAACATCAAATACAATAGCAGTCAAGTATATACCTATCAATGAATAAATTAATGTGTTCATGATTAATCGTAACAATATTAATTAATAGTTTTACTTTGAAAATAATAATTTAATTAGTACCTACTCAATCTTTAGAGGAAGTACATGAAATTACATTAAAAGGTAACATGTAAATCAACTAATTTAAAAGGTATTAATTATTAATTTAGCTTCATTCCCTCATTCCCTAAAATATCCATTAATTACATTGGAAGGTACAGGCTGCTTATTTTCACAGACAATAGGAAAAGGTATGATGATCTAGTTTTCTAGTTCAAAATGACTACCTAATAATTGTTAGCATAAGCACAAGAAGCCCACTAAATGTTTAAATGATGGTAAGCAACATGCCTGCCACATAACAGCACAGTGACATGCAGCTATTGGAACACGAAGAGTCCAAATCGTTACCTAGCACTGCACTGCTCTCGTCACCCAGAGATCTAAGTTGTTATATCTCTAAGCCCTGTAATTTCTCTGGAAACATTACCCTTCAAACCGGAACACAGTAATGTTTGCACATTACTGCTTGGCGGTAGAATAACTGGCAAAGGTGTGGTCCTTCCCCAGGCCGACTCTGCCAAGAATCCTACCACTATCAAAAATGTTCTCACATCTGGGACTCGGGGCCTTCTGTCACAAGGAGAACTATAATTCACTACACTAGCTCACTGAGAGTTGGCAATTAATGCACAATCTCACAAGATTCTGACTGTTTCCTCACATGTAAGCTGACAAAACACAAAAAAAATTAAAAAGAGTCAGGCATATCATAATAGTCCTAAATGTTACCTGATTATCAGTATCTCCTACACTTTGCTGGTCTACATCTTTAACAATAGAATTCTCTTCCGAATCAGAGGTTGAATTCTCTCTAGGTACCACCTTTTCCTTGGTCTCTGTTAATTAAAATAAATAAATAAATTAGTACTAAGGACACATAGGTTACTGTTATATCATAAAGTATTATTTTACATACCATCTACAGATTTAGTTTTCATATCTTCAACAGCTTGTGCTATTTTATACCTAAAGTCATGGAATATTCTCCAAGTCTCATTTGTACCTTCTTTTACATCTGTAACGTCCACTGTGTTGCGTTTTCCAAGGCGGTTCAAGTACTCCTTCATTGGGGAGGCTGTTATCTCTTTGGGAGCACTGGAACTTCTTGTCTCCTCCTTTTCCAATTTAGATTCTGCAGCTTTTACATCTTCATTTTTTTCCTTCTCCTTTTCAACTGACTTTTCAGTTCGAATAGATTTAAAATACTTGTCTATAATAGAGGGGGTTTTGTCACCTCTTTTAGGACTAGCATTCTCACTCTGTGCACTAGATGGAGGGTCACATTGTGGGGTTGGAGGGTCATCTTCACAAGGGTTAAATAGCTCTTCTAATTCTTCATTGTTAGCATTATATCGGAATGATAGGGTCGTGTTTGGGGATTTACCTGTAATCATTGGATGTTTTAGTAAAAAGACAATGGGACTTAGTGTAGTGTGATTATTTGTATACTTTCAGAGTCCATATGAAGAGAGTAGAATGACGAGGTGCGCATTAGAGAACAATGTTTCGGAAAGAAAACAAGCGATGTGAAATAATGTTGTAGCCTTTGTTGTCAAAGTAACAATATGCAGAGATAAGTACGAAATTTAACTGTTCATAAGCCACAATGTGTACTTGACGATAGCTATTGAAATAGGCCATTTATTGACGCGCAATTAGTACAGGTTTAAAATTGTTGTGAAATAAATCTTCTCGTAGGTATTCAAATAAGTGTACCTGAACCAGACACCTCCATCGTAAAAAAATATTGTTGCAAATCACGGAACCAGAACTTAATACACTAGTAAATACGATATATTTTTTCACATGAAACTCAAAGAGACAATAGTTTGGGTAGGAAACATTTTATTAACTTAATCATTATTATTTTATTCAATTTATTTTCGAATCTGCTTTTGTCAAACGACGAACGCAAAATACGGTGTTTGGATTGTCACTTTTGTCAAATGACAATAATGACTTTGACAATGAATATTAAAGCAATTGGACAGGCATTGAGATACGGTTAAAACATCTTAACAAAACGTAAGTCGACTAAAAAATAAATCGGAGATGCTTTCTCTCCGGCACCCTCGTCACTGGCTAAACGGCGCGAACTAAGTACCTACTCGTTCGGGTCCTCCCGGGTGTACTAAAATCACAAGGCCGCCGGCCGTTTGCCCGAGTTGACGTGCGAACGAACGCTGAGTGCGCGCATAAATAATGTCGCGGCGTTATTGTATTGTGAATGGCTGCAATCTGCAATAGTAAGAAACTAAAATGTAGAAGTAATTTATCTTATTTTAAATTGCCGAAACAAGAAGCAAGGGAAGTGTTTTTATTGTTAATATTTATTTTTGAACTACATTTTGGTAAGTTTCAAATTTCAATCGAACAGAATATAGAAACAGTAGTGTGGAATATGTATAATATTTATTTTGAATAGATACAGTAGAGGTTATGCATACACATTATTTTGTCTGAAATATCTTTTACCCCATCTTTATTACGTCTCATTAAGTTTAAAAAAAATTTGACGAGATACTTTTTTTAATATTCATGTACATAATGAATTATACTAATTTGTTCATTTATTCGACGGTATGAAAACAACTTACAACTACCTACATTATATAACCAAAATAAACTTCAGTATCAATTGACTATAAAACGTACCTACTTAAAAAAAAGCTATAGAATTTTTAACCGAATTCAAAGAAGGAGGCGGTTCTGGGCTTAATTTTTATTGGATGTAAGTATGTTTCGCGATAGCTCAGCTAATTGTGAATCATTTTTTAACCCCCGACTAAAAAAGGGTGTTCTAAGTTTGACGTCGATTTTTTTAAAAAGGTTTATTTTTGTGCGGTGGTTCTTAGCTATGTTTGGTAAATATCGATTCAAAATGCCCCCCTCCACAAAATCGCGGACAAAATATTTCTTCACAACCTACCTCTATATGGGTATCAAATGAATGGGCTTCTCTAATGGAGTACTGTAGTGGTAGGACTAATAGCAGAGTCCGCCTGAGGAAGTACCACACCTTTGTCAGTTCTTCTACCGCCAAGCAGTAATGTGCAAACATTACTGTGTTCCGGTTTGAAGGGCAATGTTTCCAGTGAAATTACAGGGCTTAGAGATATAACATCTTAGATCTCTGGGTGACGAGCGCAGTGTAGTGCCAGGTAATGATTTGGACTCTTCATGTTCCAATAGCTGCGTGTCACTGTGCTGTTATGTGACAGGCATGTTTCTTACCATCAGGCACATGTACTGCCCGTCTCGTCACTCTTTATTTAAAAAAAACAGTAACGTTTGCACATTACTGCTTCGCGGTAGAATAACTGGCAAAGGTGTGGTCCTTCCCCAGGCGGTTTCTGTCAAGAGTCCTACCACAACTACCACCTACCACCATTTCGTACAACCCTAGCACGTTTGGTCAATGACGTAAGCAGACGACAAGTCACACGGTGCGCACGGCATTTACAACTCTGCGTGGTTGTGTTAAGGTGTATTTTTGCTTACAAGTAACAGTAGGTAAGTAGTATACGACAGTTTAGGTTATTATCGTGTAGGTATTTGCACTTTTGTATGGAAGTGATGCATCTGTTACGAAGTAACTATTTTCTGATCTGTGCTACCGGTGCATTTAATATTTATCTGTCATGTGCACAAGTAAACACCAACATGGATACTGATTTTATGACATAATCCGAACAATTCAAATTCGAAATGAAAATACTTGTCCCTATTTTTCTTGACAGATAAGACAAGAACTGAGAGGTTCAAGTATATTGAGCGAACAAGCAATACGTGTATTAAAACAAAGGGATTCTCACAAAAATATTTTCTTCGGCTTAATATCTTGTTTCTGTCATGTATGTTAATGCATGACTACATAAGTGAAGTCGCAGTCTTCGTTAATCCGTCAATTCAGATTTTGCCGGAACTGGTCCACTGGGGACATTCTAGCGTATGTCACCCACATCTGGAGTTAAGCTATCGATAAACACGGGGAAGCACTTGCAGTCGAAGGTGATATCTCGAAAGCTTTCGACAGGGTTTGGCATGATGGCCTTATAAGCAAGCTTTCTGGCTATGGTTTGACTACTGGGCTTATTGCGTGGATATCGGACTTCTTGTAGGATCGATCCATACGAGTCGTCATTGATGGCTGTTCGTCAGATCAAATGGCTATAAATGCCGGAGTTCCACAGGCGCCGATACTCTCTGCGACGCTCTTCCTGCTACATATCAACGATCTGTTGAAACCCGGTATTTTTGGGTACGCAGACGATAGCACCATCGTAGAGAGTTACACATCTAGCGCAAGAGCCAGTGGGCAACAAACTTAGCTACAGAGAGAAAATATGATCGAGCATTTGAACTTGGCCCTTGAGGCAGTCTCTAAATGGGGCGATGCCGATTGAACCAAGTTAAACGAAGGTAAAACACAGACGTGTTTGTTCTCCGCTAAAAGGAGTCCATTTCAACTGACTCCTACTTTTCAAGGTATATGTATCCGTGCTGGTTACTGACCATCTCGAGCTTTTGGGCGTTTCTTTGTCATCGACGCTCAACTTTGACACGTACATTGAGTCTAAGGCTAAATTAGCCGCCAAAAAACTAGGTGTCCTTTGAAAGCTGCAAAGATACTTCAATTCTGAACAGTTGCTCACTATTTACCAGGCACAGATTCGCTCCTGTATAGAGTACTGTTCGCACCTTTGGGATGGATCGGCTAAGTATCAGCTGGAGACGCTGGAATCGATTGAGAAACGTGCGAAAAGGCTCATAGGCAATGATACTCCTGTGCGTAAAAGACTTCAAAGCTTTAATCATCGCAGCCAAATTGTTAGCTTATCGGTTTTTTATCGCTTATACTTCAACTGATCTTCATGATCTAATACCACCTTTCCCTTTTTTATTATCGGACTTCTCGTATCTCAAAAAAGCAACATCGTTTCATGGTTGATGTTCCAAAAACACGAACGAAGATATTTGACTCCACGTTTGTGATAAGAACGTCTAGATTGTGGAATGCGTTACCTGAGTGGGTTTTCCCCGATAGTTACAATCTTGGTGTCTTCAAATCGATAGTGAATCGGTTTCTTCTAGGTAAGCACGCTCCATCGTAGATCACATTATCGCTTAACATCAGGCGAGATGGTAATCAAGTGCGAACCTAGATTAGTTAAAAATCAACTAATATCTAAGAATTTGTGCCGCTAGTTCCTAAGTATTTCTCTGTGATACTTCAATTTATGCATCAATCTATTTGATAGCACACTTTGGAAACTATGCGGGTGAAACTGGAGGGTGCTGCTAGTCTGGAATAAATATTCAAAGCATTGTCATCTAAATAATGTTTGGGTGAACTTGGGACCGCCGAGTGTGTTAGAGCAAGAAAGAAACAATCTGTTGCTAAATATAATTTTAGACGTTTCATGTGTTTTATTTATTATCTCTTACATCATTATCACTCATAAACGTCAATACATTATTTACATAAAATACAAATTATGCATTTGCTTAAAAGCATAGTTGACAGAAATCCATCCATAGATACCTACACCAAAAAAAATGTACAGTTATAAGATTCGCCAAGAGATGAGTTAATCAGTTAGCTTTGCAAAATCTTAGATTTGAACGAAACTTATAAAGACTTTTGAGTTACAATTTTTATTATTACATATTTTTTTGCCCTAAACCACCATCTTTTCCGACGTCAAGATCTAATTGGTCTATGATGGAGCGTGTTTACTGAGAAGAAACTAAGTTATAGTGCTCGCAGTATAAGTCTGCGCGCGACTGGTGGTGTACTTAATGTTGCCAGGTCAAGCTAATAGGTTCCCTTCCCGTTCATTGGGAACGTACAACTTCATAAAACAGGAACGGGAAGGGATTTTTCAGGGAAGCAATTTAAGTAACTTCACGACAACTGAGACTCAAGAACGAATGTCTCGAAGTAATGAACGCCTTTGCAGTGCTGGTTTGGTTCAGTATGTGACCAAGTATCATTGGTAATTGGTACAGGCTGTCTGAGTCCCTTACCACCAGGAAAACTTTATTATAGTTCATTACATTCAAGCTTGTCAACAGTCAAGCTTGTGTTCTTTGTTTTTTTTGTAATTTTTATTTTGTGGCTTTTAATAAAGAGTTTTCTTATCTTATCTTATCTTATCTTACATTATAAAAAATCTGTCATTTTCAACCTACACCAACATCGAAATAACAAGAATTTAATTTAAACTTGTAAATCTTTTATTGAGACCATATATAACACTATTTTAAAATTTGGCGAATGAGCGTTCTTTTAATGAGTCATTGGCTTCCATAGAGTCATCTTCTTTTTTCAATAGGGTTAAAATCACAGCGGTAACCGCAAAACTTCCTGTTCATGTTTCTTTAACAGTTATTCTACTTGGTATTGTGGGTCTTCTTTGTGCCTCTTTATTCAAGTAACTGCAGATTTGTCCTACAATAGTCGAAATTTATTTAATTTTTCTTAAGCCACTTTTGGCTTTCTTCTTTTACATTGCCCATTGTACCCGCTTTATTTATCTGAGTGCAGTGGTATAATGCGTTGTCCATTGACAGTACGTTCTGAAACGCCTATAATAAAAATACAGTTATTAATACAGAGTTAAGGATCAAAGAGCATCCAAGCTAACTTTGAAAAACAAATTAAGTAAAATTTCTTTTGGCCCACAGATTTTCCTTTAAGTGGTAAATGAAGCTGACGCTGTTAGGTGAAAGGGTCGATCGGGTGAACATGGAACCGCCGAGTGTACCCGAGCGAGAACGATACAATCAGCTGATCTTCACTGCTGTGTCACTGTGTTTTCTATTTTGATTTGTATATTATGAAAAAAAAAACCTTTATAACTAGTTTCTCACATTCGGTCTTAAGCACTCACATTTTTTCCAACGGGTAAATTGGCGATAAAACAATCAAACCCAAAGCCGCACCTCAACCTAAAGCCTCAGCTTTAAAATATGCCGATAATAGGTGGAGATTTGATTGCTATGGTATCCCTAAATATTAGTTGTCAAATAGCTCTGCGTTTGAAAAACTGCAATTTTGGCCCGTTATTGTATCGTTCTTCTTCACAACCACGATTGATTTTCAAGAACCTGCTACGGCCAGCACTTTTAATCACTTTGGGCATAATAAAAGCTATTAATTACTTTGGAAATTAATAAATACATCAATCGTAAACAAACTTTTGTCAACTGACGTAAACAAGAAGTTGACGGCCTGTCAATTAGTTCCATATTTTGCTACGCGCAGAGTTATATTGCGAGCACTCTACTGTCCAATTTTTGTCTCGTCTGAAAAAGCAATTATTAAAAAGATAGGTGGCATTATCGATATTAAAAATCAATTTAGTCGATTTTTAACAATTTGGAACACTTTTGCAAGGATTGTGTCACAGGAAATTTCGAACGTCAAATGTCAGAAATAATATGATTGCTGTCATGTAGTCATGCTGTCAAATCAAAACATCAAAGGGCATCGTGAAGTGAAGGTTTCTTTTGTCGTGTTTTTGTTTAGATTATTTATTATTTCTGAAAAATAATGGGACTTTTGTGTTGTGACTTGAGTATTCCCAAGTGAATAAATGTGTTGTGTTAACATGAAAACATTACATTTAGTGATATTGGTATTGGGGCTTAGCGCCTTCAGTAGTGGTACCGAGGAAGATGCGAAGGTGAGACGGCGTGAGAGCGCACCGATTGCAACGCATTAAACTTTGATGGATTTAAATCGGATAATCGAAACAAACTACAAAATATTGGGTATTGTTGTAGGAAGTCACGGAGTTGTCTCGTGCTCGGGATGACCGGCCCTTGATATTTGCCACGTTAGGCGGCGGCATGGTCGCAGTCGAACCTGAAGCGGGAAACATTATTTGGAAACTGAAAGACGGTAACTGCACTATTAACTAACAATAAACCATACATATGAATCCCAACACAACTCTGTTATAGCACTGCACAGGTTAATATAGATGTCAACACTGAGATGAGCAAGTTTGGATGTACTAAGTGATCCTAATTCATATAATAAATATAGCAAGTTTTATTAACATTTATCGTGATCCTTTACATTTTTTTAATCACTTCGAAAATGATTAAAATTAAAGATATTACTAGAATTCCTATGTATAATGTTAGTGCTTTTCTTGTGCTCATAACATTGCTTATCTTCATATATAAGTTGCATCATAGTAGCTACTGTATCCAATAAGACTAACTTTCATTTAACAAATTAACCATTTCATAAGAAAACTAAGTTCAGACAATGCTTCGAATGTCAACAATATAATGTTGAAATCAAAACAAACCAGTTATAAATAAAGTAGTACTTTTGTGTTACTTTATTGCCTGCTAGCCTGCTACTTTATTTATATATACAAATTACAAAAAAAAAAAAAATATATACAATATTTTTTTTAAATAAATAAATAAATTTAATAAACCTACTTAAATCTGATTAATTTATGGTTAAAAGTTTATTTAAATTATTATTAATACATTAAAAATTAGCAGTTCAATGAGTGTCTAGAAAAAAAAACGAGATCCAAGTTGACAAAGCTGTTGACAAAAGTGTGTATCCCCTCAAGTCTAAGCAATTTCTTTATTATGAATAATTTTTACTGGGCACACAGTAAAAAATACTACCTACTCTAATTGTGAAACAAAACAGTTATCCCAACTTTTTGTGATGTCAAGGTTCGCCAAAGTAAAAGTGATTCATTATCACTACATAGTATAAAACAAAGTCACTTCCCACGTCTCTCTGTCCCTTTGTATGCTTAGATCGTTAAAACTACCTAACAGATTTTGATGTGTTTTTTTTTAATAGATAGAGTAATTCAAGAGTGAGGTTTATATATATAGAATACATGCATAGTACAATAGAGAGCCATTGGTAATTTTAATGATTTCTAAAACTTTCTTTTGTGTCTATCGCTTAGGGATAACCCACAATATCCATTTTTATTAGTATGTTTAGTATCAGTATTGCACCCGTGCGAAGCCGGAGCGGGTCGCTAGTAAACAATAAAATGCAACCTTTGTATTTTTATAATGTTTCTGTGTAACTACATTTTAACTATTTTCATTTCCTGTTCATTAGAATAACATCATCAATCACACCATAAATATACGTAATGGAAATCACTCAAAGATAAACTAGAAAGATAACCCACATTAATACAAGTCAAGAAAATTATGAAATTCCCTTTGTAATCCGATAAAATAGATTTAGATACCAAATTAAAAGGAAGTTATGGATTTTATTTTATATGCTTCTCAAATATTGCTGTTTTAGTTATATTTAAATGTCTGTAGATGAAAACTGTTTGTAAAACTAATGTAGGGTCAATGTGGGTAAATGTAAACAGAGGTAATTGGAGACACGCCCGATAACTTCCACAATATTGCTCTCAAAAAAATGTGCGTATAACGAAACGCAACTATTTTTTATGGTTTATGGAGGTCATATTGAACTGTCACTGTCAGACATCAAAAACACGGTGCTTGATGTGTTAAAAAAATTTCGCAAAAAATAATAGAAATACAGTTCGCAAGTACTTCAATTTATGTTACACATTGCAAAAAAATAAAGGTAAGTGATTTATGTTATAAATTGAACGTGATGAATGTAGATTTATTCTGATGATTCAAGCTGCTTTTTTCTCCGCAAAATACGACCGCCATTTTTCGAGCTGCGTTTACAATTGCCTCAACTTTTAGCTTATAGAGTAAAATGTAAACGCATTTTGAGGTAAATGTAAATAGTGAGGGAATTGGAAACAAGAGCTTTTCTGTTTTATATTTACTTTGTGGTGGTGGGTAGGTAAATGTAAACATTTTGTTTCAGTGCTAAATATGCCCAGAAACTATGTAAAAAAGAAGGAACCGCCCCGGTATACTGTAGAAGATATTAGAAGAGCAGTGGAAGATGTCACAGAAAAACGGAAGACATTTAGACAAGCTAGCGAATACTATGGAATACCCACTGCTGTTATTTATCACCGTATTAAAGGCCGAAAAGTGTCTCTAGACAGAATGGGTGGAGGAGTCTCCAAAGTATTACCGGATCGTGCGGAACAACATCTCGTTAATTGCCTGAAAACAAGAGCGAGAATGAATCACCCGTGCCATAAAGAAGAATTTTTGATGTTGGTGGGAGAATATGTGAAAGCACATCAAATAAAAACGCCCTTTAAGGATAACATTCCTGGAGACTGTTGGTACCAATCCTTCATGAAAAGAAACCCTAGTCTTTCACTAAAAAAGCCTGAAATTTTACAAAAGGCCCGCACTGATGCAAGGAGACCTCACGTTGTTTACGATTTTTACGATATGTT
Organism: Ectropis crepuscularia; assembly: GCA_963693475.1. Classification (NCBI taxonomy): domain Eukaryota; kingdom Metazoa; phylum Arthropoda; class Insecta; order Lepidoptera; family Geometridae; genus Ectropis; species Ectropis crepuscularia. The sequence continues at coordinate 10,566,406 of OY856345.1, forward strand.
ATCAAAAGAAGTAACCGAAAACAATCTCAAAGACAAGCCAAGGTATATTTTTAACGCCGATGAGAGTGGTTTTCATAGCGATCCCAGCAAACTTCGAGCAATAGGGGAAAAAGGAACAGCTCTCTCCCGCGTAACTGGCGGCTCAGGTCGAGAATCGACTAGCGTCTTAGCATGTGTAGCTGCAGATGGTACATTTTTGCCCCCTTGTATAGTATTTAAAGGAGTCGCTGTACAGGCAAGATGGGTTTCTGATAAGGCTTATCCTGGAACATTATTCGGAGCGACAAAAAACGGCTGGATGGAGGAACCTACTTTCCACAATTGGCTCATAAACGGATTTATACCTTATGTAGATAACATCCGGAAAGTAAATAACGAACCCAATCACAAGGTTATTCTGATTTATGATGGCCATTCTAGCCACATTAGCGTGAGAATCGTAGAAGATGCTATAAATGCAAATATAATTCTAGTCAAGTTTCCTAGCCATTTGACAGACCGCATCCAGCCTCTGGATAAATGTGTATTTGGACCAGTGAAACGTCATTGGGAAAAAACATTAGTAGAGCACGGCATAAAACAAATGGGAAAAGGTACTGGCCATCTGTCCAAAGAAAAATTCACGGAACTCCTAGGGGAGGTATGGGCACAGGCCTTTACTACCAAGAACATTGTGTCTGGATTCAACACAACAGGTATTTTTCCAGTAGATGCTACAAAATTCTCCAAAAAAATATTCAATCCTATCGAACTACAAATATACCACAACCTGATAAATGCACTGAACGAAAAAGATACAGATTTTGATGCCAATTGTGACAATAGTATGTCTACAGAAGAATCACCAAATTTTCCAGGTGAATTTGTTCCAACATATAATGGTTCTACATCAACAGTATGCACCGACCAAAGAGACGAACCTGCACCAGAGGATAACCTTACTTCAGACTTACTAAATACTATAGATAATAATTCTTCAACACAGGGTTGTATTGAGGAACATGCTAATCCTGACTGCTCTGGTTTTGAAATCTGTTCTACTAGTAATACAATCAACATGGCAAGAACAACTAGTATTCCACATTGCTCAAATTTTGATGACCACACATTGACTGTTCAAGATAATGTCATTCCTAGTTGCTCGGTCTTTCAACAGCCCACCACTAGTATTCATGCTGACTTTGACTGTGAACAACCTTTGGAGGATATAACTGCTGAATCAGCAATACCGGATTGTAGTACTTTTGAAGGCCATGCTATGAATGATTCCGTCGTATTAACCAACAGTGAAAATTCATCTCCATTGGTAAATAAAATATTAAAATTGATATCACTGGATACAACCGCAAATGACGCTATTAAAGCAAAAATTCTAAAAGCCATATCATCTACTAATGGTGATGATGACAAATCTGATGATATTATGTCGCCAAATAAAGAAACTCTAGAGAAGTTGTTTAAATTACAGAAAAAGAGCCCTGAAAAGAAAAGGAAAATAGTAGTACCAAGGCTAAAGGTAGCGACATATGGAGAAGTTCTCACTACAGACGCCGTTAAAGAAAGATTAAAACAAGCGGAGGAAGCCAAGTATGGTAAAGGACTTAAGAAAAGAGTTAAGACAGAGAAGAACCCAAAGAATAAGGGTCAAGTAAAACGAACAAAAAGTGAGAACTTTAATAAAGAAGATGACAAGGAGAATAGTGATAGTAAGAAAGCCAAGCTTGCCGAATCTAACAGTAATCAGAAAGAAAAAGTTGAAAAAATTAGTAAGGATAAGCCAATTCCACTTGTCAGTATGCGCCAAAGAAATAAAGTATACGACAGTGACGTAGAAGAGTCTGAGGAAGAAGAAATAACAGTACCTTATGCAGAAAGTGAAGACAGTGATTACAACGCTGCATGCGAAACTGTAATTGAGGACTGTGAATTTCTTGAAACGACATCAGTAACTGACAAATTAACAAAAGGAAATTTTGTTTTGGTAAAGTTTAAGGGAGGAAAAAGACTAACTATTACCTTTCGCTACTTGTGTATGGTAGATAGCATTGACGAAGAGGACTCAAGCGAAATCCTAGTAACCTCTTTAAAAAGTATCGATTCATCTAAACAAGTCTTTGCCCTCAACGAAAACGATATGAGTTCAGTGTCCATAAAAGACATTATTGGTGTCTTAGCAGAACCTATCTTATCTCTTAAAGGGGAAAGAATATTTTATAAATTCCCAAAACCTATAGACATTTCTGAAAAAATGTGAATTAGATTATTTGGGATTAAAATACAATTTGTTTAATATTACCTCTGTGTTTTATTATTGATGTTATACAGATACTAGTCCTTAGTTTACAATTACCCTATTACAAGTATAATTTTTACATTTACCCCAGATGTTCCACAAGGAGAAACTAAGGACATTTTAGTTTGATTCCTTTTACCTCCTATATAAGATATAAAGATTGTGAAATATAATACATGTCAGAGAATCCTCACTGTTATTATACAAGGTGGTATTTCATCAATATTTAGCAAGTTGGTCAGAATATTGTGTTTACAATTTCCTCAAAATGGCATATTTTAAAAAATATTACAGGGGCAAATGTAAACTTGTAATAAAACATGAAATAAAGCACTTACTTGTTTACATTTATCTGCATCTCTGACTTGGTTATCTATTAACTGTATAGACCAAAAAAAAATCCTTTACTACAATTAATTTACAAGTTATTGTTAAAATTGAAATAAGCGGGAATATTTTTTTCATATCCGTTTACATTTACCCACATTGACCCTACTAAAAATGTTTTCGGTTTTATCTTTGACCATTGCAAAAATCACATTGATAATTTTATTTATCTATCTTATACATATATATAAATATATACAAGAAATTAAAACAATAAAATTTATTTCAATAATACATTCTTATTAAGGGCTTTTATTTATGTCATTCATAATCTTATCAGCAAAATTATCTAACAACTAATACATTTACAAGGCCAACACCTGAATACCAGATGCTAGTTTTAAACAGGCTTATTGACTGTATTGTGTAAAGTACTAACATTATATTACAGTAATATATCTTTACAATATTTTTTTTTCTTATTCTGTGGCTAACACAGTAACTCATGAATGTATGTCCATCCTTTAATCAGCTCAACTTGTTGATGTTTATGTGTACACTAAATTATATCCATGACTGATAAGAATTGATTACACTTGGCTAGATTACAATAGCAGTATCCAGATAACTGATAATTTTCTGCCATCTAAACAAATGTATCTTAGTGGTAGGCATTTACAGTGTTGCCAGATAGTTTACTGACAAAGAACAGTAATGATAAGTTTAACCCATCAATCTATACTAATACTAGCTGACCCCGCAAACGTTGTTTTGCCATATAAATATAGGTATGAAAAATAGCTAGTAGCCGATTCTCAGACCTACTGAATATGCATATAAATTTTGGTTAAAATCAGTAAAGCCGTTTCGGAGGAGTAAGGAAACAAACACTGTGACACGAGAATTTTATATATATACTAATATTATAAAGTTGAAGAGTTTGTTTGTTTGAACGCAAGGATCTCGGGAACTACTGGTCTGAATTGAAAGGTTCTTACTCTGTTGGATAGTCCATTTATCGAGGAAGGCTATAGGCTATTTTAACATTACGCTACTATCAACAGGAACGAAGCATGAATGAAAAATGTAACAAAAACGGGAAATAATTTTGCTTTTTGAGAGTTTTCGTTGCGTGACAGCATGTGTCATTCGTCAAAGGTTCGTGAAATGCGTCATTAGAACCTAAGGTAACCGAATGAATTGGTACAATGAATTTAAGATAGATGGCGTAGCAACGCGCGCGCGATTCAGCTAATTATACCATATGGTGCCGGTATAACAGGTTAATAAAGAATGGTATTGTATATAGGTGGACATTTGTCACACAACACTAGCATAAGCAGTCTACAAGGTCTCGGGGCCTTCTCTCATCTCGCAACCAGAGAGTGAAGCCCATAATCCACCACTGGCCCAACGAGTGACACACTACACTAACTAAGCCCAAAAATTAGGCAAGCCCCAAGAGGCCAAATTTGGGCAAAACCGGTTTTGGGAATTTAAAACCTTATTTTTTCATGATATACATACTTGATTATTAGTTTATTTTGATGCCTAAGAGATAGACTATAATATTAATTAGTACATTGTCGTTTACAAACACAAAATTTGGATTCATTTTTTAGTAATGATTTTTTGTGTGACGTCACGACGCCGGCCTCGTCTCGAGTCGGGCTTAATAGGCTAAGTAATGCTTACGCTAAATAAATACTTATGGTACATGATGTTCTTATAGTCATTCTGTGTCTGGGTATTTCTTGTCTAATAAGTAGGTATGTATATATATACATCTAAGTGAGTATTATTATATCAGTTATCTAGCGCTGAAATATGTGTGTCTTTCTTGTTTATACATATACATTTTTTTTTCTTTCAAAAGCTCTTAGTATAGTGGTAACTGAAGTCTGTTTATTGAAATTCTAATCAAATTATAAAGAAGGGTGTAATGACCTTGGGGCAGAAATAAAACCATGGCATTAATTTATTTAATGTAATGATTATTTTGTTTTTATTACTTCAACTAGCAACCTCTCCGTCCCGGTTCCGCCCGTGGTACATATTATACCTATAGGATCACATAAATATCCAATGGTGAACTAATTTTTGAAATTAGTCCAGTAGTTCCTGAGATTAGGACATTCAAACAAAAAACCTCTTCAGCTTTATAATATTAGTATAGATGTAATGTTTAAAGGTAATCCTACTAATATTAAAAATGTCAATGTATGGATGTTTGTTGCTCAATCATGTCCTAACGTATGAACGGATCGGGCTGAAATTTGGAACACATACAGATTATATATAGTCTGGAAGAACACATAGGCTTTTATCCCGAAAAAAAAACAAAGGGAACGAAAACTACGCGGGTAACACCGCGGGGCGCAGTAGTATAATATAATATGTCATTTATTCTTGTATCAGATTGATCTAGATTTTGGAGAGTAAATGGAACATAATTATATTCAACACAACATTGTATTCAAAATGCAAAGCTGAAATGTTATCAGCCTTGACCTATGATTTTTGTCTACTTCTGTGTCATATGTATTATTCACTCAGTAAGACTTATATACTGTACTTTATGTACACACACATATTTATATCCTTGCCAACACCTAACCCAAATCAATCTCCCCATAACCATTGCTATCCCCTCATGGCTGGTAGCCAGCTTGGTTGGAGTTGATGCATTCTTTCCCAGATTGTTCATAAATTTTTGAGGATTATCTAATAATATGTACGAATTTCGTTTTTTGAATTGAAAAATTTTTTTGGCCCTCCACATACAGATTTTTCGTGGGCTGTGAATTGTCTAGCGTCACGCTCGGGAATGATAAGAAATTTGAGTATTTGATGAATTTAGATGTATAGTTCCTGCTCAATGGGGTCTATTTTGAGCTGCTTACTAACAGTGAAGAGTATTATATTAGCTTTTACCCGTGGCTTTGCGCTTTTGCGCGGCGCCGTACTGCCTAACAATTTTTTTTTTTTAACTTTCATAGTTTTACACTTGACCGTCATCTCGCCTGATGTTAAGCGACGATGCGATCTACGATGGAGCGTGTTTACCTAGAAAAAAACCGATTCACTCTCGATTTGAAGACACAAAGATTGTAAACATCGGGGAAAACTCACTCAGGCAACGTATTCCACAGCCTAGACGTTCTTATCACAAAAGTAGAGTCAAATGTCTTCGTTCGCGTCTTTGCAACATCACCATGAAATACGAGCCAAAGTTGAGCGTAGAGGTCAAAGTAACGCCCAAAAGCTAAAGACGGTCAGAAACCGGCACGGATACACCTCTAAAAGTGACTCTAAAACTGACTCCACAGTTCGAATGGACTCCTTTTAGCGGAGAATAGACACGCCTGCGTCTTACTCTCGTTGAACTTGACCAGATTGGCATCCCCCCATTTAGACACCGCCTCAAGGGTCAAGCTCAAATATTTAACTATTGAAAGGACATTTGATCGTAAATTCTATGCGGTATCAATTTTTCAATGTTACTTCAATACCTACGTCAGACAATACTCTCCAATCCCGGAGTCGCCCTTTTTCATCCCACCTACTCTGGACCGACCTCCCCAGAGCGACCCATTTCAAACTGAACCCGGGCCCTCCGCCTCAAATCTCGCACTCTCTGGAAAGCTCACCCCTAATTGCTCAATCCGAACCATTGCTCCAGACCATTCACCACTCACACAGAACTACCGATTTCACATCAACCCTCCCTAAATCCCGTGGCGCTGACCGCCCATCTCAGACCACAGCTCCCAATGTCTCACCAAATAACGTGCATCCCAAATTCCCAACCACTCATTCCATAACGCTCGCTCCAAACCCTGAAGGGGTTTCCAAATATGTCGTACCAAAGTTTTAGCGTAGTGGCATGAACGTACAAAAAAAATCGGACGTAGTCTCGCTGAAATTAAACTGTGTCTATTATAGAGTCGGCCAGTGTGCTGTGTATATGCGTGTCAACCTGTATGTGATAACACACTGGCTGACTCTACAGACACAGTTTTCGTTGTAGCGAGACTACGTTCGCGTTTTTTAAACATCCATGGTGTAGTGGTTATTAACGGTTTTTTTTAGCATTAAAAGATTAAGAATATTACCAGATCGTGTTTATTTAATCTGTTAAAAAATATTGTCTGCTGTTCTAGAGCCTGTAGTAAAAGTACCGACGCAACATGCAAACCCGATGCCTCAGTTTCTGCCGGACCCTCGCCATGGGTTTCTTTACATCTACGGCCCTCGAGGCGATCAAATGCTCAAAAAACTGCCGTTTACAATCCCGGAGCTGGTAGCGAACGCGCCATGTCGGTCCTCTGATGGGATATTGTATACAGGAAAGAAGAGCGATACATGGTTCATGATTGATCCGCTGACGGGGTCAAGGGAACACGTTTCAGGTAATTGTAATGTCAAATCTTGCTGTAAAGTTAATGTGGGAAAGTGAAAAGGAGAAGAAAATATTACCACAACGAGGCGTACAAGACAAAAGTAGTATAATCCTATGAAAGTTTGAATTTTTGTGAACAACTACAGTGGTATCCGTCGGTTTCCCACGAGTCAAGCCTGTATCGAGAAAACCAAAATCCAGAGGAAACAATAACACTTTAACTGCTTCTTATCTAATACAGTTGACAGTTTAAATGAAACACCAAATATTATTTCAGTAAATAAATAATAAAAGGCTGACACAAAACTTAGTACAATAATTAAATGAACATTTTGTAATACAGCTGTTTCATTGTAATTTAGTGTTATAGACTGAATTGAAATTAATTAATGTTCTATTTTAACAATTTAAAAACATACCTAATCACATTTTCCACACACATAATTTTAGACAGAGAATTCACCATCTCCCTCTTTATAAAACTCAATTCTATGTTAAATTCAGTTCCGGAAAAAGATTGTCATCTGCAGTAGAGCAATTTAAGAAACAAAATAACTAGCAATTGTACATCAGCCATAATTCCAAGAAGCTACGGAGCATTCATCCACAAACGATCGAATTGTTTACATTCTGATGTCCACAGGTTTCGACAAATCCAAGATCTTCAAGAACGAAGACGACAATACGTGCGTACCGGACAAAAAGCGAGGCGTGTACGTCGCTCGAACCGAATACAACATTATAATGCACGATTCTAAAAACAATAACCATCGATGGAATGTCACCTTCTATGACTACACCTCCCACGCCATGGGAAAGGAGATGCTTAATGATTATGGTGAGATTTTATTTATTACCTAGCTGATTTGCGTAATTTTGTACGTTTTACTTAGGTGAATGTCCTCAAAAATGTTTTCTTGGACTTGGAGTATGTCTCGTCTAGCAAATTTCTCCTGCAGGTACTATTAAAGCTAGTGACGGCAATAAGTACATACATCTACACTTAATTTTAGAGGCGCCACTCTAGCTCTTCTCTATGGCACCAAAGGATCGAATGACTGAGTTATCAGAGTTTCCTACTATTCTATTATTCCTACTAATTATGCTGAATTATTCGACATCATTATCATTTTGCCATATTGATAATCTTTTTTGGACGTAGGCAACTTCACCATTTGTCCGCTTCATGCGGCCATGTAGCCGACTCATCCAGGCTCGACCTCTGTGTCGTCAGATATAATCTACCTAGTGTTATGGTAGCTGGCCTATTCGTTTCGTGTCAGCCTTTTTTGCTGGGGAAATGCGCTCGCACCGTCCACCGTGAAGGGCACGCCAGGTGTGTCGGGCTCGATACCATGACGACGACAGACATGGTGCCCCTGCCGACTAAAACCCCTACAGATTTCTCCTGCATGGCCAGGGATCAGGGTCGCAGGGTCACTTTTCGCACCTGACTGCCACCGTTCTTGCGGACATGGTAATTTAGGGACCCGCCTCGCCGAGGGCGTCAATACATTTGGCTCTTGTGACGCGCCGGAAATCAGCGGCGCGTCACCTCTTCGAAGGCCTATCCCTAGGTTGGGTGCTGGTCGATTTCGTGTCAGGCCTGGGCTGGGGCTAAAATAGTGTTGATTTTGTAAGCCCATTATCACACGTAGGTATAGCCGAGTATATGCTGTTATTACTAATTGATTATTATTATTTTAATGGCGCGTGTTGCTATGATTATTTTTGCTTATTTTTAATTAACTATTTGGGTATAAAGTTGTTAATATCTAGTGTAACATACAAATAATAATAGCGATGTATTATCAGATCAGTCATAGTTTTCGTCATTGTCAGTAAATTTTCGATGTTATATAAAAAAAAAAACTTGAATGCATCTCGTCTGATAATAAGCGACAATCCGGTCCATGATGAAGCGATTTTAACTAGAAGAAACCGAATAGACTCAAGAGTTGTAGACACCTAAACTACACCGATTCTCTTATAAAAAAAAACCAGACTTGCAAGGATCACACCATGATGGTAAATGATTTATGAACTATTGAGTCTTATCAATTTAATATTTGAGTAAGTTTGAAATTGACACAAATTTAGATTTTCGAATCGTTTCGGTTTCCTTATCGCTGTAGGTATTGTTAGTCTGTTTACTAGTTTACATTATAGTGAGGTTGCTTGAGAAGTGTTTTCAATTAAAAGATAAAGCTATCGTATCGTATTTTCGTATTTGTACGTTGCATTCGTATAGATATCTGATATATTTAATTTAGGATTTGTAATAAACGTTTAGGTGTAATTTTAACTAGATTACGAATCATGTTTTTATAACGTAAATGTTTTAGCTCGATAACAGAATCGATATCTATCATTTTTTAGATTCTTAACTGCCGTATTATAAAATTTGAGTTAACTTGAAACTTGTCTCTTTGAATTCGTTTAACTTCTCACATATCAGAATGTTCTATAGCATACACAGCCCACTAAATGTTCCCACTGCTGGAACTCAGGGCCTTCTGTCACTAGGAGAGAGTCAAGGCCTTCGATAAAGAATAAGTAAGTAAGATCAGGTTTTTCCGCACGGTTCCTTTGTGTCTATTGTAAGCAGATGAGGCGTATGTTAGCTATGGAAATAAAGTGATGTGCCGCAACAAAAGTATGACACTTCCACAAGAGCGACAAAACAAAAGCGATCAGACCCACAGGGGTCTACTGCCTAACGAAAACGCTTTGACGCTTTGACATTATGACATTACCGTCTCTTTCATTTCAAGCGAGAAGAAAAGAGACAGCAATGTCAAAGCATCAAAGCGTTTTCGTTAGGCGGTAGACCCCCCGTGCTTTCGGTGTAAAGCGCTTGTTCTGACTCTATAGGTAGTATGTGTAAACTCTTTGGTCAAGGCCATAAACCACCACGCTGGCCTTGTGCTGGTTGGTGGATGGCACATGACCTCGAAAGAGTCTAGGTACATGTCGGTTTCCTCACGATGTTTTTCTTCAGCGTTTTAAGTAAGCACATGACTTCGATGAGACAGTGGGGAGTGTGAGATTTGAACCCGGAGGCTCTAGACTGGCACTCACCGTTCTCCCGACTAGAGCAGCCGAATCTATAAAAACTTGCGTAAAACTTTCTATACATACTTAATTATTAATGACTCTTAAAAATATTATTTTTGGTTCGTATTAGCCTTGAAATGTTTGTAGTATGGTTAACTCCCAATGAAAAAAAGGTAGTAGTATCCGCTCTCTATATTGGGGACAGAGTGCGGATCCAATGTTTCTCTATTTCTCCGTCTTGCATCATTTGGTTTTGTTTTGTGATAGCATTTGGTAAGACAAGTTGTACATTTTCAGCAATAAAACATTTTTTATTTATTTATTATGGATTTACTTCGCTCTTACCTTTGGACTACTCTTCGAAGGAATCGGTTTCTTCTAGGTAAGCTCGTTCCATCATGACCGCATCGTCGCTTAACATCAGGCGATCAGGCCAAATGCGGTTAAGGTTTAGCTGTTGCTTTCCCTTTTATTTCGAGCGAATAAAGAGACACAGTAACAGCGTTTCAGTTAAGCTTTAGAAGCCAACAGTATCAGCCCAGTATTCATAGCTTTTGCCACAACCGAACGCCACCATGTTTGTTTAGGAGGATATGTTAAAACTGGCACATCTAACGAAGAATTCGACCTCTTTTCTTTAAAATGGCCTATGGCATTTTGTCTCACATGGGTCTACTGCCTGTCGAACTGAGTTAATGAACAAAAACTCCTTAATTTTTTTGTAAGACACCTAGTCGTATTACAGTTTGTTTCAAGTGGCCTGAACTGCCTACTGAACTTTGGGCAAGCGCAGAAAGACCAGAGTCCTACTAACTATACTTAATAGTTTACCGCTTCTGTACGCAAATGTATCTACCTACATATTTGTGTGTTGCATCCTTGCATCGTTGTTCCTAAACGAATGGTCCGAGTTTTATGTGTATTTTCTGTTTGAAAGCTGCGGTGCTCGACATAAACCCATAATAATTTACGTGAAGAGATTCATTAAAGTTTTAATTTTATCCTGATGATAGCATCGTTAACTATTGCAGTCCTTTTAAATATCATTAACTAGCTGTTACCCGCGACTTGATCCGCGCGAAATAAATACTAAGATAACTCAGGCAGTACCTGGGTATTTGTATACCCAGACACATTTACGGTTACTAAAAACCGCTTATAATAAAACAACTTTATGCAATTTCATCAAAATCGGATCAGTTGTTTACCTAGGTGTGAAAGCGTAAGAGACATTCGTCCCCCATTTCAACCCCAATTTCCCAATTTCCCAATTTCCAATCCCCATACAGTTCGAAATTGCAAAATTGTTTGAACAAACATTCGTTCGCTTCGTGTCAAGTGTCTTTATATACAAAGTTTCATGGTTTTATCTTCAACGGTTGGGAACCTCCATATTGACATTCATCCCCCATTTCAACCCCAATTTCATCCCCGTACAGTTCGAAATTACAAAAGTGCTAGAGCAAACATTTATTTGTTTCGTGTCATGTACCTATATACACAGTTTCATGGTTTTATCTTCAACGATTCAGAGCTTCCAAATATACTTTCATCCCCCATTTCAATCCCAATTTCACCCCTATACAGTTTGAAATAACAAAATTGCCAGAACAAACATTTGTTTGCTTCGTGTCAAGTATCTATATACAGAATTTCATGGTTATATCTTCAACGGTTGGGAATTTCCATATTGACATTCATCCCCCATTTCAACCCCGATTTCACCCCCGTACAGATCGAAATTACAAAAGTTATAGAACAAACATTTAATTGCTTCGTGTCAAGTGTCAAGATATAAAATTGGATACCTTTGAAAATGACGAATTTTCATACTACCGTTCATCCCTTGTTTCACCCTTTTAGGGGTTGAATTTCGCAAAATCCCGTCTTAGCGAGCGCCTACGTGCTAAAATGGACTTCCATGCAAAATTTCAGATTCCTAGCATTTGTAGTTTCTGAGATTCCTTGATGAGTGACCTTTCGCTTTTATATATATAGATTTAAGGAAAGATTCAAGGTTAAAACGGAGATTTTATTTATCCTCCAGTTACATTGAAATTGATGTATGACCGCATGATTTACGTAAAATTTGAAAATAAAAAACCCGAGTTTATGCGCACACCTTTAAAATGGGCTTTTGATTATCAACCAACGCAACGTTTGTTTGTGACGCCGCTATTCTGTGGAATCATTTCAATGATTGACTAGACAAAATCTTTGTGTCTTCAAATCGAGAGTGAATCGGTTTTTTCTAGGTAAACACGCTCCATCGTAGACCGCATCGTCGCTTAACATCAGGCGAGATGGCGGCCAAGTGTAAAACTATAAAAGTTAAAAAAAAAGACTAGACATACAAGGACAAATAAAAAAAAAATGGATGTCATAGCGACTGCTGATAGAAGTGAAAGACTGCTACTGTTTCGTGTGTCGGTGACGCAAACTCTAACAAAATTGTGATGCAGTTCCACAGAACAAACTTATTTTTACGCTCGCGATTTAGAAATAGTCTCTTTTGTATTTCACTTACACTATTAAGTTATAGACGACAATGGAAGTTGTTTGGTATTCGACAGCTATTTAAATATTGGAAATACTCATGATAACGTCACTGCCACAATCTATTTAAATAATATAGTTATCTGTGACTAATCTGAACGTACACCCACTAATTAATATCGTGTTACAAAATAGGCGTAAAACTAATGGGGTATTTCTATGACTACAGTGTACATACTCGATAGTGTTTCGTTTTTATGTTACTTTTCAAGGTCAGAGTGAATGTGCATGTTGTAGATCAGCGAGCATCACTTTCGACCAAACCGTCGCTAACCACCAGGCGAGAGTTAGTGGTTTAACGCGATCCTATGTCAATTAAAAAAACTTTACTGATATGTATGTAGTGAGAGCATAATCCGCCTGCAATCACCAATCAGACCCAAGGTCGCCCAACACGTTAGCGAGATGAGTAGGGAGCGTTTTAAAAAGATTGAACGGTGAAATCTTCGGAGAAATTAGATAGAATTGGAGAAGACCTTTGTCCAGTGAAACAACTGAATTTAGTAAAATAATATTTATTATTTTCATTTGTATTTATCAAATAATGTTTTACACGGACGACGTGAAAAGACAGCTCAGCCTTGCCTTGGCTCCCAATATTACTGCCGTATGGGAAATCAATGCTATTTCTTTAAAACTTGATTGCTTAATCTACCTCTAAAATATTGCTTTCAATTCTATAGGAATAATCCATTTCACGTCAACCTCAAGTGGCAGAGTGATGTCATTCGATCGAAAGACCGGAGATCTGGTGTGGTCTCACAACTTCGAGACGCCAGTCATTGCAGCGTACTTGCTAGACACAGAGGGGCTTATCTCTGTCCCTTTCAACTCAATTGGAGACGACACCTTGGACCATATCATGGAAGATGCGACTACCGTCAGCAACGGTCAAGGGATTAAAAACTCTAATATAGAATTGCAGTAAGTCGTGCTTTCGTTGAATTTAGTGTTATAGTCAAAATATACAGACGCCTATTTTGAAGGTCCAACAAGTTCATCCTAATGGTTGGTCGAGCTGCAACAAGAAACAATTAAAAAGGCTATCCTCAAACAACGTTCAGGGTTAAAGCTTTGTCAACAGCTCTGTTTTTGCACATGTTCATTTGCCATGACAACCGCTTCAGGTAGGCCTGTTCGCTTTTTGCTGCTTTTTGTCTAAAAAAAAAGATATTTTTGTGAGTTAGTTTGTTTTTGTTTCACACTACTTGATTCCAACAAATAATTACCTATGTCTAAGAGGAGTTAATAAAGATGGATATAGTGCGATTGCTTTTGGCTTAGTAACACTTTATCTACGTAACCCAGTAGACTACGAGTATGCTCTGTCCTTTAAGCTCAAATGATAATGAATTAATATATTATTTAGTTGTGACTCGTGATAAAGAACGCCTCTTTATCAAGATTAATCAACATAATGTTACCGAAATTAGGTAACCTTAACAATCAAATTAATGGAATTGATTAATAATGAAGCACTCCGTTCGATTATTGTCTTAACCGCGTCATACTCTATAGGGTGTTATCTACAAAACTATTCAACGTATCGAAACCAGACACTTTCAAAAGTCCGTATAAATTACGCCCCCATGATGGATTTCACTGAACCGTGCTGATTATTCCGATTATGATAATGACAACGTCAAAATACCGCTCGGTGAACTGAAATAATTTTCCACGTAATAACTTGTGATTTTATTTTCCAGCCCGACTTTGTACGTGGGAGAACACAACCACGGCTTGTATGCATTATCTTCGCTCGTCGATAAGAATACTATAACTATATCGACTGGACAATCCCGCCCATTACTTCTAGAAGGCCCGGGCACAGAAAACACTAACAAACCCGAATATGAGCCCCTGAAAAACGTGCACTACCAGCTCAATGACCTAAACATACACGTCGCAGCACCGTATTTGCTCCTAGGACATTATAAAGTACCAGAGTTGACGACGACGTGGATTCCTCAAATACCGAAAACGAAATTCTTCAACGTTCGCGAAGATTCGTCGAGCGCAATCAAACTTATAAAAGGTGAAATACATACAACACACTCGGAATCAGAGAAAGATGTTGAGAATGAAACTAATGATGTCAAAAATGATTTGAAGTCCAATTCTATATCAGTGTCCGTGCAGACTGATGATTTGTTTGAAGGGTTACATTTTAGGCCGATTTATTGGTATAAACAAGGACACGCATGGCTTCATCAGCAAGAGAACAAAGTTTTGAAAGTGGCGCTCATAATACTTGTCGGTTTGGTGATCAGCATGTTCTGGTATCTACGTTATCAGGTAATTACCTATATTTTTTATCTGCTTTATTCGTTAGTGCACATGGTTGGCCACATTGCTGCGGCCATGCTTTTATACACGTGATCGCACAGCGTTGAATATGTATAGGCTATTTGTAACGTTACATCATCATCATCAGCCGCAAGACGTCCACTGCTGAACAAAGCCCCCCCCCTAGATTTCCACAACGAACGGTCCCGCGCAACCTGCAACCAGCGGTTTCCAGCGACCTTTGTGAGGTCATCTGTCCATCTAGTGGGAGGCCGTCCAACACTGCGTCTTCCGGTTCGTGGTCGCCACTCGAGAACCTTTCTTCCCCATCGGTTGTCAGTTCTTCGAGCGATGTGGCCTGCCCATTGCCACTTCAGCTTGCTTACCCTTTGAGCTATGTCGGCCACTTTCGTTATTTTGCGAATATCTTCATTACGGATTCTGTCGCGCAAAGAGACTCCGAGCATAGTTCTCTCCATAGCTCGCTGTGTGACTTTGAGCTTTGTTATGAGGCCCACAGTTAAGGACCACGTCTCAGTTCCATAAGCCATCACTGGCAACATGCACTGGTTAAAGACTTTTGTCTTTAGGCATTGGGGTATTTTGGACTCAAAGATGTGTCGAAGTTTCCCGAACGCTGCCTATATTATTATTTATGTGCATTATGTAACGTTACATAATGCACATATATAAGTAACTCACTTTATATTACTTATTCTGGGTCTCGAGGCCATCTCTGACTAGGAGAGAGTCAAGGTCGTGGGGCATCCCCAATATTGACTATGTTTGGAAAGACGCATTTCGATGTAATTCGCCCTCGACAGTTATGTTTCTTGGGATATGTGGATTTTTCATTATTTACGTGCCCTGTTTAAAACATTCGTAATAAAAAATTTGTACATATGCGCATTTGTTAAGCGACGATGAGGTCTACGATAGAGCGAGCGTACCTCGAAGAAAACGATTCACATTCGATTTGAAGACACGAAGTTTGTAACCATGGGGAAAAATCCGGAAATACATTTTTAAATTGCATATTTTTATTAAGTTTTATTAATTTTTTTTTTTTATCAATAGTTAATTAGGTACTAGCAATAAGAAACAGGTAAAACACGCTAGCAGTGCGTAGTTCCCGTTCCCGCGTAGTAGTAGCCTATGTGCAATTCCATTCTATATTCTATTCTGTGTTCTAAATTTAAACTTGATCCGTTTAGCCGTTCATACTTGACTGAGCAGTGTACATCCACACGTCAAAACATCCAAACTTTCCCGTTTATAGTTCTAGTAGGATACTAGATAAAGTAACGTAAACTCTTTTGAGTAGTATCATAAGAACGCGAATGATCCAGAAAAGTTTTCCTTTAAATCCCAAGTTATGATGATACGAAATACTACGAATACTATTCTCGCTAATGACCATGTCAACATCACACACAACACAATCAAAAATGTAAAAATCGCTGCAAATTCTAAACAAACAATCAGGGGAAATTACCATTGCACCGGCGAGACGGCATGAAATGCATAACACACGTAAACATCGAGACTGCATCTAACATTTCTCTCTCTTAAAATAAACTTTATCACTGGAGAAAAAAGGTTGATATTAAAATTGACGTTTTTTAATCATAGCGTGGCAATTTATGGCCAATAGATTACGTGATGGTGGCGCATGTGTAATTAATTGCATGACTATAGCAACGTGAACAAAAATGGTTTACAAATAAGATTTTCGCAATACCATTAAAATAAAACATTTGTTGGCCTAGCACCTAAGTCAACTTGCGAAGCCATAGGTCGTTGAATCAATTCCCACCCAGTGAAAATATTTGTGTGATGAATACAAAAAATGCTTGTTGTCTGGGTGGTTTCTTTTCTATGTATAATCCTACTAATATTATAAATGTCAATGTTTGGATGTTTGTTGCTCAATCATGTCGTAACGTTTGAAGTATAGGGCCAACATTTGGAACACAGACTATAGCCTGGAAGAGCACATAGGGTACTTTTCATCCCGGGAAAATAAATGGAACGGATAAAATTACTCGGGTAAAACCTCGGGGCGGTGCTAGTAAGAATATATTTACAACTATATAAGCATTATCTCAGCTATCTGGCTGCCATAGTACAAGCTGCTGCTTAGTCTGGAGTTTGATGATGTTGAGTGAGAAATGTCCACTAAATTGTTAGTTGTATTTAAAATAATAGGACACTACCGCTTAACTATTGCTTTCATTATTTTTTTCGCTGGTAATTACAGAGAAAACAATAGCCAAGCCATAATAATTTTAGGCGAAAGACCACTTGTTCGCTGCTTGACTAACGTTCACAAGGAAAATATGATTAAATATACAGGGTTATTGGTAATCAGCCTGCATCCGTTTAAGGGCATGTTCTGTATATTTAAACAAACAACTTTTGTTCTACAACTTTCGTTAAAACTCAATAGATAACCCAAAAAAAAAAGTGTTTGTTGCCCTTTTTTGTATTGTTTAGCGGACTTTTTAGTGTTTATTCACTTCGGCACATCATTTTTTGCGCGTTAAGTAGCGTACGCGCTCTTGTTACGAATTGTTACGAAGAGTTCGATGCTTTTAGACCGTGCAAATATTTTTTTTATTTTTTTCTAAAAGAAAAAAAAACACATTTTTTTTTTAAACTGTAGAACAAAAGTTGACGTGTTGAATGTACCTAACATCACCTTAAAAGGATGCAGGCTGATTACCAATAACCCTGTATATTTTAGGTACTTAATTAAATACGTCATGAAATCACCCAGACCCAGATATAGTCAAACTATTGCAGACTTATAATTATTTAGTTTATTCGACGTACTCGATTGATAAAATACATAAATTAAATGGTGCCTGCAATCTGTAACATTTCAATACGTCCGTTTTAATCGTTCTACTGATACTGTACTCGTATCTCAGACAACGTTGGACGTTATGGTTGGACGTTATACGTTGGTTTGTTATTAAAACTGTTTGAGAGTTAGTTAATTTTTTATAATTTATAAAACAAAATGTTTTGACAAATATACCAATAAATTAAAAATTTACAGATCCCCAATGCAATGAGCCGTTTTCCGACGAGACAAAAAGATATGGTTTAATAAAACGATAATAGGGGGCGCTTGTAGGTCTTTTGGTTTGTTGTCAAAAGCGGTAGGCATAATGGGACTCAATTTATTCAATTTGCGAAAGCACGACTTCTAGTAATAAATAATAAACTACTTTATCCATGTACGCATTTTATTCGAATGAAAACTATATCAAAACATCAAAATTTCAAAACAAATTGAAACAAATCGTAAACCTGATGAAAGACAAAATATATATTTTTTAAATTTATTCTTGGCTATGGATACTAATCCTTCAGCCGAGAGAGTATCTCTCTACTTAGTCTGTGGATAAAATATTGTCGTATCAGTGTTGCTATTTATACCTTTGAATTTTCCTTCTACTTTGGGTTAGTTGGTGTCTATTGCCTCGGGAGTTCTAAAGATTTTTACTGAAAAGGGATTGTGATCAGTAACGGTTTTTTATTACATTATCAACCTAATTAGCTATTTTTATTCACAATATTTTAAAATTTAAAAAGACACTTTTTACACTATACTTTTTCCCTGAAAACGGGTAGGGTCTCTAAAGGGGTTATACTGTTGAGAGTATATGGTAGAGACAGATCTATCTGCATCTCGAACAATCGCCATCTAGTGCGTCCGTTGGAACTATTTTTGTCTCGTCGGAAACTCCCTCATTGTGTAAAATTTTTAGTCACACGAATGTCTACAAGTAAAACAAACAACCAATTATGCGTCCAAGATTTTGTATTGGTAGGACCTTAGATAAAGAATAAGTAAATAGATCAGGTTTTTACCAAGGTTTACTTTGTACCAATCGTAAGCAGATGAGGTGTATGTTAGCTATGGCAACATAGTGATGAGTCGCGACAAAAGTATGACACTTCCACAAGAGCGACAAGACAAGAGCGATCAGACCCCTGTTTTCGGTGTAAAGCGTTTTTTCTAACTCCATACGTAGTATATGTAAACTCTTTGGGTAGGACTCTTTGCAGAGTTAGCCTGGGGAAGTACCACACCTTTGCGAATTATTCTACCGCCAAGCAGTAATGTGTAAGCATTACTGTGTTCCTGTTTGAAGGGCAATGTTTCCAGTGAAATTACAGGGCATAGAGATAAAATATCTTATATCTCTGGGTGACGAGAGCAGCGCAGTGGTAGGTAATGATTTGAGCTCTTCATGTAACAATAGCTGTTTATCACTGTGCTGTTATGTGGCAGGCATGTGGCTTACCATCACACCATCAGTCACATGTCCTAGTTTCATCGCTCTATGTTATAAAAAAACTTACTGCAACTAACAAAAGTGCTGATAACGTTGAAACGGCTAAACCGATTTTGATGAAGCATGTCTTACCCCCGACTAAATTTTACCTTTCTGACAAAATCAAAATCGGTTCATCCGTTCCGGAGCTACGATGCTACAAATAGGCACTCACATATAGACAAACACTTCAAACTTATAACACTTCGTTATCACAGTAAAGTAGCTGGCGGTTTCCTAGCCTGTCCTGTCCTCGAAATCACAAGCAGCCCATTTTATGTTTTCACTGCTGAAGACTCAAGGAGAGAATCAAGGCGAAAATGAGATTTATGGCCTTCTTCTTTTTTTCAGGCCCGCGAATTCCAGCAACTCTCCCAAGGCGGTTCCCGAAGTTCTAACACGTCGACAGCGTCGACGGGCGAAGTCACCGGCCAACTGATCGAAGTCGGCGACGGAGAGGTCAAAATTGGCCGTATCAGCTTTCATACTGATCACGTACTGGGCAAGGGCTGTGAAGGCACCTTCGTGTATAGGTGAGCGTACTTAAACGAACATTTTAATTTAGTAGTGGTAGGTACTATTTGCAGAGTCCGCCTGGGGAGGGACATTTGCTAGTTATTCTACCGCCAAGCAGTCATGTGCAAACTGTTTCCTGTGAAATTACAAAGCATTGAGATAAAACATCCTTAAATAACTAGCTTTATTAAAAAAAAAAAAAATGTCAAGACGAATCAAACGAGCCCAAACTCGACTCAACTTGGTTATGTCGTTTAATTAAGTACGGGGTTCCTATGACGGCCGTCCAGCTTCATCATCAGACCCTGGAACCACGATTGAAAGACAAACTACTCGTCAAGACGATTTAAATGAGCCCAAATTCGATGAGGTTATGTTGTTTCATTGTAAAGTTCCTTTGGCCAACTTCCAGCTCTATCATTAGATCGGCACCATGTCATCATAATATTGCATTGTCACGCGATTTACGTGTATGCAAAATTTCAGTTCATTCGGTAACCGGAAATTTGATCAATTTATTAAACTTTCATGATTCGATGACAAACATCGGGACTTGTGAAACTAAATAAAAGCTAGTACAAAATGGCTGGTTGATTCTTATTTATGCTTCATTAAATAAAAGTAAATTAATATGGTAAATACCTCGGAGTTACGATTAGGTATGTCTCAAACGAAGTTTTTTCACTTTTATAACCTTGACATTAGGTGTTTCAGACTCGCCCTGTTAAATTTATCCGTATATTTACATTTAAGCAAATAAAATTTAAATGTGGTTCGTAATGTGAAGTAATAGCTTAGGTAACGTAGACGATACGTATTTGCATTCGTTTTTATCGTCTCCGTAATTATCGCATAAGTGTTGGAAAACATATGGAAAATATATAGTTCGTTTAATATCCGTCAGACAATGCTAGTATAATCCTACTAATATTACAAAAAGTTTGTGAGTATGTATAGCTGTTTGTTACTCTTTCACGCAAATAATTTGGTATTTGGAACTTCAACAGTGAAACGATGTCACTTTTTCGAGCCGCGATGTCCGATTGTATTAGATCACACCGATCAGTTGCACAATCTCCGAAGAGTATCTGAGAGAAAAAAACCGATAGGCTAACAATTTTGCGCTGATGTTAAAGTCATTTTCGTGCAAAATGCCTTGCATATGAGCCAAAAAAGCAGAGGGTCGGTAAATTTTCAGCACAAGGGATTTGCCGAAATCGGTCACTAGTTGAAGTGAAAACTTCTTTTGCCGCACCACACACAGACTTTTCATGGGCTGTGAATGAAGGTCAGTGTCATGCCCGAAAATCGACCCGAACTCGGGACCACCGTGTGTGTGAGCGAGAAAGATAATCAACTGCTGCTGTCTGCCTGCTGTCACTGTCTTTCTTTAAATTTATTCTTGGCCATGGATACTTTATGGATACGTCTTTCAGGCGCATCTGCCACTATCGTCTCGCTGTGTTTACTGTATTATATTCAATGTATATGTAATCGTTTTATTTTTAATCATTTAATAGTTATTTCTAATTTTAGTTTTCACTTTTGCCGTGTGGTCTTAAGCATATAAGTGAAAACTTCTTTTGGCGCACCACAGACAGATTCTTCGTGGGATGTGAAGCGAAGTCTAGCGTCACGCTCGGGAATGATAAGAAATTTTCGCCAGCATTTCCCATTGACTATCTATGTTTGATTTGATGTTATTGTCATTCTAGACGACCATGGTCATGACTACGCCTTCCGGTTTCACCCGCGTAGTTTCCAAAGTGAGCTATCAAATTCTGAGTTATAAGTTTTCTATGGGCAGTTCGTATGACTGCCCAATTTTTTTGTTCATATATATCTAAATATTTTAAAACTATTGAATTTAGGAATACCTACCTACCAGTAAATAAGTGAATAATAATGATGTTTGTTATTGCAGAGGTACGTTCGACAAGCGCGACGTGGCGGTGAAGCGGTTGCTGCCCGAGTGTTTCACGTTCGCGGACCGCGAGGTGACGCTGCTGCGGGAGTCGGATGCGCATGCGCACGTCGTCCGGTACTACTGCACCGAGCGAGACAAACAGTTCCGGTACGTACTCGCTAATATTATGTAGTGGTGGACAATTCACACACAACACCATCTGACCCCAAACTAAGTAAAGCTTGTACTATGGCGGCCAGGTAG
The DNA here is from genome assembly GCA_963693475.1 of Ectropis crepuscularia. Lineage (NCBI taxonomy): Eukaryota > Metazoa > Arthropoda > Insecta > Lepidoptera > Geometridae > Ectropis > Ectropis crepuscularia. Next base: position 10,588,362 of record OY856345.1, read on the forward strand.
CTGATATATCTACACTAATATTATAAAGCTGAAGAGTTTGTTTGATGGTTTGTTTGAACGCAAGGGTCTCGGGAACTACTGGTCCGAATAGAAAGATTATATCTCTGTTGGATAGTCCATTTATCGAGGAAGGCTATAGGCTATTTAACATTACGCTTCTATAAACAGGAGCGCAGCATGAATGAGAAATGTAACAAAAACGGAAAAAATGTCTTTTGAGAGTTTTCGTTGCGTGACAGCATGTGTCTGTCTATCTTTTAAAGGTTGCGTCATTAGAACCTAAGGCAACCGAATTTGTTCAAAATTTTAATTGGTACGACCAATTTTCGATAGATGGCGTAGCAACAATGCGCACGATTCAGCTAGTAATACTTACATAGTTGTAAATACATACTTATTACACATAGAAACACACAGACACAGTACAAATATTGGAATTCATCACACAAATATTTGCACTGGGTGGGAATCGATAACGACCCCTGCATTTGACTGGCCCTGTATCTTAGCCAGAACCACACCCCGGACACTCGGCCTAAACTCAATACAAAGTGTGCAGTCGACTTACCTACTCTCCACACAACAACGCAGATGTTGTTCGCACATATTTACGCATGTGTGCGTGTCGGCTAGGGTCACTGAATTATTTTATGGAATAGTTAAATGTGACCCGTGAGTTCACCTGCCAGTGTTAAGTGGCGTACAATCTTACCGAGTGTGGATATTTAATGCAAATATAACTTTTTAAATCAGAAGGGAGAAAATTAAAACCAAGAAAGTAAAAATTATTACCTACCTATTGGTTTTTAGTAGGTGTACACATTTGAGACTTACCCAAGGAAAAAACTTTATTTTGACCATATATTAATCACTCCACACACACACACACATATCTATTTTGTTGTAAATCACAAAACATTGAATTAGATAAAATTACGTGCATACGTTGGTTGCATTTTGTAATCTATGTATAACGCGCATTGTAATACAGTTCACTCAAATCATACACTAAGTTACAATGCACACACGAATTAGGTATTCACATCTAATACGGCAGCGAACAGTACAAGTATTTAGTATAGTTTTGCAACTCAAATTAAAGTTTGTAAACATGAAACTATATACTTATACGCGCGAAATGCAACAAATCGGCAGAATCAGCTGTTGGCCAGTTTGTGTTACCAGTTCCGGATTTTTTTTTTTCCGAATTGCTTCAAGAATCACTTATTATCCATATACCGATGAAATATATCGACGATTTACAAATGATCAAATAAGTCTAGCCTGCTATCAAATGGAACTATAGGTTTAGTATTTCTGAACGTACCTAAAAATACATACAGTCTTTCCTCTCCTCCTAACTAACCTCTTTCCTTTTGTCGGTTTTTGTAACCAACAGCTGTCAATGTAACCTCTTACTTGTTTATTGACACGGCTGTTACGATATCCCACTAATATTATAAATGTATGGATGTTTGTATGTTTTCCAAATATCCAATTTGGATGTTTGTTGCTCAATCACGCCGAAGCGTATGAAGGGATCGGGCTGAAGTTTGGAGTACAGTTAGATTATGGTCTGGAAGAACACATAGGCTACTTTTTATCCTGGGAAAATAACGGAAACTACGCGGGTGAAACCGCGGGGCACTGCTAGTCTTAAATAAGTACCTGATCTGAACTGAAACCGTATATTTAGTGTTCACTATTGACGGTTGACGGACATATCCATGGACGCACATAAAACTACATATAGTCTAATATAGAACCTTTTTCTTTTTTTTGCGTCGTTTGAACGCTAAAAAATAATCAACTTACCAAGAAATCTGAATTGCAGCAATCTTAGTAAATAAATCCACTAAATTGGTAACACTTTAGTGATTTTGTAAATTGTGAACTTATCAAAACACAGTAGAAAAACGATTCAATCCTAGTCTATTATAGAAATTCTTATGAAATTAAAAATCTGTTATTCTTGTTTCGTGTAACAGATGAAAAATTTGGTACCTAAATAACACAGCAACACAGCATCATGGTCGTATTCTCATAGAAAATTGTCGTCCGATATAACCCTTCGTTGAGTCCTTCTCGCGTTCTTGCGGGGTCCGAAGCATGAAACTGGCGGGGGGTGGGGAGTGTCCGTTCTATCTGTATTATCTATTCTATGCCAGAACAGACGACGCAACGCGAATGAAACAAACCCTGTTGAAATTATTAGTCTGAAACCAGTTTCAATTGTTTTCCATACACGCCATGCAATTTCTGCCCATGCTTTATCAGTCTCAGTCTTGAGAGAGTTGGTTGATAATGATTGAACTCTTCATGTTCCAATAGCTGAATGTCACTGTGCTATTATGTGGCAGGCATGTTGCTTACCATCAGGCACATATCCTGCTCGTCTCGTCACTCTTTATTTAAAAAAAAACTCAACTTTCTAACACAAACTGAATTGAATACTTACAAACTTTCGCTTTTATAATATGTAGGATTACGCGTCACGTTGTTTGTCCGCAATGGACTCCTAATCGATTTTAATAAAATTTTCGAACCGTGTGTAGTTTGATCCAACTTGAAAGATAGGATAGCTTATACGAGGGTCAAACTGAAAGTTCTTAGAAAATCAAAAACTGATTACATTACCCAGTTATTAGTTTTATTATATCTTTTCAAAATATTGTCCATTCACGTCAATACACCGCTGCATGCGATGGAACCACTGGGAAAAGCACTTTGCCCACTCGTCCTTAGGGGTCTCTTCAATGGCATCGCGATACGCAGCCACCGCTTCTTCAGCATTCATAAACCGCTTTCCTTTAAGTTTTTCTTTAATTTTTGAAAATAAATAAAAATCACAAGGCGCGAGGTCGGGGCTATACGGCGGGTGTCCCAGTAATTCAACGTTTGATGTCGCCAAATAGTCGATCGTTCGCTTGGCGGTGTGCGATGAGGCGTTGTCGTGGTGAAGGAGGATCCTACTGCGAGGTCGTTTCTCTCGAACTTTTTCCAAGACAAGTGGCAAACAATTGGTAGTGTACCATTCTGCAGAAACTGTTTTTTGATCCTCTAACACAATTGTTGCGAAATGACCTATCCTTCCAAAGAACGAGGCCACCATTTTTTTCCCCGCACTTCGATCTCTCTTCACTTTAGTTGGCAACTCCTCGAAAGGAAACACCCACTGAGCAGATTGTCTTTTGGTTTCAGGATCATAACAGTAAATCCAGCTTCCGTCACCTGTTAGTATGTCGAACACAGCATTTGAGTCACCTCCGTTAAATCTTTCAATCATTTTACGGCACCAATCCACACGATGGAGTTTTTGACCCTCAGTCAAATTATGAGGTATCCACCGGGCGCAAAGCTTCCTGACCGCTAAATGTTCGTGTAGGATTTTGTGCACTTGACTCATACCGATGCCTAAGCTTGTCCGAATCTGCTGATAGGTCACTCTTTTGTCAGTCTCTATCATACGCCGCACAACACAGATGTTATCTTCAGTCGTCGCCGTAGAAGGCCGTCCCTCACGTAAATCATCAGTGAGATTAGTGCGACCACGTTTAAACTCATTAAACCAGTTGTAAACAGTCGCACGAGATGGGTTTCATCGTGAAAGGCCAATCGTAGTCTATCATAACTTTCTTGTTGACTTAAATGACATCGAAAGTCATAAAAAATCATTGTACGAAAATTTTCTCGTGTTAAATTCATGTTGACGTGACACAGACAATTTTCAATTTGCCGCCAAATCGTAAAACAAATGACAAATGAATGAAGTATATACTCAGTAATATTGCCAAAGAGTTCTATTTTCAAATTATAGAATTATTATTATTTTTTTATTAAGTATATTGTTTATAAGTGGCCAGTTCTAAGAACTTTCAGTTTGACCCTCGTATTTAGATAAATAGTCTTTATACGACAATATCCGAGCGAAGCCCGAACGGGCCGCTAATATTCATTAAATAAATGTAATGTTTTTCATTCAACTTATTTCAGATACATCGCCCTGGAGCTGTGTTCTGCCACGTTACAAGACTACGTTGAGAAGAAACTGAACTTTGAATGCACGATCGACGCCGTGGAAGTGCTGAGACAAGCCACCTTGGGCTTATCACATCTACACTCTATGGATATCGGTGAGAATTATTTAATGATTTAAATAATTGATTATGGTTATTTATTAAGTGAAAACTTTAGCACTTTTTAGTAGAGCTAATCTTATGGGTTCTCGTCATAGATATGGATAACACGGTCACAATATCTGTGGACCTCGTTGAAATGCAACGCCCCTCTCCGTACCGCGGTCGCCATCATTCGCTTGCTTGCATCGCTTTACTTGTAATGTACTTGCTACGTATTTGATTTCATTAATTTCCGTTCAGCCGTTACATAGAGACGTGGGAACAAACATTCACTGTCAGAAACTTTCGCCTTTATAGTATTTGTTATTCATTTTTAAACCCCAACACAAAAACCACTAGGCCTCTGTCTCTTTTTGTGGATGTGTGTCTGCCTGTGGCATCGCAAACAGCTGATTCGATTATTTTTTTGTTTGAAAGTTAAATCGGTCGAGAATTTTCTTAGCTATGTTTTATGAAAATTAATCTAAGATGGCTGCCACAAAATGGCGAATTACATATTTTAGCTAAAGGCATGACTAGTGGAATACTATACAACTATGACAAATTTCAAATACTTGATCGACGCTGCCTCAAAATGTTGAGAATTTTAAGAAATTTCAAGTTAATTCGTTTGTTGTATTTGTTTTGTTCAGTCCATAGACACATAAAGCCTCAAAACGTGCTACTGTCAATGCCGACTGGAGCGGACGAGGTTCGAGCTATGATATAGGATTTTGGGTTCTCGAAGAAGCTGACCCGATGTTCAGCGCTCTCTGGCTCTCTGTCTTTCTGTCTGTGACATTGTAGATCTCAAACAGCTCAATCGATTTATATTTTTTTTTTGAGAGATATTCTTAGTGAATTGTTGATGTAAATCTATCTAAAATGGCCGCCGCCACAAAATGGCGGAGGTTTATAAATTTTTCAAGTGAATTAGCTTGTTGCATTTGTTTTGCTCAGTCCACAGAGACATAAAGCCGCACAACGTGTTGCTGTCGATGCCGACTGGTGCGGGCGAAGTCCGAGCCATGATATCCGACTTTGGGCTCTCGAAGAAGCTGAACATCGGGCGGGTGAGCTTCTCGCGTCGCTCCGGCGTCACCGGCACCGACGGCTGGATCGCACCCGAGATGATCAACGGCGAGAGGACGGTAAGAAATAATTTAATTGCGATTTCACTCATTTAATTAATAAACCTTTAGTTTAAGAAGTGTTGAAAAGAACGACGTCCATACTAGACGTCATTCTTTGGACGTGGTTTCTCACAGGCTTCTTTCTTTATAGTACATATAGAGTGAAAAGACGATCAGGACATGTGCTTGATGGTAAGCCTTGTAAGATGGTAAGCTTGATACCAAATTCTTTAAAAAGTGTGTGGATATGTTATGCATACACTTTTTAAAGAATTTGGTATGAGATCGCATTAAAACGGATTTAATATTAAACTTATGCAATTTAGCAATACAGTAACTCCTTTTATAAAAAAAAAACTTTTGTTGCATAAACAATAGAAATTTAAAAAATCTAATATATATGTCACTTTTCGGTTAAGATTTGCTTAGGTTTCATTTCTAGGTATTGAAAATAGCCAAATTTATACCTACAACAAAAATCATCTTACATGAGTATCTAACATAATATAAGAAACAAATATAAAAAAAATCGACAACAGTCTAATAACGTAAATTTATTGGCAGTCACTGCACAAAGGTCTAGAACTTTAGAACATTGGAGACACACAGGTTTGTAAAGGTTTGCACCCAACATAAACATGAGTAGTCACCCTATGATCTTTCGCGGGACAGATTCTACATGGTTTTCTGGTTAATTTCACTCAGTTCGGACTTCAGTATAAATAACCTTCAGTATTTTCTTCATTGTCAAACTGATCCGAAGCTAACAACAACTCACTTACTTTACTGTCGAAGGGTAGATCTGCACGCAATTTGTTTGTCTCGCAGTGCCCTGAACAGAACTCGTGAGAAACTTCGTGGGAAGACGGAACCTCTTTCCTCGTTGTTAGAAAACGTTGTTGTTGTTACAAAATCTACTGATCTCAATCGCGGGGAGTAGAGGGAAGTAGGGGATGCTAAGAAAACGAAAATCCCGAGTAGCCTGTGAGACTCCACGTCCATATTTAAAGGTTAACCTCGTTTAATAACATAAGCTACTTTTTACTATGGAAAAATAACGGAAATGGGTGCACCGCGGTTGAAACCGCAGGGCACTGCTAGTCGAATAATAATTTAGATCGTGAAAATGGAAAAAAATAATTAAAAAAGCATTTTGTTCCCAGACAACGTCAGTGGACATATTTTCTTTAGGCTGCGTTTTCTACTACGTGCTGTCGAAGGGGCAGCATCCGTTCGGAGACGTGTTGCGACGGCAGGCGAACATACTCACCGGAGACTATAACTTGGAGCATATCGAGTGAGTACCTGACATTGACTTAGTACTTCGAAAACTATGTGTAGGTACCAAGGTACGCTACTATGATAAACATATTATAAAAGTTAAATAAATAAAAAATTGGCCGCCATAGGAACTGCCGATAGAAGTGAAAACTTATAACCCAGAATTTGATAGCTTAGTTTGGAAACTACGCGGGTGAAACCGGAGGGCGTGGCCATGGCCATGGTCCCGAGTTTACCCGAAGATTTCTTATCATTCCCGAGAGTAACGCTAGAATTCAATTCACAGCCCATAAAAAATCTGTCTGACACACGTAAAGAAGATTTCACTTCAAAAATATTAGTCGAATTTTCATTCTAAACTAAGTATATCTTGTAATATGGGAGCCAGCTAGCTGATATAATACTTATATATTTTTTAAATACATACTTATTATACATAGAAAACACCCAGGCACATTACAAATATTTCTATTCACTCCACAAATATTTGCACTGGGTAGGGATTGAGCCCACGACCCACGGCTTCGCAAGCAGACTTACTACCAACTAAGCAACCAGGCCAGTTATTGTACTTTAACTCTGTACCTCATAAAGTTTGTGTTATGTTCGAGGTATGCCAATGAAATAAGTTACTGTACATACTTTGATTCAGAGTTAAACGTAAATAAGACAAAACAATACAAAAAATACTGTATACTACTGTAGTCAGTGATACATCACAATGATACATCTGATACATTTTTGGGTTCAGGGTATAGCAATGAAGGAAAGGTGTCATAAAAGAGTTACAGAGTTTTAAATTTTAATTCAAAAACTTTTTTTTAAACGTAACTAGCTTTTACCCGCGACTTCGTCCGCGCGAAATATATATTATTAAGGTAACCAAGATGGCGGTCAAGTATAAACCTATTCAAGTAAAAAAAAAAGTGAGCTATGCCCTTTCTAGAGATCCAGTCTATCTGTGTATCAAATGTCATTAAAATCGGTCGAGTATATTTCATGGTTATAACTTTGAAAATTACGGAAGTTTCATACAACCGTCCATCCCTTGTTTCACCCTCTTAGGGATTGAATTTCGCAAAACCCCGTCTTAGCGAGTGCCTACGTGCTAAAAGGCACCTCCAAGCAAAATTTGAGACTCCTAGCATTTGTAGTTTCTGAGATTCGGTGATGAGTGACCTTTCGCTTTTACACAAATAAAATAAAGAATGCAAAAAGTTACAACAGTACCTTAACTCAGCGCTCCGAAAACTTTTTGTATTCAGGATGCACTCACGAAAAAAAAAATTAGTGTTTTAACTCAGCGCTCCGAAAACTTCTTGTATTCAGGGTGCACTCATGAAAAAAAAAAGTAGTGTTTTAGCTCAGCGCTCCGAAAACTTTCAAATCAGGGAGCACTGTTGAAAAAAAAAATTGAATGTTATAGTGTTTTAACTCGGTGCTCCGAAAACTTGTTGTATTCAGGGTGAACTCATGAAAAAAATAATTAAATGTTATTTAAGTAGTATTTTAAACCAGTGCTACGAAACATTTTTTGTCTTCAAGGTACTCTAATAGACCAGGGTCGATAATTTTTAAAACCAAAAAAAATAGTAGTAGAATGAAACCCATTAGAAAAGGAGGGGAATATTATAAAAAATAAAGGAAAAATAAATTACGGGCGATCTGAGGTCGGGAAGGGGATGGGGGTGAGTTTTTAAGGGTATAAAACGGTTATTCTCGATTTCCGGCAAAACTAAAAGTCCTATTAAAAAAAGTTGAATGGCAAAGTTGTAGGTAATTAAAAGATCTAAAACTTTTTTATACACACTTTTTTCACATAACCTCAAAATTTATGTGAAAAATTCAAAAAACCAAATTTTTGGTTTTTTATTTTTATCTTTTACAAAAATATTTTTTTTTAACGAAATTTGTTGAAACTTATCTTTTTATGTCCCAAATACGCTGTAATTTATTATTTGATCAAAAATATTATTTTTTTCACATTATTTTGAATGAATATCGAAAAAAACACCCTAACTTTCAATCGAAAAGTCACCCGTCAAAATATCAGCTTTTTTCAAAAATTTCGTATGTTTTCTGTTCGTTGAAATCTCTACTTTCCGATGGTGAAAAATAAAAATATGTTACCATAGTAAATCTTCTCAGAAAATACGCATTACGCATATCTTGGAGATAAAGATGAGCAGATTTTGCGTATAGAAAGTGCCCACTTGCATGAAAATAAGTAAGCATTCTTTCCACGCATTTTAAATAAAATTCCAAATTACCTGCACGTTCAGCCCGTATGAAATTTTTAACCAATGAGATCATTCTCATCATCATCTAACGGTTGTAACAGCTGCTACGAAATAGTAGGTATGTATGTAGTAAGACCCAGACCCGCCTAGCCCCTTCCCCACTTCTCCATGCAATACCTTTTGATGGGCTACTATTTTTCGTAGGTCACTCAGGTATATAATTTATCTTAAAATAGTAATAAATAGACATCTACGCATATAATTTAAAGAAGATTCGACAACTTTCTCCAAATATTGTAGATGTCTTATTAAATATTAATTTTATTAGCTTATTTGTTTGTTAATTATAGTAGTATATTTTTATTTGCAATTTTCTTTTTTTATCAATGTAACATGTAATCTAACGTTTTTCGAGTAATTAAAGTGTTAATTTTAATAAATAGCTCAAAATTTTTTATAATAATGAAAAAATAATGAAAAAAAGAATTCGATTTTTCTGAGAAATGCATTTTCTGAGAAGATTTATTATGGTAACATATTTTTATTTTTCACCATCGGAAAGTAGAGATTTCAACGAACAGAAAACATACCAAATTTTTGAAAAAAAGCTGATATTTTGACGGGTGACTTTTCGATTGAAAGTTAGGGTGTTTTTTTCGATATTCATTCAAAATAATGTGAAAAAAATAATATTTTTGATCAAATAAATTACAGCATATTTGGGACATAAAAAGATAAGTTTTCACCAAATTTCGTTAAAAAAAAAAATTTTGTAAAAGATAAAAATAAAAAACCAAAAACTTGGTTTTTTGAATTTTTCACATAAATTTTGAGGTTATGTGAAAAAAGTGTGTATACAAAAGTTTTAGATCTTTTTATTACCTACAACTTTGCTATTTAACTTTTTTCAATAGGACTTTTAGTTTTGCCGGAAATCGCGAATAACCGTTTTTACCCTTAAAAACTCACCGCCATCCCCTTCCCGACCTCAGATCGCCCGTAATTTATTTTTCCTTTCATTTTAATAATACTCCCCTCCTTTTCCAATGGGTTTCATCCTACTACTATTTTTTTTCACTTTTTATTATTTTTAAAGGCTTCTACCCTGGTCTATAATGAAACAAAAAAGTGATGAAAGTTACTGTACCTTGCTTAATTCAGCCCTCCTAAAACTTTTTGTATTCAGGTTACAGCCATGAAATAAATAAATATCAGGAGTAACAGTGCTTTGACTCAGCGGTTCGAAAACTTTTGTATTCAGGGTACACAAATAAAATAAAGAAAAGTAAAAAGTTACAGTAACCAGTACCTTAACTCAGCCTTCATCAAAGTTGTTGTGTTCAGGATACATTCTAATGATAAAACTAAACTTAATTGTGAGACGAACTTCTTAGCATTCCACGGATTCACCGTGCGGGTGCCGGGTCCATCGTGTGGCAGAGAGAGAAATCTCGAGTAGACCCCAAGACTTGTGACTCGGGCGTAGGTTTAAAAGGGGCCCCTTTGTGACGTACGTCAACACTCACCTTCACTACTCGTGCTTCTCTCCCTGCCCAGCCAAATCCGATGTGATCCTACTAGTGCAGCTTTAGATACAGTGTTTAAGACAGTACTCCGATTTTTTTAAGATCAAGGTACCTACATCAATGCAATAAGGAAATGTTAGAAGTTGCAGTACCTTAATTCTGTGCTGGAATAACTTTTTGTGTTCAGGGTACACTAATCAAATGAAGAAATCTTAAAATGTTAAAGTAACACACCTAAGTGCCCTGAAAAGTTTTTTGTGTTCCAATGAAATACAAGTAAGTTTAAGGAACGTTACAGTACTTTAATTAAGAGTGAAGAATCATTCTAAAAAAATCTTCTTTAAACAAGCTTATTTTGGCAACTACTAAACTAATCTCTACTAATCAATACCTTCATATGCTAACCTGGGATATACCTATTTTATTAAGGCGCTGCCTCACCGGGAGCATTCGCGTGTAATGTAACGTTACAGTGTCGAGCATTACATCAGTGAAGGCGGTGAACCGACCATTACAATGCCCACCTTGTAATGTTTATATTTTGATACAACTTGTAACATTAATACGCTTTTCTTTTGTTGCGGCTGGCTGGTGGTAGCATTGTAATGTAATGCGCAAAGTAGTTTTTTTTTTAACTTTTATAGGTTTACACTTGATCGCAATCTCGCCTGATGTTAGGTGACGATGTGGTCTACGCTGGAGCGTGCTTATCTAGAAGAAACCGATTCACTCTCGGTTATAACAATCGGGAAAAACCCACTCAGGCAACTCATTCCACAGTCTAGATGTGCTATTTTTTTTTTAAATAAAGAGTTACAAGACGAGCTGGACATGTGCCTGATGGTAAGCAACATGCCTGCCACATAACAGCACAGTGACACGCAGCTATTGGAACATGAAGAGTCCAAATCATTACCTAACACTGCAACTGAGATTGTCACCCAGATATCTAAGACGTTATATCTCTAAGCCCAGTAATTTATCTGGAAACATTGCCCTTCAAACCGGAACACAATAATGATTGCACATTACTGCTTGGCGGTAGAATAACTGGCAAAGGTGTGGTACTTCCCCAGGCGGACTCTGCCAAGAGTCCTACCACTACAAAACTCTCTCATAAAAGTAGAGTCAAACCTCTTTGAATCTATAATGTTACATTTCACGCGTATTCTCTCGGCGAGGGAGCACCTTAATGAAATAAATATCGTAAAATACAATCTTGAGTAAAATGAGAATTGGACGTTACCTTTACCATTTGACGGCAAGAAAAGGTCACATCGTTCCCTCACAAAAAATACAAATTAATATAAAATGTTCTGTTTGATAAAAATGTTTAATCTAATAAAATATATCATTAATGTTAATATTTTATTTTATTAATGTTAATATTTTACTAGTTCATCATGCTATATTATAAAAAGTAGGTTTGCGTTTGACCGCGACATCGAGATCTTAGATAGAGCGTGCATACCAAGAGGATACTGATTCACTTTCGATTTTCTGGCACCCATAGTGTATCCATTGGGTGTTTCTAAGATGTATAATAAATTTGTGTATTTACAACTATATAAATATTATATTTTATCAGCTATCTGGCTTCCATAGTACAAGCTTTGCTTAGTTTGGGATGAGATGGTGTTGTGTGTGACATGTCCATTATATAATTATTTATTTATTGGTCTTAACCAATAAATAAATAAATAACCAATCCCACCCACTAATATAAGACCCACTTGGGCAGCATTTGGCATATTTCTTTGCTTGGCTCTCTATTACAAAAGCAGAATGAAACTGCTTCGTTCTAGTTTCATCCCATTATACTATTTATATTTTTGCAATAATCATAAAAAAAGTATTTGTAGTAGTAGGACTCTTTGGAGAGTCCGTCTGGGGAAGTACCACATCTTTGCCAGTTACTATACCGCCAAGAAGTATTGTGCAAACATAACTGTGTTCCGGTTTGAAAGGCAATGATGCCAGTGAAATTATAGAGCATAGAGATAAAACATCTTAAATGTCTGGGTGACGACCGCAGTGTAGTGCTAGGTAATGATTTGGACTCTTCATGTTCCAATAGCTGCGTGTCACTATGCTGTTATGTGGTAGGCATGTTGCTTACCATCAGGCACATGTCCTGCTCGTCTCGTCACTCAATACTGAAAAAACCGTAGAGGCCTAGTGGCCAGAACGTCCGACACACAATCGTGAGGGCGTAGGTTCGAATCTCACCTGCTCTGAGTATTTTTCCAAGAGCATAATATGTACAAGTTCGTCATCACCACTGGTTTTATCGGTGAAGGAAACATCGTGAAGAAACTGGCTTATTCCAAGAAATACACCTTTCAAGGACATACGTAATCAGCAAATACGTATAGTAAAGTACATAAACAATAAACATATAGTGTAACAAAAACAAATAACGTTCTTGTTACACTTTGTTTTGTTTTATTTTATTGTTTATTTTGCCAGATTTTTAACAACCGAAAGGTGCTTGTTTATCAACTGTCCTATCGTACAAACTACCTGCAGTCCAGTTACCATTAATAACTGCATCTAACTGGTAAACGTGAATAATTTAACGTTTGTTTGTGTAATATTACCTAAGAAAAAATAAGAAAACATGGTCATCTTTAGTAGCGTAGCAATAAGATATAAAAACATTATATGGTGATACCAGTTTTACTTTTATTTAATTGAAGTCTGGTGTTTTATTTTATGTGGCGTATCACTCTCGATTCGCAGTCACAGATTGTTTGGAAGAGCTTATGTTAAACCACTTTGCCTTGGGCCTTCATAAAAGGTTTTTGGAAAACGGACTTGTTTTTTTCAAGTTCGGATCCAAGGGGAGGGGTCACTCACTCACTCACTGGGGGGTCATTGGAATGGGTTCAGAACAACAAATTTAAAAGCACGCATGCACTTGTCGCTAGGTCTTGTGACCCACAAAGTCGTGGGCAAGCCACCTTGGCGCTCTAAAGCTGGATCCGCTCTTGCTTGTTGTACAGTGTACACACCCAAAGTGGCGAAAGGTTAACTTGAGCTAGCCTTGCACTTGAGCCAAGGAAGCATCATCTTTATTGCTATGGTTATAAAATTTAATCTGACTATGATGCCCTCGTTATAGACGCCTTTTTTAGGCACCTTGCTGATTGTTGTGATATGATTCCATGAAAGTCAGCCATTCCATGGAGTCGGCCATTGTGGATTGCGGGCTGGCTGTAAAGGAAAAAAATACGAGTGTCGATAGAAGTGAAAACATTATAAACAACTTATAACTTAAGATTTTTTCATTCCGTGATGCTATGCAGATATTAAATATTAATAATTACCGGTATTTAAAATAATTTAAATAAATATAGCTCAAAGGAAGCGTGCGGTGACGATGACACGAGTTGAACACTTTTTGCTCAATCAAAAAGTACACATTTCTACATAGTAACTATAATACCTATACTGTACTGAAAATGTAACTTCTGCAATGAATCAAATCTAAGTTATAAGTTTTCACATCTATCGGCAGTCCCTATCACGGCTATTTTTTTTTATTTTTACAAACAAGAAAACCCTTTGTTTCATTAATATAGAAAAAGCGTTCAGTGACGATGACGCCTGGACGTCTACTCTCTTTCTACAAAAAAAGTAATTTCGAAATAAACTCGCGACTTTCCTACTCCCGTTCCCGTCTTTCCTACTCTAATTAGAATAGGCTTAGAGCACTTAAATGTCAAACAATGTTCGATCGGACGAAATGAAGTAGAACCGGAGTATTTTTGAACCAAAAAGTGTTTAAACCTTTTCACTTAAAAAAAATAACTGAAAATGTATATTCTAGAAAAATCCTGCCCGAAGAGGAAGTTCTAGTGACGAAGATCCTGATCCGAGGCATGGTGTCTCCGCGACCGCAGGCGCGCCCGCCGTGCGAGACCGTGCTCAAGTACCCCATGTTCTGGGGCAAGCAGAGCATACTCAACTTCCTGCAGGTTAGTTAACATGCATAAGAAGTCCACTGAATGTTCTTCTATTCGGAGACTTCTCAAAAGGAGTAGGTTATCAATTCGGTTGTGTTTTGTTCTTGTTTTCTTTCTGTATGTTACGCGATAGCGCCGCAAATTGTGAATCGATTTTGATGGTTCTTTGGAGATCATAGTTCAGAGGTCCCATACAAATTTTATCGAAATTGGTGTGGCGGTTTCGGAAATATGAACAAAAAACTAAAATTTGCTTTCATCTATTTAGACGATATTATAAATGTAGTGATAGATTCTTATGAAGTTTGGGCGAGTTCTGAATTTAAGTTCAAATTGAATTCGGTTTTTGACGTGATAACGTCTTATAATTCGATGAGGCCGGCTGCACGCCCACAAAACATGACGTCATGTACCGTTACCGTCGGTCGTTACCTCGCCGCATGTTTGTTACAGTTGTATTAATTATTTCGACCAGTAGTTCAAGCGGGGATGTAGCTCAGTGGTAGAGCGTTCGCTTTGCATGTGAAATGCCCCGGGTTCGATCCCCGGCATATAAAAGCTTTTTTGCATTGTTTTGATTGAAAATGACTAAATTCTACTGATTACTTTTTACATACAAATCTATTAAACAAATGAAATTAAAATTTTCTTTTGAAAAATGCTACCATTCCATCAGTATTTTCTTAAGACGTTGTCTATCGTCAGTAAACCGACTTTACAGACAAAATTTTTTTTTTTGGAAAATATAGTTTATTATAGAATCGAGTGACGAGACGAGCGGGATATGTGCCTAATTGTAAGCAACATGCCTGCCAATAACAGTACAGTGACACGCAGAAAGGGACACGAAGAGTCCGAATCATTACCTAGCACTGCATTGCGGTCGTCACTCAGAGATGTAAGATGTTTTATCTCTATGCCCTGTAATTTATCTGGAAACATTGCTTTTTCAAACCGGAATACAGTAATGTTTGCACGTTAATGGCGTTAGAATAATTGGCAAAGGTGGTACTTCCCCAGGGGGACTCTGCAAAGAGTCCTACCTCTACAACAGGAGAAAGGAGATAGTCGAGGCTATATAATCCACAAGGCTGGCCCAGTGGGGCTTACTGAGGCTGCGGGAAGTTTCTTGTATATAACTAGCGGCCTGCTCCGGCTTCGCTCGAATAATAACCTAGATATCAAAAAAAAAAAATTAATTAAAATCGGTCCAGCCGTTTAGGAGGAGTTCACTAACAACGAAAAGTGGCATTGATTTTTATATATTATATAGATTAGAAAAGTTTTTGAGTATTCCATGATAAACAAATACCACTACTGCTTTGAAGAGATCGCTTTTAGCGATAAGGCCGCCATTTACTAGATTTTATGTTATTATTTGCATTGTTCAATTGTTTGTAATTTGCTGGTGTGCATAATAAAGTGTTTCTGTCTGTCTGTCTACTATACCTTTTCTTACCTAATCCAAGAAAATATTAAAAAATAACTCAAATGCCCAAAAGTCACAGACCCCGTGCCCGTGGGGTGGGTAAATAAAAAAAAACAACTGCCTATATAATACATATACAAATATATTGTAAATATAAAAATGCAGTATCATGATGTTAGTTCCCAGTTAACTCTTCGCCTAATCAACCGATATCCATCAAAGTTGGCATTTATGTGTGTTTTGGTCCCACTTGAGAGATAGGATACTTTTTATTTCGATGGTCTTAATATTACAATATCCGACCAAAGACCGAACGGACCGCTAAAAAATTGAGAATGTTTATTAAATAACATATACCTACGTATCATCAAAACATCCCCGTAAATTCGCTAATTTAATGCGTTTTTAGTGTTCCTGTATCTTATCCATTTCCTTTAAAAAACTTGTTGACTTCGAAGAACCCACCAGTTCGATGTTATTATCCCCATAAATGTTACCGAAGCTTACCAAAACAAGACGGTCAGTTAAAAGCTTTTATTTTTCGAATGATAACTAAGTAATTAATTGAGTGCACATGTTAGTCGTTTTTTACGCAACCTTGACCCGTTCGTTGACTTGACTTTGCAGTTGATCGTATGACGCCAGTTTTGAAATCAAGGGAAACTGGTTCCGTACGTTTGCTGACCCTCTGCATATGTAAGGCATTTCATTTGAAAGATATCGAATCTTGTGTAAACTGATTTCTAGTCTATTTGCTTGTTTATTGAAACCAGTTTTTAAGTTCGTTAAAATAAGACTAGCTTAATAATGTTGTTCTCGCTGATACGCAGTATAATGCTCACATGTTGGATATTTCGACTAGAAGTGACTTTCTTTGATTTATTCGGTTGGGTGGATGTTATCTTTGGAATGAGTTCTTCGTTTAGCAAGCTAAACATAATTAGGTAGTTTTTAAGTTAAAAGTGCCGTGGTAGTGGTGGTTGTACCTACGTTCGATCTCACAATAATGAGGTCATTGGTTCCCTTCTCTAAGTATTTTTTTAACCTACTTAAAAAGAGGAGGTTCTCAATTCGGTTGTATGTTTTATTTTTAATGTATGTTACGAGATAGCGCCGCCAATTGTGAAAAGATTCTACTCACCTTCAAATAAAACGATCGACCGACCCTCATATCTCCCCCTATGAAGTTGCGGGCTGGGGTGTAAATTCGCCTTTATACATTACTTAAACTTACGTATTATTCGTTTACTCAAGTAAAGACGATTGTATAATTTTTAAAACTAGGTAAGTATTAAAATTTTATGGAAATTGGCTTAGGTACTAATCATTTCTGTCGAACACAGCGGTTAAATAGTAGAAAATGCGTACCTAACATACCTTTCTGGTTGAGATTAAAATTATTATTGTTGACATCCTATTATATTTATTATATACATATATTTATTATTGGCATTTTCTGGTTGTAGAATACCCTACTAATGTATTAGTTTTATAAATGCGAAAGTTTGCATGTTTGTTACTCAATCGCGTCGGACCTTCTGAACTGATCTGGTTGAAATTTGGAAGACAGATTATAGTTTGGAATAGCACTTTTACCACGGAAAAATAACGGAAACTGCGTGGGTATAACCGCAGGGCGCTGTTAGTATTTGACGTACATTTTATCAACGAACATTTTTTTTTTATCAGGACGTAAGCGACCAAGTGGAAAGCTGTAACGCGGGTGCGGACCATCCGCTAGAGAAGGGCGCGCGGCGGATAGTGCGCGGCGATTGGCGAGCGCATATGTGCGGCAAAGTCGCGGGCGACTTGCGGGCCCGGCGCACCTACCGCGGCGAGCGAGTCGCGCATCTACTACGTGCTATTAGAAATAAGGTAAGCTATCTTGGAAATGTTCCAAAGACACGAACAAAGAGGTTTGACTCTACTTTTGTGATAAGAACGTCTAGGCTGCGGAATGAGCTACAGCTACCTGAGTGGTTTTTCCCCGATAGTTATAATCTTGGTGTCTTCAAGTCGAGAGTGAATCGGCTTCTTCTAGGTAAGCACGCTTCATCGTAGGCCGGATCGTCGCTTAACATCAGCTGAGATGGCGGCAAGTGGAAACCTATTCAAATTAAAAACAAAAAGTTATCAACACAAAATGTTCTTCAAGACTGGCCTTAGTATCACGCTGACCGAACGCGCACCGTCGGCGCTGATAGTCGAGATATATGAACTTCGAGGAAACGTTTTTGAATGTAGCTGTCAGCGCCGACGGTGCGCATGCGGTCGTGAGATTAAAATCAGCCTAAGTGTCCGCTGATACTGAAACTCGTCTGTGATTCAAATATTTGTACTGTGCCTGGGTGTCTTCTATGTATAATAAGTATGTATTTAAAAATATATAATGACCAGATGGTCAAATGGTGTTGTGTGTGAAAAATGTCCACCAATAGACAACTATAGCTGAGCTATGTACGCATGCAATCCAAATTTAATCAATTATTGTTTTTGTTACAAAATGTATGTGTTTGGGGTCAAACACACATACATTTAGTAAAAACGTAAACGTAAAATTGAAGGGCCCTCCATACAGAGCAGATGCATTATTGAGATGTAAAAACCTAGTTGTTTAAAAGTATAATGTACGTACATATTTGTTAACAAAAAAATCCGCAACTTAGTCTAATTTTTAAAATAGTTTACTTAATTGGTAACTATAAAAAAAAAGTTACATTTTAGTTATGCTTTGACCGAATTTCGTGCATAACAAATAACACATGAAAAATAACTTAGATAATACAAAATCCTACTAATATAGTAAATGTGAAATTTTGAACGTTTGTTCTGTAAAAACAGATAGAAATCGGACATCAATATATGCCTGGAAAAGCTTGCTTAACTACATAAAGGTTACTTTTTATATGTAAACCGAAAAAAGTCGTTCCCAAATTCTATGAAGACGAATTCGCGGGCAGATGCCAATGCTAATAATCAGATTGTTTATTATATCTGGTAACAATAAAATAAAATTATAATATTTATGTCTCCAAATGTAAGGGAAAGAGTGGTGTTGTAATTTCGACGTGGCTGTCTGTGGTATCGTAACCACAAAACGAATAGATCGATTTACGGCCAAAACAGACCGGCCTTCCTAGATCCTACTGGCTAACTAAAAGCCGGGTCACACAGAGGCGATCCGATAGCGAGACGATATTTTTTGTAATGTTCGAATTTGTATGCAACCTGACACACAGCAAGCGGGCGCGATCCCATACTCGGTATCGGATCGCTATCGCTACCGGATCGCCTCTGTGTAACCCGGCCTTAAATCGGCTTTGGCTTTGCTATTACTCTCTATGATTTAAAGCCAAAAGAAAAGAGAGAGCAATATCAAAGTAAGACCGTTTTAATTAGGCGGTAGACTGTCCGGTCTGCATTGGCCGTTAGATGCAGTTGTTTTGATGTCAAGCTGACGTCATCGAGACGGTTCTGAGTTACAATGTGCGACGGATGTTAAATTAGCATTTTTAGGGTTCCGTAAAACGTAAAAACGGAACCCTTATAGATTCGTCATGTCTGTCTGTCTGTCCGTCCGTATGTCACAGCCACTTTTTGCCTAAACTATGAAAACTACACTCTTGGTAAGTAGATGTATTTTGTAAACAGCATTAAGATTTGTACAAAAAAAAAAATTGGGGTTGCCCCCCATACTGAGAACTGAAACGCAAACATTTTTTTTTCATCAAACCTACACGTGTGGGGTGTCTATCGATAGGTCTTCAAAATTGATGTTGAGGTTTCTAATATAATTTTTGTCTACACTGAATAACTTCTAAAGTAAGAGAATGAAAAATCTAAAAAAAATGTATGATGTATATTACCATGCAAACTACCAACGATAATTGGTTTGAACTCGATCTGATGAGTCGTTTTTTTAGTACGTCATAAATACACTAGTATTAAAACTTCGATCAAAGTTACAACGAACTACAAGAACTATGTATATTATGTTACTTCCTGCAACGGAACCCTTCATGGGGACTCGCCCTGGCCACTTTATTAATTTTGCCCCAGTCGTTATACAAATCATTTCAATGCAATTTTCAACCTATTTGCCAGTTGTAGTGTGAAAGCTTATCAAACTACTATTATTATAAAAGCAAAAATGTTCCTTACACAAACTTCGTTGAGCAGTAAAGGTCATTGGAGGCCAATTGCTTTAGGTCTTTCCAATTAACAGTATTGTTTTTATAAATTACTATTTGTGTGCCGCGGCTTAACAACCACTAACTCTAACGTGATAAATCATAGCCTATGTATTAATCCAGGTAACATACTTAGGTACTATTATACTCAATGTCATTGGAATCCGTCCAGCCGTTGCAGAGATATCTGCAAACACACATACATATTCCCAAACAAATAAGCTTTCGCGTTTTTTACAGTTTAGTGTGATTAGGATTTAGATTACCACGCTGTTTCAGTGCCGCAAACCTAAGAATTTACTTATTTAAACATTCACATTTACTCGAAGGAAAAGCAGTAAAATATACGAGAAAAGTGTTAATGTCCTCAGAGAGGCCAAACTTAGCTTATGTCTTGTAATACAGCTGTTATCTCTATAATACTAGTGTAGATATGCATCATCGAAGAATATTTCGTATCATTTCGTATATATCAAACAGCACCTTCACAAGATTAGCTCTCGTGTCGCCTTGCTACACCTCCGATAACATCGCCGCTTACCAATAACCTAATTATAATAAATACTTGTCAGTGTTTCATAAGTACATTCAAATTTAGTTAATAGACCGTGGATTAATAATATATATATATATATTAGTGGACATTCCTCACACGACGTTAACTAGGCTAAACCAAACCAAACTAAGCAAAGCAAAGCTTGTATTATGACCGCCAGAATGTGCTTTCAAATGTACTTAGGTAATTAATTATTGTAAATGCACGCTGACTTACATATAACACGTGGAAACACCCAGAAACACAACAAATATTTATATTTAACATACGTGTTAAATACAATTATTTTTTGTTATTAAACGATATGCTTGATTTTGCCAAATGTACAAATAACATAATGCTTTCCAGAAACATCACTACAGGGAATTAGAAGCAGAAGTAAAAGAAAGTCTCGGGAAGCTACCGGACGGTTTCGTCACGTACTGGCTTCGAAGGTTCCCCATGGTACTGCCTCACGTCTGGCTTCAAATGCAACAATACAGACACGAAGACATCCTGCAAGGCTACTACCCCCACGCGTTCACATTCCACAGAGAAGACGTCCCTGAACTTAACGACAAAGACAACGAAGAAGAATTTCCTTCAGAATTATGCGATCCAGACAAAAATGAGCTATTCGTCAAAAGCAGGGTTTTCGTAGACGAAACTAACCAAGAAATCAGACATAGGAAAGAAGGATCGCCGCGGAAGTTCGCCAACTGGAGGACAGAAGCTTCAGATTATAGGATAAGACAAGACGATGTGAGATTCAGAGAAAGACATAACTACAAAAAGAAAGAGAAGAAAAAAGAAGAAATGCCGGTGTGGACGTTACCGCCACAGTGAGTAGTTCTAGATATATGTTAATTATTATTCAAGTGAGTTCCGCTAATGCAAATGAACTTGTTAATATCGCAAACAAGTTTTAGTCGTGACGTTTTGGTGTCGATCGTTTTTTGTCTAAACGTATACCTACATAGTTTTAAGTAAATGTTGCACAAAGTTTATTAACGGTGTGATTGAAGCAATGAATTTGTCGATGGATTAGAGTTAGAATGTCATGTTTTTTAATGTAATTTTATAGATCTCTTTGGAAAGAGTGTGTAGTGACGTAATATTTCTTTTTATACTAAAATACTTTTGTATATTTATTTTGGGACCACAACAGTAGAAATTATTGAAATGTTAGATACGAGTAGCAATTTATTTATTTCGGAATGTCTTTTAATTTAAAACACATTCCTTATGTGACTTAAAAAATTTGAAAAAAATGTGTTTTACTCTCCAATATAAATTCCCCAAATATTCTACTATGAAACCAACTCTGAACTCTTGAATAATTTGCAAGAAACTCCCTAACATTTTCTTTGCGGTTTCGGGTTTACCTTCTCAGTAAAATTGTTTATTTTGTGGAAATACAACACGTTCCTTTCGGTAGAGTTAACTCTTTTTGAGTGACCCCATGTTTATTTTTAGTTAATGGTTTAGGTTCAGCGCAAATAAACTTACCACAACCACTACTGGTTGACAGGTAATTTACACTGTTATGGTGTTAGCAGATAAAAAAATATCAAAGCTGCCAATTTCTATTTAAAGCTCGAAGATATATTTGAGAAAAAAGTATTTAATTGTTTTTGTTGACGAGATTTAATTAATTTTATTATAGTGAATCCAACCATTTATTGTCTTTTTGGCAGATCTAATTTGTCAGTTATAGTGTTGTGACCAAGTATAAACAGGTACATCGATACTAGCATTTTGCAACGGTCTGGTTATTAAATTGAAATTAAATAAAATTAAAGATTATTTTGGCAAATAAGAACATGACATTTTGTCGGGTTGCCTGCGAAAAATCAGTCCCAAAGTCCGGTTGCCGAATTTTTAAAAGTAAAACATTGCTGCGAGCTTGGCTAATATCTCGGAAACTATAAACTTTAGGGCAAAAATTGTTGAGGTCGTTATTGTAGAAAATAATATTTTGCATCTTTTGTGGCCGGAAAACTTTTCTGTGACATGTAGCGTTTACGATTTATGGCCCATTTAATTAACCAGTTTTTCTATGGCAGCCGATAACTCTTGAAATATTAGATTAATCAATAAAACGCATCAGACCTTTTTTAAAGACTAGTTTATTTCCTACAACTTTCGTTCAATTTTTTTTCTTATGTTCATACGTTTTGAGTTAGAAGAAGCTTAAATTCAGTTATTCTGCCAAAAACATTATAAATTAATGAATTGTATTAAAATGAACAATTGTTTTATTTGTGGTTATGTTAGACGACAAAAACTCTGTACTTGTAAGAAAAAACAGATACTGAGTCTAATGAAAGTCAGCATTAGACGAAGCGAGAGAGAATAGAAAGCAAACTAGAAGATAAATAATTAACGGATTCAAAATATCCATTTCAAACTATACAAATACATACTATACATTTGAACTATACAACAATGACGTTTAAAGTGGTGGCCCTCTACTAGCCAACTAATATTATGAAAGACTTTAAAAAGATAGAAACTCTTTATTATCCACAATATAATACTTAAACAACAGGGACTTATCCTAGAACTAGTGAACCAAGTGGCGACATTATCGCTAATAGCGATCTCTTCCAGGCAACCGAAATACCATGAGTAAATACTATGTTATGTCTAGCACAAACCCCAGGATATGCCATAAATGGCGAAAGATGCCCATACCCAGCCTTCTGGCTCGTTCCCACCACTAGAACTCGGGGAAAGGCCGTGGCCCGCCGTGCTGGTCCGCTGTACATGTCGCTGAAAGATGTCATCACATTAACATCTTCACGAGTATTGATAATACCCTAGACATTTCCGAGAATAAGGGTAGATTTGTTACCTTTTTTAAATGTTACAGACCGAATACACATAAGTATTGTTGCGGTGGTAGTATAATCATAGAAAACGAAGATAATTTGTGTGCTATCACATATTACTAGTCCCTATCTAAGAAAACCCGAATAAATTTCGAGTCATATTAAATAAATTTTACTTTTAGCAGTTGCTTAACATCCTTTTATTGAAAAATTAGATATGTCCAGTCTATTGAAACAGTGCTATAGACGCACAACTAGTAGACGTAGATCAGGTACAGCAGTAACCTTTGGGTGATGAAATAATACCCAACCGACTGATGAGACATTATTAAGCCAAATATGGAAATATTTTAACACATTATGCATATCAGGTTAATTTGTTTAGAAATAAACGAAAATGGTACATCATGTTCTTCAATGTTTACATCAGGCATAAATAAACTTTGTTAATTTACCTAACTACAAAATGTTATTTAACACTTTATTTTAATAAGTATTCAAATGTTTCAGTCATCATAACCTTGTTATTTTTTGGATATACACCAGGAGATAAACACGTCTTCAAATAATGCTGTATGCTTTCCTGAGGCGCATCAATATAACGGTTTTACATAAAAATAAATCCGATATAATGTCACACCCCGGACACTCGGCCTAAACTTCATACAAACGGAGCAGTCGACTTACCTACTCTCCACACAACAACGCAGATGTTGTTCGCACCTATTTACGCATGTGTGCGTGTCGGCTAGGGTTACTGAATTATTTTATGAAATAGTTAGATGTGACCCGTGAGTTCACCTGCCAGTGTTAAGTGGCCTACAATCTTATCGAGTGTTGGATCTTTAATGCAAATATAACTTTTTAAATCAGAAGGGACAAAATTCAAACCAAAAGAGTAAAAAGTATTACCTACCTATTGGTTTTTAGTAGGTACACATTTGAGACTTATCCAAGGAAAAAACTTTGTTTTGACCAAATATTAATCACTCCACACACACACATACCTATTTCGTTGTAAATCACAAAACATTGAATTAGATAAAATTACGTGCATACGTTGGTTGCATTTTGTAATCTACGTATAACGCGCATTGTAATACAGTTCACTCAAATCATACACTAAGTTAGTTACAATGCACACACGAATCAGGTATTCACATCTAATACGGCAGCGAACAGGACAAGTATTTAATATGGTTTTGCAACTCAAATTAAAGTATTATAGTCTAATAAAGAACCTTTTTTTTTTACGTCGTTTGAACGCTAAAAAATAATCATTCACCAAGAAATCTGAATTGCAGCAATCTTAGTAAATAAATCCACTAAATTGGTAACACTCTAGTGATTTTGTAAATTGTGAACTTATCAAAACACAGTAGAAAAACGATTCAATCCTAGTACCTATATTATAGAAATTTTTATGAAATTAAAAATCTGTTATTCTTGTTTCGTGTAACAGATGAAAAATTTGGTACCTAAATAACACAGCAACACAGCATCATGGTCGTGTTCTCATAGAAAATTGTCGTCCGATATAACCCTTCGTTGAGTGCTTCTCGCGTTCTTAAGGGGTAGGAAGCTTGAAACTGGCGGGGGGTGAGGAGTGTCCGTTCTATCTGTATTATCTATTCTATGATAATGTGCCGAGAACGGAAAACACCCGTGTAAAAATAGTTCATAAACAATATCGATATCTCAATCGTAACTTCGTAACATCACTATGTTGATAGCCATAGAACGTAATTTTTTAAAAACGTTTATTATTTTATGGAATTTATAAAAAAACTACTACACTTATGGACTCATTTTGTGAAAGATGATTATTATACGGGATCAAGGAGCAAATTTAAGCAGTTGTCATATTTTTAAAACCTCGCATTTAAAAGTTAACTTTTGCGTAACATGACGCAGTTACGTTCTATTGGTGCTGTCAAAAAGAGGATAAACGGTTGGATCTACTATAATGAAACATTGAATTCTTCAGATTTTTTAATTCAATTTACATTATGTTAAATACGTGTAACCAGTCAGTCTCAGACCAACTATTCTTAGGGAATGAACCTAGGTCTAACAAACCCCTTTCGTACACATATGAATGTCAAATGAGCTTTATTGTCAAAAATGGTCAACCGCGTTTTATAAAGCGTTTCGTAGATGTGTGCATGTTTTGTTTAGGTGTGTAGCATTTGTTTTAGTACAAACAGAGGTTTGTTGCTCTTGTGTGAATTCCAGTTTACAAATGTGTGAAATATTCGTTCCCCCCGCGACCCGCAAAAAAATGTAAAAACGTTTGTTAGCAAGCCAAATGACTTGCGTACTCCTATGGTAAATCTTCAAAGGTAACCAGTATAATATTATAATCATGAACAAAACAGTGAATTGGGATGATGACTGGGTTAAAAATATACTATTCTAACTAGTCTGTCAGGTAAATTATGAAAAATAAGAGACACATATTTTTGTTTTATGAAATGATTAAAAATTTACAAAGATCAATGAAAAAGATCATCAAACTTCCGGAGTGGTTGTGACGTCACTTCTTCATAAAAATCGTATATAGACGTGACGTCACACGAAGCCTCTTATGTCTTCGTAATTTTTTGTTTGTGAAACAAAAGAAAAAATATTTGTACTAAATATTTTTTAATAACCTGACGGACTAATTTTTTTTTGTCAGCATGGCTATTATCACGGAATTAGTCTATATGTATGGTTATATAATTTGCGCAGAACCTTGAATGTGACTATGTTAAAACTAAATTTTAGTTTATTTTTAAAAAGGTTTGAGATTTAAGCTCTGTCATATCAAATAATTCTTTATTATTTTTAGCAATTTGTAATTTACTTAAATCAAGCACAAAAAACTTTTTTAACTTGTAATGCTATGTGTATTTTGCGTAAACAATTTATTTGAAATTATTAGTATTGTTGTTTTTTATTGTTAGTTTTCACTGGTGCTATGAATGATTTGTTGGACTTGCAACTTAGTTAACTCACAATTACTAGGTCTAGAAGAAGATAAACAATAATGGCAGAATACCAACTCACCAATCACAACTCATGTTTACATTGTAAGTACAAAATTCCAAATTATGATTGGTAGTTGGAAACTGCATTTGCTTATGTTGTATGCCTGGTAAGAGACAAATGCTGTGTACTTCTAATTAGGTACCTAAGTATCAATAGTTTATAAAATAAGTTTTATTTAGTATGTTACCTATGGTTCCTAATTTACAAATTTGTTAAATGTATAAAGCTTTGTTAGCCCAATGAGTTTTACATGGGAGAGGTCCAGGGTTTAAATCCCACAATATACATAAATATCTATCTTTTTAGGGTTCCGTACCCAAAGGGTAAAAATGGAACCTATTTCTGCGACTTGGCTGTCCGTCCGTCTGTCACCAAGCTGTATCTCAAGAACGGCGATAGCTAGGCAGTTGAAATTTTCACAGATGATGTAGGTATTTCTATTGCCGCTATAACAACAAATACTAAAAATAAAATAAAAACAATATTTAATCCCATACAACTTGATTTTTTACCGTTTCTTGCTCGATTAGTCCGTCCCAAAAAACCAGATGACGCCACTAGTAAAAATAAAACGCGATATCGAATTCGTCGTCAGAATCATGAGCCAAAAATCAATATTTCAATAAAACTTTATGCCTGTCTGTGGAAATTGCGATGTATAAGAAATTTCGAATAGTTTCGAGTTTTTTTTGCTAACGGTACGGAACCCTTCGTGCGAGAGTCCCACTCGCACTTGGCCGGTTTTATTTTAGTAATATTATATTATTTGCCGCTAGATTTAAAGAGCGAAAGAAAATATTGTGAAGCAACCTGTATATCTATAAAGATTTAATAGTAACCATTTGACTGACTTAATCACATTTATAAGAGAAGCCAGGGTGTCCTGTGCAGTTTTATAAGAAATCCTTACAAAATAGTTGAATTAATATTATAAATGTGAAGGTTTGGATGTTTGTTGCTCAATCAAGTCAGAACAGAATGAACATACCTGAAATTTTGAAGTCTTATAAATTAGTATAGATTGAAGAAGTTGTATGTGTTAGAACTTCTATAAAACCAGTAATAATGCTGTTTCCTAGAGAAGTTTTTTCTATTTTTTACGCCAACCAAAAGTTAGCCAGATACTAACATTGGATAAATACAAATTTATTACTTATTATGCTGTTCATTTATCAATATAGAAAATGGTTTAAAAAAAATTGCATTGCAGTCAAAAGATTAAATCCAAAAACTTAATTGGTGGAAGTTATAGAGTAAGATTCTTAAGTTCAGTTTGACACAGCTAATTAATTAACCCTCCTAGGATTTGCGATTACCATAAAATATTATATACTATTTGCTGACACTAACATAGAGGCATAAAAACGTTACGAGAAATTATGTGAATATTTAGTATATAAGTGAAAGATGTTATTTAATGTAAAGTGATATTTTGATGAATTTGGTAAGTAAGTTAAAGTATTAAATTAACAATGTTTTAGATATTATTTATTACAATAATGATGCTCAGTGTTTGTGACAAAAACGAAATAAAACAAATGAATGAGTAAAAGTTTTTTATTTTATTTCATTTAGATAAACATGTCGAAAAATAAAATAATTGGCAAGAAAGTAGTGTGTTTGCATTAATAAAAAAAAGTTTATAAATAAATGTTAATCAGTCTTTATAGGTATTCAATGCATTAAACGATAGATATAAATATGTAATTAGAAACAGATTAAGAGGTCACAATCATGACACAGGTAAATATTAATTTTTTAAGGTACAAAATTTACACAAAAGCTGAATATGTGCTTTTTCTTTACATTATTTTGTCATTCTAAATCTGATTTACAATGTAGTGTCCATATAGTACCCATTCCACATTGTCTTAGTAGTTACTAGTGTGTATTTTAATGTTCTCTTTGGGGACTAAGGACTCTATTATGGACGTTACAATAGAAATAAGAATCAATTCGCTCTGCAGCTTAACATTTATGACCTCATGGGATTTATACAATTCTCTAAATATATCTATACAAAGTAATTTTAATTACCTATTTGATGAAAATTAAAATATCATTTGTCAAAAAAGGCACATATTGAATTGAATAATGGAATTCATCAAAAGCAACACAATCCCGTATACTCATGCCTGTGCAAAGAAATTCTTGTGTCTAAATATCGTATTTGCCAATAAACAAATTTCCTTATGAAACAAAACAAGGAAAATAATTGAACTTGTGACACTTTAAACTCTTGGAAACACTCAAACTGCAAATGATGTCCATTATATGGAATGTGCAAAGTGAGTAAATAATAATAATAGAAAACTTAATAATATGGCAGAAAAAAAGGCACAGATTTTTGGTGAAACTATTGTCACCGAAACTGCGTGACGCGTTCGCACGCGCGTTTCAGGCAGTTTCAGCCCTTAGAATACCTCAAAGGAATTTAATAATTATATATATTATATTTGACAATTCTAAAGTCATAGGTTTACAGGAGGAGCATTTATAGGAAAAAAAATTCAGTAGTCATGATTTTACTAAAATGTATGGAAATATCTTTATAGTAATATAGCCTCTACTCACATTTTTCTGTTAAATGTTCCTCATGTAAACTTATGTACAATATTACAAAAGCCAGAATTCCTTGGAGGTATTGATTACCCCATTTACTTAAAATTATATTGATTATACAGTAAATAAAATAAATTGTGCAAAAAAATTGCTCATACATAAAGAAAATGAATTCATTGTAAATATCAAAAATAAACTTCATAAGAGCAATTATCTCGATTTTTGTCAATTTATTAATTTCATTGGGGTCCTAAAGTATT
This sequence comes from Ectropis crepuscularia, assembly GCA_963693475.1. Taxonomy (NCBI): domain Eukaryota; kingdom Metazoa; phylum Arthropoda; class Insecta; order Lepidoptera; family Geometridae; genus Ectropis; species Ectropis crepuscularia. The sequence goes on from OY856345.1 coordinate 10,617,471, forward strand.
GTGACATTTTTTAACACTGAAATTCATTATGATAATGTGCAATAACCGTAAACTTAATAGTATGGCAGTTAATGAGACTTATTATCATTAAGAGTTAACTTAGGTAGATATTAGATTAAAGCTATCAAATATTTTATCAAAAATATTCATTATAAACATGAAGAACACTATCAAAATAAACCAAGAGACTCATACTTTTTCTTCTGAAATAGTTTGCATTCTTTTTAAAACTTAACTTTTTTACAAGTTTTCTTTTATTTTATAGAGAGTATTGCACTGATTAAATCATATTGGTAAACTTATCTATCAAGTCAATTATTGTCAAATGTACTTTATGCTTAGCAAGACCTAAGGCAGTTTCCTGAGCACCATTTAACATGTTTACATCAGGATTATAGGTCATCAAAATTTTAACAGCACTTATGTTCCCTTTGTCACAAGCTTCATGGAGGGCAGTGTTCCCTGCCAAATCTATGGCATTTATATTTCCTCCGTTATCAAGCAAAACACGAATTACTGGTATCTTATTGTTTAAAGCTGCTAAGTGTAAAGGGGACTGGCCTTTTTTATTTGCAGAGTTCACATTGGCTTTATTACATATCAATATACTGCACAGTTCATCTAACCCATGAATAGCAGCATAATGCAATGCTGTGAGGCCATTAATGTCTGAGAAATTGACATCAAAGTCTGACGAATAAGAATCTAACCTCTTTTTGCAAGTCTGACATTCGCATAGAGGATGGCATGCCGTTGTTTTTTCTTTAGCTTCATAATAAGCTGCATAGTCAATATTCATATAAAAACAAGCAAGTTTAACGTCTCCATATGATATAGCGTTCAGTATTCTTTCAATTAATTTTAAGTTTTCAACTACCTTAGAGCTAGTAGTCTCTATTTTTACAGTTGGTAATTTCTCAACAAAATCCTCTGATTTAGTCTGGTCTGGTTTGACATTTAAGTTTTTTACACTGCTGCCTGTTATATGAATGTACTCATATAAATTGGGAAGAGATGATTTTAATATTTGCATAATTCTCAGATTGTGAGCATAGTCAAAAGCTGTTTTATTCAAACGATTTTGTAGTGATGGTTCAGCACCATTCTCTATTAGTATCTTTGCTATTCCCTCATATCCCCATTTTGCACTCAAATGTAGGGGAGTGTTGCCTCTTTCATTAGTACAATTTATCTTCATTTTCTGTTTGCTGTGCTCTGCATAGTATATCAGGGCTTTAACACAATTTAAATGCCCATTGTTGACAGCCATGTGTAGTGGAGTGTTCTTATCAATGTTGGTCTGGTTAAAATTAGCTCCAGAATGAAGTAACAATAATAGTGCATTTTGATGTCCCCTTAAAGCAGCATAATGTAACGGTGTGCATTCATTGAGGTCTGTGGCATTAATCTCTGCTCCCATATCTATAAGCGATTCTACTACTGTGGCTTTTCCATGTATGCTTGCTACATGCAAAGCTGTTAACCCATGACTATCTCGAGATAACACAGTAGGGTATGATTTGAGTAAATTTTTTGATATCTTCGAACAACACTTTTTACAGCTGCACAGTGGATGACACAGTTTTTGATAAATCTCCAATTCAACTTCCTCTTCTTCATTGGAAGAAGAAGCAGTAGAATCAGAGTCTTGTGTTATTTTGAGAATATCTTCTTTCTGGATATTTAGAAGCTGCTTCTTGTTTTTGAGAAGAATGAACTGGACTTGTTCACAATGATTAGCTTTTATTAGTTCAAAGATATATTCTAGTGTTTCTTCTTTTCCATTGGTATCTGAAGTGGAAATCGACTCAGTCCTACTGTTTCTTCTTTGTTTGCCATTCACATTTTCTTCTGTGAGATTACTTTCATAATAATAGGCTTCTGGATCAGGAGAACCAACTAGGGCGCCTGATTGTATGTGTTCAATTACAGCTTCTAAAGTTGCAATTAGAAAGGAACTTTCATCTCCATCCCCTTTTCCTATTCCACTAAAACGGAACTCTTTCAAATAAGTCAGTTGACTGTACCAGTTTGGTAATCCTGACTTGATTACAAGAAACACAAACACAGGCAACAAATCATCCGCAGTCAATAATGCAACATTATGAATGTCGTCTTTCTTACTGATGGAGTTCAATGATTTTTTTAGACATAAAACTTTTTCTAACACTGTGTTGTACGTACCTATTTTTGAAAGTATTTGTTTAGCTTTTGGCACTGCATGATAAAGATCCTTTTTTATATCCAGATCTCGTAACTGAATCTCACACATATTTCTGATCTTTTTATTCAGATGGGCATCTTCATATGCACATGAAGTACATATTGCTTTGAAAAGTGAATTGAACAGTAGGTGCTGCATGTAGCTTTCAACAGCTAATTTTATATTTTCAAGTACCTGTTTATTTCCTTTTGATTTGTCTCTCAGTCTTCTGTTTTGCAAAGCAATCTGAAGGCACTGTGTGTAAAGTTCACTAACAGTATCTTTGAGAGATCCTATAACTATAGGTAAAGTTGATTGTTTTTTTACAAATGAATGAACACTTTGTTCTATTTGGTCTAGCACTTGGCGGCCAGCAGCTTGAGTCCACAAAAGATCAATACAATCATTGATAGAGGTGAGTTGCTCTTTGGAAATAACATTATCATCAGCTGTTGCGGTTGGTTCTAAAGGTGTTTCAATGCACCATACTTTGTATTTAATAAAATCTTCAGTATAAAATGTCTCCTCAAATAAAATGTGGCTTTGGAGGGGTAGTCCTTTCGTGACCTCTAATGTGATTACCTTGTTAGCTATAGTTACCTGTTTTTCAGTGAGAGTACTGTAATGAGTTTCTGGTAATTCGTCACTAGGTACTAAAATGTGAGCACAGAAGTCTTCGATGGTGAATACTCGGGAGTTCAAGCTCCCGACGCGAGGTACACAGATCACCCATGACTCGGTAATGCAGTGTTGAAACAAATTAGCATATTCTTGTTTTAGTTGGGCAAAAAATGGATTTTCCGAAACTATCTCATCGTATGAGCTATCCATTGCTGGAACAATAATTATTTTGCATTGTAATCGTGGTTTATGAATTTAACTACAAAATCAAGTTATATCTTCTTACTTCAAATAGAATTTACTTACCGATAATATAATTATTTTTATCTCGAAATTACATTATCGCACGACACAACACGCTAACCGACCATTCTCGCTGGACTGACACAGTAAGACAGTGACACACTGACAGGTGACAGTGGACTGACAAATGACATGTGACTGATGTGACAATCAGCAATCAGAGGGTTTCCGACGAGACAAAAATAGTTCCACCGTACGCACTAGATGGCGTAGTGTAGATTTGGCAACATCTGTCTCTACCATAGACCTTCAAAAGTGTAATCACAACGAAACCCCTCCCCATTTTCAAGGAAAAAATCGAATCTAAATTATTTGTGATAATGTAAAATTTTAAAGTTTTCGTTAACACATCAATTATTTATATACTTAAATTTAGATACTTCTCTCAGCTGATTAGTTTGGTATGTTTACCTTCTATAAAAAAAAAGTTGAGAGGTGTCAAGGGACACTCGGATGGAACGAAGTTCTTGTCGATTAATTAGTGAAGGAATTGTAATAAAAATTTTAAGTTATAATAATAATTTTTTATTACTTATTAACAAATATAATGTACTTAACATAAACTTAAGGAGTAGCATTGACGTATTATAAACAATATAATACAAAGAACAATGATTCATTATTATCATTCCGAATGTTAGCCATTCGGATTGCATTTAGAAACAGTACTCATATTATTTCCAATGTTACCTACAAATATTAGTTTTACGAATGAAATTTGACGAAATATGCGTCAATCACACCAATCGATATTACCTACATGACCATTACGATATATAAAATACGATAGTATATAACGTGACAACATCGTGACAACAAGTGAAAGAAAATCATCAAATTATCGAAATACAATACCCGAATACCCGAAATACGAAAATCGTATTTCGGGTATTTTTTGCGGTTCTGAATGATTACTTTACATAAATTCTCAGGAAAAAAAAACAAAATTATCGTACCGGTAGTGACCTCTCTAGATTTTCTATGACACTAGAATAGGATACAATTCACAGCTAAATTTAATTTTGAGTTCTGCGCCACCTATTGGTAATTATAGGAACTTTGATGTGCAAGTCGATTCGGGCAGTGGTCGTAAATTAGTGTTGGTCTAGCCTCTAACCAAATACTCATAGGGTTAGTTGTGCAACGCCATCTATTTTTAAGCGCAAGAGTCAGTTTGTAGTGATAAATCGCCAATATATTTTTTATTTCGTTATTGTTTGTTAGAAAATACTTAGATTTAAATTAAATGCGTTGATAAGAGGGATCCTTTATAAAAACTATTATTCTCAGGAAAAAAAAGAACAAAAAAAAAGAGTGTTGAGAGAAAAAAATAACAAAAACAGTATAGCGGTAACTACCGGGATTCGAACCGGGGGCACCTATCTTCATAGGTGACCCCTTACTTACTAATTGCGCCAATCGGTCATTGTTGACATAGGTGAAATTTGTTATCGTATTCTAATTCTATCACGCCATAGGCACGAAACGTTACAACTTTTTCGTGATATTTTTTTCCGTCTAGCTCCCTTTCATAACGCGCGATAAGGAACTTCGTTCCAAAACCTAAATACATGAAGGAATTTCATACTAAAACAATTTTTCTTCTTACCTTTTGTGTTAACTCTTAAAATATTGCGGGAAAAAAATGGTTGTCTGTAAAGTCGGTTTACTGACGATAGTTGAATGTGACGTCTAGTATTTGTGTTAAGCGCCATCTAGGTAAAACATTCTGAAGCTCTTTGAAAAGCTGTTCAAAGCGCCATCTCTGGGTACATCATTGTACTAGCACAAGTTCTTAACTTCATATCGTCTCTTTTCTAAAACATGGACAGACTCCTTGAACGTCATACACATTTCACTCACTAGATGGTGCGAAAAGTAATAAGGCGAGGTAACGGCGGTGAATATTATCTAATCTATGGCGGTAACGTTACATGACGTCATGTTTTGCGGGCGTGCAGCCGGCTTCATCGAATTATAAGACGTTATCAAAATAGCCAATTAAGTTGATAATGTAATAAAAAACCGTTACTGATCACAATCCATTTTCAGTAAAAATCTTTAGAACTCCCGATCCAATAGACACCAACTAAGCCAAAGTAGAAGGAAAATTCAAAGATATAAATAGCAACACTGATACGACAATATTTTATCCACAGACTAAATAGAGAGATACTCTCTCGGCTGAAGGATTAGTATCCATAGCCAAAAATAAATTAAAAAAATATATATTTTGTCTTTCATCAGGTTTTTAAAAAAAAAACAAATTTTATATGCATATTCAGTAGGTCTGAGAATCGATTTTTCTTGGATTTTTCATATCCCTAAGTGACAAGGGTTGTTCACAGCAAATTTTTTTTATCGATTTTCGGACAATTTTTTTTGTTTTTATTTTTTTATAATGTGGCGTTAAAAAATACATACAACCCTAAGTTTTTACCCTTTTATCACCAACCCCTTATTTTTTAATAGCCATTTTAGTAATTTAAGATTTTTCATCCCGCTCGATAACTGATCAATTATCGTATTTTTCTAAATGTTTTTCACTCTATTTGGATCAAAATTTCCCGGAGCTTATGGCAAATCTAAAATTGTTTTTAAAAAATAAACATTTATTTATATTATTAAAGTGTAGGATTATACCAATGTTAGATTTTTTAAATTTGTATTAATAATTTATATGGAAAAACAACGTTTGCGGGGTCAGCTAGTTTCACTATAAATGGCGCCAATAAATGAAACACTGGCGCCACTTGTAAATTGTTGGCAAATTGTAAACTATCATTTGTCAGGTTCCATCTGGAAAGCGGCTCATTTGGCCGACCAGGACAATATCAGGCGAACAAATAAACTTATAACTAAAACTGAAAAAGCGAATGAATTATTTGATAAGAATAGTACTCTACGTGGGACACTCAAAAAGTTTTCCAAAAGTAAAATCTATGTATATATATTTTTACTGAATATTTTCAAAGTAGGTAGGTAATTACCTACCTATTCTCCACCAGCTTCTGTAAGTAATAATAATATTGTATGCTTCTCAACTAATTTTCGAAACATTTTTCCAGTCCGCCGCAGACACTTTAAAGACGTTTCGTCTTTGAGCATTTTTTTATTACGTGAATAAAAATAAAGTGGCCAAGTGCGAGTTGGACTCGCCCATGAAGGGTTCCGTTGCAGCAAGTAACATTATATACATAGTACACATATTTCTTGTAGTTCGTTGTAACTTTGATCGAAGTTTCAATAATAGTGTATTTATGACGTACTAAAAAAAAACTACTCATCAGATCGAGTTCAAACTAATTTTCGTTGGTAGCTTACATGGTAATGTACATCATATATTTTTTTTAGATTTTTCACTCTCTTACTTTAGAAGTTAGAGGGGGGGGGGGACACACATTTTACCACTTTGGAAGTGTTTCTCGCGCAAATTATTCAGTGTAGACGAAAATGATTTTAGAAACCTCAATATCATTTTTAAAGACCTATCGATAAACGTCCCACACGTGCAGGTTTGATGAAAAAAAAAATTTTGAGTTTCAGTTCTCAGTATGGGGGGCAACCCTATTTTTTCTTTTTTTTTAATTTTTCTGTTGAAATCTTAATGCGGTTCACAGAATACATCTACGTACCAAGTTTCAACAGTGTAGTTCTCATAGTTTCGGCAAAAAGTGTCTGTGACATACGGACGGACAGACAGACAGACAGACAGACAGACAGACAGACAGACAGACATGACGAATCTATAAGGGTTCCGTTTTTACGTTTTACGGAACCCTAAAAAGTCACACGGTGCTAGGGCTGTCAGGAGGGTAACACAGGACTTGTATGACGTGCAGTCTAGGAAGTCCCTCGTTTAGAGTTTAGAGAGCAGTGTGCGCGGGAGCGTTGTCGTGGTGGAGGAGTAGGCCACGGAGCCCTGTTTGTTTGGTCGCTTGTTTCTCAGAACAGAGATAACTTATGGCCAGCATTTGGTAGTATACCATTCGTCGTTGATGCTTCTTTGATTCCGGAATGGAATTTTGTTTGGATTAGGTTTTGACATTTCGCTCCATTTATTTAAATCTCTTCAGTATTCACTTATCTAGGTGTGTTATTTAAATGTAAGATGAAACTAGCCATAGGAAGGTAAGTATCATAGATTTAGCAAAAACACCAATAATTTACAAATATTTTATTGACAATACATACCTAATTTATTCATATCTGAGTAAAAATATTTTCCCATAATTCATAATAATATGACAAACAAGGTTTCTTAAACGCTACATGTAGGTACCTAGGTACGAGAGGGTACAGACCTACTCTAGTATCTTTTATCACTCTACTTAGAAGGGCGATAAAACTTGTCTATAGAAGTAAAAATTGGTCGGAATTCAAAACTGCGTTCGTATCTCAATTAATCCACATAGACAGGTTCCATCCACTAGTCCAGTAAGAACTTTGATCAGACGATACCACAACTCAAAATCAAGATCTTCGCAGTTAATTTAGTGCGTAATATTCTTGTAGGTATAGTTTATCCTCTGCCACCGCCTCCACCTCGGCCACCACCGAAGCCTCCGCCGCCTCCTCGACCTCCAAAGCCACCGCCGAAACCTCTGCCTCCGAAGCCCCCACCAAACCCTCGACCTCCAAAACCACGACCGCCAAAACCGCCTCCAAAACCTCTCCCCCCGAATCCTCTCCCTCCAAAACCTCTACCACCAAACCCTCCGAAGCCGCCTCCAATGAAAATTGGTATTGGATAGGGGTACGGGTATCTCCCTGAAACAAGAAAAATGGTAATTTAACAAATTTGATCGGAAGGATTTAAACCGTGATCTAAATTTTAAAAATTCATTCATTCATCAACGTCGTTTATCGTACCACACTCAGATTTTTTCATAGGATGTGAACTTTGTGAAATTTGAATATGTATTTAGGTACTTTGTGAATGAGGCTAATTGTCACGCACGTGAAATTTCTCCCCACTGGTATTTATTTCTGATCGTCACAGAAGTGAAAAGCTCTATCGAGTGAACTCGGGACTATCGAGTATGGGTTACCCGAGCGCCAAGAGTGAAAGATTAGTCGGCTGATCTTCACTGCTGTGTCGCTGTGTTTACTAATATATTCAATGTATGTGTATCAATTGTTATAATCAATTAATCAACAGATTTTTTTTATTTTAATTATCACAAATCCATTGCATCCTTTTTAGAATACAAACATTAGTAGGTACCTAATTCAATTTCTTTAGAATTTGAAAAAAATCTAACTTTAATTCCTGACTTTTTTAAAAATTACGATGGACAATTAAGTTTTCACTTCTGCTGTGTGTACCTACTAAGCCCACACACATTTGTTAAATAAATAAATATGAGTAGGTATTTTTTGTTCAATAGGTGAGATTTCTGATCCCTGAGATGGTTGATGACATTTTGGCTCGAGCATACAATTGCGTTCTGATAATTTTTAATTGCGAATAACAAAATTAAGGACAAGCGTGCTGCTTTCACGAAAAATGTGCCTACAAAATTGATTTACCTTCGTCATCTTCATAACTGTCACTGGTGTCCGAAATATCTTCTACAGTCTCGATGCTATTACTTTCAGAATCACCTACAAATAGTTTTACATTGTTATATGCTTCCTTCGAGTAGAAAGTCAATTTACTACTCGAAGTATGCTCAGAGCTTCTAGCTACAAAAATCCCATACGTAACAAACATTTTCGGTGCTAACTTTATGCGGTTGCATGATTTCCCACGCTGTTTGATCGGTACTTGTGTCTTTAGTAAACAACACATATTGTAAAGGGTAGTTTCACTTACTGTATTGTCTTTTCACTCTCGATAACGATGAACTTGCGGGTTTAAGGTTGTTTTTGTTTTGATTTAAAATTAAATCTTCTAGAGGGTTGAAATTTGGTGGTGGTTTTGGTTTTTCCGCCGCATTCTCTTTTGTCTTCTCTGTATTCTCACCTGAAATAAGATAGGTAAAATTGTATGGTCTTAGTTTACCGTAACTGTTTTATCATTCAGCTTAATACACCAAATCTATTAGTTATTATACCTCTATAGGTGGAAAAATTTCCTACAGGACATTATCTCGATTTAGGCGATCTTCATACTGCCCCGCATCACGCTGCGTAGTCTGTATTATCTATTCTATGGTAGTGCGTGAATGCGTGTTCCATCGTTGTTTGTAAGTATCTCCGTTTGTATAAAAAACATACTAAAATGCATCCACGCGCGATAATGCGATCACGCAACTAGGTACATGATTTTTATACGCATGATTTTTGTACAGCGTTGCGGAATAATGGATTAACCTATTAAGCCCGACACGCGACGCGGTCGGCGTCGTGACGTCACACAAAAAATCATAACTAAAAAATGAAACCAAATTTTGTGTGTCTGTAAACGACAATGTACTGATAAATATTATCACCTATCTCTTAGGCATCAAAATAAACTAATAATCGAGTATGTTTATCATGAAAAAATAAGGTTTTAAAGTCTCAAAACCGGTTTTGCCCAAATTTGGCCTCTTGGGGCTCAAGTGATTAAAAGAAGTATTGTAACTGTATGTAATCAATGCCGTACATAATCAAATGTACAAATTTACATTTTACAATAAAAATAATAAATAAAATAAAACTTACAATGTTTACAGTTGCTATATCTCTGCTAATCCATCGTTCCGCAACGCCGTACAAAAATCATACGTCAAAGAGAAAAGATAGGATTGCAACCCCCTATCTTCATCTGCACTCAGTTGGATAGTGCTTACAAGTGACGCCATAGTGCTGAATGTTTTTATTTTAAAGCCTTTCCTCTTCCTACATAGGTCTCCTGGAGGTTCAGATAACCCATCTATTTTGTACACGGGCCTGTAGTTTCCAAGCCTAATCATGTATTTGCCATTTGAGTATAGTATAATGTCACACACGTCAAAGGTTTCTACAGCGATTTCAACTATACCTTGACTGGTTTTTGGCTAAGTCTTGAGCAAAAGTTTGTGATACGGGAAATATACATTTTTACAATGCTTTCGTTTAGTTGGCTTTGTGTGAGAAATCGTGGAGAAATTCTTCATTTTAATGTTATGGAAATAGGTCCTTATCTAAGTCACTTAGAATCTAATATTATTTGCTCATACTCACTGTTCTCCCTTTTTGCTCTCGATTGGGAATTTTCGACTTTCAGCCCCGAGTCCCGGTCTAAAGTTAAATGATCTATTGGATTAACTACCAATGGTGGTTTTAACGACCCTTCTCTCCATGGTGTAATTTCTTCTGAAAATGTGTCAGGTACCGCAACTACTACACTAAGCCAGATAGTGAAGAGATATTTCTGAAATTAGGAAAAACTAGATCAAACTTTACGAAAACAAATAAGTATTACATTTATTTGTTGTTTTGAAGATAGTTTACGTTATTGTTTATTAAATAAAATACTTTTAAGAAATATATTAGAATAATATAGGTACCAAAACTTATTTAGAACCGTATTTTTGATTTCAGAAATAACATGCTAAAATGACTCTTAATACAAATTTGGCAAAAAATAATTCTTATTAATGAGTAAATAAACACACAGAAAATCAACATGAAAACCCACATTATATATTTTTTTAAACTTATGGATACCAATTGGCACATCTCAAAGTCTCAAAGACCAGCGTTCTAGAATCGATCTTCGATCGACTGATTTTTTTGTTGTATTAGTAATTCTCAGAACACGCTTGGATTTCTTTGGGAAAACCCACGGGTAAATTGGCATTGTGGATTACAATGTAAAATCGCGGTGCCATAGATGGCTGAAAAATAAGTCCGTCACAAAACAAAAAAAGCAGCTGTTTCCGAAGTAACTTGCTGTGACTTTGTGACATCAATTATTAACAAAACGAGACAAATTTAACTTTAAGCCGGATATTGTAATAAGACTGCAAGAAAAAAACGTAGCCCGTTCAGCTTCCAAGAAAGAAAAAGGACAATAAAAATATAGATGTAGTTTGAACAAGCGTAAAATAACTCAAAAATTTTACATTGAGCATAGCTCAAGTTTTATAATACGGAAATTAATTACAAAACACAAAACACGAAAAAGTTATTTATGGGGTTTTCCATTAAGCCCAATAATCATTTATCACTGACACATAAATATAACAATGCCCCTAGATAATAATGTAAAAGAAAAGGAACTTTATTTTCGACACATTACGACACGTTACGGGAACAACTTTTCACGCACCGATTTGGGATACCCAAACAAATCCGAATTAAGTATGTACTCACAAGCATTTCCATATTGGTTAAATTCTGTTTTACGACTGATCAAAATAATGCCATTGTCGCTTTTACGATAAATTTATAACCACCACAGACTTGTTAATTGGTGACTTGTGAATTGGATTGTGGTCAACGTTGCTCTGTTTTCAATGGGAAATCACATCACAAAACCACGCAGCACGACTAATGCGTTTAGATGGGTGAACAAAAAAATTTAACGGTTAAATCAGCTATGTTTTAAAAATGCGATTTTGGCTCTACTGCTCAACAGTACGAATACATTGTTCGCAATGCAAATGTTTACATATATTCCTCAGTCAATAACGATATACGTACTGCTGTTTCAATGACACTTGGTGGACATTATCAGATTTTATTTATATAAGATGAGTAATTTTGAATGTTTGTTTGTTAGACACTTGAAGTCTAAAATAGACAGAGGATAGGTAAAGTGTTTCTTGATATAGGTATTGGTAGGTTGATTGTGTTAAAATATTCACTGAAATCTTCATCAGAATATTACACTGGATTATAGATAGGTAATATCACCACCAGTCATTAGTTGTCCAATAATGGAATCGCGGAGAATTTCCCCAAACTGCAAGGGACGCAACGTCCTTCAAATTTCACATTATTACGAACTGCTGTTGTTGGTATGGAACTTACCAAGAAAAAGTCAGTTGCTCCATAATCAAGTCAAATGGATTTTGATGATTTCATACCATCTTGATCTTTTTTCATCAAACTTCTTTATAGGTAGCTCAATAAGCTACTACCTACCTATATCATGTTCCAGAGACTCGAACGAAGCTGTTGTCAATGGAGTCATCCATTTTCGTTATAAGAACATCTAAACTAAGCAAAGGTAGGTACCTAGTACGTTGCCTGAGTGGGGGGTATTCCTTCGTAAGGGTGAATCATGGTTTTGTAGGTATAGCCTTTATTACACTTACCTTAAATTAGTGACTGAATTCAGAAGCATAGAAGCAAGCAAGAACGAAGGAACCCCCGCAGCGCGTCCGACGCTATAATAATGTAGGTACCTATGCCCCGCCACAAAGCGGCGAGCTTATAGAGTGACTGTATACCCAAGCATGTATTGATGCTCCAAGCGTCTTCTTTTTACGCTCGCTGCTAAGAGAGCCTGGACAGATCTTTTTTTTTTGAACAAAATTAATGTTTTAAAAACACGTACATTCCGCTTCGAAGTCTTCGAGACAACTGACTGGAATGCGAAAAAAAGTAGATGTTCCAACACAAATACATACTCAAAAAGGGTCTTGTATACCTGAACCCTCAAAATCCAACTGTCAAAATTGATATGCGCGCCGCTTTGTGGCAGGACTACATTGTAGCGTCGGGGGTGCTGTGGTCAACTTTACGGCGCGCTAGCTTAATTTTTTGGCGTAATTTTTGTCCAAGACCAAAAGTTAAAAAACGAAAGAACGAAACGAATAATATCTCAATAAATTTGGGCGATAGGCGAAAAATATATCCGACCAAAATTGTAGAGTGTAGAAAAAGTACTCCATCAAAATTTACTTATCTCAACGAAGAGTTATTGTCACAAAACTGAATTTAACCTTTTTTCTAGATGGCGGAAAATGCACTTAGGAAATTTTGATCGATTTGAACTTAAGCTTTTCTAGGCAACCTACAACATATCCAAAATTTTGCCGTCTCGATTCACATGCATTTCTAAGGGCCTTATTTCATTTTGATTAGTGCGAGTGCGAGTGAGTAGTGCAGGTGTTAAGTGATTAGTAGCAAACGCGTGTGGACACCGTTAGATTATGGCGAGTGCATAGTAATCAGTCGCGATTACTCACTCGCACTCGCAATCGCACTCGCACTCGCTCTCGCACTAATCAAAATGCAAACCGGCCTTAAACCGATTTTTTCGACGTAATGACAGGACTGTAGCTAAAACTAATAAAAACACAATTTAACGGTTTATTTAATTGTCAAATATACTTCACATGTTTTTTTTCGGCGATCTTCTGTCTGTCTAAAACGTTCTTGGGCATAATACTCCTGTCTCTTTATTTTGACTTATAATGAAAGAGACAGCAATAGCAAAACGATGACTGGTTTAATTAGGCGGTCGAAGGGTTTGTCTCTATCCTGTGTTTCTCGATAAGGAGAGATCAAAACGTAGCCCCATAACAAAAAAAAAACAGTTTGGACAAGAAAGACAACATTCTCGGTAATCGTGCGTAAAGCCACGCAACGTTTCTAGTTAGGTAAGTACTGATATGACTAATGATAGGAATTTGATCCGTAAAAGAGTCTGTCAAATGTTTGATAAGCATGTCACATCAGTAACATATGCCTCTGTTCTGTTTTCAGACGAGAGATAAAATACTGATTTTATTGTTTGGATTAGTCATTGTGTCCATCATGATCCTTCTTCAATATTGGACAGAGAAGGTTCCGGTTTGAAGATAATTTCCTAAGATCGATTATCATTTATGCCTAATTGACATAAAGTATTATGTATAACTTATTTTGAACTTAAAGAGTCCAAATCACTGTCTAGCTCTGCACAACGCTAACCAATCAAGTATATAAAAAAATACAGAGATAAATCATCTTTCATCAACATTTTTTTTCTGTCCTACCTACCAAGCCTATAATTTTTCTGGTAACATTACCCTTCAGACTGTAACAGAGTAATGTATGCACAATGCTGCTTGGCGGTAGAATAACTGACAAAGGAGTGGTATATCCCAAGGAGTATGTAGGTGGAGTACCTAAAGATAAAACAGTAAAGACAAAACAGTATGTACCTACATTACATTTGCTTATTATTATAGCCATTGTCCATTATTTTGTGGTTGCTTGTATGTTGTTAACGTTTAATTATTAGTTCAGTTATTCTAACACCAAACATTAATTTGCGAAAATACGTTCTGATTTGAATGGCTCTATTTCCAAAGAAATAACAGTCCAAAGCAATAAATTATCTGAAATATTCGGGTGACGAGCGCAGTCCAGTGTTATTCAGTTATTCCAACTAACTGTCTCGAAGTAACTATATGGAACTAGGCTTTTATGGACAGCGTGTTCATTATCCTCATAAAAAGTCTAGCCATCTCGCTAATACGTCTTAATATTTAATATTTGGTTGTTATACATATTCAATTTTATTATGATATGGCCGGTCTAATCCAACTCAAGTTTCGGCCGCCTACGACGGCCTTTTTCAAGGAGAGTACGCGCGCGTGATGGCTGCCCGTTTGGCACTGTAACAGCAGATAAGAGTGATTGAAGAGGAAGGTTTCTGTGTATAGTACAAGCATAAAATAAAATAGTGTAGAAACATTGATACATTTTAAAGTTTCTAATGTGACGTCATAACACAAACGCATTTTTTGCGCTTACATTGGATGAAATAGATCAAAATAATGTATTGTCCCTCAATAAAAAAGGCAATGGTAGGTAAGTAAATCTCTTAGAGATAAGTCTCAATAACTATTTAGTTATATAGCAAATTATAATTCAGAAATTAAATAAAAAATCATTATCAGGTTGTAAGTCGTGTGTAATGTTTTCAATACAGAATTTCTTTAGTTGGAGTCGCGTAAAATAACCTTGAAGTGACCACTGACCTGCGTCGTAGTCGTAGCTTGTATTTTAAATACCTACTTGTCAATATCACACTTCATCGATAAAAATGGCAGTCTGTCTGTCACGAACACACCGAATGTGGTCGTATTGAAAATGATATCCTAGTAATTTTATAAATCTGGAAGATTTGATATTTACCGCTGAATTATTTCGGCGTTGTTTTATGTTTTTTGGAGATTTTTTTAAAAAAAATTCTGCTGACAAAGTTGCCTGTAGATGTTACTGATATTAGACTTCTGACACAGTCTAATAAATCTTACTAGCTTTTAACTTTTTTTTATACTGTGCTTCTTCTCAAGTAGAAATACGTAGCAAGAAGTTTTCGTAGCGTGTCTACAACCAGCCCAACGCTACGAAATATTTTGAAAATTATAGAACTGCCCTTCATAAAATGTGTCAAACTGAATTCAATTTCTAACAGAATCGAGGAAGTCAGTATGCTAAAAGTGGGCGCGTAGCACACCGTAAAAGCAAAAGCTAAAAGGCTGACTTATCGAACAGGCGTTCTACAAGTTCGATGAAATACTTATTTGCTGTGGGATCGGGAATAAAGAAATTTAACCAACAACAATGCTAACGAGAAAGCATGGATAAAAGTGCAAGTGGTTTAACTGATCAAAGATAAATTGATGCTTTGCATTATTCAGCATGCTAGATGAGTTGACGATCGATTTCTGTCGCTCTCAGAGAGTTTCTTCAAGAAGCCTAGGAGTTCAATTGAAATTGAAATATTTTTGGAATTCAAACCGATCAATACAGCACAGTATTGACTGAAAGTAATACTTATTCTGAAAGTTTCGTTGGATCTAGTTTTTGTGCTAATGTTTTGAATTCCATTATAACTTTTAAAATGTTATTTCACAGACATGTTTATTAACTATTATTTTTAATATTATACTGTTAATGGAATATTAAGGAAGTAAGTAATTTACGGTGGTCTAGTCGGGAGAACGGCCGCTGCCGATCCGGAGACCCCGGGTTCAAACCCCACACGCACCACTGTCTTTTCGAAGTCATGTGCGTAATGCCGCTAACTTAAAACGGTGAAGGAAAACATCGTGAGGAAACCGACATGTACCTAGAATCTTTCGAAGTCATGTGTCATCCGCCAACCCGCACTGGGCCAGCGTGGTGGATTACGGCCTTAACTCTCTCCTTGCGAGAGAAGGCCCCGAGTCCCAGCAGTGGGAACGTTTATTTGGCTGTTGATGATGATGATGATGAAGTAATTTTGCTAATACAAACTTTTCTACTTTAACTTCAATCTACACGCGTCTTTATCTTCAAAATAAATTCAAGGGGACGCCATTAAACATATTCGTTGAAAAAGCTGTGTATGATGATGGAATTAAGGGTTGATGTAAATGTTGACAGCTCATTCATAGGAGATGGTCGGAATCAAGAAACGTAATGAATAAGGGTAAACCCGACAGTTATATTTAGTATCTGGTGTAATTGTAACTTGTAACCTAACCGAGAGCCCAAAGATCATTATATGATCTGCGCGAATACCTAACCGCAATTAGAATAAGTCGAAGCATAATATTTGCGTTTCTATCTCACCAACTTTTTAGTGTTTTACTTCGATATCTTACCTATTTGGCTTCGTCATGTATCCTGTTATGTTCTCATCGCTAAGTGGATGTTATTTCGCTTACGGATATTTTTATTATTAGATTTTGTTGTAGGCTCATATGTATTATATTATCGCCTATGCTTAAATATGATGAATAGGCATTATTTCAACTACATTTTGTAATAAATTGTTTTGATAAATACTCACTAGTAATCGGAAGGAAAATTGTGAGACTTTTAGCAAATATAAAATAAAATCACGCCAATATTATAGAACGAAAATATGTGTTTGTAAGCGTGTATATTTGATCCCATGTATCTTTAAATTGGCTGAAAAGATACATTGAAGTGACATCATATTATGAAATAACATAGAATAAGAAGTCATGCAACGCTGGTCTGGTCTATTCGGGAAAACGGCAACGGCCAATCGAGGCATTAATTCGAATTCTACGGTCACCACTGTTTCTGAAGTCATGTGTCTAAAGCCGCTAAAAACTGCGAAGGAAAACATCGCGAGGAAACCATAACTTTCCTAAAATCATTCTAGATCAAGTGTCATCGACCAATACGCACTGGGCCAGCGTGATGGATGGTGGCCTTGACTGTCTCCCTCCTAGAGAAGGGCTCGAGTTGCAGCAGTAGAACCATTTAGTGGGCTGCTTATACAATAAGTAGGTACTTAGTAAGTATACATTACCTGTATTAAACACGTTGGCTTTTTATCCATTTAAAGTTAGTGGTTGTTATGCTTGGGGTTATACTCGTACCGCGGGGCGTATTTATTTTTTAGTGTAGTAATAAAATTGTAAACAAATTTGGCAACAAAAATCTTAGTAGGTAGCTGAGTTGTACCTACTTCAGTATGAACTCAGTTCATGCCTAGTTTCACTTGAATTGGATCCGTAGTGTTAGCGTTATCAGTCTCGATATCGACAAACAGACAGACCAGTATTAATGCAAAAACATCAATGTTTTTAGTATCGAAAATTGTAAAAGTATCATGTCAGCTCTATCTGATTCTCATATGGGTACTCATACTTATGGTACACTACCGATCCACCCCGGCTACGCCTGTGACACAAATCAAATTTATAGCACTCAGGGATCCATGTCCAAGTCCATATTATGTACCTACATACCTATCTAAGAGTAAAATAATCAGTCCAGTAGTTCCTGAGACAAGCGCGTTCAAACAAACAACAACGCTCTTTACCTTTATAATATTTGTATAATTTACCTCTAGAAATACCCAGATACAGAACAAATATCCGTATTCATCACGGAAAAATTGTCGTATTTGGAAATCGAACCCGAGTCAGAGAGCAGACCAACTGACCCATGAGGGCAATCAATTTTCAATGTACATAATTTAACCTGTTACAGTTTTATTGTCACTACTTTTTTTACGATATGAAGTATCGAAGCGAGTAGGACATGCGCCTGATAGTAAGAAACATGCCTGCACAGAACAGCAAAGTAGGTATCATGCAGCGAACACAAAAATGACAAATCACTGCTTATCATTTTCCACTTGTCACTCAGAGATTTAAGATGATCTTTTACTGTAATTGCACTGAAAATATATTTTTTTCACACCGGAAAATAATAATTCACCACCGTCACTGAAACTTTAACACTGTTATCTATGCAGCCAAAATTTTGTAGCTAATCTTTATTACGAAAATTGTGCGGACGTTGAAAATTTCTGTGGAAATTTCGCACATTTATTTATCCATAGTTTTATCGACAGTTTACGATACACTAATAATTTTAATATTATGCATCAAAATACATTAAATCAATGAAAAACATAAAATATAAACACATACATCGATATAAACCAATAGATGTGCCCTGAGCACCTTGAAATTGTTAATAAACTGCGTCTCTGCGTGTATCGTAAGTGGTTTACAAAAAACTAATCTACTTGACCCCTAGAATCGCTAGCGGCGAGACATGCTGTGGTTGTACTTATTTTGGTTGTGGATAACGAATAGCATAGGTAAAAACGTCCGGCGCGCGGCGTCCACCGCTTCCTGCAACCGACTAGAACGGAAAGAGTGAGCTCACTCTTCCCAACGATAACATGAATCCGTGCGCCCTGAAGTTTGTGAGGGCACATCTTTGTATTGAGATCGTTGCACACATACCTTGATTATGACACACGCTGAAATTACAATCATAGAGTAAGATCCCAGGGCCGCCAGACGTCACGTATTTTCTCATGAATGAAATGTGGACGATTGAGTAGAATTAGTACGTACTAAGAACACATGCTTACTCGCTAACTTGCTTAGACGGCCAATTTTGAGATATAAAGGTACATACAAACATTACTTCACGTATTTTCTAATAAGTGATTTTTTTCACGTATGTTGTAGGCAATATCCTTAAAAATAAGGCCCCAATACTCCTAGACACTTTCCGTCGGCCAAATAAATAACTTAACTTCACTTAAATTCTCATACTCCATTTGTCAATATGTTCGTCAGACAACTATTTCAAAGCTTTTTCCAATAAGACAGACCAATCTGAGGGGCCAAATCATCCCCTAAACTCAATTTTAAGTTAATATTTCCTAATACATGTCTCACTCAGTCTTGCGCTCTTACCCATGGAGGCATAGTTGAGTTTAGGGGATGATTGGCCCCTTAGATTGGTCTGTCTTATTAGAAAAAACTTTAAAATAGTTGTCGGACATATTTTCAAATGGAGTATGAGAATTTAAGTAAAGTTATTATTTTGGAGTTTTTAAGCGTCTGTTATGCAAAATGGCCGACGGAAAGTGTCTGGGAGCCTTATTTTTAAGGATATTGCCTACAACATACGTGAACATCACTTATTAGAAAATACGTAAAGTAAGTAATGTTTGTATGTACCTTCATAGCCCCATATCTCAAAATTGGCCGTCTAAGCAAGTTATCGAGTAAGCTGTAACGTTACATATTGGCTACAATATGTAAACGTACATTTTCTCCCTATTTCATTCCAAAATCATCACTTATTCATAGGAATCTACATACCAAATTTTCATATAACTAATATCTTTTCAATCGTTTCCTTACGATAAAGCATATTTTTCTCGTTATACTGGTAGTATTCTTTATGTATTTATTGCATTTTAAACCTGTAAAAAGATAGTTTTTCCAAAATTTTATTTGATTACATCATGTCATAATACTTCAAACATCATTCGTCGCTAAGCAACCTCTACATTCTTCATAAGGTTGTATAGTTTCTAGTTCGAATTATCTCTGGCCGTTAATTATAAAAATGAACTGTTCTCTCATTCTAGACTTGAATCACTGAAAGTTTACATGTTAAATCTAGTAGATTGAGTTGGGCAGTTAAGATCTGGCTTCGAAGAGAGGAACATCAAGTGAACATTTGGCTTCGAAGATGATGGTATCTGGATGCCTTGAAGGTCTGCTGAACGCTGAACCTATCGCTCATGCATGAAGACATCTGGATGCCTTGTAAGTCTGCTGAACGTGTTACATAAGTATGTTACATAAGTTACATAAGTACCATTTCCTGCTGCCGGCTGCTGAACCCTCACATTCCTTGCATGACTGCTGAACGCTGAAGACTGCTGAACGCTGAACCTGCTGTGAACGCTGAACCTGCTGTGAACACTGAACCTGCTGCGGACTACTGTTCCTGCTGCGGACCACTGATCCTGCTGCGGACTACTGAACCTGCTGCGGGCTGCTGAACCCGTGAACATATCCCTGCTGCAAGTCACTGAACCCTCTCAGCCACTGAACCCTCTCAGCCACTTAATCCTCTCAGCCACTGAATCCTCTCAGCCACTTAACCCTCTCAGTTCTTTTATTTATTTTTACACTCTTTTCTTAATTTTGTTATACCTTTTTCTTAACATCCCTTTTAATCTTTTTTTTTTCTTAAATATACTTGTATTTATTAACTTTTTATTATTCCACCTTTACCTATCTCCTCCCACCTAATACTTTTATGTTCACTAACGTGACAAAGCATGTGTTCTTAGTACGTACTAACTCTACTCAATCGTCCACATTTCATTCATGAGAAAATACGTGACGTCTGGCAGCTCTGGGATCTTGGACTATCAGAGACGATTCACACGGCGCGGCTGCCAACCGCGACCGCGCGCGGGCGCGGCAGATTTCCATATAAAACTGAATTCAATTCACACGACGCGGTTTACGGCCGCGGCGGCTGCGGCAGCCGCGCGGCGCC
Source organism: Ectropis crepuscularia (assembly GCA_963693475.1). NCBI lineage: Eukaryota > Metazoa > Arthropoda > Insecta > Lepidoptera > Geometridae > Ectropis > Ectropis crepuscularia. The sequence goes on from OY856345.1 coordinate 10,638,307, forward strand.
CGCGTGGCTTCGCGCGATTCTTGCGCAGTAGCTTTCCGGTGCAGAAACCGCGAAAACCTGCGGTCTCGTGGGTATTGAAACAAAACCGTCGCGCGGCGCGGCGCCGCGCCCGCGCGCGGGAGCGGTTGGCAGCCGCGTCGTGTGAACCGGGCCTCAGTGTTTTGTTTTCAAATTGAGAATAGATCAATACTTCCTTCTGTGATGTTGATTAATATGTAAGTACCTATAGACAAGTAAGGTTGAGACTCCACCAAAGCGGAGACGAGATGTTTTTTAACAACCAATAGAATTTTGTTATTCACACATCACGTCTCAGCTCCAGTGGATACCATGAAGCGGAGATGGGTATTTGTATGGCGATGAAAGCGGAGATGTGACCTGTGCCTCGCCGACGCGACGCTCAGTGGAGACAAGAAATGTGCGCAGGCAACGACGCGCGGCGTAAGGCACAGCTTCGGTGGAGTCACCCGAGCTGAAAACGTCACTTACAGTCTTCGCTTCAGACACATCTCTGCACATCTCCGCTTTGGTGGAGTCTCAGCCTTAGTATTAGTTCATCAACGAAGTACTTGGTGAGTATAATAATAACGATATCGATGTGAAATTTGTAAAGTCTCCGTATACTAACCCGAGGATTTTGTTGCACAACCAAACCCAAATTAACAAACGTAACCTACATTATAAGGTTTACATTACAAAGGGTAAACGAGAGAAGCCATAAACCGCTTTCTCCCTATAATTTGATTAAAACGAACATCAACGGGTGAATAAATTGTTATATCAATATACATACAGGGTGTGTGTCCGCCCAGCGGTAGTATAAATATTTCAGGGCTTGTGAACCGGAATATGAAGTGGTTAATTTAAATTCTGCCAGTTTGCGCGCTGCGTCGGCCGAATATTCGTGGTTGGGCAACTTTTTGTGATGTTGAAGGTAAAAAATATACTGTAGCCGGTTGAGTTACTCTTAGATTTTTCAGTGGAGGTGATGAGAAAAATCTAGCCGCCATAATTTTTTTTTTTCGTGAGCTATTTTATTTATCTGTTAACTTTTGAGTCGAGTCATATCGGTATGGATATTCTCAACTCTGTGAACGATATAACTCTGTGTAACTATACAAACCCAGAGAAAATTAAGTTTAATTCAGCTTTTGAAATACGGCAGCTAGGCTTTTTAATTTGCTAAATCAATTCAGCTACCCATATCATTGTAATAAAAAGTTTTTTACAACCTATTATTTTTTGTCTGATACAAAAAAAAAATTTTTCAAGAAGTAAGTACATACCATCTAATTCCGAAAATGGTATTAAAACTAAAATGAGACGAAATGTTCAATTGGATTAGAATAAAATCGGTGTTCGACGTTTGTGAAGGACTCAAAGAGACTAAACTGTGTCAGAGTAATGTTTTGATATTTGGATGTAAGTATTTGGATAATTCAGGTGTGCTTAGTGTATGCAGTTATCCAGTTATGTAGCGTATACTATATGCAGGTATATAGCGTAGTGTAGTTCTCATTGTATTTTAGTTTTGTTACTCTTCAATTCCCAGTGTCATCTGTAGGTGACATATGTTTAGTTATGATTTTATACTATTTAAAAAAATATTTTTCCGGGTTGCCTGGAAGACATCGCTCTAAGCGATAAGGCCGCCAATTAAAATGTCTAGCTTAAGTTATCTTCAAGTTTCTTTTGTGATTTTGTTTTTTGTATGTGTGGATTTTTAATAAAGAGTTTTCTATTCTATTTTTTTTTTGATTTTGTCTTTTAATTAGAAATTGCATTGAACACAACTGTATCTTTTTTCTATGCGGCAACACACATCACTTGTCAGTTATCACTATCACTTGGTTATTTAGCGGCAATTGGTAAGAAACTTAGTTTGTGCTATCTATTGTGGTAAAAAGTGCTATAAAAATGTCTAGACCGTAAGTATTGGTATTTTTGTTATTATATGTCATAGTTATATAATATATGCAACCCATACTTGACATATATTTACACACAAAAATAACTGATAGTTTTATAACTGTAGCGCGTACAATGTTCAGTGTCACCCACAGGTGACACTGGGCATTATACTATTAATTCCAATTTATATGTTATTTACTTAATGTTTTATTGTTTATGAAAATAGTGTTAATGAAGTGTTTTTTTACATGTTGGACGTTAGATAAAGTAGCTGAGATGTTACAGACCGGTCAAAAACCTAGGTGATATCATTATATTCCCTCCTGAAGATGGCGAAATTACTGATGAAGAAGGTGGAGAAGAAACGACAGGAATATGTTTCATCTTGCTATCCGCATGCTTTGTTCTCAAGTTGAATTACTTGGTCAACCATCAGATTCTAGTGAATATGACCATTTGCAGGAAGTACTTCAACCTGTCCCAATAAAGAAAATGTGTCACACAGTGAAGAGATGGTTCAATAATGTATCTTCATTTACTACTTGGGGCAAAGGTGATTGTGACGAAGAAATGTTCACCCAAGACTGTCAGAAGGTTCCAACCCCTGTCCATTTTTTTGAATTGCTTTATAGTGACACCGTATTATTAGACGTAATGGTTCCGTCGAAATGTTGATCCACCTATCAAAAAAATACGGAAGACCTCCAAATCGCAATCCTGACGGTGGCGTTCCACTGGAACCCACAGTATCTGAAAAGGTGAGGAGTGCAGGAACAGAGGATGATCACGCAGAAGTCGACTGTTCTCAGCGGCGATGTGGGAACTATCACCAACATACTAGAAAAATGTGCGATACATGCAACATTCGTTTGCACCTCAAGTGTTGGTATACTTATGTTCCAAAGTAAACAAAACCTAGAGATCTAGGTTTATTTATTGTGGAACATATATATGTATATTACTAGTTACAGGACAGTACAGTACTCTGTTGTTTTTTGTTACCATAATTTTATAAATCAATTTGGTATTTGTAAACAAAACTGGTGTTTCGTTCATGTCAAAATGATGCTTCATACCTCATAAATCGTATAGACACTGGGTGTCAGGTGACCCCCATACAAAGGTGACTACAGGTGACAGGTGACCCCCCATAAAAAGAGAGGGGGTGCTTTTGAGAGCAGTAATGTTTGCACATTGCTGCTTGGTGGTAGAATGTCTGGCAATGGTGTGCTACTTCCCCAGGCGGATTCTTGAAAGAGTCCTACCACTGCTAATTAGTTAGAACATATCAGAAAAAAAAATATATAAGTATATATTTTGGTAAGTTTTAAGTCAGTTTTTAAATGTTGAAGGCAAGTGTGTAGTGTAGACATTTATGAATAAGATTGTGAAGTCAGTACCTACATAGTCTTAAGTTGCTATTATACATACGAAGTACCTGTATAATAAATCTACATTGGCAACTTAATTTTTTTATAGCATAGAGTGGCGAGACGAGGAATACAGATGCCTGATGGTAGAGTGCGCGCAATTTAACTCTGCGCGTAGCAAAATATGGAACTAATGGACGCGCCGTCATCTTCTTGTTTACGTCAGGTGACAAGAGGTTGTTTATATTTGGTGTTCTTATTAATTTCTAAAGTAATGAATTGCTTTATATATGCCGAAAGTGATTTAAAGTGCTGGCCATGGCTGGTTCTTGAAAATCAATCGTGATTGTGAAGAAGAACGAGACAATAACGGGCTAACAGTGCAGTTTTCCAAAAGCAGAGCTATTTGACAGCTAATATGTAGGGATACCATAGCAATCAAATCTCCACCTATTATCGGCATATTTTTAAGCTGAGGCTTTATTTTTGAGGTTTGATTATTTTTTCGCCAATATCAATACCCGTGGGAAAAAATGTGAGTGCTTAAGACATAATGTGTGAAACTAGTTTTAAATTGTTTTTTTTTTATAACATAAAAATCAAAATAGGAAACACAGTGACACAGCAGTGAAGATCAGCTGATTGTATCTTTCTCGTCTCCATCGTGATGTTAACCCTATCGAAAAGAGAAGATGATCCTATAGAAGCCATTGACCCATTAAAAGAGCATTCATGCGCAAAATTTTCAGATAGTGTTATTTATGGTCTCAATAAAAGATGTACTAGTTTGCATTAAATTCTTGTTATTTTGTTGTTGGTGCAGGTTAATGGACATTGAGGAAATGGGGAAAAAAAGGGAGGAGGAAAATGACAGATTTTTTTTTTATTGTAATAAACTATAATAAAGTTCTCCTGGTGGTAAAAGACTCAGACAGCCTGTACCAATTACCAATGATACTTGGTCATACTGAACCAAACCAGCACTGCAACAGCGTTCATTACTTCGAGACATTCGTTCTTGAGTCTTAGTTGTCGTGTAACTTATTTGTGTAGTTACTTATATTGCTTCCCTGAAAAATCCTTTCCCGTAAGTACCTGTTTTATGTAATTGTATGTTCTCAATGAACGGGAAGGGAACCTATTAGCTTGACCTGGCAACATTAAGTACGCCACGCGCGCAGAGTTATATTGCGAGCACTTTAAGTAACATGCCTGACGCATAACAGCACAGTGACACGCAGCTATTGCAACATGAAAAGTCCAAATCATTACCTAGCACTGCACTGCGCTCGTCACCCAGAGATCTAGAGTAGTATATATATATATTTCTAAGCCCTGTTATTTATCTGAAAATATTGCCCTTCAAACCGGAACACAGTAATGTTTTCACATTACTGTTTGGCGGTAGAACAACTGGCAAAGGTGTGGTACTTCCCCAGGTGGACTCTGCCAAGAGCCCTACCAGAGTGTTGTACGGAACAAGTACAACAAAAATACCAATCATAGCTATAACTCTCTATAAACCTGTTCAATGTTACTCAATTATAATTTAGCAATGTAGTACATACCTACTGAAATAATTTTTAAAATCAGTTTTTTCATCTGGAAAAAAGTTACAATAGTCTTTCTTTTTAGTGAACGTTTACTACACATAGTAGACTAGAACCTAGTATACTTGACCACCAGGACTATACTACCTACCTACTTGGCTAGACCATGGCAATCAAAACAAATATCGTTTTACTTTTTCTCATATCTTTCAAATGCGTTAGTAGGTATCTATCTCCATTTTATTACTAAATTTTGTCGCCAAACTAAACACAAAAGATTTGCCGGCCATTCGTTGGTGTTGCTAGATTGAGGATCATTCTCCAATGTGTTTGGTTAATATTAGTTATAACTTTCAAAATACGAATCAACCTACGAAATTACTTCTGCGTACTGTTAGAACGATCTATGATTTTATATTTACTGAATACAGCCTTTATTAACAAAACTCACCTGTAATGATAACTTCACTAGTACACTACGTAGCTGCGTATTTCCAATCTATACAAGGCCAGAACGCAAGGGTATGAAACTAATCACGTATAGATTGTAAATAAGTTTTTTTACTAAGATCTTCCAAACCATACAAGGCCAGTACGCAAATAAATAATAAATAAATAAATATTGTCGCTACTACCCCTAGAGTGTATATAAAAAATGCGGGAGCTGAAGCTCAAGGGAGGTCCTGAGTAGAGCGAGCCATACGAGGCCTAGCGAAACGCAGGGGGGAGGTGGCGAGCGAAGCGAGCCGGCGACCTCCGTAGTGGAGCTCAAGCCGAGTATGGAGAAGCGACACTCAGGGCTGACCGCAGGGCTTCTGGCGGGAGCCCACCCAGAGTCAAATCTCAGCATCGGATCGACAACATAGACAATCAGTACGAAAAAATATTGTATGCATCGTAATAACAGATTTATAACAACATTACAATATAATATACTCGTACGCGAACAGTTTCCTATGGCTGCGTTCTGGCGTTGTATAGAATGGAAAGACGCGACGCGAGCATCCACGTTACAAACTATACACCATCAGTACGCAAAACTCTTGTATGGTTTGTAATAACAGATTTTAAAACAACATTACAATATATACTTTAGCAGTTTTCTATGGCTGCGTTCTGGCGTTGTATAGTTTGGAAATACGCTACGTAGCTATCAAATCACTATCACTACATATTATTATTACAAAGTCCTACGTTGCGTCTGTCTATCTACTTGCAAATACCAGATAAATTAAAAAAAAACTACCATACATTTTTTCATATATGTTTTCACCAATAGAATGGTTCGGGAGGAAGGTCAAGTGTATGTACAAGTACATATTGGCTAAAACATATATTTGTTAGAAGTGTAGGAACAGATGATCGTTGCTTAATCGCGTCGGAAGTGCTGAACGATTGGGTTGAAATTTAGAACGTATTTAAGTATCTAGAATATACTTTTTATAGGGGAAAACTTACGGGAATGGGATGAAAGCAGGTAAAGCCCAGGGTGCTCCTAGAAAGTCCCAGATTTAGCAGTAACGGATAGGGCAAATAGTTACTACAGATCGGGCAGCCCAGCCTCCCTCCGCCGTGCCCTCGGGATCGTAGCTTATTTATTCATGAATGTGTGATTTTGTTTGCGTACAGTTAAATAGGTGTGGAAAATGAAAGGACGAGTGCCAGTTCGGTTAGTTCAGCGCTGGGCAAATATTTGTTTAGGGCGTTAATAGCTATTTTTATTTTGAGAAATGTTCGAAGTTTCCATGTGGCAACTCTGTTTGCTTTATCTGGTTCGAGTGGGTCTCTCTGGGTACGAGAGATTTTTATAAAAGTAAAAGCTTGTTTCTTGTAGTTTTCGATAAATAAAAAATCAATCCTACCTTTAATATTTTGCTGCGATAGGTACAACTCTTTTAAAATGCAACTGTTAATGGCAAGTAAACAAAAGTAAATTAAAGAAATTTAATAATTGTAATTGTGAAACAAAGATAGGAGCACCTAAATCTAAATAGAACCCTGATTTATGAGAACTTATTAAAAAAGTAGGAGCGCCTCGCGGTTTCACCCGCGTAATTCCCGTTCCCGTTTTTTTCAGCGATGAAAAGTAGCGTATGTTTTATTTTTATAACCAAACGTTCTAAATTTCAACGCGATCTGTTCCTTCAGTCATTTCGACGTGATTGAGCAACACATATCAAAACATCCCAGCGTTCCAACGTGATTGACTAACAAATATTTAAATACCCGACTACCTATGGCATTTATAATATTAATCAGAGTTTACATAAAATATACTACGTGTAGAGTTAGCACAAACGCTTTACACCGAAAGCACGGTGATCTGATCGCTCTTCTCTTGTCGCTCTTGTGGATGTGTCATACTTTTGTCGCGGCACATCACTATGTCACCAATCGCCATAGCTAACATACACCTCATCTGCTGCTTACGATTAGCAAAGGAACCGTGCGGAAAAACCTGATATATTTACTTATTCTTTATCTAAGCTATTAGTCAAATTTACTAGCTGCGCCCACATAATAACTTTTGAGATAACTATCTGTTAATCTACTTACTAAACATTTAATTTATTATAATCCGTTCAGCCGTTAGAGATACGTAGCAATAAACTTACTTACTCTTGCAAACACACGAACTTAAAACTTTATAAAATTTGTGTGATTTTAGTTTGGTGGTCAATAAAGTTCTAAAAGACACGAACAAGCGTGAACCAAGCCATGGGTCGAGCTAGTATTAGAATAAGTAAACATTTTAATAACAATACCCTTTCATCTTCATCAAAAAAACCCGGGAAAATGGCAAAGTAGAAAATGTGCTTTCAAAAGCCCTCGCGAGTCGTTGTAAAAAGGCCTTTACCTAGTCTTTTATGTACCCTAGAGGCTTCGGTAAGTGCCCCTGAAATATTCAAGATATTGCGGTTTCTAAGTAATGCTCAGGTAGTCAGCTACTATATAGGTGATTACCCATTATCTAAACAAGTGTACTTACGCTTTTAGTCTGAATAATATTCTTTTGAAGAATTGCTTTACCGTCTTGCGAGGAGTCTTGGAGTAGGACTGCGTTGAGTTTGTAGCAATATCAATCGAATACTCTAAGAAAATAAATATATAAATTTTAGGTTAAACTCACCAAAATTATAAAAAGCGTTTACAAAACGATAGTAGAATGCAAAAACTGGTCGGAATTCTCAAATTTCTTTTAATAAATCACACACGAATGCCACCTGTGGTGCAATTGGGCGTTTTTGATTCGGTTAATATCAATAAAATACTATTTAGATGTTTGTTGCTCAATCACGACCTAATTAATGTCTGAACAGTTGAAATAATAATGGTAAGAATGATAAAAGTCTCGACCAACACCTTAAGAGACTTTCGCTAGACGGTCCGTTGGATCAAGGGTCAGCTGATGCAGAAGGCGGTCATCCTTGACACAGCCCGCATCCTTTCCTGGTCCTCTCTCTGCAGTCTTAACCACCGGTAGCTTGGGCCCTGCCCCGCTGCTGGCGGCGATCTAGGTTTAAATTTTTATAATATTTTTATGTTGTTTTTATACATAAATATTGTAAAGATATAAACTTAAGAATATGAGTAAATGAGTGTATGAGAGAAAAATGAACGGAATATGGCTAGTAAGGATTATAGTTAAATTACAGTTTGGATGAACACATCTAGTTAATCAACTAGTTTTTATCTCGGGAAAATAACGGGAACGAGAATAACGGGGCTAAAGTCCCCCCGAAAGGCACTGCTAGTATGCCAATAATAAATATGTATATACGCAATGATAGTTCTTAATTTCACCAAGTGTGGCAACTATGTATAAATTTTGTTAGACACACATGAACCATTCGTGCCATACGTTTTTATTTTGAACACTGCTTTATACCACAAACAAACTAGTCACACACGGATTGAATCACTCCATAACTATCTGTTTGCGTTATTTGCCGTATTTGGCAAATAAATCACAAAATACCTCTTGGTTTCGGACAAATATAACAAATACATGAATAACTACGTCAACACGTTTAGGGTTATTCTAAAAAAATTGCAGAGGCAGAATTGATTACTTCATTTTTAATCTCGCTAACACGGAGCATATTTCGACTGAATATTTGTAGGTTATTCCTGTACATTTACCTCCAAGCTGCGATGTGGTCGCATTGACGAGCGCAGTGCGTGTCGGCTGCTACACGCTGCGGCTCTGCAATATAGACTAGGAGATAGAGAGAAGGGAAATGTAGCTCCGTACGTCAGTGTGGATCTTGGGATGGGTGACTGGGGTTACATCATTTTTAAATTCAAATCTTTATAAGCCACTAAAAGTACATAGGGGCATCCATAAATCACATGAGGTAATTTTGACGAATTTTCGATCCCCACTCCTCTTGGTGAGATTTCGTGAGATTTTGTTCGACCATAACGTGAGAATTTTTTAAACCCATTTTTCAATCCATTCTACCTAATTTTCTCTCATAATGAACACAATTTTTGCGAAAATAAATAAATGATGTGAGTTTTTTCCTTCCCCCTTCTCAAACACCTCGCGTTATTAATGGACGCTTTCATATATATATGGTTTCACGATATTAATACAGTAATCCTTGTATAAATTTGAATTTGAAATTCCTAACCAAAGAGGAAATATTTGAGATCAAAGTGGCTAGTACGGTTAAACACCAATTTCATATGAAAGGATGAAATATTAAGAACGCGAAAGTTTGTAAGAATGTATGGATGTACCTACCTATGTTTAATACTCATTCAGACAAAAGCTACTGAAGGGATTTGGATGAAATTTGTTACATATATAAATAATGATCTAGAATAACACATATGCTACTTTAATCTCAACAAACAAAACTGCTAAGCTAAGACAGTTTTTTACAGACCCTCGGGAACCAAGCGAGTGAAAACGCGGGATAATGCTACTGGTCTTAAATAAACTGAAGTAACTATATTAGTAAATTATTTATTTAGATTTTTCTGATTTCGATATATTTGGTAACCCATAGCTCTTGTTCTATTGTAATCCTCGAGTGTGGGTCTCCCGGCGTCCCAACACTAATGGCCATCTATTCATGCACCGAGTGTCACTCGTGCCTCGTGCCGCTGTATTGTTGCGTTCCACAACCTCGCAGCCTCACTGTGAAGGACTTACCGTGCCAATATTTTGCTCTCAAAACAGTAGCTCATTTTGCAATCTTAACCTACAGATTGCCAATCAGATACAGAAAAGTAGCGATGATAAAAGAAATGAATAATACAATTATTTGTTTTGCGAAAAAACAAAAACAGATCAATTTAAAATTAAACTCAGTCACACTCCAAGACACACGGCAAAGTATTGACAAAGTTCAAACTTTTTGTGAAATCAACTAAAAACACAGTGCAAAGAGGTTTGAGTCAAACCTTTCTGCACTGTATATTTAGATTAGAACAGAGAGTAAATATCAAAGTAGAGTCATTGAACTCTTAAAACACTAGTTAGATCAATGAGTAGAGTCAAACTTTTTGACTCTACTTCTTATAAGAACGTATAGGTTGTAGAATGAGTTGCCAGGCTGTGATTTTTCCAGTGATTTCAATCTACCAAGATTGAAATCTTGGTGTGTGTCAAATCGTGCGTGAATCGGTTTCTTCTAGGTAAGCACGGTCCTTCGTAAGCCGCATCGTCGTTGAACATCAGGCGATATGGTGGTCAAGCGTAAAACAATGAAACATAATAAAATATGTAAATTTACAGGCAAGCTTGGTTTTGTGTACTTGACAACACCACATAAACGGTGTTGTTAAAAATTATTTATTGTTAATAACTTTGCTCTAAGAAATGTATTAGGGTCGCGTGAGTCTAGAGAAAATGTTTGAAAACGGCAGTTAGATGTGTAGCAACCACAGAAATCTAATTAATATGTAAGTATTATTTAGATTTCTGTGGTAGCAACCGACGAACGATTATTATTATACCTTGTTTATAGCGAACGATTTTTATTTTAGCTTTTTTCAAGGAAAATGTTCAATGGTGGCCAAAGAAACAAACATTAGGTATGACGTTTATTCCATTGGTTGGTACGAGTACAAATCTTGAAGCAGATAAAAATGTATGTAAAAATGTTCGTGTTCGAAACTACGTTATGCTCTGCTGTTATGGGCAGGCGTGTTACTTACCATCAGGAAATGTGTAACAATCTATCGCATCAAAAACATAAATGTAAAATGAGAGCCAAGTTCAATACTATAATATATGGTTTGATTGTTGACTTCCACAACAAAAGAATTGAGATGTAAATGGGTGCCAAGTTCAATGATCAGTCCTGCAATTGATTAAAGCCACATAGAATATTTTCTGAGAACTTAACATTTGTTGTTTTCTTATAACTTGAAGCCACATAGAACATTTTGTAAGAACTTAACTTTTGTTGTTTTCTTAAACTCAATGAACAATCTTATAAATATAACCAGCCAAGTGCAAGTCGGACACGGCCATGAAGGGTTCCGTAGCAGTAAATAACATATTACATACCTAAGTTCTTGTAGTTCGGTGTAACTTTACTTTGATCGATGTTTTAATAATAGTGTATTTATGACGCACTAAAAAAAACTACTCACTAGATCGAGTTCAAACCAATTTTCGCTAGTAGTTTGCACGGTAATGTACATCAATATCGCACCCTCAGATTTAAAGTCAGAAAACTCAAAATTTGGGTGAATTCATAATCCATCAATCCCCGGCCAAGAATCCCCGGCAGATGCCCCGCCACCAAACCCCACGACTCGACCTGACAACTTATAATGCACGGACGCTGAGGGCTGACGAAAAGATTGTGGAGTTGGAAGAAGAAGTGGACAAGTTGCGCTGGGATATTATAGGGTTATCCGAAGTCCGAAGACAGGGCGACGGCAGGATAACCCTCGATTCCGGCAACTTGTTCTACTACCGGGAGGGAGATCAACAATCCCAAGGGGGTGTCGGGTTTATCGTCCGCAAGTCTCTCGTCAACAACATGATAATGATCGAGAGTGTGTCGAGCAGGGTTGTATACCTTGTACTTAAAATTACCGACTGATACTCATTGAAGGTCATACAGGTATACGCACCGACCTAGCCACATCCCGACAAAGAGGTTGAGGCCATGTATGAGGACATCTCCAAAGCCATACATGTCTCGCCAACACATTTCACAGTTGTGATGGGAGACTTCAACGCGAAACTGGGGAAACGTAGCGGTGATGAGTTGAGAGTAGGGCAATTCGGATATGGGCAGCGGAACCCAAGAGGGCAACGTCTGGCTGATTTTTTGGAAAGGGAGAGCCTCTTTGTGATGAATTATCAAAGTGCATACGAACTGAAGACAGTAATTTGACCTACTGTAACTCATTCTTTTTCACACCTACTGATGATAAAGAGGTTGATAAAATTGTATCCGTACTCAAGACTAATAGCTCACCAGGCGAAGATAAAGTAACTGAGAGAATATTAAAGGAATGTAGAGTAAACCTTATTGCACCTATTACGCATATATGCAACTTGAGTATGTCATCGGGCGTTTTTCCAACTCAATTGAAACAAGCTATTATTGTGCCTATTTTTAAGGGAGGTAAAGCTGATGAACTTACAAACTATAGACCTATTTCATTGTTAAGCGTTATTTCTAAAGTCTTGGAGAAAATAGTGAAAAAGAGAATTACAGGCTACCTTGAAAAATACAATATTCTTAGCGATCGCCAATATGGCTTCAGACCAAATCTAAACACAGAAGATGCACTGCTAAACGCAGTTAGTATAATCAGTGAGCAGTTGGACTTGGGTAACAAATGCATAGGGGTGTTTTTGGATTTGTCTAAGGCTTTTGATACGGTCGCGCCTAGTATTTTGTTAACGGAACTAGAATTAATTGGGGTAAGAGGTATAGCCTTGGATTGGTTTGAAAGCTACCTTGTAGGACGAACACAAAAGGTTGTGCATAAAAATACTTATACTGAATCTGGTTCTTTATTGATGGAATGCGGCGTGCCCCAAGGAAGTGTATTAGGGCCGATCTTAATTTATGTGAATAAACTTCTTCGTATGAACATGGTAAATTGTGTGCCGGTGGCATTTGCTGATGATACTCTACTTTTATTCAATGGGGCATGTTGGTCTAATACCTTTGAAAATTGCCAAGCTGGACTTAGTATAGCACTTCAATGGATGGACTCACGAGTATTGACGGTTAATAGAAGCAAAACTAAGTACATCACATTCTCAATTAATGCTAAAGGTCAGCCACCAGATGCATTTAAATTGGTAGCTCACCAGAATAGTGTTTGTACTGCTGTTAGCGGCCAGTGCGATTGCCCATTACTTGAACGCGTAAAATCTATTCAATACTTAGGTGTCATGATAGATGAACACCTTAATTGGAAAGAACAAGTCCTAAAATTAAGGCAGCGACTGAGAAGTCTCTCACACTTCTTCTGGCAAGTTCGAAATGTTATAAATGGAACTCTAATGTGGAGCGTTTACTATGCGATGGCTCATTGTGTCCTCTCATATGGCATACTTGCTTGGGGAGGTGCTGCCAAATCAATTCTAGCAATCGCACAACCCGCTCAAAACACTATTCTTAAAATAATTATGAAAAAACCACGAACTTACGATACGCAGAGCCTTTATGCAGTGTCCAGAGTACTGAATTTAAGACAAACGTACACATACAAAGTTGCATTATACTACGTCAAAAATGAACACCTACATACAAAACGTTCAACAACTTACAGTGTACGCCGTAGGAATTTTGGTAAAATAGAGCTTCAAAAAGGGAAAAAAACTATTTTTGCAACGCGTTTTATTTCATGGGTTGGACCACTAGTTTATAATTATCTACCAGTGGAGGTACGGCAATCAATATCTGAATATAAACGAAAAAAAATGGTAAAGGAATGGATTTTGCGAATGGGCATTCATAAACTGGAAAGCAAAATATACACTGTAGATATATAAAAACTGGTAAAAGAGTGTGTTGTATATGTATTGGATAGGAATAGTTATTGTCTATATATTGTTCATAAGCATCATTATTAGTATATATATGTGTGTGTGTTTGGCTGGATATATAAGTGTAAATTGTTGTATAATATTTTGTTATACAGATATTAAGAGAAGTAAAATGTTTAGTGGAAACTAAACATATCACAATATCTCTAGCATTTGTATTTGTGGTGTGTTCCCAGTTAGTGTTGTGTGTTCATGTCTATGTATTGTTCCTATTGTGTTTTTTTAATTTACTTCTTGTATTGAACTAAATGTATCTGGCATTGTGTTTCGCTCGGTCCTGTGGCTTGAGGCTGCAACAGTCTTCAACACGGGCCATCCTAGTGAAGACTGGTGTTATGTACCTACCTAAGCAATTTCTCGTTACTTTGTTGTGTACATTTTTGTATTTATTGTTACCACGTTTGTTCGTAGAACCGTGTGCACGCTTAGAATAAGATTTTATGAATTATTTAAGCAGTGTAACAGTTAATATAAATAAATAAATAAATTCCTTCTTCGAGAAACAGCCACAGAGATGAAAGAAATGGATCTGGATTAGCCCAGATGGTTCCACAAAAAATGAGATCGACTTCATTATGACGACTAAACGGTAAATATTCAGCGATGTCTCTGGGATCAGTAAGGTTAAAACCGGGAGCGATCACCGTATGGTAAGAGGCACGCTGAATCTAAACATTAAGTCCGAAAGATCACGTCTGATGAAGTCCACGCTCCGACCAAGTTCTGCTCAAATTGAGAATCCCGATAACTTTCAACACGAACTTCAAAACCGCTTCAAGTCCCTAAATGAGTGCGTAACGGCGGATGAAATTAATGACAGGCTAGTGGCAACTGTTCACGCGGTTGGCAGTAAATTCTACAAGAGCCGACGCCAAAATAGAACACAAAAACTCTCCGATAATACTCTGAATCTCATGGTGGTTAGGTGAGGTATGCGGTTGCAGTCTTCGATAGACATGATGGTCTACAAACGGCTCAATAGACAGATTTCTACTTGTGTGCGACGCGACATACGCTGCTACAATACTACGAGTATTGAAGAAGCGATTAAGCGGAACAAAGGCTCGAAAGTGTTCGCAAGAAATCTGTCTCTAGGGCAAAGTCAATTGACCAAATTGAAAACCGATAATGGCAACGTCACCTCGTCGAAGCCCGAGATTTTGGAGGAGATTGAGAGGTTCTATAAACAGTTGTACACCTCTGCACAAGCACAACCTGTCGTTAACATGGCTGCTAAAGACCCCAGAGCCAAGCTGACCTGACACTTTACCGAAGATATCCCGGAAGTCAGCCTGTACGAGATTAGGATGGCCCGCCCTCAAGCAACTTAAAAACAACAAGGCACCTGGCGACGACGGAATTACGACTGAGCTTCTGAGAGCGGGTGGGAAACCGGTACTTTTTTTTTTATAGCATAGAGTGACAAGACGAGCAGGTCATGTGCCTGATGGTAAGCAACATGCCTGCCACATAACAGCACAGTAACACGCAGCTATTGGAACATGATAGTCCAAATCATTACCTAGCACTGCACTGCGCTCGTCACCCAGAGATCTAAGATATTATGTCTCTAAGCCCTGTAATTTCTCTGGAATCATTGCCCTTCAAACCGGAACACAGTAATGTTTGCACATTACTGCTTGGCGGTAGAATATTTGGCAAAGGTGTGGTACTTCCCCAGGCGGACTCTGCTAAGAGTCCTACCACTACTAAAAACTTAAAGTCCTCCAGAAGCAGTTCGACTCAGTCATACTTGACTGTAATACGCCAGAAGCGTGGAGCAGAGGTGTGGTGGTGCTCTTCTTCAAAAAAGGTGACAACACCTTGTTGAAGAATTACAGACCCATCTCACTTCTGAGCCACGTTTATAAGTTGTTTTCGAGGGTATAATAATATTTCGACTTCCAACCACCCGAACAAGCCGGTTTCCGAAAAGGCTATAGTACCATAGACCACATCCATACGCTTCGGCAGATTATACAGAAAACCGAGGAGTGTAATCGGCCACTATGTTTAGCGTATGTGGACTATTAGAAAGCCTTCGATTCCATCGAGACCTGGGCAGTACTTCAGTCTCTCCAGCGATGCCGCATGGACTATCGCTATATCGAAGTGCTTAGGTGTATTTACAGCAAAGCCACAATGTCTGTCCGATTACAGGACCAGTGCACAAAACATATCCGGCTACAGAATGGCGTGAGACAGGGAGATGTTATATCTCCGAAACTGGTCACTGCCGCGCTGGAAGATGTTTTCAAGTTACTGGACTGGAACGGACGTAGCATCAATATCAACGGCGAATGCATCACTCACCTTCGGTTTGCCGATGATATAGTCATTGTGGTGGAGTCGCTAGAGGACCTCGGTGCTATGCTCAGGGACCTCAGTAGAGTATCCCAACAGGTAGGTTTGAGGATGAATATGGACAAGACGAAGGTCATGTCAAATGTTCATGTCTCACCTGTACCGGTTATTGTTGGGAATACCAAAAGATCCAATTAGGTAGATCCAACTTCGACAAAGAGGTCCAGTGAAGGATCCAACTCGGATGGGCAGTGTTCGGGAAACTACGGCACATCTTGGAGTCCAAAATACCCCAATACTTGAAGACGAAAGTCTTCAATCAGTGCGTGTTGCCAGTGATGACTTATGGAACTGAGACGTAGTATTATATCAGCTATCTGGCCGCCATCATACAAGCTTTGCTTAGTTTGGGGTCAGATGGTGTTGTGTGTGAATTGTCCACCACCAATATTTATTTATTTATTTATTAACTTTTAAAGATTCTATACTCAATGACTGATCATTCCGGCTCATACTTCCTTTTATAATATTCCATAAATTTGATATTATTAATTTTTTGAACCGTCGATATACATCTTTTGTATATGTTGTTATAACGATGGTAAGATTTTTTTATTTTGTCGTTTGTTGGTTCCTGAAAGGTGAAATGGAAGATCTCAATCTTCAATTCGATAATGAAGAGTAGAAATAGAAATATGTATTTACCAAAAACATTTGTACACATACAAAGAAGCTTATCCAAGCTTTAGGTAATATTCATGTAATACGAGTACTTAGGTTTAAAACGAGAATACAATTTACAGATACTTAAGATTAAAACTATGCTTAAAATAGGTATAATTTAAATTTCTCTGTACAGAAAGCTATTTCTCTATGAACCCCAAACTAGGCAAAGCCTGTTTCTTGGGGCTCAAGTGCAAGTTTGCTAAATGAGTTGTTAGTTATTAGGTAAGGTATCCCAATTCACATAATTAATAATTACACACAATTTACTTAAAATAATAATGTATAATACTTGTCAGGGCCGAGCCGACCCCCACCAGCGCCTGTGTGCCAAACCTCTATGGCGCCTCTTTTTAACCTCCAACGCAAAAAGAGGGGTCTTGAAAGTTTGACGTCAGTATCTGTCTATCGGTGTGTGTATGTTTGTTTGTGGCATCGTAGCTTTCAAACGGATGAGCCAATATCGATGCAATTTTTTTTTTAATTTCAAAGCCAGTTTCTTTGCGGTAGTTTTTAGCTATGTTTGGTTAATATCGGCTCAAAATGGATGCCCCCATATAATGGCAGATAAAATATTCCTTCCTTCATATGGGTATGAAATGAAAGGGCTTGTCTAGTAGAATACTATACGCTATAATAAATTTCAATTCCATTCCGCCACCACAAAATGGTGGAATAACCTTTTTTCTCACAACTCTCTTAATATGGGTATCAAATGAAAGGACTTGACTAGCAGGTATGTGATGTGACTATGTGATATTTCACACTATAGAGTGTTTTATAGTATTTCAAATATCAAACCAATTCGTTGTGTTGTTCTGACGTGATAGTATAGAATAACACATTAACAACTTTTTATCAATATACAAAAAACTGCACAGTTCCTTAAGGAACAAATATTAACTATAACATCGGAATGGGTTATTTACAGATTTGATGGAAAGAAACTTAGACATTTTTTATCTCGAATTGAACACTCTTTTTTTCCTTAAAAGTAAGTAGTTAATTTTTAAGCAAAAAAAGTGCAAAATTCTTCATGGAACAAATATTTACCGTACCGTAACACAAATATTTACCGTAAGCGGATTCAGTAGGAATTTGAAACTCAAATATTTTTTTAAACGACCTTGAACACACTTTCGAAAAATGATTGTTCCATTATTTTGGCTCACTCGTTCATTTTAAATCAGGTTACCTCTGTGGCACCAGTGCTACTTGGATCGCACACATTGTATCGAGTTGCGTTTTTAATCTCAATTAAATAAACAAACTGACGGTGTCACGACGCCGACGGTTCTTTTGATTTTAAAGCTGAGACCGTAATTAATGTAAAGCAAAACTCAAACCACAAACGTAAACATTATCTTGGACTCTTACAATAAGCTATAGCAACTTAGCTATTTATGAATTGTTATTTTAACTAGGCAAATGTTGCGCCTATCCTACCTTCTTACTTACTTAATACTTAATCGGCGATATTCTACTACAAAGAACATGGTGTTGCGTAAGTGTAAAATAAAATCAGAGGCGGCGCTGGCGCCTCTTTTGTCTTGGCGCCTGTGTGCGCCGCACACTTCGCACATATGGGCGGCTCGGCCCTGATACTTGTAACCGTACCTGTTAAGTACAAGCATTACGCCACTCTAAACTTTTTGAGACCTTTTGTGATCCATTTGTTTTTGATTGGTTTATTGGTCACTTTAATTCTCAGTGTTGGAAAACACAAGTTATAAAACAGGATTAAAATATCATGATATTTCTCAAAAGCCGCATCCAGTTCTTCCGTTTTATAAATGTCAGAGAAAGTCAGAGATGCTAAACTAGATAAAAACTTCTGCACTTTTTTTCGCTATTATCTCTCCTTTTTTCAAACCAGAACTGTCGTTATTTTGATGATTTTGTGAGGTCTGATTCGAGATGAAATGTTAGTCTTTGACCAGTCTCGTGGTCTGATAGTCCTAAAATATGTACATTCCCAGCAACATTGTCTAAATTACTAACTATTAAATCTATACAAGATTTTTTTCCGTGTTGGCTTGGTAATGTGGTTTGCCATGTTATGGTTACTAAATATGCATCGCAAAGCTTTTTTTGACTGTCTATTGTCAGCAAGCATATCAATGTTCTAATCGCCACATAATAAGACATTTTTGCTGCCATTTATTAACAGTTTCTGTAGAAGAGCAGACAATTTTTCCAAAAAATAGTGACATTTAATCTTTGAGGAATTCTGTAGATACATATTATATAAAGTCTTAGAAAGGCTATTTCCGTTGCGCAATATTCAAAATTATATACTATTGGGTCAGTAATGTGAACTGGCTTACATTCAAATTCTCTTCTAGCCAATATACAAGTACCGCCTCGCTTTTGATTCGTTCTAGAGAATGACGATTTTCGAATTTACTGACGATAGTTGAACGTGACAACGTCTTAAGAAAATACAGATGGAATGGTAGCATTTTTCAAAAAAAAATTTTCGCGGTTGAAATTTCGTTTCCTTTTAATGCGGTCATAGTATTTGTGTTAAGCGCCATCTAGGTAAAACATTCTGAAGCTTTTTGAAAAGCTGTTCAAAGCGCCATCTCTGGGTACATCATTGTACTAGCACAAGTTCTTAACTTCATATCGTCGCTTTTCTAAAACATGGACAGACTCCTTGAACGTAATACACATTTCACTCACTAGATGGTGCGAAAAGTAATAAAAATACTGATGGAATGGTACTGAGGTAACGGCGGTAACGGCACATGACGTCATGTTTTGCAGGCGTGCAGCCGGCTTCATCGAATTATAAGACGTTATCACGTCAAAAATAAGGAATCGTTCCTTCTTTTAAATTAATACGAATATTTTGGGATTGCATACACGGCAGCTTCCCTGGAGAACAGTTGACATTTCTCACTTCCAATTGTGTTACATATTCTTCACAATCACTCTTAAACCGAATAACAAATTGCCTCATGAGACGCTTTTTAGATTTATTAGCGTAACCCTATTACTGCGACTTGGCTGTCCGTCCGTGCGTCCATCTGTTACCAGGCTGTATCTCAAGAACGGTGATAACTAGACGGTTGAAATTTTCACAGATAATGTATTTCTATTGCCGCTATAACAACAAATACTAAAAATAAAATAAAAATAATATTTAAGGGGGGCTCCCATACAACAAACTTAATTTTAACAGTTTCTTGCTCGATTAGTCCGTCCCGAGAAAACTAGATGGCGCCACTAGTAAAAATAAAAAGCAATATCGAATTCATCATCAGAATCATGAGACAAAAATGAAAACTTCGGTAAACTTTTTGCTTGTCTGCGGAAATTGCGATGTCTGCAGAAATTCGAATAAAGCCAAAGAGGTTTACGCCGTTTATTTGCTAATGGTACGAAACCCTTCGTGCGGAAATCCTACTCGCACTTGCCCGGTTTTATTGCAGTTAATATATAACTATATAATATACGAGTATAACTTCAATATTTAATTTCTGAGTAACAAAATCCCGTGTAACTATTTTGTTCATAATATGCTTGTTTAGGTTAACGAATGTACAATTTTTATATTCCCTAACTAATAAAGTAATGTTGTGGTTAAGCCAGGTGACATTGAGGTTTGGATTAAAGAGCACACTTAGCAGAACAACATTGTTATTTCTGAGCATGTAAAGTTTATTAATAATATTAGAAAAAAATCCAAAGAGATTCTTATCATTACACCCCAAGCCTAAAACGACAACGTCGTCGTTGTTTAAAGAATGAACAATATTTTCAACAGTATTTTGAACGATAGATGTTGTTGCGTAAAGTTTCGTCACTGCAGTTACATCGTAAATATCATTCCATTTACTTCTCCTTCTCTGCTTCTTCATTTTCTCTGCATATCCGGTTACTTGTTGGTGGCTCAAAATAATTATTTGAGGATTTTCTGTGACTGGTTTTTGTATCATAGTCGTTGTGATAGGTTCTGTGTCACATGTTTGTTTTACATAACGTATTGTTTCGCCCGAATTAACATTTTTACTCGTATTACTTTATAGCCTCCTATCATCTATGTAATCTATGTTAGCTTAAAGTTTGAACTTAGATTGAGACGTACTAGATTAAGGTTTTGGCAGGACTCGGTTGCTTAGGAACGGGTGTTTTGCAGGTTTTAATGAAATAAGAACAAAAATTCAAACAACTGTTTAATAAAAAAAAAACAAATTATCGTGATAATGTCTCTATGGATTAACATGTATGGAAGAAGGGTGTTTCAGATTTATTATTAATTGCTAATTTATGTTTTCACTTAATGACATAATTTATTGTGATTTTTAATTTATTTTAATACATTACTGACAATCACTTATAATAAATTTGACGAAAATCCTTACTTAAATCAAAAATATTGATTATTATCAAAAACATCATCTGTTTTCGATGGGCAGTCAAAATAAACCTGCGGCAATTCAGTTGTAGCATTAGTATTCTTAGAAGCACCAAAGCTGAAGAATTGCACAGATTTTATACCGGTATCCGAGTAAGAAATGATAGGTGAGTGACCGTGTACGCCGAATAGTAATACATCTGAAAATATTCGTTTATATTAATATTCGTAATATATTCTTCTTCGTGTCGATGATTTTGTCTTTAATATTAATATAGGTGTACATGATTTATTTACTTATAGGTAAACAAGAATTTATTCATAAGGAGTATTATAGATTCAAAAAAATATGTATTATCAAGAAGTCAACTTACCATTTTTGATTTTAATGTAAAATTTTGTGAAACAATCACAAGTTAAACGATGAGGGACTTCTATGATGCTAGCAACACACCTCCTTCGGTGTAGGGTTGCTTCAGATGGTGTGATATCTGTTGAACAATGTATTTTTATAAATTTAATGACCTCGAAACTGTTTGTTGTGGTTATGTTAATTTTTTTTTATACACACGGTTTCATAAGTTTTATTTTTAAACTAGCTGTTACCCGCAACTTCGTCCGCGCGAAATAAATACTAAGGTAACTCAAGCAGTACATATTTGGATACCCAGACACATTTACGGTTACTAAAACAGCTTATACATACAGACAGACACAGGGAGAAACGCTTTATTATGCACACCAGAAGACATATAACAAAACAATTATATACAAATTCATCAAACTCGGTTCAGTTGTTTAGATCTGAATGCGTAAGATACATTCGGCCCCCATTTCAACTCCAATTTCATCCCCATACAGTTCGCAATTATAAAGTTGCAAGAACAAACATTCGTTTGCTTCGTGTAACTGTAAAGTGTCTATATACACAGTTACACAGTTTTCCAAGTGGCCATTTTCCATCGTCAATGGTAGCGGTTCTGGCTACAGATTGGTGCAATGGTGTCATGGAGCACCTGGTTTTGTACCCTTGTGTACCCTTCAACGGCTAATTCACACAACATTAACTATAATAATAAAGAAATCGCAGTAAGTAACCATAGACTTGGCACGGCTTTGTCTAGATTTCATTACTTTTTAGAGATAAATATGCAGCTTCATCGAGACTTGGCTAGTTTTTTACAGAATGTTTTTGGTGCGATTTCACTTTTTTTTGTAGAAACGTGGACTTATTGATTTATTATATTAGATGTATTATTTGACACACATTCTTTTTTTTCGGTTCTGATTCTTGTACAGTAGCAACATTTGCCCAGTAGTGGGAAGCAATAGGCTAGATTAAATTAGAAGATGTGTCCCACTATGCTGGATTTTTGCAATGACAGTCGATTTTTTTGTGTACCAATAGTAGAATAGGGCATTACTATCTATATATATCTTATACAGCTAGGACAAGCTGAGGGTTCTTCATCAGATACTTCAGACCTTCGATTTTTGACATCAAATGAAGTGGCAAACAAAGTCAATATATTATATATATATTTAATATATATATATTATTATATATTAAAGTTGATTTTTTTTTAAAGGCGTGTTTTCAAATAACCAGGTATACCACCAGGTACCCCAGATTTTCGATATTCCTAGTTTTTATAGTTTTCCCTTTATGTGGTCATTAAACCCTAAGTCTGTACCAAATTTCAGCTCTCTGAGCTTATGGGAAGTACTAGTTCTATTTTGATGATCATGAGTGAGTGAATGAGTGTCGTAAATGCGAAACTTTGCTTTCGCTTAACTTCGGAACTAAATGACGTACAGACTTGAAATTTTGGATTTTAAGTACGTGATTATAGCTTACTAGATCAGCGTTCTGGTCTTATCCAGAGGTTCTCAAATAGTGGCCTGAAAATGCGGCGAAATGGTTCCAGTAAAGGATGGTACGGCAGTGTTTGCTTCGCGCTCGACTTGGCGGGGGCACTGCCGTGTCCCCAGATATACAGAGTTTTATGGTTTTATCTTCAACGGTTGGGAACTTCCATATTGACATTCATCCCCCATTTCAAACCCAATTCCACCCCGTACAGCTTAAAATTTTAAAATTGCTTGAACAAACATTCGTTTACTTCGTGTCAAGTGTCTATACACAGAGTTTCATGGTTTTATCTTCAACGGTTGGGAACTTCCATATTGATGTTCATCCCCCATTTCAACCCCAATTCCACCCCGTACAGTTTGAAATTACAAAATTGATAGAACAAACATTTAATTGCTTCGTGTCAAGTGTCTAGACACAAAATTTGATAACTTTAAAAATGACGAATTGTCATACAACCGTTCATCCCTTGTTTCACCCTCTTAGGGGTTGAATTTCGCAAAACCCCGTCTTAGCGAGCGCTTACGTGCTAAAAGACACCTCCATGCAAAATTTCAGATTCCTAGCATTAGTAGTTTCTGAGATTCCTTGATAACAATATTTGAGTGACCTTTCGCTTTTATATAAATAGATTACATTAATAATTGGAAGCTATGCTTTGTATGAGCGACAACGGAGAGTTCAGTCGATATTATTGGGATTAACTACGAGTACAAAAGTTACAGTGTGGCGACCTGTGGTGGTAGAAATTTTAAGCAAACATTGCACTTAGAAAGTACACTAGTATTCATTTCTACTTACAAGAACAAAATTAAAAAAATATATATTTATCCCCGACCTTTTGATACCCATACCTATAGGCTATAGGTATGGAGTAGTGTTTGTAAAAACACAATTTGCTATTATGTGGTGATGGCCATCTTTGATTTGAAATTTGTTATAGTATATTGTATAGTATACTAGTCAAGCCTGGTCAAGCCTTTTAATTTGATACTCATAGTGAAGGAGGCTGTGAAAAGTATTTTTCATCCCATCACCTCGGAAAGAGTACTTTTGCTCCTCGATATCAGGGCGAAAAAGTCGTTTTTACCCTCTAGAGGGTAAAGTTTGAATTTGGAACTACGTGTGTACCGAGGTTTTGAATTGAAATCATAATTTAACCTATTTATTTCTACCTCCTTGGTGCCGAATTTATCATACATTTTTTTTTATTCGGTAAGAACTCGGACTGAGTGCCTGTTTATGCGACACGACAAAACGACCCAATTATAGTTACTGCCCAGTGCACCAAGATTATGCTGGACGATAAGATCTTAGAGATGGTCAAGACCATCGAAATGTCAAAGCTGGTTGGGAAAACTGGGAGGTACCGAGAATACAGTGGGTCAAGGGAGTTCCAGGATGTGGAACGACAACATGGCTGATTAGACACTTTGACGTGGACAAGGACGCCATCATCACCACAACAGCTGAGGCAGCAAAAGATCTAAGAGAAAAGCTATCGCACCGTATCGGAAACCTGGTTAAAACCAGAGTGCGAACCATGGCCTCTGCTCTGGTTAACGGTTTCGGTAGATAAAGTTTCAGTTGCCTCATGGTGAACGAAGCTCTCAGGAACCATTTTGGAGCCATTGTGATGGCTTCAAGGCTGTCTGGTGTTAGTGAAATTGTCCTCATCGGAGACGTCAATCAGTTGCCTTACATCGACGAGAAAATCTCTTTGAAATGAGGTATCACCGCCCGAACCTGGTAACAAAAATCAGCCAGGAGTTGCTCTGCACACATCGAAATCCAATGGACGTCGCATTTGCGCTGAGGAAAATATACTCCGGTATGCACTCCTCAGCACCCCGTATAAAGTCCCTAGAGCAGAGAAGGTATAAGGGAGCGCAAATACCCAACACCCTCTTTTTAGTTCACACTCAAGAGGAGAAAGAAGCCCTGACAAACCAGGATTATGGGTCAGGCACCGGATCACGCATCCACACCATCCATGAAGCTCAGAGACTAACATACGAGTCGGTATCCCAATCAAAACCAAGTCAAACATGAAGCTACACGAGAGCGTGCCCCATGCGGTTGTTGCAATCTCACGGTACACGGGCCTTCACATACTACGCTGACGACACCGACGACGCCATCGATCGGTTCGTACGGCGAGCGTTGGCTGCATCACCGAAGACCATCTGAGAGTTCAACCTAGAGATGGCCATCAGGGACAGAAATGCAGGAGTCGTGGAGGCTCGTGATCGTGGGCCGGGAGGAGGCACCTTAGGCAAATAGCAATTAGGCAAATAATCACAGACGAGCACTAAAATTAGGTTTGAAAAACCAACTAATCGTATTACATTCATTGCAAAAACTTTACAATACGAAAATGTTTCATTTTACAAACAACGTTTCGCATGATATTTATTTTAAAAATACCTTACATCAACAAATGTTTTATTTTACAAACCATCATTTTATAACCAACTAGCTGAACGCGCGCGCGTTGCTACGCCATCTATCGAAAATTGGTCGTACCAATTCAAATTTTGTTCAAATTCGGTTACTTTAGGTCCTAATGACGCAACCTTTAACATTAAAAATGCTGTCACGCAACGAAAGCTCTCTAAAAGCAATATTTTCCCCGTTTTTGTTTCATTTTTCATTCATGCTCGGCTCCTGTTGATAGTAGCGTAATGTTAAATACCCTATAGCCTTCCTCGATAAATGGACTATCCTACAAAGAAAGAATCTTTCAATTCGGACCAGTAGTTCCAGAGATCCTTGCGTTCAAACAAACAAACATACAAACAAACAAACAAACTCTTCAGCTTTATAATATTAGTATAGATTGGATGGCAAACGTTTCACTGAGACAATGTATCGAATGACATTTTGTTTTTTGACCATTTTTCATTTCAATGAAAAATCATTACATAAATTATTATTTTTACAAATTTAGCATTTCCCAAAATATAATTTACTAGCTGTGCCCCGCGGTTTCACCCGCGTTTATTTGAAGAAAATCCATACTAAAATATCCATTGCTGGCCACTTTATTACGTTTTACGGAACCCTAAAAATACGTAAATAAGCAACAATGCATTGTTGTAGAGTGCTCGCAATATAACTCTACGCGTAGCAAAATATGGAACTAATTGACAGGCCGTCAACTTCTTATTTACGTCAGTTGACAAAAGTTTGTTTACGTTTGGAGTATTTATTAATTTCCAAAATAATTAATAGCTTTTATTATGCCGAAAGTGATTAAAAGTGCTGGCCGTGGCTGGTTCTTGAAAATCAATCGTAGTTGTGAAGAAGAACGATACAATAACGGGCCAAAAGTGCAGTTTTCCAAACGCAGAGCTATTTGACAACTAACATGTAGGGATACCATAGCAATCATCTTTTTCATTTTTAATTATTTTTTTCCATCCCACGGTTGCCTGGAAGAGATCGCTTTTAGCGATAAGGTCGCCATTTGCTACTTTATTTTAAGATTGTTTTTTTTTAAGTTGTTTGTTTTATTAAGTGCAATAAAGAGTTTATCTATCTATCTATCTATCAATCAAATCTCCACCTATTATCGGCATATTTTAAAGCTGAGGCTTTAGGTTGAGGTGCGGCTTTGGGTTTGATTGTTTTATCGCCAATTTACCCGTGGGAAAAAATGTGTGTGCTTAAGACCGAATGTGAGAAACTAGTAATATTTTTTTTTATAATATACAAATCAAAATAGAAAACACAGTGACACAGCAGTGAAGATCAGCTGATTGTATCTTTCTCGCTCGGGTACACTCGGCGGTTCCATGTTCACCCGATCGACCCTTTCACCTAACAGCGTCAGCTTCATTTACCACTTAAGGGAAAATCTGTGGGCGGTGCGCCAAAAGAAATTTTACTTAATTAATTTTTCAACGTTAGCTTGGATGCTCTTTGATCCTTAACTCTGTATTCATTACTGTATTTTTATTGTAGTCGTTTCAGAACGTACTGTCACGTGGTAATGGACAACGCATTTATACCACTGCGCTCAGATAAATAAAGGGGTCTATATGGGGTGGCATAACATTTTTTGTCCTATTTTAGGTAGGCATAACGTTTTTAGGACTAATGATAATTTACCATAACAACTAAACGCGTAACTGTCTTCGCATAATGTTAACTAGCATAATCATATATGATATAACGATAACATAGCATAATGTTTAAACGCATAGCCATATATAGCATACAGATAACTTAGTATAATGTTTCGACGCATAACTATAAATAGCATAATGTTTAAAGGCACACATTGAGAAAAGCATAACAATACTTAAACATAAAGATCAAAGGCATAAACTTTAAACGCCTAACTAAAAAACAAGTGCAAAGAGCGGACTGTAGCAACATTATTTAAATAAAATACGTGGGTGTGTGAAATGCGGGTGGGTACTTTGACAACAATATTTATTATTCGTAATGTAGGTATCTACTAATTTAATGGAATATCTATGCAGAACTATGTAGTAGTATAACAATTTTTGTACTAATTTATGTAGACATAACGTTTTTAGGACTTAAAAACCGACATACACCTAAGACATATGGTGCAGTTTTTGACTCCGGGTGGGCTCCCGCCAGAAGCTCTGCGGTCAGCCCGGAGTGTCGCTTCTCCATACTCGGCCTGCGCTCCACTACGGAGGTCGCCGGCTCGCTTCGCTCGCCACCTCCCCCCTTCGCTACACTTAGCCTCGCATGGATCGCTCCACTCAGGACCTCCCTTGAGCTTCTGGCTCCCGCATTTTTTAAATACACTCTAGGGGTAGTAGCGACAAGACTAGGTGGAGTCGGGGTGCTCCGAGTCGGATCTGGACCCTATATAACCTGGCTATATATTACGTAGCACAACAATTCAAAAATGCCTAAATGCGTCTGAGCAACAGTTGAATTGAATGTAGTACAATAGATTTTTATGATTAAAACACATTACGTCAAAAAACGATTATGCAAAAGTTACATTATGACACTATATGTTATGCTACATTTATTATGGCAAAGCAAATTAGGGTAAAAAAATTATGCGATTTTAATGGCACCTTAAAAAAAAATAGAACAAATAAAAAAATGCCTAAAAACTATTATGCGTCTCATCAATAGTCGAATTAAATGTAGTACAATAGATTGTTATGCTTAAAACCCATGACGCCAAACAATTATTATGCGAAAGTTGCATTATGACACTATACATTATGCTACATTCATTATGACAAAGTAAATTAGGAACAAAAAGTTATGCGTTTTAATAGGCTCCCAAATAAAGCGGTTACAATGGGCAATGTAAAAGAAGAAAGCCAAAAGTGGCTTAAGAAAAATGAAATAGATTTCGACGATTGTAGGACAAATCCGCAGTTACTCGAATAAAGAGGCACAAAGAAGACCCACAATACCAAGTAGAATAACTATTAAAGTAACATGGTCAGGAACTTTTGCGGTTACCGCCGTGATTCATCGTGATTTTAACCCTATTGAAAAAAGAAGATGATTCTATGGAAGCCAATGACTCATTAAAATAACGTTTATGCGCCAAATTTTCAAATAGTGTTATTTATGGTCTCAATAAAAGATTTACAAGTTTAAATTAAATTCTTGTTATTTCGATGTTGGTGTAGGTTGAAAATGACAGATTTTTTATAATGTAATAAACTATAATAAAGTTTTCCTGGTGGTAAGAGACTCAGACAGCCTGTACCAATTACCAATGATACTTGGTCATACTGAACCAAACCAGCACTGCAAAGGCGTTTATTACTTCGAGACATTCGTTCTTGAGTCTCAGTTGTCGTGTAGTTACTTAAATGGCTTCCCTGAAAAATCCCTTCCCGTACCTCTTTTATGAAGTTGTACGTTCCCAATGAACGGGAAAGGAACCTAATAGCTTGACCTGGCAACATTAAGTACGCCACCAGTCGCGCGCAGACTTATACTGCGAGCACTATAGAACAAATTTGATTTTTTTTAGATAGGGCAGAGCCTTTATTAACAAAACTAAAATACAATGAGAACTACACTACGCTACATACCTAACAACTACTTACACTAAGCACACCTGAATTATCCATAGACCAATGAAGGTCTACAGATAATCAAGATGTTCAAGCCCACTACCAATCGGAAGCGTACCCAGCATGCTGGCGGCATTACCACGCTGAATGGCAATGCTTATGCGTTGGGCCAAATAAACGCCAGCATTTTGGTCACGCGTCGCATCGACCAAGCGTTCGGAAAGGCTTTTGAAGATGAGGTGAGCTCCCGGCCCCCACGGACCCAATGTCTCAACCCCAAAGGGCTCAAATATGTAACCTCTTCCGAGGGTTGCATATTTGCGCCGTTTGAGTCGCTCAGCTGAATTAGCCGCTGCACCAGCCTTACAATGTGTCTCTGGAAGATGTGATGGTGCCAGAGTATCGACGCAAGTTGCGTCCCACACTAGGGGCCGACCCAACTTCCAAGGCACAACAGTCATGCCGTCAGGTCTTTTGCCATCGTCACGCGCAAGCCCACTCGGTTCGAGTATGGCTGGGACATTGGCGGTGGAAAAAGCCCGGCGTATGATGTCGTTCAGGCTGGCGTGGCGGCCAATACGACCTGCGCTTTTCGAGCAAGAGAGACCGTGGTGACCGAGTTGGTCGACGGCAGTACCACAATGGCAGCGATGGGCTTCATAGCACCTCGCACCCAAGCGCAAGCTAACAGCTAGACGAAATGCAGTTGGATCTAATAGGCTACCGGTATTGAAAGATGGCAAAGCTTGTAACCAAAGGCCCGATTCCCACACAGACACAGCAAGGATACGAGCACGATCCGCGATACTAGGACACGTATCGAGAAGAGAGTTCCGTGCTAGATCGCAGATCGGTCGATCCCACTGTCTCTGAGATGACAGACATCTGGGGAAATCGTTGTTTGGACAAGCCAGCCTCCAAGCATTCTTAGCCTCGCACAAATTAGCTACTACTACATCAGAATATTCTGAATGGCCTAAAGAGGGTGCGAGAATTTTGTCTATTAGATTTTGAGTACTATGAACTGAGGACAAGAATGCCGGTAAAGCTACACTTGAAATTTGGCGGACCCCTAGGCCTCCCAACCGTATGGGTAGTGAGGCTTGTGACCAGGCCCTCCCACTCAGATCCACATTCAACACCGATATTAGAGATTCCTTTACGACATTGTCTAAGCTCCCAAGGAGCTCACCATGTTTCCACAGTGGACTACACCGTAAAGCGTACATAAATTTCGGAACAAATAAACATTGCCGAATAATTGTAAACGCCATATGGGCGTTTTGATTACTTCAAATGACACAAACTTCAAATGTAGACACGCGCCGTCACAGACTTCAGCGACCAAAGAGAATTTAAATTCACGGAACTAAAGCTCTCGAAGAGAAATATTTTTCCCCGTTTTCTTTACATTCTTCACTCATACTCCGTACCTATTGATAGTAGCGTAATGTTATATACCCTATAGCCTTCCTCGATATATGGAGTATCCAACAAAAGAAACTTTCGTATCGGTCCAGTAGTTTCTGAGATCCTAGCGTTCAAACAAACAAACAAACAAACAAACAAACAAACTCTTCAGCTTTATAATATTAGTATAGATAACAAATATTTTAAAAGTACCCGATACATTATCTATGTAAATTATCAATTCTGATTTGGTTCTGTCATTTACTTTTGACTACCGCTCCGATTAGGATCTATCACTGAGATTTGACTCCGGATAGGCCCCCGCCAGAAGCTCTGCGGTCAGCCCTGAGGACCTCTCTGCTTCTGGCTTCCGCATTTTTATATACACTCTAGGGGTAGTAGCGACAAGACTAGGTGGAGCCGGGGTGCTCCGAGTCGGATTTGGGTCCTAAGTAAAATCGTACCGGTGTGGTTACTTAGATATTCAAAAATTACAATCAAGTTTTTATGGAATTTAATAAATGTTTATTTTAAAAATTGAGTTGTTTGCCAAACAACACATTAGAAAGTGAAAATTTGTCAAGCGTTGGTTTTGTTTTTAAGCATTTGGTAGTTAACAAAAATATTAAAAGAATTATTTATCAACGTATTATACTTTATAGAATTAATGTATGTCAAATAATTAGTTTGAGATATAACCAATTTGTTAAATATTTTTTTGTATAATAATCATTTCACTACCCGTGAGTTTGTCTAACGTTGGTTATCACATGTCGGTTTGTGAAAAAAAAGTTTATTAAAAGAACGGATATCACCCAACTCCCCTCTATTTTCCTTTTCTTCTCCTAATCCAAGAAATGTGTAAAAATATATTGACAAAGATCACGGACCCCGGAGTCTATGGAGTGGATAATTTAAATTAAAAAAAGTTGAGAGGTGTCAAGGGACACCCCGATGGAACGAAGTTCTTGTCGATTAATTAGTGAAGGAATTGTAATAAAAAATTTAAGTTATAATAATATTTTTGTTATTACCTATTAACAAATATAATGTACTTAACATAAACTTAAGGAGTAGCATTGCCGTATTATATTATAAACATTATAACAATGATTCATTATTATCATTCCGAATGTTAGCCATTCGGATTGCATTTAGAAACAGTACTCATATTATTTCCAATGTTACCTACAAATATTAGTTTTACGAATGAAATTTGTCGAAATATGCGTCAATCACACCAATTGATATTACATGAACATTACGATATAATACAATATACGATAGTATATAACGTGACAACATCATTACAATACATTGATGAAATATTACAGACAATAGAATCGAGTGGAAAAACAAGTACAAAATCAGAAATTTTGATGTACCCCCAACTACCTCTGATTTGTAATCTGTATAACATTGAACTAATTCAAGCCCTTTCATTTGATACCCATATTGAGGTAGTAGTGAAAAAGTAATGTAATTCGCCATTTTGTGGTGATAGCCATCTTGGATTTGAAATTTGTCATAGTATTTAGTATTTTACTAGTCAAGTCCTTTCATTTGACACCCATATTGAGGTAAGTTGTAAAGAAATATTTTGTCCACTATTTTGTGGAGACGGCCATCTTGAATCGATAATAACCAAACATAGCTACGAAACACCGCACAAACATTAACCTTCAAATAAAAAATCACATTGAAATCGGCCCATCCGTTTGAGCTTTACGTTGCCACAGACAGACAACAGACAGACAGACAACAGACAGATAGACAGACATCGACGTAAACTTACACCACCCATTTTTTGGTTGAGGGTCAAAATAGATGCGGTATAAGCTTACAATGAGCGTAACGGGACAATGATCGTAATGGGACACTTTTTCACAGATGCACCCGGCGTTCACCGATTTATGAGACGGAGTCACGTCAAAACACGGTGACAGCAGCCAGACAACAGCAGCTGATTGTTTCTTTCTTGCTCCCTCTCGTTCATCAGAACATTTCTTTCATTTACGGGCGTCACGATGATTCATTCACACACAGCCCACGAAAAATCTTTGCGTGGTGAGCCCAAAGAAATGTTCACTTCAAAAATAAAATCGATTCATTCGTTCGGGATAACACCTTATGCCGGATCCACCGGAATATCAAATTCGTTTTTCCGGATGGCAATCCCTATCGGACACGTTACGTAGGTACTTTGAATTGAAGTATACTAAATAATTGTTTATAAATTGCTTTTTCGAGTATTAACGACCCTAAATTTTTCGTGACTGATGCCTGCAGCTGAATATAGTAAGATGAAACCCATTGTAAATGGAAGAGAATATGACAAAAGTGAAAGAAAATCGTCAAATAACTGTATTTCGGGTTTATTTTGCGGTTCTGAATGATTACTTTATATAAATTCTCAGGAAAAAAAGAACAAAATTATCGTACCGGTAGTGACCTCTCCAGATTTTCTATGACACTAGAGTAGGATACAATCCACAGCTGAATTTAATTTTGAGTTCTGCGCCACCTATTGGTAATTATAGGAACTTTGATGTGCAAGTCGATTCGGGCAGTGGTCGTAAATTAGTGTTGGTCTAGCCTCTAACCAAATACTCATATAAATCGCCAATAGAATTTTTTTTTCGTTATTGTTTGTTAGAAAATACTTAGATTTAAATTAAATGCGTTGATAAGAGGGATCCTTTATAAAAACTATTATTCTCAGGAAAAAAAAGAACAAAAAGAGTGTCGAGAGAAAAAAAGAACAAAAAGAGTATAGCGGCTACTGGGATTCGAACCAGGGGTATAGACCTAACTTCATAGGTGACCCCTTACTTACTATTTGCGCCAATCGGTCGTTGTTTACATTGGTGAAATTTGTTATCGTATTCTAATTCTATCACGCTACAAGGCACAAAACGTTACAACTTTTTCGTGAGATTTTATTCCGTCTAGCTCCCTTTCATAACGTGCGATAAGGAATTTCGTTCCAAAAAAAGAAGTGAAAACTTTTTTTCGCACGCCAAAGACAGACTTTTCGTGGGCTGTCAATTGAATTCTAGCGTCACGCTCGGGAATGATAAGAAATCTTCAGGTTATCCGGGGACCATGGCCATTGGCCATCTAGAACATCATCTTACTCTAATAACATGATAAAAAGCACATGGAAAATAATAAACAACGAAACTGGAAGATCTAAATGTCGTAAAAATATGAACGCACTTAGGGTTGGTGAGGGAGTAACTACAAAGAAATCGGATATGGTGGATGCTTTCTTTACTTAATTTGCTAATATTCCCTTAGAAACAACTAAACACCTGACATCGTCCCCATTACTCGCTGAAGAAATGTTGAAAGAAAATGTTAATTGTCCATCATGTACACTTGAATTTCGT
The DNA here is from genome assembly GCA_963693475.1 of Ectropis crepuscularia. Classification (NCBI taxonomy): domain Eukaryota; kingdom Metazoa; phylum Arthropoda; class Insecta; order Lepidoptera; family Geometridae; genus Ectropis; species Ectropis crepuscularia. Next base: position 10,672,278 of record OY856345.1, read on the forward strand.
CAAGTTACTGCCACTGCATTACTTAAAACATTCAAAGATATTAAAGTAAACAATACGGAAGACTTATGGGGATTATCGGTAAGAGTACTTAGTGGAAATTATAGATAGCATTGTCCCATACCTAGCGGAATTATTCAACGAGTGCATTATGGGTATAGTAAAGTTATACCGCTATTCAAATCTGGAGACAAAAAGGAACCTGGCAACTATAGACCGATTTCCGTTTTGCCCTGCCTCAGTAAGATATTTGAAAAACTCATATTCAAGCAACTTCTATCTTATTTTAATGTAAATAATCTATTACATAGCAACCAATTTGGGTTCACAAAGGGTCGTTCCACATTTGATGCAGATGTAGAACTGACTAATTACATAATGAAAACCTGGGAAGACCATCACGATGTTCTTGGTGTATTTTGTGACTTGTCGTAAGCTTTAGACTGTGTTGAGCATGATACTCTTTTGAAGAAACTGCAGTTTAATGGGCTATCGAATCCAGCTCTAAATATTATTTCTTCATATCTTAAAGATCGTGTACAGATAGTTGAAATTGACGGTGTGCAATCAAATGAGTCGTATTAAGATGGGTGTACCTCAAAGCTCCATACTTGGACCGTTATTATTTCTTATATATATTAATGATCTGCCTTTTATGATAAAAAGACATAAAAACGTAGAAATAGTTATGTTCGCTGACGATACGTTACTTCTATTTAAGGTTAAAAGAGGAATAAATGATTTGACAGAAATCAACGCAATTTTAGACATCATTTACAAATGGTTCGATGCAAATATTCTAGTACTAAATCCAAATAAAACTAAATGTATGAAGTTCTTACTCTGCACTGGTTGTAATCTTGATATTAGACTGAAAGACAAACTCATTGAACCTGTACAATCTACTCTTTTTATGGGCATTTCAGTGGAGTCGAAGCTTCAGTGCGGTCCTCAAATAGAGAGACTGGCTGAGCAACTCAGTTCAGCTGCCCAAGCAGTTAGACAAATTAAGAAGATATCAGACGTAGCAACTGCCCGATTTGTTTATTTTGGATACTTTCATAGTATTATGTCCTACGGGATCTTGTTATGGGGATCTGCTGCGGATAAAAATTCCATTTCATATTACAAAAGAGAGCAATCCGTGCGCTGTACAATTTGTCAACTCATTACGGGAGATTTTTAAAACTATAAATATACTAACATTCCCGTCGTTATATATATTTATGAATGTATAATGTATGTAAGAAAAAATCGAAGTCGACTGAAGAAATTGTCTGATTTGAATCCAAAAGCACATCATAAACATAAAATTGTGTTTCCTAATTGTAGACTCAAACAACTCTTTTAAATGTAAGTACCTGGGTGACCGAGCTTTGCTCGGTTTAAATACTAAATATACTTAGATACCTACAGATAAAAGATACCAAGAAATAGATTTTCTTAAAAAAAACGAATTGAAAAAAAAAGAGAATCCGTCTGGATTCGAACCCGGAGCTACTAATTCGTGACCGCTATGAGCGCCCGACTTCCCGTCTGAGCTAATTATGCTGTCGCGTCACGCGGCGAAATTTACCTTCACATTGTAATGTCTAATGTGACAGTTTTTCATTGTCTAAAAAATTGGTTGCCTGTAAAGTCGGTATACGGGCGAAAGTTTTACGTGACAACGACTTTGAGTGGTTAGCCCGCCTAAGAGCGAGAGAGACAGACATAAAAAGTGAAAGGCACGCGTCCCTCTCAATCGCTCTCATTGTGAGCGCATAACGTGAGCGAAGCGTAACGCAGTTTCTTGAAGTGTCACCCGGCAAACCAATTTATAAGACGTTGTCACGTCAAAACGCGCATAATATGCGTTTTTTTTAAATAAGACCTAGTTAGATCGATTTATCGTCCCCGAAATCCCCTGCATACATAATTTCATGAAAATCCGTCGAGCCGTTTCCGAGATTCAGATTCTATATATATATACATATTTATATAGGTACAAGAATTGCTCGTTTAAAGGTATAAGATGGTATTCGCTTCTAAACAAGGTTTAAAACTGAAATTAAAAGATTACAAAAAAAAATTAAGTGACGTTACCAAGTGTTCTTTTGAAATAATGGTTCGAATAAATAAATTGAATTGAATTGAGAAATACCTCAGCTTCTCCTTAAAGTGCTTCAGCATTTCTAGATGCCACGCCCTCCGGTTTCACCTGCGTAGTTTACAAAGTAAGCAATCAAATTCCGAGTTATAAGTTTTAATTTCTGGCAATTTTTTTTTTTCACGAATTCTGTAAGTAAATTAGAATAATTTAAAATGTACCCTGATGCTAATTTAGCGCTACTATAATTTAATGCATTTGGGTGGACACTTTTTCATGTACACAGTTAACACTCTTTACCTCAACCGGTCAACTCTCCATATTTTGACGTCATTGTTATTGTTAAAACCATATTGTTATTGTTATAACCATGGCCAAATAAACTCAAAGTTAATACTTTAGATTAAAAACAAGAAAATTTAATACAAGTGAAAAACCGAAATAAGTGATTATAACGACAAAGAAGATTATTTGACGCCAACAAAATTTACTGAAACTGCTAATAACGCACAAAGCAATTGGTCATTTCCTCGCTAAGGTGGGATGAAAAATTACGTGTTACACTCGAGTGCAAAGATTTTTCACCATGTGCCCTTTCGATTCCCTTGCTATGTTCAAGATTCTAATTTTTGAATACCTCGCTACGCTCGTGATTCAATTTTTGAATATTTCGCTTGCTCGGTCATCAAAATTGAGCACGCGGTTAAAAAGGAACTTTGCACTCTTGTACAACAAATAACTATTATCCGCCAGTTTGTGGAGGCGGCAATCTTGAACCAAACGTAGCTAATAACTACCGCACGGAAACTAGCTGTCAAATGAAAAATAAATAATAGTTTAAAAAAACACGCTTTCATAAAAAATCCTACTAAAAATCAGAAAATAAAATTTAATAAATTTGGATTAAGAATATCGTATATTAGAAATGAATGTACATTTTTGTAAAAAAGCGTGGGGTGTATTCAAAGCGCTTTTTAAGATATTATATGATCAAAGTGATGATTCTTCTACTCATTATCTGTCACTAAAAGGTTTATAATTATTGACACTATGCACCCCACGCCTTTTTACAAAAATGTACATTCATTTCTCATTTACGATATTCTTAATCCAAATTTATTAAATTTTATTTTCTGATCTTTAGTTGAATTTTTTATGAAGGCGTGTTTTTTTAGTTTTTTTAAAACTATTATTTATTTTTCATTTTTTAGTTAATTTTTTTAAACTATATATTATTTAGTTCGATTGGCTAACTATCAACCGCCCTCAATATGTACAAATGTGTTCCAATTTTATCTTGGTTAAGAACACATATTCAAAGATTTCTATGATGCCAATATAAACAGCGAGACACATAGAGGTGCAACCTTATGATTTTATGGTTTATCTCGTAATCGAATCATTTCATTCAATGCTTCACTGTTACATGGAGTTCTTCCTGTTAATTTTGATTGCATCTTGTGGACGGTCGACGCCCAACTCAGGATTAATGGCAACATTCGTCGCTCAACAGTTCCATAGCTAACTTGCTAATATTTATAGCTATAGCTAACTATTTTGCTGGGAACTGTATACGAAAAGCCGAACCGTTAAATCCCAAGATTTTAATTTACAAAATCGGATGTACATTGCGGCATGCTAATGGTCTCTCACGATTGTCTTCTAACGCTAAACAATCACCGGTATTATAAAAACATTGAACAATATTAGTTGTACCACTGGCTCCCCGACTATAATCGGGTTTCCGGGAAAAATCTGTACCACTGGCTCTCCGACTATGATCAGATTGCTTTGAAAAATCTAATCCACTAGCTCCTTGAGTATAATCAGCTTACTGTGAAAAGTCTAAACCACTAGCTCCCTAAGTATAATCGGATTGCTGTGAAAAATCTAAGCCACTAGCTCCCTGAGTATAATCAGATTGCTGTGAAAAATCCAAACCACTAGCTCCCTGAGTATAATCAGATTGCTGTGAAAAATCTAAACCACTAGCTCTCTGCGTATAATCAGGTTGCTGTGAAAAATTTACACCACTAGCTCCCTGAGTATAATCAGATTGCTGTGAAAAATTTACACCACTAGCTCTCTGAGTATAATCAGGTTGCTGTGAAAAATTGGAATGGTTACTTTCTCTATTATTTTTACAAAGTACTTTTGAACAATTTGTTCCCAGACTACATGAATTATTATTGATTTCGTGTTTACAAAAAAGTTCCGAGTTATCATTACATACAAAATCATTATTACACGTAAGTACTTGCGGTACGATGCGGAATCCAATTCCGATTCCTCCAGTTACAATTATTGCGAACGTTGCATGAACCCAGGGTCACGGTAAAGGTTATAACTTGTAAATTTTAAAATCTCCTGCGAGCGCGTGTCACCGGAGTCCCTAGACGGGGCCTCTAGGCGTCGAGCGTAACCATGGCAACGGTCGTTTTTCAAACGGTTGCATACATCGCTCGCTGTAGGTACACAAACACAACAGAATACATACGCAGAATCGTTAGCAGTTTGTATGCAGTTAAACTCGCATGCAAAGGATGCGGAAAGAAATTAATTAATCCTGGCGAATCTAATTAGGATAATCGGATGCTTCGATCGGATTATTGCATTGTCATCGACTTTTGACAGGTGTGTAAAGTTTGAATTAAATCTGATCGTACAAAGTAGGACAAAATCGAGCTCAAACGGGTCGGTTACATACATACATACATGCATACATACATACATACACACATACAGGTGAAGCTGGCGGACTGTGACACGGCGTAAAGATCGATACTCATATACGAGACAAGTCGTACGCGGAAGTGGCACTTCAGACGCAGAACTAGAAGCAGTTGAACGTGTAAAAAAATTACACGTATGCTTCCTGAAACCGACAACGACTCCGGACACTTTAAAAACATATATGGACAAGAAAAATCCATGTGCTGAGTATCATGTCGAGAAAATTCTCTTGAAGCATACGCACTACGCATCGTTTGCCGTGACCGTACCAACAAGCAAATATGAGTTTTTCATGAAAGCTGGTAATTGGCCAAGTAGAGTCGAAATTAGTCCTTGGTTTCGACGCGGCGACCGGCGGGCGGTGCGCCCGTCCTCAGACGCCACAGATGACGCAAACAACACCAAAACTACCGCAGCCTCGGGCGCGGGGCGGCGGACGCAACACCGCCTCCGCCACTCCGCCGGCGGCTCCCCTGCGACGAGAGCAGCCGCCCGTAGTACAAAACGCAGTGTTAAGCATGAACGCGCAGTGCTTACCACCGAGACAGTTGACAATATGCCACCAAAACATTAACTCGTTAAACGATAAGACTCAACGATTAGAAGTTATCTTAGAATCTGATCTTAAGTGCGATGTTCTTGCATTAACAGAACACTGGCTTACAGCCCCGAATTTACAATGTATACACTTAAAAGGCTACAAGTTAGTGTCTAGTTTTTGTAGAAATAATGTTATCCATGGCGGATCTTGCATCTTTGTAAATGAAGCACTAAAGTGTGTCGAAAACGTTGAGTTATCAGCATTGTCAGAAGAAAGATTTTGCGAAATCTCCGCGATTGACGTTATGGACTTTAACATTACTATCATTTGCATTTATCGCACAGGCCTAGCTCATGTTAGAGGTTTCTTAAGTGGCCTGGAACGTTTGCTCGATAAGCTCAGTGAAACTGATAAAACATTCATGATTCTCGGTGACATAAACATTCATATTTTAGACAACACTAGCGCTGACCTTAGAAATCTTTCCGACTTACTCCACTCCCATGATGTGAGTTCGATTGTGGACTTCCCTACTCGTATAACAGAAAACTCACAAACAGCGATTGACCTTATTTTTACAAATGTAGCGCGACAACTTACTTCCGCAAACTCAATAAATACGCTTCTGTCGGATCACTTAGCTGTACGTGGAGTAGTGAAATTTGCACATTCAACGCCAGCACAGCTCACTCGCCGCACGCGTGATTTCTCGCAGAATAACCGGGCAAATTTCGTTATGTCTATTGATAGTATAGATTGGTGCGAGGTAAGCGAGAGAAACAAAACCGCTCAAACATTTGCGGTGGCACTTATCAATATTTTAGCAAATAAGTACGATACCTGTTTCCCTATAAAACGAACTCCAAATAACAAACGTGACGCGTCGTGGGTTACGCCAGACATACTTAATCTAAAATCATTGTTGTTTGATATTTCGAAATTAGTTGACCGATTTCCTGAGGAAGAGAACTTAATAGCTATATTTTATAACATATTTGCTCGTAAAGGGTCTCTTATTGAACCAATTTCTGTATCGTAATGTATCTTATTACGCACTAGTGCTGTAATGTGTAATGTAAAACGCACGGTTTCAAAATGCTCCGTCCACAGACTAGGTAGAGAGATAGGCTCCGTCTAAAACGAACGGTACCTTTTTAAATCTTAGTGAAGAGTTTTTATGTCAGAAAAGTGTGGTCAACATTTTATGAATAAAATTAACTTTGAGAGGTAAAATATAATAAAGAATTATTAAATTCGTTAATTTAATTAATTTAGACCATAAATTACTTTAATTTTTCTGTAACAAAACACAAAAATATTAATTTACTTTATTATTAATGGCATACCGGCTGGTTCTGTGCCGTTGCTTAAAAAAAAAAAGGCGCCGATGCGCGCGCATTGCTAATCTGTGATCCATAGTGATTATTTACTCTGTGCTTTGATCTGTGATCAAGTAAATATTATTCCGCGCGTTTTTTTTCGCTGTATTGTTTTTATTTGAAAATGTCGTCAGAGTTTTGTTTATTTCCTCGCAAATATGTTATAAAACGTCGTATGACATACGTGCGCTTTGATAATTACAGCCTCTGCTAATTATAGCTCTCGCCTTCGGCTCGAGCTAGCAATAAAGCCTTGGCTGTAATTATCAACTTACCGCACTTATATCATAATGTACTATGACGATCTCAACAGGAAATACATTTCGACTTTGAGTATGTCTAAGACAAATCATTATAGTAGTATAATACACGGAAGTACGAATCCATCCAAAGCTATGTGGGGAATCGTGAACACGGAGAGGGGGAAAAACAATACCCCTAGGTTGAACTGCTCCGAGATCGTTAAAGATTGTAACGGCAGTAAGTTTAGTTCGCCAAAAGATGTAGTAAATGCTATGAATGTTCGGTTTTTAAATGCAGCTGCTGCTTGTGGGGCACCTAAAGCTGATACTGCTACTGTATGTAAAATTTTAGTATCAGCACGTCAAGCATCTGACCGTTCCCTCAGACTAACAAGTTTCTCAGCTGATGAGGTATTCCGCATAGTATCCTCCAAAATACCCACAAAAAAGTCGAAAGACATATACGGTGTGTCGATGGAGCTAATTAAACTAGCAATTTTACCTCTAGCTCCGGTTCTCGCCACACTGTTTAATAAGTGTCTTAGAGAAGGCTCGTACCCGTCGTCGCTGAAAATATCGAAAGTGTCTCCGATATTTAAAGGCAAGGGCAAAAGGGACGGTATTGATGGATATAGACCAGTATCGATTATACCAGCAATAGCCAAAGTGTTCGAAAACGGCTTGAGTTCGCGATTAGTGGCCTACCTATCGGAAACCGAGGCGCTGTGTGAACAACAATACGCATACCGCGAAGGGAGGTCTACGATTTCTCTAACGCGTGAAATGATACGTAGTGTGTTGGCTGCCCGTGAACGTAAAGAGCAAGTAGCTGTCTTGTGCTGTGACTTATCGAAGGCCTTCGATGTCGCAGACCACGAGACCTTAGCTTTAAAGCTGAAACACTATGGCATAGCTGGGAAATCATACGAAGTGTTGACTGACATGTTACGAGGCCGCTCTCAGGTAGTGGATGCTGGCGACGGCGATAATAAATCAGATCCGCTGCCTTCGTCTATGGGAGTACCGCAGGGTTCGTCAATTTCAAATATAATGTGCTCTCTCCTACTAAACGATCTCCCTGATGCCGTAAAGGGCGCAGGCATATTCATGTATGCAGATGATGTGGCTGCCGTAGTAACAGCTCTTTCAATTGAGGATTTAGAAGAGAAATTAAATACTGTAATTAACGGCTTAAATTCATGGTTTAAAGCTAATGGTTTTATGTTAAATTCAAAAAAGACTCATTTCGTTCACTTTTGTCTGTCGGGCCATCATACAAAATCGCTTAAAGTTTCGCTAAGTGGTGTAAGGATTGAGCAAGTACAGAACACCACATTTTTGGGATTCGAGATTGATCGCAGCATGACGTGGGAACACCACATCGACAAGATGTGTGCTAAGGTCAGCAGTGCGTGCTTTGCGCTAAGACGAGTATCCCGAGTGGTGTCTGAGGAAGTGTCACGTGTGTGTTACTTCGCCACAGTGCATTCTCGGTTACAATACGGCGCCGAGCTATACGCGCGCTGCCGACTGGGAGCGTGCGTTCCGCGCCCAAAAACGTGCCGTACGTGACATCGTTGGCGTATCGCAATGCACATCCGTCAGACCATATTTCAAAGAGCTTGGAATACTTACGTTACCTGCTATATTGATCTACCAGGTGGCTGTGTATTTCAGAAATAATCTAAAATCATACAATACGCGAGGAGAGAGACATTCTCGAAGCATACGTAACGCGGACAAGCTGGATGTCATATCACACTCTCTCACAAGGTCACGGAAGCTAACTCACATTATGGGACCTGAAGTTTATAACACTCTTCCCAAAATAGTTACATCTGCCCCAAGTTTCGGCAGCTTCAAAAACAAATTAAAGTGCTGGCTTATCGATCAAACTTTTTATAGTTACACCGAATTTTTAGAGAGTGATGGCAAAGTCCTATAAAAATGTATACAAAAATTTGACATGGGTCAGTACAATTGTTATAAAAACATACCATACTCATATAATGCTTGACAGTTTTCTGTACAATAATTATTATAATACAGTAAAGTAGTCATTTCAAACTTTGGAAATGTATAGAATTTGTATGCTCTTTCTTTTGTTTTTATTTTTTATTTATTGACGTGTAAATTGTACATTTATGAATAAAGTACTTTGACTTTGACTTTGCTAATAAAAGCGTGTTAAAAATCGTCCATCAGTTTAAGAGCTACAGTGCCAAAGTGCCAAAAATACACACACACACACACACCCTCTCACACACTCACAAATACCCTCTCACACACACACACCCTCACACACACACACACACCCTCACACACACACACACACACACACACAAACACACACACACACACACACACACACACACACACACACACATACTGACAGACTCGGGGCAGAGGAGTACTGCTACCGGGCGCGTCTCCACGTGCGGATTGGAGGATGCTCGCTGTTCTTCGGAGCAGAGGGTAGGGGCGAAATAAAATAGCTCCCGCGGACGAAACTCTCCAAGCCAAGGTGTGAAGAAACCGTGCCGAGGGCTGAATGGCGCCGGGACACAGGCGTCGCGAACGGTTCCCCTGGGGCACCAGGTCCCACCCCAGGTGTAAGATGTGGCCTTGCTCTAGCAACCGGGGCTCTGCTGGAGTGGACCGATATTTCCCTAGGTTCTCGTGGGAACAGCATGGACAATTTTAACAATTTTAACGTAAATAACAAAACTGAATATGGTGTAAAAGGGCATCACGCCCAGCAGGAATTACTAGAAAGTGTAGAGAAAAAGAGGACGCAAGCAATGGAACGACTTGAGAAGCTCATAAACGAACTGCAAGAATTTCTCCAGACAAAGCTTAACGTTCATAAGGAGATCAAGTCAAAGTCAACCGGTATAGGCAATGCCTTTAGGTGTTTTAAAATGCTAGATGGAGAAATGAGGACCATACAGCAGAACAGCCTTCGGGTTTCGCCAAAGAAGGCAAACACGCAAGCACAAGCAAGAGGCCCAGCAAATGGTAACAGGATTATAACAGAATTGGATACTGGAGTCGAAGCAGATAGCGAGTCAGTGGCTGAAGAGAAAGGGGAAGTAAGACCAACAAAAAGGAAACAGCAAACTTCTCCTGAAGTACCGAACAAGCAGATGAAGAAAAAGAAAAAAAAAGACCCAGGACCAAGTCCTCTCAAAGAAGTGAATCAAGAGCCCGAAAACAAGAAAGAAACGGACTGGACATTAGTTGAAGGTCGGTACTCAAAGAGGAAGCAGCGCGGAAAGCAGTCTTCTAAAGAATCTCTACCAAAGCCTAAGCAGAAGAAATCTCGTGTTCCAACGGTGAGACCTAATGCACTGATCATTCGACCGAGGGTTAAAGACAGCTATGCTGATATTCTTTGTCGTATCAAGAAGGACGTACCCGAGGACCAGGCTCATTCCTCGGTAGACAAGATCCGCAAGACAGCCTCAGGAGACATGCTTATAATTATTTCAAAAAATGCCACAGATAAGGGCCAAGCGCTCCAGAAAACTATAGCTGACCTCTTAAGAGATGACGCTACAGTAATAAGTAAAGGGCCGCAAGAGGACCTTGAAATTCGTGACATAGATGACACAACTACGAAGGAAGATATCTTGGTAGCTTTGCAAAAAGCAGCTGGAGAAGAGTGCAAAGTTCCGGATGACGCAATCAAATCACTGCGTCAAGCCTACAGAGGTACCCAAATTGCCTCAGTGTCGCTGGCAACATCCATAGCAGGAAAAATACTCGGCAGTCGTGGCAAAATTAAGATTGGTTGGGTCAATTGTCGAATAAGAGCAGCTAGACGACCGATCCAATGCTACAAATGTTGGCACTTTGGTCATATCGCCAATAAATGTAATAGTGAAACAGACCGGTCTCAAATTTGCATCAAATGTGGTCAAGGAGGCCATAAAATAGCTGAATGCAAGAACAAAGCTCGATGTGTCTTATGTGCCGAACTGCTTAGCACAGAGAATCTTGCCCACCATGCAGGAACTAGTAGATGCCCTATTTTTAAAGAGGCGCTCTCGAAGGTAAATAAGAAGCGAACATGAAGATACTCCAGCTCAACCTTAATCACTGTGAGGCTGCTCATGATCTGCTTATGCAGACCGTACGCGAACTGGAGCTAGATCTAGTACTAATAGCAGAGCCATTTAGACATCTCGGTAACCAACCATGGGAATCGGACAGCACCACCAAAGCCGTAATTTGGTCTTGCGGCGGGTTTCCTTTTCAGAAGACTGTTGATAACGGAGAAGCTGGCTTCGTAGCAGCATGGGTAGAAGGAATCCGTTTCTACAGCTGTTATGCTCCGCCCAGCCTGTCTAATGACGAATTTATAGATTTTCTGGATCGACTGGTTGAGGATGCAAATCAGCACAGCCCAGTAGCGATAGCCGGTGACTTTAACTCATGGGCAGTAGACTGGGGCAGTAAAGTGACTAATGCACGAGGAAACACACTGCTGGAAGCAATGGCAACACTGGACGTAGTGCTGCTCAACAGCGGTGATACACCAACGTTCTCCAGAGGAGAGGCCAGCTCAATAGTGGATCTCACATTCGTCAGTAGTAGTCTCATTAAGGGAAACTACTCATGGGAGGTGATGGATACCTACACAGCCAGTGACCACAGCGCGATTCTTTGGGAAATTGGTCAAAAGCCTAGAAGGCAAAGTCGGCAAACCAAAACAGCCGGTTGGAAGGCAACTTTATTCGATCCAGGTGCCTTCGTAGTAGTCTTAGACAACTTTCAAGTTACCGGAAACGCTCAGAAAAAGTCCGAAGACCTTATGTCGAAAATCGTCGAGGCCTGTGACGCGAGTATGCCCAGAAAACGTGGAACAAATCAACGCCCGCCGGTACACTGGTGGAACAACCACATTGCAGACCTCCGCAAGGATTGCCTAAAGAAAAGACGAATTTCTCAACGTGGCTATCGACAGCAAAACTCTGCAGAGCTGGTGGAAGAGTACAAAGAGGCACGCAGAACGCTAAATAAAGCCATCAAAGATAGCAAGAGGCAGTGTTGGGCGGAACTTATCGAGGAAGTGGAAAAAGATCCCTGGGGCAGACCGTATAAAGTGGTAATGACGCACCACAAAAGTCAACCTATGCGTTCGCCTACATGTCCTGATCTCCTAGAGAAGATAGTTACTACACTGTTTCCTCATCAAGACGAATTCGAATATCAGTCGGTGCAATGTGACCTGCATGAAATCCCGCGTATCACGAAAGAGGAACTGATAGAAGCTTGTGATCGAGTAGGAAATCAAAAAGCGCCTGGATTGGATGGAATACCAAACATTGCCTTAAAAACTGCTATTAGAGCAGCACCGGTACAGTTCTTAGAGGTATACAATGAATGTTTAAAAGAAGGTAGCTTTCCTCGGAAGTGGAAGCAGCAGAGACTGGTATTGCTACCAAAGGGTAAAAAACCACCTGATGATCCGTCATCGTATCGTCCACTCTGCATGCTGGATACAGCTGGAAAAATACTGGAAAGAATTGTCCATCAGAGAATCGAAGCCACAGTTGAGCCACTGCTAGCTGACAATCAGTATGGCTTCCGAAAAAGGCGATCAACCCTAGACGCTGTCAATTTGGTAGTAACTACTGCCAAGAATGCAATTGCAGGGAAGAGGTGGAAGGGTGGAACAAAGAAATATTGCCTGGTGGCTACCCTAGACATCAAAAACGCCTTTAACTCCGCCAATTGGGACTGCATTATGCGGGCCTTGGACGAAAAAAACGTACCAGGATACCTGTGTAGAATGGTGGCAAGCTATTTCTCAAATAGACTCTTGAAATACGACACGAAGAACGGTCCAAAGCAATACAAACTCACCGGAGGAGTACCGCAAGGTTCAGTTCTGGGCCCACTCTTATGGAACATCCTCTATGATGGCTTACTGAAGCTAGCACTGCCCACGAATGTTAAACTAGTGGCATATGCAGATGACGTGGCAGTGGTGATCGTCGCTAAGCACCTCGAAGAAATAAAACTTGCATTTGACATCGCTTTCGAGACAGTTAACCGGTGGATGGAAACGGTAAAACTACAATTAGCTGAACACAAGACGGAGGCAGTGCTCATCACTAGCAGAAAAAAGACTGAGACCATCACGCTAAGAGTCGGAAAACACGAAATCACATCACAACCGTTCATTCGGTACCTGGGAGTGATGCTTGATGCTCGACTAAATTTCAAGCTGCAGGTGGAACACATAAGTGCTAAAGCGGCTGTGGTGAGGGCGAGTCTGTCGCGGTTGATGCCTAACGTTGGAGGACCCAAACAGATCAGGAGGTCACTGCTGTCGTCAGTGGTCACATCGGTGTTGACCTATGGCATACCTATTTGGGCTGAAACCCTTAGAACCCAAGAAACATGTCGAAAAGTCGCATCAATATACCGACAAAGCGCCCTAAGAGTTGCCAGTGCCTTTCGCACAGTATCGGACGAAGCAGCTTGCGTTATTGCAGGAGTGTTACCAATCAGAGTACTCGCTCAAGAAAGAAAAACTCTTTATGAGCAGCGGAAGAAGTCTGAGATAAGTTCTGAGGAACTCAGAACCAAAGAACGGGAGCACAGTACCAAACGTTGGCAAAAGCAGTGGGATGCAGCAACTACAGGCAGATGGACACATCGTCTCATACCTCGAGTAAACGTCTGGATAAACAGAAACCATGGCGAGGTCAATTATTATCTAACACAGATGCTCTCAGGACATGGCTGCTTTCGAGCATACCTACATCGCTTCAAACACGATGATTCCCCGGAGTGTCCGTCCTGTCCAGGAGTTCATGAAGACGCAGAACACGTATTTTTTATGTGTCCTCGGTACACACTACCGCGCAGTGAGTTAGAGATTGTCCTCAAAAAAACAGTCCAGCCGGAAAGCTTGGTAGAGGGGATGCTTGCGTCAAGGAATTACTGGGATGCTGTCAACGACTTTGCCACGAAAGTCCTCAAGGATCTTCGTGTCAAAGAAAGAGAGCGAGCAAAGGAAAAGGGAGAGAAGTTACAGAAAATGGTTTTAAAGTGAAGGAAGAGCTATAGAGCTAGACCCTCCCCCCGCGAAGTAATGCCTAGCGGCGGTTTCCACGGGGGATATGGAGGCAAGGGACAGAGGAGGTTTTTAGTCGGTATTGAACATCTGAGTCCGACATACCGGGGTATTTATTATACCCTGACGATACGTAAATGTATTTTCCAACCTCTGTATAATAAAAAAAAAAAAAAAAAAAAAAAAACACATACTGACAGACAGTCAGAGAGACATCGACGTAACATTAATAACTAACACCCCTCTTTTTGGTCGAGGGTTAATTGTTATTTGTTGTACAAGAGTGCAAAGTGGCTTTTTAACCGCGTGCTCAATTTTGATGACCGAGCAAGCGAAGGATTCTACAATTCAATTTAATTTAATTAAGTTAAGTTCTGGGGACCCTGCCGCGCGGCAGTGATCTCGACGGCGTGTTTACTTTATACGATCCCTTCTTTTTTTTTATGTAAATATAAATTATAGCTAAGTATGTCCATAAAATTAGCTTTTAGTTATATTAATATAATTATAGTCACCTTGTATATTACTATCGAATGGATTTAATTTATTTCAGGATTCTAATTTAATGTATTATTAAATTAGAATCCTGAGCGAAGCAAGGGAATCAAAAGGGCACAAGGTGAAAAATCTTTGCACTCCAGTGCAACACGTAATTTTTCAGCCCACCTTAGCAAAGAAATGACTAAATGCTTTGCGCATTTTCAGTTTCAGTCAATTCTGTTAATAAACTTCTCAAATAAACTTTTTGGTTGCTATAATCATTTAGGTATTTCGGTTTTTCACTTGTAATCAATTTTCCTGTTTTTAACCTAAGGTTTTAACTTTGAGTTTATTTACCAATGGTTTTAACAGTAAAAATACATATTATGACGTGAAAATATGGAGAGTTGACCGATTGAGATAAGGTGTTTAATTTGTGTACATAACAAAGTGTCCGCCCAAATGCATTAAATTATAGTAGCGCTAAATTTGCATCAAGGTACATTTTAAAGGAAATAAATAAACGTACTATTCAGAATTCATGAAACAAAAGTGCAGGTACTGACGATAGAAGTAAAAACTTATAACCCAGAATTTGATTGCTTACTTTGGAAACTACGCTGGTGAAACCGGAGCGCGGGGCTATGAGTATTTCTAGATGGCCAATGGCCATGGTCCCGCGTTTACCCGAACATTTCTTATCATTCCCGAGCGTGACGCTAGAATTCCATTGGCAGTTACTATCCACTTATCTATCTTTGGCGCGCCAAAAGAAGTTTTCAGTTCAAAATATATTGTAGTTACAAAATAGTAATTATTCACTACATTATTTTGTACTGCCCAAGTAATTGAAATTATCATAATTTATTCATAGCATTTTTAAATGTTCTGCCATTTTACGTAACATTCCTTACCTTTATCCTCCATACGTGAAAAGAAAATGGCGCGCAAAGGATTGAAAAAAAAAGGTACACCAAGGAGGTTTCGAGTCTGAGTTTTTAACAAATTAAAAAACAACTTATGATGAAGTCGGCACCAAGGAGGTTAAATTATGCTTTAAATTCAAAACCTCAGTACACACGATGTTCTAAATTCAAATTTACTTTACCCTCTAGAGGGTAGAAACGACTTTGGCACCCTGATATTGCGGAACAAAAGTACTCTTTCCGAGGTGGTGGGATGAAAAAATGATTTTCCTTGTTCTGTACTACTTGCTAAAGTATTTATTCTACATAACTAAATTTAGCTATTTGACAATTTATTAGTCAGTAAACACGTGCATAACAAGTCCAGTTATTAAAACAATGGTTCTTAACTTAGCATTATTATCACCATTTATTTATTTTTTATAGTGCAAAGTGATGAGACAATCAGGCGCATGATGCCTGATGGCAATCAGCACACATAACAATCACAGTGACACGCATCTATTGGAACACGAAGAGGCCAAATCATTATGTTGCACTGCACTGCGCTCGGCACCCAGAGTCATAAGATGTCTTATCTCTGGTCCCTATAACTTCACTGGAAACATTGCCCTTCAAAACGGAAAACAGTGAAGTATTCACATTACTGCTTGGCGGTAAAATAACTGGCAAAGATGTGGCACTTCCCCTGGTGGACTCTGCAGAGAGTCCTACATTTATTTACCTCTACATACACAGAAAATACAAATATTGGATTTAAGGACATCGCATCATTTCAATTCTTATAGCAATATTTGCATCCGAAATTTAACAAATCCACCTAATATTTATAAAAAGTGTAACCAAATTTAAATCTTTTACTTTTTGGGATCCATTGGAATAAAAATATTGACTTACATATCTGGTAGAAAGCTTCGGTGTTATTATCAATATTCCCCCCATAAGTAGCAAGCAAGACGAAAATATTGTCATTGCTTTTCTTAGCGAAGTTCATCTCAAAGTGCGTGATACCAGATGGATTTTTTTGTAACGTGACGTGTTTCAAAGTCGAGTTGTCCATTCGCCAGGACGGAATATATTGGTCAAATTCCTGGACTGATGTAACTTGACAATCTGAAAACAGAAAGAAGCTGGATAAATACATACATAGATTAACCCATTATTGGAACTCTGAGCAGTTTGTACAAGTGTGAAATTACCGGATATTTATTTCGAAAGCTGGCACCAGTTTTTGAGTAGGTTATATGAGGCAAGCCGAAATCTTGTCATATATCTCTCCTATGGTACCCTAATACGAAGCTATAGACCTGGCTACTGAGTAGCGGGGCTAAATTAATCCCTATAATTTTTGAAGTGGAAACTTCTTTAGGCACGCCTAGACAGATTTTTCGTGGGGTGTGAATTAAATTCATTCGTCACGCTCGGGTATGATAAAAAAGCTTCGGGTAAACTCGGGACCATGGCTATTGGCCATCTAGAAATACGTCAGCCAATGGGAAATGCTGAAAGGGTGTGAATAGGCATGACCATCTAGAAACGCATCAGCCATTTCTAGATGACCATGCTAAGATGGCGAGACCACGCCCTCCGGTTACACC
This sequence comes from Ectropis crepuscularia, assembly GCA_963693475.1. Taxonomy (NCBI): domain Eukaryota; kingdom Metazoa; phylum Arthropoda; class Insecta; order Lepidoptera; family Geometridae; genus Ectropis; species Ectropis crepuscularia. Next base: position 10,689,353 of record OY856345.1, read on the forward strand.
CGTGTAGTTTCTAAGGTAAGCTATCAAATTCTGAGTTTTAAGTTTTCACTTCTATCGGCAGTTCCTATGACTCCCAATTTTTTTTTACATGAAAATGTTTGAATGTGCATTTGTTATATGTTGTAGTTTATTTATAAAATCATAAAGAAAATAATAAGACAGAATAAGAATGATAAGATTTAGTCAAAAGTCTTTTAGCCTAAAGCTTGGCTGAATAGCCAGAAGCAAAAATAATAAGATTTAACCGGGGTTTTTGACCGGGCATTCGTGTCTTACAAAGAAAATGTAATATGTGAAGACATTTTAAACTTTAAGCTATTTATATATTTTATTCATGACTAATTAGAGATTATGTACCTTGCAGGTGATCTAAATTCAGGGATTCTATTTTGCTCCGCTACTCACCAGCCTGGTCTGTAGCTCCGTGTTGGGATATGATTGGAGAGACGTGGCAAATTTTCAGTTTGCCTCAGATACCTACCCAAAAATTGCTGCCTGCTCTCGAAATATCACAACACTGGTAAGAAAGGAATGTTGTTTTCCTAATGTAGTCGAAACGTTTTAAGCTGCGGAATTTAGGATATAGCCAAGTAACGTTTCCAAATCTTTCCAGTATCTTCCTCTACATGACATCTACAAAATCTACACACGTTGTTAGATGACCAAGGACCGCGCATAGACGTTTCCACTGGGACTGGGATTAATGATCCTACCGAGAGGAAGCTATCGATCGATCCGCAGGGTCAGCCTCGTGGAAGTTCCCGAGCCATGCAAAACAGTGTGCATCAAAGTTTAATCACCAATTTCAACCATTTGTAAACTTTTTTTGCATTAGCAAAAAACTAAGTCCTTTCCGAGGCTCTAAGGCTTTTACTTCCATTAAAATTGCGCTTGTCCAATCCTTCCTATTCTTGACTATGCCGACATTTGTTACCTGGATCTCACAGAGGAACAGTTAAACAAGCTTGAGCGCCTTCAAAATTTCTGCATAAGGTTTATTTTTGGCCTGCGCAAATATGACCACGTATCTCAATTTCGCACTAAGCTCAAGTGGCTTCCTATCCGCCTTCGCAGAAATGCACACATTCTGTCATTTTTGTATACCATTCTGTTTAATCCTGCCTCCCCGTCGTACCTTAAGAAGCGTTTTACTTATTACACGAAATTTCACGTCCCCGTCCTTTGAGAGCGGCAGTAGCGCTTAACCTCATCACTCCATCACACAGAACATCTTTCTATGAAGATTATTTTTCCGTCAAGGCTGTTTGCTTGTGGAATGCTTTGCCGGCCTCTGTAAGACAGTCGCAGTATCTAAACGTGTTTAAGAGCAATGTAATAGTTATTTGTTGTACAAGAGTGCAAAGTGGCTTTTTAACCGCGTGCTCAATTTTGATGACCGAGCAAGCGAAGGATTCTAAAGTTGAATCACGAGCGTAGCGAGGGAATAAAAAGGGCACAAGGTGAAAAATCTTTGCACTCGAGTGCAACACGTAATTTTTCATCCGTTACCTTAGCGAGGAAATTACTAAACGCTTTGTGCATTTTCAGTTTCAGTCAATTCTGTTGGCGTCAAATAAACTTCTTGGTCGCTAGAATCCCTTAGGTATTTCGGTTTTTCACTTGTATTCAATTTTACTGTTTTTAACCTAAGTTTTAAACTTTAACTTTATATAGCCATGGTTTAAACAATAACAATACGACGCGAAAATACGGAGAGTTGACCGATTGAGGTAAGGAGTTTCATATGTGTACATGAAAAAGTGTCCGCCCAAATGCATTAAATTATAGTAGCGCTAAATTTGCATCAGGGTACATTTTCAAGGAAATTAAAAAACGTACTATTCAGAATTCATGAAAAAAAAAATTGACATTCATAGGCACTGCCGATAGAAGTGGTAACTTATAACTCAGAACTTGATTGCTTACGTAGGAAACTACGCGTGTGAAACCGGAGGGCGTGGCTATGAGCATGGCCATCTAGAAATGCTGACGCATTTTTAAATGGCCAATGGGAAAGGTTGAGGCATTTCTAGATGGCCAATGGCTGTGGTCCCGAGTTTACCCGAAGATTTCTTATCATTCCTGAGCGTGACACTAGAATAAAATTGACAGCCCACGAAAAATCTGTCTATGGCCCGCCAAAAGAAGTTTTTACTTCAAATTATATTGTACCTACATGTTTTCTCAAAATAGTAATTATTTATTTGATGTTATATTTACTACATTATTTTGTACTGCACAAGTAGTTGAAATTATCTATTAGTTACTATTTAAGTAGTCAATAATATTTAATGATTTAACTCGGCAACTCGGCATACTTCAATTCGATTACAATTGATTCATTCATAGTATTTTAAAATATTCTGCCATTTTTAAATAACATTCTTTACCTCTATCCTCCATACGTGAAAAGAAAATTGCGCGCAAAGCATTTAAAAAAAAGTACACCAAGGATGTTCCGAGTAGATATACAAATAGATCAGAAAACTAATAAATTGAAAATGGAGGTAGATCGAAAAACTGACAACGTAATAAATGAACAATCTAAAATAAAAAACCAACTAGTAACCCTATCCAAAACAATTGAAAAACTGGAACAGGAAAACATTACACTGAAAAATGAAATAAAAAAATCACCACAAATACATACAACACACCACAACAATCCACCGACAACACCAAAAAATTTGTACTATATGGTTTAATCGAACACGAATATGAAACAGAACCGATCTTACATCATAAGATAACAGAAATTTTTCAAGATTTATATAACATAAACCTAACAGGCTACATTGAGGACCTAACTAGAATTGGACGGAAGAACATGCAACGGAGACCTATAGTGGTGGAACTAATCAGTAAAAAAATGACGAAGTACCTTTTACAGAACGGGCGATGTCTTCAAAATACCGGTCTATCGATAACAGAATATCTCAACGATACAGCCTTACAACAGAGGAAAAACCTACAGGTTCAACTCCGTGCCGCGCGGCTTGATGGCCGCCATGCCGTCATAAGAAACAACACACTTATTATAGACGGAAAAATGGTCCATACTTACCGACAGCCTCGACAGTCACAAGCACCAAAAGAACCCTCACAAAATATGACATCGGCCTCACACTGTTCCAGAAGCTATTCTGGTTCTATGCAAACACAACACCGGGAACAAAGCGAATCACAGGCACACAACCATCACTTTCGGAACTAAGACACAGAACTTAAACTTCATATTCCAAAATTTACAGAGCATGTTTTCAAAACGTGATATACTACGAGACTTTCTACAGGATAACTACTCGACATTACATGCATTTTGCGCGACCGAGACCTGGCTATCGGAAGCCAAACTGCAACTGATCGACTTCTCCGGATTTAAAATTGCAAGCGCATTCTGTAGACAACACCATAGGGGAGGAGGAACTATTATACTATTGCGCAATGACCTTGAATATACGGAGATAACGGACTTAGCGGATATCTCCGTTGAATATTGTATTGAAATTAGTTCTATTATAATTCATAAAATTAATACTTTGTTAATTACTATTTATCATAATGGTAAGCGGACCGATTTATTTTATATCCAACTAAAAAAACTACTAGATACGGTTTTAAAGAAATATAATTCCATGGATATAGTTATTGGCGGTGATTTTAATATTAACGTCTTGGAAAATACTTCGGAATCGGCTTCATTACTTAATCTAATGCGAGAATTTAATTTAATACAATTAATTAATACACCGACTCGGACCACGCCTACTACGGCTACTTGCATAGATCTAATCTTCTCAAGCAGTAACGCAAATAAAATAAACGCTTCAGTGCAAGATCTCGGCTTTTCTGACCACATGAGTACAAAAATAACGATAAAAAAAGATAATAACCTAAATAAACCGATCGTATGGAAAACTAAGAAAAGATTGTTTAATAAACGCAATATGAATGATTTTAAAGACACAATTAAAAATATTGAATGGACAAAATTACTAACTTCAGAAAAAACTATAAATGAGAACTATATAAAATTTAATAGTATTCTTTTAGATATTCTTGATCGTTGTATTCCGCAAAAAAATATTAAAATAAATATGAATAAGAAACATAATTGGTTAACACGTGGTATAAAAACAGCCTGTAGAAACAAACGATTACTTAAACCATTAGTAATGTATAGTAAGCACCCATCGCTGATTAATTACTACAAAACATACGTAAAATTACTAAAAAAGACAGTTAACAGATCAAAAAGAAACGAGTACATCCGGGAAATGAAAAAATCCGAAAATAAAAGTAAAACTATGTGGAAAATAATACGGGAAAGAACTAATAAAAATATTAAAAAGGATAAAACCAATTTAAAATTAAAATATAATAATAATGTCATATCAGACCCGCAGCAAGTTGCAAACGCGTTTAACGAGTACTTCTCATCTGTAGGCGCCGCGAGCGCCGGGGCGCAGCCGGCGCGCGGGCGGCCGGTCATGTGACAATTGAAACAAACGATCAGAAAATATTTATGAATTGAGGTCTGCGGAAAATAATGTTTTAAGTATTTTTTTAACATAAACTTTTCAGATTAAAGAACTGCAAACTTGATGAATATGTTTATCAGCAGACGATCCATCGTGGCACGTCTGCTGAGCATTAGATCTATTAAAATAGGGAGAAAGGAGAATGTATATTTCATGGTAAACTTTCCAGCATGTGTCTTGATATACATGTTTTTGGTTAACCCTGCACGCGTTTGAAGAAAACTCGTGGAACAGTCCGTACGTGCCGGCTAGATCATTATCACATATTCTTATTATATATTCACAGTGTTTATCAAATATTATATTAAATTATTATATATTTGTTTTATTATTATTTATTTGTATTATTATATATCTATATGTATATATCACCAGAAAGCCCTTGAAATATAGTTTACTATTATATTCACTTCTAGGTACTTACTACATTAAATAATCCTATCACGAAAAGCAAAGGATTTCACAGCACTAATAAAAGAACACAACACACAATAGTACATTATGATATAAGTGCGCTAAGTTGATAATTACAGCCGAGGCGATATTGCTAGCTCGAGCCGTAGGCGAGAGCTATAATTAGCAGAGGCTAGCCCTTTCAGCATTTCCCATTAGCTGGCATATTTCTTGTTCACCGATTAACAATGCGCGCGCATCAGCGCTTTTTTTAAAGCAAGGGCACTGATCCAGCTAGTATGACATTAAGACATTAGTAATAAAGTAATTGAATATTTTTGTGTTTTGTTATAAATAAATTGTTGTGAGTTATGGTCAAAGTTAATTAAATTGATAAATTAAATATTTCTCATTATATTTTATTTCTTATACTTAGTTAGTTTTATACCTAAAATGTTTACAACTTTTCTGACATAAAAACTCTTTACTAAGATTTAAAAAGGTACCGTTCGTTTTAGACGGAGCATTTTGAAACCGTGCGTTTTACATTCCATTACCGCACAAGTACGTAATAAGATACATTACGATACAGAAATTGGTTCAATAAGAGACCCTTTACGAGCAAATATGTTATAAATAATATTAACTTTACCACGTTTGCCTATTATTTGCATTGCATAGTTTTTTTAGTAGATTACAATAAAATACAAACCGTATTCACATTTTTCGGCTTAAAAAAAAATGTTCTTTGTCGTGGGGCAAAATGGCGTCGGACGATCGCGACACAGAAATGGCGGAGTACCATTCGTATTTTTTATTTTTTCAGGCCAAATGAAAAGAGACGGCCCATTTTCCATGGGCATTTGCCCCACAGCAAAAGTGCAGGAGACTCGACCAAAATTGGATTTGTATAGGATTGTATAGGATTTTAAATATAATTATATTGAGGAACTGTTAATGTTTTTATTCTGCATAGCGGGGTTTAAAAGATATCGAACGAATCGGATGTTGTGTCAATTTAGTTCACTTTTTTTTTATTTTGGCGTCGCACGCCTTTTGTGTTTTCCCATATTACGTATTTCAATATTTTCAAGTTTTACTAAAAACCGTCAAAGAAGTACGTTCACGAACATGAAATAGTAATTTGTAATAACCCACCTAATAATTATATTGCACATTGCCACTCGAAAAAACACAAGTTAAAGAAAATAATACAATGAGGCGATATGTTTTTTTCACGTTGGCGCCAAAACTAGAATGTCGCAATCCGGGCAAAATGACACAAGCACGTTCACTTTACGTAAACGTCAACAGAAGAAAAAAAGAGAAAAAACATGGCTGGCTTTAGGTACAGTCATTAAAGTACTTTTAATCACACCAATTTGCAATCCCCGCTTGGCACGTTAGTTTTGAATGTACAGTTTGCATTATTTAATTAAATGTTAATTTACTTAAATAACATTTTTAGGTCTCCGGGGCTAATTAAGTACCTAAACTTGAAACGACGTGGGGCAAAAATGAGCAGTCTCCTATATTTCTATTGTAATTGAAATTCCGTATAAATTAATTTGCGTAATTGAAATTCCGAACAGGCTAGTACCAACATTATAACGTGTTAAAACGTACCTATACATATCACAATCCGTCTTCCAATAGAGAGCTTTGCTTACGCAACTATGCTTTGATTGCTTTGCGTAAAGCACGTGAAGGGCTAATGGTGCTACGGTAATTAAGAATAAGGTAGTAATATAATGAAGAAAGAAATAAGTCCAGTAGTTTTGAAGGTAGGTAGGAAGGTTTTTCCTTACAAACAATGTGATCTTTCTTGTTTATAAAATTGTTGGTTTAAAATTATAAATAATACAAGCAAGCAAGCAAGCTGTTGCCTGTGAATTTGTTCACTTTCTGATTGGTTTTATTTTCTCTTAGACATATTTGTATTTTTCGATATCAACAATGGGTAGTTAAGTTATACGTTACATTAGCTATCTGGAAATTATAATCATGTTAAGAATCCTTTCCTAAATCGAGATTGTTTGAAAAGTGTTTTCTGACACGTGACGTTTATACTTTTACAGATGTTTTCTATTTACATGTATAATGTTATCACTATAGTGGGCGGGTGGGCTTCAAGTTTTACTTATTTTTGATGACATGGGGTTCGGTCTGTCTAGATGGTAATTACTTCAGCAATACTTTTTTAGGGTTCCGTAAAACGTAAAAACGGAACCCATATAGATTCGTCATGTCTGTCTGTCTGTCCGTCCGTATGTCACAGCCACTTTTTGCCGAAACTATGAGAACTACACTGTTGAAACTTATTAAGTAGATGTATTCTGTAAACTGCATTAAGATTTGAACAAAAAAATTAAAAAAAAAAGAAAAATTAGGGTTGCCCCCCCATACTGAGAATTGAAACTCAACAAATTTTTTTTCATCAGACCTACACTTGTGGTGTGTCTATCGATAGGTCTTCAAAAATGATGTTGAGGTTTTAAAACTCATTTTCGTCTACACTGAATAATTTGCGCGAGATACACTTCCAAAGTGGTAAAATGTGTGTGTGTCCCCCTCTAACTTCTAAAGAGAATGAAAACTCAAAAAAAAATATATGATGTAAATTACCATGTAAACTACCAACGAAAATTAGTTAGTATTACTTACATATTTATGTAAATTTCATTATTATTAAATATTTATCTACCTAATCATTATTAGTCCACATACAATGTTACCTGAATTATCCAAAAATAAATGCAGAGTACAGGTTAATCAGAAACCTAGTATACATATTTATCTAAACTCATCAATATCAGTCCACCCGTTCTTTCTTTCAACATCTTTCGTTCTTTGTTCTCAATTTAGATACTATGTAAAAATAGAAACTTAATAATTTTACCCACACGCGCATTCATTAGTAACTCTTACAGTATCTGTGATTTATCGTAATGTTAAGTGTACTTACTGTACTTAGTTATATTATGACCTAAGGTGAGCTTAGCTCGTATCTTTCTATTAGCGCTAACGCGGCGGAAGAAGAGTGACGTGGGGATGAAATCTATTCCTTTTTTCGGAATGAAAACTACTTTTGGCGGTGCGCCAGATTTTTTTCCGGGAGCTGTAAGTGAAGCTGATCTGTTGCGATCCAAGATGAAAAGCTCCATCGGGTGAACTAGGGACCGCCAAGGGTACCCGAATGAAAAAGATACAGCTGCTCTTCACTGCAGTGTCGCTGTGCTATTTTGATTTCTATTTAATTTTAAAAATACAAAGTTTGATTAATGTCTTTTTTCTATTTATCCTACTAACATGGTCATGCTATTTAGTATTACAAAATATATCAAAGTTGCGGTTACATATTATATTATTACAGAATAAATAAATAAAACTCCTAATAAAGTGTTCACTTCTACTGTGCGGTCTAAGTGGACACATTTTTTTTAAGCAATAGACTGATGCCCTTTTTATATATGATATCGTAAAACACGCATTTATTTAATTATAAAACACGACTACATATTAAATAAATAAATGACTAAATCTTGTGATTCAGTCATATTTAGTTTTCATTTCTTTCATTCGACTGTTTTTCAATAAATGGTTTATTGTGTGTATATAGACAATGAAAAACAAATTGATGTATTTTTTTAAAAACATCTATGATTAATCTGAATGTTTTCATATACTGGATTTCGGGGAACGATGACCTTGAGTGATCGTACTCGCGGCGACGCGGCGTATTGGAGAGGGGAAGGGCGACGCGCGGGTGAAATTTGATTTTTTCCTGGCACTAGGCCCGCTCTTAACCCTCCGTCTGTCGCGCGGGTTTTAATAACGCGGTCCGTCGCGTGGGGTCCCTGAAAACCTCGAAGATCAACCGCATAAAAAACCTATCAAAACTTGTATCGTTTAATATGTCTTATTGGTTTATTGTTAAGTGTTTCAATAACAATGAAATACAAAAAGTAAATCAAATATAATAATTTATTTAATGCTTTAATTTACTAATCTATAATAAGAAACATAAATTGAATCTAACCACAAAAAAAAATTTTTTTTCTTACAAAATAACTAAATTTTCATATTTATTCTACCCGTATGAGATTAAATTGAATCAACACACCTTATTATAGTAAAATTGAATCGCAATACCAAAAAAAACTACAAACTATTGCCAAACGAATTCTGACTACTTTTCCGTTTCAACACAGTCAGTACATTCCACTTTAGTATGTGTTGGGCATATGTTACCCTTGCAAAAGTGGCAGATAGATTTGAATTTTCTATCGGTTTGTCTCAGACAATTAATGCAATGCATTAAATCATTGGGATAGATGCGGATCCCAATATATATCAGGACGTCTACTCTCTTTCTACGAAACACGTAATTTCGCAATAAACTTGCGATTTTCCTACTCCGGTTCTACTTCGTTTCGTCCAATCGAACATTGTTTGACGTTTAAATGTTCTAAGCCTACTCTAATTACATTAATATTAAAACATTTAAACGAACTAAACGACGAATCGAAGCAGACCCGGAGTAGAAAAGTCATGAGATTATTTCGAAATTACGTTTTTCGTAGAAAGATAGTAGACGTCCTGGTTATATATCCTGAAGCGGAGGTATGAATCGCCTTGTATAGTAGTATAGAACAAAATCTTCGTATTCTTGCTCTAAACCTGTATTTTGCTCACTCCTTTCAACTGAGCATGTTACAAATCATATTCTTCCTCGCCACCGTAAAAGTCATCACATTCTTCTAACCAATGCAATATACGTCGTTGTTGTTCTTCTCACATCTTAGAAGTACGTTGTTGTTAAATGTTGTTCTAAAACAAAAGAAAAATAAATAAAATACATGTTACAAAAGAAAAACAACATAAAATTGTGAATTCAGTTTTACTTACGCGGATCGTCGCGTGGGGTCTTTCACAGCCCGCGCGCAAAAAAGACGTCCATATCTCACTTCGCAGGTGTGCGAGCTGAAATCTGCTGCAATACGCGCCGACTATAATCTAACTTGGGAGGGTACCTAAAGTATAGAAACGCGGGCATGATTTAAAACACATAAATTTTACGTTTTTGTAACACCTAGGCTTTCAAAGACCCCACGCGACGGGCGGAGGGTTAAGCGCATTAATTTAAACAAACCATACCGCCAGAAGCGTCTTGAAACGCTCTTGAGAATAATGGGCGTAAACAGGTACAAGTAACGCGGCACTTCATATGCATTCATAAACGTAAATAAACGCACTTAGCTAAGTACGTTTGTTTGCTGTCTACGTGCGTTATGCGTTAGGAGTGTCAGGTTATCTAACCTGACACCCATTTTCCCGCTAAAATTGTAGAAACGAGTCGCCAAAAGTGAATCAAGCGGATAAAGCAAATTTTGTTGTAAAACTTAAATAAAAATCAACATCTTAGAATAAATAATTAGTTAGGAAATAATTTTGTAAAAACATAATATTGTCGAATCCCAAGGTTATCCATAAACTGCTCCCGCGGACTAACCAGCGTAGTTCACGTTTCCGTTATTTTCTCTGGGGATAAAAAGTAGTCTATGTATTATTTCAGACTATTACCCATCTATGTACAAAATTTCATTCAAATCCCTTGAGTAGTTTTTGCGTTAAAGGGTAACCAACATAAACTCATATTTTTTTACAAATTGCTGGTTTACAATATTAATAGGATATGATAAATCTTAAGAACAAATGGCGTAAATACCTAAAACAACGCATTTGTGTTATATTAAAGACAAATACCTATATCTAAATATTAATGAAGATACTTAGAAAAAAAAGCACGTCCAAAAGCGTTTGAAATTTAAAAGACGCATCTGGCTAGTTACGTCTTTTTATTACTATACTTTAATAAATTTACATAATTCATTAGACCAAGTTAAAGTCCAATTAGTAGGCATCATTGTCCATTGGAGTAATTCTTTTGGTATGGACGTTAATCCTACTAAATCACAAATTATAATTATCGGTAGCTCATACATGATCTCTACGCTCGACTGGACTACAATTCCTGCGGTTGTCCTTGACGGGGGGCTACAATTCCTTACAGTGAATCGGTCAAGAATCTTGGTGTGATTTTTTATCGTATTTTGAGTTGGGAGCCTCACTTAGAATCAATCAGTTATAAATTGTTTGCGTCTGGTGAGTCTCTAAGACGAGTGCGTAACTTTTTACCCACTGCCACTAAGTTTGCCCTTGCTCAGTCTCTTCTTCTCCCTATCCTTGACTACGCTGACGCCTGCCATCTTGACCTCATGGAAAGCCAGCAAGATAAACTTGAGCGTCTCCAAAATTATTGTATTAGATTCATATTTGGCTTGCGCAAGTATGATCATGTATCTCAATTTCGTACACAGGTCAAGTGCCATTTGCCTTCGTCGGAATGCTCATGTACTTTCGCTGCTTTACAGTGTGCTTTTTAATCCTGCTGCCCCCCGCTACCTAAGAGACTGTTTCAATTTTTGGAGCAACTCCCAGACACGTACTCTGAGACCTACGTATAATTTAGTACACCCATCTGCACGCTATGAAAAGTTCTTTGGAAAATCGTTTGCATTCCAAGCAGCACAATTGTGGTACTCCTTGCCTGTGGAAATCAGGGAAGCTCATTCTATCCTGTATTCAAGGAACACGTGAAAACCTTTTATGTGTCCAAGTCCTGCTAAGGTCGCTCTGTGGATGTCCTAACACTATTACTTTTTAACACGCTTTTATTAGCTTCACCTGTATGTATGTATGTATGTATGTATGTATGTATGTATGTATGTATGTAACCGACCCCTTTGAGCTCGATTTTGTCCTACTTTGTACGATCAGATTTAATTCAAACTTTGCACACCTGTCAAAAGTCGATGACAATGCAATAATCCGATCGAAGCATCCGATTATCCTAATTAGATTCGCCAGGATTAATTAATTTCTTTCCGCATACTTTCCATGCGTATTAAACGTTAGTTCTGATAAAATAAACTAGATGGCGCTGTGCGTCCTTAAGACACGCAATCGTTTGTCTTACAATTTCTAGGTAAGGAATCTGTCGACGATTTTTTTATTAGAGTTCTACTTATTATGAAAAAAATGTAGTCTTGTACATATTCGGACATCGTTGGGTCCGTAGCGAAATAGTCGTCGGAAAAGTGTACTAGTACAGTTTAATAGTACCTTATAACTTTTCACACTTTCACAGCAAGCGATTATACTCAGGGAGATTTGTGGTTTAGATTTTTCAAAGCAATCTGATCATAGTCGGAGAGCCAGTGGTACAGATTTTTCACGGAAACCCGATTTTAGTCGGGGAGCCAGTAGTACAACTAATATTGTTCAATGTTTTTGTAATACCGGTAATTGTTTAGCGTTGGAAGACAATCGTGAGAGACCATTAGCATGCCGCGAAGTACGTCCGATTTTTAAAATTAAAATCTTGGGATTTAATGGTTCGGCTTTTCGTATACAGTTCCCAGCAAAATATAGCTATGGAACTGTTGAGCGACGAATTTTGCCATTAATCCTGAGTTGGGCATCGACCGTCCACAAGATGCAATCAAAATTAACAGGAAGAACTCCATGTACTTAACAGTGAAGCATTGAATGAAATGATTCGATTACGAGATAAACCATAAAATCTACATATATGTAAATAAGGTTGCACCTCTATGTGGCTCGCTGTTTATATTGGCATCATAGAAATCTTTGAATAGGTGTTCTTAACCAAGATACAATCGGAACACATTTGTACATATTGAGGGCGGTTTATAGTTAGCCAATCGAACTAAATAATATATAGTTTAAAAAAATTAACTAAAAAATTAAAAATAAATAATAGTTTAAAAAAAACTAAAAAAACACGCTTTCATAAAAAATCCAACTAAAAATCAGAAAATAAAATTTAATAAATTTGGATTAAGAATATTGTAAATTAGAAATGAATTTACATTTTTGTAAAAAAGCGTGGGGTGTATTCAAAGCGCTTTTTAAGATATTATATTATCAAAGTGATGATTCTTCTACTCATTATCTGTCAATAAAATGTTTATAATTATTGTCACTATGCACCCCATGCTTTTTTACAAAAATGTACATTCATTTCTAATTTACAATATTCTTAATCCAAATTTATTAAATTTTATTTTCTGATTTTTAGTTGGATTTTTTATGAAAGCGTGTTTTTTTAGTTTTTTTTAAACTATTATTTATTTACTGAAATACTCATGTTACCTTTTGTCAATTTTTATATAATTGTAAATAATCTATTATGTATTAGTGTATATTGTAATGTTATTTATGTATTAGAATGTAACCGTTATTAGAATGTATGTTTATTGTTAATTTATGATAGTCAACAATTTTTATTTAATACATTGTTTGTTTTAGTATCAATTCACTCCTATTTTTCTATTTGCTCTTTGTTTGAGAACCCGTCTACTTTTATTCGTAATCATTTTCCATACCTCGGTTCCCTAGAAGAGATCGCTTTTAGCGATAAGGCCGCTAATTGTAACAATTTTTTTTTTAGGTTGTTGTTCCATAATAATTTTTTTTGGTTTTATTTAGTGCAATAAAGAGTTCATCTATCATCATTTCCAATTTTTAGAATTTAAATATCTTAATTTACTGTAAGACAGCACGCGATTTCCCGTGTCATTCGATAAAACATGTTTTGCTCGGTTTTTAGTTTTTGTTAGATACGTCTTTTTAACTATCAGGAGCAGTCTAGAAGTTGTTGTAATACTTATTTTTACGATGAAATTTACAAAAGTGATGGCAGACCCTGACGGATATTTTTTTTAAGTTTTACGTTAATTAGGGATCTCGCGCTACATTTGTTGTTTAAGTTAGGGATTTTAAAATTATTTTATCCTTTTTAAATTAATTTATAATCATCGTGGGTTTTTTCAAAATTTTTGATTTGACTATTTTTATGTTTTTAAGTTCATACTGTTGTTACTGTTGTTGTTGACCTCATATTGTAACTCTATACACACCACTAAAACATCATTGAAATCGGCTTTTTTCACAAAAATGATTATTGCAGCGCCTCCTGGTTGTCACCGTAATATTAATCTTACAATATGCACCAATTCAACCTCAACCTATCATTGAAAATTGCATCAAAATTGGACAAGTATTTAGTTTAGGAGAAAATGCCAATATGAGTTTGCACAAACATCTCTCACCCCAAACGCATATACCTTCTCCGTTCGGTCGCGGATAAAAATAAAATGTAAACAATAATGAAAGTATTAATTTCAAATATCACTTACCAAGTGTTGGGCATGAAATAGCATTGCCTATTATAGTAGTCGTAATTATAGACAGAAATATCATTAAGCAAGTATAATTCGCCATGATGTCGAGTCTCCGAATGCATGAATCTCTTACAATCAATCATTTATATTATCCTTGTACAGTCAAGGCATAATATCGCTACCTCTGGAGAACAAACAACAAATCCTAAAGTACGAGTTTTTAGACAAAACAAAAATCGAGTTTTATGCTTAACAATACATACATTTATTTTTGTCATTACATTGACTGGACACGAGGCTTAGTTGGAACGTTGGAAGTAAATCTGCCTGCGGAGCCAAGGGTCGTGGATTCGATTCCCACCTAGCGCAAATTATTGTGTGATGAGTACAAATATTAGGTCCTTACATGTTATGAAATTGGTTTTTTGTCGTCCTGGCCAAGTTAATCTCTAATTTCTCCTCTTTGGTTAAGAATTCCAATTTCAAATTCAAACAGCTATTTAGCCATGCTTTTCTGTTTTGAAAGCCGTAATTTATTTGTTGGTATTGTGTTGTTGTTGTTGTTTTTTCTAAGTAAGATTTTTTAGTTAAACAATTTTTTTTGAGTCAATTTCTGCTTGGGGCAGGATTTGGCTGATTTGCCAGGGTTCAACCATTGCGATGAGCATTTCTGATTATTATACAGGATCAATTTTTCCTCACGAGTTATGATTCGGTTTAAAATCCCTTCATTATTGTGCCGGTTCAGTAAAGTGACACAGCAGTCGACGAGCGTGTGTTTGCTGCACTCAATTCATGAAGTACGTACCTCTCAAGTTTGTTAACCGTCCCAATTTACTTTAAGTGGATCAAAACAGTTTTAATCACTAAGACCACAGCCTGCAGCTAACTCGGACGTGGTGTGTGATGGATCCGCTTCAACGTGATCCTTGAGGCAGTCCCTGAATTGATCCTTGTCAATCTTGCCAAGTTTAATGAAGGAAAGACACGCCTGCGTGTCTGTTTTCCGCAAAAAATATTAATTTCTATAGATTCCTACTTTTCGTGCCGGTTATAGATCATCTCGAGCTTTTGGGTGTTACTTTAACATCTATGCTCAACTTTAGCACCTATATCGAATCCAAATTTATTAGCTGCCAAAAACCAGGTGTCCTCGCAAGAGTGCGAAGGTACTTCAAACTTAAACAGTTGCTTACGTTATATCAAGCACAGATTTCGCCTTGTATGAAGTACTGTTCTTACCTGTGGGATGGATCTCCTAAATATCAACTAGAGGCTCTGAAATCAATTGAAAGACGTGCCAAAAAGCTCATAGGCAACGAAATTCTTGTGCGTAAAAAACTACAGTCTTCAACACCGTACCAAGATTGCTAGTTTATTGCTTATTTATTAAAAATTAAAAATTTGTCTTTATTTCATTTAGACATTTTGACATTTAGAGCCTGAATTACACAAACATTCACAATTAGCTAAGGTAATTATAATGTTACAATAACGCTGTCCCGCGGCTTTACCCACATATTTTACATGCTCGTTGTTTTCCCGGGATATAACGGGAATTGTGTTTTCCTAGACACGGGAATTGTGTCTAGGAAAACACAATTTTCACTAGTTTTTTTTTTTTCCTAGACTATAATCTGTGTTCCAAATTTCAGCCCACTCATTTCAAATGTTCTGCCGTGAGCCGTGACGTGTTATAATATTAGTATAATTTTAAAAACTTATTGGAAATTAAAATAATATCCTTGTATAAAAAGATTGAAGAATGCAAATTCGTATTTTTTATTATTTATAAATTTGAATTAAGGATATTTGCGACATAGGTACCTACAATGAAATTCCTGAATTTAAATTAATACCAACATAATTTTATACTGTAGTACCGATATAAAATGTTTAACGAGGAAAAATGTTATTTTATCATGTAGTACAGTTATTTATAATCCGCAACTAAGGAAATATCGCAGAAGAACAAACGTCATCGATATAGCTTCTATAATTAGCAAATTGAAGTGTCAATGGGTAGGTAGTCGATATAGTTTGCAGAATTGATAACCACTGGGGAGTAGCGATTCTCGAATGGCGACCACGATGCGGCAGACACAGTGTAGGATGTAACCTTTTTTCACAATTTTCACTAGTTTTTTTAGTTTTCCTAGACTATACTATACTATCTGTGTTCCAAATTTCAGCCCACTCATTTCAAATGTTCTGCCGTGAGCCGTGACGTGTTATAATATTAGTATAATTTTAAAAACTTATTGGAAATTAAAATAATATCCTTGTATAAAAAGATTGAAGAATGCAAATTCGTATTTTTTATTATTTATAAATTTGAATTAAGGATATTTGCGACATAGGTACCCACAATGAAATTCCTGAATTTGATAATACCAACATAATTTTATACTGTAGTACCGATATAAAATGTTTAACGAGGAAAAATGTTATTTTATCATGTAGTTATTTCTAATCCGCAACTTAGGAATTCCGCAGAAGAACAAACGTCATCGATATAGCTTCTATAATTAGCAAATTGAAGTGTCAATGGGTAGGTAGTCGATATAGTTTGCAGAATTGATAACCACTGGGGAGTAGCGGTTCTCGAATGGCGACCACAATGCGGCAGACACAGTGTAGGATGTAACCTTTTTATGTGGAAAAAATGCATGTTCTACGCTTGATCACCATGCAGAAACATGGCGGGGGTAATACCATGGTGCCTCTACTGACTTAAACTCACACAGGTTTCTATATAGTTTCTATACAGCCAGGAGTCAGACTTCGAGGCGGCGGAGGGCGTGGTCTCTTCTCGCACTCACCAACAACCTTGACCCACTTGTCACCGTTTTTGCGGGCCCACTTAGCGGGGTCGTCCGTACCCCACATTTGGCTTCTGGACCTCGGGACTCTAAATTTACAAAAAATTTGCATCATTCTGTGGATGACGAGTGAATAACAATATTTTTTTATGTCAATAATAATAATTGATAGGTATGCACGCGGTAGATCACGGATGAGGTGGACGGACCAGATTAGGGCCGCGGTGGATTATCCTTTGCACGTTTGCACCAGGAAGGCAAGTTACGGCTGGTCTAGTCGGGAGAACGGCGCCTGACGATCCGGAGACCCCAGGTTCAAACTCCACACGCACCACTGTCTTTTCAAAGTCATGTGCGTAATGCCGCTAACTTAAAACGGGGAAGGAAAACATCGTGAGGAAACCGACATGTACCTAGAATCGTTCGAAGTCATGTGTCATTCACCAACCCGCACTGGACCAGCGTGGATTATGGCCTTAACTCTCTCCTTGCGAGAGAAGGCCCCGAGTCCCAGCTGTGGGAACATTTAGTGGGCTGTTGATGATTGATGACCAGGAAGGCGGCTACTAGGAGCGAATGGCGACGAATTGTGAAACGAGTCATTGACGAGGGAAAATGACGACCACGACCACTCTGCCAAGAGCGTACTGACTAAGAAGAAAGATGCACTTGACCACCATATCGCCTGACATTAAAGAAACGGAACAACGGCATTTACATTTGGGGTGAGAGGATGTTTGTGCAAACACATATTTGTAGTGGTTTGACTTTTTTTTTACAGCATATCGTAATGAGACGAGCAGGCCATGTGCCTGATGGTAAGTGTCGTGACCAGCCGTATGACCGACCGCTATGCAATGACGAGTCTGGTCTGCCGGCAGGGAGAGGGGGAAAGACCTGTTGTAAGTAGGTCTCGTGAGTATGTAACCCTCTCGCTCCGACAGGTGCTGGTAGACCTGTCCTTGGGTTCATTTTGCGACCGTTGTGGGACAATCCTCGAACTCGTCCTGGACTTTTTAAGTTATTGCATAGCTTTTATCGCGGGCCTTGAGCGCTAAGAAAGAGGGAGACGAAATACCGTAACGCAATAAAAACCTGCCATCCCCCACTCCGAATTCGGTCACTCGGCCATTCGACTTTATATCTTATTTTTACCATGGCTTACAGATTATATTTCTATAGCAAGCTATGTTACATACGTTCTTATAGATATAATGAAAGTAAGAAGTCATGCTCTTAGCAGTGTTGCCTCTTAACGGATTTCCCGTCATATCTATCGGATTTGAGTATGTAGAGAACGGGAAAATAACTTTCTACGGCTAATATCATATCATATTTTGAAATAGGTATATCAATGAAGCAAGAACGTCAGCGTATTAGCAAACTGAAGTGGCAATGGGCCGGTCACATCTGTCGCAGACCTGATTACCGTTGGGACCGATGATCGGGCCGAGTGGCGTAATGTGGGAGAGGCCTATGTCCAACAATGAACAAACACAGGCTGATGATGATGATGATGTCAATGAGTAAGTATAAATGAGTAAGGTTAATTGCTATATTTCTGAATGTATGAAATCTCTAAATAGGGTACAATCCTCAAAAAAACTAAGTAGCCCGTTAGTTAGATTGCTAAAAAATATTGTACACGTATTTTTTCTTTTGTTTCACAAACAAAAATTACGAAGATAGAGCGCTTCGTGTGACGTCACTTGTGAGTACGATTTTTACTCACGAGTGACGTTGCGACCCCCCACTCTCGAAGTTTTATGGTCTATATCTTTGACGATTTTTCATAATTATTATGAAAAAACAAAAAATACGTGTCCAATACTTTTCCTTGATCTAGCTGACGGACTAATTAGGATGGTGTATTTTTGACCCAGTCCGGTACCCTATTATCATGTATGTAGTTTGGAATTTGGCATTGGGAGTTGGCAAATCTCGTCATGACACTATTCCGAAAAACTTATTTTTTTTTTTTTTTTTTTAATTCAAAATTGCTACTCCACAGGGTCCGTGACTTTTGTTATTTCAAATCTTATTTATTTTTACATCTTTCTTGGATAATCAGAAGAAGAGGGAAATAAGGGGGGAGTTGGGAACATTTTAAACCTAATACTAGTTAGTGCTCGTCTGTTGAGCCGATCACTACCGGTTGGGATTCCGCTAGTAATCGACTCGACATCGATTCTTTGCCTTATTGCCATTTGCCTAAGCCGCCTCCTCCCGACCGAGAGCCTCCACTACGGCTGCATTTTTATCCCTGATGGCCATTGGCTGCGGCTTTTTCCGTGGCTGCCCCCTGCTGTGCTCTTTCGGAGCCGGTTTGGATGGTCGAACTAGGAACAGGATGTCCCCAGCTGTCAGTTGCATGTGTTTGGTCGTGTGAAGGGGCTCTGAGGAAGCTCAGATTTTCTCCCCTGTCTTCATATACGACTACCTCATGATGTTTAGAGGCCTCAATGCAACCCAGCCGGTCTGCGAGTCGCGCTCTTGAGTATTCGATTGCCATCGCATCCACGCTTATCACCCGGGGTGTTTCACCTGCATTTCTGCTCAGATGTTCGAGCAGCGCACTTGCCTGTGTGAAAGGGGTCCGACCTTTCGAGTACTCTATCAGTGCAATCGTTTTGTTTTTCGATCGCACCAGCCGAAATCGGTGGCCATCTACCTCGCACACTGGCATGGCGTCATAGGTTTTCCGCTTCATTGTGACTTTTGCGGTACTCCCATTGAGCAGGCAAGACAACCCAGGTGACAAACGGGCTCGTTTCCGTTCCCAGGCGAAGCAAAAGCTTATTCCGAATCTTTCTTTGTTGCTGTCCATGAAGAGAGCCACTCCACGGATACGGATCCCTGCCTCTCCTCGGTCTGCTTTCTCCAGTAGTTGTTGGATGGAGATACTTTTCGAGGAACTATGTTGGGCGGGAACCACATTCCACGTGGCGTCCACGGGCAGCGGATCAGGGTGTGGTGGCGAGGGGAGGCGTGTATTTGATATTGTGGAGTTTCTCTTGGCCGCTATGCGGAATGAGCTCTCCATGAAGGACAGGAGCCGTGTTCTGTCATCTGGATCTGCTAAGATGTTATGGAGATCCGAGACAACCAGCTTTCTGTCGATCATAGATTCGAGTTCATGTCTTGCGACCATGAATCGGGGACAATCGATTAGCACGTGCCAGATCGTTTCGGGTTGGTCGGGGTCACACTCGCATCCAGGACCGCTCTTGAGCTTAAATCTGTACAGGTATTCTGCTATTCCTCCGTGTCCCGTCAACGCTTGTACCTGGAAGGGAGTCAATTTTATGGTTCTCATCATTCGATATGCGTTTGCTATATCGGGGAGGAACGTCTGGGTGACTTTTCCAGTGTCCGAGGTCTCATATCGATCTTGCCATTTCTTGACCGATTCTTCGCGGATTTTGCGTTTGACGTAGGACAAAGGGATCCCCTCGTAGTCCCTGGGTGATTCTGTGAGAGCTGCCGATTTGGCTAGTTCGTCAGCTCTTTCGTTGCCAACGGTGCCCACATGCGCTCTCACCCAGAACAGACGAAGAGATCTCCCTTCAGCATTTATCTGTCCAATGTTTTCCTTTATGCACTTTGCCAGGGGGTGACTCGTTTTCGGGTTACTTAGCAGTTCGAGTAAAGATCTGGAGTCACTCAGGACATTGACTGCTGGGTCCTTGCTCTCTAACGCCATTTGAGTTGCCCGGCAAAGAGCATAGAGTTCCGATTGAAAGACTGTGCATTCGGAGTGGAGCTTGAAGGTCGAGTTCTTGACCTCTTTGCCGTTCTCCCACCATGTTAGAGCAGCTCCAACTTTACCTTCAACCTTACTGCCATCAGTATAGATTTGAGGTCCTTCTGGAAGTTTGGAGGTGTCTTCTAGGAGCTCGTACTCTACGGGTACCAGCGTGGACGGATGGGATTGGTCCAAGTAGTTAACGTTCCGTTCGAGTTCCACTTCTGGTGGGAGGTAGTCTTGGGAGAGGTTATTTTTTACTCTGTACAAATTAGCTGCTTCCTGTATCCTCAGATCCAGGGGGAGCAAACCGGAAAGTGCAAGTGCTGATTTCAGGGAGACAGTACGGTATGACTTACAGATTTTCTGGGCAAAACCTCTTTGGATCGCGTTCAAGTGAGACTTGTTTTCCTCGAGGTCTGCCGCTTGTGCCTATACACTTGAGGCATACATGATTATAGGTTCCGCCACAGCGACGTATATAGTTCTCGTGATTTCGCCATTCAATCCCCAGGTCACCTTCGCTGCACATGCTAGCTGTCTATAAATGTTCGCCACTTTTTTACATTGGGCGGTCACATGTGCTTTAAAGTTGAGCCGTCGGTCAATTAGTAGGCCTAGCAGTTTGACTTCCTCGACCAGATCGAGCCGGACGCCGGACATGACTATGTTTGGAGGTTCGTACTTCAACTTTTTTGTGAAAAGCATTGCGTTGGTTTTATGCGCTGCAAAGTTGAGTTTGTCAATTTTACCCCATTCCACTGTCATGCTCAACGCCCTGCCCGCTTGCTGTTCGATGATGTTCGGGCTGCCTGTAAACACGACAACGACGTCGTCCGCAAATGCTTGACAGTATACTCCCTCGGCTTCCAGCATTCGTAGTAATGAGTCTAGAACCACATTCCAAAAGGTTGGTCCACAGATGGACCCTTGGACGCATCCTTTAGTTGTTTCCTTCTCATAGACTGCTCTTGCATAGTTGACCTTGATTTTACGGTCGCTGAGGTAAGAGTTTACGATGTCGTAGAGGTTTGTTGGGCACCTCTTCTTCGCTAATTGATTTTTGAGGGCGGGCCACCATGCATTGTCGAAGGCACCCTCTATATCCAGGGAGATTAGGAGTACGGTGTCTTTACTGTCAACTCCTTTTTTGATGTGCTCTACCAGGTCATAGAGGGCGTCCTCGGTGCCTCTTTGAGGCATGAAGCCGTACTGTTTCCTACTGATGGTTGGGAGGAGATGCCATTGGAGTCGGTTTACCAGAAGCTTTTCGACAATTTTTCCGGGAACGGACAGAAGACCTATGGGGCGGTAAGATTTTGGGTGTGTGTAATCTGTCTTACCGGGTTTGCGTAATATGACCACGTGCGCCTCTTTCCATTGCTTGGGGAAGTGTTTTAACGACAAGCATTTATTTGCTATCGCCAGGAAAACCTCCCATTCGCAACGTATAGCTGCGGCGCATATATCAGCGGTGAGCCCGTCCGTACCGGGAGCTTTTTTTGGATTCAGAGTTCTCAATACTGATTCCAGTTCCGCTGATGTGAAAGGTGGATCATTTTCCGGTAAGTCCATAGGTGTTTCCGTGGTTCGCTCCCGTAGCTCTGTATGACACGGTTGGTCTGTGCTCTCAGAGTCGTCGGGATAGAATGTTTTGGCAAGTAGTTCTGCAGATAGCTGCGGGGATAGAGTGTTACCTTCGGTGTCTCTTAGGAGTATTTGTTCCTGTCTTGTCGAAGTGTTTCTCATCACTCTGTAGATCTTGTCCCACATACTTTCTTTCTCCTGATTGGTGCAGAACTCTTTCCAGCTTTTCGTCTGAGCTTGTTTGACTTTTCCTTGTCCTTGTTCGACTACAAGTACAACTCTGTCAGGGGCGGCATTCCTAATCCTTCTCTTTCTTCTGAGAACATCTTTTTTCAGATTTTCGAGCGTTTTAGTATACCATGGAGGGGTTGGATTTCCCTTCGACGAGCTCACCAATGGAATGGTGTGCTCGCAGGCTTCATGTATACCAGCTGTGTAGCTCGTAATCATCAACTCAAGTTCTAGTGAACTTTCACATTTCTCCACTGATTCCGGCGAGATGTTTCTTTCTTTAAGGGAAGATTTTAGCTGTGACATAAAGTTTGCCCACTTTGCCTTCTTGGTGTTGTATTTGCGTGTTGTTATTGGCCTCTGTTGTTCGAGAGCTTTAACTAGACGCAAAGTGAAGGTGATTGCGTTGTGGTTAGATGTTGTAATACTTTTGTCAACCTCCCATCCCTCGATTTTTCCCAGGAGAGACCCGCTGCACGTAGTTACATCTACTACGCTTGTGCAGAGTTTGCCTTCCCTGACGATCTCGAAGGTTGGTGTATCGCCGGAGTTGAGAATGTACAAGTCCATTTCGTTGAAGAAAGAGTTTACGGCTTCTCCTCTCTCATTTTGATATGTGCTTCCCTACCAGTGGGACCATGCATTCACGTCACCAGCAACAATAAGGTCTTTTGTCGCTAAGTTTTCGCTGAATACTTTGATCCTGCTGAGGTAAGCGTCGACTTTTTGGTCTCCTTCTAAGTAGACAGAAATCACTCCTAGTTTTAGGCCTGTGCCGACCAATAGGACTGCCGCTTCCGTTTCGGTGACAATTTGGGGGTCATGGATTACCTCCAGCCTGTCGCCGAAGACTATAATGGCTGCCTTAACTGGTTTTTGCCTATTTAAACTGCACTGAATAATGCGAGTTCCAGGATATTGTTTCATCGCGCCTTTATTTCCCACATAGGGTTCTTGAACAAGGGCAACTGAAACTCCCCTTTCTCTCGCAACCTTCTGGATTTTCTCAAGGAGTTCTGTCGTTGCATTCTGGGAGCGCTGCAGGTTTGCTTGGATGAAGCGCAAACCTGGTTTGCCTACTCTTTGGGAGACTGAGCCTCGTTCCTCATGAGTGCCCTTAGCAATAAGATATTCGGGACCGCGCTATGCCATCCCATTTTACCCTTTCAGGGCACTCGCTACTAAAGGCGTTGTGAGCGAGTTCTCTGTTGGGGCTGTTGGGATGAGCAACCGCGCAGTTTTTGCATTTGGGTGGCAGGTCTTCTTTTCTTGCCTTGCATTGAGTCCAGGAATGGGCTTTTCCGCAATGACTGCAGGATTCATCCCTTTCCCGGCAGATCGCCTTTGCGTGACCGAAACCTAGGCATTCCGAAAAACTTAGACATTAACCAGCTTAATCAGCATTTTTCTTCTTTCCTTAATTTCAAAGGACCTATAAAACATCACATTCTCAAATCACTTTCACCTAAAGCTGTTCCCGATAATGATCCTTTTATTTTTAGTCAATTTGCCGCATGTGATGTGAAGAAGAGCATATTATCAATCTCCTCCAATGCAGTTGGTAGCGATTGCATAAGTCGTAATCATGCCCATACTTGATGAAATTGTTCCAAAAATCCTTCATATTCTCAATCATTCCGTGGCAACAGGCACTTTTCCAGTAATATGGAAAGAAGCCCAAACCATTTCACTTCCCAAAAAATCAAATCCTGAATCCTTTTCTGATTATCATCCTATTTGTATTCTACTTTTCCTTTCCAAAGTGTTAGAACGTTTGTCCACCAACAACTTTCCTCTTATCTTATCAAAAACAATCTCCTTAATCCTTTTCAATCAGGTTTTCGTATTGGGCATAGTACCACTACTGTTCTTTCAAAGATCAC
The DNA here is from genome assembly GCA_963693475.1 of Ectropis crepuscularia. NCBI lineage: Eukaryota > Metazoa > Arthropoda > Insecta > Lepidoptera > Geometridae > Ectropis > Ectropis crepuscularia. Next base: position 10,713,824 of record OY856345.1, read on the forward strand.
CGATGACATCCGGGATGGTATTGGTCATCGTAAATTGACTGTGCTAAAGCTTCTAGATTTCAGCAATGCCTTCAGTAATGTTGATTTCGATATTTTACTACAGATCCTACGCTCTCTTAACATATCTCCATCGGCAATGGATTGGTTTCGCAGTTACCTGTTTGGACGCCGACAGCGAATACGTATCGATGAAACTTATTCATCGTGGTGTAGGGTCTCTGCTGGTATTCCTCAGGTGGTGGTGGTGGTGTGGTGGTGGTGGTGGCGAAAAGGCGTGGAGATAAACTCCACGCCTTTTCGCAATTTTTATAAACGAAATTTCAAAGCAATTCACTTCTTCCTACCATCTGTTTGCAGACAATTTACAAATATATACTCAAGCCTCTCTTGAACAACTGCACGAGGCTATCAATACCACTAACAATGACTTAAATACTTAACTGAATTGGAGCAGATCATTCGGCCTCAATGTGAATCCAAAAAAACTCAAACAATTATAATTGGTAGTTCCCGAATGATCTCAAAAGTAGACTGGTTTCAACTTCCACAGGTGATCTTTGACGGTGTGGATTTCCATATTAGTGAAGTAGTCAAAAATTTAGGAATCCTTATGGACAGACAAATTTTCTTAGGTGCCACAGCTAGCAGAAGTAAGTCGGAAGATATTCGCCTCAGCAGGTTCCTTAAGAAGACTGCGAAATTTTCTGCCGAACACTACTAAAACTGCACTTGTAAAATCTCTTCTTTTCCCAATATTGGACTACGCTGACGTTAGCTATCTGGATCTTACCGAAGAGCGATTGGACAAACTTGAACGTTTGCAAAACTTTTTCATTCGGTTCATATTTGGTTTACGCAAATATGATCACATTTCTGAATTTCGCCAAAAGCTCAAGTGGTTATCTATTCTCCTTTACCGTAATGCTCAAATGCTCCTTACTTTGCAAGATCCTTTTTAATCCTACCACTATTTTTTACCTGGAGGAAAGGTTTAATTTTATTGAACCTAAATATTGTCCCCTTCTCTCCACTCGTACCCTTAAATTTTCCTTCTTCTACTCATGGTAACCTTTCCTATACCAAATCATTCACTGCGCAGGCTGTTCTGCTGTGGCTAAGTCTCTTCCTAACTTCAATAATCTTGTGTATGAACATTATCTTTTTTCTTCGTAATTGGAACGTTTATTATGTAATGTTTAAATGTAATAATTATTTATAAAATGTACCTATATGTGTATGTATTTGTGAATTTAAAGTATTTGGGGACTTCATCACTACAAGCGATCTCTTCCAGGCAACCGTAGGATGGAATGAGAGATTTAAGATGAGGAGGTGGGGAAGTACAAAAAAAAGTGGTTGATACTTCTACAATAATTAAACAGTAGAATAGAAATTAAAAACTAAAATACCAAATTATATTTATATTGACGTAAAAACACAGTAATTATACATCCTAATACATAAATACGAACATAATAATATATAAAGTGGCCAAGTGCGAGTTGGACTCGCCCATGAAGGGTTCCGTTGCAGCAAGTAACATAATATACATAGTACGCATAGTTCTTGTAGTTCGTTGTAACTTTGATCGAAGTTTCAATAATAGTGTATTTTTTATGACGTAAGTACTAAAAAAAACTACTCATCAAATCGAGTTCAAACCAATTTTCGTTGATAGTTTACATGGTAATGTACATCATATATTTTTTTTAGTTTTTTCATTCTCTTACTTTAGAAGTTAGAGGGGGGAGGGGGGGGGGGCACATTTTACCACTTTGGAAGTGTCTCTCGCGCAAATTATTCAGTGTAGACGAAAATGATTTTAGAAACCTCAACATCATTTTTGAAGACCTGTCGATAGACACCCACACGTGTAGGTTCGATGAAAAAAAATCGTTTTTAAAAACAACGTGCGATTGAACTTGTCTAGTGGTCACGTCACAGTAAAAGCGTTCCACAGCAGCTGAGCTGCCTAAAATGCAAACGACTTGCCGTAGAACATTTCACTACGTGCGGATGGTATTTGCAGCAATAAATTGTTTTTTGATCTAAGAGGCTGAGAGTACGCATTGCTGCAGAAGGTAAAAAGGTATTTTAAATAACGCGGAGACAATGGGTTAGACAGCACGTTATATGCAAGGGACAAAATGTGAGCATTCCGACGAAAGCGAATGGGGAGCCACTTGAGCTGCATACGAAACTGAGATACGTGATCATATTTGCGTAAACCAAATATAAAATATCTTATGCAATAATTTTGAAGGCGGTCAAGTTTATCTAGCTGATCTGCTCTGAGATCAATATACCAAACGTCTGCGTAGTCCAGGATGGGAAGAAGAAGAGATTATGCAAGCGCAACTTTAGTAGCAGTGGGTAAAAAATTGCGGAGTCGCCTTAAAAACCCCCCCGATGCAAACAGTTTACAACTGATAGATTTCAAGTCAGACTCCCAGCACAATGTGCGATCAAAAATCACGTTCCGACACTAATGGCCCTCTATTCATGCACCGAGAGTCACTTGTGCCTCGTGCCGCTATATTGTTGCGTTCCACAACCGCGCAGCCTCACAGTGAAGGAGGATTTACCGTGTCGATGTTTTGCTCTCAAAGCAGAAGCTCATTTTTCAATCGTAACCTACAGATGGCCAATCAGATCCATAAAAGCGGCAATGATAAAAGAAATGTATAATTCAACAATTATTTGTTTTGCGATAAAACAAAAACCGATCAATTTGAAGGGCAATGTTTCCAGTGAAATTACAGGGCTTAGAGATATAACATCTTAGATCTCTGGGTGACGAGCGCAGTGTAGTGCTAGGTAATGATTTGGACTCTTCATGTTCCAATCGTGTCACTGTGTTGTTATGTGTCAGGCATGTTGCTTACCATCAGGCAAATGTCCTGCTCGTCTCGTCACTATTTAATTTTAAAAAAAAACCAGACACAGTACGACAAAGTATTGAAAAAGTTCATATATTTTGTGAAATCAACTAAAAACACAGTGCAAAGAGGAGAGGGTGCAAAAACAAACCGAAAGTTAAGATCAAAGTAGAGTCAAACTTTTTGACTCTACTTGATATAAGAACGTCTAGGCTGTAGAATAAGTTACCTGGCTGGGGGTTTTTCTAATGATATCAATCTTGGTATCTTGGTGTGTCAAATCATGGGTGAATCAGTTTCTTCTAGGTAACCGCATCGTCGTTTAACATATGGCGATTATACGGCGATATGGTGGTCAAGCGTAAATCAATTAAACATAAAACAAAATGTGAATTTACAAGTAAGCTTGGTTTTGTGTGCTTGACAACACCACATAAACGGTGTTAAAAGTTATTTGTTGTTAATGACTTTGCTCTAAGAAATTTATTAGGGTCGCGTGAGTCTAGAGAAAATGTTTGAGAAACGGCAGTTAGATGTGTAGCAACAATTTGTTTATAGCGCAAGGTTTTTATTTTAGTTTTTTTTTAATTAAAGTTTTCAATGTTGCCTAAAGAAACAAACATCACGATGTTTAATCCATCGGTCGGTACGCGTACAAATCTTGAAACTGTATGTAGAATGTAATGTGAGAACCTCAGATTTATAAATTCCAAGAAGCGCCTGAGCGCCCATCTGTTTCATCCGCGTTATTCTCGGTCCCTTTGTTTTCCGAGATAAAAAGTAGCCTAGTGTCATTTCAGACCATTACCTATGTATGTACCAAATTTCATCCAAACCCCTTTAGTAGTTTTTCGATGAATGAATAACAAACATCTATCCATCCATAATCCATACTTACAAACTTTCACGTTTATAATACCTCCTATTGTTAGATATGGTCACAGCGCACTGCTCGTCCCTCGAAAATATAAGCAAGTTTTCTTCTTTATAGGTACTTTAATTTCTCTGTAAACATTGCCTTTCAAACTTGAAAACAGTACCGTTGACATATAGTAGGATTAGTAGGAGTAGTAGGATTTTATCATTAAAGAGTTTTATAACTCTAACTGTTCGTGTTCAATACTGCGTCGAGCTCTGCTGTTATGGGCAGGCGTATTGCTTACCATCAGGAAATGTGTCGGTAACAATATTCTTATACTAAAGGTTGCAACTGAAACCGTGGTGTGAAGCTGTAATACTCTAACTCCCTTTCTATTACATGTCGGTACAACAAGCTCACAAGATTTCACCCATGCAAAAAGCGTTTAAACTCTCGTTCGAGCCAATTACGGCTAGCAAATTTTGCGCGGTGGTCGGTTCGCGCATCTCCCACTGCACGCGAGCAGAGATTTGAGGGCATTCTTCAGGAAAATGCCCTTAAAATATATCTATCGCAGTTCTGTAAACGACATTGACTTTATAAATAAGGAATCTCTATGCTTATAAGCTAATATTTACATTTTTTTTCATAAAAGCGTAGGTACATTCCGTTTTATTGTTCCGTCACTGCTTGGGTGCTACGCCGCTACGCTACTCCGTCTCTCTTCGGATGCTACGCTGCTATACTCTTAAGAGCTCCCTACATACGTTGGCGCTTGTCAGCCAGTTACTCGAATGACTCCGAGCGTAGATAAGTCAAGGCAAATAGGCTGTCCACATCGGAGGGTCTACCACCTAACTGAAACTGTCTTAGCTTTGATATTGCTCTCTCTTTTCTTCTCTCTTGAAATGATAGAGACAGCCATGGCAAAGCCATAGCCGATTTAGGTAGGCTTTAGAAGTGCGGGACGTCGACCAGGCGCGGATACAGGAGGTCATGGGGGTCATGACCCTACCCTGGGATGGGATGAAAGTTTTGTGACATGACCATGACTATGTTACCCCCGTGTAGGAGCCAAAGCTGGATCCGCCTTTAGCATCGACCTTCACTCGGCACTATTTGGCCAACATGTCGGCTATACATGTCAGTGAAGCGGACCCACAAGATTTTCCCATAAGACCCATAAGATGTAGTACAGTTACGCATCGTGGCTGAAGAAAATGAAACAACAACAATGATACATAATATTAACTACAATGCAGAAAATAAAACTAAATCTAGTTCAAAGATAACAAAAAAAACCTCCTAAAAAATGTTTATGTTTTGGCGGACATTTCACCCACAACATCATCTGAACCCAAACTAAGCAATGCTTGTACAATGGCAACAAAATAGCTTCTATTTTAATAATTATTTAGATAGTTATAAATACATACTCATAGATGTATACATATAAAATACTAATTAATACAAAATATTAATGACCTGAAAAGCTAGTCAATACAAACCCAACTTTTTAACGCGAAGTTTTTGATAGCAATAAATAAACAAACGAAATAACGAAAGCAAAAACTTGAACAGTGTTTGATGATAGAACAAATAACGCATAGCATTTACAAGCATTTTGTAGAACCGGCAAAGGAGAAGTTCCATTCAAATAAGTCTTTCCAGGAAATGTAGTGAGCCATGCAATAGCCGACAGGAAATGGCCTCTTTGTCACAAAGCGCCTGCGGAACACTACAGTACGACCAACTTTTCTCTTAGTACCTACGGCGCCACGATCGAAAAATGTTGCCACTTGTTACGAAATTACATAATTTCTCAGTTCTTTAATACACGTAACTCAGTAGTTCCACTTTGGACCGTTCCTCAGATAAGTTGGTGGTACTGTTCCAATCTTCATTGTTCATTCGTTCACACGTCCTTATGAACAAAATGGGCTTTAACTGCAGGAAGGTTCTTTTCAACAAAATCTAAAAATAGTACAATTACAACAACATTTTATTGACACATCTTCTTATATATAAAATTCTCGTGTCACAGTGTTAGTTACCTTACTTCTCCAAAACGGCTTTACTGATTTTTACCACATTTTATATGCATATTCAGTAGGTCAGAGAATCGGCTACTAGGTATTTTTCATACCCCTAAGTGATAAGGGTTGTTCACCCTTAATTATTTTTGAAGTGAAAACTTCTTTAGGCTGGCCTAGACAGATATTTCGTGGGCTGTGAATTGGATTCTAGTATCACGCTCGGGTATGATAAGAAATCTTCGGGTAAACTCGGAACCATGGCTATTGGCCATTTAAGAGGGCGCCTAGTGCCAGAAAACGAAAAAAGGACATTTTCGACGCCGCTCACTGAAGTTAAGAAACTAAAAACTACGATAAAAAAATATTGACGTGTGGGTACAATCAAGAACAAGCACAATAACCTAATAGAATTTTAAAAATAGGTCAGAGTTTTTTACAATAAAAAAATAAAAATTACACCGAAAAAACCCGTTTTAATTCGAGTACTCCAAATTATCAGCGATGACCCCACATTATTTTTTGGTAATAAAATTTCTAAATGTACGTTATAGTAAAGTAACTGAACACTTTTTTAAATTTATGTTTAATTATTGAGTAATTTAATAAAACTTGGTCAAAAATGGACTCCTGATTTAATATTGATTTTTCCTCCAAACTGTGTCATGCTATTCTCGACTTTGTGTATATCGCATTAAGAAACTCATCGCGCGGGTGAAAACTGATTTTTCCCTGGCATTAGGCGCACTCTTAAAAATGCGTCAGCCAATGGCAAATGCTGAAAGGGCGTGGCCTCGGCATCATGCCGTGGCCGTCTAGAAATGCATCAGCCAATGGGAAATGCTGACGCATTTCTAGATGGCCATGCTATGATGCCCAGGCCACGCCCTCCGGTTACACACGTGTGGTTTCCAAAGTAAGCTATCAAATTCTGAGTTATAAGTTTTCACTTCTATCGGCAGTTCGACTGCCAATTTTTATTTTATTTTTGGACAACATTTTTTGTTTTTATTTTTTTATAATGTGTCATTAAAAATACATACAACCCTTAAATTTTTACCCTTTTAACACCAACCCCCATTTTTTTAATAACCATTTTAGTAATTTAATCATTTTTCATCCCGCTCGATAACTGATCAATTATCGTCTTTTTGTAAATATTTTTCAGTCTATTTCGATTAAATTTCCCGAAGCTGTTGTTTTTTTATTGTTTTATAAAAATAAACATTCATTTTTAGGGTTCCGTAAAACGTAAAAACGGAACCCTTATAGATTCGTCATGTCTGTCTGTCTGTCTGTCTGTCTGTCTGTCTGTCTGTCTGTCCGTCCGTATGTCACAGCCACTTTTTGCCGAAACTATGAGAACTACACTGTTGAAACTTGGTAAATAGATGTATTCTGTGAACCGCATTAAGATTTGAACAAAAAAATTTAAAAAAAAGATAAATTAGGGTTGCCCCCCATACTGAGAACTGAAACTCAAAAAAATTTTTTTCATCAAACCTACACGTGTGGGGTATCTATCGATAGGTCTTCAAAAATGTTTTTGATGTTTCTAAAATCATTTTCGTCTACACTGAATAATTTGCGCGAGAGACACTTCCAAAGTGGTAAAATGTGTGTCCCCCCCCCCTCTAACTTCTAAAGTAAGAGAATGAAAAATCTAAAAAAAATATATGATGTACATTACCATGTAAACTACCAACGAAAATTAGTTTGAACTCGATCTGATGAGTAGTTTTTTTTTAGTACGTCATAAATACACTATTATTGAAACTTCGATCAAAGTTACAACGAACTACAAGAACTATGTGTACTATGTATATTATGTTACATGCTGCAACGGAACCCTTCATGGGCGAGTCCAACTCGCACTTGGCCACTTTATTATTATTACAAATGTTAGATTTTTAAAATTTGTTTTAATAATTTATGTGACAAAACAACGTTTGCAGGGTCAGCTAGTACAAACATAAAATTTTGTGGGTGACTTCTTTGCGACGAGTCCGACAAACTTTCTAACGCGAAAACTTTCGGCGCTCCTTTGTATTCGAACGACGTCATAACGTAATTTTCGGGTTGGTGGACACTCCATACATACTAAATTATTATAAGCGCTACATCTATTTGAAGTCGTTGCCAGCCAAATCTAACAAGTAGTAGATAGATACTACTTGTACCGTCGCACCGGTGGCTTTCTGCATATACTTGGGGGCAATACGATAAATTAAAAGTTGCGATGTTCATAGAATTAGAGGGAGTAGTATCAAGCACCAAGTACCTGGGACTGCTCGCCTCGTCGATGATGTTTCCTCAAATCGTTTTGCTGCGCTCGCTTCCAGATCGTACATTAAACGTAAACGATCCCTTTTTCTTGGTTTTCTTAATATAGATGACACAAATAATCACGGTGATTCAAAAGGGTAAATGAGTACACTTTTGTGAGGATATCTTCTTATTACTTTCACCACGTTCCACCGAGACGCGCTCCTAAGAGACGAGTGCGCGGTGCTTGACAGCTGTTTAGAGCTGTGTCTTGAACTACCCTCATGTTAGCCCATCGCAAAATTAATCAAACGCTAGTGAGAACGATACACTACTATTGCTCCGATGTGAATTCGTGCGGCAAACCGTTGGTTACGATAACCATACCTTTAACGGTAGTCAGCCGTGTTGGACGTGTTTTTCGGAAGCGTAACATGCATCACAAAAATATTGTTGTACTGCTGTTATTGTTAAGTAGATATGAAAGAAAAAAGATTTTGGTTTCAAACACATATTACAAAATTATAAATGCTGATGGGAACTATTTTACTCGCAAGTATTATGGGTTGAGAATAGAACAAGGTATTTTTTTTATTACTTTAGAACGAGCATATCTTCATTTGAAGATAAACGACAATTTATTTGTTCAAAACATGAGTAAATTACAAACACACATAATGCAGGTCACAAAATTTCAAAGTGGCTTGTCATCATAATATTTTGCTTGATATAGTAGGCATACAAATATTTTTCCAATTCTTAAATGATTGATGACGTAGTTTATGTATAATAAGTCTAGTCACAAAATTAGCTTAACAACTTGCTCCATAGATTAAAATCACCTTTCAACTATACAGATACAAAAAAATAGAGAACTTGACAAAGTCATGTCATCAAATCAAAATAATCCAATCAAGTTACCAAATCACAAAATTACAAAAAATAATTTATTACTAAATGTCTAAAATAATATCTAATTAAATCTGTCATCGTCTTTCTCTTCTTCTGTCTCAGAACTGACTAAAATGGCGGTGACTCCATTATGACCAGTATGACGTAAGATCGGAGGAATGCGCGATGCGAATCACATCGGACGTTCTTGCGATGGGTTCGTGCGAATTCGGAGATATTTCCGATGCGACGCGACTTCGTGATTTTGTGCGAGAGCCCAAATAACATTTTGGGCTAGGTATTGAAATAGATGAGTGAGTAGCGCTTATAACACTCCTAATTAAGTATCAGTTTATTTTTCGATTTGGAGTGCCTATTTGTGGTTTTGAGGTAGGTTGAATTTTTTGTACAAAATAATTTATTTTGAATTTATCCACGTTTTTGCGGCTGTAGCGGTGCGACATTTCGTCGAATGCATAATGTGATAAATTAATTTAATTATTATAAGCGCTACTCAGTCTAGACTCATCTATATGAAGTCAAAAAGCTAGTAGATATATACTATGTACGTAATTAGACATACAGAAGTGGTATCTATCTACTGCCTGTTAGACTTGGCTGGCACCGACTTTAAATAGATGAGTGAGTAGCGCTTATAATAATTAAATTAACTTATTTTTCTTATTATTATCTTTCTTTTACTTAGTGCCTATTTTTGGTTTTCAAGTCATTTAAAACGAGTTTATGTGGGTATTAGATGAATTCAAACCTTTTTTCTGCCATTATCGAACCAAACTTAAGATGACATACATAAAAGTACACAACTGGAATTCATAGTTTGTTAGACTTATAGTTTTCTTTTGAGTGGGAGCTCTTCCACAGTACATAGTTGAACTTGACTTCTACAGAACTGATAACTGTTGGAGTACACGGGTTCTGGAGTCGAGAATCGATAAACGTAGTGTAGGATGCCCTGAGGCTAGATGGAGTGACAATTTACGAAAGGCAGCTGGTGGCGGAAAGGTTACAAAAGCTGAGTGGCATATTATTAGAGAGTGCTATATCCAGCAGTGGATGTGGGCCGATTATGATGATGTTGATAAATGAATAATTGGAATGCCTTTATGGGCAGTCATAGTAAATTAGCGATGGTTTATCAAAATCAATATTTCTACTAGTCAAGGCGAAGTATTGCAAGGTTTTGATGGTATCGTCCTTGTAGGTAAGGATGGGTTTCTGACCTCGTATGCCGACTTGTAACAAATCTGAAAAAAAAAAAACGTTTACACATTTTTTCAATATTACTCAGCGTCGTATTCAATGATTTTGTACTAAAAATAAATAATTATGTATGTGCATTTGATAGCCGTTCGATCAACAGTAAAGTGTACTATTCAGCGCCGTTAAACGGGCAGCCTGAATGACATTCACCTGTGTTATTTGTTACAACATTTAATAAACTGGGTCGATAATGCTTAGGTCTTTCGTATGATAGAGTAAACACGCGAGAGAAACAAGAACAACATTAAAAAAAAATACCCCTACTACACTAGATTTGAAATTTGTACAAGTCAAGTCCATTCATTTGATACCCATATTGAGGAAGTTTGTGAAAAAATATTTTGTCCGCCATTTTGTGGAGGCGTCCATCTTGCATCGATATTAACCAAACAAAGCTAAGAACCACCACACGGAAATTAAATTTCAAATAAAAAACCGCATCGAAATCGGTCTATCCGTTTGAGCTATAAAGACGTCTGTCTGACACACACAGACAGACAGACATGGACGTCAAACTTATAACAACCCCTTTTTAATCGGGGGTTAAAAAAATGATGAAATAACCAACATAAGAAGCTTTTTATTTAATCTTATCTTATCTTATCTTATCTTATACCTTTAAACGAGCAATTCTTGTACCTATATAAATATGTATATATATAATATATATAGCATCTGAATCTCGGAAACGGCTTTGGGCAAACTCAGTTACTGAGAGAGAGTCTGATCGAGCGTTTGAGCTTGACCCTTGATGCGGTGTCCAAATGGGGCGATGCCAATCTGGTCAAGTTCAACGAGAATAAGACGCAGGCGTGTCTGTTCTCCGCTAAAAGGAGTCCTTTCGAACTGACTCCTACTTTTAGAGGTGTATCCGTGCCGGTTTCTGACCGTCTTGAGCTTTTGGGCGTTACTTTGACATCTACGCTCAACTTTGGCTCGTATATCGAGTCCAAGGCTAAACTAGCTGCCAAAAAACTAGGTGTCCTCTCAAAAGTGCGAAGGTACTTCAAGTCTGAACAGTTGCTTACATTATATCAAGCCTGGGGAAGTACCACACCTTTGCCAAATATTCTACCGCCAAGCAGTAATGTGCAAACTTTACTGTGTTCCGGTTTGAAGGGCAATGATTCCAGAGAAATTACAGGGCTTAGAGACATAATATCTTAGATCTCTGGGTGACGAGCGCAGTGCAGTGCTAGGTAATGATTTGGACTATCATGTTTCAATAGCTGCGTGTTACTGTGCTGTTATGTGGCAGGCATGTTGCTTACCATCAGGCACATGACCTGCTCGTCTCGTCACTCTATGCTATAAAAAAAAAAAAAAAAAAAAAAGCACAGATTCGCTCCTGTATGGAGTACTGTTCGCACCTTTGGGATGGATCGGCTAAGTATCAGCTGGAAGCTCTGGAATCGATCGAGAGACGTGCCAAAAGGCTCATAGGCAACGACACTCTTGTGCGAAAAAGACTCCAAAGTCTTGAACATCGCCGAAAAATTGCTAGCCTGTCGGTTTTTTATCGGATACACTTCGGAGAGTGTGCGGCTGATCTGCATGATCTGATACCACCTTGTCCTTTTTTCTATCGGAATGCTCGTAGCTCGAAAAAGCGACATCGTTTCATGGTTGATGTTCCAAAGACACGAACGAAGAGATTCGACTCAACTTTTGTGATAAGAACGTCTAGGCTATGGAATACGTTGCCTGAGTGGGTTTTCCCCGATAGTTACAATCTTTGTGTCTTCAAATCGAGAGTGAATCGGTTTTTTTCTAGGTAAACACGCTCCATCGTAGACCGCATCGTCGCTTAACATCAGGCGAGATGGCGGTCAAGTGTGAACCTATAAAAGTAAAAAAAAAACGGCTGAAACGATTGTCATGAAATTTTGTATACGGGGGGTTTCGGGGACGATAAATCGATCTAGCTAGGTTTTATTTAAAGAAAACGTCATTTAAGGGGCCTTTTCAGGCAAATAAAAACTCATATAATGTCATTAGAATACGATAACAAATTTCGCCGCTCTGAACAACGTCTGATTAGCGCAAACGGCAAGAGGTCGCCTTTGGAATTAGGAGGCCCCAGTTCAAATCCTGATATCAAATTTATTTTCATTCCACTTTTTGTTATTTTTTGCTGAGAAAAACTATTATAAAAGGGCTCCTTCTTTATCAACGTCTTAATATCGTCGTATTTAATTTGTAGCAAAGTATTTTCTAACAAAAAAACGAAAAAAAAACCTATTGACAATTTATCTGCACAGACTGACTGATGCACTTTATAATAGATGGCGTTGCACAACTAAGCCTATGAATATTTGGTTTGAGTGTAGACCAACAATAATTATTATCAATTATTCGCTTATGTGACAAAATATTTATCTTTTTAACCGACTTTAAAATAGTAGGAGGATCTCAATTCCGTTGTACATTCTGGTAGGTATTGTATCTTACGTATGTACGCGCTAGCTCCACTATTTTCATTTCTTTGGTACAAATCAGTGTGGCGGTTTCCTAATAATAGTCTACGTAGTCATTCATAGCTTCTTATAAAATTTAGTTGTCTGAATTTAATTTTAAATTGAAGTCGGTTTTGTTTTCTTCATAAAAAATCATATCCTTTTATTTGTAAACCTTTAAACGAGCAATTCCTGGATGTATGTTTATATGTATTTAGTATATAGAATCTGAATCTCGGAAACGGCTTCGTCGATTTTGATGAAATTAATTATTTAAACAGGGGGTGTCGGGGGCGATATATAGATCTAGCTAGGTTTTATTTAAAAAAAAACGCCGTTTTAAGGGGGCGCCTAAAGCCAGAAAACGAAAAAAGGACATTTTCGACGCCGCTCACTGAAGTTAAGAAACTAAAAACTATGACACAAAAAATATTGACGTGTGGGTACAATCAAGAAGAAGCACAATAATTGAATAGAATTTTAAAAATAGATCAGAGTTTTTTACAATAAAAAAATAAAAATGACACCGAAAAAACCCGTTTTAATTCGAGTACTCGAAATTATCAGCGATGACCCCACATTATTTTTTGGTAATAAAATTCCTAATTGTACGTTCTAGTAAAGTAACAGAACACTTTTTTAAATTTATGTTTAGTTATTGAGTAATTAAATAAAACTTGGTCAAAAATGGACTCCTCATTAAATATTGATTTTTCCTCCAAACTGTATCATGCTATTCTCGACTTTATGTACATCACATTAAGAAACGCGTCGCGCGGGTGAAATCTGACTTTTTCCTGGCTTTAGGCGCACTCTTAAGCGCATTTTCAAGCAATGAAGAATTGCTACAATATGATTAGAATGCAAATGCATATTTCGTACATGTGTTCAGTGTCGTTATATCAGAATCAGAAAGTGCCCGTCGAACCCAGTTCATACTGAAAACCTTTTACTGAGAGCCCTTTCCCAACGTAAGTAGAATATAAAATAACACGAACAAAATAAAATAAATGTAATCTAAGTATTGGCATTTTTTTTAACTTTAACCTATGTAAACCTATTATTACATTTGACCGCCATCTCGCCTGATGTTAAGCGATGTTGCGGTCTACGATGGACCGTGTTTAATAAGAAAAAAACTGATTCACTCTTGATTTGAAAACACAAAGATTGTACCTAACCATCGGGGAAAACCCACACAGGAAACGTATTCCACAGCCTAGACGTTCTTATCATAAAAGTAGAGTCAAATCTCTTCGTTTGTGTCTTTGGAACATCAACCATGAAACGATGTCGTTCTATCGAGCTACGAGCATTCCGATAGAAAAAAGGACAATAATTTGGGATAACATCATTCAAATCTCTCGCACTCTCACCGAAGTGTATCCGATAAAAAACCGATAGGCTAGCAATTTTTCGGCGATGTTCAAGACTTTGAAGTCTTTTTCGCACAAGTGTCGTTCCTATGAGCTTTTTGGCACGTTTCTCGATCGATTCCAAAGCCTCCAGCTGATACTTGGCCGATCCATCCCAAAGGTGCGAACATTACTCCATACAGGAGCGAATCTGTGCTTGATATATGTGAGGTACAATACTTGTAACTAAATGATACAAACAATAAATACAAACTAACTGATACAGCAACAATATAGCTGCTTAACAATAGATGGCGCTGTTAAGCAAGACTCGAAGATACTCCGTTCAATAATTTTTTTATATTTTTCCGGCAAGATTAAATAAAGAAAATTATTCACTAGCGACCCGCTCCGGCTTTGCACGGATGCAATGCTGGTAAAAATGTCCCATTGCATTGGATATTAAATCTGTTATATCCTCGAAAGCATTCATTTAAATTACATTAAGTACCTAAGGCCTGTATCTTATACCTTTAAACGAGCAATTCTTGTACCTATATAAATATGTATATATATATATATATAGAATCTGAATTTCGGAAACGGCTAGAACGATTGTCATGAAATTTTGTATGCAGGGGGTTTCGGGGACGATAAATCGATCTAGCTAGGTTTTATTCAAAGAAAACGTCAATTTAGGGGCTTTTTCAGGCAATGAAAATACTCATACAATGTCATTAGAATACGATAACAAATTTCGTCGCTTTGAACAACGGCTGATTAGCTCAACCGAGAGAGACTCGCTTTAGATATTACGAGGCCTCGGTTCGAATCCTGCTGACCGTAACTCTCACTTTTCTTTTTGTTCTTTTATTTTTGAGAAAAACTATTGTAAAAGGGCTCCCCCCCTCTTTATAAACGTCTTAAGATGGTCGTATTTAATTTGTAGCTAAGTATTTTCTAACAAAAAAACGAAAAAAAAAAAATCTATTGGCGATTTATCTGCACAAGTGGTAGTGGTAGGACTCTTAGCAGAGTCCGCCTGGGGAAGTACCACACCAATAATCAATTATTCGCAATTATAATAATACTTTAAAAAAGGAGGAGGATCTCAATTCCGTTGTATATAATATTCTAGTACGTATCTTACGCCATAGCTCCGCTATTTTCATTTTTTTTGGTACAAAATACTTAAGAGGTGACCCCATATAAATTTTATGGAAATCGGTGTGGCGGTTTCCTAATGGTCCACGTAGACATTCATAGCTTCTTTTAAAATTTAGTCGTGTGTCTGAATTTTATTTTAAATTGAAGGTATTTTTTTTACTTTAATAAGTTTACACTTGACCGCCATCTCGCCTGATGTTAAGCGACGATGCGGTCTACGATGGAGCGTGTTTACCTAGAAAAAAAAACCGAATCACTCTAGATTTGAAGACACATAGGTTGTAGCCATCGGGAAAAACCCACTCAGGCAACGTATTTCCATAGCCTAGACGTTCTTATCACAAAAATAGAGTCAAATCTCTTCGTTCGTGTCTTTGAAACATCAACCATGAAACGAAGTCGCTTTATCGAGCTACGAACATTCCGATAGAAAAAAGGACAATGTGGGATAAGATCATGCAAATCAGTCGCACTCTCGCCGAAATGTATACGATAAAAAACCGATAGGCTAGCAACTTTTCGGCGATGTTCAAGACTTTGAAGTCTTTTTCGCACACAAGAGTGTCGTTGCCTATGAGCGTTTGGCGATACTTAGCCGATCCATCCCAAAGGTGCGAACAGTACTCCATACAGGAGCGAATCTGTGCTTGATAAAAAATGTAAGTTACAATAAATACTTGTAACTTAATGTTTCTAAACAAAACTAACTGACACAGCAACAGTAAACCTACTTAACAATAGATGGCGCTGTTAAGCAAGACTCGAAGATGCTTTATTGAAAAAATATCCCGTTAAATTTTTTTATGTTATTCCGGCAAGATTAAATAAAGAAAATTATTGTGTGACCCGCTCCGGCTTTGCACGGGTGCAATGCTGGTAAAACTGTCCCATTGCATTGCATATTAAATCTGTAATATCCTCGAAAGCATTCATTTAAATTACATGATGTGCCTAAGGCCTATATTGATCTATATGAAATGCACAATGAACCTATCTAAGTTAAGTACTCAATTGAATATTGCTTTAAATCGCTTCGTCAATAATATCTTATTTACGAAGCGGTTTTAAGCAATATTAAGCCGTTAAAGATACATATGTATGCTTAGGGCACCTATTAAAAAAATACATCAAATCCGTTGCGTGGTTTGTAAGGTCTAAATACGAGTATATAATTATGTAGGGAGAGAAAGACCGCGGAAAACGACTTTGTTTTATACTATGTAGTGATATTTCATCAGTACGTAATTCGTATCTGCCTAAATAAGTATAATTTCACAAAAAAAAAACCGAGCAAAGCTCGGTCAACCAGGTACTTGATCTATATGAAATGCACAATGAACCTATTGAAGGTACTTAATAGAATATGGCTTTAAATCGCTTCGTCAAAAATACCTTATAATTTACGAAGCAATTTTAAGCAATATTAAATCGTTAAAGATAGATACATACCTGCCACAACGGACTTTTTTGTAAACCTTTTTATGTGCCTATGTATGCTTAGGGCACCTATTAAAAAATGCATCAAATTAGTTGCGTGGTTTGAAAGAAGAAGCATATATATTTATGTAGGGAGAGAAAGACAGCGGGAAGCGACTTTGCTTTATACTATGTTGAGATATTTCATCAGTAATTCGTATCTGATAAATAATTCAACCAGGTCAACCAGGTACTATACTTAAAGAAAGTAACATGATTATAACTAATTTAACTAACCATTTAACTAAGTGACGACCAAATTGTTCAAAAATCACATGTAATTATGAGCCCTAAGTCTCACACTAGGGGGAGCCTGTGTTGTGAGGCTTAGTGCTTTCTCTTCTTACTGTAGCGTTTTGAGTACATTAACTAACTAAACAAGTATATGAATAAAACTAGGATAACTAAGGCTAACAATATGCAGGTTTCTGCTTTAAAAATGATCTCAAAAATAGTCCTGCTGTACAGTTTGGTGAAATGTGAGGAGTGTGGTGAGTAAGGGAGTGTGTATTGATGGTGGGAAAGAATGCTGAGATGAGGGAATGATGTGAGCATAGTTTGTGTAGGTATATTGGTGGGGTCTGTTTCTCGGCTTTCCTTCTGAGCTGCCTTTTGTGCTGCCGATTGGTCATTGAAGTAGTGATAGGAAGCCGAGAGACAGACCCCTTAAGGTTATTTAATAATTGTCAAGACATTTTCCGTTTCCCCATAATCCAAGGATAAGAGCCAAGATGTTATATTCCTTTTACATACAAAACGTGACGTATTTAATGTAGAGAGAATTTTATCAATGTGTTGATATAAGAAAGGACCTTTAAAGAAAAATGATTTCTGAGCAAAAGTCGTTTTTAGGGTTCCGTAAAACGTAAAAACGGAACCCTTATAGATTCGTCATGTCTGTCTGTCTGTCTGTCCATCCGTATGTCACAGCCATTTTTTGCCGAAACTATAAGAACTACACTGTTGAAACTTGGTGTGTAGATGTAATGTGTGAACCGCATTAGGCTTTTAACAAAAAAATTTAAAAAAAAGAAAAATTAGGGTTGCCCCCCATACTGAGAACTGAAACTCAAAAATTTTTTTTTCATCAAACCTACACGTGTGTGTTGTTTATCGATAGGTCTTCAAAAATGATGTTGAGGTTTCTAAAATCATTTTCGTCTACACTGAATAATTTGCGTGAGAGACACTTCCAAAGTGGTAAAATGTGTCCCCCCCCCCCCTCTAACTTCTAAAGTAAGAGAATGAAAAATCTTAAAAAAATATATGATGTACATTACCATATAAACTACCAACGAAAATTAGTTTGAACTCGATCTGATGAGTCGTTTTTTTTAATACGTCATAAATACACTATTATTAAAACTTCGATCAAAGTTACAACGAACTACAAGAACTATGTGTACTATGTATATTATGTTACTTGCTGCAACGGAACCCTTCATGGGCGAGTCCAACTCGCACTTGGCTACTTTATTGTACTTGGAATCTTCCATAAATTGCGCCGCGCTTGTCTAGTGTTTTGTACAATTGTGTTCAAGGCCGATTTGTGAAATCTTAAGGCTACATTTAAGATATATAATTGTCTAACTGTTAGAAATTTTGTTTCTTTATATAATAGGGATGTTGAGTAAAGGTATGGCTTCTCATAGACAACTTTCAGTATGAGTCGCTGTGCCCGTTCCAATTCCATTAGAAGTGTTTTATGAGCAGACCCCCAACTTACAATGCAATAACTTAAAATAGATTGGCATAATGCTAAGTATACCAATTTGATGGTATTGTGATCTGCCACGCAGCCAAGCTTTTTGAAAATATGGGACATCTTGCGAATTCGAGAAGATAAGTTATTTATTTGAAGATCCCACTTCAGCCGATTGTCTATCACTACACCTAGATACCTGATAGAGTCGACTCGATCCAGTTGCGGATAAATACATGATTTTTTTACTGTGGGCAGAGCCTTTATTAACAAAACTAAAATACAATGAGAACTACACTACGCTACGTACCTAACAACTACTTACACTAAGCACACCTGAATTATCCATAGACCAATGAAGGTCTACAGATAATCAAGATGTTCAAGCCCACTACCAATCGGAAGCGTACCCAGCATGCTGGCGGCATTACCACGCTGAATGGCAATGCTTATGCGTTGGGCCAAATAAACGCCAGCATTTTGGTCACGCGTCGCGTCGACCAAGCGCTCGAAAAGGCTTTTGAAAATGAGGTGATCTCCCGTCCCCCACGGACCCAATGTCTCAACCCCAAAGGGCTCAAATATATAACCTTTTCCGAGGGTTGCATATTTGCGCCGTTTGAGTCGCTCAGCTGAATTAGCCGCTGCACCAGCCCTACAATGTGTCTCTGGAAGATGTGATGGTGCCAGAGTATCGACGCAAGTTGCGTCCCACACTAGGGGCTGACCCAACTTCCAAGGCACAACAGTCATGCCGTCAGGTCTTTTGCCATCGTCACGCGCAAGCCCACTCGGTTCGAGTATTGCTGGGACATTGGCGGTGGAAAAAGCCCGGCGTATGATGTCGTTCAGGCTGGCGTGGCGGCCAATACGACCCGCGCTTTTCGAGTAAGAGAGACCGTGGTGACCGAGTTGGACGGCAGTACCACAATGACAGCGATGGGCTTCATAGCACCTCGCACCCAAGCGCAAGCTAACAGCTAGACGAAATGCAGTTGGATCTAATAGGCTACCGGTATTGAAAGATGGCAAAGCTTGTAACCAAAGGCCCGATTCCCACACAGACACATCAAGGATACGAGCACGATCCGCGATACTAGGACACGTATCGAGAAGAGAGTTCCGTGCTAGATCGCAGATCGGTCGATCCCACTGTCTCTGAGATGACAGACATCTGGGGAAATGGTTGCTTGGACAAGCCAGCCTCCAAGCATTCTTAGCCTCGCACAAATTAGTCTACTACTACATCAGAATATTCCGAATGGCCTAAAGAGGGTGCGAGAATTTTGTCTATTAGATTTTGAGTACTATGAACTGAGGACAAGAATGCCGGTAAAGCTACACTTGAAATTTGGCGGACCCTTAGGCCTCCCAACCGTATGGGTAGTGAGGCTTGTGACCAGGCCCTCCCACTCAGATCCACATTCAACACCGATATTAGAGATTCCTTTACGACATTGTCTAAGCTCCCAAGGAGCTCACCATGTTTCCACAGTGGACTACATCGTAAAGCGTACATAAATTTCGGAACAAAGAGACATTGCCGAATAATTGTAAACGCCATATGGGCGTTTATTTTGAGTAGCGTATCGGAGGCTCTCGTGAAATTTTGAATTTTTTCCTCGACAAAAGGTGGTAACGACTCATCTAAAATCGGTGAACCCAGGAGGCGCAGGGAACATTTGTCAACTGATTTGATGTTGGGGGCCAGATCATTAAATTTCTGTATTATCGAATCTTTATCTGGACATGTGTCGCAAACGAAAAGTTCGCATTTCGAAAAATTTCGTTCTAAACCAATCAGACGAAAAACGTCTATGACTTTTTGTAAATCAGTTAGAACAGTATTCACATCGCCCCCCAAAGTTCCGTCGTCCAAGTACCAAACGTTTAGTTTGGACTGGAGACGTTGAATGATAGGGTGAATGGCCAAGGCGAAGGTCGCAGGGCCGAAGGGATCACCCTGTTGACAGCCGACGGAGGATAACATTTATGATTGTTGTGATAAGTCAATTTTGTGGGCTCGCCATAACATTGCCAAAGAAAATTGTACAGGTCAGGAATTTTATCCTTCACTTGGGCCAACAGGGCTCCTCGATCAACTGAATTAAAGGCTTTTGACGTCCACTTTTAACAGCACCTCTACCCAATTTTGGTAAAGGAAGGTCCGGGCAGAATGAACGGCAGCCTCACATCCACCCCGCGAACCAAAACCGAGTTGTATTGGTTGGAAAAGGGAGCTCAAAAGAGCAACCTTTTTCCTACAACCCACCTTGGCAGCAAGGCGACGATATGTGGTGCCGACAGCAATAAAAGTGGCCTGATCCCATCATCTTTTTTGGAAAGTGCGCACAAATTGGCGCCGTACAAAACTTCGACAATGTCACTACTGACTCGACCAGATAACATGAGGTTAACTAAAGAGGTTAGATCTCTCAAGAGGGACTCTGCTACCTCACCAGAGCTAAAAGCTAGAAGATCTTTTAGATGTTGAGGTGACAGGCTATCTAGGCCTCCAGCTGAGCCACTCAAGAAAGATGTATTCGCAGCCGAAACCTCTTGCGATGTGGCCTCAATAGTGACGTCATCTAATTGTGGTGGAATTGGGAGGTGGAGATTAGCTGTTGCGGGTGGATGTTTGTCACGAAGTGACTGAATGGTGTGTGGTGTGTTTGGCGCAATGGTGTCACTGGAAAACAAAATACGTGCAGCGCCTTTGATGTCGCCATCGCTAATTTTGTTCACTACAATCTTAATTATAGCCGAATCATCACTACTTTTAGAATTTTGGTTATTCCGCTGCTTAGGTGGAATAAAACTACTCAAATCTAAAGGGTTTTCCACGGATGCAGTGTATTTTACGCAGTTCTCCTTTACCCTAGTGGTAAGGGACTTTTTGTTCGACGGTTCTAAAGGTACATAAAGCACACTGTATGGGAAAGTCAGTAAATGTTCTCAGGCATCTTTCGAATTTTGCGAAAGAACACTTTTGATAACTAATGATAAACTTTGAGCCACCAAAACACGAGCACCACGCGGGATGCGCTTTAGGACCGGAAATGAATATTTGAGTGAGCTCAACACTTCCCAAAAAGGTTGGGAAGGCGTAGCAGCGCTCACGGAACTGCCACTCGTGGGCGGCTGACCCGTAATCGGAGCCGAAAGCGGAATTTGTAATTTTTTGTGGGATTTAGCCCGATGAATTTTGACCCCTTTTTGGCCTCTGAAATATCGGGAACACTTCTTTAGGCGCGCCTAGACAGATTTTTGTGGGCTGTGAATTGAATTCATTCGTCACGCTCGGGTATGATAAGAAAGCTTCGGGTAAACTCGGGACCATGGCTATTGGCCATCTAGAAATACGTCAGTCAATGGGAAATGCTGAAAGGGCGTGGACAGGCCATCATGGCATGGCCATCTAGAAACGCATCAGCCAATGGGAAATGCTGACGCATTTTTAGATGGCCATGCCAAGATGGCGAGGCCACGCCCTCCGGCTACACTTGTGTAGTTTCCTAGGTAAGCTATCAAATTCTGAGTTATACATTTTCACTTCTATCGGCAGTTCCTATGCCTGCCAATTTTAAGTACAATACATGATTGATTTGTTTTGGATTCACATGTATGTAGTTTTAAATTTATAGTTATAGGATTGGTGCTTTGTGTTATGCTAAAGGTCATGTATTTTGTTTTGGTGGCATTGAGTGTTAGGAGGTTCTTTTGTAGCCATAACGCCACCGCCAAAAGCCCTTGCTGAGCGTTAGGTATGACCTCTGTCCAGGTATTGCCTTGGAAAATTAGAGCCGTGTCGTCAGCGAAAGTGAAAAGTTTGGCTTCGTTAACCTTCAGCTGACAGAGATCATTTATGTAAACCAGGAATAGGGTAGGACCAAGGACACTACCTTGAGGGACGCTGAAAGAGACAGAACCATATTTGCTGTGAAAATTTGAAATGCGAACCCTTTGTTTACGATCGCACAAGTACGACCGGAACCATTCTAGCGTTGATCCTCGAATACCAACTAATTCAAGCTTCCGGAGAAGAATTGGCCACGATACGGTGTCGAAGGCCTTGGTTGTTTGAGGTTATAGATTTAATATATATTGATAGGCTATTAAATATTTTTATAGCTGTGTTAAAAGTGCTTTTGTGGAGCATGGTATTATTTGATTGTGTTATGCTATATAATTTTTTTATACTTAATGGTAGAGTTTACTTCAACTGAATTTCCTCAAAAGATTATGCCATAAGTTAAATGCCCTCATTTAACTTATGGCATATACATATTAATAATAATAATAAGCCCCCTAAAGACCAACCACATGTCCTGATCGACCATCTGATCACGTGGGGGGCGGACACGCAAAAATATGTTACTGGTGCGGCTAACGTGGCTCTGGGACGTAGGAGAAGAGCATAGAATAGGTTGAAGTAAGTTGGTATCGACTAATTCACAGGCATGTAAGAACAGAAGCCGATAAGAAAAGGAAGAGACGAGTGATAGAAGGACGTATGATATTGTAGTAGGAAAAATAGGCTGCCTCAAGGCTCTGAGAAAATAACTTCTCATCGAGGCTTAGGTAGAACAGCTGATATCAGTGCAGGATAACGGCTTAGGGCGGTGGCGGAAGAATATCCAGCATATCAACGGCAGCGCCCACAGACTCAGTTAGGAAGTCTACTGTGCACTTACATGGTCTGGACAAGCTATGTAAGTTTATGTATGTCTACATTAAAATATGAAGATGAAAAAAATGCCCCATCCCCAAGTGCCCGGCGGCTCCATGAGAAAGCACGATGATGGTAAGTGTGGATCTCAGGGGGCCAGGGGAGTTAATAATCTCCGGGCGAGGGTCTCAAATCATCAAACGACACAAGCGACGCAATCGGACTCCGAAAACGAAAACGAATCCTATCCGAGCTTAGCATACAGCCGGAACACAAGATATAACCTACGAACAAAAATAACTAACAGAATAATTCCAAACCGAAGGGCTTCTAAAACTTCTAAACACAGCAACGGTACAGTATCAGAGCAAACAGTACCACCAACATCTCCAACTTCGAGCGTTAGTATTTTTGAATCTCCATGCTCAACTCCAAATCTGTTCTCAAAACCAAACAGCATTGATTCTTCACCTACAACAAGTTTGTCAGGGCCTGAGGACGTTGTACAGGAAGCAACCGCTACCATGTACTGTACCCGCTTCAGGCTGTACCCGTGCGCGAAAAAAATGGACAACAGATATGAATGAATTCATATGGCGCACCTACTTAACAGTAACCCACAACGAAACAAAAACAAGAGCCTATCTAGAAGAACTTCACAAATTATTCACTATCAAATTTCCATACATGGATGTCTCGCGACAACGAATAGGTGACCAGCGTAGGGCAATATTTAGAAATAAATTATTAAATGACGAGCTACTACAGAATATTCGAAAAGAAGTCGAGACTAATCTTAATCAACACACATACAGCAATGATCATAACAATACCACCAATGACCACTATGAAACTGTACCTCCTCAAACTACACAAACTAGACTAAGATGGACAGATGACATTAACGAAGCCATAGTAAAAGCATACTACAAAATCACACTTATGGAACAAAACACGACAGGCTATCGAAAACAATTACATACCACCATAGTAGAACAATTTCCTCAGATATCACATGTGTCAGAACAAAGAATAGCCGACCAAAGGAGAGTGATCATCCACAATAAATTAATTACAAACCAAAAACTTCAAGAAATCAGAGATAAAGTTCGACGGGAACTACACGACACGGATACTCCATTAACCCCCATCAATACACATACAAATAACAATGAACTTAATGAGGTCTTACCTGATCATATCACACCAACGTTATCTTTAACTAATTATACATTCTATGAAACTAATGCAAACGAGTCACTGACTAGAGATACACATACACTCGAAACGCAATATACAAACGAAAAATTAAATTCACACATCAATTTAAGTTTTCAAAACACTCTTGACGAGTTCAACCACACAAACCCCACTGCGCGACCTTTCATCCCAAAACAAAATAGCTCTAGGAAACTATCATATATTACTAACTACTTAAATTCTGTAACACTCCCAAAATATTTCAATCGAAACTCTGACTTCATCACTACCCAGACTCTTATTTACTCCGCAGCTTACACAACTGCAATATGCAATGGGAGTAAAATTAAGAACTCATCTCATTCTGCACAAACACAAGAACACACAAGCACACAAGTAAAACAAAACACAAATCGACCGTGGCAAAGAAGACTCCAAGCTAAAATAACAAATCTCAGGCAAAGCATAGGTAGAATGACACAGTACATTGCAGGTACAAGAACTCCAAATTTAATTGTACAGGTAGATCACATCAAATTTAAATACCGAATTCACTCACGCTGTAACGGGCCAGACGCCATGCGTGACCGCGTTATCAGAAGCGATAGCACAAGAACAGAATAATTCTCTTCGAGGATCACATGAAATGGGGATTATCCTTTAAGAGATATTAACAATAAATAACTACTTACTTTTTGAATGATATATTGTGAGACTTATGATATTGTTTTCCTCAGATTTAATATAAACATTACTTTAGCATGAAGGCTTGTCTGGGATCAGTGGATGGCAAAGATTCATGAGCGGTCCAGAGCCAGAGGATGGTCTTTTTATGGTTGACTCAGGCTGAAGAGCAGTGTGTAGCTTTCAAAGGTAATGTTGGACTGTCTAGATTCTGCGGACACAAAAGGTATAAACTTTAGTGATTTTAAAATAACTGTTCTGAAATCTAACGATACTTGTTTGAATGTTAGGTGTAATTTAGTTTATTCGTACGAATTACTATGTCACTTAAAACAAAGTCAAATACAAACTAAATGAGTGCGGAGTGGAATTGGTTGTGAATTAATATGATAAGTTGGGTTATTGACTATTGTTAAAATGATAATGTAAAGGCAATACATATTGGAATATGTATCAAGGAATACTCAGGCTATGTATTAGGATGGATCTATAAATAGACTCACAGCATTATGTATTATCAATTTAACTTTTGCCTACATTGTAATGAATGGGAAGGATTTATATTTGAAATATAGAGATCTATTTTTAGTATTTGTAAATTAAGCAAGTTAAATACAGCTACAAGCCATAAGGTCATGTCATATCACAAAGCTACAAATTATCTGAAAGGTTATTGACCTATCTTTATAAGCTTTGTATAAGTATGTCATTCATATTTCAGAGAGATTTACATCTAAAATCTGAGAATTTATCTTTATTGGATGTAAGATAAGAGCTTCATATTCATATTGATATTGGATTAGATGAAAAGATGAGAGGTTTCACATGTAAAGCTTTCCCTTTTAAGAGATATGTTCATATATGCTTATAGGAATGATAATAATTGTTGTAAGAATGCCAAGTAAATAAATATAATAGGTATTAGAGGGGTTAGGTAGTCATAAGCAAATTATTTATGATTGTTTGGTTTCATGTTTGCAAATGAGTTAGATAGGTATTTGGTGAAATTCATTGTCAGGAAGAAATGCTAGAACTTTGGGCTATATAACGGAGAAATTACCCCGATAAGTACCTGTTTTGTATCCAGAAGATATCGTCATTGTTTTCGAGTCGATCTGAAGCGGAGTATTCACGTTTCACGGGCCCAAGGACTTGACTCTGTGGGAGTTCCTTTGACGAGGTTATTAAGCGCTGATTGCAGTATAACACTGTGAATGTCTGAAATGCAGGAACTGATGCACTTTTCACGAATTGGAGTTTCCACAAATTTGTTATGAGACTTGAAAAGAACGGCATCGAAGTTTGGTTTGTTTACATGAAAAAGAGCGCGAATTGAATTGACAAATGATTGATGGCGGAACGAAAGATTGCCAAACTTAAAAATGGTAGAAGAAATAAAATATTTATATGATTAATATCGAGTATCTCTTAAACTAAGAAAAGTTGAAGCAGATGAGTTAATTAACGAACTTTGAGTAAAAATCAAGTACTTTAATGGAAGATTTGCAAATTTTTGTTCTGAAATATGACGTTATTGAAGGAGTTCCATTCGGTGCGAGGAGCAGTTTGAAATGATGACGTCACGCGCCAATGCGACTCGCTAGCTGGAAAGAGACGGAAATATCCTGAAAGCCTAAGTGCGAGAGAGAGAGAAGTGAAATATTCTAGTCAATTCACGATTTTCGCCTGGTACACGAGATTCGCCCGGTACATTAGGATCGGCTGATACGCGAAAAACGGTGGCTTCGCCGAGTACGTCGAAACTGGTTGATTCGAAACAGAGGCTATAAATAGAATCGCTCACAAGAAAACGGGCTTTTTTGCGTTTGAATTTTGAGTGTATAACATTAAGGGTTCTGTTTGTTTTGGAATTTTGAGTGTATAACATCTAACGGGCTTTTTCGGTTCTGGAAATTTGAATGTATAACATCTAGCGGGTTCTTTTGTTTTTGAATTTGAGCATGAGTTTTAAATTAATTTTGATACAATTTATTAAATTAAAAACGAGGTTGTAAATGTATTGCCAGAAATAATAATATTTAAGTGATTAATTGTTAAATCTGAGTGATATTATAACAATATGGAAATGCAGTCTTCGGTGAGTTGAATAATGAATACTTTTGTCTGCTTTTATACTAATTTATATTTCACTAATTGTTGTGCAATGGAGGAATCTATGACAGCGTAACGCTAATGGTTGATAGAACTTTGGTGATTTTGATGGTTATATTTTCACATTTGCCTGATGTTTTAAGCGTTCATACTTTGATTAACATAACAGCCTAAACCTAAATAACAACGTAACGCTAATTGATGTTATAACTTGTGTGACTTTTGATGTTTATATATTTCCACAATTGCCTGATGGAAAGCGGCCAAAATAACATAACAGCCTAAACTAAATATAACAACGTAACGCTAATTGATGTTATAACTAGTGTGACTTTTGTATTTTATATTACCACAAATGCCTGATGGAAAGCGGCCAAAATAACATAACAGCCTAAACTAAATATACCAGCATAACGCTAACTGATGTTAGAACTTTGTTGATGGTTATATTTCCACATAAGCCTGATGTAGAGCGCCAGTTATCACATAACAGTGTATGCTTAATATAACAGCGTAACGCCAACTGATGTTAGAGTTTTATCATTTAATGAATGTGTGTTAACAATTCATAATATTCCAATATGCAATATACTTACACTTCCGCTGAATAAAGATGAGATGTGGTGTTATTTTACAAATGTAACGCTGACACTAGTTATGAGAAACTTTCTACAGATGTGTGTAGCATGCCTTTTCATATAGATTTGTGATTTTAATTGTGTGTAACATTGTATACTGTGGTTCATGTTTACATTATAGCTTTTACTTGATACCTTACTATCCTAAATGTGATAAGCTTTTGATCTGTATAATATCTGATGTGAAGATATATTATCTTAGAATTTGTTTTAAATATCATGTAGATATAACATGATATTCGATGATGTTAAACGTCGACGATGATAATGTTATTACTTTGCCTATTTGTGTATTACTTGTGTCTTGCGAAAGTTTACCTTATTTCTTTTGACAAATATGTTGATCAATATGTATATTTGAATTCCACCGATTATCTGATGGAACGTAAATTTCTACAAGTATACTTTATCTAACGTCACGAGATCGTTTATACTAATTGTGTACATTTGAGCTGGAAGATAAAGTTGTTCCATAGTCAGCTTAATACCAATTCTTAAAAAATTAAAAGATTATGTTAAAATTTTGTTCAATAGTCTCGCTGATTTGAGATTATCCATGTACCTTGAAAAGTTTAACAATACTTATCACTTTATGCAGAAGTCTGCTAATTTTCGGACATTCTTTTAATAGTCATTCACGTGAAATGCATTCGGATACCTAGCTGAAATGAGGTTGAAGATGTTTTAAGCTATGTCCTTAAATTATCTGATTGGATCGGTTGCATCTTGGTTAGACCTTCCTAACGGAAATGGGGAACGTCTGCCAACTCTACATTGAAATATAACAGCTCAGTAGAAGCTAAAACCTTCAAGGATGCATGGGAAGCTTAACCTTTGAGGCTTGTCTAACAAATTGATTAGTTTATACTTCTAAGTGTTTAAAGAGTTGGAGTTGAGTCGAATCAGTTATATTTGTGTTCTTGCTTGTATACATTGAGTTGAATCAGTTGTAACTGCGGTCTTGATTTGTATAATTCGTACATACAAAAGCACGTGCTTTATTACGCGTCTGATGGCACCAGTTTTATTGCCCTTCTTTCTGGTTGTCTAGCTTAGAAGGGTGGTCGAGTCATTTAAATTCAGAAGTGAACTCTCGTGAGATCCTTCTGTAGGGGCAAACAATATATAAAAAAAAAACTAAAAAAAAACATTTGAAAATTGGAAATGTACACTCTCTCGAGGTCTTTCCGTAGGGACAAAACAAACACAAAAATCAATAAAACAAATAATCCTCATCCTCTTATAAATAAACGTTCTAAATAAATCACAATAACTCTTTTCTTTACTACTTTTAAGAACAAACACAAGTAGATAGACAAAGTTCTAATTAACAGCACATATACATTTTGAACTATGTTCTTAATATTCTCTAATAGAAAAGTATTTAATTATGATTCATAATATCGCAAGCTGTTAGTTATAACTATATTCTGATCCTATAGAACCTTTGATTAAAGCTAATATTCATGCGAGATGCTTCTCAAACATATTTGAAATACTTACTTCAATACTACATTTTATAGGAAATAACTCTTACCTAAGCCTGGTGATATTTTCCCTACGCTGGCAATATTAGATTTTCATTGTATAGACAGAGAATGAACTCAATGAATATATGTTTCAATTTAGCGCCATCTATATTACCACTTGAGAACTAACTTGATATTATTGGTGCACATCCTTAATATATTAATTTTGGTTTGAATGCATGCAATAGAGGGAGCTAATACGATATGAAGATTAATAGTAATTTAATGTCTATAAATAAACTGATGGGAGATTCTATGATAACTTACAACATTAAAGAAATTCTGAGAGATAAGTTCTGTTACCTACCTAATGGTTGTTGTAAAGCTTTTAAGAGACTGAGTAGAGTAGATTATAAGTTCAGTTTAATATTCGAGTTTTACTTCTGTTAGGAGGCGTTCAGTTTGTTAGGTTTATTACTTCGAACCACTACGTAGAGTCCTACACTACCACTTGACGATCACATGGCCAATTTATATTTCTACAACAGGGTAAATTATTTCTACAACATAATTCAAATTTCTACAAAATAATTCTAACTTCTACATAATCTAGAGAGTCACAGGTAGGTCGGTACTTTTACAACTTGGTAATGATGCAACCAGGATGATTAAAAAATGAATAATATAATAGGTAGGGTACAATTTAGGCGGCGTGACTAGGATAAAGGTGTTTATATATATTTAAATACAGACTATACATAGCGTCATTTTACAACGCCATGAAGAACCAAATTTGACTAACGAACAGGTACTGGATAGCCTAAAACAAAAACTTAACGCAACTTCTGCTCGATTAAAAAGATACACAAATTGCACTCTTAGAAAACAACCAGTTTTATACTAATGAGAAAAAATTCTACAGAAATATTACAACACAAACACAAAATGGTACAAATACATCAAACACTAACCCACCAACAGCTGATGACATGCACAGGTTCTGGTCCAATATATGGAGTAATCCAGTAGAACACAATCGTAATGCCGACTGGATAAAAACGGATTCACAAAACAACAATTACACAGAAATGCGGTACGAGCTGATACCAGTTCACTTATTCAAAGAAATTATCAAAAAGACACATAATTGGAAATCACCCGGGACCGATAATATTCAAAACTACTGGTATAAAAAATTTACTTGTTTCCATCCTCTTCTGCATTACCATATCAATCAATTTATAGAATCACCACAAAATATGCCTCAATATATAACAGAAGGTATAACTTACATGTTACCCAAAGACAATAATAAACAAGACCCGGCAAATTACCGTCCCATAACCTGCCTACAAACTATTTATAAAATTACCACAGCTTGTATTTCTGAACTAATAAATAAACATGTCACAGATAATAATATTCTAGCAGAAGAACAAAAAGGATGCCGCAAAAACAGCCAAGGCTGCAAAGAGCAACTTTTAATAGACACAATTGCAATGAAACAAACAGTTAAACATAAGAAAAACTTAATGACAATGTACATAAATTACCGCAAAGCATTTGATTCTGTCCCACACAGTTGGCTCGTTTACGTCTTAGACCGCTACAAAATTCATCCAATTTTAAAATCCTTTCTAGAAACCACGATGGCACTTTGGACTACGAAACTCACAGTTAAAATTGGCAACAAATCTATAGTAACTGATAAAATAAACATCAAAAGGGGAATATTCCAAGGAGATGTCATCAGCTCCCTATGGTTTTGTTTAGCGCTAAACCCTTTATCCAATATACTCAACAAATCAGGACATGGACTAGAACTTTCTCAAAACAACAATAGTTACACACTTAGCCACCTTATGTACA
The DNA here is from genome assembly GCA_963693475.1 of Ectropis crepuscularia. Classification (NCBI taxonomy): domain Eukaryota; kingdom Metazoa; phylum Arthropoda; class Insecta; order Lepidoptera; family Geometridae; genus Ectropis; species Ectropis crepuscularia. Next base: position 10,744,829 of record OY856345.1, read on the forward strand.
TGGATGACATTAAACTTTACAGCAATAACGTCGAATCATTACACCATTTAGCAAACATAACGCAAACTTTATCCAATGACATAAAAATGCAATTTGGCATCGATAAATGCAAAACATTTTCCATGCAGCAGCAAACAATTACAGACCACCCATTTACACTCAACACTGGTGAACAAATAAACTCAATGGACCCTAATAGTTTCTATAAATACTTAGGATATCATCAAAATAATCAAATCCCTCAACAACAAACGAAAACAGATATTACACGAAAATTTCGTCACAGGTTAAATATCCTACTTAAGTCACAGTTAAATGGTAGAAACCTAGTTAAGGCCATCAACACATTGTTAACTTATATGTTCGGTGTAGTCAGTTGGTCCCAATCAGATCTCATTAAACTACAACGCATTATCAATACTTCTATGACTACACACCGCAAGCACCACCCTCGTTCTTGTTTACAAAGACTTACATTACCCAGAAAAGAAGGAGGACGAGGAATAATAGACATTACAAACATGCACAACAAACAAATAAAACCTCTCAGAAATTTCTTTTTCGATTGCGCACAGTCATCATTTACAATAACAATAATAAATATTGGTGGACAATTCACACACAAGTATTCATAGTAAGCATTTTTAGCAATTTCTTGTGACGTAACATTACTGAGGATGTAAAGCGCATAACAGTATCGGGCAATTTTTGTATTAGTTAGAGAAACATGCGCTTTCCAATTTGAATCTATCGTTACGCCAAAAAATTTGGATATCTAATAATTTATTTAATAATTTATATTGATAATCCTTATACAATATATTTAAGTTCATGAACAGCGTTTTATAGTTTTGAAATTGGATGAGTTTTGTTTTAACAATATTTATATTGAGATTTAGTGAATTTAGTTCTTTATCTATTGCTTTCAATGTTTCGGTAATTTCTTTTTCATACACTGCTAAATTGAAATATTAATTTTTTGGGAAATAGAGTGTAGCATCATCTGCAAACATGATACATTGATGTTTGGTAGATAGGGGTATTTCGTTAGCGTAAATTAGAAACAGTAATGGATCCCATATGCTACCTTGTGGTACACCTAGTATTTTTTTATATAATTTAATTGAACTTTTTCTATTGTTTTGTTTTTTTTTGTTGTAGAAATTGACGCTAGACGCTATTGACCGAGTCAACACTCGGTTCTATTAGATAAATATTTTTTAACTAGTTCTACGGTTATTCCTCGTATCCCTATAGCTTCTAATTTATTAATGAGTGTAGTGAAACAGTAGAACTTAATGTAAGTAAATAGTATAGACAAAATCACAACGTTATTTTTGTCAATAATTTAACTATTGAACAACTAAAGTTATTATAACTTCGTTCGTATCGATAATTATACATATTTAGTATCCGAGATAATGCAGCGTTTAGTGGTGAAAGATTTTTTGAAATTCGTTTAGCTGTTTTTGATACCTATTGTTTGAAACAATGGGTTGTTGTATGGGTTAGTTATTCTTGTGAAACGTGTTCAAAAGACAAAGTTTAAGATTACTTATCTATTTCTTTTTATACTTTTTTGTTGTTAAGTGCACACAACTTCACCGCTGTCTCGTCAGATGTTAAATAACGATGCGGTCTACGAAAGAACGTGCTTACCTAGCTAGCTACATAACTTGAGTTTTCGACGTGGACGTAGATAATCAATCTGAAACACATTTAGAAACTGCGATTTCAGTCGGACACCGGTTTTAAACGGAATTTATTCTCGCTTTCTCGAGAAATTGGGGAACATACCTACGTGATGAAATTGTGATTTTGTAACTGATAACCTTCTTTGTTGAAGTCGGTTAAAATCCGACTTCAATTTAAAGTTAAACTCAGACACTCATATTTCATAACACATTTATTTTAATTTACGGCTACTTCGTCCAGGTAAATGTGTACTAATTTTAGTTTTTGTTTAAATTTCAAAAACCTAAATCGGTGTGAGTGTGATAAAATTTATTTGGAACATTTCTCAGAGTAATACTTTTTCAAACTAAAAATAAGACTTATTGTAATTGTAGAACTCTGAAAAAAGTCATGCCTGATCTTTTGGTATAATCACGTATAAGTAACTTTAAAAAAATATACGTCGACTTGTTAACCTTCTCCGTTTCTCGTAGGTAAAATATATAACAAGTTAAATTTTAATGGAGGCTAGGTTCATTTGTTTCCTAATACTCGTTAATTCATTAAAAGCTTTTTAAAATGTAATTGTTTTAGAGGTTTCTTAAATTTTCATTATGTCATTCCGGTATTACATTGTAGTAACCAGTAGTAACTTAAGGTAGACGTTCAAAGCACTTTATATTTACATACATAAAACTACTTTGAAATCTAGTTTTTCACACAAAATCTCAGCCCGAATCCGAGTGCAGTATAAAATTTAAACCATAGCACGCTGCGTCGGTTGGCATTCGAGGCGCGAAAATGGCTGAGCTAAAAGGGCTCCCACACAAAACGCACGCGATGCGACGCGACGCGACGCCGCATCGGAGAGACTTGCGATGCGATGGGATGTGAATTCGTGCGGCAAACCATTGGTTAGGGTAACCATTCCTTTAAAGGTAGTCAGCCGTGGTTAGTGGCTATTAAAAAATAGGGGTTGGTGACAAAAGGGTAAAAAATTAGGGTTGTATGTATTTTTAATGCCACATTATAAAATAATAAAAACAAAAAAAAAATGTCCAAAAATTAAAATATATGTACAAGAATTGCTCGTTTAGGTATAAGATGTGTCGTATGAAGATGTACTGAATTGGAAGGCACATATTGAGATTAGCTGCAAAAAGCTCGGTATTTATATCTGCAAAGGCTTGTTCTAGTGGTAAAAAGAGACTCTTCATACATCTTACCATGGATTGGTGGCATCAGTTTTGAGATATCATGGGATAATTTTTTGCGGTAACTCATCTGATACAGCCTTAGCTTTCAAAGCACAAAAACGATGCATCCGTGAAATAATTATGTTCGGGATGCGAGTTACCGATAGCTGCAGACAAGTATTCATAGACAACCAAATCTTAACCCTTCCGTGCCTGTATATTTTCGAAGTTATGATTTTTGTAAGGAATCATCCTCATCATCTTAAACACTTTTTCTGCACTTAAAAGGTACTCTCCAGATCTATCGAGTTTCCCCATATAATCAACCAATAACGTAATAAAGAAGACACATATCCATGGTACACAATTAGACTTGCTTGCACAATTGCCACACGCTTTATTCGTGTTAGAACGTACACATAGCGATCCAATTTATTACACAAAATGTCAACGTGGCTTTTCCAGTTACAGTATTTGTCTATCACTACATCCCTAAGAAAGTCGTGGACGCTACTAGTTCTAAAGCATTACCATCATGAATTATATCAAGTTGCAAAGGAATGCTATCATAAGTTTGGAAGTTAATAATTTTCATTTTCGTTAGATTAATACTTAAATCATTATCTTTGAGCCATTTTATAGTAGACTTCACTGCTCTCTTAGTAGTCTCTTCTAGTTGATAAGGTTTGTTTATATCACGCTCTATAAGAAGAGTCGTGTCGTCTGCATACAATAGTTATTTGTTGTACAAGAGTGCAAAGTGGCTTTTTAACCGCGTGCTCAATTTTGATTTTAGCAAGCAAAGAATTCTAAAGTTGAATCACGAGCGTAGCGAGGGATTCAAAAATTAGAATCCTGAGCGTAGCAAGGGAACCAAAATTGCACAAGGTGAAAAATCTTTGCACTCGAGTGCAACACGTAAGTTTTCATCCCACCTTAGCGAGGAAATTACTAAACGCTTTGCGCATTTTCAGTTTCAGTCAATTCTGTTGGCGTTAAATAAACTTCTTGGTCGCTAGAATTACTTATTATTATGGTATTTAGGTTTTTCACTTGTATTCAATTTTACTGTTTTTAACGTAAGTTTTAAACTTGAAGTTTATTTAGCCATGGTTTTAACCATAACAATATGACGTGAAATTATGGAGAGTTGACTGATTGAGGTAAGAAGTTTCATATGTGTACATGAAAAAGTGTCCACCCAAATGCATTAAATTATAGTAGCGCTAAATTTGTATCAGGGTACATTTTAAAGGAATTAAATAAACGTACTATTGAGAATTCCTGAAAAAAAAAATTGGCATTGCCGATAAAAGTGGTAACTTATAACTCAGAATTTGATTGCTTACTTTGCAAACTACGCGTGTGAAACCGGAGGGCGTGGCTATGAGCATGGTCATCTAGAAATGCTGACGCATTTTTAAATGGCCAATGGGTAAGGCTGAGGCATTTCTAGATGACCAATGGCTTTGGTCCCGAGTTTACCCGAAGATTTCTTATCATTCCCGAGCGTGACGCTAGAATTTAATTGACAGCCCACGAAAAATCTGTCTTTGGCGCGCCAAAAGAAGTTTTGACTTCAGAATATATTGTATCTACATGTTTTCTCAAAATAGTAATTATTTATTTGATGTTATATTTACTACATTGTTTTGTACGGCACAAGTAGATGAAATTATCTATTAGTTACTATTTTAGTAGTCAATAATATTTAATTATTTAACTCGGCAACTCGGCATACTTCAATTCGATTACAATTGATTCATTCACAGCATTTTAAAATGATCTGCCATTTGAAATAACATTCTTTACCTCTATCCTCCATACGTGAAAAGAAAATTGCGCGCAAAGCATTTAAAAAAAAATACACCAAGAAGGATCCGAGTATGAGTTTTTAACAAATTAAAAATAAATGTATGATGAATTGGGCAACAAGGAGGTAGAAATAATTAGGTCAAATTATGTTTTGAATTCAAAATCTTGGTACACACGATGTTCTAAATTCAAATTTACTTTAACCTCTATCTAAAGGTTTTTACCCTCTGGTAAAAACGACTTTTGCGCCCTTAACGGAACGGAACGGGAACTTCGCGGGTAACACCGCGGAGCGTTGCTAGTTTTTCCCTTACCCAAATTGTTCTTCTCTTAAAATGTTATGCTTTGCCAAAAAACTTGAAATTTTTAGATGCATAACCTTCTCAAATATTTTGGAAAAACAGGAATCAAACTCATGGGCCGATAATTGTTCATATTGTCTTTGGTGTGTTTTTTGTCCAGTGGTTTGAGAATTGAGTGTTTCAATCGTTCGGGGAATATTCCCTGAGTGAGAGACAAATTTATGATGTGTTTCAGAGGATTTACTAAAATTTTGAACTCGCCTTAATCATTTTCGTGGTGACGCCATCATAGCCAGTTGCATTAGTATTATTTAGGGACACAATCATCTCATAGATGTCATATTCATCGGCAGCAGTCAGGAAAATTGTATTTGGATTAGAAGGTATGTCACCAAAAGGCTAATTTTTGTCACTAATTATTGTGTCGCTTTTAACATTCGTCAAAAATTAATAAAATTGTATATTAATACATATTTATCTATGTCTTCAGGCTTATGATTTACGTTATTATTAACTTTTATAGATTCTATACTCAATGACGGATCATTCGGGCTCATATTTCCTTTTATTACATAAAAAAAATTGGTATTTTAAATTTTTTGAACCTTCGATAGACATCTCTTATATATGTTGTTACAATGATGGTAAGTTTTTTTTTGTTTTGTCGTTTGTTAGTTCCTGAAAGGTGGAATTGAAGATAGAGGCGGCGTTCGGTAATGGATGACTTTTTGAGGCCTTTTGTGATCCATTTGTTTTTGATTGGTTTATTTGTCACTTTAGTTCTCAGTGTTGGAAAACACAAGTTATAAAACAGGAGTAAAATATCATGAAATTTCTCGAAGGCCGCATCCAGTTCTTCCATTTCATAAATGTCAGAGAAGGTCAGAGATGCTAAACTAGATAAAACCTAAAAAAAAAACAAATGTACAATTTTTATATTCCTTAACTAATAAAGTAATGTTGTGGTTAAACCACGTGACATTGAGGTTTGGATTAAAGAGCATACTTAGCAGAACAACATTGTTATTTCTGAGAGAAAAAAGCAAAAGAGATCCTTATCATTACACTCCAAGCCTAAAACGACTACGCCGTCGTTGTCTAAAGAATGAACAAAATTTTCAACAGTATTTTGAACGATAGATGATGTTGCGTAAAGTTTCGTCAATGCGGTCACATCATAAATGTCATTCCATTTACTTCTCCTTCTCTGCTTCTTCATTTTCTCTGCATATCCGGTTACTTGTTGGTCGCCCAAAATAATTATTTAAGGATTTTCTGTGACTGGTTTTTGTATCATAGTCGTTGTGATAGGTTCTGTGTCACATGTTTGTTTTACATAACGTATTGTTTCGCCCGAATTAACATTTTTACTTTAATTACTTAATAGCCTCCTATAATCTATGTAGTTTATGTTAGCTTAAAGTTTGAACTTAGATTGAGACGCACTAGATTAAGGTTTTGGCAGGACTTGGTTGCTTAGGAACAGACAGGTGTTTAGCAGGTTTTAATGAAATAAGAACAAAAATGCAAACAACTATTTTTATTATGAAAAAAAAATACCAAATTATCGTGATAATGTCTCTATGGATTAACATATATGGAAGAAGTCATATCAGATTTATTATTAATTGAAAACTTATGTTTTCACTCAATGACATAATTTATTGTGATTTTTGATTTGTTTTAATATATTACTGACAATCACTTACAATAAATTTATCGAAAATCTTTACTTTCTATAAAAAATATTATTATCAAAAACACCATCTGTTTTTGATTATTAGTATACAACAAAAGAATGAGGTTCTAAAAACGATTCAGTAACGTAAAATAGAGAAACAGTCGTATGAAGAAATGTTTTTATGGGCAGTCAAAATAAATCTGCGGCAATTCAGTCGTAGCATTAGTATTCTTGGAAGCAGTAAAGCTGAAGAATTGCACAGATTTTATACCAGTATCCGAGTAAGAAATGATAGGTGAGTGACCATATTCGCCGAATAGTAATACATCTGAAAATATTCGTTTATATTAATATTCGTAATATCTTCTTCTTCGTGTCGATGATTTTGTATTTAATATTAATATAGGTGTACACGATTTATTTACTTATAGGTAAACAAGAATTTATTCATAAGGAGTATTATACATTCAAAAAAATAAATATTATCAAGAAGTCAACTTACCATTTTTGATTTTAATATAAAATTTTGTGAAACAATCACATGTTAAACGATGAGGAACTTCTATGACGCTAGCAACACACCTCCTTCGGTATAGGGTTGCTTCAGATGGTGTGATATCTGTTGAACAATGTATTTTTATAAATGACCTCGAAACCGTTTGTTATGGTTATGTTAATTTTCTTTTATACACACGGTTTCATAAGTTTTTTTTAAACTTACAATAATAATTGGCAGCTGTATGCACGTATGCATGTGCGTCAACGGAGAGTTCCGTCGATATTATTGGGATTAACTACGAGTACAAAAGTTACAGTGTGGCGACCTCAAAAAATGTTATCACATTTTTTGGTAGAAATTTTAAGCAAACATTGCACTAAGAAAGTACACTAGTATTAATTTCTACTTATAAGAACAAAATTAATATATATATTTATCCTCGACCTTTTGATACCGATACCTATAAGTATTGAGTAGTGACAAAAACACAATTCGCTATTTTGTGGTGATGGCCATCTTGGATTTGAAATTTGTTATAGTCTATTATATAGTCTACTAGTCAAGCCTGGTCAAGCCTTTTAATTTGATACATAATAGTGAAGGAGGTTGTGAAAAGTATTTTATAACATATTTGCTCGTAAAGGGTCTCTTATTGGACCAATTTCTGTATCGTAATGTATCTTATTACGCACTAGTGCTGTAATGTGTAATGTAAAACGCACGGTTTCAAAATGCTCCGTCCACAGACTAGGTAGAGAGATATGCTCTGTCTAAAACGAACGGTACCTTTTTAAATCTTAGTAAAGAGTTTTTATGTCAGAAAAGTGTGGTCAACATTTTATGAATAAAATTAACTTTGAGAGGTAAAATATAATTTAATTTTAAATTTAATTCGTTAATTTAATTAATTTTGACCATAAATTACTTTAATTTTTCTGTAACAAAACACAAAAATATTAATTTACTTTATTACTAATGGCATACCGGCTGGTTCTGTGCCATTGCTTAAAAAAAAGGCGCCGATGCGCGCGCATTGCTAATCTGTGATCCATAGTCATTACTTACTCTGTGCTGTCAGCTGTGATTGTGATATGTGATCAAGTAAATATTATTCCGTGCGTTTTTTTTCGCTGTATTGTTTTTATTTGAAAATGTCGTCAGAGTTTTGTTTATTTCCTCGCAAATATGTTATAAAACGTCGTATGACATACGTGCGTATAATATACGTATAATATTACTCTGCTAATTATAGCTCTCGCCTTCGGCTCGAGCTAGCAATAAAGCCTCGGCTGTAATTATCAACTTACCGCACTTATATCATAATGTACTATTTATCTGCTAGTTTAAGGAGGCGGCAATCTTCGAGTCGATATTAACCAAACGTAGCTAATAACTACCGCACAGAATGTAGCTGTCAAATGAAAAAAAAATCATACATCCGTTTAAGAGCTACAGTGCCAAAGTGCCAAAGATACACACACACACCCTCACACACACACACACACACACACACACACACACACACACACACACACTTATAACTAACACCCCTCTTTTTGGTCGAGGGTTAAAAATGATTTTCCTTGTATCTATACTAATATTATAAAGCTAAAAAGTTTGTTTGTTTGTTTGAACGCAAGGATCTCTGAAACTACTGGTTCGAATTAAAAGATTATTTCTTTGTAGGATAGTCTATTTATCGAGGAAGGCTATAGGCTATTTAACATTACGCTACTATCAACAGGAGCCGAGCATGAATGAAAAATGTAACAAAAACGGGAAAAAATATTGCTTTTTGAGAGCTTTCGTTGCGTGACAGCATAAGGTCATATGTTAAAGGTTGCGTCATTAGAACCTAAACTAACCGAATTTGTTCAAAATTTGAATTGGTACGCCCAATTTCCGATAGATGGCGTAGCAACGCGCGCGCGTTCAGCTAGTATAATAATAATCTTCAAAACGGAAAACAGTGAAGTATTCACATTACTGCTTGGCGGTAACATAACTGGCAAAAATGTGGTATTTCCCCTGGTGGACTCTGCAGAGAGTCCAACATTTATTTACCTCTACATACACAGAAGATACAAATATTGTATTTAAGGACATCGCATCATTTCAATTCTTATAGCAATATTTGCATCCGAAATTTAACAAATCCACCTAATATTTATAAAAAGTGTAACCAAATTTAAAACTTTTACTTTTTGGGATCCATTGGAATAAAAAAATATTGACTTACATATGGCGTAGAAAGCTTCGGTGTGATTATCAATATTCTCCCCATAAGTTGCGAGCAAGATGTAAATATTGTCATTGGTTTTCTTAGAGAAGTTCATCTCAAAGTGCGTGATACCTGATGCATTTTTTTGTAACGTGACGTGTTTCAAAGTCGAGTTGTCCATTCGCCAGAACGGTACAATATAATAGTCAAATTCGTGGACTGATGTAACTTGACAATCTGAAAACAGAAAGAAGCTGAATAAATACATACATGAATGCATGATTGTAAAAACCCTCCTCAGACCACTTTTCGCGAAATGTTTTTTTTTATTGATTTCATATCTCTAGGTCAAGATACATACCTCTGTCATACATACAACCTACAGAAATGAAGGCACGAATATTTCGATGACCGTAAAAACTCGCCTTATCCTGGATGAGGTGGTTTTTTACAACCTAAATCATGACAACACCTACAAATGGTACCTGTTAAAATTTACGTTTTTACTGTTTATGGCCGCTAAGTCATGAGCTATGAAAAGTGACCAAACCACAGAAAATTTCATTTCTTGTAGAATTAATCGTCTCTTCCAGCAGGCAGAGTGATTATTTTACAGTTTACTTGGTTAGGGGAGAGGATATAACAGTATTTAAAAAATGGTAGGTTCAATATTTCAAAAATACCGATTTATCCCTTGAAACAAAAAAGCCATCGTATTCCAAGAACGGAAAAAATAAGCTTCTTTATCTCGTAGTTTCATCACCTCATCTTTAAAAAGAGCGCTGGAATGAATTGACGGTCGATAAAACATGCATTTTTTACGAAAACCAGGCTAAAAATCGGCACACCGCTTCCACAAGAACCTGCTTAAGGGACCAGTTTCTCTCTGCATCTCTGCATTAATGCAAAGAAACTGGAAGATTTGAAAAAATGGCCTCAGTTTGTACTGAGAGAGGCAAAAATTACATTTTGGGACACAATATTGCATTTCCTCACAGTCGAAACCATCGAGGATGAAGACCTTACCATTTTGAATATTAATATAAATAAACGGTTACAAAAAAAACTGAAAATTGGACTTTGATTGTAAAAACACACCTTGTATAAATGACTGTAAAAACCCTCCTCATCCAAAATCTTTAAATACCTTGTTTTGTATATGTAAATAAAATGTTTTCTACCATTACTTAAATAAAATATTTTTGAATATATTTAGTTGAAAAAAACATCTAACTCAGTTATATTTTTTTACACCAGACAGTTTTCGTTGATTGCATTTGGTCTGAGGAGGGTTTTCACAATCATGCATTCACATAAAATAACTCATTATTGCAATTCTGAGCACGAGCACGAGTTTGTACGAGTGTGAAATTACCGGATATTTATTACGAAAGCTGGCACCAGTTTTTGAGAAGGTATTTGAGGCAAGCTGAAATCTTGTCATATATCTCTCCTATGATACCCTAATACGAAGCTGTAGACCTGGCTACTGAGTAGCGGGATAAAATGAATCCCCACAATTTTTTTTTAATGAATATGTTTGAATTTGCATTTTTGATATGTTGTAGTTTAATGATAAAATCATAAAGACAGACAGAATAATAAGACAAAAGTAAAAAAATAAGAATGATAAGATTTAGTCAAAAGTCTTTTAGCCTAAAGCTTGGCAAAGTAAAAATAATAAGATTTAGCCGGGGTTTTAACATTGACAGGGCATTCATGTCTTACAACAAAATGTATGTGAAGAAATTTTAAACTTTAATTAGGTATTATTTATGACTAATTAGAGATTATGTACCTTCCATGTGATCTAAATTCAGGAATTCTATTTTGCTCCGCTACTCACCCGCCGCATTTATGGAATGAATTTTGGAATGAGGATATTCGCAAAAGAACGAAAGTAGCCGACATAGCTCGAAGAGTAGCTAAGCTGAAGTGGCAATGGGCAGGCCACATCGCTCGCAGAACTGACAACCGATGGGGAAGAAAGGTTCTCGAGTGGCGACCACGAACCGGAAGACGCAGTGTTGGACGGCCTCCCACTAGATGGACAGATGACCTCTCAAAGGTCGCTGGAAACCGCTGGTTGCAGGTTGCGCAGGACCGTTCGTTGTGGAAATCTAGGGGGGAGGCCTATGTCCAACAGTGGACGTCTTGCGGCTGATGAATGAAAACTCACCCGCCTGGTCTGTACCTCCGTGTTGGGATATGATTGGAGAGACTTGCCAAATTTTCAGCATGCCTGAAATACCTACCCAAATTGCTGCCTGCTCTCGAAATATCACAAAACTGGTAAGAAAGGAATGTTGTGTTCCTAATGTAGTCGAAACGTTTTAAGCTGCAGAATTTAGGAAATATCAGCCAAGTAAAGTTTCTAAGTCTTTCCAGTATCTTCCTCTACATGACATCTACAAAATCTACATAAGTTGTTAGATGACCAAGGAGCGCGCATAGACGTTTCCACTGCGACTGGGATTAATGATCCTACCGAGAGGAAGCTATCGATCGATCCGCAGGGTCAGCCTCGTGGAAGTTTCCAAGCCATGCAAAACAATGTGCATAAAAGTTTCATCACCAATTTCAACCATTCGTAAACTTTTTATGCATTAGCAAAAAACTAAGTCCTTTCCGAGGCTCTAAGCTCCAAATCTTATATAAATATTTGTGTGAGTGCAAGGACTTCATAAGATGACGACTTATTTACTTCACTTACATCAGAAGCCGTATGTACCATTTTAAATACGTTGCAGCCTAAATAAAATTGAAGCATACGAAAGACGTCAGCCCTGAGCCGCGCTGCCGATATACCCGCTTGATACACCGCCGAGCAGACGGTGTATCAAGCGGGTATATCGCGTTTACAAATTTGGCGGGAACCTAACGTGTGTCAGGTTACACAAGTGCGGTGTTTATGATTCGGCATATGAAGTGCCGCCTTACTTGTATCCGTTTGAGCCCGTTTCAAGACGCTTCTAGCGGTATCGTTTGTTTACAATTAATGTGCTTAAAATGTTGACTAACATTTTTGACACTTGAATTAAGTTTTTGCGATTTTTCAAGTAGTCGATCAGCACTACAGTAATAATTTATAAAGGAGACAGTGGTTTAAATGTATTTTATACGAAATAACAAACCCGAAAAACCAAAAAAAAAACTGCATTCGATAGCACAAATTATGATTTTTTTAATTTTATTTAATACTGCGGGACCGTTATCCCGCCCAATTTTTTTTTTAATTTTACGGTTTTTCTATTTAAATGAACTCTAATTTTAATGTGGGTTATATCAAAATAAAGACCGGTTCAAGTAGACGCAACTAAACACAAATTTATCGGTAACCTTCCCAAATAAAAACATGAATTTATTTTTTCCCGCCAAAACCCGTCCGCAAAGTTAAGTTTATATATGTTTTCGTCATCAACCAAGTTTTTGGGTACTATATTACACAACGGTGTGTCAAGCGGATACTAACGTTGTAATTTTGGCTTCGGGAGCGCGCTTTCCGCGTTTCACCCCGCTCGCCTCTCACGATTACCCCTTCTAGACGGCTTCGTCGAACGTTTGTATGATTAATATACTGTGCTTGTACTATGGCTGCCAGATAGCTGATATAATACTTAAATAGTCATAAATACAATAAAAGTTAAAAAAAAAAAATACGCATAGGGATGACAGGGAAAACAGTGTAATTAACAAAAAAAATTGCAGTCATTGGGACTGTTGATAGAAGTTAACACTTAATACTCAGAATTCGATAGCTTAGTTTGGAAACTACGCAGGTGAAACTGGAGGGCGCTGCTAGTCTGGAATAAATCTTAAAAAAATTGTCATCTAAATACAATTTAAGTCTTCTTGACTAGTCATCTAGACTAGATATGTAATGGTAACACGCCATGGTCCCGAGTTTACCCGAAGATTTCTTTCATTACGAGCGTGACGCTTGAGCTCAACTCACAGCCCACGGAAAATCTGTGCGTGCTGCGGCGCCAAAAGAAGTGTTCACTTCGAAAACAGTTTTTCTTATAAATAAAGTGGCCAAGTGCGAGTCGGACTCGCCCATGAAGAGTTAGATAGATAGATCATTATCAATCATCAACAGCCCACTAAACGTTCCCACTGCTGGGACTCGGGGCCTTCTCTCGCAAGGAGAGAGTTAAGGCCATAATCCACCACGCTGGCCTAGTGCGGGTTGGTGGATGACACATGACTTCGAAAGATTCTAGGTACATGTCGGTTTCCTCACGATGTTTTCCTTCACCGTTTTAAGTTAGCGGCATTACGCACATGACTTCGAAAAGACAGTGGTGCGTGTGGGGTTTGAACCCGGGGTCTCCGGATCGGCAGCTGCCGTTCTCCCGACTAGACCACCGTAACTTATAGATAGATAGATAGAAACACTTTATTGTTCACAACACAAAAAGAAAAATAAATAAACAAAAAGATATTTTTTTTAATCTAGTGAAACAAACGGCGACCTTCCGTTGCAGCAAGTAACATAATACATATTGTACACATCGTTCGTTGTAACTTTGATCGAAGTTTTTATAATGGTGTATTTATGACGTACTTAAAAAAAACTACTGATCAGATTGAGTTCAAACCAATTTTCGGTGGAATTTTGCATGGTAATGTTCAATATTTATTTGTTATAGTTTTATGGGGGCGGGACACATTTTACCACTTTAGAAATGTCTCCCGCGTAAATTATTCAGCATAGAAAAAAATGATATAAGAAACCTCAACATCATTGTCAAAAACCTATCCACAGACACCCCACACGTATTTAATGAAATATTTTGTTTGAGTTACAGTTCTATGTAGTATGGGGCACCTCCAAAATTTATTGTTTTTTCATATATTTCTATAAAAATCTGAATGCGATTACAGAATACATCTACTTACCAAGTTTCAACAGTATAGTTTCGGTAAAAAGTGGCTGTGACATACGGACGGACAGGCAGCCAGACAGACATGACGAATCTATAAGGGTTCCGTTTTTACTTTTTATGTAACCCTAAAAAGCATGCTTTGTTTCAAAATTATTATTAATACTTCTTTGGTAAAAAAAATTGGCAAGTTTTTCTACCAAATTATGATATTGAGATTCATTGGCAGAGAGAAGTAATCATTGTGAAAATTTCTTCAAAAAATGTAAAAAACCTTTAACTTAAACAACAAATGTAGTAGCACGAGATCCCTAATTAACGCAAAACTTTAAAAAAAGTACCTGTCGGGGGCTACCATTAAATTAACTAGTTTTGCAGTTCCATATTATCGTTTATAATTCGAGATTTTTAGAGCAATACTTACACCCTTAATGGGCAGGCCATGTGCTGCATAGTGGGTGGGACCTCTAAAACTTTTTCCAAAATTGAGTTAAGTATATCATCAGCATCATCATCAACAGCCCACTAAACGTTCCCACTGCTGGGACTCGGGGCCTTCTCTCGCAAGGAGAGAGTTTAGGCCATAATCCACCACGCTGGCCCAGTGCGGGTTGGTGGATGACACATGACTTCGAAAAATTCTAGGTACATGTCGGTTTCCTCACGATGTTTTCCTTCACCGTTTTAAGTTAGCGGCATTACGCACATGGCTTCGAAAAAGACAGTGGTGCGTGTGGGGTTTGAACCCGGGGTCTCCGGATCGGCAGTCGCCGTTCTCCCGACTAGACCAGCCGTAACTTAAGTATATACATTGTTAAGTACAAGAGTTAAGTATATACATCGCCGGAATCAGGAAAAAAAATTCAGTCATAGGAAAATTACGTTCAAAGTTTCTGCTACATATACATTGATTCATAGATACATTGAATCATAAGATACATTGATTTATAGATACAAAGATGCATATACCAAGTCAATAAAAGCGTGTTAATAAAAACAATAATGAAAGCATTAATTTCAAATATCACTTACCAAGTGTTGGGCATGAAATAGCATTGCCTATTACAGTAGTAGTAATTATGGACAGAAATATCATTAAGCTAGTACAATTCGCCATGATGCCGAGTCTCCGAATGCATGAATCTCTTACAATCAAGCATTTATATACTTGTACAGTCAAGGCATAATATCGCTACTTCTGGAGAACAAACAACAAATCCTAAAACACGAGTTTTTAGACAAAACAAAAATCGAGTTTTATGCTTAACATTAAATATATTTTAGTCATTACATTGACTAGACACGAGGCTTAGTTAGAAAGTTGGAAGTAAATTTGTTTGCGGAGCCAAGGGTCATGGATTCGATTCCCACCTAGCGCAAATTATTGTGTGATGAAAACAAATATTAGGTCCTTACATTTGAAATTGGTTTTTTGTCGTACTGGCCAAGTTAATCTCTAATTTCTCCTCTTTGGTTAAGAATTCCAATTTCAAATTGATACAGCAATTTAGTCATGCTTTTCTGTTTTGAAAGCCATAATTTATTTGTTTATATTGTTTTGTTGATGTTGTTTTTTCTAAGTAAGATTTTTTACTTTAACAATTATTTTGAGTCAATTTCTGCTTGGAGCAGGATTTGGCCGATTTGCCAGGATTCAGCCATTGCGATGAGCAATTCTGATTATTGTACAGGATCAATTTTTCCTCACGAGTAATGATTCGGTTTAAAATCTCTTCATTATTGTGCCGGTTGAGTAAAGTGACACAGCAGTCGACGCGCGTGTGTTGGTTTACTGCACTCAATTCATAAGGTACGTACGTACCTCTCAAGTTTGTTAACCGTCCCAATTTTCTTCAAGCGGATCAAAACAGTTTTATCACTAACACCGCAGCCTGCAGCTAATTCAGATGTGGTGTGTGATGGATCCGCTTCAACGTGATCCGTGAGGCAGTCCCCGAATGGATCGTTGTCAATCTTGCCAAGTTTAATGAAGGAAAGACACAGGCATGTCTGTTTTCCGCAAAAAAGATTAATTTCTATAGATTCCTACTTTTCGTGCCGGTTATAGATCATCTCGAGCTTTTGGGCGTTACTTTAACATCTACGCTCAACTTTAGCACCTATATCGAATCCAAATTTATTAGCTGCCAAAAACCAGGAGTCCTCGCAAAGGTGCGAAGGTACTTCAAACTTAAACAGTTGCTTACGTTATATCAAGCACTGATTTCGCCTTGTATGAAGTATTGTTCTTACCTGTGGGATGGATCTCCTAAATACCAACTAGAGGCTCTGAAATCAATTGAAAGACGTGTCAAAAGGCTCATAGGCAACAAAATCCTTGTGCGTAAAAAACTACAGTCTTCAACACCGTACGAAGATTGCTAGCTTATTGCTTATTTATTTAAAATTAAAAATTAGTCTTTTTTCATTTAGACATTTTGACATTTAGAGCCTGAAGTACACAAATATTCACAAATAGCTTAGGTAATTATAATGTTACAATAACGCTGTCCCGCGGCTTTACCCACATATTTTACATGCTCGTTGTTTTTGCGATATAACGGGAATTGTGTTTTCCTAGACACCATTCCCGTGTCTAGGAAAACACAATTCCCTAGTTTTTTGTGTTTTCCTAGACTATAATCTGTGTTCCAAATTTCAGCCCACTCATTTCAAATGTTCTGCCGTGAGCCGTGACGTGTTATAATATTAGTATAATTTTAAAAACTTATTAGAAATTAAAATAATATCCTTGTATAAAAACATTGAAGAATGCAAATTCGTATTTTTTATTATTTATACATTTGAATTAAGGATATTTGCGACATACCTACCTATGTCCTACCTACAATGAAATTCCTGAATTTAATAATACCAACATAATTTTATACTGTAGTACCGATATAAAATGTTTACCAAGGAAAAACGTTATTTTATTATAAATAACTACATGATAAAATAACGTTTTTCCTTGTTAAACATTTTATATCGGTACTACAGTATAAAATTATGTTGGTATTATTTAATTTATTAAATTATAATCCGCAACTCCAGAAATCCGCAGAAGAACAAACGTCATCGATATAGCTTCTATAATTAGCAAATTGAAGTGTCAATGGGTAGGTAGTCGATATAGTTTGCAGAATTGATAACCACTGGGGAGTAGCGGTTCTCGAATGGCGACCACGAAGCGGTAGACACAGTGTAGGATGTAACCTTTTTATGTGAAAAAATGCATGTTTTACGCTTGATTATCATGCAGAAACATGGCGCGGTATGTCGGGTGTAATACCATGGTGCCTCTACCGGCTTAAACTCCACAGGTTTCTATGGCGTTCAGCCAGGGGTCAGACTTGCGAGGTCACTTCTCGCACTCACCAACAACCTTGACCCACTTGCCACCGTTTTTGCGGGCCCACTTGGCGGGGTCGTCCGTACCCCCACATTTGGCTTCTGGACCTCGGGACTCTAAATTTACAAAAATTTTGCATCATTCTGTGGATGACGAGTGAATAACATTATTTTTTATGTCAATAATAATAATTGATAGGTAGAAATAGAAATAGAATAGAAAATATTTATTATCATGTAAGTCACATTCACAAACATTTACTTAACCTAATATAATAAAAGTCCGTTATTCGTTCTCCTCGTGTCATTTACTTCCATATAGGTACTTAGGTACATAGGTACAACAATTATATTTTAACAATGCTATAAATTATTACTGCCGACCATCTTTCGGCTCTGATGAGAAAATGAGAATGAACCCTTGTATGCCAACTACCAGACTATTTATGTTAATTTTACTAAACTTTGTAGGTTGGTACACTGTAAAATAACTGCTTGTAAAGGTGGTGATTAAGAAACCAATAGTTGGTAGGTTGGCACGACCGGAATTCAACGCAAGAGTTACCATGCATAATAATGTGGTAATAAATGTGAAATAACAAAATTCGACTAAATTATGAATAAAGACTAAAAATCATAACATTCGGCCATCCGACCACGTGTTGCCTCCCGGCACACACTAATTAATCTCATAAATTATAATAGTAGTGAATAATACAATTTCAAATATACAAACTAGAGAAAGTACCTACCAAAATTATATAACTAAGTTTAACGTAGGTAGTACATTAAATAACATTATGTAGATACATACCTACATATAATAACAACAAGTAGATAACAATGAATTAATGTTCAACTGTTAGGCAAGTAAGTACATGAACTTTTTAATTTTATACAATTTAAGATTTTTATCCAAAACTTACTTTTTATGTCTTATCAACACCATAAATAACAAATTTCTGTATTAACACAGTAATGTACAACAAATACGAATTGTACAAATTATTTGACCATTATCTAAATAATATACTGGTTATATATTAACAAATGCAAGTCTTATTTCACGTGAGACAATTGCACATACAGTAAGTATAGTACTAGACAAACAAACTAAAAATCATATACATGTAGAGATTTTGTGATTGTTTTATTTACATTTACTTGTCAAACATCTGACTATTTACAGAAAACCTATTTACATTAGACTGTAAAACATAAAATTCTAATAAGTCAATTTCACTAAATTGTGTCAAAAGAGCCATTAAAATAAATAAATTATGTACAATTCCGAGAATTTAGACATCAACTAAGTTCCAAAGGAATCGGTTTACTTATAGGTCAAAATAATAAATGTCTTTGTTAGCGGAAATTGCTAGGAGATCTTATACCTCATTGGGTATTTGCTAGGAGATCTTATACCTCATTCCAAATCTACGTGAATAAAATGTATACAAATCAGTGTCACTCACAATATGACAGACCAGCATTTCTCAACCTTTGTTTTACAAGGTTCTAGGATAGGTTCTAGGATCGTTCTAGGATATTCGAGGCGAATTAATAATTTGATGAAAAGAAGTCTTGAATGCAACATCGAGAGTTTGAGAAACACAGATCAAATTGCTAGTACTTAAAATCATATTTCTATCATCCTACCATTACTATCTTTAACTTTTAAAATAAGATAGTATTTAATTATTTGATCAATACAAATCCAAGTATATTGTATTTAAGATCGCAATAAAGTCGAATCATATTTGTGAAAAATATTATAAATAAGACAATTCATAAAAATACTAAGATTGAATGTACTATAAATCGTTTATTGCCCGTGTTACTACCCGTCTTACTACCAGTAGTAACACGGGCAATTATTTTTGCCCGTGTTACTACCAACAGGTCCAGTAGTAAGACGGGTAATTTATATTTGCCCGTCGTACTACTACAGCCATTTTCAGATAATTACCTCTTTTGCTCAAACAACAAAATGAAATGATTACTTGTACCTCGTTAGGTTTAACACTGATCTTTTTGGAAACTATTGGCGACTTGTTAATAAAAAATGTATGTGGTTAAGACTGTAAAGCAGAAGTGAATACCTTATTATCTGAATTATATAGTATTAAGGCGCGGGCCCACAGCGGTGCATGCTGTGCACGGGCGCGCAGCGCATTTAGCTGTGTGTATTAATTTGTTTGACAACGTGGGTCTACGTTTCCACTGGAGTACACGAAGACTATGTATTTTGTGGCACGGCGCATGGAGAGGCTATGCATGTAACACTGCAATCCACGGACACGGGCTTTACTGGGGGCCGTTCCACAAGGCGTGTGACTGAAAACTGAACTGCGATAAGCGACCTGTACCTATATAGTCGTGGGTCATATTCATATTCGTGTATTCCAGTGGAAACGTACCCACGTCGACAGCGTTGAGCTATGTAACCCCCTATTTGAGCAAGCTACGCCTGTATCAATGATGTCAATTTATGCGTAGCATCTCCGTGGGTTGCAGTAGATACAACATATATATTTTCTTATAAAGCAAAGCTTAATACACGTGTATAGCCCCTCCGTGCGCCGTGGTGGGCCCGCGCCTTTACTAGCCGACCGCCCCGGCGTTGGCCCGTGGTTCATAATAAAATAGCCTATATAGCACAGGGATCACGTACATATGTATTATAATATCCAACGGTGTAAGAATGTTTGAAATCGATCCAGTAGTAGATGTAGTTCATGACATTAGCGCATTCAAACAAACAGCCTCTTTAGCTTTATACTATTAGTATAGATTAATGATCATATTAGTAAGATATAAATGAGAAACAAGTCGGAAATTAAAGTTATGTTTTTTTATCTATACAAGTAAAAATAGCAAACACAGCGACACAGCAGTGAAGAACAGCTGACTGTCTCTTTCTCACTCGGGTACACTCAGCGGTCCGAGTTCACCCGTTGGAGGCTTTCACCACACAGCGTCATGGATCGGCTTCGCTTATTATAGTCTAAGTACAGAAAAATCTGTGTATGGTTCACCACATGAGGTTTTCACTACAACAAACTAAAAAGTTAATGGCCATCTTCCAGTGGCATCATCAGACCCTGGTTATCATCTAGCACCAAAGTACCTTCTCATCAAAACGAATGTACTACCATTGTTTAAATTGGGTGAAAGGGATGACCCCGGTAACTACAGACCAGTGTCAATACTGCCATGTATTAGTAAAATTTTTGAAAAACTAATTCTTAATCAAATATCATCTTATTTCATTTCAAATAATTTATTACATGATCATCAGTTTGGTTTTGTGAAGGGACGATCGACGACAGATGCTGGATTGAAACTGAATAAATTTATTTTTAATGCATGGGAAGATCACTATGATGCCATTGGAGTATTTTGCGATCTATCAAAGGCATTTGATTGTGTACATCACCAGACTTTACTGGCCAAATTAGCATTTTATGGAATATCGAAATCTGCTGTGGATCTCATTTCATCTTACCTGACTGAGCGCACTCAGATAATTGACATTGACGGTGCAAAGTCAAAAGGGACCCTTTCAATGGGAGTACCACAAGGATCCATACTTGGACCTTTTCTATTCCTTATTTACGTGAATGACTTACCATATCTAGCAAAAAGACAAACTGGCACTGAAATTGTTATGTTTGCCGATGACACGTCCTTGCTATTTAAGACCAAGCGAGGTAATACAAACTTTACAGAAATTAATAATATCCTTAATATACTATCTAAATGGTTTGATGCAAATAATTTGGCCTTGAATCCAGCAAAGACAAAGTGCATACATTTTTCTCTGCCCAACGTACAAAGATCCGAACTCAAAATTGAAATATAAGGAAAAATCATTGAACCTATCACAACAACTACCTTTCTAGGGATCACAATAGATTCGAAACTGCAATGGGGTGTACATATTAAGAAATTAACCGATAGACTTAGCTCAGCGGCCTATGCAGTACGTCAAATGAGGAAAATAGCAGATGTCGCAACAGCTAGAGTGGTGTACTTCGGATATTTCCATAGTGTTATGTCGTATGGCATCTTGTTATGGGGATCAGGCGCTGATATAAATTCTGTCTTTGTATTGCAAAAAAGGGCAATACGCGCAATTTATAAATTACCTACTAGGGAATCACTAAGAGCAATTTATGAAAATATCAAAATCATAACAGTTCCTTGTCTAATACATTTATGAATGTATTATGTTCGCCAAGAAAAATGAAAATAACTATAAGAAATTGTCTGACTTAAACCCAAATACTCGCCACACACACAAATTGGTTTTTCCAAGATGTAGATTACAAAAAACAAATGCTTCTTTTGTTGGAAATTGTGTACGTTTCTTCAAACGGTACGGTAAGGTTTAAAAATGCCATAAGGAGTCGTCTATTAAGTAAAGCATATTACTAACTGTACCGAAGACTTTATTCGAGACGGACGACAATGGAGACAAGATGTAATATCGTCAAGTTTGAGCAATTGATTGACTTCATAAATAATTGTTACACTAAGTACATAATAATCTAGTATCATATTTAATTTAAGACATTTTCTGACAAAGCCCCTCTACAGCTGAAATACTTGACAAGGCATCTTTACAACCGCTTTAATTAGATACTGTTGATTTTATTGCCTTTAATTACTTCGTATTAAGTATTGTAATTACGTTATTGAATTTTGTATTATGTGACGCTACCAAGTGATAACCCTGTATCCTATGGTCTGAATAAATGAATTGAATTGAATAAAACGAGCCCAATATCGATGAGGTTGTCGTTTCATTGCTAAGTTCATTTGGCGATCTTTTAGCTCCATCATCAGATCAGCCCCATGTCGTCATTACATTGCATTGTCTGTAGTGAAGATATATAGAGAAACACGGGGAAGCACTTGCGATCTCCCTGGATATCTCGAAGGCTTTCGACGGGTTTGGTATGATGGCCTTATTAAATTGAATTCGATCCATACGAGTCGTCATTGATGGATCGGATCAAATGGAAATCAATGCCGGAGTCCCTCAAGGGTCTCTCTCTCTGCGACGCTCTTCCTGCTACATATCAACGCTCTGTTGAATCCGGTCGGTATCTTTGGGTACATAGATGATAGAACCGTTGCAGAGAGTTACATATCTAGCGCGAGAACCAATGGGCAGTAAACTCAGGTTTGAGAGTTTGAGCGAGCGTTTGAGCTTGGCCCTTGAGGCGGTGTCTAAACGGGGGCGATGTCAATCTAACGAGGTACAAGTAATGATTTCATTTTGTTGTTTAAGCAAAAGAGGTAACTATCTGAAAATGCCTGTAGTAGTACGACGGGCAAATATAAATTACCCGTCGTACTACTGGACCTGTTGGTAGTAACACGGGCAAAAATAATTGCCCGTGTTACTACTGGTAGTAAGACGGGTAGTAACACGGGCAATAAACGCTATAAATGATTACATTGAAAACTTTATATTCAATCTTACGGCATAAAAATATTAAGTTCTCTATGACAATTTGATGACAAACTTCATTTTTCAGTACTTTAAAGCTGTCAGTATTTACATTCTCTTTGCTGCCTTTTGAAGGACTACCATCTTCGCATTATTATTGTTTACATTTAATATTTTTAGAAAATAAATTAGGCATTTACAATAATTCAATGATAATGGCAGCAAAGAAATAAACTAACCAATGCAATATACCAATGTCCATGAATTAGTAAAAGGCCAAAAATCTGTAACTGGTACTAGGTGCTGTGGAGTTGCCCATGCAAGGGCTGCCAATTTCACATTATTATTATTAACAGGCACATAATCATAAATTATTTATATGTTGTGGAAAAAATATTTAAAATATTTTATGTTGTGGAAAGCTCGGGAGCGCTTGCTTTGCTCTGGCTCGGGTGGCGAGGATCGTACCGACTGAGATAGCACGCTCGTGCTATTTCGCTACAGTGCACTCTCAGCTTCAGTACGGTGCTGAAATGTGGGCTAGAGCTGCGGACTGGGAGCGCGCCTTCCGCATGCAAAAACGTGCGGTGAGGAGCGTGGCGCGAGTATCCTGGGACACCCCAGCACGCCCACATTTCAAGAAGTTGGGAGTCCTGACGTTGCCCTCCATCCTGATTTATCAGGTGGCAGTGTACGCCAGGGTAAACCTGTCGTCGTACGGAGAGCGCGGCGCCGGGCACGCCTATCCCACCCGCGACCGACATAAGCTGAGGACCGTCCCGCGGTCCCTCACCAGGTCGGACAAGTTGACCCACGTCATGGCCCCAACTGTTTACAACAATTTACCGGATGACGTCACCGCAACGGTTACTCTGCAGTCTTTTAAGACAAAACTAAAAGCATGGCTGGTCGAGCAGTGCTTCTATAATTATAAGGAATTCTATTGTTTTGACATTTAATTTTTTTTTTTTTTTTTTTATGGTATTAATAATTAATTGATTATTTTATTATTTATATAATGTGACTGATTTGACTTGAATTTATTTGATTATGTATAATGTTCGTATCAGTATGGCAAATTACATTAATGTAATTATTTGTTGTCGACTTGTAAAATAATATTTTATCAATAAAGAATATGAATATGAATATGGAACAAAATAATGATAATGAAAGCATTGTAGCAATGATAAGATAATAATGATACCAATGTCCACGAATAAGTAAAAGCTTACAAATCTGAATCTAAGTTATCAGTCAGTTTTTATTTAATGTAAGTGGTTGTAAATCATAGGAGGCATGTAAAATTAACTTTCTTTGTAGTGTTTGCTTAGTGTTGTGCTATGCATAGGAATTCTTATTGTGTGTTTGTGACACTCACTTTTCAAATAATGACGAACGACAAATTGTTACGCAAAATGTTTTGAGATGTATAAATTATGTCTAATTTACTTATCCATCAAAATGTCTTGATACATAATTTCTGAAATTAATCAAAGTTTTAATCTAGAGTTTTCATCGGATCTACCATCAGAACTGTTTATCATCTACTACTCTAATCCCAGGGTCAGACATGTTTTAAATAAATTGCGAAAAAGTTTGGTTTGATTGTTTTGGATACCAATGCTTATTTAGTCTATAGTTTCTTGTAAACCTGAACTTGTTGCATTTTGAGGAATATTAAATATCTTAAATAGTCGGGCATTTCAAACCAAAACATAGTTACTGTCGCAATTGTTTCAGTGCGCTCTATCGCGCTATTATTTATTCTCATTGAATCTTGCTCAAGCACTTGTTCCAACCGCGCTCATGACTAACCACTATTTTGCCCAGAAAAGGTTTAAAATAGTTTGATTGAACCCTTCTGCTCGACAGTTTTCTTGTTTTATTATCAAAATCTGGCTAACAAAATAAGATTTTGATTCTTGAATAATATCGTTATTGCGTTGTTACAGGTTCTAATCTACTCCCGTTCGGCGGGAAAAATACTACTGTTGATTTTATTTTTAAAGTCTGTTCTACGTAGAGAGGCTCTAGTTGATGTGGGTATTTATTAATAATTATGCTATTTACGTAACTTACTTTTTGTTCGGTTTCCAGTAAAACATTAGTTATCTTTCAAAACAGTAAGTACTTAACACAAGGCAATTCCTAAAAATTTTGGCCAATTAGCAAAAGTGTTCGAAGAACCATCTAAACCTCAATTGATTATTAAATCGATTTCAACACTTAGTACCCGAATGCCCGAGATGTGCTCGGTTTAAACATTAAGGTCATCGATATAGATCAATAGATGTGCACTGAGCACCTTGAAATTAGTAATAAACTGCGTCTCTGTGTGTATCGTAAGTGGTTTACAAACAACCAATATACTTGACCCCATAATCGCTAGCGGTGAGATTTGCTGTGGTTTTACTTATTTTGGTTGTTGACAACGAATAATGATAGGTAAAAACGTCCGGCGTCCACCCCGTCCTGCAAGCGACTAGAACGGAAAGAGTGAGCTCACTCTTCCCAACGTTGACATAATTGGGTGCGCCCTGAAGTTTGGGAGGGCCTATCTTGGGTTCTACGATCTATGACTGAGGTCACTGAGTATACTTACGATACCTATAGATAAGGCTCACCTACAGCTCATAGTAACAGATTTTCTAAAAAAAAACAAGAAAAAGAGAAAGTCTTGTTTCGAACCCGGGTCTACTATTTCGTGACCGCCCAACTTTCCACCTGAGGTACTATACTGTCGCGCTATGTGGCGAAATTTACCGTCGCATTCTAATGTTAATGTAACAATGTTTAATTGTCTAAAACCGTGCATAAAATGCGTTTTTTTTTATGAAACCTAGTTAGATCGAGTTATCGTCTCTGAAACCTTACTTATATCTTCATGTATATAAATCTCCTGTCACGATGTTTGTCTGCGGTGGATTCCTAAACTACTTACCTGATTTTAAATTAAATTGGCACACTGTGAGCAGTCTGGTCCAACTTGAGAGATAGGATAGTTTTTATTTCGATTAAAATAGTCTTTAAATAACAATATCCGAGCGCAGCCGGAATGGGCCGCTAGTAATTTAAATGAAAATCGTTCGAACCGTTTCCGAGATTCAGATTCTATAATATAGTTATATAGATACATACAAGACTCGCTTCGTTTAAAGGTATATTTTATGATATAATATGTATGTCCGACGCGGTAGTAACGATTGCATTTCAATATTGGTATAGAACATTCAAAGTAAGAGTGGCCTTTGGAACGGCAACGATAGCACTCGATTTTGTTAAACCTAGAGTGAATTATACTAAGACTAGGATCTGTTTATTTTCTTGATAATGGTTTAGTGTTTATTATTTGAATAAATTTGTGGTTTTTGAGATAAAAGAAAACAGAACAGGTGTTCCGGCTCTAAATAATTAAGTGCCTGTGCTCCATTCCTAATTGTTCGATACCGTAATCCATAAATTACATTTTAATGCACCGCCTTTCTGCCAGTAATCTCATGTTTGTGTACCAGTCTTCAGTTTGTCATAAAAATACCCATTCGTGAAAATTCAATCATTGCCTGAAGTTCGATTTATCATTTATTTTTTTTTATTTTTTTTGCAAAAGTTGACCATATATATTTTTTTAAATTTTTTTTTTTTTTTTTACTTTGGAAAATTTTCAGCATTTTATTCTGCCATTCTTCGCAAGTGAAAACAACTGTTGGCAAGGACTCAAATGATTTTTTTTTGCTAGCCCATCTAATTTTCATAACATGTTTTGACGAGAAATGTATTAGTTTCGTTATTGGTCATCTCGACCGTATATAATGGCACACTTGTCGACTTTTCTTAAGCCAAAGTCAAAGTTATTTAATTGACGTGTAATGTACAATTTTGCTGGCTAACTACACTATCACACTATGTACAAACTAACTTAATGTTATCCAGCAATCAATGTTTGAGCTCTAATCTTCGGGACAAATTGTGATGAAACGCGATTACAATTAACACAGACTTAATATTTTAACATTCACAGCTTACTTGTTTCCTTCCAGGTCTTTAGAAGTTCATTACTAGGTCGAGTTTCTGAAGAATATTATCAAAGAGATGACATCAGAATCCGCACCTTTTTACTTTTCTTTGTCCATCGCCACCCAGGGGGTGGACCCGGGGTGTACCCACATCGTCTTCGGCATATTTGTATTCTCTGAAATTTAAACATAAATCCCGACAGTATCTGTTTACGTACTAACAGTAACACAGTCTAAGATATCTAGTTGTGCGATTCAATTTCCTTTTTTTTTTACACGAACTTCGAGAATTGCCTTAAAATTGTGTTTTGTCACGAGGTAAACGTTTTGATGCAAATAATCGAAAATTACAGTTTACATACCAATAATAATAACATAGCCTTAGACACCCAGCTGTATGATTTAGGATTTTCCAATGTTACATGAATATTATTCATACCATAAATTATTATTAAATCATTCATAAACAAAAATAGAACTAGCTGTCTAATCAGTCGGTTCAGTCAGTTATCAAGTACTAGCGGTATGCTCTTGCTTTGGTATACAGAATATTCAAGCTCAGACGTTTACGCAACTCTGCGGTACGTTAGACCACGTTATTTGGGAAACGAAATATTATTTCAATAAACAAGCAAATCTTTTTCCCTTGTAATATTTGTCACCAGCATAGAAAATAATTTAATTCAAAAACACAATTACAATTCAATAACATAATGACATGTTTGTATGACTGTATTTTAAATTATTGCAATTGAATAATACTTTTGTAAAAACATTGTGACATTTTAATTCTGAGTCATGTAACTTGCAATTAATATTTTTGATTTGATTTTTGATAAATTAATAGATTAAATAATCAGAAAATCTGTAATAATGAAGTTCTACTATTGGACACATTACATTTGTAAATTTGTTTTAAAATTTCAGCCACATTAAGCGTATATTTTTCTCTGTTACACAGTGAGGTATTTATTATCAATTAGTTTTCCAGCGGAACATACTGGCTCACATTCAGTTATCCATCAAAAACATGCTGGCTCACTTTCAGTTATCCATCAAAAACATGCTGGCTCACTTTCAGTTATCCATCACATACTCGCTCATAGTCAGTCCATTATCCAGCGAGACAAAATACTCGCTCATAGTCCATTATCCAGCGAGACACATACTCGCTCATAGTCCATTATCCAGCGAGACACATACTCGCTCATAGTCCATTATCCAGCGAGACACATACTCGCTCATAGTCCATTATCCAGCGAGACACATACTCGCTCATAGTCCATTATCCAGCGAGACACATACTCGCTCATAGTCCATTATCAAGCGAGAAACATACTCGCTTATAATCAGCTATCGAGTGAATCAGCTATCAAGCGAATCAGTTATCGAGCGAATCAGTTATCGAGCGAATCGGTTATCGAGCGAATCAGTTATCGAGCGAATCAGTTATCGAGCGAATCAGTTATCGAGCGAATCAGTTATCGAGCGAATCAGTTATCGAGCGAATCAGTTATCGAGCGAATCAGTTATCGAGCGAATCAGTTATCGAACGAGAAACATCCTAGCTTATAATCAGTTACCGAGCGAGAAACATACTCGCTCATAGTCAGATATTCAGCGAGATACATACTCGCTCAACGGAAATATAAAACAATCGTAATTTAAATAGACATTACAACGATAGTGGATCCTGGTTTTGAAACGAAAGATTAACATACATTTTTGATATAGAAAAAGTTATCCACAGTCTCGACAAAAATAATACCGCTTCTTTAAAATAGCGTTTGAAATAATTTGTAACTTCAACAAAATCTTAAGTGGGTCACTCATACCTAGTTATCGAGCAAAAACATACTCGCTCAGTTTTATCCAGCGAAAAAAACAATTTCAATTAACAAAAACAAACATTAATAGTCGCGTAAAAAGATATTGAACGAAATAGTTGTGACTTCAAAACAATCATAAATGGGGGTAGTCATAAAATATTGATGTGATGATAAAAACAAGCTTTTGCTAAAATAAGCGAGGTAGTTAAACATTAATAATCGAGATTTTCAATTGACAAGCGCAAACAACAGTACATGTCACACATGCCAATGCTATCAGAGAGTAGCCCCGATCGAGCAATGAAATGTCCGATTTTAAAACGCATGCGAGTGTACAATGAACGCTGCCAAAGAGTATTAGCCTTGGCCAAGGATCAATGCACATCAAACATACATTAACACAGTCATGATTGCGCGCATCATTATCAAATCTCGATTAAATGAAAGCCAATTAAATACTCGTAATTAAACTATGTGCTCGCGAGATCATTGAAAGAAAAATGATTAGCATAGTACAGTACACATCAAACATTTCAATGCTATCAGAGAGTAGCCCCGATCGAGCAATGAAATGTCCAACTTACTTAAACGCATGCGAGTATACGATGAACACTGCCAAAGCCTTGGCCGAGGATCAACACACATCACACACGCATTAATTTGCACATTATATTACGCGTATCATTATTCAATCCAAATTTAAAATAAAGTATAAAAAAAACTTCGTGGGCGTTACATCAATACTTCAACATTTGAAAAATAACTTTTCAACATACCTTCGTTTCTGGTTTTGTTCCCTCTTCTGAGATATAATAAAAGTCCGTTATTCGTTCTCCTCGTGTCATTTATTTCCATATAGGTACTTAGGTACATAGGTACAACAATTATATTTTAACAATGCTATAAATTATTACTGCCGACCATCTTTCGGCTCTGATGAGAAAATGAGAATGAACCCTTGTATGCCAACTACCAGACTATTTATGTTAATTTTACTAAACTTTGTAGGTTGGTACACTGTAAAATAACTGCTTGTAAAGGTGGTGATTAAGAAACCAATAGTTGGTAGGTTGGCACGACCGGAATTCAACGCAAGAGTTACCATGCATAATAATGTGGTAATAAATGTGAAATAAATTCGACTAAATTATGAATAAAGACTAAAAATCATAACACTAAACATTTGGAATGATTCTATACAGACTCGTCAATAATTATGAATATATTATTACATTTTATTATTTGTAGATCAAGGGTAAGTCACCATTACTTTAGTTTACAATGTTGTAAAATTTTGCTAATAAGACATTGCTTACAAATAGGGAAAACTCACAATTAGTATTTCTGTAAACGAAAAAAAAAACACTTTGTGATATCACTTAAGCACTATGAATTACTGACAGAATGACCCTTTCTTTGACTCATTAGATAAAACAAGAATAGCCTCTCAACCCACATAAAAGTTCCAAAAGTACCTGTGCAGTGTGATTGCACCTTCCGGTTACCACTTCGTGACATCAATTTCACATCAACACTCAAAAACACAAAAGTTAACTACACATTACTTTGCTTGCTGTACAGGGGCCAAAAATAGAAATTAATTAAACAAACTGTGCCACAATTCACTTCGCAAAAATAACGCCAATGATACGACATCCAACCAACACGCAAAAACAAAAACAAAATTAATCCAAAATAATATTCAACGCTTCGCCATAAAATACGAGTACATGGACAGATGAGGGTAACTTTATTTAGAGCATAAGCATTCATGGTCGTAAGAAATGCAAACCCGCATTCGACATAATTATGAGTCCTCATATAAAAAGTTGCGATGTCTGTTGAACTCCAGTTGTAGAAAATGTATTTCCAGAAAGTATGTATATAAAGTCGACAATATGTATTACGAGAACGCAACAGGTACCATTACGATTTCACGAAACAACCAAAATTTTTTTTTTTTTTTAATAATTATCTATACTTATAATAAAACTGTAGCGGGTCGAATTCTGTACATTAAAGATATTGTGAAAAAAAAATTTTGGGGGCACTCCATAGTCGATACTGATGGCGAAACAGCATTTTTTTTCTTTCATGTCTGTCTGTCTGTCTGTGTGTATAGGGACCTCACATCACGCCGAAACTACTGATTCAATTCAAATGAAACTTGACATGATTTAAGATCATACTAAGTAGATGGTAGCTGTCTACTTTTAATCCCCAAATTCTGCACGGTTTTCTTGCAGAAAGGGGTTAAAGTCAGAATGTGTTTTTAGTTGTAACTCATGTTTGCGTTGTTCAATTTCGTTAATTTTTATTTTGTTAGAAAGAACACATATTTAATATAGTCTCATTAAAATTTTAGCATTATTGGTAGTGTGGTTCGGAAATAACATAGAAATTAAATAATAACGGAATTAATAAGTTCGGTACATACTAACTTCTAAGTATTCTGTGACAATGTAAACAACAGCAGGTCTACTACGAAGTCCGATAAACGATATATCGGCCGAACTTATGAAGTTTCCGACCACGAAAGACAATCGGTCGGTTGATCAGATCGGCCGTTTCGTTCGATCCGACCTTCATCCGACCTAAGTCTATAACTTCCGACCCGAAATGTATCGATCCGAATGTTTTTCGTGGTAGGCTACAATCCGATTCAGCTGTCGGTCGGATGCGATCATTCGGAGTTTGTTTTCGTAGTAGACCTGCTGGGATGTAACGGAGGTCATTTTATCGGATTCGAAGGCGGAGTCGGAGCTTTAAAATTTGATTTATCGGAGTCGGAACCGAAGTCGGAGGCATAGGCAGAGGATTAGAAGTGGTGGCAGGAGATACATTTTTATTGTTTTTTTTTTTATTTTTTGCCAAACACGTGGACACAATAAACATTGACGAGCAATTGATTTAGGAAGTTGGGATTTTGTATTTTAATTTACTATCCACCACAATAAAGGATTATCTGCAATATTTATACACCTTACCTCCGATTATAACCTCCGTTTTAAAAGTTTCGGAGCCGAAGTCGGAAACGAAGGTCTAATAGTAATCGGAGGTTCCGACTTATCGGAGTCGGATTCGAAGCAGCTCTTTCCTGGTAGGCACACAGTAGTCAAATCCGTCATCCGTCATCTATCGTCAGGTAATAATATGACAGTACCTGTCTTATGTTTTTCCACAAAATGGCAGCTCATGGTACGAAACACAATCTGATATTTATTAGAAAATGTGTAATGTAGTATTTGTTGTTGTAGCGACAATAGTCAGGTCTTTTGCCATCGTCACGCGTAAGACCACTCCGGTTTGAGTAGGGCTGGGACATTAGCGGTGGAAAAAATTGTTTTGTGTGTGAATTGTTCACCAGTATCTATTTATCTGGACGACGTAGTCATAGCTTCTTAAATTAGTCGAGTGAACTTTTTACTTGCCTAGAAATTAGTAAGTTGACGTGAAATGATAATAATTGAAGTCGGTTTTTGTTTTTTCGGATATTATTTAAATCCAAATACTGTACTAAATTTAGTGTTCAACAAGCTTCGGTACAGAAGCAGAACCAAAGCAGACCGTTGTTTTTCTAAAATTGAATAAAATGTTATCTTACTAAGTATTATTATGTATAGATTATGTAAAGGTTTGATTTGGTTGATCTCGGAAAAAGCATGGGCCCTAACGAAACAAATATTAACGACAGAATAATATTACCAATTAGATTGACATTTGAAACACACATGGTTTAGAGTCTTAAATATTACATCGGCTAATAAGTCTATCACCTACTACTTAGGATATCATCCTGTAAAAATGTACAAGTGGGTAAGTATCAGATCACGCACATCAGCTACAGACTCTTCGTAATGTATCCTATAAAAATCCTACAAACTTAACACTGCGGCTATGTTCGATACTCCACAACCTTACTACGAGTGTGTTTAATGTTGCTTAAAATATAAAATATGAAGTTGCTAAACTTGAATAAATATATTTTGTGTAGAAAAATAAATCACTCTGTTTGTGTAATGACCACCCATCCAAACATTTTTACGTAAGTACTACGAACGCACTAATAAGGTCGCAAGATACGCGAACGAAGTAGCGGGTTCAGCTAGTTATTATATATTTTTATACGTCCACTCTTGACCGTCATCTCGCCTGATGTTATGCACTATATATATACTATACTAATAGGATGGTATGCACGCGGTAGATCACGGATGAGGTGGACGGACCAGATTAGGGCCGAGGTGGATGATCCTTTGCACGTTTGCACCAGGAAGGCAAGTTACGGCTGGTCTAGTCGGGATAACGGCGCCTGCCGATCCGGAGACCCCAGGTTCAAACTCCACACGCACCACTGTCTTTTCGAAGTCATGTGCGTAATGCCGCTAACTTAAAACGGCGAAGGAAAACATCGTGAGGAAACCGACATGTACCTAGAATCGTTCGAAGTCATGTGTCATCCACCAACCCGCACTGGGCCAGCGTGGCCTTAACTCTCTCCTTGCGAGAGAAGGCCCCGAGTCCCAGCTGTGGGAACATTTAGTGGGCTGTTGATGTTTGATGACCAGGAAGGCGGCTACTAGGAGCGAGTGGCGACGAATTGTGAAGCAAGTCATTGACGAGGGAAAATGACGACCACGACCAATCTGCCAAGAGCGTACCGACTAAGAAGAAGAAGATGCACTTGACCACCATATCACCTGACATTAAAGAAACGGAACAGAGACGGCATTTACATTTGGGGTGAGAGGATGTTTGTGCAAACACATATTTGTAGTGGTATGACTTTTTTACAGCATAGAATAATGAGACGGGCAGGCCATGTGCCTGATGGTAAGTGTCGTGACCAGCCGTATGACCGACCGCTATGCGTTGACGAGTCTGGTCTGCCGGCAGCGAGAGGGGGAAAGACCTGTTGTAAGTAGGTCACGTGAGTATGGAACCATCTCGCTCCGACAGGTGCTGGTAGACCTGTCCTTGGGTTCATTTTGCGACCGTTGTGGGACAATCCTTGAACTCGTCCTGGACTTTTTAAGTTATTGCATAGCTTTTATCGCGGGCCTTGAGCGCTGAGACAGAATGAAGAAATTTTGTGAGACCGCTAAGAAAGAGGGAGACGAAAGACCGTAACGCAATAAAAACCTGCCATCCCCCACTCCGAATTCGGTCACTCGGCCATTCGACTTTATATCTTATTTTTACCATGACTTACAGACTATATTTCTATCGCAAGCTATGTTACATACGTTCTTATAGATATAATGAAAGTAAGAAGTCATGCTCTTAGCAGTGTTGCCAACTTAACGGATTTCCCCTCATATCTATCGGATTTGAGTATGTAGAGAACGAGATAATAACTTTCTACGGCTAATATCATATCATATTTTGGAATAGGTATATCAATGAAGCAAGAACGACAGCGTATTAGCAAACTGAAGTGGCAATGGGCCGGTCACATCTGTCGCAGACCTGATTACCGTTGGGACCGATGATCGGGCCGAGTGGCATAATATGGGAGAGGCCTATGTCCAATAGTGGACAAACACAGGCTGATGATGATGATGATGTTAATGAGTAAGTATAAATGATTAAGATTAATTGCTTTATTTCTGAATGTATGCAATCTCTAAACCATCATGTATGTAGTTTGGAATTTGGCAATTTGGCATTGGGAGTTGGCAAATCTCGTCATGACACTATTCCGAAAAACGTATACATTAACCAGCTTAATCAGCATTTTTCTTCTTCCCCTAATTTCAAAGGACCTATAAAACATCACATTCTCAAATCACTTTTATCTAAAGCTGTTCCCGATAATGATCCTTTTATTTTTAGTCAATTTGCCGCATGTGATGTAAAGAAGAGCATATTATCAATCTCCTCCAATGCAGTTGGTAGCGATTGCATAAGTCGTAAGATGATCATGCCCATACTTGATGAAACTGTTCCAATAATCCTTCATATTCTCAATCATTCCGTGGCAACAGGCACTTTTCCAGTAATATGGAAAGAAGCCCAAACCATTCCACTTCCCAAAAAATCAAATCCTGAATCCTTTTCTGATTATCGTCCTATTTGTATTCTACTTTTCCTTTCCAAAGTGTTAGAACGGCTTGTCCACCAACAACTATCCTCTTATCTTATCAAAAACAATCTCCTTAATCCTTTTCAATCAGGTTTTTGTATTGGGCATAGTACCACTACTGCTCTTACAAAGATCACCGATGACATCCGGGATGGTATTGGTCATCGTAAATTGACTGTGCTAACGCTGCTAGATTTCAGCAATGCCTTCAGCAATGTTGATTTCGATATTTTACTACAGATCCTACGCTTTCTTAACATATCTCCATCGACAATTGATTGGTTTCGCAGTTACCTGCTTGGACGCCAACAGCGAATACGTATCGATGACACTTATTCATCGTGGTGTAGGGTCTCTGCTGGTGTTCCTCAGGTGGCGGTGGTGGTGTTTTATCTCCACGCCTTTTCGCAATTTTTATAAATGAAATCTCAAAGCAATTAACTTCTTCCTACCATCTGTATGCAGACGATTTACAAATATATACTCAAGCCTCTCTTGAACAACTGCACGAGGCTATCAATACCACTAACAATTCTTTAAATACTTTACTGAATTGGAGCAGATCATTCGGCCTCAATGTGAATCCAAAAAAACTCAAACAATTATAATTGGCAGCTCCCGAATGATCTCGAAAGTAGACTGGTTTCAACTTTCGCAAGTGATCTTTGACGGTGTGGATATCCATATTAGTGAAGTAGTAAAAAATTTAGGAATCCTTATGGACAGACAATTTTCTTAGGTGCTACAGCTAGCAGAAGTAAGTCGGAAGATATTCGCTTCAGCAGGTTCCTTAAGAAGACTGCGAAATTTTCTGCCGAACACTACTAAAACTGCGCTTGTAAAATATCTTCTTTTCCCAATATTGGACTACGCTGACGTTAGCTATCTGGATCTTACCAAAGAGCAATTGGACAAACTTGAACGTTTGCAAAACTTTTTCATTCAGTTCATATTTGGTTTACGCAAATATGATCACATTTCTGAATTTCGCCAAAAGCTCAAGTGGTTATCTATTCGCCTTTACATCCTCTCCTTACTTTGCAAGATCCTTTTTATGTACATGAAGGAAAGGTTTAATTTTATTGAACCTAAATCTTGTCCCCTTCGCTCCACTCGCACCCTTAAACTTTCCTTCTTCTACTCATGGTAACCTTTCCTATACCAAATCATTCACTGCGCAGGCTGTTCTGCTGTGGAATGATCTTCCTCTGAATATAAGACAAGCTAAGTCTCTTCCTATCTTCAATAATCTTGTGTATACACATTATCTTTCCTCTTCATAATTGGAACGTTTATTATGTAATGTTTAAATGTAATAATTATGTATATAATGTACCTATATGTGTATGTATTTGTGAATTTAAAGTATTTGGCGGCTTTATCACTACAAGCGATCTCTTCTAGGCAACCGTAGGATGGAATGAGAGATTTAAGATGAGGAGGTGGGGAAGTACAAAAAAAGGGGTTGATAATTCTACAATAATTAAACAATAAAATAGATATTAAAAACTAAAATACCAAATTATATATTGACATAATAACACAGTAATTATACATCCTAATACATAAATACGAACATAATAATATACTAGTACTTAGAACAATTTGTGATGATATAATTATAATAAACACTAGCGGCCCGTCCCGGCTTCGCACGGGGTCAATATTTTTTGTTAAGTAGATATGCTAAATGAAACGTACATGACCAAATTTTTCCAAATGATCAAAATTAGAAACCAAAACTTTAAAGTGTAAAAACATTAAACTGGCTGGCCTGGTGGCTTAGTTGGTTGAGGGCCGTTTTGTAAAGCGGCGGTTTAACGATCAGCCGGATTGAATACGGCTGATTAAAAAACCGCCGGAATGTATTCGACGCCATACGTCATTCAACACGGCTAGCCGTAAAGTAATAAAGCGAGAGATTAGCCGCCTCTTTCACAATTTTTAGTTCCGATTCTTAACACTCATGGCACTGCCTGACATAACAACAACTATGGCATTGAATACTGTAAGTGTGTTGCTAAATTGCTAAAGTGACAGTGGATTCTGGAGTTCGGAGGAATTCTACACAATATTATTGGAGTGTCACTTGTCACCCTGGGTGTTACTTGGAAACTATTTCGTTTCCACCGTCCACCTTGTTAAGACTAAATCAGACCGGGTTGGTTACATGAGACCCAGATCCGACTCCGAGTACACCGACTCCATCTAGTCTTGGCGCTACTACCTCTGGAGTGTATTTAAAAAAATGCGGGAGCTAGAAGCTCAAGGGAGGTCCTGAGTGGAGCAAGCCATGCAAGTAGCCGTAGTGTATCGCAGGCCGAGTATGGAGAAGCGACACTCAGGGCTGACCGCAGAGCTTCTTGCGGGAGCCCACCCAGAGTCAAATCTCGATGATGGACCCTTGTCTATGGAAGTGCACCATGTTTCTTAGGTGTACCGTCACCGATATCAATTTATGGGCTTTCAAACTTTATGTGAGAGGTAAAATGTTGTAAAAAAATAGTAAAGAATATTG
Source organism: Ectropis crepuscularia (assembly GCA_963693475.1). Lineage (NCBI taxonomy): Eukaryota > Metazoa > Arthropoda > Insecta > Lepidoptera > Geometridae > Ectropis > Ectropis crepuscularia. The sequence continues at coordinate 10,782,360 of OY856345.1, forward strand.
TAAGTAATCGGTCAGTTTTTTCGGATGAATGAAATTAATTTTGATTTTGTTTATTTAAATTATATTTTTTTAAATATGGTCACCCTATAATATAAGCAGTAATACAATACGGCTGAACGTGGGCCGCCTTATTGAAGAACGTATCGCAATGACAATGCGGCTAATCGTTGAACCGCCGCATTACAAAAAGGCCCTGTTTTTCAAAACGGCTAGCTGTAATGTAATACGGCGGAAACAAAATAATAATATTACCATAGATCGTAGAACCTAAGATGGGCCCTCCCAAACTTCAGGGCGCACGCAATCATGTCAACGTTGTGAAGAGTGAGCTCACTCTTTCCGTTCTAGTCGGTTGCAGGACGCGGTGGACGCCGGACGTTTTTACCTATCATTATTCGTTGTCAACAACCAAAATAAGTAGAACCATAGCAAATCTCGCCGCTAGCGATTGTACGGGTCAAGTAGATTGGTTTTATGTAAACCAGATACGATACACACAGAGACGCAGTTTATTACCGATTTCAAGGTGCTCTGGGCACATCTATTGATTTATATCGATGAATATTACCACAAACAACTCTCAACCTCAACGGACACCGGGAAATTGAAGCTTCTCTCAAAGGGATTTCCCATTGGCTATAATTTTGTAACAAACCCCCTTCTCGGCATGCGGCTTGGTAAGTTTCTTTTACACGATTTTAAAGTCTTTGAACCATGTACCAACGTGGTACATGATAAAAAAGTATTCTGAGATAAAAACACTCTGACTGGGAAGGATGAACGCTGTACACTCTTCCTAATTCTGCTTCTACCATAGATCGTAGAACCCAAGATTGGGCTTCCCAAACTTCAGAGCGCACACAATCATGTCAAAGTTGGGAAGAATGAGCTCACTCTTTCCGTTCTAGTCGGTTGCAGGACGCGGTGGACGCCGGACGTTTTTACCTATCATTATTCGTTGTCAACAACCAAAATAAGTAGAACCACAGCAAATCTCGCCGCTAGCGATTATAAAGGTCAAGTAGATTGGTTGTTTGTAAACCACTTACGATTCACACAGAAACGCAATTTATTACCAATTTCAAAGTTCTCAGAGCACATCCATTGATTTTTATCTATGGCATGTACCGCCACGTTGTGCCGCGCCGCGCTACAGTCGGTTTTTTGTAGATTTTAATACGTTCTATAATATTGTAGAACATTGTTTTGTTCTATCATTGGTACTTTCCCCAGCGTATGCGATGAAAATCATTTTATGGCTGTTTTTTTATACCTTGCGTTGGTTTTAGTAAAGCAATCAAAGTAATTCTATTTTTTTCTCGTAATAAAAATAGCCTATGTTACTCAGTGATAATGTAGCTCTCTTTTGGTAAAATAATTTTTGAAATCGGTTCAGTAGATTTTGAGTTTATTGGTAACATACAAAAATACAAAAATACAAATCTTTCCTCTTTATAATACTAGTATAGACTAGTATAGATTGTGATTTTAACATCCTAATACATAAATACGAACATAACAATATACATAAAACAGTTTGTTATGATATATTAAACATTGTGATTTTAACTAGAATAGCAGCTTCAATTGGGTGATGACTGCGATAAGTATATTTCTTTTACTAGGTTTTAAGCTATTGCATAGCTTTTATCGCGGGCCTGGAGACCGAATGTTAGTGATCGTGCATCTCTTTCTTGTGTTCACAAAAAAGAGGGATGGAAGACCGTAACGCCGTCCTCCCCACTCGGTCATTCGACTTTGAATCTTATTTTATAGGATTTACAGACTATATGCTCTTAGCAGTGTTGCTAACTTAACGGATTTCCCGTGATACGTAGCGGATTTGAGTACGTAGAGAACGGAAAAATAACTTTCTAACGGCTATTATCATTGCATATTTTGGAATAGGCATATCAATGAAGGAAGAATGTCAGCGTAAAAGCTTATTAGCTGTTCATATTTGTTGTGATTTACTAAAAGTGTATTGAATAAATTTTAGGGGTTTTTAACTTAGGTAAATATTTTAAGGAGATGGTAACACTGATTTCACGACGTTAAATACTACCTAGTCTGTGGTTAAATATGGCGATTGGCGACGGCTGTTGTTTACTAGTGATCTGTGTTGTTTACTTGTCTGAGTTCTGTGACTTATCTGCATTTCTATTATAGTTTGCGATCTCAGCAACGGAAATGCTACAATATGGAATCTGGATTTACTAAAGGGAATAGTTCCAATTTCCAACTTACCAAAGAAGACAAACTTTTTTGCAAGAAACAAAGACTTTTGTGGTTCAGAATAATTCAGGAACGTGAAAACATCTTTGTAAGTACAGTTTTATGTTTAATACTATTTACCTATGTATAATACATAAAACAGCCTAGTACATAAATATGTGATAGATGATTTTCGGTTTAGAACTTCATCTATAACACTGTTTACAAAGTTAGGTTATGTGCGTAAAATATAATAAGCGTTTGCTTGCTTGTTTCAGATCTTCATGAGAATAGAGAATCTTATGGCGATGTGTTGGATATGTCCAAATAAAAAGAGATCTAAATGTGTGTACTGTCAAGTGTCGCGTATGTCCTGAACACAAAGTTCATACGCAGTCACTGTTATTGTGGACATGGTATTCGCTTCTATATTATTGCTATCCCTGCACAAGCTCTCAATGAAATCAAGTTTAAAAATGAAATAAAAACCTATTGAGCAAGGCAACAAAGTCAAGTGTTAGTCTAAGTGTTAAAGATAACATATGGAAGATGGAAGAGAAATGTGTCGAAATTGGAATCTTGTAGTAAGGTAAAATAGTAGATTTATAAAAGTTTTGGTGTAACATTGTTTGTATTCATGTACTTAGTAGGTATCTGTATACTGTATGTATTGATTATTTGTTATTTTGTCTTTGACAAAGCCTTTTTACAGCTGCTTTAAATTGCTGAGGCTCCTTTACAGCTACTTATATTAAATTTTACCTTAATTACTGTACGAGCTATGCATCGTACACTCACCTCATTCACCTCATTTTAATTGTTAAGTCATCATATTTGCACCTCTACACAAATCAAGTAATTATTCATTAGTTCGTAATTGACCACCGCGTCGCGTACTCATTAGCACTCAAAATCAGCACTTAACATTCACTTAATATTATTAGCAATAAACTACATTTAATCAATATCTTAGTATTTTCATTGAACCAGCCTAGGGATCGTACATGGTCCTTCGAGTCTTTCCGGAAAGACGGGATTAACCATTACGCGTGTGACCTAATTTAGTGTCGTCGGCACTTAGTGATACGTGTAGTGCCACGTTCTGTTTTCCGGAGAACTAGCATTGTGGAGTACACTCCAAACAACGGTTTTTGGGAAACATCCTGCACCGAGCATAGCATCAGCGAGTCCATTGGCTCGCTACAAACAGCACAGCACAGCACAGCACAGGAGGGAGTTGACGAGAATCTCACCTCAAGCACATAAGTATTGACGAACCTGAGGAGTTGACTCAGAGCCGTCGAGCTTAGCATAGCACCGAGCACAGCATCGATCACAGCACCGAGCAAAACTTCCCGCTGACCCCAAAATCATCGGCTTTCAAGTAAGAGATTTCCATTTTTTCTCTACATATTACTACTCGTCAGTTGCTTAATCAGCATATAAAATCATGGAAGGTGGACCCGCAATATCGAAAGAACCGCGTGTCGGCTTTAGCCACCGATATGGAAACATGACGGGGAGAGATGACAGCATTCAATCTACTGCATCACGGGGCGTTAACAGCCAGTTGGACGACATGCTCCGCAAGCAATCGGCATCTTTCAGAGCCCTTTCTAGAACAATAGAGAACATCAACACGCAACAATTGGAAACAAAGTGGAAACTTGACGAAGCCATCGCAACACTAAATTCACGTTGGTCAGAAGTCGATAAACTTCATATCGACATCGACAGCGAACTCAATGAGGAAGACAGGGAATATCAACAAGTTTTCAACGAGCACGAAATTAAATATACAAAGCTGAAAGACGAGCTTAACGAAAAGAAGTGGTCGACAGCAAACAAAGAACACATAACACCGCATTTGGAGATCCCTGTATTTCACGGAGACTATCACCAATGGTTTTCATTTAAAAATTTATTCAGTGATTCCATTCATAATAACACTGCTCTAACCAAAGCTCAAAAAATGCAATTTCTAAAATGCAAGTTAAAAGGTGAGCCAGAGAGGCTAATTCAACACCTATAGATAGGCAACGATAATTATGATGTAGCCTGGGAGATACTACACCGGCGCTACAATAACATCAATATCATTTTTAATTCCCACCTAGATAGCATATTAACTCTACCAACGTTACAGCATAGATCCCTACCGCAACTTAAGAAGCTTCATGACGTCACAATGAAGAGCGTTAACGGTATTAAAAAACTAGGAGTTACAACTTGGGAACCTATAATAGCACACTTACTGGCTCAGAAACTGGACTATGAAACGCTTTCCGACTACAACGATTCCATCAAAAACAAGAAAGAAATACCTAACTTGGATGAGCTCATGAACTTTCTAGAAAATAGATTCACGCCATTTGAAAAACTACGTCGAAGCAACAAACAACAAGACACAAACATAAAATCTAGTTCGCAATATGGCCCTATTGCGACATCATTCAGTGGAAAATTTCATAATTATAAATCGAATTACAATAACCATGTCAATGCACCCAGAGTGCTGACAACGGCAACCAATGCTCAATCTGCGAGTTCATTATACTGCACATATTGCAAAATGTCACGACATGCGTTGTTTAATTGCACTAAATTCGCAAATTTACCGAATACCATAAAATTAAAAGATTTATAATTGTGCAAGAATTGTCTTCACAAACATGATTCCAGCAGCTGCTTTTCAGAAAAAAGATGTCAAACATGTGGACAAAAACACAACACTATCCTACACGAAGCCAGCACTGACAAGAATGAACATAGGCAATTCTTCAATAAAACTACCGCTCCTCGAACGAACATAAGTTCCGAGCATTATGAGCCACCACAACAAAGCGTAAACACCGTGTCACATGGAACCCCTCAACAAACCGCAAATACGATAGCACGTGCGACATCGGCACAAATTCTTTTATCTACAACGAAAATAAACATCACTGCCGCCGATGGTACAACACATGGATTTCGGGCCCTTGTAGACCAGGGATCTCAGATCTCTTTAATAACAGAGAAAGCAGCTCAAATTTTGAAAATAAAAAGAGATAAATGTCAGGGTATGATTTTTGGAGTCGGAGAAACACCAAATACCTGCAAAGGACAAATGACATTGACCTGCACTTCCATTTACAATAACTTCACTTTCACTTCAGAAGTTTTAATTATGAAAAATCGAATCAAAAATTTGCCAAATGAAACCTTCGCAAAACCGGCGTGGGAACACATAAAAAATATTAACTTAGCGGAACCAGATTTCAACATAAGCAGCCCCGTAGACATACTATTCGGGGCAGATATTTACTCTCTAATCATGATGGGAGGTATACTTAAAGGTGAAGATACATCGGAACCTATAGCACAGCAAACCCAACTCGGATGGTTACTATGTGGAAGCATGAAAACATTCCACTGTAACGTCGTTATTAATAACATTGAAGATCTACAACACTTCTGGGAGATAGAAGACGTCAGTGAGACAAACTTTGGAGAGCACTCGAATATGTCGTCAGAAGACCAGCACTGCATACAATTCTACAACGACACCACAATACGACAACCGTGTGGAAGATATTCCGTGGGGCTACCACTGAAAGAAAAATATGAAGAAAATTTGGGCACTTCAAAATCAATCGCAATCGCACAGTTTCGAAACATAGAGAAAAAACTTAGTACACAATCAAATATATCAAGCATGTATAAGGGTTTTATGAATGAATACAAGAAATTAAATCACATGAAACTCGAGTCTCGCAACCAGACACCCGTGGAATGTTATTTGCCTCACCACGGAGTTCATCGAGTGCAGTCTGAAACTACTAAACTGCGTGTCGTTTTCAATGCATCATCAAAAACATCTAGCGGGAAAAGTTTAAATGATTTAATGTACACCGGTCCAAATTTACAGCAAGATATTCAGTCACTTATCTTGAGGTGGCGACAATATCAGTTTGGATACACATCAGATATTCAGCAGATGTTTCGTAACATAGACCTACAAGAACAAGACCAATCTCTACAAAAAATCGTTTGGAGAGACTCACCTACCGAACCACTTCAAACTTATCAACTCACGACCGTTACATACGGCATGAAAGCGGCTCCGTTTTTAGCAATGATGACATTGAAACGGTTAACAGCAGATGAAAGAGAAATGTATCCAGTTTCATCAAAAATTGTGGAACAATCATTTTATATGGACGACCTGATTCATGGGTCACATAGTATTGAAGAAGGATCCAAAACAGTTGTCGGACTACAAGCACTTTTACAGGCAGGCGGCTTCATTCTGAGGAAATGGTCGTCAAATGAACCTGAGATATTAAACAGCATCACTAGCATCATAAATACAGATGATCCAGTATTTACATTTAAATGCGATCACACAGCAAAGACTTTAGGACTATATTGGAGTCCTAAAGAAGACAATTTCATGTTCCAGTCATCGTTTGAATTTTCAAATAAGAACACTAAAAGAACACTTTTATCAGATATTTCAAAACTTTTCGATCCTCTTGGCTGGTTAGCACATGCATAACTAAGTTAAAACTACTATTTCAACAAGTTTGGAACACAAACTCCAAATGGGATGACAAACTACCCGATGACATCATTAAACAATGGGAACAATGTAAAATAGATATTAGCACTAATATAGCATTTATTAAAATACCAAGATGGGTAAAAATCACAGAAAAATGCGTGATAAGTCTCCATGGATATTGTGATAGTTCCAACAAAGCATTTGCCTGCGTAATCTACGCAGTTGTTAATCACAACGTATCTATGGTTGTCTCAAAAACAAGACTGGTACCATTAAATAAAACCATTTCTATTCCAAGATTAGAACTGAGCGGAGCACTTTTATTGGCGAAATTAATGGATAAAGTAAAACAATGTTACACCGAATACGAATTGAAGGTTTATGGCTGGTCAGACTCCATGGTGACTCTAGGATGGTTAAATGGAGATCCAGACAAATTGAAACCTTTCGTGTCAAACCGAGTGAAGCAAATTGAAAAAATAATGCCGTCAAAATGCTGGCATTACGTAAAATCTGAAGAGAACCCGGCGGACTGCGCAAGCCGAGGAATTTCCATCGGGAAACTAAGAGAACATAATTTATGGTGGTGTGGACCACCTTCGCTATCAGCATTAGAAGAAACGCCAGAGATCCAAAAATATTCTACGGAAAAGGAATTGAAAAATCAATTAGTACATGTAGCACAGAAAGACCATGAAAGCATCATATTACAAATATTAAATAATTCAAACAATTACTCCCGAGCAGCACGTGTTATCGCTTGGATACTTCGTTTTGTCTCAAATAACAAAACAAAACACCCTAGCTACTTAATGTTATCAGAAATAAATAAAGCAAAAACGTTAATGACTAAAGCTACACAAAGCATCGAATTTCAAGACGAGATACATGAATTAAGTAAGGAAAAGTACTTAAACAACAAAAGCAAATTATTGTGTTTGAACCCTAGACTAGGAAGTTAGACGAAATGAATATTCTTCGGGTCGGGGGGAGGTTGCGTAACGCTCAAATTAATGATAGAATGAAATATCCGATCATTCTACCCCATTCTAGTAGACTTACAGACTTAGTCATTGATCACGCGCATCAACTTACCTTCCACGGTGGACCTCGACTAACGCTTGCATTTATAAGGCAAAAATTCTGGATAATGGGCGGAAATAGAGCTGTTAAAAAGAGGCTACGAGAATGTGTAACCTGCGTAAAAAACACGCCTCATCATCCGCACCAGATCATGGGAGATTTACCTAGCGCAAGATGTAACCCGGCCCGACCCTTCTATCACACGGGCGTCGATTTCACCGGTTTTATTATGTTAAAAAGCAGTAAAGGCCGAGGAATTAAATCATCAAAAGGTTACATAGCACTTTTTATATGTATGTCAACGAAGGCAGTACATTTAGAAGTCGTATCAGACTTATCAACTTCATCATTCCTGGCAGCACTTAAAAGAATGTCCGCTAGAAGAGGCACCCCCCGTCACATCTATAGTGACAATGGGACTAACTTTGTTGGAGCAAATCGAGCACTGAATGAAGAATACCAAGAGTTAACAGAAATATTCAATGAGCAGTTTATGAATGAGATTACAGAAATGGAAATCACTTGGCACTTTAACGCGGCATCCTGGCCTTCAGCAGCAGGGCTCTGGGAGTCTGCCATCTGTAGTCTAAAAAAGCACACAAAAAAGGTGATAGGAGAGCAAAAGTTCACATTCGAGGAGTTGTCGACCCTTCTAACTCAGTTGGAAACGTGTCTCAACATGAGACCCCTCTGTCCTTTGAATGAAGACCCCGAAGACCTCAATTGTCTCACTCCTGCCCACTTCTTAACTAACGGCCCAACCTTAGATGTGTTAGAAACAGAACACGACCTGAGAACAAGGTGGTACCTAGTACAAAAAACATTTGAAGACATATGGAAAAGATGGCGTACTGAATATTTAGCACAGATCACTTCAAGATGCAAATGGAGAAAATCTAATTGCAATATAAAAATTGGCGACTTAGTTACCATTAATGACGCAAACCTACCAGCAGGTAAATGGGAAATGGGAAGAGTAATTGAATTACACCCCGGCGCTGATAAGTTTGTGAGAGTCGTATCATTAAAAACAAAAAACGGTGTTATAAAACGACCAGTAGTAAAATTATCCCTCTTACCAATAGAAACAAAAAACGTTGAAGATACCGAATCAACCACATACAATCATTGCAATGTAGTTAACGATAAAGTACCGCAACCACAGCAACAAAAGACAGTCAGAAAACGACTCGGTAAATTCGTCACCTTCGCAATATCATTTTTATACTTAATGAGCATAGTAAATGTATCACAGTCAGCATACAATATAAGTGCACTTAAAACTAAACAAGGTCTCTACTTCGATAAAATAAGCAACATGCAATTAATACGAGATAACTGGAAGATTGTTATATACTACAACATGGATCCATACTGGGAAGTTGTTAAAACATTTGAGGAATACTTAAAATGTCTAGATACCATGTGCTCTCAAATTAAAGCAAAAACACATTGCGAATCCAGTGTCATGCAGCTACGTCACAGTTTCTCCGAATTAAATTACTATAACCAGCTGTTGCTTAATCAGCACTCGGACACGCGCCTCTCGAGACACAGGCGAGGCCTTATCGATGGTGTCGGTTACGTAGCTAACTCACTGTTCGGAGTATTAGACTCGCGTTTCGCCGAACAGTATAAAAATGACATCACCTTGTTAAATAAAAATGAACAGCATCTAGCTTACTTATGGCGAAACCAGACTTCGGTAGTTGAAGCCGAGTACAACCTGCTTAAAAGATCAGAACAAGAGATCGATAAAATGAGGAAATTAATAAATCGTCATTCCTTAGACATTGAAAAGGCAATCAATTCACAAAACAAAGAAGTGAGCCAACTAGCACAACTCGGAGAATTTACTTTAAGCACGATCACAGCAAGCAACATGTTGAATTATCTAAAAAATATTCAAGAAATCCTGTTGAACACCGTAACAGATATCTATTATGGAAAATTTAACTTCCACTTGGTTTCCCCAAAACAACTCAGAAATGAATTAAGTATTATCTCAAGTCAAATATCCCAAGATCTATCTTTGCCTATCAAAAACACGCATAACGATTTCGGCAATATATATCAATTTCTACATATAAAGAGAAGAATGCTACAAGAGTACTTAATTTTTGAACTTTCCGTTCCACTCACAAGTCGAGATAGCTATGAAATTTACAACATAATACCAGTACCTATCAAAAGCAGCCAGCTTCACATGATAAAAATAGTTCCTGTATCAGAACTGATTGCTATCAACTTAGCAAAGGATACATATATAAAGATTTCAAAAAATGACGTCCGTTCGTGTCAGCATAATACAGACACATACTTTTGCTATTTGAGAAAACCATCATTTCATATGAAATCGGAAGACAGCTTATGTGAAATCGACCCAACCACAGGACAATGTCGATTCAGCACACTAACATGTGACAATGAATGGAATGAACTAAACAGTTTGAATAAATACCTATTCTTTTGCTGCGATAAATGCCAACTACGAATTGTATGCGAGAATCAAATGTCCATTGAACAATTAAACGTCACTGGAATTATTAGCATAGGTTATGGTTGTTTCTTGAAAGATGACAAGTTCACCATATACGCTCACAGCAACGATCAGAGTATTTTAAAAATAAAGCCGATGATTTACCACCCAAACTTGGATCCTATCAATGACATTATAAACATATCGATCCCGTGGGAATCCATAAACCAAACTACCGACGACAGTCGTCAAGCCCTAGACTCTATTGCACACGACATTCAACAAATGAAAGAAAAGAGTCCCAACATCAGCGAGATAAATTACCATGACGTACATCATTACATCCTTATCTACCTGATCCTGGGTGCGGTCAGCATAGTAGGTGCTATAATGGTTTGGAGGAGATTTCGGAAACCGCGAGCAGATACTTCTATGATGTCACCAGCGACAACACTACCCCAGAGGACGACACTTGCACCTGTTGGAGTGCGCCATCAGCAACCGACAACGACGTCTACGCTCTCTTCGCCTAACACAAACATTGACAGTGAAAGAATTGAAATCAAGGACGATGTAGTGCAGTGCATATTTCCGCGAAAGATCAGTCGAGTCGTAGCGTTTCCCCTCACTCTCGAAAGACAAATTTCTAGTACCTCCTAATGCGGTATCATAATAATAATAATCATCATAATGTAATAATCTTTCCTCTTCTTTGCCCGTGGGAGCATGTACGAGCTGCATCGTACACTCACCTCATTCACCTCATTTTAATTGTTAAGTCATCATATTTGCACCTCTACACAAATCAAGTAATTATTCATTAGTTCGTAATTGACCACCGCGTCGCGTACTCATTAGCACTCAAAATCAGCACTTAACATTCACTTAATATTATTAGCAATAAACTACATTTAATCAATATCTTAGTATTTTCATTGAACCAGCCTAGGGATCGTACAATTACCTTAAGTTATTTGATCTTATTATGTACACAGATTCTTTGATTTTTTGTGAATAACGTTACCACATGTTCTTATGGATTTATGGTTCGAATAAATGAATTGAATTGAACAGGAAAATAAAAAAATGTAAACATTAACAGTTGTATAATAATGTAATAATAAACTAATAAAAAATAATCTGATGCTAGTGAATTAGACTGGCGAGCGAATTAGAAGCCACTAGCTTAGTGGGTTGTAGCTCTGCCTAGGGTTGTGGGTTCGATTCCCACCCAGTGCAAATATTTATGTGATGAACTCAAATTACAAGCAGTAATGTGCAAACATTACTGTGTTCCGGTTTGAAGGGCAATGTTTCCAGTGAAATTACAGGGCATACAAATAATACATCTTATATCTCTGGGTGACGAGCGCAGTGCAGCGCTGCAGGTAATGATTTGGACTCTTCATGTTCCATAAGCAGCGTGTCACTGCTGTCAAGTGGCAGGCATGTTGCTTACCATCAGGCACATGTCCTGCTCGTTTATAATATACATCGAGTGATGAGTCAGTATATATTATATACAAAAATATGTTTGCACTGCGGCTGGGTGTTACTTTATATCTATCTATATATAAAAAAGCGAAAGGTCACTCCTCAAGAAATCTCAGAAACTACAAATGCTAGGAATCTGAAATTTTGTATGGAGGTCCCTTTTAGCACGTAGGCGCTCACTAAGACGGGGTTTTGTGAAATTCAACCCTAAGAGAGTGAAACAAGGGATGAACGGTTGTATGTAAATTAGTGATTTTCAAAGTTATCAAATTTTGTCTCTAGATACTTGATACAGTTGGATATTAAGGGGGCGCCTAAAGCCAGAAAACGAAAAAAGGTCAGTTTCGACGCCGCTCACTGAAGTTAAGAAACTAAAAACTATGACAAAAAAAATATTGACGTGTGGGTACAATCAAGAAGAAGCACAATAACCGAATAGAATTATAAAAATAGATCAGAGTTTTTTACAATAAAAAAATAAAAATGACACCGAAAAAACCCGTTTTAATTCGAGTACTCGAAATTATCAGCGATGACCCCACATTATTTTTTGGTAATAAAATTCCTATTTATACGTTCTAGTAAAGTAACCGAACACTTTTTTAAATTTATGTTTAGTTATTGAGTAATTAAATAAAACTAGGTCAAAAATGGACGCCTGATTAAATATTGATTTTTCCTCCAAACTGTGTCATGCTATTCTCGACTTTATGTACATCACATTAAGAAACGCGTCGCGCGGGTGAAATCTGATTTTTTCCTGGCTTTAGGCGCACTCTTAAGATAAATTAACGTGGAGCAGTAATTGAAACGTCCGAGTCGGTGACACAACAACCTTTATTCATTTACCCACATGTACAATATGAATATCAAGCCTACCTACATCACACGTCCCCCTTTAAATCAGCGACATAAAAAAAATACACATAGAAAAACATTAATAATACTAAAAAAAAGTTTTTGTTAACAAAAGACAAAGTTATGTTTGTATGTTGTCGCCTGTTACGGTTGTAGTTAAATGTTGTATATTTAATTATATTTAACAATGTGATTTGTATTCAATCATACGTAAAATAGAATGAAGAAAGTTAATATTTAAAGATAATGATTTGATTTGTAAAGTTTAACATAGAGGGCGCTGGGGTAGAACCATCCATTTTTACCGTCCTACTCAACAAAGTAATTTGGAGGGGATGAGGCTAAGTGGATGGTCGTAGACCAGTAGCGATCATTCTTTTCAATAATTCTGTAGCATAAAGTTCATAAAGTTGTTATTAAATCTCTATATTGATTACTTTAGTTTAATTTATAACATTAAACTATAACATCACAAGTGGGATGAACATCATGCCCCGAAGTCACAAAAGTAACAAAAAGGCCACGAAGAAAAGCAAACGGCGCCGCGCTCGGAGCTCGTCGAGCTCGGGGCGGGCGCGCAGCTCGGACAGCTCGAGCAGCAGCTCGAGTAGCTCGAGCAGCAGCTCGGACAAACGCAGGAAAGTGAGACGCACTCGACGTGCGTCTCCCGCAGTAAGCCAAAACATTATTCTTTCCTCTGTGATTCCTGAATTTGACCCTTTGGTGGACGATATACGTATGTGGATAAATGTGGTAGAGGCCAATGCTCGCGCTTTCGGGTGGTCCGATCGTGTAACCAAATACCAAGCTTTACAAAAGTTACGTAACACTGCGAAAACGTGGTACGACTCGTTACAAAAAAATGAGACACGATGGACTACTTGGAAATGGAAGCATTGGCGAGATACTTTGTTAGATACATTTCAAACTAACCGAAATATGTACAGTATGCTTAAAGATCTCATTCAAGTGCAACCTAGAGAAGGCCAGTCTTTAATATGAGTTTTATTTTGAACAAAAGGGCCGTATCGATAGATTACGGTTATCCTTTTCTGAACAAGATATTATATCGATCATAGTTGGATCTATTGGTGACAAAAGTATTTGCACAGCTGCAGAAGCGGGGAATTTTAAGTATTGCGATGACTTAGCATCATTTTTACATGGTAAAACCTACTCGTGTCCAGAACAAAAACTGGTCGAGAAACAAAATAATTCTAACCCGCGATTTTTGAATTTCCGTTCAACAAGTCAACAACAACAAATATATAAAAAAGTTGACCTGGCTCAAAATCTCGAACAAATTCAAAGTAATTTGTTTCCGATGTGGTGAACCCGGACATAAAAAAACCAATTGTAATATTAGCGACAGAGTCAAATGCAACAATTGTAGTAGGTTTGGCCATGTAGAAGCAGCGTGTAAAAAAATTAAACCCAAAATTGAAATAAATGCTGAAGTTACAGTAGTTGGAACACCCAGTTCAAAGGATAAATTTGTTAAAGAGGCCACGTTACATGGATGTAAACGTCACGTTTTCATTGACATGGGAAGTAGTTGTTCACTTCTTACATCAGCCTTGGCACGGGAGCTGAACTTGGAGCCTCGGCCGTTGCAGGAGCCGATAATTTTAACAGGATTTAAAGCTGACGCATTATCGCATATATATAGTAACACACAGTGTAGATGTACAGTTAGTCATTGATGATGCCCAATTGAACATAGTTATGTATTTTTGTGACGAGTTATCAGGTTGTCCGATTCTAGTGGGTAGAAATTTTACTGAAGAGAAAAGTATAATGTACACGCGGGTAGGCAACTGTTTAAAATTTCGCCCGATTACTAAGTAACAGGTAGCTTTAATTGAGCCACTAATTATTAGTTGTAATCTTACAGATAACGTCGAAACCTTAAATACATTTTTTGCAAACCATCCACAAGTAGTAGCAAAAGATTTAACTACATTGGGTCAAACTTCTTCTGTTGAGTTGGACATCGAAGTGACAACTAGTAAACCGGTATATCAACGCCTTTATCGCATGTCAGAACATGAAAAATCAACTACTCGGGAATTAGTCGATGATCTACTAAAAAGCGGTATTATTAGAGAAAGTAGTTCATCGTACGCTAGTCCCGTAATACTTGTAGACAAACCAAACGGAGAGAAAAGATTGTGTATTGATTTTGGTTCGCTTAATAAAATTACAATTAAGGAAAAATATCCAATGCCAATTGCAGAGGACTTGATTAATAAGTTTCACGGCTGTAAATATTTCACGTCACTTGATCTCAAAAGTGGGTACTATCACGTGAGGGTAAAAGAATCGTCAATACCTAAAACTGCATTCATAACGCCAGACGGTCATTATGAATTTCTTAGAATGCCTTTCGGTATATGCAATGCACCTTCGGTTTTTCAAAAATTGATGGATACAGTTTTAGGAAAACTCGGTTTCGAGAGGGTAGCTTGTTTTATGGACGATTTATTGATAGGAACCGAATCAATAGAAGAAAATATGAAACAGTTAGAAGTCGTTTTAAAAATCTTGAAAGAACACGGTTTAACCATTAATCTTGAAAAATGTCATTTTCTTCAAAGTTCGGTCAACTTTCTCGGATATGAAATATCCAGCAGCGGTATTCGTCCAGGTAAAAAAAATTAAAAGCTGTTGCACAATACCCGGAACCAAATAACAACAATATTTGGGATTAATCAACTGTTTTCGAAAATTTATAAGAAATTGTGCTATTATATCGAGACCACTAACGAACCTTTTAAAAAATTAAGTGGCCAAGTGCGAGTTGGAGTCGCCCATGAAGGGTTCCGTTGCAGCAAGTAACATAATATACATAGTACACATAGTTCTTGTAGTTCGTTGTAACTTTGATCGAAGTTTCAATAATAGTGTATTTATGACGTACTAAAAAAAAAGTACTCATCAGATCGAGCTCAAACTAATTTTCGTTGGTAGTTTACATAGTAATGTACATCATATATTTTTTTTAGATTTTTCATTCTCGTACTTTAGAAGTTAGAGGGGGGGGACACACATTTTACCACTTTGGAAGTGTCTCTCGCGCAAACTATTCAGTGTAGAGGAAAATAATTTTAGAAACCTTAACATCATTTTTGAAGACCTATCGATAGACACCCAACACGTGTAGGTTTGATGAAAAAAAAAATTTGAGTTTCAGTTCTCAGTATGGGGGGCAACCCTAATCTTTCTTTTTTTTAAATTTTTTTATTCAAATCCTAATGCGGTTTACAGAATACATCTACTCACCAAGTTTCAACAGTGTAGTTCTCATAGTTTCGGCAAAAAGTGACAGACAGACAGACAGACAGACAGACAGACAGACAGACAGACAGACAGACAGACAGACAGACAGACAGACGGACGGACGGACGGACGGACGGACGGACGGACGGACGGACGGACGGACGGACGGACGGACGGACGGACGGACGGACGGACGGACGGACGGACGGACGGACGGACGGACGGACGGACGGACGGACGGACGGACGGACGGACGGACGGACGGACGGACGGACGGACGGACGGACGGACGGACGGACGGACGGACGGACGGACGGACGGACGGACGGACGGACGGACGGACAGACGGACAGACGGACAGACGGACAGACGGACAGACGGACAGACGGACAGACGGACAGACGGACAGACGGACAGACGGACAGACGGACAGACGGACAGACGGACAGACGGACAGACGGACAGACGGACAGACGGACAGACGGACAGACGAACAGACGGACAGACGGACAGACGGACAGACGGACAGACGGACAGACGGACAGACGGACAGACGGACAGACGGACAGACAGACATGACGAATCTATAAGGGTTCCGTTTTTACGTTTTACGGAACCCTAAAAAGGACTCTCAATGGGAATGGGGACCGGACCAATTAAAAGCATTTAATGGTTTAAAAAATGAATTATTAAAAAATGCAGTATTGCAAATTTTCGATCCAAAACTCCCTATAATAATGTACACAGATGCTTCTAGAGACGGCTTAGCATGTATATTAACACAAAAAACGGATCAAGGTGAACGACCAGTTCATTTTTATAGTCGACAAACTACTAATGAGGAGAAAAAGTATCACTCATTTGAATTAGAATTTTTGGCCATAGTAGTTGGGTTGCAAAAAGGACAATGCCCACGTCCCATACATTGAAAAACCTGGCCAACTTTTTTTGATTCTGAAAGTGTATAGAGATGAATAGTATCTAATTAGGATTGTTAATGCTTCTATAAACGTCTACTGTTGGTGTTTTTCATTTCCTAAATACCAAAAATGATTTACAGTTAAACGAAAAGTAAGGTTATGTTTACTGTCAAAATATTTTAGAATTATGTTTTCTTTTGGATTAGAACAGAAAAGAAAAGAAAGAACTATGGTATTGTCTTTCAAAACATATTTCTTATGAGAATAAATAGGAATAATAGTACTTCTAACTACCAACTGATTACCATAAAATAGTTCTCGGATGGAATGATCATAGGCCACATAAGGCTACTAACTAAGCGCAGTGCATGTTCTAATAATTTATGACACTGTCTTGTTATATGTTAGGCACATGTCTCACGCATCCTATCATGGTTTACTAAAAAAATACTTAAATCAGTGTAGATAATACTGTTCACCGATATCTTTCTACTGAATCTATGTTCAAACCAATGCAATAGAGAGGATAAATAAAATATATTGTTTGCGATTATATTATATTACCGAATATAGTTTACCCCATACCTGCCTACCCCCATATCGGCCCTATAAAAACGGTCGCGCACTGGGCCTCGCTCTCTTTCGCTGCGTGGCATTCGGACGTGCTGGTTCTCTTGTATAAATTGTAGTAGCATAGTTGTTTTGGATAATGATCGGTAGATTTGTGTGATCGCTATTTTTAAAAAAGTTAACTAACTTAGGTTCGATAATATCAGAAGCGGGATAGGATCCTCTGGGTTCTATTCCAACCGCCCACTACTGTCTTGTATATTTGATCGAAGCTTAAATAAAAGTAAAGTTAGAATCGAAATAGAAAAATAGCAGATTTAGAATGTCGTCTCATTAGCTACGGCAATCTTGATGAAAGGTACGGAGAACCGGCTTGTATCTCCGCTTTGAAGAGCACCATGGAAGTGATCTTATTTAGACTTTCAGTGTTGGACGAGCGATCTGCAGAAGAGCCTCCGTGAGGCATCGCTGCGGCAGAGCCTCCGTGAGGCATCGCTGCGGCAGAGCCTCCGTGAGGCATCGCTGCGGCAGAGCCTCCTTGAGGCGTCTCTGCGGCAGAGCCTCCCTGAGGCGTCGCTGCGGCAGATTTCCCTTGTGGCGTCGCTGCGGCAGAGCCTCCATGAGCCATCGCTGTGGCAGAGCCTCCTTGAGGCGTCTCTGCGGCAGAGCTTCCGTGAGGGGTCGCTGCGGCAGAGCCTCCGTGAGGCATCGCTACGGCAGTTCCTGGCGCTCGGGAACAGGCCGGGCTAGCATAGGTTCAGCTGGCCGCAGCACCACCACAGAGCGAGGCTTCAAGCCTTGCCCCCGCAGATGTCACGAGGCATCTCATTTACGTGCCTAAAGCAGTACCTTCGGTGAGATCTACCCGTTACTATGTCTCTAGTTTTGATCCAAAAAATTTATAACGTCAATGTGTAGTGTGATTAAGTGAGTCTCGCGCGATCGGAAAACCTGTGTGACTACAAAGAGCACCCTGCTCGTGTGGGATTATCCCCAAAAGGCGAATTACTGTCTATCAACTGTACTTGATAGTTTCAAATTTGAACTTAAAACGCTTTTCTTAGTGAAAGTAATTTTCTCTAGTGCCAGTGCTTCAAATAACCACTTCAATAACCGCTCACGGCTAGAGTGAACGTTTCATCATTACGTGGTTACAAGTGTGCATTTCAAGAAAACTAGTCTCTTCACTGTTATAATCTCAATCAACCAGGATATGAGGATAGATTCTGACAAAAAGTGAGTAAAATTTGAAGGTAGTTGATGAAAGTTTGGGTTGTCCAGTTATCGACAAACCTATTGCAATAAGATGAGGGTAGATCTAAAAGAAACTGTTCTCGTCAATGACGCAAACAAAACTTACTCTCATGTCAATTAAAGCCAAAACCTGTTCTTTTTGCTAGAAGCCAATTCACAATAGTTTTGCTTTGCGAAATGTAAACAACGTGAAGTTTTTCTCTGATAACGTCAGTAATCTAGAAATATAGTCACTACGTGGCGTAACTGTCAATGTCCTAATCTATAACTGGTGGTTCGTACATTCCTTTAGTTTTGACGTCTGGTTTTGAACATTTTGACGATGAACGAAAACTGATATTTAGCGTTTAGATGAGGTAAGGTGGCCAAATGATGAATTAAAGTGGTGAAATAACTCTTGGCATAAAACAGGGTCAGGTGCGGCCGAGACGACTCAAAGTTTTGCTGAATCTCCAGATCCTAAAGCACTTAAAGGAGGTACGGTGGAACTGAGATGGGATTCACGAGTGATCTCTTCACAGAATCACGAAGCTAGCGTCTGCGATAGCTTCTTGCTTCGTGCCCAATACAGTTTATCGGAAGTAGTGTCTAAGTCTCCACTCGCATGTT
Source organism: Ectropis crepuscularia (assembly GCA_963693475.1). NCBI lineage: Eukaryota > Metazoa > Arthropoda > Insecta > Lepidoptera > Geometridae > Ectropis > Ectropis crepuscularia. The sequence continues at coordinate 10,801,666 of OY856345.1, forward strand.
TGAGTTATTCGTAAGTCTACATGCGTCTGTTAAATTTGATGTCTATTCATTTATCTCGTCTGTTCATTGTGGTTTAATGCATATATGGGAATGACTGCAGCATGCCTTTATATCGTCATGGCAAAGGTAAAGTGGCCAAACTGACATTTTGGTCATTTTGACTTTAATATGGTATTGCCGTCATTGCTATTATATCTTGACTGTGGTAAAATATGTGATATGTAGCTCTTGTCATTTGAAGATAATTGTCATTATTCTTTTTCCATATCTGTATAAAATTACGTTCTCACAATAGTAAACTTTTCTATGTGCTATTTGTTTTGTTTACCCGTGCAATAAATAACTTTTTGTGCAATCTCCACAATTTTGAATAGGCCAAACTGGTATATTGTATACCTTACCTTCATTAAAAAGGTAGTGAAGAGTAACATTTCACTAAGGTATACTATCCTAATTGCTTTAATTCAAGTGTTTACCTTGGGTTACGAAGCAAGTGGGATGTCTATTTCCACAATACTGTAGTTGCCTAAATGGTAGATTGAATACTTGACCATTGTGGAAAAGTGTAATGACGATTGAAACTCAACAATGGTATACTAGCCTAATTGGTAGATTTAATTATTTACCGTGGTTTGTAAAGCACTGGGATGCTAAGCCTCACAATATTCTATTATTAACTTAAGTGGTAAATTGAATACTTGAATATACCGAACAAGTCAATTTTATTATTAAATAAAGTAGCCAAGTGCGAGTTGGACTCGCCCATGAAGGGTTCCGTTCCAGCAAGTAACATAATATACATAGTACACATAGTTCTTGTAGTTCGTTGTAACTTTGATCGAAGTTTTAATAATAGTGTATTTATGACGTACTAAAAAAAAACTACTCATCAGATCGAGTTCAAACTAATTTTCGTTGGTAGTTTTCATGGTAATGTACATCATATATTTTTTTTAGTTTTTTCATTCTCTTACTTTAGAAGTTAGAGGGGGGGGGATACACATTTTACCACTTTGGAAGCGTCTCTCGCGCAAGTTATTCAGTGTAGACAAAAATTATATTAGAAACCTCAACATCATTTTTTAAGACCTATCGATAGACACCACACACGTGTAGGTTTAATGAAAAAAAAAATGTTGAGCTTCAGTTCTCAGTATGGGGGGCACCCCTAATTTTTGTTTTTTTTTTTAAACTTTTGTAAAAATCTTAATGCGGTTCACAGAATACATCTACTTACCAAGTTTCAACAGTGTAATTCTCATAGTTTCGGCAAAAAGTGGCTGTGACATACGGACGGACAGACAGACAGACAGACAGACATGACGAATCTATAAGGGTTCCGTTTTTACGTTTTACGGAACCCTAACTAGCGGACCGGCTTCGCTTGATTGGCAACATTTTTATATATAATTTAGCTTATATTTCTATGATACCAACATACTGTGAGATACCGTTTTTTCCGCCACGCCTTGTATACAATTTTCATTATTTTTTAAACATGTAAATCGATTCTTGTAAATCATCGATATACAATACGATACGTCCGACATCACCAAATTGACGCGCATCACTATCTACTAAGTTCAAATTCATTCATGCAATCGCGCATGTCTATGCGTCGGCGACGGTTGATATATTAGTTTTTGCTGTTATTTTCAACATGAAGATGAGATACTCACGCTCCCTTCAAATTCTGAAAAATGCAGGAGTGTTGAGTTCAGATGAAGAAAATAACTCTCCAGGTAAGAATTCAATTTTTTTTTTCAGATTTATAACCTAAAAATGGATATATATCCATTTCTAAGTAATCATGGGGTGTAAGGGGGAAGCGCCTAACATCTAGTTTCCCCAAATGTCAACCACTCCTGCGCGCGGTATACCCTGCTGCCAACTAACGAGGCTCTGACGACCAACCAATGGCGGTATATCCATTTAAAAGCCAGTCCTAAATTGACCTGGCCGGTGACGGGCAGCGGCGTCATCGGTGCAAAGGACTGGCTCCGCGGTCACCAACCCGCCTGCCAAGCGTGGTGACTATGGCAAACACCCCCCATATGATAGTCACAAAAAAAGAAACGGCCCCTAGTCCCCGGCGGCTCCGTTATTCCAGGCATTGGTGGCAGCCTTGGTTCCGGCGGAGCATGGGGTGCTAAGAATCCCCGGCAGGCGCCCCGCCACCGAACCCAACGACTCGACCTGGCAACGTACAACGCACGGACGCTGAGGGCTGACGAGAAGATTGTGGAGCTGGAAGAAGAAGTGGACAAGTTGCGCTGGGATGTCATAAGGTTATCCGAAGTCCGTAGACAGGGCGAGGACAGAATAACCCTCGAATCCGGCAACTTGTTTTACTACCGGGAGGGAGATCAACAATCCCAAGGGGGTGTCGGGTTTATCGTCCGCAAGTCTCTCGTCAACAACGTGTTAATGATCGAGAGTGTGTCGAGCAGGGTTGTATACCTTGTACTTAAAATAACCGACCGGTATTCATTGAAGGTCATACATGTATACGCACCGACCTCGACACATCCCGACGAAGAGGTTGAGACCATGTACGAGGACATCTCCAAAGCCATACATGTCTCGCCAACACATTTCACAGTTGTGATAGGAGACTTCAACGTGAAACTAGGCAAACGTAGCGGTGATGAGTTGAGAGTGGGACAATTCGGATATGGGCAGCGGAACCCAAGAGGGCAACGTCTAGCTGATTTCTTGGAAAGGGAGAGCCTCTTGATGATGAACTCCTTTTTCAAGAAACAGCCACAACGAAAATGGACCTGGATTAGCCCAGATAGTTCCACAAAAAATGAGATCGACTTCATTATGACGACTAAACGGCAAATATTCAGCGATGTCTGTGATCAGTAGGGTTAAGACCGGCAGCGATCACCGTATTGTAAGAGGCACGCTGAATCTAAACATTAAGTTCGAAAGATCACGTCTAATGAAGTCCACGCTCCGACCAAATTATGCTCAAATCGAAAATCCCGATAACTTTCAACTCGAACTTCAAAATCGCTTCGCAGCCTTAGATGAATGCGTAACGGCGGACGAAATAAACGACAGGCTGGTGGAAACTGTTCAAGCAGTTGGCAGGAAATTTTATAAGAGCTGACGCCAGAATAGAACCCAAAAGCTCTCCGATCATACTCTTAATCTCATGGCGGTTAGGCGAGATATGCGATTGCAGTCTTCGGTCGACATGACGGTATACAGACGGCTTAATAGACAGATATCTACTAGTGTGCGACGCGACATACGCTGCTTCAATACTTCGTGTATTGAAGAAGTGATCAAGCGGAACAAAGGCTCGAAAGTGTTCGCAAGAAATCTGTCTCTTGGGCAAAGTCAATTGACCAAACTGAAGACTGACAGTGGTAACGTCGTCTCGTCGAAGCCCGAGATTTTGGAGGAGTTTGAGAGGTTCTATGAACAGTTATACACCTCTACGCAAGCACAACCTGTCGTTAGCATGGCAAAAGACCCCAGAGCTAAGCTGACCCGACACTTTACCGAAGACATCCCGGAAGTCAGCCTGTATGAGATTAGGATGGCCCTCAAACAACTTAAGAACAACGAGGCACCTGGCGACGACGGATTTACGACTGAGCTTCTGAGAGCGGGTGGAAAACCGGTACTTAAAGTCCTCCAGAAGCTGTTCGACTTCGTCATACTTGACGGTAATACGCCAGATGCGTGGAGCAGAAGTGTGGTGGTGCTCTTCTTCAAAAAAGGTGACAACACCTTGTTGAAGAACTACAGACCCATCTATTAAAAGTAACAATGAACCTGAGCTTTAGATATCCAACTACAACTTTATATGAAAAGTGCAAAGTGTTAACTGTGAGGAAGCTTTTTATTTATCACTGCATTCTTAGATATCATAGAGGTACAGTTCCCAATAATCTTAAGACTAATAAAAGGAAAATTAGATTTTGTGTACCGGTTTACAATAGTGAAGTGGCATGGAGGCATTACCTCCATATGGCACCCATATTTTATAATAAGATTAATACTTTTCAAGATACACGAATATTACTCTCGTATAAACTTAAGAACGTCACTCTTAATTGGTTATCAAGCTTTGATTATGCTGATGCTGAAAAACTGATGAAAAAGGTGTTGTAAGATACACATTGTTATTGTTTTATTATACCTATGTTTGGTAAATTTAATTTGTTCTAAATCTTTTTAGTTTTAAATCTTGTTAATAATTACGTTGAATTTTGTTGCTCTTCTTTTTTGCTTTATAACAGTATTTTTTTTTTTTGAATTAGTTATAAGTTTGTTTATGTTCCTAAATTGTATGTTATTGAACATCATACGAGTAATTAAGTGATCAAATGGAAGACGCTGCCTTTTGCCACAGTATTCATACTAAAGCAAAAGGCAGAGGCACTTATTTTAATTGTATTTGTATTTCTGTTCAATAAATTATCTTTATCTTTATCTCACTTCTGAGCCACGTTTATAAGTTGTTTTCGAGGGTAATCACGAATCGTCTCGCACGCAGATTTGATGACGTCCAGCCACCCGAACAAGCCGGTTTCCGAAAAGGCTATAGTACCGTAGACCACATCCATACGCTTCGGCAGATTATACAGAAAACCGAGGAGTATAATCGGCCACTATGTATAGCGTATGTGGACTATGAGAAAGCCTTCGATTCCATCGAGACCTGGGCAGTGCTGCAGTCTCTCCAGCGATGCCGCATGGACTATCGCTATATCGAAGTGTTGAGGTGTATTTACAGCAAAGCCACAATGTCTGTCCGATTACAGGACCAGTGCAGAAAACATATCCGGCTACAGAAAGGCGTGAGACAGGGAGATGTTATATCTCCAAAACTGTTCACTGCCGCGCTGGAAGATGTTTTCAAGCTACTGGATTGGAACGGACATGGCATCAATATCAATGGCGAATGCATCACTCACCTTCGGTTTGCCGATGATATAGTCATTGTGGCGGAGTCGATGGAGGACCTCGGTGCTATGCTCAGGGACCTCAATAGAGTATCCCAACAGGTAGGTTTGAGGATGAATATGGACAAGACGAAGGTCATGTCAAATGTTCATGTCTCACCTGTACCGGTTATTGTTGGGAATACCAGACTCGAAGTTGTTGACGAATACGTCTACTTGGGTCAAAATATCCAATTAGGTAGATCCAACTTCGACAAAGAGGTCCAGCGAAGGATCCAACTCGGATGGGCAGCGTTCGGGAAACTACGGCACATATTGGAGTCCAAAATACCCCAATGCTTGAAGACGAAAGTCTTCAATCAGTGCGTGTTGCCAGTGATGACCTATGGAACTGAGACGTGGTCCTTAACTGTAGAGGCCTTATAACAAAGCTCAGTCACACAGCGAGCTATGGAGCGAGCTATGCTCAGAGTCTCTTTGCGTGACAGAATCCGTAATGACGATATTCGCAAAAGAACGAAAGTAGCCGACATAGCTCGAAGAGTAGCTAAGCTGAAGTGGCAATGGGCAGGCCACATCGCTCGCAGAACTGACAACCGATGGGGAAGAAAGGCTCTCGAGTGGCGACCACGAACCGGAAGACGCAGTGTTGGACGGCCTCCCACTAGATGGACAGATGACCTCACAAAGGTCGCTGGAAACCGCTGGTTGCAGGTTGCGCAGGACCGTTCGTTGTGGAAATCTAGGGGGAGGCCTATGTTCAGCAGTGGACGTCTTGCGGCTGATGATGATGATCCATTTCTAAAATAATATCTAAGTACTATTGTTATTAATATTAGCGGTTTGTTTGTAATCACTTATCTCAATAACTACTTGGGGCTCATACACACAATGCGGTTGCCCGCCACACTACTTACTGATCGAATTTATAAAATTAAGTATACAAATATTATTATTATTTAATTAGTTAATATGAGACGCTCTTGCACAACCGGATATGATTGAAGACAGTGAATCGTGATTATAGCAAAGTATTTTAGTTTTTGCAATCGTTTTTAATGTGTAAATGTGCTCATGTATTTTAGATATTTTCTTTTTTTTTAAATATAAATTGTAGTATTGTAATTTAATTTTTTTTAAAGTGTTTGTAAAGCAGCCCAGCTCTAGATTGTCTTTTTATTTGTAGATTTTTTTAATGAAAAACTGAGCCAAGTCATGGTTGTAACCTAGATATTAAGATATCTTTTTATTTAAATTTTAGTTTATGTGTTATTAAGTTCTGCAAAACATAATTGTTGCAGATAGTATAAGTTTAAAAAGGGTAGAAAGATTTTTTTTATAAAGTATGAATAAATATAGGTGCACAAATTTTATTGTTTTATTGCTATTCACCGTAATTTTGTAATTTAAGTACTCTAAAAATAAAAAAATGCTTATACCAAAGCAAATAAATAAAATAAACTGTATATTAAAGAACATTTAGGCTTGTTTAAAGTAAATTTAAGTATTACCTAAGGTATATTTCAACAATGTCAATAGACTAATCTACCACTTAGGCTATTTGTACATATAAAACATTTTTTTTTTAAATTTTATTCCTACGATGGTAAATATGCCCATGTGCTTTAATTTCCTAAAACCTAAAAATATTATAATTCTAAAATAATCAAAATAAAATATGTAGTTTTTCACCAATGAGTTTTCAAAATTGAGACTTTACCTTTAAAACCTGATTTAGGCCCTGACCACACATGCTACTTTTTGCAGCAAAATCGCGTGATTTAGCAGCTAACGCGGAAACGCGCGCTTTAGCAGCTGAAGCGGAAACGCGCGATTTAGCTGCAAAAAGAAGCTGCATCGCGATGCAGCGACTGTTTGCGGCTGTTTGCGTCTGTCGCGGCCGCCGAGCAATTGTTCCGTTCAGTGTTGCTAACGTGGATTTTTAAAAAGTGTAGACAGGTTTAAAAATACGTAGAGTAATATTAAATTATGTAAAGTTTATAGAACTGCGTACTTTTTTTTGAAGTAGTAAGGTAGTAAATGTAGTGTACCAATGTAGTTAGGTGCAGGGTTTTTAACTTGTCTGTGTAGGATTTACGTCAAAGAGTATATGGCCATATTGTCGCTTTTCTTTGCAGACTTTCAAGTAAATCGATATCTTTTTTGAAGTGGTCCTCACATATGTTTCATAAATTTTAAGAAACATTTCTACAGTTATAGATTGAAAGGAATCAGAATAACGTAAAGAAAATAGTTTGCTTTCTGTATAATTGCAGAAATGTGTTCTTCGCATTTTAAATTTAATATTTTAAAAAACCTTTATTAACAAAACTTAAATACAATGAGAACTACACTACGTTACATACCTAACTAACTACTTACACTAAGCACACCTGAATTATCCATAGACCAATGAAGGACTACAGATATCAAGATATCCAAACCCACTACCAATCGGGAGCGTACCCAGCATACTTGCAATAGTCATGCACAATAGTCATGCCGTCAGGTCTTCTGCCATCGTCACGCCCAAGACGGTTCGAGTACGGCTGTTGTATTTAAATGTAATTATAACACCGAGGTCTTTTTGCTAATTGATTGAGGATTTACAATTATATAAATTATAACTTTACGATCATGGACGTACGCTGGAAAATAAATACCACTAAAGTGCATAACAACTTTTAATTTATTCCCGAGAATATTTTTATCCGTGTTAAGAACAGACATTAATAATTGTAGATATACGCTAAAAGCAAAAACACGTAAAGTTGGCCACACTGAATCGAAAGTGTACTTTTGTCAAACTCTAGAGCAACCACAGTATAACAAAAATACCAGTAGGACGACTAGTTTTTTTTCATTTGGGAGAAATGCTAACAATGCTATCTACTAGCGATACGGCCACCGCATGTAACACTAGTTTTATTGTTATTCTCTCCTGTATACGTGTTTTTTATTTATGGTGTACAATAAAGAGTATCTATCTATCTACTTTTCGTAGCTACTTTTGGTTCTACTATATTAAAGCTTTAATTATTATTTAATTATTTATTGAGCAATTTACTGACCCAATAGGGATTTTAACAATTTTTCGGAATTGCTTTTATTTCTTAAAGATTATAGCTTGTTTACTAAAAAAAATATGTTTAAAAATTTGTGTATTTTTGATGAGTATAAATACAATAGTAATGTAATTCAGATTTTTTCCGCTAAAATACTAACGACTGACATGACGTCACTAACCGCAAAACATTGGAAATGATCTGTGATTGCATGTCCAGTTTATCTGTTTTCGTAGGTACTTTTACTTGAATACACACAATCAAAATCGTCGTCGCTAAGATCGCAAACTATAATAAAAATGCAGAGAAGTAAAAACTACTTAAAAAGGGTACTAATTATTGCCTAAAATATAATAGACATACATTCTAACATATGTCCATGACCCTTCTTACATATACTAATACGAAGGCAATGAATTCAAAATGTTATGTAAAAAAGATGTACGAGCTTCAATCAGATTTTAGCAAGCTTTCGACATAATCTACTGATTTTTGCCTTGAACTTTAAATACGGAAAGTGACGGAGCTTGTCTTATTTCCACGGGCATGGCATTCCACAACTCAACTGCTTGGAATGCAAAAGATTTGCCGTAGAATGTTTTGCAACGTGCAGAGGGCGCTTGCAGAGACAAATTATAGGTTGATATAAGATAACATGAGTGTACGCTACTGTAGAATGTAAAGCAGTCTTTCAGATATCGTGGTGTGGCAGTGTTAAATATAATACTGTAAAGCAGTGAAAGAAAATGAGCATTCCGAAGAAAGCAAATGGGGAGCCACTTGAACTGTAGGAAAAGAAATTAATAAACAGTTACAAATTAGGTATTTGAAAACTAGCCAAGTCAGATCTTAGTTTTGAACCAATTATCCTGAGAGTAGTTTCATTTATTATGAAAATATTTCAGGATCGCCCATTAAACTTTTCACTCAACCACCCATTTAGATCTCACTTCTTTTGTTGTTCTGTAATAAATTCTATAAGTAATATTTAGTTTGATTTTAATTTCATATTTATATTTTTGATGGCATATTGTCGTCCTACTGGGTTTTTCATTATACTGTGACTGAGTCGCCTGCAGCTGCCGCTGCATCACGCTTCCGAAAAACGCGAGTCGCAGCTACATTTTGAAGCGAGATGCAGCGACTAGATGCCTGTCGCAGCTTCTTTTTGAAGCAAGATGCAGCAGCTAGACGCCTGTCGCAGCTACTGAAAGTAGCTAGTGTGAACAGGCTGTTAGAGTCTTTGATTTTGTTTTCATTTTGCTGTACTGAAAAGTTTGGCATTTGCAGATTGGTTAATTTACTATTTTATCGACGATATGTATTTCACCGTTACAACTGATTGGAGTTTGAAACTTAAAGATTTCTTAAAACTTTCAAGAAGAAGTATCGTGAATGAGATTTGATAGCTCCAAGTTTTTGCTTGACTTCACACTCTGATTACTATCTTTCTCTTTAAAACTGAAACCTTTGTTTCATGAAATGCGGTGACACTGAGAATAACGAGGAGTCTACTGCAGCTGGTGTGCCACTGTTGAATGCCGGTGACCCGCTGCCAGCCTGCATCATCTGCCGCGGGCGACTTCGTGTTCGTCAACGAGACGGCACAGTCGACGGGCAAAGACTCCGGGATGCGCGGCCTTTACGAGGGCCTGCGCACGCTTCCACCGCACACCACCGCTACGAGCTGCAGGCGGGCAGGCGAGTAGCAGGCGGCGGCCCAACATGGTGCTGGGGCGCGGCGAGTGGACCCCGGACACGTGCAGCGCTGTTCTTAGAGATGATTTGCGGTTTGAGGTGGGCACTATGTGCTTTACTTCCCGTTTCAAAGGTTTGAGGTGGGCACTATGTGCTTTACTTCCCGTTTCAAAGGTTTGAGGTGGGCTCTATGTGCTTTACTTCACTTTTCAAAGGTTTGAGGTGGGCCCACTGGGCTTTACTTCCCTTTGTTAGAGCAGTATGGTTAGAGGTGGATTCGGCCGAATTTTACTTCCCTACTGTGTAGTTGTGTTATGTCGGTGATATTCATTTTCTGTATTGTTGAATATTACGATGATAACGTACTGCTATGTTAACTGTTTCATATACGAGTTAACATAACCTGGGTGTTGTGCGTGTGCCTTAAAATGCGCAGTTTAAGTCATTTGTACAAAACCCGCTTTTCTTTTTACTTTACTCTACTCTACTCTACGCTACTCTACTCTACTCTACACTACTCTACTCTACTCTACACTACTCTACTCTACTCTACTCTATACTTTTTGGAACATGGTGCTTTAAGTACGTTTTTATATTGCAGAGGGTGAACTCGTGGTTGCCAAGGATGTGGCTGGGAGTGATATGCCTCCGTTGGGAGATGAAGCGGTCGAGGACGCCTCGCCGTCAGGAACGGCCGTATTACCGAATCTAGTTTACCCCATACCTGCCTACCCCCATATCGGCCCTATAAAAACGGTCGCGCACTGGGCCTCGCTCTCTTTCTCTGCGTGGCATTCGGACGTGCTGGTTCTCTTGTATAAATTGTAGTAGCATAGTTGTTTTGGATAATGATCGGTAGATTTGTGTGATCGCTATTTTTTAAAAAGTTAACTAACTTAGGTTCGATAATAATTACATATATTTTTCATTTAATAATAATGTTAAACAATATTTAATAGCCCAAAACTACTACATAGCCAAAATACCCTGCTCGTGGATTTATGTGGTCCTGCTGTCTGGCCATCCTAGAAATCTCACGAAGAACTCTGCAATGCAAGTACAGCAGTACTGAAAGATGGCCTCTGCTGGCTGTCCTTATCATTTTCAATTAAAATATACTTATTATATATATTCTATTTGCTTCAGCAGTAGTCAGCTTGTGTCTGTATTCTATAAGCAACTCAGGGTTTTAAAATTGGTAATTGCAAATGTTTTGTAGCAAGTTAGCGCTCTCCCCGAATTTCCTGTAGAGTATGAATACTTCATTTGCATAGAAATATTGTCACAGAAGGGAATATCTTCATTGTGATATAAATATTTCATTATTTTGGTATTCAAGACAGTGGCCTTAGGAGGTCCATAACAATCGAGCGTTTCCATCAGACAACACAAGGATATTTATATGGTTTTATGTAATTATTACCACAATTATGTATGTAACAAGGAGCACTGAATCACATAATTCCATAATTTATTTTGTTTGGTTTTAACAAAAGTTAAAACCAATATAAATTCCGTCACAAAAACTTGACGTCCGATTAGGAATTAATAATATTTTTCCTATTCCTAATATTTCTCTACGCACTGCAATGAAGCTCAAAAAAACGTTTTCTTCCTGGAGCAATCTCTTGAACAATCGGAATAATTTTACTGTGTTCAACTGAAATCCGACATTGAAACATTTGATCTGGTAATCGGTTTGTTGTGGTGAATAATGCATAAATATTACACCGCTTAATTAAATTAATAGAAAACCATTCATTTTGCTTGTTTACTTTTTTTTGATTTGTCAATTTGAATTTGACATTGATCTTTTTTCGTGAAAACGTTTCGTTTCACAATTGCATGCAAACTTCTTCCTCGTTTACATTGCTATAAAAAGCTTTAATAGTTTCTTTGTCGCCGCATTTATACATATCGTTATTTAAATATGTAAAAATAGTAAATAAACGACATTGTGAAAGGAATTGATATAGATAACATCCATATTTAATTTCAATCTAACGCGGATTACTAAAACGAAACGCAAGTGCCGTTTCGTTATTACAATATTTTTCAAGTCAACTTTGTTGATAAATGGTAGGTTTAATTTAAACAAACGCAAATTATTTTATTTTGTAATGTTAGAAAGTTATATAACTTCGCACACGAGTACAACAAAAAATCACCGATTTTTTAATATATAACTCGTATGTCTGCACGACAACTATTCTGGCGAGTCAAAAATGGACATTGTCCTTTAGACATTACCTTGTAGGCACTACTTTCAAAATTATAACTGACTGTAATGCCGTAAAGTACACCATAAATAAAAAAGAAATAAACTCGCGAATAGGTAGGTGGGTTATCATGACTCAGGAATTTTCTTTCGAAATATTACATAGACCCGGTACATAGATGCAACATGTTTACTCCTTAAGTAGAAATCCGCCTGTTGATAAGTCTCTACTCCCCATGCCCAATGAAAATGTGATGGCTATAACGGAAGGCGACTGGTTATTATCAGTGCAGATGCAAGATCCCAAAATTTGTGAAATTAAACAGATTTTAGAGTCAGGTGATGCCGAGCCACATAGAAAATTATTTAAAGAATACGAATTGCTTGGAAATAAAGTCTATCGTAGAACAGTGTATGGCGGGCGATGGGTAGTTCCTAAACAATGTATATGGCAAATCATTAGACTAAACCACGATGATTTAGGCCATTTTGCAGTTGACAAAACGGTTGAAAGGATTAAATCTGCGTATTGGTTTCCAAAAATGAGAAAAATAGTAGCCAAATACGTTAAGAATTGTATAAATTGTATTTATTCCAAAAATGTTTACGGAAAAAAAGAAGGTAAATTGTTTTCTATTCCAAAGTATGCAAGGTCTTTTCATACATTACACATAGACCATTTAGGACCGTTTGTAAAAACCACTTGCAAGAATACTTACTTACTGGTAGTTGTAGATTCATTTACAAAGTTTGTATTCAGTGCGCCTATTCGTAACACAAAAAGTCGGGTAGTTATAAATGAATTAAACAAAATCTTCAATGTATTTGGCAACTCGAAGCGAGTAGTTTGTGATGCGGGCAGTGCGTTTACATCCCATTTGTTTGTGAAATTTTGTAATGATAAGAATATTAGACGACATGTCATAGCCACTGCGGTGCCTCGTTCGAACGGACAAGTAGAGCGATACAATAGAACTATACTTGACGCTTTACGGAGTATGGGTGCTGACAGTAATAATAATAAATGGGATCAGCATATACCTAACATTCAACAGGGAATCAATAGCACAGTGAACAAGACTACGTCAGCTGTACCCAGCCAAGTGTTTTTTGGGTACATAATTCAAACTGACTCTGACAAACTTACTGAAGATGAACAAATCTGTGTAGACGTCACTTCATTACGGAATAGTGTGAATGAAAATATCTGTTCCAATGCTCAAAAACAAAAACAAGCGTTTGATTTAAAGCGAAAAGACGCTCGCATATATAATGTTGTAGAACAAGAGCCCGTGAACCCCAGACCTTCGTTATTTTATAAAAGCTGAAAACTTGTCAGCGCATGCTCCTAACACAGGTGTTTAGTATTTATGCCAGAATGCTATACCGATTTTAATATTTACCCCCTAATTGCAAACAAAGTATCGAAAAGAAATCACTTACGTAGGGTTCCCGGCGTCGTTCAAAGCCCAGTTTGGTCAAGAGGAATAAGGAACGGGAGCAAAGGGGAAATTGGAATACCAAACCAGACAAATTCCGTAGACTTCCTCCGCCCCAGAACGATCCTGCGTTCTAGAAGCGGCCAATCCAGTAGCCACCTCACAATCAATAGTCCAGCACTAATCCAGTAGTCACAATTAATGTTAATAACGTGTTCCCGCACAATATTAAAGCTTTTATCCCGAAAAGCACCAGTTTAGCAAAAAACAAGGAGTCGCTCGAACGTACCGGCGAAACGAGACAACGTCACTTGACAGCCGGCTGTCAACATAGATTCGCTATGATTTTTCGCGGGCCGATATAATGTTGCCCGATTATTATACGGAACAAAACCCCCGACCAATTGAACTCCAGCTCAATTTTAGAAACCAGTATTTAGTAGTATCCGGACCCCAAATAAAACGAAATTCCCAACTTTGACCCGAAAGTGGAAATCAAACCAAAAAAAAACTTTACCAAAAATAGCATTAAAATTAAATAAAATTTTAACCATGAAAAATACGTATATCTAATAAAGAGGCAGGCGTGCCAGAGAGGACACCGCGCGCTGAAGTCTGGAACCAGAAACCAGAATCTCCGCCACGCGGGGTGTGCCATCAGTACCAGATATCAATTTTAAAATACGTCCCCTACGCCAGAGTAAGGGGGCCAAATTTGCCTCTTTTAATAATACTAAGTCCCCTTCCCGAGGGGCCTCCGTCCTATCTGTCCATTTTACCCGTTGTTGCAACAGATGCAAGTACTCGGCCGACCAGCGCCTCCAGAAGTCTTGACTTATTTGCTGTAATAACTGAAAACGGGACAGGCGTCCGGGCCGCTCATCCTTCCAGGGATACTCCGGCAACGCGGTTAAGGGCTGACCGATCAAGAAGTGACCCGGCGTCAAGACTTCTAGATCGTTAGGGTCAGGCGAGATTGGACAGAGAGGACGGGAATTAAGCACTGCCTCCACGCGGCATAGTACCGTGACTAACTCTTCCCAAGTTAACACGGTCTCCCCGATGACACGGCGGAGATGAGTTTTAGCAGACTTCACCGCAGCCTCAAAAATTCCTCCCCAGTGAGGACAGGCTGGCACACTAAATTGCCAGCTGATTCCCCGCTGGGCGAGAGCCAGACTTAAACTATTGTTACCAGAATTTAAAAAATTATTAACTTCGCGTAAATAATTCGCCGCCCCTCGATAATTTGTGCCATTGTCCGAACGTATTAAAGAGGGTACTCCTCTTCGCGCTACAAAGCAATCCAGCGCCGCGACAAAGGCCTCCGTAGACAGCGCAGAGACCAGCTCCAGGTGGACTGCTTTGGTGGCCAAACACACAAAGACGCACAGGTAGGCTTTAACGACCTTGGCGTTACGCAACGTCGATGACTTGACCGAGAAGGGCCCAGCGAAGTCCGTTCCGACCCCGTCGAACGGCCTCTAGGGAGAAATCCTATGCGGAGGAAGATCTCCCATCATGGGCTGCATGGTAGACGCCTTGAGCCTATAACAAGGGACACATCTAAACAGCACCTTTCGGACCGCCCTGCGAGCCGACAAGATCCAGAATTCACGCTGCAACACAGCGAGAAGCGCGCCACATCCAGCGTGCGCGTTACCGATATGCCGATCGGTGATCAGCAGGTCCACCAGAGGACCTCCTTTCGGTAGCAACAGGGGGTGCCTGCTGCCGTACGGCAGGTTGGCTTTCCGGAGCCGACCTCCTACGCGCAGAAGACCATCCTGATCTGTGAAAGGGTTCAACTTGGCGACCGCACCCTTCAAGCGAGCGCGTCCGCAGCGCAGCGCCTCAAGTTCCGTCGGAAACCTCTCACCCTGCACCAGCCGAATGAGGTGCAGCAAGGAACTCCGACGCTCCTCCACAGTGGCGATCTGGTCACTCCTCCTCTGACGAGGGTGACGACAGTTGTGGATGAAGCGTTTAATCCAGCTAGTTACCCCCAACAACTTATCCAGCTTGCTGTAACGACCCGTCAACCAGTCAGGGTCTGGGGGCACTTCCGCCACAATCGCATGCACGCGGACTCCGGGCAGTTCCGCTCGCTCCGAGTCCGCGCCGAGAGCTGGCCAGGAAGCTTCTGGCTCCCGCAGCCAGTCCGGACCCCACCATAAGGGGTGATCAACTAGCTCCGGCGCGGAACAGCCGCGCGAAGCACAGTCAGCGGGGTTCAACTCACCCGGGACATGTCTCCAAACCATGTCCAGTCCAGTGTTTTGGATTTGGGAAACCCGATTTCCCACAAAGGTCTCCAAAGTGTGAGGGGCTGCTCTTAACCAGGCAAGCACGACCTGACTGTCTGACCACGCATAGACATTCCGGATGTCTATCGAGGTGGACAGTTCCTGATATACGTGCTTAAGCAGCCGAGCAAGTAATGTGGCTCCGCTCAATTCCAATTTCGGAATAGTGAGTCGTGTCCTGATAGGAGCCACCTTGCTCTTCCCCAATAAGAGCGTGAGATTGACGTGGCCTCCAGCGTCAACTGTACGTAAGTACACAGATGCGGCATAACCCAGCTCGGACGCATCACAGAACCCGTGCAGGCTGATCCGGCTACAGCCTGGTGGCAGAATGCGACGGGGCAACGCCACTCTATTGACCGTTTCGAGGTCAGATATCAAACGAAGCCAAATGTTAAGCGAGTCTCCAACCAGGGGGTCGTCCCATGAGACCTTCAGAGTCCAAAGTCGCTGTAACAGACACTTGGCTGCGAACAGAACCGGACTGATCCAACCGTTTGGATCAAACATCCTGGCGATGGTGGACAAAACCGTCCGTTTTGTCCACGCGCGTGTGGCTTCCAGTGCCACCCGAAAGGTGAAGATGTCAGCAACCGGTTGATACTGCATGCCCAGAACCGCAATCCCGTGCGGATCGTCACCTTCCTCGAAGAGCCCCGGATCCTGCTGGTGATCGTCCGGGATACCAGCCAGGACGTTGGGGTCGTTAGAGAGCCATTTCCGAAGCTCATAGCCTCCAGATGCGAGAAGCTCTGTAAGCTCATCCCGGAGCAACAGAGCTTCCTCCACCGTCTGCGCACCAGTGCAAACGTCGTCCACGTACAGGTCGCGTTCCAGAACTGCGGCTGCACGTGGGTACCGAGCCCGTTCTTGCTCCGCCAACTCCAGCAGTGAGCGGATCGCAATGAAGGGGCTTGATCTCAACCCATAGGTGTTGGTGTTCAACTCATACACCATCATAGGGTCCTGAGGACTTTCCCGCCAGAGGATCAACTGGAACCTCCTGTCCTCGGGGTGTATGACCGTTTGTCGGAACATCATACGGATGTCCGCTCCCAACACCACCTGATGCCTACGGAAATTCAGGATGATGTCTACAATATCCCGATGTAACTTCGGTCCAGCGTGGAGGCACTGGTTCAGTGACACTCCTGTCGAAGTCGGAGCGGATCCATCGAACACCGTCCTGAGTTTGCCTGTCGACGCTTTCAAAACAGCGTGATGAGGCAAAAAATAGTGGTCCATGGTCGACCAGTCGTCGCGAGCCGGAGACATGTGGCCCAGTGCCTCATACTCCCTCATGAACTCGATGTACTTTTCCCGAAGTACCGGATCTCGAGACATGCGTCGCTCCATGGACCTGAGCCTTTTCTCGGCCAATGATCGAGACTGGCCCAGACGCGGGGGGTTATCCCGGAAAGGCAGCCTAGTCTCCAATCGCCCAGAAACCATTCTCCGAGTGTGAGCCTGATAAAAGTTCTCACACTCCACGTGCTCGGGATCCAGCCGAGACACGGTAGGCGGCTCTTCGATCTCCCAGAACCTCTGCATGATCTGAGCGAGGGCCGTTCCCGTAAAAGAAGCCTGATTCTACTGCTGCCACTCATCCACCATTCCCAAAATGGCGTTCCCGTAGATGGTGGGCAGCGCCATCAGCGAAGACTGATCCAGCAGTCTAGGCTTGCCGTTCATGATGTAACCCAGTACATCAGAACCCAACAAAAGGTCTACCGGACCCGCCATCCCGAAGCGGGGATCCGCCAACCTGAGACCCTTAGTACAGGACAAAAGATCCGGATCTATGTCCGCCTGAGGAAGCCAACCGACAACCGAATCCATGACGGTGGCCCTGACCGCAATCCTTTCCGAATAGGAATGTACGGACGAGAAGGAGAGGCGGGTCTGTCCAGCCGACCGCACCTCTGAGTTCCCGACTCCTCGCAACGGAGTCGGTGACGGAAACCTAGCCAGGCCCAGGCGATGAGCAACCCGGGTTGTCAAAATGCACCCCTGGGACCCTGTGTCCAAGAGCGCTCGTATCCGGACGTAGTCGCCTCTTGGACCCCAAACCCTTAACCAGAGGGTGGGCAGCAGGACCACCGGTTGATCCTGTGCCAAGGGAACGGAGGCTAGTCAATCCCTCCGAGGCCCGTCCGAACCCGTCGGACTACAGGGCCCAGCCCAGTATGGCTGCCGAGTCATAAGGGCCATCGGAGGGGGGGCATATCCAGCTGCCCTGCCATACTGAAAGTAGGGCGGGTGGTAGTCCAGCCTCGGATGCTCATGGAGGGGAGGCGTGTACGCCCTCCATTGCATTAATCGCGGATCCAGCGGCGGAGAAGGATAACGCTGGGGAGGTGGCCCCCGTGGTGACTCCGGTATCACCCCTCCACCTCTCCAGTTCGCCCGCGTCCGCGCGGGCTGTGAGGTCGGTGACCGAGCCGCGTGTAGGACGCCCCTTGTTGGGCTGCCCGGTGCTGCCGTGGGTTGGGGTGGAGGGGGTGTGCTCCACGCTGTAGCCACTTCATTGTTGTACAATGCGTGGCTCGGCGTGGGAGCGCCCCCGCCCGTGGAGGGCCCCCTCCCTGAGGGCTGTCGACCAGTACCATCGCTCCTGACGCACAAGAGCTGGTGGTGTGGTCCCCCACACCCAGGACACGGCCGTGCCGTGGGGCAGTCATTGAACAAATGACCCCCCAGGCACCCGTAGCACCGACGCAACCGCCGAACGATCCCTCGTCGTTCGGAAGTCGTCCGCGCAAGCAGGGCCGGACACTGCACCAGCGCGTGAAGCTGGCCACAGTTCGGGCACTCCTGCTCCGACGCAGTCGTCACAGTCGCCGACCGCTTTACCCCACCCAGAGTGCGGGGATTGGTAGGTCGCGGTCCTGTTCCGGCAGGGCCACGAGCTGACGCGGCGGGCTGCGCCTCCTGAGGCGCCGACTCTGCCATCCTCGCCTCCCACTCCAGGACCCGAAGTAGCTCCTCAAACGTGGGGAAGACCTTCGGGTCTGCGTGAAGGCCCCTTTCCCGCTCGAACCGGGCGCGCAACTCCAGCGGCACCTTGCCCAGCAGGATGTGGACCAGCAGAAATGACCAGTGTTCTACTGGCAGTCCCAAGCTGCGCAAGGCGTTGTACGCCACCTTCACGGGCGTGAGGATTAATGGCCTCAACTGAGACCTCTCAGTCACCTTCGGCATCCCCAGTATTTGGGACACGTGAGCGTCGGCGAGGAGCCGAGGATTTTGAAACCTCGTATCCAGCAACTCCATCGCCGTGCCGAAGTTGTCGTCGTCCAGCTCCAGGTGCTGGATCAGGGAGAGTGCCTCACCCTCCAGTGACGTGCGGAGATAGGCCAGTTTCTCCGCCCTTGTTAAATCGGTGCGTGAATCCACGAGAGAGGCGAACATGCTCCGGAAGCCGCTCCACTCCCGCAGGTTACCTGTAAACCTGGGCAAGTCCAGGGTGGGAAGGCGTCCCACTACACCCGAACCCGCATCCCTGATGACGGGTCCCGAGTTCGCCCTTCCCTGACGAGACCTCTCCAGCTGGCGAACCCTTTCGGAGACCTCGTCGTACACATCCAGGATGCACCGCATGTCCGCGTCAATCCTCTCCATCTGGTCCTCAGGTGGAGGCGGCCTTGCATCCCGCAGCAATCCTGTGCTCCTCTCAGCGATCTCCAGGCGCCTGTCGAGGTGCTCTGCCCTGTTTAGCAGCGCCTCCTCCCGGTCTCTCCTGCCGACCAATCCTTGCAAGGATTCAAACCACCGGAGCTGGTTGGCCAAATCCGAAGCCATTTTAAATTTAAATTTAAATTAACCTAAAGTTCGGACAATGTCACAACAAATATATCCGCAACCTATTAAACCGGATACCACTTAATACTAATTTCCCGACAGTTTGGGGAGAAATTATAAACTGGGAACCCCCAAATATCTGGCCTACCCGATATTTTCCCAGAAAAATAAAAACAACAAATATATTATTACGGGGGTATTTACGGCTAACCGCGCTCTGTCTACCAAAGAATGTTTAGTATTTATGCCAGAAATACCGACCTGGGGCCCATAGCAAGTCTAGAACAATATTATTTACGTAGCTATACCGATTTTAATATTTACCCCCTAATTGCAAACAAAGTATCGAAAAGAAATCACTTACGTAGGGTTCCCGGCGTCGTTCAAAGCCCAGTTTGGTCAAGAGGAATAAGGAACGGGAGCAAAGGGGAATTTGGAATACCAAACCAGACAAATTCCGTAGACTTCCTCCGCCCCAGAACGATCCTGCGTTCTAGAAGCGGCCAATCCAGTAGCCACCTCACAATCAATAGTCCAGCACTAATCCAGTAGTCACAATTAATGTTAATAACGTGTTCCCGCACAATATTAAAGCTTTTATCCCGAAAAGCACCAGTTTAGCAAAAAACAAGGAGTCGCTCGAACGTACCGGCGAAACGAGACAACGTCACTTGACAGCCGGCTGTCAACATAGATTCGCTATGATTTTTCGCGGGCCGATATAATGTTGCCCGATTATTATACGGAATAACAGGTAAGAACGATGGACCATTATGAAGTTTGGGTCATCCTGGCTTTGGCAAATAAATGGTATTAAGACCCCAAGTCCCAGCAGTGGGAACTTTTAGTGGGCTGCTTATGATAATTAGGCTGCTAATTGTTACCCAAATATTATATTTAAAAATCAGTGCGCATATTATGACGCAAGTAGAATTATAATTGCTTGGACATTAACCCTTTAATTCGCAATGTTGGTACACAACAACATTCGATTTGACAAAATCCTGATCATTTCCTATTGACAGTAGCTGGTATTTTTTTACTTAAAATATTAGTAAAAACAAAACGCAACCTTATAAAAATATGTGAATAAAAATGTATGAACGCATCTTTAATCTACGACTAAGATGGCGTCGAGACCACTCGCTATGGACGGATCGAAGGTAAAAAAATATTTTAAAATTATTAATTAGCTTGGATTATGGAAATTGCGTATTGTGTTTCTACTTACAAATATCACTTTTAATGATTGACACACAATTTACTACATTTTATCAGTTATTTTACAAAATAGAAGCGATTGAAGTGGTATGTTGTTCCTGAACGACACTGCGAATTCACTAAAAAAGTACCGGCCATTTTGTATGTTGTTTATTAACAACATTGTCCCTTTACTAGAGAATCATTTGCCATTTCATATGTCGTTCACCTACAACACTGCCCTATTTTCGAGCACATATTTTGTAAATTTTTAGTACAAGTTACAGTTACTAACTTTTGTTTATAAGGTTTTGGTTTGCGTTGGGTATGAAAAAAATAATAATAGCTGTAATGTTCATAATAATGCTGAATTTTTTGCACTTTTTATGTTATGCTTTGGGTATGGTTTGCATGGTTTTTGTTTCCATTATTTTCAGTATAAACCAAAATGGCAGCGCACGCGCACAATTATGGCACTTGTGCCCCAAGAAAATGCGTCTTCTGCTGGTAGCAGCTGCGATAGTACAGATGACGAAGTAATTCATAATAATGCAACACTCATTCAAGACGACAACCTCACCTACTACAGTTCTGAGCCGAGATCTTACCCATCGTCGCTCAACGACCTAGACATTTTTTCGGACCCGGAACCCCAACCCGATACAATAATAGATGCAGTATTATCAGACGAAGATACAGTTCCCCTTTCACCTGTAATCAACAACATGTTCCCTAATGGTCAGCCGCAAGAACAACTGCCTTTCATGCTACATTCCGTTTCTTCAATTCTGTCACCATTTTCTAAGCCCCTAACACCAATTTCAACAACCACAACTCGTTCCACGAGGAAGTCGTCAAAAGCAACTATATTGCAGACAAAACGAAAAAAAGAAAAGAAAAAGTATGTTAGAAAACCAATAAATTTTAAATTCAAAAAAACAAAATTTTATCATACGGCTGTGTTCGAACTACCTGATTATACACCACCCATTGACGCAGAAACAAAAAGTCCACTCGATTACTTTCAACAATTTTTTTCACCCAATCTAATGGATTTAATTATTGAAAACACAAACCTTTATTCAGTGCAATGCCAAACAAGATGCATTAATATATCCACAGAGGACCTAAGAGATTTCATTGCTATAACGCTTTTGATGGGTATAGTACGTATGCCAGCCTACCGCGATTACTGGAGTAAACCATTAAGATATCCTCAAATTGCCGACATAATGACTCTGAAACAGTATGAAAAAATTAGAAGACATTTACACTTCGTTGACAACACCATGCCAGACAATGATCGTTACTTTAAAGTTAGGCCGATACTTGAAACAATTCGTCTGAATTGCCTGCAACTTCCTGAAGAACGCCGCTACAGTGTAGATGAAATGATGGTACCCTACAAGGGGACACGAGCAGGAAGTAGACGACAGTATCTCCCAAAAAAGCCGAAGAAGTGGGGGTTCAAAATATTTGTCCGTGCAGGAGTTAGTGGTATTATATATGACTTCATACCTTATGCTGGAGAAGACACATTTAGGAACCGAACGTTCACTGAGTATGAGGACAGCTTAGGCCTGGGAGCGAAAGTTGTCCTTGCCTTGTGCAAAACAATAAAAGAAAAACCTGCAACAGTGTTTTTCGATAATTTCTTCACATCATTGGAACTGATCTACCACTTAAGAAACGAATACGGGATTTTCAGTTTGGGCACTATAAAGACGAACCGCCTCAGAGGTTGCCAAACGAAACTGCTGACTGATAAAGAATTAGCAAAGAAAGGAAGAGGTGCTAGCAGTCAAGTAGTCTGCAATGAAAAGAAAGTAGCTGTCGTAAAATGGTACGACAACAAGACAGTTACTTTAGCAAGCTCTTATGTAGACTCGCATCCCATAGAAAAAATCAAGCGATTTTCTAAGGAGGCTAAAACTAAAGTTGACGTCGATTGCCCACAAGTAGTGAAGCAATATAATACACATATGGGTGGCGTTGACTTAGCTGACATGTTGGTGTCGTTATATCGATCCAAGTTCAATGCAAAAAGATGGTATATACCATTATTTTTGCAAGCAATTGATATTTGCGTCAATAACGGTTGGTTGATCTACAGAAAAGAAAATGTAGGCAGCAAAAAGCCAATGAGACTGAAACAATTTAGAATACAGCTGGTGACCGAATTACTCCACAAAGACAGGCTGGCTAGAAACAATGAGTGTCCTGATGCTGTTCAGGTTGAGAAAATTAAAACTCCTGTAGCGCCAAGACCACCTGAATCTGTGCGTTTTGACAACGTTGGGCATTTGCCATTGCCATATTTGGCAAGCAAGGCCGTTGTAAATATTGTAAAAGAGGATATACAAGCGTTCTTTGCAATAAATGCAACTTACGCTTATGTTTACTTGAAAAAAGGAACTGTTATTATAATTACCATGTAAGTTCATAAATAATACAGCGCTAATGGTACTTTTTTAATTTTCTTTTGATACATTTCATGAATAGTTCTAATAACAAAGCCAGTGCGTAGTTTTTGTAATGTGAGTATAATACCATTGTTTTAAAAATAAAATAGCATGATTTAGAGTATGTTTTTTTATTTTTGTTCTAAGTTCCTCGCTCTATAAGAGTCGCAGTGTCGGTACAGAACAACATACATTTACCAGAATAATTTGTCGTAACTGGGACAGTGTTGTTCCTCACCGACATATGTTTTCGCGAAAAATACAGCGGCTAGATTTTTTTTCATATTTTTAAGAGGTCTCTTGTACTTCAACTAAACATATAAAACGTCAAAAAAATATCCTGCGAATTAAAGGGTTAACACAACATGGGTGTCTGGCAAGTGTTTGCCACGATGTTAAGTGTCTGGCAATTATTGGTGTGATTTTTAATAATATTCTGAAGGTATTACCAAAATATCAGACTTTATAATTTGACAAATTTAGATCGGTACACCTTTAGTACCGTTTATCTGCCAAAGCTAGGATGATCCAAACTTCATCATGGGCCATCGTTTTTAACTGTGTTGGGAGCATACTCTGACAAACGTTCAGCTTTTATAAAATAACGAAGGTCTGGGGTGCATGGGCTCTTGGTCTATTGGTGATCTAGTCGTGATAAGAATACCAGGTCAATCGAACGATGGCCAAAGCACGAAACTAATGCTAATATTTAAAGGCCCTTTTCAGATTACTGAGATACTTGGTAATGACCGATACAGAATTTCCGATATGAGGGGCGCTGAAAGGTCCTCAAAACGTTATAACGGGACCACCTGCGTCGAAAATATGAAACCGTGGATACGGCTAGCGGAGTTGGAGGTCTAGCCCACATACAGTCAGACCCAATTAAGCAGTGGGATGGATAAAGGATGTTGTCAGGTATAATCTATAATGTAATTGTTGTTAATTGTTAACTGTTATTTGAGATTAAAAAGAATATCGAAAATAATTTTTTAAGAGATAATTAATGTCAAGTGCAGTTGCTTCGATCCATTGATAAAGTAAAGCTTGGAGTAAATCCATAATACCTATAACATAAAATGACTTACCTTGTGTCGACCTAAGAGTGTAACTGCTAGAGAAAGCATAAAGAGTGAAATGCCGCGTATCTAGAGTTACCAGGCGGTCGGCAGCTAGGGAAAGCTTTATGTTTGGGTTTTATTGGACACTAGCTGAACCCGCTACTTCGTTCGCGTACGTTGATCTTGCGACCTTATTAGTGCATTCGTAGTACTTACGTAAAAATATTTGGATGGATGGTCATTACACAAACCGAGTGATTTGTTTTTCCACACAAAAATATTTTTAGGTATTCAAGTTTAGCAACTTCATATTTTATATTTTAAGCAACATCAAACACACTCGTAGTAAGGTTGTGGAGTATCGAACATAGCCGCAGTTTTTAGGATTTTTATAGGATACATTACGAAGAGTCTGTAGCTGATGTGCGTGATCTGATACTTACCCACTTGTACATTTTTACAGGATGATATCCTAAGTAGTAGGTGGTAGACTTATTAGCCGATGTAATATTTAAGACTCTAAACCATGTGTGTTTCAAATGTCAATCTAATTGGTAATGTCATTTTCGTCCCATGCTTTTTCCGAGATGATAGGTAGTATATGAGACTATATAAACTATCTGTGTTTAAAATTTCAACCAAATCAAACCTTTACATAATATACATATACATAATAATACTTAGTAAGATAACATTTTATTCAATTTTAGAAAAACAACGTTCTGCTTTGGTTCTGCTTCTGCACCGAAGCTTGTTGAACACTAAATTTATTACAGTATTTGGATTGAAATAATATCCGAAAAAACAAAAACCGACTTCAATTATTATCATTTCACGTCAACTAACTAATTTCTAGTGAAGTAAAAAGTTCACTCGACTAATTTAAGAAGCTATGACTACGTCGTCCAGATAAATAGATACTGGTGAACAATTCACACACAAAACTTTGGCTTTTTCCACCGCCAATGTCCCAGCCCTACTCAAACCGGAGTGGTCTTACGCGTGACGATGGCAAAAGACCTGACGGCATGAGTATTTTGCCTTGGAAGTTGAGTCGGCCCCTAGTGTGGGACGCAGCTTGTGTCGATACTCTGGCACCATCACTTCTTCGAGAGACACATGGTAGGGCCAGTGCAGCGGCTAATTCAGCTGAGCGTCTCAAACGGCGGAAATATGCAACCCTCGGTAGTAGTTTTAAATTTAAGCCTTTTGGGGTTGAGAGTTGAGACATCGTGCCTGTGAAGGCCGGGAGCTGACTTCATCTTCAAAAGCCTTTCCGAGAGCTTCGCCGACGCAACGCGTGACCAAAATGCTAGCGTTTATTTGGCCCAACACATATACATCGCTATTCAGCGTGGTACTGCCGCCAGCATGCTGGGCACGCTTCCGACTGGTAGTGGGCTTGAACATCTTGTCATCCAGTTTTTGTCAATATTCAAAAAACCGCCTCCCTGTTTTCCATATAATATACGTACATGGTAAAAACGGGACCCTATTACTGAGGCTTCGCTGTTCGTCCGTTCGTCTGTCACCAGACTGTATCTGAAGAACGGTGATAGCTAGAGAGTTGTAATTTTGACAGATGATGTACCTATTCATATTGTCGCTACCACAACAAATACTACATTACACGTCTTCTAATAAATATCAGATTGTGTTTCGTACCATGAGCTGCCATTTTGTGGAAAAACATAAGACAGGTACTGTCATATTATTACCTGACGATAGATGACGGATGACGGATTTGAGTACTGTGTGTGTACCAGGAAAGAGCTTCGAATCCGACTCCGATAAGTCGAAACCTCCGATTACTATTAGACCTTCGTTTCCGACTTCGGCTCCGAAACTTTTAAAACGGAGGTTATAATCGGAGGTAAGGTATATAAATATTGCAGATAATCCTTTATTGTGGTGAATAGTAAATTAAAATACAAAATCCCAACTTCCTTTATTGCTCGTCAATGTTTATCAAGTCCACGTGTTAGGCAAAAAAAAATATACCCAATAAAAATGTATCTCCTGCCACCACTTCTAATCCTGCCTATGCCTCCGACTTCGGTTCCGACTCCGATAAATCAAATTTTAAAACTCCGACTCCGCCTTCGAATCCGATAAAATTACCTCCGTTACATCCCAGCAGGTCTACTACGAAAACAAACTCCGAATGATCGCATCCGACCGACAGCTGAATCGGATTGTAGCCTACCACGAAAAACATTCGGATCAATACATTTCGGGTCGAAAGTTAGTAGACTTAGGTCGGATGATGGTCGGATCGAACGAAACGGCCGATCTGATCAACCGACCGATTGTCTTTCGTGGTCGGAAACTTCATAAGTTCGGCCGATATATCGTTTATCGGACTTCGTAGTAGACCTGCTATTGTTTACATTGTCACAAAATACTTAGAAGTTTGTATGTACCGAACTTATAAATTCCGTTATTATTTAATTTCTACGTTATTTCCAAACCACACGACCAGTAATGCTAAAATTTTGATGAGACTATATTAGAAATGTGTTCTTTCTAACAAAATAAGAATTAACGAAATTGAACAACGCAAACATGAGTTACAACCAAAAACACATTCCGACTTTAACCTCTTTCTGCACAAAACCGTGCAGAATTTGGGGATTAAAAGTAGACAGCTACCATTTACTTAGTATGATCTTAAATCATGTCAAATTTCATTTGAATTGAATCAGTAGTTTCGGCGTGATGTGAGTTCCCTATACACACACACAGACATACAGACAGACAGATATGAAAGAAAAAAATGCAGTTTCGCCATCAGTATCGACTATGGAGTGCCCCCAAAATTTTTTTTTTCAAAATATCTTCAATGTACAGAATTCGACCCGCTACAGTTTAATTATAAGTATAGATATAGATAGATAGATAAGTATATATACTTAGGTCGGATGAGGGTCGGATCCAACGAAACGGCCGATCTGATCAACCGATCGATTGTCTTTCGTGGTCGGAAACTTCATAAGTTCGGCCGATATATCGTTTATCGGACTTCGTAGTAGACCTGCTATTGTTTACATTGTCACAGAATACTTAGAAGTTAGTATGTACCGAACTTATTAATTCCGTTATTATTTAATTTCTATGTTATTTCCGAACCACACGACCAGTAATGCTAAAATTTTGATGAAACTATATTAGAAATGTGTTCTTTCTAACAAAATAAGAATTAACGAAATTGAACAACGCAAACATGAGTTACAACCAAAAACACATTCTGACTTTAACCTCTTTCTGCACAAAAACCGTGCAGAATTTGGGGATCAAAAGTAGACAGCTACCATCTACTTAGTATGATCTTAAGTCATGTCAAGTTTCATTTGAATTGAATCAGTAGTTTCGGCGTGATGTGAGTTCCCTATACACACAGACAGACAGACAGACAGACAGACAGACAGACAGACAGACAGACAGACAGACATGAAAGAAAAAAAATGCAGTTTCGCCATCAGTATCGACTATGGAGTGCCCCCAACATTTTTTTTCAAAATATCTTCAATGTACAGAATTCGACCCGCTACAGTTTTATTATAAGTATAGATTCATTAAATAGTGACGTACCTTGAGTTGCGCCAGTGTGATAGCGCAACTGCTTGGGAAAACTATTATTAGACAGACATTACTGCAAGAATCAGATGAACCTCAATAAAGTTAATAAATTGTATATTTTGTTTTCAGCAACTACACGAGACTGGGACGCTGCCGAGGACGACCGCGTAAGCAGGCGGGCCGGATGTTGTCGCCTGTTACGGTTGTAGTTATATGTTGTATATTTAATTATATTTAACAATGTGATTTGTATTCAATCATACGTAAAATAGAATGAAGAAAGTTAATATTTAAACATAATGATTTGATTTGTTAAGTTTAACATAGAGGGCGCTGGGGTAGAACCATCCACTTTTACCGTCCTACTCAACAAAGTAATTTGGAGGGGATGAGGCCTTAAGCGGATGGTCCTAGACCAGTAGCGATCATTCTTTTCAATAATTCTGTAGCATAAAGTTCATAAAGTTGTTAATAAATCTCTATATTGATTACTTTAGTTTAATTTATAACATTAAAAACATGTATAAAAGGAAAATTACAGAAAACAACTTAACTAAAAAAATTACATTGGGTGG
Organism: Ectropis crepuscularia; assembly: GCA_963693475.1. Lineage (NCBI taxonomy): Eukaryota > Metazoa > Arthropoda > Insecta > Lepidoptera > Geometridae > Ectropis > Ectropis crepuscularia. Next base: position 10,829,995 of record OY856345.1, read on the forward strand.
TACGTGGATTGAAATAAATAAGGCTTATCGTATGTATGAAAAAAAATGATAGGTACAAGTATAAAGTAGGTAAACAAAGAACAATGAACGCACGTACATAATAGTTATGTTTGCAATACCTGTTTGGAGTCGCACTCCGTTGAACTGTAGAACTTGATGGTCGTAGATATAAATAATACAACTTCTCAAGTGAACTGTTATTTAATCTTTGAACTTAATTGACCTGTCTTGAATTACTTTCTACAATTGCTCTCATTCATCTCACATGAACTTTAAACTTTCATAGCGCGTTTTAAGAACGAACAACACCATCTAGTTACATTATGGATAAACTAAAAGTAATGTAAACAAAATACATATTGCACTGCAAAAAGGTTCGTAAACAATACCTAACTCACGTTTTGAATATAAATTCAAAACGGGAAAACCAAAGTAGGTTTTTTTTTTTAATACAATATAAAACAAAATATTTACAATTTATATTTATTGACATTTAGTCTACAAGATCGCACCGGGCGCTGGCCGGGCGTGATTGGTTTAACGGATTTATCGATCGATGGACCTGGTTTCGGTGGTGATTTATATATAACGTCATCATTACATTGAATAGGCGATGGCGATGGTGATTTTTCGTGAACTGAATTAACAGGTTTTTCGTCAGTAGCATCGTCTAATTTAACCGCGGTTTCGATTTCGGGGTCGGACGAAAATCGCGCAGAAACAATATTGCCCGGTAACAGCTGATCGACATGTCTTTTTAATTCGCGACCATCCTCGCACCGGACTCGGTAGGTGAGCGGCGTCTCGCGGCCGGTGACCACGGCCGCGGCCCACTTGTCGGCGCGCGCGCGGTAGTCGCGGGCCAGCACGGGCGCGCCCGGGGCGAAGTGCCGCTCGACGCCGGGGCGCAGGCGCGCGGCGCGCTCCGCGGCGAGCTCGCTCGCTCGCTCCGCGCTCGGTTTGAGCGCGTCGAGCAGCCCGCGGAGGCGACGCCCCAGCATAGTGACGGCCGGTTCGATTCCGGTAGTCGCGTGCGCACTATTCCGATAGTGAAATAAAAATTTACTGAGCACCGTACCGACGTCCTCACCGTCGTGCACGGCTTTTTTCATAGCCCGCTTCACCGACTTCACTGCGTTTTCGGCGGCCCCGTTTCCGGCCGCTCGATACGGGCTCCGACCGCCTCTAATGGGCCGCTCTTGGTTAACTCGATTAAATATTGATAACATTCAAATCAGCGAGATGATGTTTAACCTATCGGGAGATAACCTAGTCGCAGAGTTAAAAAGTGAATTCCCCACTGTGTTCGCCCCGGGCCTAGGAACGTGTACAAAGAAAATTGCATTAAGACTTAGTGATAGAACGCCGGTATTTATCAAGGCGAGGTCATTGCCCTTAGCGCTGCGTAAGCCAGTGGAAATTGAACTCAAGCGGCTCGAGGCAGAGGGTAGGTACCATACGTAAAGTCGACTACTCCGAGTACGGAACACCGATTGTCCCGGTTTTTAAAAAATCCGGTGATTTACGAATTTGCGGTGACTATAAGGTCACGGTTTACCCTAAACTGACTCGAGAACCGTACCCCTTGCCTCGAATCGAAGAATTGTTCGCAGCACTTAGCGGCGGCGACAAGTATTCAAAAATCGACCTTACTCACTCGTATCAACAATTATTATTGCACGAGGACGCGCAGGCCTGCACCGCAATCACTACACATGTAGGTACGTACGTTTATTTACGTACGCCGTTCGGTTTAACTTGTATCCCCGAAAAATTTCAAAAGTTTATGGAAGAAACCTTAAGAGGACTCAAGGGGGTAGCGGTATTTATTGACGATATTGCCGTCACCGGGGTAAACAGAACTGATCACATTGTTAATTTGAAAGCTGTGTTATGTCGTTTACGTGAGGTCGGTTTGAGAATCAAACTCGAGAAATGTGCTTTTATGCAAGACAGCATATCCTATGTTGGTTTTATAATTGACAAAAATGGCTTACACCCAGACCCCAGCAAAGTTAAGGCTATAACCGAGGCTCCTCCACCGACTGACATCGCACAGCTGCGATCGTTTCTCGGTTTGGTAAATTATTACGCAAAATTTATTCCGCGTCTCAGTACGATACCAAATTCCTTGCATCGATTATTATGTAAAAATATTGCTTGGGCCTGGACAAAAGAATGTGATATAGCTTTTAAAATGGTAAAAAAGGCGATAGCGGGCAGTGACGTGTTGGTTCACTACAATCCAGAACTACCGTTGGTGCTGGCGGTCGACAGCAGTTCGTATGGCATTGGAAGTGTGCTCTCACACCGTTACCCGAACGGCGATGAACGTCCTATCTGTTTCGCCTCGCGCACGTTGAACGCGGCCGAGCGCTCCTACAGTCAGCTGGACAAGGAAGCTCTGGCGATTATAAATGGCGTCACAAAACACCATCAATATTTGTATGGCCGCCATTTTATTATTAAAACTGATCACAAACCGTTGACTTTCATTTTTGGCCCTAAATTAGGGCTTCCACAAACGGTCGCTAGCAGGCTCCAACGATACGCGACTAAGTTAGCGTCGTACGATTACGAAATACAGTTTGTTAAGTCCAAAGACAACGGCAACGTAGACGCGTTATCTAGACTTCCTCTGCCACGCGAACATAAATTAATCGATGACCTGGGTTCGGTGACGTATATCAATTACGTCGAAGAAACGTTTCCGATAAGTGCGCGGGAGGTGGCGATGGCTACACGAAAAGATTTGGTATTAAAACGCATTTGCAATTATGTTATTAATGGGTGGCCGTCAGTAGTAAATTCAGAGGATGATAAACCATATTTCTTTCGTAAAGATCAGTTATCGATAGATAAAGGATGTCTATTGTATAGCCACAGGGTGATCGTACCGGAGTCGCTACGATCGCAAGTTCTTCGCGAACTTCATGAGGGACATTTAGGAATAGTAAAAATGAAAAATACTGCGAGAAACTATGTGTACTGGCCGAACATAGACTCACAGCTCGACGCGCTCTCCCGGGCGTGCGCCGCGTGCGTGCAGCAGCGCGACGCGCCGGCGCGCTCGCTGCTGCACCCGTGGGCGTTCCCGGCGCGCCCGTGGCAAAGGGTGCACATAGATTTCGCGAAATTTCAGGAAAAACATTATTTAGTGAGCGTCGACGCTCACAGTAAATGGATCGAGGCACAGTACATCCCGAGTACGAATGCCACGGTAACTATTTCAAAACTACGTGAATTGTTCGCTAGGTTCGGATTACCGACGCAGGTGGTGAGCGACGGAGGGCCTCCGTTTACGTCCAAGGAGTTCGGTTTAGGATGTCCGCCGAGATGTGATATTCATATTGTACATGTGGGTAAATGAATAAAGGTTGTCGTGTCACCGACTCGGACGTTTCAATTACTGCTCCACGTTAATTTATCTTAATATCCAACTGGCGACGAGGAAAATCTATCGGATTGTATGTGTCGACGTGTTTTATACTACACTTAGTAGATAAAAATGCCGATCGGAAAAGTCGAACATTTCGATCTATCAAGCAAAAAGTGGTCGGCATACATTAGACGCGTGGAACAATTCATAACCTTAAACGAAATTAAAGCGACGTTACATGTGGCTACTTTAGTGACTTTGGTCGGGGAGGCGACCTATGATCTTATGTGCGATCTGTGCGCCCCTGAACTTCCCGAAGGAAAATCGTTTAGTGAGCTCGTGAAATTCGTCGGTGACCACCTCGAACCGAAGCGCTCGGAGATTGTGGAGCGGCATGTTTTTCGACTTCGGAGACAAGAACCGGGCGAAAGTCTGAGCGACTACTTGCGGACGTTGAAGCAGTTGGCCAGTACCTGCAACTTTAACACCGGCTTAGAAGAGAATTTGCGCGACCAATTCGTGTCAGGGCTGGCCAGTGTCGAATTGCGGTCGCGACTCTTAGCCGAGACAAAGTTAACATACAAAAGAGCGGTGGAGTTAGCGTTCGCGCTCGAAGCGTCTGAACAACATTCCAGGAGAAGTAGTTCGGGCTGCGCGGCGCCGGCGCCGGCGGGCGCGGCCGGGCCGGCCGAGCCGCTCCACCGGGTGGCGGCGCGCGGCAGCGCCGGCGGCTGGCCGGGCCGGGCCGGCGCGCAGCCGTGCTGGCGCTGCGGCAGGGATCATCGTGCGTATAATTGTCGTTTTAAAAATTCGGAGTGTAACAAGTGTGGTAAATTAGGCCATCTTCAAGTGATGTGCAAAGGTACCTCGACTGCGGAGAAAACTCAGGGCGGTGCACACAAACGGCGGGAGCAAAATTACTTGGATATTGAAACGTCCGAGTCGGCACCGAGAGTCACTTGTGCCTCGTGCCGCTATATTGTTGCGTTCCACAACCGCGCAGCCTCACAGTGACCGTGTCACTGTATTGTTATGTGTCAGGCATGTTGCTTACCATCAGGCAAATGTCCTGCTAGTCTCGTCACTATTTATTAAAAAAAAAACTCAGACACAGTACGACAAAGTATTGAAAAATTTAATATATTTTGTGAAATCAACTAAAAACACAGTGCAAAGAGGAGAGGGTGCAAAAACAAACCGAAAGTTAAGATCAAAGTAGAGTCAAACTTTTTGACTCTACTTGATATAAGAACGTCTAGGCTGTAGAATAAGTTACCTGGCTGGGGTTTTTCTAATGATATCAATCTTGGTATCTTGGTGTGTGTCAAATCGTGAGTGAATCGGTTTCTTCTAGGTAACCGCATCGTCGTTTAACATATGGCGATTATACGGCGATATGGTGGTCAAGCGTAAATCAATTAAACATAAAACAAAATGTGAATTTACAAGTAAGCTTGGTTTTGTGTGCTTGACAACACCACATAAACGGTGTTAAAAGTTATTTGTTGTTAATAACTTTGCTCTAAGAAATTTATTAGGGTAGCGTGAGTCTAGAGAAAATGTTTGAAAAACGGCAGTTAGATGTGTAGCAACAATTTGTTTATAGCGCAAGGTTTTTATTTTAGTTTTTTTTTTTTAAATTACAATTTTCAATGTTGGCCAAAGAAACAAACATCATGATGTTTAATCCATGGGTCGGTACCTACGAGTACAAATCTCGAAACTGTATGTAGAATGTAATGTGAGAACCTCAGATTTATAAATTCCAAGAAGCGCCTGAGCGCCCATCTGTTTCATCCGCGTTATTCTCGGTCCCTTTGTTTTCCGGGATAAAAAATAGCCTAGTGCCATTTCAGACCATTACCTATGTATGTACCAAATTTCATCCAAACCCCTTTAGTAGTTTTTCCGTGAATTAATAACAAACATCTATCCATCCATAATCCATACTTACAAACTTTCACGTTTATAATACCTCCTATTGTTAGATATGGTCACAGCGCACTGCTCGTCACTCGAAAATATAAGCAAATTTTCTTCTTTATAGGTACTTCAATTTCTCTGAAGACATTGCCTTTCAAACTTGAAAACAGTACCGTTTACATATGGGTATGAGTAGTAGGATTTTATCATTAAAGAGTTTTATAACTCTAACTGTTCAAAACTGCGTCGAGCTGTTATGGGCAGGCGTATTGCTTACCATCAGGAAATGTGTCGGTAACAATATTCTTATACTAAAGGTTGCAACTGAAGCCGTGGTGTGAAGCTGTAATACTCTAACTCCCTTTCTATTACATGTCGGTACAACAAGCTCACAAGATTTCACCCATGCAAAAAGCGTTTAACCTCTCGTTCGAGCCAATTACGGCTAGCAAATTTTGCGCGGTGGTCGGTTCGCGCATCTCCCACTGTACGCGAGCAGAGATTTGAGGGCATTCTTCAAGGAAATGCCCGTAAAATATATCTATCGCAGTTCTGTAAACGATATTGACTTTATAAATAAGGAATCTCTATGCTAATAAACTAATATTCACATATTTTTTTTCCATAAAAGCGTAGGTACATTCCGTTTTATTGTTCCGTCACTGCTTGGGTGCTACGCCGCTACGGTACTACGTCTCTCTTCGGATGCTACGCTGCTATACTCTTAAGAGCTCCCTACATACGTTGGAGCTTGTCAGCCAGTTACTCGAATGACTCCGAGCGTAGATAAGTCAAGGCAAATAGGCTGTCCACATCAGAGGGTCTACCGCCTAACTGAAACTGTCTTAGCTTTGATATTGCTCTCTCTTTTCTTCTCTCTTGAAATGATAGAGACAGCCATGGCAAAGCCATAGCCGATTTAGGTAGGCTTTAGAAGTGCGGGACGTCGACCAGGCGCGGATACAGGAGGTCATGGAGGTCATGACTCTACCCTGGGATGGGATGAAAGTTTTGTGACATGACCATGACTATGTAACCCCCGTGTAGGAGCCAAAGCTGGATCCGCCTTTAGCGTCGACCTTCACTCGGCACTATTTGGCCAACATGTCGGCTATACATGTCAGTGAAGCGGACCCACAAGATTTTCCCATAAGACCCATAAGATATAGTACAGTTACGCATCGTGGCTGAAGAAAATGAAACAACAACAATGATACATAATATTAACTACAATGCAGAAAATAAAACTAAATCTAGTTCAAAGATAACAAAAAAAAACACCTCCTAAAAAAATGTTTATGTGTTGGCGGATATTTCACCCACAACATCATCTGAACCCAAACTAAGCAATGCTTGTACAATGGCAACAAAATAGCTTCTATTTTAATAATTATATAGATAGTTATAAATACATACTCATAGATGTATAGTGTATACAAACATATAAACACCCTGGCACAGAATAAATATATCACTCAAATATTTACATTAGTTCGGAATCGAACCCACGACCCAGTAATATTGCAACGCCCTCCGTACAGAGCTAAATAATACAAAATATTAATGACCTAAAAAGCTAGTCAATACAAACCCAACTTTTTAACGCGAAGTTTTTGATAGCAATAAATAAACAAACGAAATAACGAAAGCAAAAACTTGAACAGTGTTTGATGATAGAACAAATAACGCAAAGCATTTACAAGCATTTTGTAGACCCGGCAAAGGAGCAGTTCCATTCAAATAAGTCTTTCCAGGAAATGTAGTGAGCCATGCAATAGCCGACAGGAAATGGCCTCTTTGTCACAAAGCGCCTGCGGAACACTACAGTACGACCAACTTTTCTCTTAGTACCTACGGCGCCACGATCGAAAAGTGTTGCCACTTGTTACGAAATCATATAATTTCTCAGTTCTTTAATACACGTAACTCAGTAGTTCCATTTTGGACCGTTCCTCAGATAAGTTGGTGGTACTGTTCCAATCTTCATTGTTCATTCGTTCACACGTCCTTATGAACAAAATGGGCTTAACTGGAGGAAGGTTCTTTTCAACAAAATCTAAAAATAGTACAATTACAACAACATTTTATTGACACATCTTCTTATATATAAAATTCTCGTGTCACAGTGTAGTTACCTTACTCCTCCAAAACGGCTTTACAGATTTTTACCACATTTTATATGCATATTCAGTAGGTCAGAGAATCGGCTACTAGCTATTTTTCATCTTATATATAAAATTCTCGTGTCACAGTGTTAGTTACCTTACTCCTCCAAAACGGCTTTACTGATTTTTACCACATTTTATATGCATATTTAGTAGGTCAGAGAATCGGCCACTAGCTATTTTTCATACCCCTAAGTGATAAGGGTTGTTCACCCTTAATTATTTTTGAAGTGAAAACTTCTTTAGGCTGGCCTAGACAGATATTTCGTGGGCTGTGAATTGGATTCTAGCATCACGCTCGGGTATAATAAGAAATCTTCGGGTAAACTCGGAACCATGGCTATTGGCCATTTAAGAGGGCGCCTAGTGCCAGAAAACGAAATAAGGACATTTTCGACGCCGCTCACTGAAGTTAAGAAACTAAAAACTACGACAAAAAAATATTGACGTGTGGGTACAATCAAGAACAAGCACAACAACCTAATAGAATTTTAAAAATAGATCAGAGTTTTTTACAATGAAAAAATAAAAATTACATCGAAAAAACCCGTTTTAATTCGAGTACTCCAAATTATCAGCGATGACCCCACATTATTTTTTGGTAATAATATTTCTAAATGTACGTTCTAGTAAAGTAACCGAACACTTTTTTAAATTTATGTTTAATTATTGAGTAATTTAATAAAACTTCGTCAAAAATGGACTCCTGATTTAATATTGATTTTTCCTCCAAACTGTGTCATGCTATTCTCGACTTTGTGTATATCGCATTAAGAAACTCATCGCGCGGGTGAAAACTGATTTTTCCCTGGCATTAAGCGCACTCTTAAAAATGCGTCAGCCAATGGCAAATCCTGAAAGGGCGTGGCCTCGGCATCATGCCGTGGCCGTCTAGAAATGCATCAGCCAATGGGAAATGCTGACGCATTTCTAGATGGCCATGCTATGATGCCCAGGCCACGCCCTCCGGTTACACACGTGTGGTTTCCAAAGTAAGCTATCAAATTCTGAGTTATAAGTTTTCACTTCTATCGGCAGTTCCTATGACTGCCAATTTTATTTTTATTTTTGGACAACATTTTTTGTTTTGATTTTTTCATAATGTGTCATTAAAAATACATACAACCCTTAAATTTTTACCCTTTTAACACCAACCCCTATTTTATTAATAACCATTTTAGTAATTTAATCATTTTCATCCCGCTCGATAACTGATCAATTATCGTCTTTTTGTAAATATTTTTCAGTCTATTTCGATTAAAATTTCCCGAAGCTTATGGCAAATCTAAAATTGTTTTATAAAAATAAACATTCATTTTTATTATTACAAATGTTAGATTTTTAAAATTTGTTTAATAATTTATGTGACAAAACAACGTTTGCATGCATGGTCAGCTAGTACAAACATAACGTTTTGTGGGTGACTTCTTTGCGACGAGTCCGACAAACTTTCTAACGCGAAAACTTTCGGCGCTCCTTTGTATTCGAACGACGTCATAACGTAATTTTCGGGTTGGTGGACACTCCATACATACTAAATTATTATAAGCGCTACATCTATTTGAAGTCGTTGTCAGCCAAATCTAACAAGTAGTAGATAGATACTACTTGTACCGTCGCACCAGTGGCTTTCTGCACATACTTGGGGGCAATACGATAAATTAAAAGTTGCGATGTTCATAGAATTAGAGGGAGTAGTATCAAGCACCACGTACCTGGGACTGCTCGCCTCGTCGATGATGTTTCCTCAAATCGTTTTGCTGCGCTCGCTTCCAGATCGTACATTAAACGTAAACGATCTCTTTTTCTTGGTTTTCTTAATATAGATGACACAAATAATCACGGTGATTCAAAAGGGTAAATGAGTACACTTTTGTGAGGATATCTTCTTATTACTTGCACCACGTTCCACCGAGACGCGCTTCCAAGAGACGAGTGCGCGGTGCTTGACAGCTGTTTAGAGCTGTGTCTTGAACTACCCTCATGTTAGCCCATCGCAAAATTAATCAAACGCTAGTGAGAACGATACACTACTATTGCTCCGATGTGAATTCGTGCGGCAAACCGTTGGTTACGATAACCATACCTTTAACGGTAGTCAGCCGTGTTGGACGTGTTTTTCGGAAGCGTAACATGCATCACAAAAATATTGTTGTACTGCTGTTATTGTTAAGTAGATATGAAAGAAAAAAGATTTTGGTTTCAAACACATATTACAATTATAAATGCTGATGGGAACTATTTTACTCTCAAGTATTATGGGTTGAGAATAGAACAAGGTATTTTTTTATTACTTTAGAACGAGCATATCTTCATTTGAAGATAAACGACAATTTATTTGTTCAAAACATGAGTAAATTACAAACACACATAATGCAGGTCACAAAGAACAATGGCAAAATAATAGTTAGCTTCATGGTAGCGTCTAGAAATAATGTTTATACGAAATGAATTTATTGATTTTTCTAAGATTTTTCATATAAATGTATGTGGTAATAGAAGCCACAAAAAATTGTACAATTTATTGGGTTTTCATATGACTAAAATGACTTAGTACACCTATTAAATATGACCATTTACTTCGTGCCATTTTGGAAGTAATTGTAAAACAATAATGACGACAAAAATATATTTTATTTCAAGTTGGTTATCATTAGTATATAGAATATAAGTAGTTATAAAAATTAAAAGATAGTAGTGAAAATAAGATTAATTAAAACTTCTTTCCGCAATATCAATAACATCAATGTTAAAACTATTGGTATAATTATATTTTAATGATATGGCAACATCAAAAATTCTCCTATGTCACTGCGGCTGAAGAACTAGTATCCATAGCCGAACTCAAATTAAAAAAATATATTATGTCTCTGGTATATCAACGTCTGCCACGTCTGCCACTAATAAAGAGTATCTCTGTCAAATCTCTCTATTTAGTCTGTGACTTATCGAATTTTAATAAAGTTTTAACTTAAATATCTTTTTGTCTAGGCCCTTTGAAGACAAAAATCTTTCCATTTCTTACTCAGGGACTGACGTTCAACATTTTAAGATATTTTTGATGTATAGACGCTATCATTTCGTCTCAACTATTTTAAAGTATGAAAGTCTGCCATTGTTCTTTCAAAGTGGCTTGTCATCATATTTTGCTTGATATAGTAGGCATACAAATATTTTTCCAATTCTTAAATGATTGATGACGTAGTTTATGTTAAAAGTCTAGTCACAAAATTATAGACTACAGGCCCGTGAACAAAATTTACGGGTCAAATGAACCACCAGGAGACCTATGTAGGATGATAGAAGGGTATAAAGTAATAAGATTCAGCACTATGCCGTTACTTGTAAGCTGTCCAACTGAGTGCAATTGAAGAGGGGGGGTTGCAATCCTCGATAATTTCTCCATGTCGCATTATTTTTGTACGGCGTTGCGGAATAATAGATTAAGAGGTATTGAAACTATAAAAAATATAAATTTTAACTTTTTAATTATTAGTATGCCGGAAAAAATTACAGAGTACGAGTAATTTACAGAGCAAATTTGGTCATTTGATTAAGTACGGCATTGGTTCCATACAGTTTCAATACCTCTTCTAATCCATTATTTCGCAATGCCGTACAAAAATCATGCGACAAGGAGAAATGGTAGAGGGTTGCAACCCCCCCTCTTCAATCACACTCTGTTGGACAGCTTACAAGTGACGGCATAGTGCTGAATCTTAATACTTTACACCCTTCTATCATCCTACATAGGTCTCCTGGTGGTTCATTTGACCCGTACATTTTGTTCACGGGCCTGTAGTCTATTAGCTTAACAACTTGCTCCTTATATTAAAATCACCTTTCAACTATACAGATACAAAAAATAGAGAACTTGACGAAGTCATGTCATCAAATCGAAATAATCGAATCAAGTTACAAAATCACAAAATTACAAAAAATTATTTATCACTAAATGTCTAAAATCTTATATATAAAATTCTCGTGTCACAGTGTTTGTTTCCTTACTCCTCCGAAACGGCTTTACTGATTTTTACCAAATTTTATATGCTTATTCAGTAGGTCTGAGAATCGGCTACTAGCTATTTTTCATACCCCTAAGTGTTAGGGGTTGTTCACTCCAAACATTTTTTTTTTAATTTTTGGTAATTTTTTTTTTTTTTTTTTTTTTTTTCATGTGGCGTTAAATAATACATACAACCCTAAATTTTTACTCTTTTATCACCAACCCCTGTTTTTTATAGCCATTTTAGTAATTTAATCATTTGACAGTGAACTCCTAAACGACGGGGCCGACCGATTTGAATGTTTTTTTTTGTGTGTGTATTCGAAAATGGTTTAAATTCACAAATAAGCCCGGCAGATGGCGCTGCAGACAGTGTCTAGGTTATGTCCGAGCGAAGCCGGAACGGGCCGCTAGTAATATCTAATTAAATCTGTCATCGTCTTTCTCTTCTTCTGTCTCAGAACTGACTAAAATGGTGGTGACACCATTATGACCAGTATGACGTAAGATCGGAGGAATGCGCGATGCGAATCACATCAGACGTTCTTGCAATGGGTTCGTGCGAATTCGGAGATATTTCCATTGCGACGCGACTTCGTGGTTTTGTGCGAGAGCCCAAATAGCTTTTTGACTAGACTGGGATCAGTCCCAGGCTAGTCAAAAAGCTATTTAGGGATTTTGGGCTACTCAAATAGATGAGTGAGTAGCGCTTATAACACTCCTAATTAAGTATCAGTTTATTTTTCGATTTGGAGTGCCTATTTGTGGTTTTGAGGTAGGTTGAATTTTTTGTACAAAATAATTTATTTTGAATTTATCCACGTTTTTGCGGCTGTAGCGGTGCGACATTTCGTCGAATGCATAATGTGATAAATTAATTTAATTATTATAAGCGCTACTCAGTCTAGACTCATCTATATGAAGTTGGTACCAGTCGAGTCAAAAAGCTAGTAGATATATACTATGTACGTAATTAGACATAGAGAAGTGGTATCTATCTACTACTGCCTGTTAGACTTGGCTGGCACCGACTTTAAATAGATGAGTGAGTAGCGCTTATAATAATTAAATTAACTTATTTTTCTTATTATTATCTTTCTTTTACTTAGTGCATATTTGTGGTTTTGAAGTCGTTTAAAACGAGTTTATGTGGGTATTAGATGAATTCAAACCTTTTTTCTGCCATTATCGAACCAAACTTAATATGACATACATAAAAGTACACAACTGGAATTCACAGTTTGTTAGACTTATAGTTTTCTTTTGAGTGGGAGCTCTTCCACAGTACATAGTTGAACTTGACTTCTACAGAACTGATAACTGTTGGAGTACACGGGTTCTGGAGTCGAGAATCGATAAACGTAGTGTAGGATGCCCTGAGGCTAGATGGAGTGACAATTTACGAAAGGCAGCTGGTGGCGGAAAGGTTACAAAAGCTGAGTGGCATATTTTATTATTAGAGAGTGCTATATCCAGCAGTGGATGTGGGCCGGTTATGATTATGTTGATAAATGAATAATTGGAATGCCTTTATGGACAGTCATAGTAAATTAGCGATGGTTTATCAAAATCAATATTTTTACTAGTCAAGGCGAAGTATTGCAAGGTTTTGATGGTATCGTCCTTGTAGGAAAGGATGGGTTTCTGACCTCGTATGCCGACTTGTAACAAATCTGAAAAAAAAAAACGTTTACACATTTTTTCAATATTACTCAGCATCGTATTCAATGATTTTGTACTTAAAATAAATAATTATGTATGTGCATTTGATAGCCGTTCGATCAACAGTAAAGTGTACTATTCAGCGCCGTTAAACGGGCAGCCTGAATGACATTTAGCTGTGTTATTTGTTACAACATTTAATAAACTGGGTCGATAATGCTTAGGTCTTTCGGATGATAGAGTATACACGCGAAAGAAACAAGAACAACATTTAAAAAAAAAATACCCCTACTACACTAGATTTGAAATTTGTACAAGTCAAGTCCATTCATTTGATACCCATATTGAGGAAGTTTGTGAAACAATATTATGTCCGCCATTTTGTGGAGGCGTCCATCTTGCATCGATATTAACCAAACAAAGCTAAGAACCACCACACGGAAATTAAATTTCAAATAAAAAACCGCATCAAAATCGGTCTATCCGTTTGAGCTTTACAGACGTCTGTCTGACACACACAGACAGACAGACATGGACGTCAAACTTATAACAACCCCTTTTTAATCGGAGGTTAAAAAAATGATGAAATAACCAACATAAGAAGCTTTTTATTTAATACTTTATTATAGCAGGGGTTCCCAAACTTATTTTGTCTGCTGCCCTCATCTACATATATATATAAAACTCAAAGGTAAAAGACTTAGTGATCTATCAACGCACAGCCCAAACCACTTGAGGGATCGAGCTGAAATTTGGCATGCAGGTAGATGTTGTCACGTAGACACCCGGTAAGAAAGGATTTTGATAAATTCTATCCCTAGGTGAAATAGGGGATGGACGATTGTATGAAACTTTTTATTCCTTTGAGATATTTGCATGAAATTTCGTACACAATAAGTTCAACTAAAATCGTGAAGCACGTATGAAAACGTTTTTCAAATTTCAGTCTCCAAAGGGATGAAATAAGGGATGAAAGTTTGTATGAAATTTTATATCCCTTGGATATATTTGCATGAAACTTCGTAAAAATTTAGTAAACCCGTTAAGTTACCCAGCCGGTCACATTCGGTAACTTAAAAACTCAACCTATTACCTATTAATAATTACGCTTAACGCGAGCGAAGCCGCGGGCAAAGGCTAGTAGAGAATAAATTAGGAGGACATAAGTAGTTCCAAATGTTCGTGTAATATTACACATGGTGCGGCTTGCCAGTTTATTTGAATGAACTTGGCTGGCCACACTGCCGTGTGTCTAGATTTTTTAGCGACCCCATTTCTTCACGTACAAAAACCACTATAACAACTAACTTCATTAATTATTACGATCTAAATAAGCGGAGATTAAACATTCATTCTAAATAAGACTTTTACTATAACGCGCAAGAGTTAACTTGATACCTGAGCCCAGTAGACAACAGACGGTAGTACACAACGGACTCTAATAATAAGCCTCTACATAACGCCTCCATTTTTTTTTCTGGGTCTCTTACCTAACTTTAGGCTTGCAGCGCCCACAAAAAATCAAAACAAGTGGATTTTTTCGAGCTGGGAGCAGATCAGAAGTGTCAGTGTAACCAGAAACAGTTTGGCTACCCCGGAACGGTGCAGACAGCCCGCAGGACAACAGGAATAAGTAGAAATCTTCAAAAAAATTCGGCCAACAACTGGAAACTAAGGTTAGTTCGGTAGAAACATCAGAAAACCGCATAGTTGTAAACGGACAAAAATCACGTCTGACCGCATACCTTGCTCGCCGATATAAAATCTCCGCTAGCACGTTCGTTTCGCTTTACAACTGAAGAACATCATCGACAGGCGCCTACGAGACCTCCCAAGTGACATCACAACACCCTTTGTACTCTAAATCGAACTCAAATGCGGACTTAGAAGAAAGCAACATCATCGTTGCCCCCTGTGGAAGAACTGACTGCGGGTGACTGGACATCTGTTGGGCAGCCCGAGGAACATCCATCTCGAGCGTGTAGGTACGTGACAATATCGACAAATTCAAATTTGGAAAGAAGAAGAAGAGGAAAACCCGTGAGTATGATAAGTCGTTACAGGTTAGACCTAGTCTAGTTAAGCTGATAAATAAAACATAATTTAGTAATTTTTCTTAACCAAATAAACATGTCAAATACAAACAAAAGGTCCACCCCCTCAACCTCTGCTTACCTCACATCTGCCCCTGCTATGGCACCCAGACGAACTAACGTACTTTCAATAAGGTCAGTGGCATCGACATTGCATAAACGCATTTAACAAAAAAAGGCCAGCAGAATGCAAGCAAATGAATGAACGGAATCCATGCTAAAGCTATTCATATCGAGCATTGGGGCTTTTGTCAAAAAACACACCTCCTTAAAATTGCGCAAAGGCCTCCGAGGCCCTTCGACCGCTCCAAGTTTTACCCTTATAATCTACATTTGGCTCAGAACCCCCTCTAACCCTCAAGCTCGACATGTGACGCCAGAACCGCCTTGGGTTGACCCTCAAATTCCCCTCAATACCAGCCATATGAGAAATATATGCCTGCGATACGCGCTTTTTCAGACCTGTTCTTAGGTCTGAAAAAGACTGATAAATATCCTGGCGACCAGTTTTCAACCAGCTCTTGTGAAGTTGACGCTTTTGTTTAATGTCATAGATAAGGTCCCTGGAGAACCAGACAGGATATCGAGACGCCGCTTGAGCACTTCGGTGTTTTTTGGGGATACAAATATTTCATAGACTGTATTATAAAAATACTCTGTACCTAAATTAGCATCCCCAATTTGATAAAGTTCATCCCATGATACTCTAGACAGCATATCAAACAATGTCTCAAAGTCACATCTATTAAAGTTCCAATCCTGAACCGAACTGATGTTGCTAGGTTCAAACGCGCTCTGACTGGTGAAACTTCATTATTTTAATGTTGGTGTCAAGCGGAGGATGATAAGGATCCATATTAACAAGACCCTCTGTAGCTCGAACGACTAGTGTTCGAGTCTCGCACATACTCACATACCCTTGCCGCACCAAGACTGTGTCCAGAATTCCTCCATTTACATATTTTTTTATTTCATTATTTTCCACCATATTGCAGTAAGATAAAAAATAACTATAATAATTTTGTACATTTTTTGAGGCACTGTTCAAATTGATATCGCCAAAAATTAAAACATTTCCCCTCAAATCACTCACAAAACTCTCAACTTTATCAAACCAACGCTTATATTCTTCATCAGTGCCATTAGTTATATAAACGACACAAACGCTGACAGCGCGACCCTGCCACTCAAAACTGGTCCACAGGTCCTCGTCGCAATCCGTTTCCAGATCCATACGTTGACGCAACGAGATTGTTTCATGTGCTGCGAGTAACACGCCTCCACATGGCTTCTGCCTGTCCCGCTGCAGGACATGCCAGCCTGCACAGACAACTTCCGAATCTTCTACTGAACTGTCAAGAAAGGTCTCGGTGGCCGCTACGAGCACATGGTTCACCAACAGCATATTATTCCGCCATTCTCTCAATTTAGTTTTGAGTCCTCTAACATTTTGATAATAAAAGTCAAGATTAGAAATTTTACATTGCTGCTGTTTTATCACGATGGGTGTGGTCACGAAAGGGCTGAGATCTCCCAGTTGATTTGTCTGTGGTAACAGTATTAGCTGTGACACGTGTTTTGAAGTTGATCAAATGAAGACAATGATGGGACACCCAATTTGTAGGATTTATAGTCTCCCTTAGCAGATAGTTTTTCTACTGTGCAGTATTCAGTGGAGCACAATTGATGCAAGTATTCCCGAACTTCTTCAATGTCAGACTCCATGTTCCACAAATGCAGATATCTCTTCGACTCTACAGCTTTCAGTGAAGTTACTGCAGGTCCCGCCGTACCACGCAAGCAAGTCAGCCGCCGCGCTGCCTTTGTTTTTACAGCAGTCCATGTCGTGTCTGAAGTTTGAGAAATACAGCTGTCTTCTGTCTTATGTTGAGCTATCTTGATTTCAGAGACTGCTGTTGCCTTTGAATTTACAGTATGAGGAACAGGCGACTCCATACAAACAGGTACACAAAGAGGCTCCTTTGTTTGTTGTTTCTTTCGGGGCTGCATTTTCCTTGTATCTGAAACCTTCTCTTTGGCAGTACTCTTCTGAGCAATGGAAGACGAGAGTACGACATCTACTTGGGGCGCACAAGACACTAAAGGTACAGTTGGCCACCCACCGCTTGCTTCTGAGGTGAGACCATTCTGAGATTTGTGTTTAGTTGCTACTCCTGACAAACACCGTGACGAAGAGCCATTTTGAGCGTGACTCAGCTCTTTGTGGTTTAATTTACATCTTTCGCGAGTATCCCGTAGAGTATCTGCATTTGTGAAGTATGCTTTTCTATCTTTGATTGACATCCAACTATAGTAACAACGGCTTCGGAAAGCAATGCCTCAAATTTTGTAATTACTAATTGTGACAGATTAATAGTACAACTGCTGCTTGGTTAAATTGTTCCTTCATTAAGACCATCTGTTGACGTAAGTTTTGGATTTCGTCCAATATTTTCTCGTTACCTGTATCATCCCTCGTTACATCCGCAATCGGACTGGTGGGAAACTGACGTTGAGGTTTCCTATGAGTTACATTTGAATCACGGCTCTTTTTAAACAAGCCTACCGGTGTTGAACTATTGTCACCACCCTTCTTGGCTGCACAATTGCATTCTAGGCAGATTCAACTTATGGGAATAGTTCTTTTTTCGCCAGAACACAAAAGATGATAGAACTTACGACAGTTCTCCAAACTACATGTCAAATAATTTTCAGATGACTCAACTGCACCGAGACACGCTGCACAAATCATTTTACTGGTGACATTGAAACCATAGAAAATTGGTAATATTAATAAGTCTTTAGGATAATATCCGCAAAAATATCAATCTCACAAACAAAAAAAAAAAACAAAAAAAAAAGTCTTATCAAAACTGAGTTTCGAACCGGGGTCTTCAGGTTCACTAAGCAGCGGCGGACGCCACTCGACCACCACAGCTTAATGCGAACGGTCGAAATATCTGATCTCTAAAAGTAAAGTTATTTATTTTAACTGTTTCAGAAGAGGGTAATCCTGTTATTAATTTACGTATGATAACGTACGTAAATATTGTACGAGTCCAAAGGTTGCATGTATAATTATCACTTGAGTCTTTCACATTTATAATATGTGTATTTAGAATTATTGGATAAAAAGTTCTATTGATACCAAAACCTTCAACAGGCCGAGTGCATTTCCAGTTCTTTGTTAATCTGGGGGCACGGCAGTGCCCCCGCCAAGTCGAGCGCGAAGCAAACACTGCCGTACCATCCTTTACTGGAACCATTTCGTCGCATTTTCAGGCCCCTATTTGAGAACCTCTGGATAAGACCAGAACGCTGAAATTTTCGTCATCTAGTAAGCTATAATCACGTAATTAAAATCCAAAATTTCAAGTCTGTACGTCATTTAGTTCCGAAGTTAAGCGAACGCAGTTTCGCATTTACGACACTCATTCACTCACTCATGATCATCAAAATAGAACTAGTACTTCCCATAAACTCCGAGAGCTGAAATTCGGTACAGACTTAGGGTTTAATGGCCACATAAAGGGAAAACTATAAAAACTAGGAATATCGAAAATCTGGAGTACGTGGTGGTATACCTGGTTATTTGAAAACACGCCTTTACAAAAAATATTCAACTTTGTTTGTCTCTTCATTTGATATCAAAAATCGAAGGTCTGAAGTATCTGATGAAGAACCCTCAGCTTGTCTCAGCTGTATAAGAGATATAGTAATGCCCCATCCTACTATTGGTACATAAAAAATCGACTGTCATTGCAAAAATCCAGCGTAGTGGGACACATCTTCTAATTTAATCTAGCCTATTGCTTCCCACTACTGGGCGAATGCCTCCCCTTCTGCTTTTAATACGCATATAAATAAAATTAAAGTAAAACTCTGGATAAGGCTAGAATGGCCTTTATTTATTTGCAAGCTTCTTCCAATCTTCTAAACTTCTTTGCCTATTCTGGAGAGTCCACTTATATAAATAATGAACGCGAATGGGCAATACGAAAAACTGTAGCTACTGTAATTGCTACTGTACAAGAATCAGAACCGCAAAAAAAGAATATGTGTCAAATAATACATCTAATATAATACATCAATAAGTCCACGTTTCTACAAAAAGAAGTGAAATCCCACCAAAAACATTCTGTAAAAAACTAGCCAAGTCTCGATGAAGCTGCATATTTA
The DNA here is from genome assembly GCA_963693475.1 of Ectropis crepuscularia. NCBI lineage: Eukaryota > Metazoa > Arthropoda > Insecta > Lepidoptera > Geometridae > Ectropis > Ectropis crepuscularia. The sequence continues at coordinate 10,849,402 of OY856345.1, forward strand.
TCTCTAAAAAGTAATGAAATCTAGACAAAGCCGTGCCAAGTCTAAGGTTCCTTACTGCGATTTCTTTATTATTATAGTTAATGTTGTGTGACTTGGCCGTTGAACATTCTTTATACGTTAGCCCGTTAGTAAATAGAAGTCAATTTTGTTTACACGTTATGTTGTATCTGTTGTAACTACTTATGTTTGTTAAGCGAGATAATACCCTATACTTGTATTGGTAATTGGACGCTAGTGTCTCTAAATAGGCTGTTGTTAATCAAACAGCAAGCACCTGCATTCAGCATCGAATGCTGACTTCTGCAGACGGTACAGACGGTCGTCTGCTGTACAGACGGACTTCTATCAATGAATAGAAGTCCGTCTAGACTGGAAATATTTTTTTAAACTGTTTGTTTCCGGCTCGCCTACACATAAGTATTATTGAAATTCTTTATTGTTCACACCGTATAGGATACACACAATTTAGGTAAATAGTAAAACAAAAACAATTGACTGGTTATTGAATCAACGTTTTCCAAGTGGCCATTTTCCAGCGTCAATGGTAGCGGTTCTGGCGACAGATTGGTGCAATGGTGTCATGGAGCACCTGGTTTTGTACCCTTGTGTACCCTTCAACGGCCAATTCACACAACATTAACTATAATAATAAAGAAATCGCAGTAAGGAACCTTAAACTTGGCACGCTTTGTCTAGATTTCATTACTTTTTAGAGATAAATATGCAGCTTCATCGAGACTTGGCTAGTTTTTTACAGAATGTTTTTAGTGGGATTCACTTATTCACTTGTCACATCTAGTTCACTAAAGTCTTGTTGTGTCCAGTGTTCAGATTAATCAGTAAAAATCAAGATTATAAAACGATATCACTTGTACATAAGCACCTTCCTAATTGTCTGCTAACTTTGTTTCCACTAATTTATATTTCTTGGATTTTAAAATAGATTATTTACTCGGGAGCGATTCATCCAAAGTCCAAACGTTATCAAATGTTCTGCAGTCACTGCGAAAAAACCCACTCTTGGACACAATGCAAGGCAAAAAAAGAAGACCTGCCACCCAAATGCAAGAACTGCGCGATCGCTCATCCCAACAGCCCCAACAGACAATTCGCTCACAACGCCTTTAGTAACGAGTGCCCTGAAAGGATATAATGGGATAGTATAGAGCGGTCTCGAACGAATATCTAATTGCTAAGGGCACTCATGAGGAAAGTGGCTCAGTCTCCCAAAGAGTAGGCGAACCAGGTATGCGTTTCATCCAAGCAAACCAGTTGCTCCCAGAAAGCAACGGCAGAACTCCTGAAGGAAGAAGAACTCGTGAGAGAAAGGGGAGTTTCAGTTGCCCTTGTTCAAGACCCTATGTGCGAAAAACCTTGTTACCGAAACGGAGGCGGATGTCCTTTGGTCGCACAAGCCTAAAACTGCGACTGATTTTTGTCTACTTGGAAGAAGACCAAAAAGTTGACCCCCACCTCAGCAGGATTAAGCTTTTCAGCGGAAAACTAGCACAAACAACTTATTGTTGCTGGTGACGTGAATGAATGGTCCCACTGGTGGAGAAGCAAATCCCAAAATGATAGAGGAGAAGCCGTACACTCATTCTTCAACAAAATGGACTTATTTATTCGCAACCCCGGCGATACACCAACCTTCGAGATCGTAGGAGAAGGCAAACTCTGCACAAACATAGTAGATGTAACAACGTCCGTGGGGCTCTCCGGGGAAAAATCGAGGGATGGACAAATTATTATTACAACATCAGCGCAATCACCTTCACTTTGGGTCTAGATAAAGCTCTCAAACGACAGATACCAATAACAACACGCAAATACTACACCGAGAAGGCACAGTGGTCAAACTTTATGTCACAGTTAAAATACATCCTTGAAGAAGTAAGTCTCGCGACGGAGTCAGTGGAGAAATGTGAAAGTTCATTGGAACTTTCTTCTATTTTTGTGTAAAAACCTTAATGCGGTTCACAGTATAAAATACATCTACTTACCAAGTTGCATCAGTATAATTCTTATCATCAATCATCAACAGCCCACTAAACGTTCCCACTACTGGGACTCGGGGCCTTCTCTCGCAAGGAGAGAGTTAAGGCCATAATCCACCACGCTGGCCCAGTGCGGGTTGGCGGATGACACATGACTTCGAAAGATTCTAGGTACATGTCGGTTTCCTCACGATGTTTTCCTTCACCGTTTTAAGCTAGCGGCATTACGCACATGACTTCGAAAAGACAGTGGTGCGTGTGGGGTTTGAACCCGGGGTCTCCGGATCGGCAGCCGCCGTTCTCCCGACTAGACCAGCCGTAACTTCTTCTTCTTAATTCTTATAGTTTCGGAAAAAAGTGGCTGTGACATACGGATGGACAGACAGACAGATAAGACGAATCTATAAGTGTCCCATTTTTTGCCATTTGGCTACGGAACCCTAAAAATGGAATAATGAAAAAACGGAATGTGATAATTAAATTAAGTCATCTTACCATTCTGGATCCTTAAGTAAAATTGCGTAAAATTATCCCAAGATAAAATATGTGGTACATCTCTGGCACTAACAAGAGAAGGAATCAGTGAGGCTCGGTGCAGGGCTATGTTACTGGGTGTGATATCTGTTGAACAATAAATATTTTTATAATTGACCTCGGCTGTGGTAACGATGCGATGATTATATTTATTTTGCATACTAAATGATTCGTATAATAAATAGTTCGTTTATTTTTGAAGTGAAAATTTATTTAGGCACAATGCACATAGAAATTTTCTTAGGCTTAGTAAGTGAGGCTGACGCTTTGACGCGAAAGGTTTAATCCGTTGAAAATCAGGACCGCCGACTGTAATAATATAATCATAATAATTTGTTTTGTAAAGCCAATCTACTCCTCTTCAGGACTAATAATTCCTCTTTGGTAAAGTCTACCTCTAAGTGGGCTCTCGGATGACCCCTAAACGTTTAACGCCCCCGTCTTAGACCCTCCAGTAGAGACAAGGTGGGAGCCATAGTACCCTTAACGGCTCGAACCCGTGTCCACTTTCACTTCATTGGATGAGCGAAAGGTCATGGCTTGCTCTCGCTCTTCCGTCTCACAAGAACTCGTATTGTCGAGCATCTTGGCTAAATCTTGGCTAGTCAGCAATAAAACGTTCATCCTTACTTTACTGCGGCTAGAAATATAGAAATAGCTGCGGTTCCGCCTCTGTGGCCACATTTGAGCTCTTGTTCTTCCACTGAGCACTCTGCTAATCAGAAAGCTCGCTGTGCATCCTCATCTGGAATAATTAGGAATTTTACTTTGCTAACAAGAGTATAAGCCGAGGAACCTTCCCAAGTCTTCCAGGCCTTTTCCCTAAATTCTACAAGCACTGCTCAAAGAGGAGAGGTGCGTGAATATAATAAAATAGAAGAATATACTCCATTGGCGTTGTATTTATATATCGTACTAGCTGTTACCCGCGACTTTTACAAAATTGCTAGAACAAACGATTAATTGATTCGTGTTAAGTGTCTAGACAGAGTTTCATGGTTTTGTATTCTACAATAACAATAACTTGCATACATTTTCATCCCCATTATACCAAATGTTATCCCCGCTCAGTTCAGAATTATAAAATTGCCAGAACAAGTATGCATCTGCTTTGTGTCAAGTGTCTAGATCCATTGTATGAAACATTGTATCTAGACACTTGACACAAATCTTCAGCAATGACGAACATAAAAGCTTTCATTCCCCATTTCAACCCGTATTTCATCCCCGTACAGTTCGAAATTACAATATTGCTGGAACAAGCATTCATTTGCTTCGTGTCAAGTGTTTCGATACAGAGTTTCATCGTTTTGTCTTCAAAAATGATGACCTTTCCATATAATACTTCAACACAAACACACATGGATACACACAAACAACACATTTTCACTTCCTATTACCAAAAACAAAATACAAATCATGGTTATAACTTTCGAATCACGAATTTTCATACAAACGTACATCCCTTGTTTCAGCCCGTGAATAAAATTTACCTCTTAGGGGTTGAATTTCGCAAGACCTCCGTCATCGAAGCACTTGAACCAAGGATACGCCGTGACCATTTTGGGGACAAACGTCAATGGATGACATATGCCGCCGCGTCAGGACACCCTACCTTGGTCACCCGGGACGGGTCAGGTTTTTGTGGTCCCGCCACCTGACCAGGCCGCTGCAGAGGACCTCTCTCCGCCACTCTCCTTAGCGGCACACTACAATACCAGCCCTTCTCCTCCCCTGCAGTCTCACCGCGTTCGCCATCAATCGTTGGAGACCACGCAAGGCCATGGCAGGCAAAGAGAACATAGCATATCGATTTTAGCAAAATAATAAGGCTGCCAACATGTCGCTTTAGTTTCAAAGTTTGTCGTAAATTATTTTAGCGGATATTTTTGTTTTTAGTATTTCAATAAAAAAACTATCTAATGGCGAAATATAATTGGACTTATTATTATGAATATATAGTAATAAGTGAAAACTTATAACTCAGAATTTTATACCTTACTTCGGAAACTAAGCGGGTGGAACCGGAGGTCGTGGCTACGAAGATTTATTATCTTTTCCAAGCGTGACGCTAGATAATATCAACAGCCCACGAAAAGTCTGTCTGTGGTGCGCCAATAAAAGTTTTCACTTCAAAAACACAAAAAAAAAATAAAAAAAATACGAGTGACTTGAAATTCTCTTCCTTTACGAGATCCATTAAAATAAAGAAAATTGTTTACTTACTTATACTATAGAAAGTTTCGGGGTGGTTCGGCATATCAGATACTGTACGCGTGAGTGTAATGTCAAGACCGAAGTTGCTTCGGACAGACAGATTCATCTCAAAGTGCGTGATACCAGATGCACTTTTTTGAAACGTGACGTGTTTGAAAGTTGCGTCGTCCATTTGCCACGTCGTACTGAATATTAGATATTTGGGTTTTGAAAATTCTTTACAATCTAAAAACCGAAAATGTCTGAATTGTCTGAGCAGTTCTTACGAGTATTTAACCACCGAACGCAGCTGGTATTACTAGACACTACATTTAACGTATAATATAATAAAATGATGTAGTTAGTTTTTATTTTGGTGATGGTGGTTTGGTTTGGTGCCGTGGCAGCGGCCGGCGAAGTGCCAGAACCAAATCGCTTATGCTTCAATACACAGGCCACTTGAATATGTTTGTGCCACCACATTGGAAAAAAAAAATACACTATTTCAATAATAAGAACAACCTGTAAGTATATAATTTATCTAAAATGAAAATAGCATCCTTGTAAAACAAATTTCGTCAAAATTTTATCGAATACTCAGTATAGCAGCTTTTTCGTAATCTAACACACATACCTACTTACCAACAATATGCAACTAAATGAATATTACTCTGACTTAAAATACATTCGCTACTTGAAAGTTGGCCTTTTGAAAAGTGTAATTATAAAAAGCAGATTAAACATACAGTTGGCAACAGAACTGTTAGAACTGTTTTAGTTGGGAAACAAAATAAAATTATGTGATGGGTTTACAAACAACCAATCTACTTGACCCCTATATTCGCTATCGGCGAAATTTGCTGTGGTTCTACTTATTTTGGTTGTTGACAATGAATAATGATAGGTAAAAACGTCCGGCGTTGCCTGCAACCGACAAGAACGGAAAGAGTGAGCTCACTCTTCCCAACGTTGACATGATTGCGTGCGCCCTGAAGTTTGGGAGGGCCTATCTTGGGTTCTACGATCTATGATTATATTGAAAACGTCTATTACAAATGACACTTACCATTATTGTGGGTGATATTAATATATTGGTGATATATTGTTGGTGATGAAATAAAATTGTCTATACTAATTATAGGCAGTAAAATAATCAAACAACGACATACGTTTTTGCAATAACGCAATAATAATATTGTGTTAGCAAAAACGTTATTCGCCATGACTTTGACTCTCCAAATACACTTGTATTCCTGAACAATTGCATTTATATACTTGTAGAAGAGCGATAATGGACTAAATTAGCCTTAGTATTATTAGTCAGTTGTTGCGCTGGTTCGGTATCGGAAAGCAGGGTTACGCAAAACACAATAATAATCAGAGAGGAACGCGTTGTTGCTGACTCATCATTGTGACAAACCTTTAGTTTAGAACCAATCCCGAAATGATAACATAACAAACAATGACAAAAAGATCAAATATTGATATATTATCTTCTTTTCAGAATGAAGTTGACGATGTTTTGTACTATACACATTTCTATCTGTGTTCTGTTTCACCCTGTTAAGTTATCCTGTTTGTTTCACAAATTGATATTGCTTTGGTGGTTTTGTAGTTATAATGAATTAATTTTATTAATAGCTAGGTATTATAAATGTAATGTTCCAGAATGTTTTAAATAATATTAGCGTGTCCGCAACATTGTTGACGTAGTTTTTACTACTACTAACTACTAGTAACTATTATTCCACAAGGAACTAGTTTCTCATACTTTAAATTATTCAAGCTATGAAGTTTAATTACAGCCCTAAATGAAAACTTTAGGCGTGTTGAGCGTAAAAAAAATCCGATGCACAGGTCGCTTGTAGTGATTAGAGTTTCTTGGCGTAGTTGTTGGACTCCCGGACCTCCTCCTCCTACTCTCTTGTTAGGAAAAACGTTATTTCGAAATAAAGTCGCGACTTTCCTACTCCGGTTCTACTTCGATCCGTTGTTTCGTCTGTTTAAATGTTCTAAACCTACTCATAATTCCGTAGAGCACTAGATACATAAATAATCGTCTACTCTTTTAAGCTACTAAGTTGGGAATATTTTAGTTATTATTTTACACAATAACCACCATAACAGAATAGTATCGATTTTATCCACACGATCATTATCGTTTTTTTTGTAGATCAATATTAAGATATTTTTACAATGGCAGCACTGCATACACCAAACAAAATGCGCAAGTGTCAGCTGTTTAGCTGTGTGTGTGTGTTTCGTATTTGAAGATTGTGTTCTGATTTTTGTAATCAGTTGCTGAAAATGCATTCTTAGGACCTTAGCTTGCCCTCAGACATCGATGGCATCCTCCCATAACGATTATGGCCCTCTGATGGTTCAAAATGTAGTAGTATTGCTAAAAATAATCTCGCCAGCATTCGTTTTACTTATGGAAAATATGCGTAAGTAATCTTCGTCGTAAATAATCGTTTTTTGGCGTAATGTGCTTTAATCAAAAAAATCTATTGAACTACATTCGATTCGAATGTAGATGAGACGTATTTAGTCATTTTTTAATTATTTGTTGTGCTACGTAATATATAACCAGGTTACATAGGAAACTGATCCGACTCGGAGCACCCCGACTCCACCTAGTCTTGTCGCTACTAACCCTATAGTGTACACTCGCTCGACTGTAGAGTGTATGCGCCCCATTACGGAAGTCGCTGACTCGCTTCGCTCGCCACCTCTCCCCTTTGCTACGTTTGGCCTCGCATGGCTCGCTCTACTCAGGACCTCCCTTGAGCTTCTGACCCATAAATATTGTTGTCAAAGTACCCACCCGCATTTTACACTCCCACGTATTTTATTTAAATAATGCTGCTACAGTCCGCGTTTTGCTCTTGCTTTTTAGTTTAAAGTTTATGCTGTTGATGTTTAAGTATTGCTTTGTTTTTCTCAATGTAAGCCTTTAAACATTATGCTGTACATGGTTATGCGTTTAAAAATTATGCTAAGTTATCGCTATGCTATATATGGTTATGCTAGTTAAGCTTATGCGAAAACAGTTATGCGTTTAGTTGTTATGGTAAATTATGATTAGTCCTTAAAATTTTATGCCTACTTAAATTACTACAAAAATTGTTATGCTACCACTTATAGACCCTGTCCAAAGAATGCAAAAGGAAAATTAAATGTACACTAATTAAATACCTAATTTATCTTAATTTCTCAATACATGTGAATTACCTACCACGTTGTCACGTTGTTTTTTCACGATGGACTTCAAAAATTACTTAACCTATTGTAATCAAATTTGCACAAACTAAACTCAGACACTACTAAATTTCTTTTTTTTTGATCTTCTTCTACTTCGTCCAGGTAAATGTGTACCGATTTTAGTTATTGTTTATATTTCAAAAATCAAAATCGGTTTGAGATTTTGATAAAATTGGATGGATGAAAATGGAACCTTTCTGAAAGTAATTTATAGCTTTTCAAACCATAAAAAAGACTGTAGGTAATTGTGCTACTCTGAAAAAAGTTATGCATGATCATTTTGTACGATCGCGTATAACTTAAAAAAATAAATACGTTGACTTGTTAACCTTCTCCGTTTCTCGTCGGTTAAAAATATTTTAATTTTAAGACACAAGTTTAAATTTAACGGAGGCTAGGTTCATTTGTTTCCCAATACTTACTCGTTAATTGATTTAAAGCTTTTTTAAATGTAATTGTTTCAGAGATCTCTAAAATTTTAAATAATTCCGGTATTATTATGGTAATAACTTAAGGTAGACGTTCAAAACACTTGATATTTACATGCATTAAACTACTTTAAAATCTAGTTTTTGCACACAAAACCTCAGCCCGAATCCGAGTGCAGTATGAAATTCAAACCACAGCACGCTGCGTCGGTTGGCGTTCGAGGCGCGAAAATGGCTGAGCTAAAAAACTGGAGCAAACTCCTGACTAAAACAGGGTACGCTTAAAAGATATACAAAAGCGATAGGAACCCAAGAAGCTGTTAAAAATGTACTGGACAAAAGTAATGACTATTTAGAAGCAGGTTTGTATCGTATAACATTAGACTTAAAGACTTATGACTAACTTTAGTCGCTACTGAATTCAGTGAAGTGGAATAGCATTCAGTAAGATAGCACACTAAATTCAGAAGCACAAATTGCATGCTTCTTACTTGTTTCTGTCGACTTCAGTCGACTATCCTCGCTTCTGAATTTGCATCTGAATTCAGTAAATTTAGGCGTTGTGAAATTCTGGATTAGATGAGGTATTAAAACGAGGTATTAAAACTATCCAAAAAATGTAAATTTTAGTTCTCCTGGTGGTTCATAATATGATCCATAAATTTTCTTCACGGGCCTGTAGTCTATAATACATACATACATTCTGTGCTGTTCCTGTTTATAGGTGCCATCATAATACGAGTAGTGCATACATAATCATAGTATGTAATTGAAAGCTCAGATCGGAATCTACGCTCTGATACTGCTCTGTTTTAGCGCTGTTAATTAGATTCTTATGTCTACCGGGTTTTAGTTGAAGAAAAGAATGATTTTGAAATTTGGTTATTTTTTTATATTTTTGATTGACCTCGAGAGGGTATTCCATCTCATTTTATTGACTCTATCCGCTATTTTCACAAATCCATAGACTCGCCAGAAAGAAAATAGCAAAGAAAACTTGCAGTCATTACATACTTACAGAATACACATAAATATTAATTTAAAAATTTATATCAATTATTTTATCAGCTTAAACAATAATTCCGAAAGACCTTGGGGGTTTATGACGAAAATCAACAATTTGATAACTTGATATTATACCGTAAGTGTCAGATAGTAAGCCTTAGTGTCAGATCCTCTTCACTAAGGGTTAACTAATGGCCGACAAAAGTGTATAATAATCAGTCCGTCTTACAAGATGATCTCATTTCGAATACAATCCCTTAAGAAACTACAAGCATAACTTTTTCCATAGCTCGCTGAGCGACTGTAAATTTTTGATACTGATTTTACTGTTAGTCTAAGTAAGCGTTTCAGCACCGTAGACCGTAGCTGTGATCCATTGAAAGAGTCATGCTTGGAATTTATCTAAGGAATTATATTCGTAATGAAGTTTTCCATTCAAAGTAGTCAATACTAAAGTCACCGACATAGCTCAGCGCATCAGCAAGCTTAAGTGACAGCTGGGGTAACCGTTGGGGTAGGACGGGTTCTGGAGTGGAAACTACGAATCGGTAAACGTAGTGTGAGACTAGATGGAGTTACAATTTACGAAAGGTTAGAAAGGTAACAAAAGCCGAGGATCGGACTGAGTATATTATTAGAGAGGCCTATGCCCAGAAGTGGATCTTGATAATGAATAATAGGAATGCCTTTATGGGCAGTCATAGTAAATTTGTGATGGTTTAGCAAAATCAATATTTCTACTAGTCAAGATGAAGTATTGCAAGGTTTTGATGGTATCGTCCTTGTAAGAAAGTACAGGTTTCTGACCTCGTATGCCGACTTGTAACAAATCTGAAAAAAAAAACGTTTACACACATTAATATTGTTCAGCCTCGTATTTGATGATTTTGTACTTAAAATATGTATGTGTATGAAAAACTAGTTTAAACAGCCGTTCAATCAACAATTTACTAAACACCGCCGTTAAACGGGCAGCCTTAATGACATTCAGCCGTATCTTTTGTTTCAACGTTTAATAAAGTGGGTCGATAACGCGTACCAAATAAAATGTCTGAAAATAACATAATTAAATAAGTCGTCTTACCATTCTGGATCCTTAAGTAAAATTGCGTGAAATGATCCCAAGATAAAATATGAGGTACATCTCTGGCACTAACAAGAGAAGGAATCAGGGAGGCTCGGTGCAGGGCTATGTTATTGGGTGTGATATCTGTTGAACAATAAATGATCTTATAAATGACCTCGGCTATGGTAAAGATGCGACGATTATATTTATTTTACATAGTAAATTATTTGTATAATAAATAGTTCGTTTATTTTTAAAGTGAAAATTTCTTTAGGCACAATGCACACAGATATTTTCGTAGGCTGTAAGTGAAGCTGACCCATCATGGTCTGACGCAAAAGGCTCGATCCGTTGAAAATCAGGACCACTGAGTGTAATAATCAAAATAATCGGTTTTTTTAAGCCAATTTACTCTTCTTCAGGACTAATAATTCCGCTTCGGGAAGGTCTACCTCTAAGTGGGCTGCCGAATGGCCTCTAAACGTTCAATGCTCCAGTCCTAGACCCTCTAGTAGAGACAAGGCGGAAACCAGAGTATCCCTAACGGCTCCACCCCGTGTCCACTTTCACTTCATTTGATGAGCGAAAGGTCATCGCTTGCTCTGGCTCTTCCGCCTCACAAGAACTCGTATTGTCGAGCATCTTGGCTAAAATAGTCATGTTCTTCCACTGAGCACTGTACTAATCAGAGAGCTCACGAATAATTAGCAATTTTATTTCGCTAATAATAGCTGATAATAGTGTCACCCGAGGAACCTTCCCAAGTCTTCTTCCCAAGAGGAAACTACGCGGGTGAAACCGGAGGGCGCTGCTAGTCTGGAATAAATCTTAAAAGCATGGCCATCCCGAGTTTCCGAGTTCACCCGAAGATTTCTTTCATTTACAGTCCACGAAAAATCTTCGTGTGGTACGCCGAAAGAAGTTTTCGCTTTAAAAACATAAAGTAATACAACTGAATTGAAACAACTCTCTTCCTTTGTAATACATAAGAATCAAGGAACTTGTTTACTTACTTATACTATAGAAAGTTTCGGGGTGTTGCGTCAAGTCAGATTCTGTACGCGTGAGTGTAATCTGAAGACCGAAGTTGCTTCGGACAGACAGATTCATCTCAAAATGCGTGATACCAGATGCACTTTTTTGAAACGTGACGTGTTTCAAAGTTGTGTTGTCCATTCGCCAAGTCGTACTGAAGTATTCATGTATTGAATTTGACAATTCTTTACAATCTGAAAACAGAAAATGTCTGAAATATTCCAAGAGCTAGTAGCAAAATTTGGGTAGGTATTTGAGGTAAACTGAAAACTCGTCACATAAATATTTATGGTGGTGGACAATTTTATTCACACACAACACCATCTGACCCCAAACTAAGCAAAGCTTATGTGATGGCGGCCAGATAGCTGATATAATACTTATATAGTTTTAAATACATACTTATTATACATAGAAACACCCAGACACAGTGCAAACATTTGAATTCATCACACAAATATTTGCACTGGGTGGGGATCGAACCCACGACCTTCGGCTTCGCAGGCAGAGCTACTACCAACTAAGCCACGAGGCCAGTCAACATAGTTCTACTATTATTATACACCTACACGGAAGTACCGACCTGGCTGGTGAGTAGCGGGGCAAAATTAATCTCTCAATTTAGATCACCTGACAGATAGATAGTCACTCCAAAGTTATCTCTCTTTTTCAGAATCCCTATTTTTGTGTTCTAAATAATACCTAATTTAAACTTCAAATTGCCTAAAACCCATTTTTTTTAGTTTTTGCACAATTATCAAATTCGCACGCGCCTGGCAATGTTAAAACCCCGACTAAATCATCTAGCTTTTTATTCTTTAAACATTAAACTACAAAAATTGCACATTGCCTCAAACATAATATGTATTTATTTACTAATTATTATTTACACTCGCGACTTTCCAACTCCGATTCTACTTCGATCCGTCGGCGTCGTTCTAAGCCTACTCTAATTAGAGTACATGTTTAGAACGTTTAAACGTCAAACAATGTTGTATCGGACGAAGCGAAGTAGAACGAGAGAAGGAAAGACGCGAGTTATTTTTTCGAAATTACGTTTTCGTAGAAATAGAGTAGACGTCCAGGTCTGCGCCTCTGTGTTGGGGAATAATAAGAGAGCTATGCGACAAGTTTCCAGCTTGCCTCAAATGCTTACCCAAACTTTGCTCTCGGAATATGAGCAGTTCTTAAACCACCGGGGGGTCTACCGCCTAACGAAAACGCTTTGACGCTCTGACATTGCCGTCTCTTTCATTTAAAGCGAGAAGAAAAGAGACAGCAATGTCAAAAAGCGTTTTCGTTAGGTGGTAGACCCCCGGACATAGCTGGTATTACTAGGCCCTATATATAACATTCGTATGTACTTCGTTTTTACCCAACTGATTATTATTTTAGTTAATGGTCCCAATAACTTATAATTAACAATAAACTGATTGACTAACGTTGATTGTTGTTATTGGTCGTAAGTACCGCCTGGGGAAGTACCACATCTTTTCCAGTTATTTTTCCGCCAAACAGTAGTGTGCAAACATTGCTATGTTCCGATTTGAAGGGCAATGTTTCCAGAGTTTCTATCCCTGTGTGACGAGCGTAATGCGGTGCTAGCCAACGATTTGGACTCTTTCATTTAGAATACAGTAATGTTTGCATAGTACTGCTTGGCGGCAGAATAGCCGGCATATGTGTGATACTTTCCCTCTGCAAGATTCGAGCGAAAAATCCAGGGAGATAACGTTGTAAAATAAACTAAATTACAAATAACACTTACCATTATTTGTTGGTGATGAAATAACATTGCCTATACTTAGTATAGACAGTAAAATAATCAAACAACGGTTATTCGCCATGACTTTGACTCTCCGAATACACTTGTATTCCAGAACAATGCATTTATATACTTGTAGAAGTGCGATAATGGTCTAAATATGGCTTAATATTTGTCAGTTGTTGCTCTGGTTCGGTATTGTATTGCAGGGTTACGCAAAACATATAACAATCTGAGAGGAATGCGTTGTTGCTGACTCATCTTTGTGTCACCTATAGTTTAGAACTAATCCCGAAATCATAACATAACAAACAATCACAAAAAGATCAAATATTGATATTTTATCTTCTTTTCAGCTTGAAGTTGATGATATTTTGTGCTATCCACATTTCTATGTATGTTCTGTTTCACCCTGTTAAGTTATCCTGTTTGTTTAACAACTTGACATTGCTTTGGTGGTTTTACAGTTTTAATGAATAAATTATTTATTTATACCTAGGTATTATAAATGTAAAGGCATTTCAGAAACGTTTAAATAATATTAGCGTGTCCGCTACGTTGTCAACGTGGTCTTTGCAAAAGGACTATTTTTCCTCAAGGAACTAGTATTTCACTATTTTCATAATTCAAGCTAGGAAGTTTTATCACACCCCAATATGAAAACTTGAGGCGTGTGAATCGTGAAAAAAATTCCGACGCACAGGTCGCTTGTAGTGATTAGAGTTTCTTGGCGTAGTTGTTGGACTCCCGGACCTCCTCCTCCTACTCTCTTGTTAGGAAAAACGTTATTTCGAAATAAAGTCGCGACTTTCCTACTCCGGTTCTACTTCGATCCGTTGTTTCGTCCGTTTAAATGTTCTAAACCTACTCATAATTCCGTAGAGCACTAGATACATTTATTTATTTATTTATTTTATTTTACACAATAACCACCATAACAGAATAGTTTCGATTTTATCCACACGATCATTATCGATTTTTTTTAGATCAATATTAATATATTTTTACAATGGCAGCACTGCATACACCAAACAAAATGCGCAAGTGTCAGCTGTGTGTGTGTGTGTGTTTTGTATTTGAAGATTGTGTTCTGATTTTTTAGCGCAGTCGGGGCAGACATTGAAATAGAAAAAAATCCGGGGAGCGATTTTTTTTTTATGAAACATCGGGGAGGGTTGTTGGAAGTATAAATCTCGATTTTATAACTAATCCCGGTAGAGGGTTCGCCGCCATCTTGTTTTAAATCTTTTGTGAAATAACTCGTTAACTTTCAACTTTAGAGCAAAAATGATGGTAACCAAAGTTGTTGGAAATTTATTTTCTCACAAGTTTGCTTCATATAGTTTTTACACTAGAATAAATATTTGCAAAGTTATACTATCAAGTTTATAAAAAAAATCGTAATAGGTGGAATTTTATTTTCTTCAACTTCGGTTCTCGCACTTTAAGGGTTCCGTACCCAAAGGGTAAAAACGGAATCCTATTACTGAGACTTGGCTATCCATCCGTCCGTCCGTCCGTCCGTCTGTCACCAGACTGTATCTCAAGAACGGTGATAGCTAGACAGTTGAAATTTTCACAGATGATGTATTTCTATTGCTGCTGTAACAACAAATACTAAAAATAAAATAAGTAAACAAAGTGCGAGAACCAAAGTTGAAGAAAATAAAATTGCACCCATTACAATTTTTTTGATAAACTTGATAGTATAACTCTGCAAATATTGATCCTAGCGTAAAAACTATATGAAGCAAACTGTGAGAAAATAAATTTCCAACAACTTTGGTTCCCATCATTTTTGCTCTAAAGTTGAAAGTTAACGAGTTATTTCACAAAAACTTTAAAACAAGATGGCGGCGAACCCTCTAGCGGGATTAGTTAGAAAATCCAGATTTATACTTCCAACAACCCTCCCCGACGTTTCATAAAAAAAAAAATCGCTCCTCGGATTTTTTTCTATTTCAGGCTAGTTTTATGTCTACCTCGACTGTAGTATTTGTAATCGGTTGATGAAAATGCATTCTTAGGACCTTAGCTTGCCCTCAGACATCGATGGCATCCTCTCATAACGATTATGGCCCTCTGATGGTTCAAAATGTAGTAGTTTTGCTAAAAATAATCTCGCCAACATTCGTTTTACTTATGGAAAATATGCGTAAGTAATCTTCGTCATTTGTGTCCCCCCCTGTGACCCTTCGAATCGCGCCTGCGTATCAATTCAAACATTTAGACTTTTTGGACATAGTACCTATGTCCCGATATCCGTGATCTGTCTTTATTGACTAATCGAACATAGATTTTCTGTTATTTTCATAATATCTAGTATTTGTCCTCAACCTAACATTTTATTATTAAAATGTCTGGCCCACTTCCAGCATTACCCGTTATATTCGAATGCAGGTATTTCCATCAATACAATCCTGGAGGATAATTTTAAAATTAAGGAAATGCTACCCAATAAAATCTAAGTCACAAAAGATACACTTGCAAAAAAATGATGTGGTAATGACCGAGGGGGTGCCATTTAAAACGCATAATTTTTCGTTCCTAATTTACTTTGTCATAATGAATGTAGGTAGTCAATTAGGGTGGAGCGAAAAAACTTTTTTCGTTTAACTGTAATGTAATAGTAAAAATTTGGAGCCATTTGGGCTTAAATTAAGCAATACAAAATATAAATCAATTCCGTTTAGAGTAACTGCCCCCGCATCGGCATTCATTTTATAAAAATAACTGGTTTTAGACCTCACATAGACGCCATATATCAGTACTATATTTTCATAAACATACAATTTTTTTATTACGAATTGTTCTCTGGGATCCTATATTTTCGATGTAGAATACACAAAGAAACCAAATTGTGTGTTTATAAGTTTAATAAGGGGAGTGTGGGAGCGCGGGAGGAGTCGCTGGCGGCGCTTGTCACGACACTCGTCGTTTACAGTGCTCTGTTCTTTTCAGTTCCTATTTTTAACACTATGTAAAGAACTCAGTGTGTTTAAATGTCCTTATTTGGGGGATGTTAGTGAGATAAAAAGGAAAGTGTTAACTACTTACGAATATGTAAAGAATTATTACGAATTGACACGAACGAGACATCGACTAAAATTACAACTAGAAAGAGCAAAAGAGCCAACTTTTTCAGAGAGACATCGTAACATCTAAGGTTGGATATATACAACAAACTGTATTAATTCTGATAGTAACACGAATGAGGATCATTCAAATGTTTAAAGCATATTTATCATTAAAAATGCAAAAATCTACTCAAATTCATTAAGAGGAGTCAGAAAGTTTTCAGTAAAGCAGTAAGATACTTTTTGTTATTTCAGCAAGTAAATGCAATAAATTAGCTCAGTGCGTCTATTCTAAGGATAAAAAGGTTCCTAAATAAGAACAGGCTTCTATTATTTATCAAAGAACGTCTCATGAGATGATTATCGGCAGAGTACATGAGATTGTACCTGAGTTTGGTACATCTAGAGGAATACAAACTGTGACAACAGATTTTCTGGTACGTGAAGATATTTTCCAAGCTAGTATTATGGCGAGTATTATGTATTATGGCCACTGGTTGTGACACAACGAATGTTAACACTGGAAAGTATGATGGATTTATAAAACTGGTTCAGAAAAAGCTACAAAACTATTGCAGTGAAAAATCAGTTTGCTCCACATTGATGAACTGCTCTAAGACATTTATTTCTTCATCTCGAAGACTGTACTTCGGCACACATATCTTACGTAGGTCCACTAGGAAAATCTCTAGAAACATGGGAAAAACTGACTGTAAAGAAATTTAAGTACATTGCAGGACAAATATTACTCGCAATGGCCAATTACTAAAATCAGATCTCGAAAATAAATCTTCAGGTAAACTTTCACATGCCCGTGGGATCACACGTGCCAACGAAATACTACGTTTGCATGTGGCAACTGAAAATCCGACTGACAATTTAAGGATTCTAGCAAAATTTCGTATATAAAGTTGGTCCGTCTTGGTTTTCAATTAGGATCCAATCGTCCTGCAAAAATATGTCACTCGTCATCTGTTTAACATTGTTATGGACTCTAGGAATCTGCCCATAAACTTTAAGAAACATTATAGATCCGACTATCCAAAGAAACGCGAATTTTGCGCTTCCCGAAAGCCTTCTTCTTGCGATGATAACAGATGAGAGGAAGCATAATATTAGAGAGCTGGCTGCTTGTCGCATACTAAAGGCACGCAGTGTGAGCCTTCCTTCAACACCTAGAATTTTTCAAGTGACATTGATAAATTTTAATGCTACTTCTAGTTTATATTGATTACTTAATGTACTGGTAGGAAAACTAAACCAAACCGACGCTTTAAAAAAAAATATCTGACCAAAGAATTCAGGACTTTGGTGAATCTAGTGGTGAGAGCAAACCATTGTTTTTAAAGGTTCCCTGGCTTACTGAAGCTGTTGAGAGAGCTGTAAAGATTACGACCGCAGTTTCTTTAACTCGGTGCACACAAAAGTCACGATTAGGTGCAATAAAAGCCACGTTGGAATCTTGGAACGTGATGCCTAAATTTGAAACAAATAAGGATTTTCAAGCTTTATTTTTGATGTAATTTTTCAACTCCTTCTTAGTATTTTCATGTTCATTGTCACAGTATTACTCTAATAAATGTTTTATACCATACATTATCTATAATGAAGTACCTTCTTACTTGTAAATAGGGACACCATTTCACATTATACGATTTTAAACTTTACGTAAAAAAATAAAATTTTTGAAGTCACTGCGGAGGCAGAAGATTCTCATTAAATGGAATGAAAAATTACACTTCTTTTAACTTCATTATGACGCACAAATCCCTCCCTATTAGAACTATGAAACTAAAAAAAAATTTTGTCCATACATTCGTGCTCCACCCTAGTAGTCATCTTCCCATGGGAAGATGACTTCAGAAAAATAGCTGGTCCGGTATGGACCCGTTCAGCAAGAGACAGAAATAAGTGGAAATCATTAGACAGAGGAGGCCTTTGTCGACAGACAAGCTGTTACACACAATCCAGTCACATCACCAGGCACATCCAGTTGCCGATAATTTAAGTTATAATAGATTGAATTAATTTAGTTTTTTAGGAAGTAGGCATCTGTCAATTAGTCATAAGAAAAGAAACAGCAATAAAGGTTATTTTATTTTATAATGAATGTAGCGTAATGTATAGTGTCATAATGTAACTTTCGCATAATAATTTTTGGCGTTATGTGTTTTAGTATAACAATCTATTGAACTACATTTGTACATTAATATGGATTAGTATTCCTTGTGAAACGTATTCAAGGAACACATTTATGATTATTTATCTATTTCTTTTCTTCATGGCACAGTGCAGTTGGCAAGTGCAGACATTATCGACAAAAATGTCTGCACATGACCGCTGTCTCGTCTGATGTTGACCTAACTAAACTAACTTGAGTCTTCTCGACGTAGACGTAGATATTCAATCTCAAACACATTTAGAAAATGCGATTTGAGTGGGGACACCGGTTTTAATCTGAATTTATTCTCGCTTTCTCGAACAATCAGGGAACATACGTGAGCAAATTGTGATTTTCGAACTGATAACCTTCTTCCAAAAGGTAAGACTTCTTATAATTGGCTACTCTCAAAAAAGTTATGCCGGATCATTATGTATGATCAAGTATAACTTTAAGAAAATATATGGATACACGTCGACTTAACCTTCTCCAGTCAGTTTAAAAGACAACACAAATTTAAATTTAACGGAGGCTAGGTTCATTCGTTTCCCAATCGTAAATTGTTTAAAAAGCTTTTTAAAAAGTAATTGTCTCAGAGATCTCTAAAATATTAAATAATTCCGGTATTATATGGTAGTAACTAAAGGTAGACGTTCAAAGCACTTTACATGCATTAAACTACTTTAAAATCTAGTTTTTCACACAAAACCTCAGCCCGAATCCGAGTGCAGTATAAAATTCAAGCCACGGCACGCTGCGTCGGTTGGCATTCGAGGCGCGAAAATGGCTGAGCTAAAAAACTGGAGCAAACTGCTGACTACAACAGGGTACGCTTAAACGATAGATACACTAAACCGATAGGAACCCATGAAGCCGTTAAAAATGTACTGGACATAAGTAATGGCTATTACGAGTCTAAATCTGAACATTAAAGTAGGTTTGTGTCGTGTTACATTAGAATTTAAGTCTTATTACACTTAGCTAAATTTTGTCGCTACTAAATTCAGCGAAGTGTAATAGAATTCAGTAGACTAGCATACTAAATTCAGAAGCGCAAATTGCATGCTTCTTACTTGTTTCTGAATTCAGTCGACTAACCTCGCTTCTGAATTTGCTTCTGAATTCAGTAAATTTAGCTAAATGACATTAAAGTGTATTAAGTAAGTGTATGGTCCATAAGGGCTTTACCCATATAATCTGCCACCGTAAAATTGTAGAGGTAAATGCCGTCAGTTTGCAAAAAAAAAACTACTTTGTAATATTGATATCGTAGTTATATTGTAAAGTGATGGTATTTGTTCTACTATTACGGTGACAATACGAAGAAAAAGTGGGTTTATATAAATTTTCTGAAAGTAGGGAGTAAGAACAAAATATAGTACCTAGTACTATCCTATCTATACCTACCTATCAATTATCTATTATATATCTATCTATACCTATCTATTTAAACAGACTTAAAAAAAGTAGGAGGTTCTTAATTCAGTTGTGTGTATGTCACGAGATAGCTCCGCCAATTGTGAATCAGTTTAGGTATAGGTATGTATGTATAATTATTTATTTTCTTGGAAGATTTTATAATACAGAGGATATTTATATTTTATTTTATCGAAATGAGTAAAGCGCTTTCTGAAATATCAACAAAAACCAGTTTTTTATCTAGACGGTAGTTTCCTGTCAAAGGAGACGGCCCATTTTCCATGGGCATTTGCCCCACAGAAAAAGTGCAAGAGACTTGACCAAAATTGGACCATTGTATAGGATTTTTAATATGTATTGAGGAACCGTTTATGTTTTTATCCTGCATAGCGGGGTTTAAAAGATATCAACTAAAACATTGAAAAAAAATGTTTGTCTGTAAAGTCGGTTTACTGACGATAGAACGTGACAACGTCTTAAGAAAATACTGATGGAATGGTAGCACTTTTCAAAAGAAAATTTTAATTTCATTTGTTTAATAGATTTGTATGTAAAAAGTAATCAGTAGAATTTAGTCATGTTCAATCAAAACAATGCAAAAAACAATGCAAAAAAGCTTTTAGATGCCGGGGATCGAACCCGGGGCATTACACATGCAAAGCGAACGCTCTACCACTGAGCTACATCCCCGCTTGAACTACTGGTCGAAATAATTAATACAACTGTAACAAACATGCGGCGAGGTAACGACCGACGGTAACGCGGTAACGGTAGATGACGTCATGTTTTGTGGGCGTGCAGCCGGCTTCATCGAATTATAAGAAGTTATCACGTCAAAAAAATCTGGTAATACAATTCATAATCTGCATCTGCCATCTATCGCATTATAACAACGGAAGTAAGCTCCGCGCTATCACTGAAGTCCTATGGCGAAATTATTGAACTAAGCCATTATAATATCATAGGTTTCATCTGACATTGTAGAATACGACAGTGGCTCTTTTCGCCAACGGTCATGAGTGGTGGCGCGGACTCTATAATATGATGTCATCTAGCGGCAAGTAGCTGGTAAACTACTGCCGCTAGATGGCATTATCATATTTGAAAATAAAATGTTCTGTGTACAAATTCTAATTATATAATTTCATATACATTTTTAAACTGTCTTCCATTTCAATGCATTTAAAATATAATATACGTATATTCCCTAGCTAATAGACACTTTCCTGTGTGTCAAAAATAGCTCCTATTCGCCGGCAATCAACGCAACATGCGATGGAAGTTTCATACAATGTTGTTACGACCGATACAGTATAGATGGCGCTAAAACAATATTTTTTAAATCACTCATATCTTCAATTGATGTTTAAAACAAATTGTTACATACTTACTAAAATAATTAACTGTTGTTTTTTTTTTCAGATATTTGTTAGACAACGCGATCATTATAAAAGGCCGCCGTGTTTTAGACATCGGAGCCGTCTTTTATTCCGCTTTTATTGATAGTCGTTGTCAAATTGTCCTGTATTTAAAATTGTTTTGCTTTACAAAAAGTAATCAGTAGAATTTAGTCATTTTCAATCAAAACAATGCAAAAAGAAAATTTTTATTTAATTTGTTTAATAGATTTGTATGTAAAAAGTAATCAGTAGAATTTAGTCATTTTCAATCAAAACAATGCAAAAAAGCTTTTAGATAACGTTGGTAACGTTACATGACGTCATGTTTTGCGGGCGTGCAGCCGGCTTCATCGAATTATAAGACGTTATCACGTCAAAAATAACGCCGCAAGTAGGTAATCAAGAACGTGATTATGTACTTACTACTAAAAGAAGGTAGTAAATTCATTACTTTGCGACGTACTGTGCTCAGAATAATGTCGACTCAACACAGAGAAGGACCGGATATTCGGCCAAACCACAAAAAAATTACAAAACCTTTGGAAAAATAAAGAAATTCCATGTGTTGTGTGAGTTTCGAACGTATTTTTACTGTACGTAAACTTCAACTGAACTAAAATGAGAAAAAAAAAGGTGTGTGCTTAAGACCACACGGCAGAAGTGAAAACTTCATTAGCTGATTTTTGTATTAGGTAGGTATGTCGTATTATAATAAAATATTATGGATCGTATTAGTTGAATAAACGAGTAAAACAAGCCAGAAATTAAAGTAAATATTTATTGAAATTTTATTTATATACAAAGTAGCTGTTACCCGCGACTTAGTCCGCGCGAAATAAATACTAAGGTTACTCAGGCAGTATTTATTTGTATACCCAGATTGTATACACATTTATTTCTTTATTTATATCTATTTCTTTTCTTCATGGCACAGTGCAGTTGGCAAGTGCAGACATTATCGACAAAAATGTCTGCACATGACCGCTGTCTCGTCTGATGTTGACCTAACTAAACTAACTTGAGTCTTCTCGACGTAGACGTAGATATTCAATCTCAAACACATTTAGAAAATGCGATTTGAGTGGGGACACCGGTTTTAATCTGAATTTATTCTCGCTTTCTCGAACAATCAGGGAACATACGTGAGCAAATTGTGATTTTCGAACTGATAACCTTCTTCCAAAAGGTAAGACTTCTTATAATTGGCTACTCTCAAAAAAGTTATGCCGGATCATTATGTATGATCAAGTATAACTTTAAGAAAATATATGGATACACGTCGACTTAACCTTCTCCAGTCAGTTTAAAAGACAACACAAATTTAAATTTAACGGAGGCTAGGTTCATTCGTTTCCCAATCGTAAATTGTTTAAAAAGCTTTTTAAAAAGTAATTGTCTCAGAGATCTCTAAAATATTAAATAATTCCGGTATTATATGGTAGTAACTAAAGGTAGACGTTCAAAGCACTTTACATGCATTAAACTACTTTAAAATCTAGTTTTTCACACAAAACCTCAGCCCGAATCCGAGTGCAGTATAAAATTCAAGCCACGGCACGCTGCGTCGGTTGGCATTCGAGGCGCGAAAATGGCTGAGCTAAAAAACTGGAGCAAACTGCTGACTACAACAGGGTACGCTTAAACGATAGATACACTAAACCGATAGGAACCCATGAAGCCGTTAAAAATGTACTGGACATAAGTAATGGCTATTACGAGTCTAAATCTGAACATTAAAGTAGGTTTGTGTCGTGTTACATTAGAATTTAAGTCTTATTACACTTAGCTAAATTTTGTCGCTACTAAATTCAGCGAAGTGTAATAGAATTCAGTAGACTAGCATACTAAATTCAGAAGCGCAAATTGCATGCTTCTTACTTGTTTCTGAATTCAGTCGACTAACCTCGCTTCTGAATTTGCTTCTGAATTCAGTAAATTTAGCTAAATGACATTAAAGTGTATTAAGTAAGTGTATGGTCCATAAGGGCTTTACCCATATAATCTGCCACCGTAAAATTGTAGAGGTAAATGCCGTCAGTTTGCAAAAAAAAAACTACTTTGTAATATTGATATCGTAGTTATATTGTAAAGTGATGGTATTTGTTCTACTATTACGGTGACAATACGAAGAAAAAGTGGGTTTATATAAATTTTCTGAAAGTAGGGAGTAAGAACAAAATATAGTACCTAGTACTATCCTATCTATACCTACCTATCAATTATCTATTATATATCTATCTATACCTATCTATTTAAACAGACTTAAAAAAAGTAGGAGGTTCTTAATTCAGTTGTGTGTATGTCACGAGATAGCTCCGCCAATTGTGAATCAGTTTAGGTATAGGTATGTATGTATAATTATTTATTTTCTTGGAAGATTTTATAATACAGAGGATATTTATATTTTATTTTATCGAAATGAGTAAAGCGCTTTCTGAAATATCAACAAAAACCAGTTTTTTATCTAGACGGTAGTTTCCTGTCAAAGGAGACGGCCCATTTTCCATGGGCATTTGCCCCACAGAAAAAGTGCAAGAGACTTGACCAAAATTGGACCATTGTATAGGATTTTTAATATGTATTGAGGAACCGTTTATGTTTTTATCCTGCATAGCGGGGTTTAAAAGATATCAACTAAAACATTGAAAAAAAATGTTTGTCTGTAAAGTCGGTTTACTGACGATAGAACGTGACAACGTCTTAAGAAAATACTGATGGAATGGTAGCACTTTTCAAAAGAAAATTTTAATTTCATTTGTTTAATAGATTTGTATGTAAAAAGTAATCAGTAGAATTTAGTCATGTTCAATCAAAACAATGCAAAAAACAATGCAAAAAAGCTTTTAGATGCCGGGGATCGAACCCGGGGCATTACACATGCAAAGCGAACGCTCTACCACTGAGCTACATCCCCGCTTGAACTACTGGTCGAAATAATTAATACAACTGTAACAAACATGCGGCGAGGTAACGACCGACGGTAACGCGGTAACGGTAGATGACGTCATGTTTTGTGGGCGTGCAGCCGGCTTCATCGAATTATAAGAAGTTATCACGTCAAAAAAATCTGGTAATACAATTCATAATCTGCATCTGCCATCTATCGCATTATAACAACGGAAGTAAGCTCCGCGCTATCACTGAAGTCCTATGGCGAAATTATTTAACTAAGCCATTATAATATCATAGGTTTCATCTGACATTGTAGAATACGACAGTGGCTCTTTTCGCCAACGGTCATGAGTGGTGGCGCGGACTCTATAATATGATGTCATCTAGCGGCAAGTAGCTGGTAAACTACTGCCGCTAGATGGCATTATCATATTTGAAAATAAAATGTTCTGTGTACAAATTCTAATTATATAATTTCATATACATTTTTAAACTGTCTTCCATTTCAATGCATTTAAAATATAATATACGTATATTCCCTAGCTAATAGACACTTTCCTGTGTGTCAAAAATAGCTCCTATTCGCCGGCAATCAACGCAACATGCGATGGAAGTTTCATACAATGTTGTTACGACCGATACAGTATAGATGGCGCCAAAACAATATTTTTTAAATCACTCATATCTTCAATTGATGTTTAAAACAAATTGTTACATACTTACTAAAATAATTAACTTTTGTTTTTTTTTTCAGATATTTGTTAGACAACGCGATCATTATAAAAGGCCGCCGTGTTTTAGACATCGGAGCCGTCTTTTATTCCGCTTTTATTGATAGTCGTTGTCAAATTGTCCTGTATTTAAAATTGTTTTGCTTTACAAAAAGTAATCAGTAGAATTTAGTCATTTTCAATCAAAACAATGCAAAAAGAAAATTTTTATTTAATTTGTTTAATAGATTTGTATGTAAAAAGTAATCAGTAGAATTTAGTCATTTTCAATCAAAACAATGCAAAAAAGCTTTTAGATAACGTTGGTAACGTTACATGACGTCATGTTTTGCGGGCGTGCAGCCGGCTTCATCGAATTATAAGACGTTATCACGTCAAAAATAACGCCGCAAGTAGGTAATCAAGAACGTGATTATGTACTTACTACTAAAAGAAGGTAGTAAATTCATTACTTTGCGACGTACTGTGCTCAGAATAATGTCGACTCAACACAGAGAAGGACCGGATATTCGGCCAAACCACAAAAAAATTACAAAACCTTTGGAAAAATAAAGAAATTCCATGTGTTGTGTGAGTTTCGAACGTATTTTTACTGTACGTAAACTTCAACTGAACTAAAATGAGAAAAAAAAAGGTGTGTGCTTAAGACCACACGGCAGAAGTGAAAACTTCATTAGCTGATTTTTGTATTAGGTAGGTATGTCGTATTATAATAAAATATTATGGATCGTATTAGTTGAATAAACGAGTAAAACAAGCCAGAAATTAAAGTAAATATTTATTGAAATTTTATTTATATACAAAGTAGCTGTTACCCGCGACTTAGTCCGCGCGAAATAAATACTAAGGTTACTCAGGCAGTATTTATTTGTATACCCAGATTGTATACACATTTATGGTTAGTAAAAAAAGTGTCCATGTTCAAAAAGTTGTTGGCCGGGGCCGGCTTTTTAAAAGTTACTCCAACTTTGCATTCACACGGTGCACCCCTATGATGCCCCTAACATTGTCCGCAAAAAGGTTGGTGAGTGTAATAGGATTTTTGTTACCGACTTTCTCCTGTTCCGTCGATTCCACATACACTACACAGTCTCCACTACGATTTTCTGGGAATAGTCTCTTTCTCTTATAAAGGGGTTTTCTAAATAGTTTGTAAGAAACATTTTCACTTGGATTTGGCTTCAATAGTGTTCTTTTACTGGTCTGTTCGACGGGGTCACCCCCGTCGCTAGCGACGCTCATATTTATTTATACTATTGACTATATGTATACAAAACTAAATATTTACACGAAAGAAACGAAATATTTACACAGCAAAACTAATTAATTTGATTGTGAAAATTATAAAGCACCCGTCGTGTTTTCCCGCCCAAAGAAAAGTATTTTGGAGTTGGTAGCCGTCAGTGTTGCCACTATGATTTTGAGCTTGTCGCCAAATAATTATGAAACAAAGTCGCCGGTTTTGATTGAATTATTAAGGGAATAACAGTCTGGAAGAATACATAAGCTTTTTCCTTCTCCAACCTTCTACACTACACTAGTATATTCCCCTTTGTCGGTAACACGTCTAAATCCGCTAAAAGGTTTTAAAAGTTCGCCAGTTTCAGCGACAAAGTCGCTAAAGTGTCAACACTGGTAACCGGTAGCGAGCAGCGATAGAGAGAGAGAGTATCTATTGTCCCATGTCCTCCTCTAACAATTATCTTTCTCGGTCTGGCACGTTTGTTGACCACATTATCTTTCTCGCTCTAGCATCCCGAGCTTACCCGAAATTTCTTATCATATCCGAGCGTGATGATCACGTGATCATCAATCCATTTCACAGCCCACGAAAATTCTGTCCATAGCGCGCCTAAAGAAGTTTTCACTTCAAAAACATGGCTGATTTTGACTATAGTCTGTAGTCTGTACACAGGACACACATAAATGAAAGGAGTGTTCACCGTAGTACTTATTTATTGGGTACAGTCCCGAACACTAATCACGAACTAAACCTTAACAGGCTTATTTAAATTCACATAAACTTCGCTAGCGTGCTTTAACGCCGTACAACGCCATCTAGTTTGGTTTTATGGAACTACAGTACCTTAATACAAAATTACTTATACATAGTCATTAAGGTACTTTTTAATCACTAATTTGCAATCCCCGCTTGGCAGGTTAGTATTGAATGTACAGTTTGAATTATTTAATCTCCGGGGCTAATTAAGTACCTAAACTTGAAACGACTTGGGGCAGAAATGAGCCGTCTCCTTTGGTCGATTGTATGAATCTAGTTTTAAAACTACCATAATAGGAGTGGGATAACGGAAAGTTATCTTTCAAGAACATGCGTCATCTGCAATGCGCACTTGACCAGCGTGGTATATTTTGGGTTCAACTCATTCCTTATGAGAGAAAAAATCCTAGTCCCAGCAGTGGGCATGTACAGTGGGCTGCCTGTGTTAATAATATCAGCATTTATTGGTCCAAATGATTTTTAGGCGTTTCGATTAATTCAAACTAAACTCGTAGACTTTATCATCCAACTTCAATCGATTTTAAAATTTTCTAGTAGATTCAAGTATTAGTAATTCAACACTTCCTTTAAGTAATATTGCGTTCTATCCGTATATAAACCTTTCTGCCAAACCTGATATACATCCCTGTCTATTCAAAACCCATTGCATCGCGAAAAACTTTGAAGATGGACATGAATTCGCTTTTAGGGGTCTGATGGATGCAGCGATGCGCCGCGTTGTGGTCGGAATAGAAACTGGGGCTGCAAAGCTTCGGAGCTTAGCTGCTTTTCCCAGGGATAGAAAGATGTGATTGAAATTTATAGTTAGAGACACGCCCCCGTTTTTTCCACGTCGAATAACTATAACTAATCCTACTAATGTTATAAATTATGTGAAAGTTTGGATAGGTATATGGATATTTGTTGTTTAATCAAGTCGGAACGTCTGAACGCATCTGGCTGCAATTGAGAACGTAGTTAGGTTATTGTCTGGAATAACACAAATGCTACTTTTTATTGCAGAAAAAAAACCGGGTACGGGAACTACGTGGATATAGCCTCAAGACGACAAGATTTTATTGGAATGGCTTGTAACAGTTAAGTATGATGGATCAAATTCTGATTAAGTTTTTCAAAATTAGTCACATGGTTGCGAAGATTATCTCAAACATGCAGAATTTGTAATTAATCCTACTTTCCCTAATTCCCTAATTCCCACCTCAAAGCCTCAAAAGTGGAACCTCGTGAAGGTTTTTACTCCACGACCACTTACGCTGCACACAGAGTCACAGTTTATTACCAAATGCAAGGTGCTCAGGGCACATCTATCGGTTTATATCGATGGTTTCATGTAATCAAATGAATTCGACAAGACAGAATTGAGCTTAAGTTTTATAACACGGTGATGAAAAATGTATAAAGTAAAAACTGCTAAAACAAAACTTTACATAACAAATTGATAATTCCTAGCTGTGGTTGTAACCGCAGGACTATCGCTCGTAGATAACCGACCGGAAGTGAGGAAGGTGTCGCTACCCCGGCAGTAGCGCGTTCCGTTGCGCTATCACCGTCACTTCCGCTTCCTGTGGTTACCAGCAGGCGTAAAGAGGTGGAATCCCATACGTGAGTTAAGGTGTGATATGTACATATAGTGTATTTGTAGGCATTCTCTGTTCTTTGAGTAATTTGAGTGATTTTATGAATGCATGAGTAAATTTAGTTGCTTTTACTAATTTCAAAGAATACTTATACTTGTTATAATAATGTTAATTTATAATAATTATATATTTATATATAATTATATATATATTAATAATTAAATAATTAAATAATAATAATTAATATATAATAATACTTGTTTTAACAAGCAGTTACCTTATTATAGTTGATTTGTCAACCAAGACATTTTAGCCAAGATACTAACAATATTGTAATCAAATCAAATCAAAAGTTGACGTATTGAATGTACCTAACACCCCCTTAAAATGATGCAGGCTGATTACCAATAACCCTGTATGTCCTTCGAAGGAACGAGTCTGACTAGTAGACTACAATACATTTGAAATCCAGGGTAGTCGGAGATGAATCAAAATTTTCAATTTTGTTCATAAATAAATGTAAAATAATGAATCGACCGAAGCTTTCAATTTGATTACAATCAAGTATATCAAATTGTCATAAAGCATTCACGTAAAACGATTCAACACGTTCGCATTAACAATTACGCTTCAGTAATAAAATTATGATGTAAATGCTAAAGGCAACAATTTTATTGCCAGGTGCAACGACTGCTTACCTTTTAGAAAGCTAATGGCTAATGTAACGTTAGCAGTAGTGGTAAGACTCTTTGCAAAGTCCACATGGGGAAGTACCACACATTTGCCGTTATTCTACCGCCAAGCAGTTATGTGTAGACATCACTTTGTTTGAAGGGCAATATTTCCAGAGAAATTACAGAACATGGAGTGCAGTGCAGTGCAAGATTACGATTTGGCTTCTTCATGTTCCAATAGCTGCGTCCAGCACACTGTGTTATTATGGGCAGCCATGTTGCTATCAGGCTCATGCCCTGCTCGTCTCGTCACTCATTATTATAAAAAAAAAGTTTTCAAACTTTCGCAATTCGAACCCATATTGTAAACAAAATTTGGCGGTTGTAACGCCACTAGGACAACTAGGTATATAATAATTTAGATCGTGGTTAAGTTCAGAGTTATGTTAACAATAATGTAAAGTTCTTTTTTATTTTTATTTGTGTGCTGGTTTCTGATATTTCTTTTTTATCTCGATATTTATGTATCATAAGTATGTATTTACAATTGTATATGTATATATTACTAACGGAGCACCGCGGTTTTACCCGCGTCATTCCCGTTCTCATTATTTTCCCGTGATAAACGTAGCCGTAGTAGTGATAAATGTACTATCCTAGTATTAGGTATCATAAATACTTAGTTACGTTATAATCAAAACCAATCGTATAGGACACTAGTCAAATTTGTTAATTGTTACTGTACCAATAATATAATAATGATAGGTTAAACTGGAACAATGTAGAGTATACTACTAGTTAGTATTTATAACAAACATTTAGTAAATGTTTTTTTAGTAAACGTTTACCACATTATTCTTAGGATGTCTTTATTGTAAGTAGGCAATGACATAACCAAATCGATGCGCGTTGGGCGGGCGTGCATGCGTGGGGCAAATTGATGACTGGACTGGGAGGTCTGGGAAGCATAAAAGCCGTGACTAACTATCGCTGCTACAAAATTCGTGTGAAACAGCGTAAAATCATGCTTATTTAATGGTTTTAAATAAAATTGTGAGGTAAAAATGCAGTAGGTATAAATGCATTTATGTAGTGGTGATTATTGTTCGATAAGGTATCAGAGATAAAAATAATGTTTTTTTATATAGTATAGAGTGACGAGACGAGCACGACATGTGCCTGATGGTAAGCATTATGCCTGCCACATAACAGCGTATTGACACACCGCTATTGGAACATTGTAACATGACGAGTACAAATCATTACCTAGCACTCTCGTCACCCAGATATATAATGTTTTATCTCTATGCCTAGCAATTTCACTGGAAACATTGCCCTTCAAACCGAAACACAGTTCGTTTATTCATAAAATGAAAAACTAATCGGTTAAGTAATTCGTAACATTTCCAAGGCAAAAAGCAGGCATATCTTCTTAGAGTTCAATTAGATCGGCATTGAAAACGAAATTAACCAGTCACATTAGCGTTTAAGTTACGGTGGTCTAGTCGGGAGAACGGCGGCTGCCGATCCGGAGACCCGGGTTCAAACCCCACACGCACCACTGTCGAAGTCATGTGCGTAATGCCGCTAACTTAAAACGGTGAAGGAAAACATCGTGAGGAAACCGACATGTACCAAGAATCTTTCGAAGTCATGTGTCATCCGCCAACCCGCACTGGGCCAGCGTGGTGGATTATGGCCTTAACTCTCTCCTTGCGAGAGAAGGCCCCGAGTCCCAGCAGTGGGAACGTTTAGGGGGCTGTTGATGATTGATGATTAGCGTTTAAGCAATGTTTTGAATAACTAAGTAGCTAATGTAGCCATTTGACGTCCTTTATTAATTCTGTAGTTTTTTTTAATCATACGATTTTCAGGGTTCCGTAAAACGTAAAAACGGAACCCTTATAGATTCGTCATGTCTGTCTGTCTGTCTGTCTGTCCGTCCGTATGTCACAGCCACTTTTTGCCGAAACTATGAGAACTACACTGTTCAAACTTGGTAAGTAGATGTATTCTGTAAACCGCATTAAGATTTTTACAAAAGTTTTAAAAAAAAACAAAGATTAGGGGTGCCCCCCATACTGAGAACTGAAGCTCAAAATTTTTTTTCATCAAACCTACACGTGTGGGGTGTCTATCGATAGGTCTTAAAAAATGATGTTGAGGTTTCTAATTTAGTTTTTGTCTACACTGAATAACTTGCGCGAGAGACGCTTCCAAAGTGGTAAAATGTGTGTCCCCCCCTCTAACTTCTGAAGTAAGAGAATGAAAAAACTAAAAAAAATATATACATTACCATGAAAACTACCAACGAAAATTAGTTTGAACTCGATCTGATGAGTAGTTTTTTTTTAGTACGTCATAAATACACTATTATCAAAACTTCGATCAAAGTTACAACGAACTACAAGAACTATGTGTACTATGTATATTATGTTACTTGCTGGAACGGAACCCTTCATGGGCGAGTCCAACTCGCACTTGGCTACTTTATTTTCAACGATTTACATTCAAACGATTTCAACGAACACTTAGATATTTACAGTGCCAATTTTTATACAAGATTACTATTCATATAACTTGTCTCACAAATCACTTAGTAAATCTTAGTAGATTTATAGTGATTATTATTTCACAAATCCGAAATATTGGTGTAGGAAGCCACATGAATTTACATTTACATAAAACAATTGAGATGCATAAAGTGTAACGTGCACTGGAAGTACCGATAGTGGTTCGTTTGCCCTCCGGAAACGCAGTCGACAGTAGAGTCAGTATGAGAATTGAAAACATTGCGCAAAAATAATTAGGTGAACACAATACCTACGAATAAAATATTCTGATTGCATTTCTATACAAACGAGTATTCTGTTCCGTAGGTTCACTTAATAGGTGGAGTCGCTGGAAGAGAAATCGGTTAATAAAAATATATATATATATATATTTATATATATATATTTTGTCTCTTAAGTTTTTTCGGGTCTTCGTTGTGTGACATGTTTTTTTACAGTGGAAGGAAATGAGGATAATGCTTACGATGACGATGAGGAAGATATATTATCAAGATTGTTTGGATGATGAATTGTCTAATTTCGATGACAATTATAATCAAAATTAGAGGCACTAAGTCAGAAACATTGAGAGATTATGGCCGACGGAAAGTTAGTGGGAGCATCGGCGACTTATTTCTAAGGATATTGTCTAAGATGAGTGTGAAAATCAGCTTGGAGAGTATGAGGTATGTAATGTTTTATGTACCTTGATTCTCTGATACCTGAAAACTAGCCGTCTATGCAACATAGCAGGTAGGCTTACGATCTTAGTACGTACTAGGATCTACTGGGATCTTATTCTATTGGGCGACACTTTCTTAAAAGCTGTTTTGTGGTAATTAGACAACATCCAATTCTGTCACGTCAGGGCTCAAATATCAAATAAATAAATATTTATACTTTTTATTTTGATACTGAAGTTACGGCTGGTCTAGTCGGGAGAACGGCGCCTATTTAGATGCTACACTGTCACTAACAAACGAGTTTTTAACAAGACTCTTTATACATTGGGATTAAAAATAATAACACTGTTCAACTGCACTTAAGTGGCTACTACCACGATACTACATTTTTTTTTAAATTTTAATCCAACTAGCTTGTTTTATAATATAAAATAGAAGTGACGGGACGAGTGAGATATTTCTACGCCTGATGTAAAACAGCACGCATGCCCTTAAGTGCCAAGTGCTCTGCAGCTATTTGGATATGAAGAATCCAAATTGCTGTTTAGCACAGCTTGCACTCCGCTCGTCACTTGGAGATGTACAACGATTGCTATCTTGGCTCGTTGACCACATTTTTTAATTTAAAAACCAAATTAATTTAAAAATAGTGTATTGTTGATCTGTTCGACAAAAATCATGCTGCGTAAGGGGTATCATCTCAAAAAGTCGATATTACGTCACTACGACTCCCTGTAGTATGTACAAACAAGTTTGATTTTTTAATTTAAAATTTGTGTCTATGTTTATGTTCTTCTAGACTTTAATCTAACTTTTTTTCAAATTTCAGTCCGATAAATGAAGATGAGCAAGCCAACTACCAATCGGTAGTTGGCTTGCTCTTCTTGGAAGCAAATGCATGCTGGAGGATTGCCACGCTGAATGGCAATATTATAAATATGTTGGGCTAAATAAACGCCATGATTCTGTTAATTTTATAGCTCCGCTAAACCGTGATTTGAATTAGTTGTGTTAAAACAGCTACGTGTCAGTTCAGTTACATTCCGTTAGGCGCTTTTTAACAAAACTTTTGATTTGCTAGATTTCTGAAACAAACTGAATTCAAAAAAGGAGGCGGTTCTCAGTTTAGTATTTTGTTTTGTATGTAGTTGCGAATCGATTTTTTTAATATACTATTATAACTATATTTTTAACCGGTTTTTGAAATACGAACGAAAAACTAAAATTTGCTTTCATGTATTTAGATGTTATATACCTGAAAGCAGGTGACTGTGATACATTTTTATGACATTTGGACGAGTCTGTGTTTAATTTTAAATTGTCGTCATGTAATTTAAAAGTCTGTTTTGGTTTCTTCAGAGAAAATTAATGATTTGTTTGAGAGTTTTGCTCGTTGCGTACTGCACTACTGCAGTGTAGTGCCGGAAGTGGCGCGTGGATAACTGGCCGGAACGTGCCGGAACGTCCGATTCCGCTCGCCGCTGCACCGGGTTCCGGATCCGGCGGGAACGCGACAAGGGCTCGATAATAAGCACCAATGGTGATGAATAACATCACTACTTCCTGAACGGGTGTGAACTAGCTGGACGAATGATTTTTGTAATACATTAAGTTACAGAAATCATTTAATTTTGACATAAATATGCACTAAAATAAAAAATGGAATAGAAGTTTTACTAGATTATCTATTATATAAGTAAGCTCCCTAATATGAAATATATGTATGTACCTATGCGCTACTCCATTAGTTTTTATAGCCTTTTATTCTACTTTTCCAGTTAGTATGTTAGTATGAGACAAATCTTAAATTAGATCCACTGCCATTAGATTAGGTTGATATTTGGTATACTTACGTAACTTCGGTAACAATCCAATAATATGGTACCAGGATTTCAAAGCTGATCTCAAGATGGAGTCAGAAGATGGCCATAGGAACTTCTGAATTAAACGAGATAATCCATCGAATTTCGACTCGTTCGTAGTCTTGATAAGCACTCTACTGCTACTTTTTTGTGAACTTTTATAGGTTTACACTTGACCGCCATCTCGGCTGATGTTAAGCGATGATGCGGTCAACGATGGAGCGTGTTCACCTAGAAAAAAACCGATTCACTCTCGATTTGAAGACACAAAGATTGTAACCATCGGGGAAAACCCATTTAGGCAACGTGTTCCACAGACTAGACGTTCTTATAACAAAAGTAAATTCAAAAATCTTCGTTCGTGTCTTTGGAACATCAACCATGAAACGATGTCGCTTTTTCGAGCTACTAGCATTCTGATAACTGAAAAAACTTAACTAGATAAAACTGGCGAGTTTGGACTCGTTTGAATAGTTTTGACAAGCATTCAAGTTTTACGTAACATCCAGGATCTCTAGATGGCGTCGGAAGGGGGCCATAAGAACTCCTAAGCTAAACAAGATAATATCGTCGAGTTTGGACTCGTTTGAATGTTCTTGACAAACACTCTCGTGTTACATGATACTCTGGATCCCAAGAACTCTCTTGGAGTTACGGAGTTTTGTGGAGATCGGTGAGATGGGCCCGTCGATATTATTGGTCTACAACCTGTCTAGGAGAAGAAAAACCAAACCAAACACGGATCCGCATAAAAAATAAAACGTTAGTTATTTTTTAAAAACAAGATTTTATTTAAATACTCTATTTCTACTAAATGGAATTGGATGTTTATAGGAAATAATAATAAATGTCCGAACACGTATGTGTCATGTGTTCTTTTCACAAACTTTTTTTCAGAATCGGCATGTGATAACCAATACAGGCCCGTGAACAATATTTACGCAGTAAATGAACCACCAGGAGACCTATGTAGGATGATAGAAGGGTATAAAGTAATAATGATTTGGGCATTTGATTATGTACGGCATTGGTTCCATACAGTTTCAATACCTCTCCTAATCCATTATTTTGCAATGCCGAACAAAAAACATGCGACAAGGAGAAATGATCGAGGGTTGCAACCTCTCCTCTTCGACTGTACTCTGTTGGACAGCTTACAAGTGACGGCATAGTACTGTATCTTATCTTATTACTTTATACCCTTACTAGCTGACCCGGTGAACTTCGTACCACCATTCATTTGTAATAAGTTCAAAATAAATCAGTGAATATTATTGAAACATTTTTGACACAGAAAACTTTCACATACATAGCATTTTGTAGTTGTTTGAGCTGCTCTGAAAGTCTTGCCACCAATAACTTTCCTGTCATACTTTTTATTGCACCTCTGCACATCTTCAGCGAACAATTTTCTTTTCAACTTTGTTACTTGAGATAATGTTTTCTATTAGACGGTCTTCTTGTCATAATATTTGTCATAATTGACAATTCATCTCCGGCTAACTGAGCAGATCGTTTTAGTAAAACTACAATTATATGTTCCCTGAATTGAGTGATAGTAAGTTTCTTGAGATAATATTTGGTTGAATAATAAATGTGCATTCAAGAGAGAAACACAGAGAAATAATATTACGAAATGTGTTTCTTTATTGCTACACATGGCCTGGGGAATAGTTTATCTATATACCTTAAAGTATTTCCCAGGCCACGTGTATCAAAAACATACACACCGGTAAAAAAAGGGATAACGGAGGAGGGGGTGTGATTAGTTTCTAAACTATTTTAACACCTCACAACTCACAACACTAAAAAAACAAAAATTAAAAGTTGACAAAATTTGGTTGTATTTAGTAGGTAGGGTTTGGCGCTGAGCGTATTAAGGCTGCCCCTGGGACTTGTTTATGATCATAGCAAAAGCAAGCCGCACTGGAAACTGTAGTCGTTTAAACTTAAATGGTGCATCAGTCGGAATCATTGCGATGCGTGGTTTCAAAACGTCTTCTCCTTTATACTTTCCTTTCAGTATAGGTGCTTCTATCACGTTGTTCAGTTTTTTTTATAGCTAACCATGTGTCGTTGCAAAGGCGCGGTTCGTTCATATTTCACAACATTTTAACTACCGATCCAACTTGAAGATTAGGTATGAGGTGGCAATCCTGGAAAATCCAGCGAGTTCAAAAATTCCGGTGGATAGGTAGTTGTTGACGACATCATCTTGAATCTAATCAACTGATTTATAAATCCTCAGTTCGCCTGTAATTTGTTCTTGAATTTTGAAATTTAATTCATTCGCATCTATCTCATTTACATAATAGGCATTAATATTTATTTATCATGTGGCTGTCTTGTCCCAATATTGAGCAACGGCTTCCATACCCTCCTTCCACTTTTCCCTTTCTATGGCTAATACAGTCCAGTCTTTCCGATATTTGTGGAGGTTGTCTTGCCATTGTTTCTTTGGTCTGCCGCGTCGTCGTTTGCAATCTGGATTCCTCCGCGTGGTAATTTTGGCCCAATAATCATCCGACATGCAGCAAACATGTCCAGCCTGATCCCACTTTCAAATTGGCTGCTTTTTGAGTTACATCGGCTATTCCGGTTTTGGAACGCAGTATGGTGTTTCGTATTCTGTCCGTTAGTTTTACTCCAAAAATATTGCACTCCACAGCACAAACGTGTGTATTCAAATCATTTTGCTCAGATAGGGGTATTAAATCAATAATTCAAAATAATATACAACACTTTTTTTTAAATAATGGCTCTACGTGGATTATTCAATAAACACTTTTGGTAACGCGGTTTGTGTTTGACTGACAGTTGATATTATAATGACGTGAAAACGTGAAAACTGACGCATTTTATTTATATCTCGTGCCGAAACTAAATCAAAGTAAATAATATCGTGAAGCCGACCAAATTGAAAATCAGTACTAATGAGTCTTACGTTTTGTGATTATTCAATTTAATTTGGTTCGTGATATTATCGCTTTTGTTGAGTTTCTTCTGACTTGGTGAGTTGGTTTAGGAACGTGACATTAGATCCTTCTATCCTCCAACTGTTTTGATAGATATGATGGAATTTGAACTTTGTGCAGCGGGAATAAAGTGCAAATTGACTTCTTGACGTTAGGAACACACATAATATTATATTGCTTGTACATAAGCGAGTGCCTGATTTCATATGAACTTTATTTCATAGCAATAAAGCTCAAATTGCCTTAACATTTTAGTTAGAAAACGTTTGTATGGGAAAGCACTTCATTTAATATGAACTTTATTCAATCGCAATAAAGCTCAAATGGCCATAACATCTTAGTTAGAAATCGTTTGTATGGGAAAAAGAAAAGGGCTGTTTTTAGAGTTTTCTTCCCAAATTAGTCCAGGCGTTGTTGAATGATGCGCTTACCAACACATTTTGCGATTCATTTTAATATTATAGATTTTAGATTTGCCATAAGCTCCGGGAAATTTTAATCGAAATAGAGTGAAAAACATTTACAAATAAAAGCAGCCAAGTATTTATGACGTACAAAAAAAAAACTACTCATCAGATCGAGTTCAACCCAATTTTCGTCGTTTGCACGTGTCGTTTGTACATCATATATTTTGTTTAGTTTTATTATTCTTTTATTTTAGAAGTTAGGGGGGGGGGGACACATTTTACCACTTTGGAAGTGGCTGTCGCGCAAATTATTCCGTGTAGACAAAAATGATTTTAGAAACCTCAACATCATTTTTAAAGACCTATCGATAGACACCCCGTGTAGGTTTGCTGAAAAAAATATTTCTGACTTTTAGTTCTAAGTATGGGGGGCACCCCTATTTTTTAATATTTGTAAAAATCTTAATGCGGTTCACAGAATACATCTACTTACCAAGTTTTAACAGTGTAGATCTCATAGTTTCCGCAAAATGTGGCTGTGACATACGGACGTACAGACAGACATGACGAATCTATAAGGGTTCCGTTTTTAAGTTTTACGGAACCCTAAAAGGACTATAATTGATCAGTTATCGAGCGGGATGAAAAATGATTAAATTACTAAAATGGCTATTAAAAAATAGGGGTTGGTGATAAAAGAGTAAAAATGTAGGGTTGTATGTATATTTTAACGCCACATTATACAAAAATAAAAACAAAAAAAATTGTCTGAAAATTAAAAAAAAAATTTTTGGGCTGAACAACCCTTGTCACTTAGTGGTATGAAAAATAGCTAGTAGCCGATTCTCAGACCTATTGAATATGCATATAAAATTTGGTTAAAATCAGTAAAGCTGTTTCGGAGGAGTAAGGAAACAAACACTGTGACACGAGAATTTTATATATAAGATATCATCCTGCATAAGTCTCCTGGTGGTTCATTTACTACCTACATACATTTTGTTCACGGGCCTATAGTCTACCATATTTCCACAAACTCAAGACTTATCAAATGAATAGTACCCAAAAGAAATTAAAAAATCGGTTATATCTCACAGTAGCTATTTGACTAACCTTCATTATTTAACGTTTTATTGGACGACTGATTTATTTTATATCTCCTTATGTAAAAAAAAAATAACACCTAACGCAAGTAGTCTAGTCGAACTATAGATTACTTATCACCACGACTCCACCAACCTAGTCTTGTCGCTACTACACCAACAGTGTTTTAAAAGTGCGGGAGTGAAGTCTGAAGAGTCAGAAGTCAGAAGGGGGGTCTCATACAGGGCTGACCGCAGAGCTTCTGGCGGGAGTGCACCCGCCCCTCTACCGCCTAACCAAATCGGCTATGGCTTTGCTTTTGCTGTCTCTATCATTTCAAGCGAAAAGAAAAGAGAGAGCAATTTCAAAGCTAAAACCGTTTTAGTTAGGAGTATACCCTCCAACTAAGTAACTCCGCCGTGACGCTTTGCGTCTTAGCCGGTCCCAAGCCCGGGAAAAGGAGGAGGGTTAGCTAGGAGAGGCCAAACCTGCTGTAAAAGGCCAACGCCGACTCTCGGGCGGCGGTAAATAGCCTGATCTACCACGGCCACCCAGCGTCCGTGAAGCGGTGAACAGTGACCGT
This sequence comes from Ectropis crepuscularia, assembly GCA_963693475.1. Taxonomy (NCBI): domain Eukaryota; kingdom Metazoa; phylum Arthropoda; class Insecta; order Lepidoptera; family Geometridae; genus Ectropis; species Ectropis crepuscularia. The sequence continues at coordinate 10,888,788 of OY856345.1, forward strand.
GAAAACTAAATACTTTCTAAAAAACTGATGCGGAAGGATATGGGAACCCACCGCAATTACCTTCCCAAGAAAACCACTACTGATCATGAACAGAGATAATAGAGAATGCGATTTGTTGGACGACCCGACTAACACTCGGCGCCATTCGGTGTCCGGGCTGAATGGTGTGAAATTGGCTACCGAAGTTCCTATGGGAAAAAATAACATATTTAGCAATAGAGATGATCTCGGGGTCCCTGTAGCACACAAAAGATCTATACGAAGTCATCATCGTATTGGTACCTGGAACGTAAGAGGGCTACTAAAACCGGGCAAACTTAGTATCGTTGAAAAAGAAATGGAACAACACAAGCTCAGTATACTTGGACTGTCTGAGACCCACATGCGCGGTAAAGGCCATTTCAGAACTGCTAGTGGTAATTACATGTACTTCTCGGGATGTGAAGGCTCCAGTCTACACGGAGTGGGAATTATAGTGCCATCTAAGTTAAACACTTGTGTCCTCGGCTACAATCCGGTTTCGGAGCGCATTATACATATGAGGCTGAACACCAAACCATGCATACTGAACGTCATCCAGATCTATGCGCCAACGAGTACTGGAGAAAATTCTGAGGAGGAGTTGGAACGATTGTATGGAGGGCTGGATAAAATATTGAATGCTATACCAAGTCGTGAGATAGCCTTGGTCTTGGGCGACTGGAATGCAAAGGTTGGCAGCACTGCAGCTGATGGCCACATAAGGGAAGTTGTCGGAAAGTATGGACTGGGTGTCAGGAACGACCGTGGGGGAAAGCTTATAGACTATTGCACTAGTAATAGTCTCACAATACTGAATACGTGTTTTCAACATCACTCTAGGCGTCTTTACACATGGATGTCCCCAGGCGATAGATACAGAAATCAAATTGATTATATCCTCATAAATACTCGCTGGAGATCATCAGTCTTCAACGTAAAAACCTTTCCTGGTGCTGACTGTGGGTCCGATCACAATTTGCTTGTGGCCACCTTTATAATTCGTTTAAAAGCGCCTAGAAAGCGACCCGGACCAAGTCTTAAAGAGTTAAGTACACCAGAAAAAACTGTTTTTAAACAAATAATGGAAGATAAGCTTGGAAAGTCTGTAACGGATTCTAGTGCCACAGAAGATTGGAACCAACTAAAGAAGCTTATAAACGAAACTCTTACCGACATTCAGAAGACACAAAAGCAGAATCCTAAGAAAACTGCTTGGATTTCGGATCGCACTTGGGCACTCACTAAGCAGCGGAAGGACTTGAAAGCTAAAGGTTTGCAGAATCCCGCGGTTAGGTTTGAGTATGGTCGTCTCTGCAAGTCTATAAATGCATGCTGTAGAGAAGATAAGAACAACTTTATTGAAGGGATATGTCTTGACATAGAAAGCCATGCTCTTAAATATCAGACTGCAGACCTTTTTAAGAAGGTTCGATTACTCGCTAAAAGGTTCAAGCCTAAATCATGGGTGATTGAAGACGCCAACGGAAGATTATTGCATCAGTTGGATGATATCACAGAAAGATGGCGTGCATATTGTGAGGATTTGTATAGGGACTCTTCACCGGGGCTTCGCGACACCCGGAGTTGTCCGGATAGGGAACCGGACATTCTTCGTTCCGAAATTGTTACGGCGTTGAATGCCTTAAAGACCAATAAAGCTCCTGGTCCTGATGCAATTACGGCGGAAACTCTGAAAGCTCTTGGTGAGGGAGGAATTGAAGTTCTCCACAAAATCTGTAACAAGATTTGGGTATCTGGCGAGTGGCCGAAAGACTGGACGGAGTCCATTGTACTTCCTTTACACAAGAAGGGTTCCACGAGACGTTGTGACAATTACCGTACTCTGGCGTTGATATCCCACGCAAGCAAGATCCTGCTTCATATTCTAAATAATCGTATCCGTTACTATCTGGATCAGCAGATTCCACAGGAGCAAGCCGGCTTTGTTAAAGGCAAAGGCACGCGTGAACAAATCCTCAATGTAAGACAGCTAATTGAGAAAGCCTACGAGTACAATGTGCCTGTCGTTATGTGTTTCGTGGATTACAGCAAAGCATTTGACTGTGTCAATTGGCGCTCTTTGTGGAAGGTGCTTGCGGCCCTGGGTGTTCCAAACCACTTGATCACGTTGCTCCAAGGGCTCTACCATTCAAGTCAAGGAGTGGTTAGGATTGGTGAAATTACATCTCAACCATTATTTTTTGGAAAAGGCGTACGCCAGGGCTGCATTGTGTCACCCATATTATTCAATGCATATGGGGAGTATATAATGCGACAGACTTGTGAAAATTGGGATGGAGGCGTAAGTGTGGGTGGAGTTAAAATCACAAATCTCAGATATGCTGATGATACGACACTTTTGGCTACCAGTGAACACGTAATGTCGCTATTGTTAGGTCGTATGGAGCATGTCAGCGCTGAACTTGGACTGTCCATAAACAGAGCAAAAACCAAACTCATGGTGGTAGATCGTGCTGGTTCCTTGAGCTCCACTGGTGTGTTGGGCCTGGAGACGGTCGAGGACTTCATCTATCTCGGTTCCGGCATCAACAACAAAGGCTCCAGCGAAACAGATGTTCGGCGGCGTATAGCAATGGCAAAGGGTGCCATGCTGCAGCTTAGTAAGATATGGAAGAACAGAGGGATAAATCTCAAGACGAAAATGAGATTAGTCCGGACCCTGGTCTTTTCTATTTTTCTCTATGGAGCTGAGACTTGGACACTTAAATCAGCAGACCGTGGCCGTATTGATGCCTTTGAGATGTGGTGTTGGAGAAGAATGCTCAGGATACCTTGGACAGCGCGTCGGACCAATATTTCGATACTTCAGCAACTAAAGATCAAGACAAGGCTCTCTACCATCTGCCTCAAACGAGTGCTAGAGTACTTTGGGCATATAGCCAGGAAGGAAGGTCACAACCTCGAGAAGCTGATAGTTACTGGGAAAGTTGACGGCAAAAGAACAAGAGGCCGCAGTCCGATGCGTTGGTCAGATCAGATTCGCACTACTTTAGACACATCAGTCTACGACGCCCTACAGGTCGCCGGTGATAGAGGGAGATGGCGTAGTTTCATCGTGGAGAAGTTGTTGAGACGTGGTGGTCACGACCCTCAGACATGAGGAATACGACTCTCGGAGGGATACCCTCCAGAGTCATATCCCAGTAATAGATCCTAATCGGAACGGCATCGCCCCGCGGTTATACCCGTGTAGTTCCCGAGATGAAAACTAACCTATGTGCTATTCCGCGGAATTACTTAACTTCCTCTAGGTATATTGTTTTTAAGCCTTCGCAATTTGAATATTAAATTAAACAAACACTTTACAGTGACCACGGCGTGGCGGTTGTAACGCTTACGAAACGTCGAGGCAAATAAATGATAGTTTTGATCGTGATTAAATGCTGTAATGTGTTTAAATTATTATTTAATTATTTTTCAAATTGTAGACTTTTCCCAAAGACGCAGCGAAAAAAAAAAAAACATCTATGACTTTACCGATCGTTCTGGCGTTCTGAATTGATTGAGCAACAAGTTTTCGCATCTAATATATTAGTCGGATATGCACGATAATCCAATTTAAGTATTATATCAGCGTTTTGACTCTCATAGTAAGAATTAAAACTTAGAGTTTAGATGGTGTTATGTCAGAAATGTCCACTGATGTTTAGTATTTATTTTGACATAAGTTTTGATAGCAAACACGTCCGTATGTTTAAGAATAAGTAGCTGGAAACTGTTCCAGGAAGTTTGAGGAAAGGTGCAACTTGAGTCTTTTTAGTCCAAAAGATAAAATAAAAATAGCGCCTCATACATTACATTTGTATGAGGCGCTATTAATATTATAAATGTCAATGTTTTGATTTTTGTTGCTCAATCACGTCCTAACGTATGAACAGATCGTGCTGAAATTTGGAACACAGAAAAATAACCAACAAAACAATAACAGGAACAAAAATTGCACGAGCAAAACCGCGGTGCGCTGCTAGTAACGCCTTAAACCATTATTTTGATAATATCGAACAAAAAATAGTTACAATGAATTAATTCGTTAACGATACCACACACACTCATACAAATAACACAGATATACTTCCACATAGCATACCACATACCACATATACTTACATTTTAGGTGTATAAAATATCTTTGTTTTAATAAATACGATTAACTAATTAGGGTGCAAATACGGCCAATTAAGAATAATTAGACATTAACAAAACGTTCTTCCTCGTTTAGCGTTTAATGGTTTTTCCATATTACAACATTATTTTGGTATTTCTAACTTCAGGAAATTTATAAATGTTACAACAAGCTGTTCACAGAGTATACGAATGTATTATTATGTTGTTATTGATTTATGACTACCTAAATGTATTTAATATAAATCAAAATCAGCTAATTTCAAATAAATCCAATCAAAAAACATTTATTCAGTTAACATGTTACATGCACTTTTAATCGACAAAAAAAAAGTTACAATTCAATTGGTTAAGGTCTATTTCAGTATAACGCTTTTGTTAAAGTCATTTAACAATCATACATAATAAAATAATTTCCAGTATAATCAATCAAAAAAATCAAATGAAAATGAAATTGGACAACAACAAAGGCGTTTGGGTACTTTTGTATGGACTAGTGGCGTCGTTTTTTTTTAGCGGCCAAAGATATGTTATCACTTTCTTGTAGCAATGAATTACCTTGATGCTATTTGTGCAATCATATTTGCTCTAAGTAATATCGGAGCGGAGTTATGGCCTATCAAAGTTATTTATTTTTGGATTTTTGTACGGGCTTAGTGACAAAGAGTTTTTTAGCGGCTAAAGATTAGTTTTCGCTTTTTTGAAATATTACTTTACTTCTAGAGTAATTGTGCAATTAGATTTGCTGTAAGTCATATCGGAGCTGAGTTATGGCTTTTAAAAGTTTTTTTGGGTATTTTCATATGGATTAGTGGCACCATTTCCTTTAGCGGCCAAAGATCTGTTGTCACTTTTTTGAAACATACCTCACTCAAGGGTATTTGTGCAAACAGATTTGCTTTAAGTTATGTCGGAGCTGAGTTATTGCCTTTCAATATGACAGGACTTGTCAGATGACATGTCCTGTCATCTGTCATCAGACTTCAGCGCATACCAAGGAGAATGGCACACGCAGCTAAAGCTCTCGAAGAGAAATATTTTCCCCGTTTTTGTTACATTCTTCAACACCCAACCTTTTTTCTGCAATAAAAAGTAGTCTATATCCTTTCTCGGGGTCTAGTCTATCAGTATACCAAATTTCATTCAAATCAGTTCACTGGTTTAGACGGTAAATGGTAACAGACAGACAGACAGACGGACAGACGGACAGAGTTACTTTCGCATTTATAATATTATATAATATATATATATATAATATATATATAAATATATAGTAAGGATGAAACTTGTCAATTTTCCATATTCTATTGTCATCATATCTATATCGACGGTTAAAAGGAAATACGGTATAAGCGCCAAAAAGTGAAATGTTCAGGAGAGCCGTTCAAAGTTTTGAATTTTAGAAAAACTGACGTATCTCTGTTATTTATTAGCATTTCGTGAAAATTGAAACAGTTATGAAATGAGAAAAAAATGGGGCAGTTACCGGTATTGTCAGTTTCAATGATTTGTTGCTATTTAACGTTGTTTATGTCGCTTATAGCAATGGCTTTTAATTTTCCAATGAGGTAATATGGCGTAAGCGACAAATGACAAAATAAAATATTAATGGATAAGAAGCCTAAACAACATACCGATATCTCACGTCGCGAGGGAAAAGGGGTATAAGAGACTAGACAGTTCAATAAGTGTTATAGGAAAAGAAGGATAAGGTACTTTTCACAGTGGTTGTATAACAGATAAAAGAACACAAGTAACAGTCGACTTTCACAAAAAACAGAATCATAAGACATTAGTGACACACAATGTAGTTTGAAAGTAAAGGAAAAGAAGGATAACTAACATCTGGCATTGCGTGAGTCTAAGGAAGTATAGATGAAAAGACATTTCCTAAATAATGAAGTAGCACAACCAACACGATCTCGTTTAAGTAATTCTAATTTACGCTAAATTATGGTAGATTTAAAAGGTGATTGCTCATTTTTTTGCATTATTTTCATGTCACCTTTTCACTAACAATCAGATAGTACGATGTTTTAAATAAAAACAAAACAACATTTCTGTTATTATTTTTAATCACGAAAAATCAAGGCTAGAGTTGGTAGGTATCAACCTACTATTTTTTGGAAAAATAATACTTAAGCTAGTAGGTAGGCACATAACTAAGGAATAAATTTAGGAGGCTTGGTATGTATTTGTAATGTAAAAACGTTTAAAAAAATAACAAACAGTATAGAAAATACTCTCAAAAATTTGCCGGGGCGTACGATAACAGTCCGGTAAATCAAGATATTTCGTTTTTGATACGACTTCAATACAATGCTCGGGTGCCTCCGAGTCCATCGAGTATTTGACAGTTGATGATGTGTAGTTCCTTTTAAAAGTAGCTACTTGTATTTTACTAATCTAGCCAACATGATTACCAACGAAGAATTTGTCAGCGAGAAGGTCCCATCTCTAAAAGTCTACGTGATTAACTTCTCCAAATCAAAAGGCTTTGGATGTTGCCGTGTGAAACATTGCATATCATTGCGATGGAGCCTAGATAGTGGTCACGAAATCACGAAGGCCGTCTGCCGCTTCGGCTGTCGCTTTGATTGGCTGCGGTTTTTTCCTCTGCTGTGCTCTTTCGGAACCGGTTTGGTTGGTCGAACTAGCTATGCATCTATCCCCAGCTGTCTGTTGCATTTGTCAGGTCGTGCGAAGGGGCTCTGAGGAAGCTCAGATTTTCTCCCCTATTTTCGTACACGACAACCTCATGATGTTTAGAGGCCTCAATGCAATCCAGCCGGTCTGTGACTTTCGCTCTTGAGGATTCGATTGTTATCGCATCCACGCTTACTACCCGGAGTGTTTCACTCGCATTTTATGCTAAGATGTACAAGCAGCGCAGTTGCCTTTATGAAAGGCGTCCGACTTTCTCAGTACTTTATTATTGCAATCGTTTTATTTCTCGATCGCACCAACCGTAATCGGTGGCCGTCTACCTTAAGGGTTGGATTTCCATCCGGCGAGCTAACTATTGGAATGGTCTGTACGCAGGCTTCATGTAAACTAGCTGTGTAGTTCGGAACCATCGACTCCAGTTCCAATGGAAATTCACATTTCTCCACTAAATCCGGCGAGAGCTTTCCTTCTTGCAGGGACGATTTTAACTGTGTTTTAACTGATTTTAACATAAAGTTTGACCACTGTGCCTTCTTGGTTTAGTATTTGCATGTTGTTATCATTGGTATCTGTTGTTTGAAAGGTTTAACTAGGCGCAAAACGAAAGTGATTGCGTTGTGGTCTGATGTCGTAATACTTTTGTCAACCTTCCATCCCAATTGTTGTCCAAATGATTTTTCCCAAGAGAGACCCGCTGCACATTGTTACATCTACTATGCTTGTGCAGAGTTTGCCTTCCCTAACGATCTCAAAGATTGGTGTATCGCCGTAGTTATAAATAAGTCCATTTCGTTGAACAATGAGTTTACAGCTTCTTCTCTCTCATTTTGGGATGTGCTTCCTCACCAGTGGGACTACGCATTCACGTCACCAGCAACAATAAGGTCATTTGTCGCTAGTTTTTAGCTGAATACCATAATCCAGCTGAGGAAAGGTTCGACTTTTTGGTTCCTTCTAAGTAGAGAGAAATTACTCCCAGTTTTAGGCCTGTGCCGACCAACAGAACATCCACTCCCGTTTCGGTAACAAATTAGGGGGCATGGATTACCACCAGCCTGACACCGAAGACTATTATGGCTGCCTTAATTGGTTTTGTCTGTTTTAACTGCACTGGATAACGCGAGTTCCAGGATATTGTTTCATTACGCCTTTATTTCCCACATAGGCATCTTGAACAAGGGCAACTGAAACTCCCCTTTCTATCGCTACCTTCAGGAGTTCTGCCGTTGCGAGCACTGCAGGTTGGCTTGGATGAACCGTATACTGGAGACTGAGCTACTTTCCTCATGAGTGCCCTTAGCAATAAGATATTCTAGAACGCGCTATACCATCCCATTTTATCCTTTCAGGGCAATCGCTACTAAAGGCGTTGTGAGCGAGTTCTCTGTTGGGGCTGTTGGGATAAGCAATCGTGCAGTTCTTGCATTTGGGTGGCAGGTCTTCTTTTCTTGCCTTGCATTGTGTCCAGGAGTGGGTTTTTTTCCGCTGCGTCTGCAGGACTCATCCCTTTCCCGGCAGATCGCCTTTGTATGGCCGAAACCTAGGTACTTGGAGCACTGCACCAATGGCGAATGGTCTGCCACTGGTCTGGAGTCTGGAGTCCTATGTAGACCTTTTCGGCGTCCAAAAACGCTCTGTGAATGCGAGGTGAAACCTCGATCAGTGGATGACACCCATGTGAATTACGCCTTTTTTTCCTGTGTAGCACTCTGATCGAGCTCTCTTGCAAATCAACCCTCTGTAGCAGATGTTTATTCTGCTCCAGAAGGTTTTCCACTACATTTCGTTATCTTTGTGATAAGACAAGGCGTCTCGAATGATGATCTGTGGATTACCCGCTTTCACGGTTTTCACCTTTAGAAATTTGTGTTGCTGCACACGATTTTCGACCAGGACAAAGTCTTCCTCTGTGCTACAATTCAGAATGACTTTCCTGTTTCGACCTTTTCGTACTTTGTCAACTCTTGCTCCAGTCTTCTTCGTGTGTACTTTAGTGATATCAAATGTCATAAGCACGGATTTGGAATGAAATCCTCATTGTGTATCACAGTATAAATGACGTATTACTTTGATCGTTGATCGTGGAAGTAGGTTGTAATCGACACCATGGTATGTCGTTCAATTTAAGTAATAAGGGATTAGCAACAAAAACGTGTGTATATTCTTAACGGAAGTGAGGAATAACCAACAGCGTGATATTAACATTAAATTAGGTAATAAGGTATAACCGACAGAGTGAAATAGAAATTAATTTTGGAAAAAGGGTACAAGGGTCAAAGCTACGTTCAATTACTAAATGGAAATAGGCTATAAACAACGTTTGTATTTTTTGAGGAAATAGCTTAGAAGGCATAAACAACTGAAAACTGGAGACCCCTATGAAGTAAAAAAGCATTACCGACAACAAATCAAGATTAGATATTTTTTGCAGGGGTACAAGCACCTTTATAGACAAAATGACCTGAATTTACGTCGGTTACGAATAGTATAACTAGGGAAATGTTGTTTTTTGCTCGGGCATAAGCGCCAAAAAAGTCATCGTAGAGCTATGGGAGTCAGCTCATTCGAAAGAGCGGAAAATTTTAAGTAAAATGGCATTTAAAACTGATTTTTGACCAAAACGTCGCTTATGCCCAACTTCCTTTTAACCGTCGATATCTACAGAATACATGTATGCATAGACTACTACTATAAAATAATATTATCAGATCGTGTACCATTCGGCAGACACGGTCACTCACCTTTCTTTACTTACAATGACCCTAACGTCAGATCTATGCAATACTTCAGCTTTGGTGGCGGAAATACCGATAATAATAAACCGACGCAAATTTATTTCGACTATCGATAAAACATTTAGTTATTGATTCCTTATGGTCGTAAAGGCTTTTATTGCATTATTGAATCATTTCGGTGCCATTTTATTTCTTAGACGAATGGAAAACACATATTTTTTATATTTTATCTAGGTAATGCTTTTCATAAAATTCGCTTGCGGTGATTATTCAGTAGTAGTAGGTGCATCCGGATAAACTAGAGAAAGCAATAAAATATGTTGATACCACATAAATCTAAATAATAAGGTAATAGAAATGGCATAACTCTCAAATTACTTGCAAAACGCTTGTCGCCACATTTCCCCTACCCCGCGATCACTACTACATGCGCGTAGTATTCAAATAGAGCTCCACTCACACATCAATACCTGCACATTATCAACCTGGGTCTGTGATTGCACCACACACATCCATAAACGCTTATCAGTGAACCTACTAATACATTGAAAAATTAACAATTTTTCACATATCGACGGTAAAAACCAAACCTGCTGTAAACCGCACCTATGGCAAAAATTTTTTTTTGCAGATTTAGAATCAGAAAAAAATACTGCGTCGATTGGTCCCACTCCCGTGGCTCTACGACCTCTAGAAATTTTTGTACAGCATTGAAATTTTTTCAATTTTTCAAAAAAGACAACATTTCTCTTGCTGTAAACAACACAAAAACGGCCTTTTTCTTTCATTTGCCATTTACAACAATTTCCCTTTTGCAAAAAATGTGTGCATTGTAATAACAGCGTCATGAAATGTTGAGGACTGTGGGTTACAGCAAGATTACTTATAACAATTAAGTAACGCATTGTATTTACTACATCTATTATATAATCAAACGCGGATAATTTTAATTTACTACATTTTCAATAAATGTAATATTATAGACAATTACTAGTTACGCCAACTTAAGCTCACTAACATTTACTGGACTTTGTTATTTAAGCTATTTTCAACACGGTAGCCATCTGCAGATTTTGGTCATTTACCGCCATTGTAAAATACGTTCGCGCCGGTTGCACCGCGTATCACCACGTTGTTCAGTTATGTACGTTAATGTATGGCACTTGGGAAGGCGTGACGAGTGTGCTGTTGTTGTGCTTTACTGCCGAACTAGATTCAATTTATAAACGTAAGTGATTTGACGATGAATATGAATGTCTCCTCAATGTTTTTTATTTTTATCTTAAATCATTTCAACTTATTTAGAGATATAATTTGGAATCGAAAAGTTTAAAAAAATATGAATGTGAAAAGTAACTTAATTTATCTATTACCTCTTCATGCCTAAATTACTGAACTTCTGAAACATGAGATACTTTTTTATCTTGGAAAAAGTTAAATTTATCGCGATTTTTGTACTGGTAGTATCTCGCCTCGTCTCGTGGCTTAGTTGGTAGTAAGTTGTCTGCCTGCGAGCCGAGGATCGTGGGTTCGATTCCCACCCAGGACAAATATTTGTATCATGAAAACAAATACGTATTTGTTTTGTGTCAGGATATTTCTTTTTAGAATGAGTATGTATTTTTAACTTTACAAGGGTGCTGCTAATCAGTATGTATCCATTTAAGACCATATTCTGTGTATTTAAACAAACAATACTTGTTTTACGACTTTTGTTAAAACTCAATACCCACATCATCATCATCAGCGCATTCTAGTCTACTGCTAGACATAGGCATCTCCCATGGTACGCCACTCAGTCCTGTTGTCGGCTTTTCTTCTCCAACCACTGCCTGTAGCCTTACGTATATCGACACTCCATCGGGTTTCAGGACCTTCTACACTACGTTTACCTAATCACGGTTTCCGCTTTAGAACTTTTTCTACCCCAACGGTCTTCGGTCCTTCTATAAATATGACTAGCCCACTGTCTCTTCAGTTTGCTAGGACGGTGAGCTTTGTTAATAACGGATGACGGATGACTTCAATTTGAATATGATCCCTCAGAGAGATACCGAGCACAGCTCGTTACATAGCATACTGTGCGACCTTAAACTTGTGGACGGTCTTAAGTGTCAGTTTCCACGTTCCACATGGGTGACGAGAAGAGAGAGTTTCCCAAACACTGCACTGCCTAGCTGAATCTTCTTCATGGACTCACATTTGAATTTGTTTTCCCAAGTTAAAGTGTTCCCTGGTTATGGCAACCAGTCCCATAGTTAGGAGCTCGTTCACCGTAATATTGGTTTTACCTGATCTAATATTTGGACACCGATGCGTTGGGAAAATTCAGCTAAGCTATTCAGCATCTCTTGTATTTCCAGGGTTTCGGCCATTAAAAAAAAAAAAAAAAAAATTATAACAATGTCGTCTGCGAATCGTAGCTGAGAGGTGTATTCACCGTTTATATTGATGCCACGTTCAGTCCAATCCAGTGTCCTAGCTATATCCTGCAATGCGTTTGAGAACAATTTCGGGGAGATTACGTTCCCTTGTCTCTTGTCTCACTTCTCGTCGCAGGTGGATCATTCATCTGCGAGTTTTGAACTTGAATGGTCATAGTAGCGGCGTCAAACATATCATCACCTCAATATAGCGCCTGTTAATTTGATATCGCCGTAAAGATTTCAGGACAGACCGAGTTTCCTCCGAGTCGAATTCCTTCTCATAGTCCACAAACGCCAAACAAAGGGGCTGATTTTACTCATTGTTCTTCTGTATGATTTGCCGCACGATGTCAATGTGGTCTATGGTGCTATACCCGCTGTGAAATTCAGCCTATTCTAGTGGTTGTTGAGTCTTCGAATAAGGCAACTCGTGATAACAACTTAGAAGGGATATTGGTCGATAGTTTTTCACAAGGGTTTTGACGCCATTTTTTAAGAAGACTGAGTATTTAGTGTACTTAACATGGCCTTAAAAGGATGCAAGCTGATTACCAATAACCATGTCTACCTATGATATCAGCTAGGTATTTGGCTGCTGTAATACAATTTTTACTCAATTTGGGGTCAGATGGTGTTGTGTTTTAAATGTCTGCCCATATTTATTTACTCTACTTCTCCAATGGAAAAGTTTTTTCCACAACTTTCGCCACAACAAAGCACATTTTCGCCAATTGGTCTATTGGCAAGTAGTATTGGGAAGGACAATATTTCTGCCAAAATTATAGGATATTTAGATAAACCAGCTTTTAGGACGGAACGATTTCTGCAGGACGCAGCCGACCGCAGCACAATTCTAGGTAAAGATTTCGATTTTTAATGTTCCAATAGCCGCGTGATAATGTGATGGGCAGGTGTATTGCCTAACATCATCATCATGGTTCAGCATCACGGTCGATCCGAAGCTTTGAAGAACTTTGCTTTCTTAAGCAGAAGATAAGTTACCCAAAGTTCTCAATTTCCGAGTTTGTGCTTTTTGTTTGGCAGCGTTTGGCAAACTTGGACGAGTCTTCTCGGCACCCATCCCACAAAGTCTCAAAACAAAAGTGTACAACCAGTGCGTCCTACCCGTTATGACCTACGGTGCTGAAACGTGGACACTGACAGTCAAAATGGTCCGAAAGCTCAAAGTCGCTCAGCGAGCTATGGAACGGGCTATGCTTGGAGTTTCTCTGAGGGATTGCATTCGTAATGGAGTAATTCGTCAGAGAACTAAAGTCACCAACATAGCTCACCGTTTTAGCAAACTGAAGTGGTAATGGACCGGTTACATCAGTCGCAGACCCGATAACCGTTGGGGTAGACGGGTTTTGGAGTGGAGACCGCGAATCGGGAAATGTAGCGTACGCCCTGAGATCAGATGGAGTGACGACATACGAAAGATGGCAGTTGGAAACGTAGGACCGAGGATCGGGCTGAGTGGCGTATTAAAGGAGAGGCCTATGTACAGCAGTGGACGATCACAGGCTGATGATGTACTTTTTGTGCTCCAAAGTGATCTTTGATTGTTTTTAAATTGAAAAAAAAACTCGATTTAGTAGTGGTTATTGTTCCTAAACGTATTAAAATAATGTCAAATTTATATCATCCCATACTTACATCGTTTTTATTTTACTGACCTCTCATAATTTCTTATAGTAACGACAATTAAGTGTACCGAGGCATTAATACTAATGTTATTTACGTCATAATTTTCAAAACTAAATAAGTGCCATACGTTATTAAAACAACATTGCTTTTAAGTAAAATGTTTATTTTGGAGCAGTCCATACATTTGTCCTCTTCATTTACAGCATTTTTGCGTAACAGAAAAAAAAGTGACATTGCTGTAACCCACAAAAACATAGACCTAAACAAACTTTTGGTTAGTTTCAGTTATTTTATTTAATAAAAAATTAAATAATGCATTTTGTTTCTAAAAATTACACTTATAGGAGTAATACTTTTTGAGTTATGAATTTTTTTGTAAAATCTCAAAAGTTTTTTGGCTCTGGTGAACATTTTGCATTTTGTGGGTTACAGCAGGTTTGGTTTTTACCGTCGATATACGCTAGTGCTTGACAAAAATTAAAACATATCGATATTTCAAAGTACGGTCCAATTTTAACATTCGATAAAGGTTATTTTTGATTTCATTAATTAGGTGTATTACACTACAAAAAAGTCAATATGCCTACTGTCTACCTATAAAATAAGTGAGTCACATGGGGTATACTATTGTTTCGAAAACTGAACTATGTAATTCAGACACGACATGGGCTTAGGTATAGTTGAAGAACAAAGGTTGTTGTATATTTTGTACATCGAGCAACTCGATCTTCCGCGCAAGCACGGAAGGGAAGTAGCTTTTGCTAAAAATTATTGTTCAAATCTTTCTGTAATTTCTTGCGGGAGGGGAAAGTTGCACACTAGCGTAAACCCGCACTATTACATACAAAACATACCTGTACCGATCCATTGCCGACCATACTCACACAGCCAAATCACTAACACATAAAAAATAAAGCACCATTCACAAATCTAGCCGCGCCCTCAGTGTATTCCACGCCACAGTATATTATCAAACTCCATGGTCCACGCGGACTTGTACTTTGACAGAGGGGAAACGCAGTGTATGCCTACTCCCTTCCGTGTTGCTCGCTGATTTTGTATGAAAACTAATAAAGTCTTAAAAATAAAAGCTTACAATAGATAAATACTGCCTCAGTTATCTTAATATTTATTTTGCACGGACGAACAATCGCGCGTTATAGCCAGTATATACTTTTGTTAATAATTAATGAATTATGAAGTAATGTTTACCGCGAATTAAAAGATTGTACGTACGGGTGTAATGTTAATTGCGTACAATTTTTTTATCGATTTATTATGTTACTTTATCGATAAAACTATGTAAAATTTAAAATAAAATTTTCATCGTTTATTTTTGGGAAAGTAAAATTGGACCGTCACAGCACTAACTCACAATCGCTACCTGTGGTTGTACCATGGAAGATTAGAGGTTAAGACGATATCTTTAATTTTACATTACATTGCTGTTTATGCTTGTACCACTTTAGATGTTAATTAATGTATGCAGCAATGGTATGCAAAATGACGATCACACCAAAAATTTATAACTATCATAGTGAATCATTGGGCTCCGTTTATTTTATTAAAAAATACAATTAAAATAAAATAAAATACCTATCAGTGAAACGTAATCTCATTATTGGTATAATTGCAAGTTGTGGAAGAACTTCCACAGTTGTTTATGCTGCATAACACAAGTTTTTAAAGATGATTCACGCCTGCCGGTTCGAACAAGACTAAACTACAATTCGAGCACTGGTGGCCTACAAGTCACCTGTGCGGCGACAATGTCACGCGGTCATGCGACTTCTAGTACCTTATTATTTAGATTTCTGTGGTTGATACAGTGAAGAGTATTTACGACTATCAGTTCATTTGAAATCATAAGAATCACCATCAACATTATTTTAGTTTTGTTTATTAAATGGTAATTCGCAGAACTGACGGCCGTTGGGGCGGAAAGGTTCTTGAGTGGCGACCACGTACCGGAAAACGCAGCGTTGGCAGGCCTCCCACAAGATGGACCGATGATCTGGTGAAGGTCGGCGGGAATTGTTGGATGCGGGCGGAGCAAGACCGGACTCTGTGGATTCTTGATCAATAAATAGTTTGTGAATATTTTGCTCTGTATTCTTAATGGAAAAGTCAAATTTTCGATCGGCAAAACTTAATAAAATTATTTAAAATATTTGAGGCCGATTTCGTCTAGTTCCGCCAGAATCGGGACCATTTAAATCATCTCTTATTTATTTTGTGCCATCAAAGTCAGCTGATTTTGATTATTCCTCATTCTGAGATTTAAGCCAAAATAGATTTTATTGACTGTTTGGCTACGACGGTATATTTTGACGTATGAGACGCTGCGCGTTCTCCGTGGCAACCGCCAGGCGGCCGCGCAGCCCCGAGCCGCGCGGCGCAGCCCCGAGCCGCGCCGCGCAGCCCCGAGCCGCGCGGCGCAGCACCCGGGCGCCGCCGCCGTGCGCCGACGCCGGCCCGCGTCTCCAAGCAACGGCCTGTCAAACAACTTTTGGATATTTGTTTTTGTATTGTATCTGTGATATTGTGCTAGTGTTTTGTATTTGTTTAAAGGCGCAGGAGGCCCTCATCAGTAAACATGAGACCCAACTAGAATGTTGTAGCCCACAAATAAAATAAAATTGAAATGAAAATAAACGAAATTTTATGCGTACAATGTAACACAAAAAATGTATTTAGTGATGGGATGGGACTGCAAAAATGCATAGTCAAAATAGGCTGAAACCTAGGGCGGCAGTTTATAGGGGGCGGCAAATTTAGTAAAAGTATAGGTATTTGATTTTGTTACTTTTTAGAGATCGATATATTTTTCATAATAATTACTTATGTCATTGATCGATTTAAGAAGTAAAGATTTGGACTTGGATCAGAATCCTTGATTGTGTTTTGTCTTTTGGTAAGCTTATTAAGTAAAAAAACAGTTTAGAGATAAGATAATGCCCTGATTTTAAATGCGATTGGATTGCCATTGTAGACCGCATTGTAATAAATAAAGTTCTACTTAAGATTACAAGTCGTTAAAACTGATCAAACTGCTGAATGATCTAAATAATTTCACCATCCATATTATGTACTATGCGTAGTGCATTTAATAATTATTTACAGTAAAGTACAGTTACACTTGCTAGCCGTTCAGATAGTATCTTAGATTATAATACGCTTTAGAAATTAGCCATGTCTTAAGCCTAGTGTCTATATACAGAGTTTCATGGTTTTATTTTCAACGTTTAGGAACTTCCATATTAACATTCATCCCCATTTCAATCCAATTTCACCCCGTTCAGTTCGAAATTACAAAATTGATAGAACAAACATTTAATTGCTTCGTTTCAATTGTTTACATACAAAGTTGAGAACTTTAGAAATTGCGAATTTTCATACAACTGTTCATCCCTTGTTTCACCCTCTTAGGGGTTGAATTTCGCAAAACCCCGTCTTAGCGAGCGCCTACGTGCTAAAAAGCACCTTCATGCAAAATTTCAGATTCCTAGCATTTGTAGTTTCTGAGATTCCTTGATGAGTGACCTTTCGCTTTTATTTAGGTAGATTATGCTAGAAGTAAAATTAAACATATTATCCAAGTTTGCGGGGGCGGCATTTTAAAGTTATTGCCCTACCTAATATTGAAGATCCGGGGCTGCATAAAGTCACATCCCTAGTTACAGGCGTACATGAATCTAATGGAAGTTGGATGACCATTGTAAAAATGCTACCCATATACAAAATCTCCTTAATTTTGGGGGAATTTAAATAAACTATCACCACAAAAATATTTATATTTACATTAATAGGATTTAACACACA
This sequence comes from Ectropis crepuscularia, assembly GCA_963693475.1. Taxonomy (NCBI): domain Eukaryota; kingdom Metazoa; phylum Arthropoda; class Insecta; order Lepidoptera; family Geometridae; genus Ectropis; species Ectropis crepuscularia. Next base: position 10,906,249 of record OY856345.1, read on the forward strand.
ATGCTAATAAAAATCTAAAATGATGTATCTTTGAAAGATTTACACAAAACAATGTGAGTCATTTATAAAAAAGCAAAATAAATGTAATATCTCAATTTCAAAATAATATTCTTCGAATGTCCAAAACGCTTTACTACGTCAGTGGCTCATGTAAACGAAAAACTTTGTTTTATTTTGATATTTGTAATTTTTTCAGTTATTATTATTACACAATTTTCGATATTCTGTAACAACAATACAGAATAAAGTTTCATTATGGAAGACGGCTAAAATATACAATAGTTAGCTGACCCGACAAACTTTTTTCCGCCATATTTTCTAAATTCAATGACTTACCTATGTTCTATGATAAAATTAAATTAATACATTCATATTCACATAACATCTGTTTATAATAGGACTATATATTGAAATAAAGTTTTAAAAATATTACATAACTGTATCTAATATATTTATCACATTAGTTTGTCTATTGAGAAATAAAAAAATATATCAATGAAATTTTAGGAATTATGTTACACACCTATTTATCCAATAATGTTTCCTGCTCTGGGTTCGTATACCTTCAGTCCTACAGTAAAAGCTTCTTATTGAAGCTTCCTTCATTGAAGTTGTCACTATTCGCGGATTTTGCTATCCAATTCCTGGATTCACGGCTACAAAGGACAATGTCCATTTTTGACCCGCCAAAATAGTTGTCGTGCAGACATATGAGTTATATATAAAAAAATCGGTGATTTTTTGTTGTACTCGAGTGCGAAGTTATGTGTTGGTGCGGTGTCTGGGTCTTTAGTCTGAGTGTCTGAGGGTTGGGTTCTAGGGTAGAAGCGAACGTATATCGATCCAAGAAGATACGATACACGTCGCTCCCGCCCCAGGACCTTTTCGACTTCATCAGGTGGGACACCCAGGGTCAGATAAGTCCCGTGGTTATCACCACCGACAGCTGTCGCTCTGTATAGGGACCACCTGTCAATGTCGTACCAAGTGTTCTGACGTTTCAGAAGACTCTGGAGTCGTGCTATGCCCCCATTGTATTTGGGCACGAAGAGCGCAGCTCGGACACGCGTAGGTACGTCGGATTGTCTCATGCGTAGTCGTCCTCACACCACATCTGCACGGTACCGTCCGCTATCCGTGGATAACCGTGGGAGGCTGGGAGTGGTCTATTGGAGTCTGTGTCCATTACTAGGCTCTCCAGTTTGTCCTTGATGTAAGTGGCCTCGTCGAGTGTCATGTCTCTAGCCGGGGGTGAGAAGCAGATAGCTACTGCAAGCCGCGCCGGATTATCCTTCGTGGCTCACGCATAGGTTCTCCGCTCCCCTTGGGCTGATTGGGTCCTCACGCGTTTGGGGTCCCCTTGTAGTGTGCTCGGTGAAGCCGTGTCATCAGGTCGCACTCTCTTCGCCGTACCACTGGTCCCGGGTCGTGGCTCTGAGGTGCGTAGAGGGTGGTTTGCTGAGGTCGCCTTGTGTGAGGCTCCGGCCCGCTTCCCTCTTTTCCTGATGCGGGGTCGTTCGTGAGTGGTGTGTGTGCCGTGTGTGCCGAGACGGTTCCGTTCCACGTTTCCGGCTTGTTCTGGTGCAGGCAGTGACGTCTCGCGCTGGGTTACCCCTTCGCGTGTCAGTCCCTGCTCATGCACTTTTGCGTCCGGCTGCTTTTCGCGCTGGGTAGTCCCTTCGCGTACTTGCAGCTGGTCGCGGTCACCTTTATCAGCGGCCGCTTGCGCACCGCGCTGGCTATCGCCTTCGCGTATTTTGCGCACTCGGTCGCCGAGTTCTCGTTCTCTTGCCATGATCTTTCCGCACTTTTGTTTAAGTAGGCGTACTTCATGGGAAGAGATAGAGGCAGAACCACCGGAGCCGTCGTCTGTTGCCGTCCCAGGGTCCGCGTCTCTCAGCTTGGCATCGATCCTGTCGCGCTGGACTGCCAGCGCGCGAATTTCACCACCAAGACTTGAGAGACGGGCGCTGTCTTTGTCATTGTCAGGGTTGTTAGTGACGCTGTTCCGAACGAGGTTCTGTTGCCAGGCACTCGTGGCGCGGAAGTCGCAGCCGTTGTTGTATCGGTCGTGTCAAGTGGCGCGTTGGTCGCAGCCAGGGTCGTGGGCGCTAAAGCAGCCGCCCGCGTCATAGGCGCGGTATCAATTGGCAGTTGGGCGTTCCCCCCCATATTACGTTGGGAACTCGCCGCGAGGGCATGGGATTCCCCGGGACCCACCTGGGGATTTGTTGTTCCTTTCTGCTTCATGTTCATGACTGATTTAGAGTTTGGGGTTGTCTCCCCTAGCCAATTTAAGTTCGGTTATAGCGGCGAAGATTCGCTGTCGCTCTTCATACTTTTGCTACTACAGTCGCGAGGTAGATGTAATATGCGAAGCTCGCACAGGACTGTAGCATTGCCCGGGAGGGACGACCCACATGATGGAAGTGTGGGCCCATCGCCCAACCGTGTCGGCAGTCGGGCGATGGCGGGGACGTGGTATGAAGGACTTGTCGGTGCGCGCCTGATAGTCCAGCTTCACATGCCTGGACGTGCGCTGTGGCGTGCTCAGCATTTCCCGGGGAAGTAAGAAACCAAAGTACAACAAAAGTATCCTTCAGCCCAACTAGTAGAAAGTATCGTGGAATCTTGCAAATATGTAATCAGTGCCTAAAAAACTAGTAGTGCTGACCCTGCTAACTACAGGCTCATTTCTGTCACGTCCATTCTCTGCAGAACTATGAAACGTGTTTAAAACCACAGGTTTCAACAACATTACTAGAATTGAACAATCTCCTCAGTAATCGGAAATATTAGGTCCTTGTTAAGTTTGATGTTTTGCTTGCTACGAATTAATTCGAAAATCTTATTATAGATGTTTGGAGCCATACAAAACATACTCCTGTTAAGATATGTCGTTTTAGACGGCAAACATTGCAACATACTTTCACGTCGCTTCTCGCAGGCCACATTTTAAAGAGCTCAGGATTTGATTTTATGAAAATTGCAGTTACACTAATGAATAAACATTTTTGGAATATGTTGGTATTTAAAATGTAACTTTCTATAAATAATTCAAGAGGTAAAAGCACCAGCAATGTCTGAATCAAACAGGATACAATTACAAGGTTAAGCAGAACACAGTACGAAAGGTGCGTCGGAGTAAAAATACTGCTATTTAATTTATTCATCCTTAATTTCATCAAAATGTGGTGAAAATCTATTTGTGTGTAACATAGCATAAGCAGACATCTAATGACGTCCACTTGAACTAGTCTTTATAGAATGATGAATCCACAACAGCGCGTCCCTTTCGGCTTGCTGTACATTTTTTGTGTAACCCTGCATTCTGATACTGATTCAGAGCAAAAATACAAATAACTTATTACCTATGCCTTATTTGGCCCATAATAACACTTTTACAGGTATATAAAAGCAGTGTTAAGGCAGGTAATAACTGCATTCGGAGATTCGAGAACATGGCGAATAATACTTATTTAATTATTTTTCTGTCTGTAATCACAATACACGGCAGTGTTTGTTCATCACCAACAGATGGTAAGTGATATTTGAAATGAAAGCTTCCATTAGCATTTAAGATCTTGTTGTACCTACCCATTTTCGTAGCTATAGTAATTATTTATTTACTCAGACAGATACTCAAACAAATGATTCCTAAATACTCCATGTTCCAATATTGTCTTTTCTTACTACTTTATCTCCCTAGATTTTTATGTTGCGCTCCGAATCTACATTTGTAAAATCGGGAAACAAATTTGTATCCCTGCCTACTCTGTCTGAATCTGTATTTTGTGGTACGTACAAACTGAGTGCCTTTAAAACTTGATCAATCATACTCCTACTTTGAAACGTGCCACATTACAGGCCATTTTACCGACATACGCAAATCCTTTGTTTTTGTGTGAAGGAAAGACAAAGGAAAAACAGAGTAGGAAAGACCACACATCACGGTGAACATGCTGAAGTATTGTTCATCGTGAAGAAACCTGGTGGGGTGTGCTCGACACTACTGTGGCATTACAGCCCCAATAAATATATAAAATAACTAAAAGTTATTTATGCATCGTCGATGCCATCCGACAAAAATATCGTAGTCGGGTCGTCTCGCTTAAAGTCGCAGAAACTACAAATGCATTCGAAGCGGGCGACCGGCGCCTGACCTTGGAAACGCCGAGCGCAGCCGAACTCAAGCGAACGGAGCCGATCGCTGCTAGTTCAAATTGATCATTCGGCAGTAACGTTCACTCGCCCGTCGCTTTGTATCTATTGTTATTTTTGTTCCTCTATAATCTCGTTTTGTTAATTGAACATTATAAACATTTTAATATCGAAGTGTTGTTATTCAATTGTGTGTTGGCGTAACATCTACACACACCACAGTGGTGACCCTTTTGTGAATCAAAATGAGCACATCGAAGGAGGAAGAAAAAAAGACATTTACACCATACGATCTTTGTCGTGTTGGTGTCCGCCTGCCACCGTTTTGGCCTGAGGAGCCCGCTGTTTGGTTCGCGCAGATTGAAGGAAGCTTTGCTTTATCGAAAATCAAAGACGACGAAACAAAATATTACTACGTGACTGCCCAGTTGGATCATCGATTCGCAGCTGAAGTTAAAGATATTTTGACAAATCCACCGGCTACTGGAAAGTATGAAACGTTAAAATCTGAATTAATAAAACGTCTCTCAGCTTCACGTGAGAAAGAAGTCACACAGCTCTTGATGCATGAAGAGTTAGGAGGTCGACGCCCGTCGCAATTTTTACGACATCTGCGACACCTAGCTGGAAAAGACATTCCGGATGACTTCATACGGACCATTTGGACCAGCCGTCTACCAACCAGCCTGCAAACAGTTATTGCATCGCAACCAGAGTCAACCCTTGAAGCGCTCGCAGCTCTCGCAGACAAGGTACACGAGCTAGTGCCATCAACACCACAAGTTGCATCTACAGACGCTGTACCAGGATCTCTTCTGGAAAAACTTACTAATGAAGTTGCAGAACTAAGCCGCCAGGTACATGCCCTCTCCATGAACAATCGCTCCCGTTCGAGAGATAGGGGCAACCAGCGAAACAGAAATCGTACGCGTTCACAGTCCAGCTATCGCAAGTTCCCGAACTGCTTCTACCACCACAAATACGGCGAGAATGCAAGAACTTGCCTGAAGCCTTGTGATTTCCAGTCGGGAAAAGCCAGCGGCACTCGTTAATGGCGACGAACGATTGCCTCACTACATCAGGTCGCCTGTTCGTGACGGACCGAAAAACGAAAATGCAGTTCTTGGTCGATACTGGTAGCGACCTCTGTGTTTTTCCACGAACGGCTTCAAAGAACAGACGACTCAAGACTGCCTACGAACTCTTCGCTGCAAACGGTACACCGATTGCCACCTACGGTTTCGCTCAGCTGGATCTCGACTTAGGACTCCGGCGCGCATTTCCATGGCGTTTCATTGTGGCTGACGTCAGTAAGGCGATAATTGGAGCAGACTTCTTATCACACTACGGATTGATAGTAGACTGTCAAAATCACCGTCTTATCGACAACCACACTTCACTGACATCAACCGCAGCACGAGCACCTTCGTCAGACGCCATATCTTCGGTGAAGACGATTATAGGGGAGTCTCAATACTTGGAACTTCTTCGAGAATTCCCAGAAATCTCTCGTCCACCTGGAACACATCAACTTACCAACCACAAGACAGTGCATTACATTAAGACAACACCCGGTCCACCTGTCTACTGCACACCGAGACGACTTGCACCTGAGAAACTCAAAATAGCCAAGCAGGAATTCAACGACATGCTGAAGGCTGGAACTGCTAGGCCATCAGAGAGTCCATGGTCATCACCCCTACACCTAGTTCCAAAGAAGGATGAAGGCTGGCGACCGTGTGGTGATTACAGGATGCTCAACGCTCGCACCGTTCCAGACAGATATCCGATCCGGCACATCCAAGACTTCACTCAGAACATCTCTGGCTGCCGGGTCTTCTCAAAAATTGACCTGGTTAAAGCCTATAACCAGATTCCGGTTAACCCGGATGACGTACCCAAGACGGCAATTACTACACCATTTGGAATGTTCGAATTTCCATACATGACGTTCGGACTCAGGAACGCTGGACAGACATTCCAACGCTTTGTAGACGAAATGACAAGAGACCTGGACTTTTGCTACACTTATTTGGACGATTATCTCATTTTTTCCCGGGACAGCACATCCCACCTCCAGAACCTCCGGAAATTATTCACCCGTCTGAAAGAATATGGCATGGTCATCAATCCCAGTAAGTGCATATTTGGAGCTGAAGAAGTCAGTTTTCTGGGCTGCGTCGTATCAGCAGCTGGAATAAGACCATCAGAGAGCAAAATCGAAGCTATCAAACAGTTTCCCATTCCAAAGAATGTAAAAGAACTTCGACGATTCTTAGGAATGATAAATTTCTATCGTCGATTTCTCAAAGATGCAGCAAAAGCACAAGCTCTTCTTCACGACCTGCTAGCTGGAACAGTAAAAGGTTCTCACCCTGTGACATTGACTGGTGCCACGCTGGAAGCCTTTGAAGCCTGTAAACGAAGCCTTTGCGACGCGACACTGTTAGCGCACCCAAACATAGATGCCGAGTTGGCTTTAGTCACCGATGCCTCTGATACCACCATCGGTGGAGTTCTTCAGCAGCGTGTTAACGAAGAGTGGGAACCCCTGGCCTTCTTTAGTCGCAAGCTCAACTCGGCACAGAAGAAGTATTCGCCATATGATAGAGAACTGCTAGCAATATATGAAGCAATCAAACACTTCCGCCATATAGTCGAAGCACGTCACTTCACCGTCTTCACAGATCATAAGCCGATTTGCTTCGCCTTCCACCAGCGAAAAGATAAATGCTCGCCACGTCAATTCCGACATTTAGATTTTATATCGCAATTCACTACGGACATCAAGCATATCGCTGGTAAAGATGACGTTGTAGCAGATACCCTCTCTAGAATAGAGGAAGTGGTACAACCCGTCGACTTGGAAACATTAGCCAAGCTGCAGACCGCTGACCCAGAGCTAAAACAACTTTTACAAGGAAGCACGTCGCTGAGTTTAGCCAAATTCACTATTCCTGGAACACGGACGGAGTTATACTGTGATCAAACAACACAGACACCTCGCCCGTACGTACCTGCTGAGCTAAGAAAACAAGTATTTAACAGCTTACACTATCTCAGCCACCCAGAAGCAAATACAACGGCAAAACTGGTAGCACAAAGATACGTCTGGCCGTCAATGAACAAAGACTGTCGAGAATGGACCAAGTTATGTCACCCCTGCCAGACGACCAAAATTACACGTCACGTGACCGCACCTATTGGGAATTTCAACTTACCACGCGAAAGATTTCGACATGTTCATATCGACATTATCGGCAAGCTCCCTCTATCAGATGGCTATCGATATTGCCTCACTGCAGTCGATCGATTCACCAGATGGCCAGAAGCAATACCCTTAGCCGAAATATCCGCTCAGACAGTCGCCAAAGCCTTCGTCGCTAACTGGATTGCGAGATATGGATGTCCCATAGAAATAGTGACAGATCGGGGGACACAATTTGAATCGGCATTGATGAAACAGTTAGGTGACCTTGCTGGATTTCGAAGAAACCGAACTACTGCTTATCACCCAGCCGCGAATGGAATGGTGGAGAGGATGCACAGACAATTAAAAACAGCTATAAAATGTCATGACAATCAAAATTGGACAGAGAGCTTACCACTCGTTCTACTTGGAATGCGAACAGCTTTAAAAGAAGATGTTCAAGCTTCGCCAGCAGAACTTTTGTACGGAGAGACGCTGAGACTGCCCGGTGATTTTCTGGAAACCTGTAACAGCACATGTACTACCACAGACATTACAGATTTTACTGTGCGCTTAAGATCACTCATGAATAATATCCGCCCACAACCTGCGTCACGACACTGTAAAAGAAATATATTCATATTTAAGGACTTACCTTCTGCGACTCACGTATATCTAAGAGATGACAGTGTACGAGGACCTCTGCAACCAGCGTACTCCGGTCCCTATAAAGTCATGAAAAGAGAAGAAAAAGTATATACAATATTAATGAAGGGAAAAGAACAAACCGTTTCTATAGAAAGGCTAAAGCCAGCATACATACTTACGGCTGAAGAAGATTGCCGAAAATCAGAAGAAGAAGAAGGAGAGGAAGAAAATCTTGTTCTTAAAACTACTAATACACGATCAGGACGACGTGTTAGATTTCCAGACTACTATCGTCCGTCCTAATACATGACGGCCTCTGGAGGGGAGAACTGTGGCATTACAGCCCCAATAAATATATAAAATAACTAAAAGTTATTTATGCATCGTCGATGCCATCCGACAAAAATATCGTAGTCGGGTCGTCTCGCTTAAAGTCGCAGAAACTACAAATGCATTCGAAGCGGGCGACCGGCGCCTGACCTTGGAAACGCCGAGCGCAGCCGAACTCAAGCGAACGGAGCCGATCGCTGCTAGTTCAAATTGATCATTCGGCAGTAACGTTCACTCGCCCGTCGCTTTGTATCTATTGTTATTTTTGTTCCTCTATAATCTCGTTTTGTTAATTGAACATTATAAACATTTTAATATCGAAGTGTTGTTATTCAATTGTGTGTTGGCGTAACATCTACACACACCACACTACTGTAACTTACGCACCTGTGGAGGATTAAACCGAGCACTCTGCTAATCAGAGTGATCATGGAGGACCCTCTTCTGGAAGACTTTTTTTTTTTTTTTTTTTTAATTTAATTTAAACACTCCACAGACTCCGGGGTCCGTGACTTTTGTCATTATAATAATCTTTTTTTATTTACATAGTTCTTGGATTAGGAGAAGAAGAGGAAAATAAGGGGGGGAGTAGGGGGGTGGTGAACATTTTGAACGTAATTCTAAAGCTAGTCAGTCCGATTTCGTCTGTTGAGCCGATCACTACCGGTTGGGATTCCGATAGTAATCGACTCGACATCGTCTTTTGCCTAAGCCGCCTCCTCCTGGCCCAGAGCCTCCACTACAGCCGCATTTCTGTCTCTAATGGCCATCTGCAGGTTAAAATCTTGAATGATCTTTGGTGATGCAGCCAACGCTCGCCGCACGAACCGACCGATGGCGTCGTCGGTGTCGTCAGCGTAGTATGTGAAGGTCCCCGTGTGCCGTGAGATTGCAACAACCGCATGGGACACGCTCTCGTGCAGCTTCATGTTTGACTTAATTTTAATTACGATTACCGACTCGTATGTCAATCCCTGCGCTTCATGAATGGTAAGGATGCGTGACCCGGTGCCTGACCCGTAACCCTGGTTTGTCAGGGTCTCCTTTTCCTCTTGAGTATGCACTAAAAAGAGGGTGTTGGGTTGGGTGCCGGGTATTTGCGCTCCTTTATACCTTCTCTGCTCCAGGGACTTTATACGGGGTACTGAGGAGTACATACCTGAGTATATTTCCCTCAGCGCATATGCAACATCCATCGGGTTGCGATGTGTGCAGAGCAACTCCTGGCTGATCTTTGCTACCAGGTTCGGGCGGTGATACCTCATTTCGAAGAGATTTTCCCTATCGATGTAAGGCAACTGATTGACGTCTCCGATGAGGACAATTTCGCCAACACCAGACAGCCGTGAGACCATCACAATGGCCCCGAAATGGTTCATGAGAGCCTCATCCACCAGGAGGCGGCTGAATTTCTCTTTTCCGAAACCATTTACCAGAGCAGAAGCCATAGTTCGCACCCTGGTTTTGACCAGGTTTCCGATACGGTGCGATAGCTTCTCCCTTAGATCTTTTGCTGCCTCAGTTGTTGTGGTGATGATAGCGTCTTTGTCCACATCGAAGTGTCTAATCACCCACGTTGTCTTTCCACATCCTGGAACTCCGTTGACCCACTGTATTCTTGGTACCTCCCAGTTTTCCCAACACGCTTTGACGTTTGAGTTCCCTTCAATGGACTTGGCCATCTCGAGGATCTTGTCGTCCAGCATAATCTTGGTGCATCGGGCGGTAACTACAATTGGGTCGTTTAGTGGTGTCGCATAAACGGGTCTTCCCGCGCGCTCTGTCTCACTCTCGTTCAGTGTCACGAAGCCATTTTCTGCACTGTAGGCTGCCATATACTGTCCTGTCATGGTTCCCTTGATGACCCGGGATGTGACATTATTGTAAATGGCTGCTTCGGCCTCCTCGAGATTCACCTTTAGGAGGCTTTCACTTCCTAGCCTATAGAACTGCATGATGTTTTCGCAGATCTTGAGGTTAACTAGTCTTGTTGCTCTCAGTATGGCTATGAATTCAATGAAGGCGTTACGTGCATGGCTCCGCGGCTCCGAAGCCGTGACATAGCGGGGCGGTTCAACCTGTCCCATGTCGGCTCTCGTTCGGCTCATTTGTTGCTGTGAAGCTGTTTTGAGGGTCCCTGGCGTTAAAAGGGGTGGTGCATGGGATGAGATTCGGAGTACGCTCCTTGCTGCAGTGTTGAAGGCAGCCACGAAGGCCGTGTTGGTGCTTCGGCTGCCGCTTTGATGGGCTGTGGCTTTTTCCGCGGCTGCCCTCTGCTGTGCTCTTTCGGAACCGGTTTGGTTGGTCGAACTAGGAACGGGGTGTCCCCAGCTGTCAGTTGCATTTGTTAGGTCGTGCGAAGGGGCTCTGAGGAAGCTCAGATTTTCTCCCCTATCTTCGTATGCGACAACCTCATGATGTTTAGAGGCTTCAATGCAACCCAGCCGGTCTGCGACTTTCGCTCTTGAATATTCGATTGCCATCGCATCCACGCTTATCACCCGGGGTGTTTCACCCGCATTTCTGCTTAGATGTGCAAGCAGCGCACTTGCCTGTGTGAAAGGCGTCCGACCTTCCGAGTATTCTATTAGTGCAATCGTTTTGTTTCTCGATCGCACCAACCGAAATCGGTGGCCGTCTACCTCGCACACTGGCATAGCGTCGAAGGTTTTCCGCTTCATTGTGACTTTTGCGGTACTCCCATTGAGCAGACAAGACAATCCCGGTGACAAACGGGCGCGTTTACTTTCCCAGGCGAAGCAAAAGCTTATTCCGAATCTCTCTTTGTTGCTATCCATGAAGAGAGCTACTCCGCGGACACGGATCCCCGCCTCTCCTCGGTCTGCGTTCTCCAGTAGTTGTTGGACGGAGATGCTCTTTGAGGAGCTATCTTGGACGGAGATTGCACCCGGCGTGGCGTTCACGGACAGTGGCGTAGGGTGTGGTGGTGAAGGTGGGTGTGTATTAGACAGTGGGGTAGGGTGTGGTGGTGAAGGGGGTTGTGTTTTAGAAAGTGTGGAGTTTCTTTTGGCCGCTATGCGGAATGAACTCTCCATGAAAGCCAGAAGCCGTGGTCTGCTATCTGGATCTGCCAAGACGTTGTGGAGATCTGAGATAACCAGCTTCCTGTCAATCATAGATTCGAGATCATGTCTTGCAGCCATGAATCGGGGACAGTCTACCAGCACGTGCCAGACATTCTCGGATTTTTCAGAGTCACACTCGCATACAGGACTGCTCTTAAGCTTAAATCTGTACAGGTATTCTGCTATTCCTCCGTGTCCCGTCAATGCTTGTACCTGGAAATGAGTCAGTTTCGTAGTTCTCATCAACCGATATGCGTTTGCTATATCAGGGAGGAACGTCTGAGTGACTTTTCCGGTGTCCGAGGTCTCATATCGATCCTGCCACTTCTTGACCGATTCTTCGCGGATTTTGCGTTTGACGTAGGACAAAGGGATCCCCTCGTAGTCCCTGGGCGATTCCGTGAGTGCTGCCGATTTGGCCAGTTCGTCAGCTCTTTCGTTGCCGACGGTGCCTACATGCGCTCTTACCCAGAAAAGACGAAGAGATCTCCCTTCAGCATTTATCTGTCCAATGTTTTCCTTTATGCACTTTGCCAAGGGGTGACTCGTTTTTGGATTACTCAGCAGCTCGAGTGAAGATCTGGAGTCACTCAGGACATTGACTTCTGGGTCCTTGCTCTTTAACACCATTTGAGTTGCCCGGCAAAGAGCATAGAGTTCTGATTGAAAGACTGTGCATTCGGAGTGGAGCTTGAACGTCGAGTTCTTGACCTCTTTGCCATTCTCCCACCATGTTAGAGCAGCTCCAACTTTACCCTCAATCTTACTGCCATCAGTATAAATTTGAGGTCCTTCTGGAAGATTGGAGGTGTCTTCTATGAGCTCGTACTCTACGGATGTCTGCGTGGACGGATGGGGTTTGTCCAAGTGGTTTACGTTCCGCTCGAGTTCCACTTCTGGTGGGAGGTAATCTTGGGAGAGGTTCTTTTTTACTCTGTACAAACTTGCTGCTTCCTGTATCCTGAGATCCAGGGGGAGCAGACCTGAAAGGGCAAGTGCTGATTTTAGAGAAACAGTACGGTACGACTTACAGATTTTCTGGGCAAAGCCTCTTTGGATCGCGTTTAAGTGCGACTTGTTTTCCTCGAAGTCTACTGCTTGTGCCCATACACTTGAGGCGTACATGATGATGGGTTCCACCACCGCGACGTAAATGGTTCTCGTGATTTCGCCATTTAATCCCCAGGTCACCTTCGCTGCACATGCGAGCTGTCTATAAATGTTCGCCACTTTTTTACATTGGGCGTTCACATGTGCTTTAAAGTTGAGCCGTCGGTCGATCATTAGGCCTAGCAGTTTGACTTCCTCGACCAGATCGAGCCGGACGCCGGACATGACTATGTTTGGAGTTTCGTACTTCAACTTATTTGTGAAAAGCATCGCGTTAGTTTTATGCGCTGCAAAGTTGAGTTTGTTAGTTTTACCCCATTCCACTGTCATGCTCAGCGCCCTGCTCGCTTGCTGTTCGATAATGGTCGGGCTGCCTGTAAATACGAGAACGACGTCGTCCGCGAATGCTTGACAGTATACTCCCTCGGCTTCTAGCATTCGTAGTAATGAGTCTAGGATCACATTCCAAAAGGTTGGTCCACAGATAGACCCTTGGACGCATCCCTTGGTTGTTTCCTTCTCATAGACTGCTCTTGCATAGTTGACCTTGATTTTACGGTCGCTGAGGTAGGAGTTTACCATGTCGTAGAGGTTTGTTGGGCACCTCTTCTTCGCTAATTGATTTTTGAGGGCGGGCCACCAAGCATTGTCGAAGGCGCCTTCTATGTCCAGGGAGATTAGGAGTACGGTGTCTTTACTGTCTACTCCTTCTTTGATGTGCTCTACCAGGTCATAGAGGGCGTCTTCGGTGCCTCTTTGGGGCATGAAGCCGTACTGTTTCCTACTGATGGTTGGGAGGAGATGCCATTGGAGTCGGTTTACCAGAAGCTTTTCAACGATTTTTCCAAGAACGGACAGAAGACCTATGGGGCGGTAAGATTTTGGATGTGTGTAATCTGTCTTGCCGGGTTTGCGTAATATGACCACGTGCGCTTCTTTCCATTGCTTGGGGAAGTATTTCAGCGACAAGCATTTGTTTGCTATCGCCAAGAAAACCTCCCATTCGCATCGTATGGCTGCTGCGCAGATATCAGCGGATAGCCCGTCTGTACCGGGGGCTTTTTTCGGATTCAGAGTTCTCAGTACTGATTCCAGTTCCGCTGATGTAAATGATGGGTCATTTTCCGGTAAGTCCATAGGCGTTTCTGTCGTTCGCTCCCGTAGCTCTGTATGGCAAGGTTGGTCTGTGCTCTCAGAGTCGTCGGGATAGAACGTTTTAGCAAGTAGTTCTGCAGATAGCTGGGGGGATAGAGTGTTACCTTCGGTGTCTCTTAGGAGTATTTCTTCCTGTCTTGTCGAAGTTTTTCTCATCACTCTGTAGATCTTGTCCCACATGCTTTCTTTCTCCTGATTCGTGCAGAACTCTTTCCAGCTTACCGTCTGAGCTTCTTTGGCTTTATCCTTGTAGTCTTGCCGAGCAATTTGGTACTGTTCGACTACAAGTTCAACTCTGTCGGGGGCGGCATTCCTAATCCGTCTCTTTCTTCTGAGAACTTCTTTCTTCAGATTATCGTTAGTTTTCGTATACCATGGAGGGGTTGGATTTCCCTTTGGCGAGCTTACCAGTGGAATGGTCTGTTTGCAGGCTTCATGTATACTAGCTGTGTAGCCCGTAATCATTGATTCGAGTTCCAATGGACTTTCACATTTCTCCACTGACTCCGGCGAGAGGTTTCCTTCTTCAAGGGAGGATTTTAACTGTGACATAAAGTTTGACCACTGTGCCTTCTTGGTGTAGTATTTACGAGTTGTTATTGGTCTCTGTTGTTCGAGACCTTTAATTAGACGCAAAGTGAAAGTGATTGCGTTGTGGTCTGATGTTGTTATACTTTTGTCAACCTTCCATCCCTCAACTTTCCCCAGGAGAGACCCACTGCACGTTGTTACATCTACTATGCTTGTGCAGAGTTTGCCTTCCCTGACGATCTCGAAGGTTGGTGTGTCGCCGGAGTTGAGAATAAATAAGTCCATTTCGTTGAAGAAAGAGTTTACGGCTTCTCCTCTCTCATTTTGGGATGTGCTTCCCCACCAGTGGGACCACGCATTCACGTCACCAGCAACAATAAGGTCTTTAGTCGCTAGTTTTTCGCTGAATACTTTAATCCTGCTGAGATAGGGGTCGACTTTTTGGTCTCCTTCTAAGTAGACAGAAATCACTCCCAGTTTTAGGCCTGTGCCGACCAACAGGACTGCCGCTTCCGTTTCGGTAACAAGTTGGGGGTCATGGATTACCTCCAGCCTGTCACCGAAGACTATTATGGCTGCCTTAACTGGTTTTTGCCTATATAAACTGCACTGGATAACGCGAGTTCCAGGATACTGTTTCATTACGCCTTTGTTTCCCACATAGGGTTCTTGAACAAGGGCAACTGAAACTCCCCTTTCTCTTGCGACCTTCAGGAGTTCTGCTGTTGCATTCTGGGAGCGCTGCAGGTTTGCTTGGATGAAACGCATACCTGGTTCGCCTACTCTTTGGGAGACTGAGCCACTTGCCTCATGAGTGCCCTTAGCAATATGAAATTCGAGACCGCGCTATACCATCCCATTTTATCCTTTCAGGGCATTCGCTACTAAAGGCGTTGTGAACGAGTTCTCTGTTGGGGCTGTTGGGATGAGCAATCGCGCAGTTCTTGCATTTGGGTGGCAGGTCTTCTTTTCTTGCCTTGCATTGTGTCCAGGAGTGGGTTTTTCCGCAGTGACTGCAGGACTCATCCCTTTCCCGGCAGATCGCTTTTGTATGGCCGAAACCTAGGCACTTGGAGCACTGCACCAAGGGCGAATGGTCTGCCACAGGTCTCCTCTGGAGTCCTATGTAGACCTTTTCGGCGTTCAAAAACGCTCTGTGAATGCGAGGCGAGACCTCGATCACCGGATGACACTCATGCGGGTTTCGCGCCTTTTTCCTGTATCGCACCCTGATCGCACTCTCTTGCAAATTAACCCCCTGTAACAGATGTTTATTCTGCGCCAGAAGATTTTCCACTATTTCGTTATCCTTGTGAACCGACAAGACGTCTCGAATGATGATAAGTGGGTTACCCGCTTTCGCGGTTTCAACCTTTAAAGACTTGTCTTGCTGCACACGATTTCTGACTAGGCCGAGGTCTTCCTCTGTGCTACAACTCAGGATGACTTTCCTGTTCCGACCTTTGCGCACTCGGTCAACTCTTGCTCCAGTCTTCTTCGTGTCCAGTGCTAACGCTATCTTGTCTATCAAATTTTCAGATGTCGTGGATGATGTGGGATTTGCCGTTGTCACGATCAGTGTATGATTTGGTTTCGGCACAATGGGCTTAGCCGCGATTTTGGCGTATGCGGGCTTCGGTGGCTTGCCGGTTTCCGCTTGGGAGATTTCGGCCTCGATGCTTAGAACTGATGCAGGAGGGGTTAATTTATCTTGCCGCATAGTCCGGAGTTCCGAAGATACAGCCTCGAGCCGTTCCGTGATTGGTAGCACGTGCTCGTCGATGTTAATTTTAATTGGGGCGGGGGGTGGAGGGAGTGTTTGTTCAGTCAACATTTTTTCGATTTTGCAAAACCTGTCCGAATAATTTAAAGGGGTTGGAGGTGGAGGAATCGAGGCGAGCTCTTTTAGCATTTCAGCGTTTTGGCGAAGGGCCTCAACAGTTTTCTCTCTTTCTACGTTTGAGTCTCTCCGCATCTCGTCTACCTGTCTTTGAAGAATTTCTATCCCAGTTTTAAGGCTGAGACTGTCATTCCGCAGCGGTGTCAGATCGACGGTGGGGTTTTGGCTGGGCGCTGGTGATTTGAGGTAACCGTTGATGCTCTTCACTGCCTCCGCCGTTGCTTTGATCTGTTGATAGGGCTCTATCGACTCGAAGCTCTGCCAGTCTCTAATAGCTTTAGTTTCTATTTGGAGTTCGCTAAGTGTTTCGCGCGCCAGAGCTACCTCTTTTGTTATGTCGTGATCAATTGTCTGTAAAGACTTTGAGTGGGCTCTTTCCACCGAGAGCAGCTCCACTGCGTGTCGAGTTCGTTCTTGTTGTAGTGAGACTATGTGACGGTGCCTGGACTCTGCCAGGGAGAGGACGATCTCGTAGAGCGCCTGGAGGCTCTCGATAGCGGTTTGTTTTAAATCCTTCCTTAAATTCTGGGATTCTTCGAGAGCGTCCTTCCCCCGGAGTAGTGCGTCATTTGCCACTTTAGTGGCGCTGTCCATTTCGACCCCCGTCCGCTTTGAGCTATGTGCGATCAGCATGCTGGCTCTTTTGCAGCGGGCGGAGTTCGGGAAAGACGTTTCCGACACACTATCCATCTCGTCATCCGTCCTCAACTCTTTTGGCGGTGAGATCCCGCACTGTTCCCAGTCCCCGATCCTGTCCATCGCGGCCACATGTTCTGGGCTTGTCTCCGGCACCGAGGACACCGGAGCCGAGATTTCACTAGCTGTTTTTGAATGCGGTGGCGATGAGACATGACCGAGTGTCTGAGCGCAGCGGGACCCCACTTCGGGGAACTCTGTGGGCACCCCAGGGCATTGTCCTTGGTGCTGCGTCGGCAACACCACCTCCGACTTGCTGGTCTTAAGATTTTTTTTTAAAATGCGTTTATGCAAGGTCGATGCCACTGACCTTACTGAAAGCACCTTTGTTCGTCTGGGTGCCATGGCAGGGGCAGATGTGGGGCAAGCAGAGGTGGAGGGGGCGGATTTTTTGGTTGTATCGGACATGTTTAGTATAAGAAAAAAGTACTTATTTAGGTATTATTTAACAGCTTAACTAGACCAGGTCTAACCTGCAACCACTTATCCTACTCACGGGGTTTCCTCTTCTTCTTCCTTCCAAACTTGAATTGGTTGATATTGTAACGTACACGCTTGGGATGGATGTTCTTCGGGCCGCTCGACAGATGTCCAGTCACCCGCAGTCAGTTCTTCCACAGGGGCCGACGATGCTGTTGCTGTCTCCCAAGTCCACCTTTGAGTTCGAATTAAGGTGCAGAGGGTGTTGTGACGTCACTTGGGAGGTGTCGTAGGTGCCTGGCGATGACGTGCTTCGATTGTACAGCGAAACGAACGTGACAGCGGAGTTATCTATATCGACGAGTTCGGTATGCGGTCGGACGTGATGTTTGTCCGATTACAGCTATGCGGTTTTCTGATGTTTCTACCGAACTAACCTTTGTTTCCAGTTGTTGGCCGATATTTTTTTGAAGATTTCTCTTTATTCCTGTTGTCCTGAGGGCTGTCTGCACCGCTCCGGGGTAGCCTGACTGTTTCTGGTTACACTGACACTTTTGATACGCGCGCAGCTCGAAAAAATCCACTGGTTTTGATTTTTTGTTTGTAGAGCCGATGTGAAGCGTGTACGTGTTAGAATGGAAGTCGCTGGTCTCTGGAAGACTTAGGAATGTTACTTGGCCGATATATCAGCCGAGTAACCTTCCCAAGTCTTCCAGTCCATCTCCCCAACCTCATCACGCACTGCTCAAGAAGGTGAGGAGCGCGTGTAGAAGTTCCCAGCCCCGGCCGGGATTCACCATCACACAACAAGATGCCACCGAGGCAAGTTGTTGTGTGATGCCCAGGGTGCATCTCGTGGAGGTTCCCGAGCCACGCATTCCATATATACGTATATAATATGATTATCTGTATTTTTGCATTTATTATTGTAAATATTATTATTATACTTATTTGTTAAAATATTTATGTATAATTATATATTTATATTTTGTTGCTGTCAAACAGCACCACCTGCAATCAAAACTTCCATAAATTTTATTTTCCATCCAAAGATTGCCTGGAATAAAATTCTTTGAGCAATAAGGCCGCCCTTACACTGCATAGTATTATTAGTATTGTTACCAAATTGAATGAGGCTATAGTTGAATGTCAATTAGTACTAATTTTCTTTTTCTGATTTATTGTGATAGTCTTTTAGTTTAAATGTTTATATTTGTTTTGTAGGTGCAATAAAGAATTTTTATTATTATTATTATTGTAGAAACGAATATCGTTACTCTCCTGCAACAGGAGGTGTGTTTAGCACGGGCCGAAGCCAAGTGCGTTCTTAAAATATCACTTAAATTTTAATGTTTTTTTTTCGACAATTTTTGATTAAGTATACCATTTCCTATGTTCACTTTTAATTGTTTAAACATTTACGCACAATCCTGCAACTGTTGAGAATTGTAGCTTTTTGCAAGAGAATGTAGGTTGATGGTTAAAATTCCTAAGATATTTATACTATATAGGTTGAAAAGTTTTAGGTACCACGCCTGTAGTGGATATAACTATTGACACGGTTCTAGTTGTATTCACACGTCATTGTGTTTTAATTACTATTGACATATCAACATATTTGGATTTTTTTTCAGTATGTGTGGAGGTTAAGTTATGTGTATTACAGACGGCAATGTCTATTAGGAGAACTGATTTATAATGTTTATCTAGTACTGTAATGTCCGCTCTATTGTAATGAATAGTCTTATCTGTAACTATTGTCCTGTCCCAATATACTTTGTAGTTTGAGTTTTCTAGAACAGCCTGTGGTTTGTACTTGTAATAGGTAACTTTTTCTTCGATTAAGTCGTTCTTGTAAGATAAGTGCTGGTGTATTATTGCAGCTAGGTTCAGATTTAGATTCAGATCTAGTTGATCATGTCTGTGTTTATATGGTGCGGAGTGCGCCGCGATCGTAATAAGTCATTGTCTACGCATCTCTGTACTGAAAAATAAAAATACGAAGAAATAGTGATCAATTAGTACCAAATTATAAAAGAAACACAGAAGAAGAAACAGAGAGCTGAGCAGAAAGCAGAGTTAACGGAGGCCCGCCTGCTCGACTCTTCGTTACCGATGGTTCGCATGCTGTAACATCCAGCACCGGTTCCAGATTGGCCCCCGGAAAGTGTCCTTTTTTTACCGTTTTCCATCGTATCATCATCGGACATTGATAGCTCACGCCGTTTATCGGAGCGCACAGTAAGCTATCTAACTAAGCCTACGGTTGCCGCCGTTGGTGTACTACAAAATTACACTCGTCCGCCGCCAATCCTAAGCCAACATCCTGCGCTGATGTTGGCTGTTCCACTTGAACCTTAGTACGATATATTATCTACCTAAAAGCTTCAAGTGACTTACTTCCAACTAGCTCCTACCTACTCCTCTCCTACATCCCAGCGCCACGTTAGCCGCACCGAATACAATTAACCAGTAACTTTTTATTGCGTGTCCGCCCCCCACGTAATCAGATGGTCGATCAGTACGTGTGGTTGGTCTTTAGGGGGTTTCTTTCTATTATTATTATCAGCAGAGCTGTCCCCGGTAGTTTCATATTCGTAAAAACTGATCAGAATATTTATGGTAGTTATGATAATTTTGTTTCATAAAATTAATCGCAATAATGAGTTAATCCATCTATTTAAATTTTTAAATGAGTCAACAGAAAGATAACTCATGTGTGATGTGGTATATGAGCATATCACATGTGAGTTACCCGTTGACTTAATTAAATATTTGTAACAACGACATTAGTTTATATCTATTTACCTATATATCTTTCTTCCGTTTTAGGTTGTCAATCAACATCTGTTCAAAAAGATGGATACTTCATTGCACCGGTTTGGCAAATGGACAGCCCGACTTTGAAACACGTTACATTACAAAAAAACGCATCTGGTATCACATTGTTTGAAATGTACGTCACTGTGAAAATCAACAATCGGTTTGATATCTTGCTAAAATCTTCAGCTGATGAACCCAAAAATGTCTATTCTATAGTATGTAAGCATACATTTTTTTTATTTTAAACTAGCCGATCCGGCGGGTGCCTGGCCTTGTACGATATTGTTTTGTTTAGATTAAAAAGAGAAAAGTCTGCCAAGAGAGTTTCAAAACATGCATTTGGTATAATTTTGAACCATAATCAATTTTATTAGAACATCTGCATCTGCCGTCCACTTTACGCTCAAACCAATTTTCCGGAAGAACTATTTCAGAGCATGATAATTTAATGTTCTAACTAAATACATAGCTTTATTTAAAAAAAACTGAGACACTTTAGTAAATTTCATATTTTTTGTGAAATCAACGAAATATGTGAACTGTTCTAAAACAGCAAGGTCGTAGGTAAGATTACGTCGGCGTCGTCTTGGTACAGTAAGCTTAAAGATTTTTTTTATATTTATATATTATAAGCGAAAGCTCTCACTCATGACGAAATCTCAGAAACTACAAATGCTAGGAGTCTGAAATTTTGCATGGAGGTGTCTTTTAGCACGTAGGCACTGGTAATGACGGGAATTTGGGAAATTCAACTCCTAAGAGGGTGAAACAAGGGATGGACGGTTGACGGACTCCTGGACGGTTGTATGAATGAATATTCCGTAATTTTCAAAGGTGTATAGTATATGACATGTATAGAACCTATTTTAATGAAATTTGGTACACAGATAGACACTACTTATATTACGGAATAGGGGTTGAAGGAGTTGAAATGGGGGATGAAAGTTTAAATGAAAGTTCGTAATTGTTGAAGATAAAACCATGAAACTTCGTATCTAGACACTTGACGTGAAGCCAATAGATGTTTGTTCTAGCAGTTTTGTAATTTCAAACTGTACGGGGATGGAATAGGATTTGAAATGAGGGATGACAGGTAATATGGAAGTTCATAATTATTGAAAATACAACCATGAAACTTCCTATCTAGACACTTGACGCGAAAAACACAAATGTTTGTTCTACCTATATGTTTGTTCTTGAAATGGCAGTTTATATGGAAGTTCATTATTGCAGATACAACCATGACACTTGGTATCTAGACACTCGACGCGAAGCAAACAAATGTTTGCCCAAGCAATTTTGTAATTTCGAACTGTACGGGGATGAAATAGGGATTGAAATGGGGGATGACAGATCAAATGAAAGTTCATAGTTGTTGAAGATAAAACCATTAAACTTCGTATCTAGCCACTAGACGCGAAGAAAATAAATGTTTTTTCTAGCAATTTTGTAATTTCGAACGGTACTGGGGATGAAAGTTTATATGGAAGTACGTCAATGTTGAAGATAAAACCATTCAATTTTGAAACTAGTTACTTGAAATCCATGCTGTTTTAAATTATAAATGTGAAAGTAAAATGTCTGTCTGTCTGTCTGTTACGCTTTAAGGCCTAAATCACAGAACCGATTTTGATGTTTTTTTTAACGTATAAGTTGTTTTTTGTAAAAGTAAATTTGTACGAGTGTACAAGTAAGTATGTACTGTCTCAGTTACCTGTATAATTAGTTTGCGCGGGCGAAGTCGCGGGTATAAGCTAGTTATTTAAAATATGAGAGGAAGTAGCAGAGTCAAGTTTTGGTATTCGTCATTTAATATGCATAATATTATAATCATTGTAAACAGTTTCGAGGTCATTTATAAAAATGCATTGTTCAACAGGTATCAAACCAAATTCTGTAATCCTGTACCGAGACTGGAGTGTTGTTCTCACCGCAAATCCACATGGTCTTTTGTCTTGGGATGATTTCTCACAATATTACATCAAAATCCAGGATGGTAAGTTGCCTACTTTATAATCTCACTTTTTTACATGTCAGTCAGACAGTCTAGTGTTGAACGCGGCGAGAGTCGGAGCTGCGAGGTGACGTAATACGCTGACTCAGCCCGCATCTATATAAGCCACGCGCCCGCACCCGCGCTCCACAGTCTAGTGTTGGACGCGGCGAGAGTCGGAGCTGCGAGGTGACGTAATACGCTGACTCATGTGCGCGTTATTGATTTATGTAATAATTTGATGTTCTGTTACCTATAAGTTCTTAGATACCTATATAGATACTATCGATAAGTATTCATAAATGGGTGATTCAACGGTACGTTTCTGTTGTCTTCACTGCCCAGCGTCTACACGGACCTTTACTGCTCTGGGCCTTAAAATTCACATCGGTCGGAAACACAAGGATGTGCGTCGTCTGGCTGCCGCGACACAGATACATGCGATTGGTGCAGATTCTCCATCGGTAAGCCAGGTGCAACCTTCTACTGCGCCTGACTCGTGCCCTTTGGCGGGGCTAGCTCGTGCGAGGCAATGTATACCGGTTCTCCGACATATCCCTAAGGGTGCGCGCAATCAAGCTGCTGGAAAACTGTGTCAGATTATAGATTCCTGCGTTAATAACAATGAGGTAGACGACTGGTGTTCTCTTCTTTATTTTGCATATGTGGCTTTAAAAGTGCCGGCAAGGGATCAGTCCGGTAATATGACGACTAAAGTTAAAGCCAACATTTTGTCTGCTGGGTCGAATCATCGTGATGATCCTGACGGAACGACGTCGAGCCGTGTATTGCGCTCGGCGAACAAACTCATCGAGTCGAAGGTTTTTGAGGGCGACCTGAGAGGGGCGGTTCGTCTTTTGTTATCCGATGATACGTATGCACGTCAGGACCCCGAAACGTTGGCAGCTCTGAGGCTGAAGCACCCAGCTCCATCCCGGCCCCTTAGCTTCCCACCAGAGCCAGACAAATCTCTCACTCCTTTATCCATCAGTTTAGCGGATGTGGAATCTGGGCTTGGTTCATTTTACAGTGGGGCCGCTGGGGGTTTGGATGGATTGCGCCCTGGTCACCTTAAAGAGTTAACGTCTGTATCCGCTGGGGAAAATGGGCGACGTCTTCTGGGGTGTTTAGTGAACCTCACAAATTTCTTGCTTAGTGGTCAACTGAACCCCGTCGTTACTCCCTATCTGTACGGTGCGTCGCTATGCGCATTGGAAAAAAGGGCGGAGGCTTAAGACCTATTGCTGTTGGCAGCGTTTTTCGCCGTCTCGCTGCTAAGCTGGCATGCCACGCTGTTAGGGACGAGATAGCAGGATATTTGGTACCACATCAATTAGGGTTTGGGACGCGTCTGGGCTGTGAAGCGGCTATTCACGCGACGCGTTCGTACGTAATGAACTCGAGCAATGCGGGTAATGTCGTGCTGAAAATTGATATTGCTAATGCCTTCAATACCTTGGAAAGGGACGTCCTGTTGAGGGAGGTAAAGGAAAAAGTTCCTTCTATCTACCCTTTCCTCCACCAAGTTTATAGAACTCCTTCCAAACTTTGTTTTAATGACCATTTCATGCTTTCACAAGTAGGAGCTCAGCAAGGAGATCCACTAGGACCACTCGTTTTTAGCTTGGCCATTCACAAGCTCATCGTTGAACTTAAATCCTCTCTTAACATATGGTATTTAGACGATGGCACTATCGGAGGTAAACTGGAAGAGGTATTTCAGGACCTTGGGATACTTATCCCACTCCTCAAGGATCTCGGCCTCGTGGTGAACCCTTCCAAATGCGAGTTTTTCCCCTGCAGTGTGGAAGCGCGCGGAAACTTTGCGCATTTCAGTTCTATATTACCAGGACTTAAAGAAGTGTCGACTTCGGATTTCACACTATTGGGGTCCCCGATTTTTGCTGATGCTGTTCCGGAGGCCATTATTTCTCGTACGAGGCTTCTTCTCAGCACTCGTGAACGC
Organism: Ectropis crepuscularia; assembly: GCA_963693475.1. NCBI lineage: Eukaryota > Metazoa > Arthropoda > Insecta > Lepidoptera > Geometridae > Ectropis > Ectropis crepuscularia. The sequence continues at coordinate 10,930,258 of OY856345.1, forward strand.
CTTAAAAACATTTCCGCGCACGTGGCGATAGTGTTATTGCGAATGTGCTTCGCCGTTCCTAAAATAACATACTTGTTGCGGACGGCCCCCACCTGGAAATATCCGGCTGAAGTGTCTGCGTTTGACGAGGCTCTGAAATCGGCGGTTGAGTCTATTCTTAACGTTGCCCTTGATGAACGTCAATGGTCACAGGCAGCTCTTCCAATTCGGTTTGGGGGTCTAGGGGTGCGTTGTGCGCGAGATGTCGGCCTGCCTGCTTTCCTTGCATCGGTGCATGGGGTTGCTGATCTTGCCGCTACTATTCTAAATTCAAATGGTGGCGAGGAAAGGTTACCTTATGCTTCTGACGCTTTGATGGTCTGGAGTGCTCTCAACTCCGGGGAGTCGACTCCCGTAGAGTCTCAAAGCCAACGGGCGTGGGATGCTATTGGGGTCAAGCGGGTCCAAGCACAACTTTGGGCATGTGCCTCGGGAGCGGATTTGGTCAGACTCCGGGCCGTCTCGCAGCCTGAATCTGGGGCTTGGTTGCAGGCGCTACCTTCTCCTTACCTAGGCACCTTATTAGATAACAACTCGTTGCGCGTTGCGGTGGCTCTTCGCCTGGGCTGCAAGGTGTGTGAACCCCACGTATGCACCTGCGGCTCCCTGGTAGAAGCCAATGGCCATCACGCTTTGAGTTGCCGACGGTGTGCAGGAACCGGTTCTCGCGACACCATGCACTCAATGACATAGTTCGGAGAGCCTTAGTGTCGGCGGGAGTTCCATGCGTACTTGAGCCCCCGGGCCTATGCAGATCGGACGGCAAGAGACCGGATGGGTTGACTCTGGTGCCCTGGAAGAACGGGAAGTGCTTAATTTGGGACGCCACTTGCGTCAGCACTGTCGCCGCCAGCCACCTAGGTCGCACTATCCACTCACCATCGGCCGCGGCAGAGGATGCCGCTGATAAGAAGAAGCGAAAGTATGGTATGTTGGTGTCGCAGTACGGATTTGTACCTGTTGCTGTGGAGACCTTGGGTTGTTGGGGCGCAGAGGCTAAAGGGTTCCTCTCAGAATTGGGGCGCAGGCTCAGGGAGAATACGGGTGACTCCCGCTCTGGTGCGTTCCTGGATCAAAGGTTGGCCATTGCCATTCAGCGTGGGAACGCGGCGAGCATCATGGGCACTTTTGCGCCGGGAGCAGATAGAGGTGGGTTATTCGGAGATTAGTTTGTTAATTATTATTTTAGTTAATATATATATGATTAGTTTTTATTTATTAGTGTATTATAATATTGTGTAGCTTAAGTATTTGTGTGTAATGTAATTGGCAAAATCGTACTCGCTGTCTTGAGATATTTCACCTTGAGATGTCAATGAATTATAATCCAAGTTCAAGTCGGTTGGAGTGTATGTACTTCTGTAATTACTTGTTTTACATGTTATTTCATTTATTTATCAACTCCACAGACTGCGGAGTCCGTAGACTTTTGGCTTTTAGACATATGTTTTTTTTTACATTTATCTGGGATTTGGAGAAAAAAGCACTACCGTGGCATTTCTGTATCTGATCTGATGACCTGTAAGTTGAACTCTTGGATGGTCTTCGGTAATGCCGCCAACGCTTGCCGTACGTACGAACCGACCGATGGCGTCATCGGTGTCGTCAACCTAGTATGTGAAATTCCCTGTGTGCCATGAGATTACGACAACCACATGGAGCACGCTGTCGTGGAGCTTCATGTTTGCTTTAGTTATGATTATGATGACCGATTTGTATGTCAAGCTTTATGTATGGTAAGGATGCATGACCCGGTGTCCGACCCGTAACCCTGGTTTGTCAGGGTATCTGTTTCCTCTTGAGTATGCACTGAGAAGAGGGTATTGAGTTGGGTAATGGGTATTTGAGCTCCCTTATACCTATCTGTTCTAAGAACTTTACACGGGGTTCTGAGAAGTACATACCTGAGTAGATTTCCCTCAGCGCAAATGCCATATCCATCGGCTTCCGATGTGTGCAGAGCAATTCTTGGCTGATCTTTGTTACTAGGTTTGGGCGGTGATACCTCATTTTGAAGAGATTTTATACATTAATGTAAGGTAATTGATTGACTTTTCCGATGAGAACAATTTTGCAAACACCAGACAGCCGTGAAACCATTACAATAGCTCCGAAATGGTTCATGAGAGCCTCATACACCATAAGGTGGCTGAAATTCCCTACAACGAAACCATTTATTACAGCAGATGCCATAGTTTCCACTTTAGTTTTGACACACTTTCTTTATATTTGTGCATACAATACGGTATTTGACAATGTTACAAATATAGCATAAATTATGATCATCCTATCAGATAACACATTAAATAAACATATTTCACTCTATTTTGGAATATATAGTGTGTAATTTTTGTATAACACGCCAATCAAAATTTCAAAAATACTGAATTTTGTATCTTCGACGTGGAAGACGACGTAGATGAAATATTTACTGGCATGTGACGTCACGCGCGTCACATGCCAGTAAATATCACAATCACGCCGTAAGGTATGAATGGATCAGGCTAAAATTTGGAATACACTTAGATTATAGTCTGGAAGAACACATTAGGCTACTTTTGATCCCGGGAAAATAATGGAAACGACGGGAACGGGAACTACGCGGATAAAACCGCGGGGCACTGCTAGCTTATATTTAAGATAAAATCTTCGACACAAAGAACAAGAAAAAGAAGAATATGAGTATATAAATAAATATGTATGTTTTCAGATTGGTTATTATTCGGCAAACGAGGTCAGCTACCTATTCTTGCATACGCGGACCTTGCCATCAAAAATTTGACAGAGTTCAGCTTTAGTCTTGGTACTTCTGATGTTCACAAGCCGTCGCAAATTTATTATGATTGTCCTAAATTGTAATTCTTTCACACATTCCTAATTATTCTTTCTTAGGGCTGTTTGACGTTACTGAATCACTTTCAGCTTCATATCTTTTTTTGTTGTAAAAATAATAATCGAATACACATCTTATTATTATATATATTATACCTTTAAACGAGCAATTCTTGTACCTATATATGTATATTTATATATATAGAATCTGAATCTCGGAAACGGCTCGAACGATTTTCATGAAATTTTGTATGCAGGGGGTTTCGGGGACGATAAATCGATCTAGCTAGGTTTTATTCAAGGAAAACGTCAATTTAGAGGCTTTTTGAGGCAATGAAAAACTCATACAATGTCATTAGAATACGATAACAAATTTCGGCAATTTGCACGTCGTCTGTTTAGCGCAAATGGGAAACGGTCGCTTTAGAAATTACGAGGCCTCGGTTCGAATCCTGATGGCTGTTACCTCTCTCATTCTTCATTTTGTGTTTTTATTTTTGAGAAAAACTATTATAAAAAGGGCTCCCTCTTTATCAACGTCTTAATATCGTTGTATTTAATTTGTAGCTAAGTATTTTCTAACAAAAAACCGAAAAAAAAATCCTATTGGCGAATTATCTGCACAAACTGACTGTTGTATTTAACTATAGATGGCGTTGCACTACTAAGCCTATGAGTATTTGGTTTGAGGCTAGACCAATAATAATAATCAATTATTCGCTTACGTGACAAAATTTTTATCTTTTTAACCGACTTTAAAATAGGGGAGGTTCTCAATTCCGTTGTATATTCTGGTACGTATCTTGCGCGATAGCTCCGCTATCTTCATTTTTTTGGTACAAAATACTTGAGAGGTGACCTCATATAAATTTTATGGAAATTGGTGTGGCGGTTTCCTAATAGTCCACGTAGTCATTCATAGCTTCTTATAAAATTTAGTTGTGTCTGAATTTTATTTTAAATTGAAGTCGCTTATGTTTTCTTCATAGAAAATCCTATTATTTGTAAACCTTTAAACGAGCAATTCCTGGATGTATGTTTATATGTATTTAGTATACAGAATCTGAATCTCGGAAACGGCTTCAACGATTTTGATGAAATTTAGTCTCTATGCAGGGGGTTTCGGAGGGTTTCGGAGGGTTTCGGAGGTTTTTTCAGATTTAGCTAGGATTTAGGTAGGGTCAAAAACGGCGTTTTAAGCGCATTTTGAAGCAATTAAGAATTGCTACAATATCATTAGAATACGAATGCGTATTTCGTACATTATTGTGTTTAGTGTCGTTATATCACAACCGAGAAATTGGGCGGTTTCAAATACAGAAGTGCGCGGTTCGAAACCAGATCAAACCATTTTTTTCAAATTCCTCATTTACTGTGAGTCCTTCTAATTTAATAGAATCTAAAAAAACACGAACAAATTTTATCCAAGTATTGGCGTTTTTTTTAACTTTAATAGGTTTACACTTGACCGCCATCTCGCCTGATGTTAAACGACGATGCGGTCTACGATGGAGCGTGCTTACCTAGAAAAAAACCGATTCACTCTAGATTTGAAGACACAAAAGTTGTAGCCAACGGGAAAAGCCCACTCAGGCAACGTATTTCCATAGCCTAGACGTTCTTATCACAAAAGTAGAGTCAAATCTCTTTGTTCGTGTCTTTGAAAAATCAACCATGAAACGATGTCGCTTTATCGAGCTACGAGCATTCCGATGTAAAAAGGACAATGTGGGATAAGATCATGGAAATCAGTCGCACTCTCGCCGAAATGTATACGATAAAAAACCGATTGGCTAGCAACTTTTCGGCGATGTTCAAGACTTTGAAGTCTTTTTCGCACAAGAGTGTCGTTGCCTATGAGCTTTTTGGCGCGTCTCTCGATCGATTCCAAAGCCTTCAGGTGATACTTAGCCGATCCATGCCAAAGGTGCGAGCAGTACTCACTCCATACAGGAGCGAATCTGTGCTTGATAAATGTAAGTTACAATACAATACTTGTAACTTAATGTTCCTATACAAACTAACTGATACAGCAACAGTATAACAGTATAATAGATGGCGCTGTTAAGCAAGACTCGAAGATGCTTTATTGAAAAAATATCCCGTTAAATTTTTTTTATGTTATTCCGGCAAGATTAAAAAAGAAAATGATTCACTAGCGACCCGCTCCGGCTTTGCACGGGTGCAATGCTGGTAAAAATGTCCCATTGCATTGCATATTAAATCGGTGATATCCTCGAAAGCATTAATTTAAATTACATGATGTGCCTAAGGCCTATATTGATCTATATGAAATGCACAATGAACCTATTTAAGTTAAGAGCTCAATTGAATATTGTTTTAAATCGCTTCGTCAATAATACCTTATTTACAAAGCGATTTTAAGCAATATTAAGCCGTTAAAGATAGATATATACAACAACGGACTTTTTTGTAATCCTTTTTATGTACCTATGTATGCTTAGGGGACCTATTTAAAATACATCAAATCCTTTGCGTGGTTTGAAAGATCTAAATATATATGTGGTATGTAGGGAGAGAAGGACAGCGGGAAGCGTTTTATACTAGGTATGTAGTGATATTTCATCAGCACGTAATTCGTATCTTCCTAAACATAATTTTACGAAAAAAAAAACGAGCAAAGCTCGGTCAACCAGGTACTAGTCTTTATAATAGAAATCAAATTGAATGACATTAAATTTAACGAAATTCGTCAAATGTACTTGCGGTGTTTGTGAGAGATATTCCAAATTATGTTAAAATATGTTAATGTGATAACTAATTTTAATTCTGAAATACTCTATTGTGGTACATATTTGTCTGTAGTATAAATTGAGGTTTTTCTAATAAACTATTAATAACAGTATTTTTGTTATTATTTCATTGACACTTGCCATCGCTCAGAAGTCGAAGATACTATAATTATCCCTACCCGTTCCTGTAGTCTAGTCAACAAGTTCAAAAACGTGCTAAATAGTCATAAAGCTCTTAGATACATGTGTCGGATCGGGAACCAATAATTAAAAAAAAATGCGTTTGTTTAAACAAATAGTAAATAAACTCTTAAACATTTATTCCGACAATATACCTACGTATCAAACAATTCAGAATTTCATTAATCTGACAAATATTCTATCCTCTCGGGAACAACTAAAAAAAAGTTTTCCGTTAATATGAAAAATAGCTAAAAAAGTTTTTTAATATGGATGTTGTAATTTGAAAGAAATGGTTTTTTAGGGTTCCGTAAAACGTAACCCTTATAGATTCGTCATGTCTGTCTGTCTGTCTGCCCGTCCGTATGTCACAGCCACTTTTTGCCGAAACTATGAGAACTACACTATTGAAACTTGGTAGATGTATTCGAGATATTATAGCGAGATAAGAAAACTTCGGGAATGAAAAGCGTGTCTAAAGAATTTCTCATTTTGTGCGACGATTTCGGGAAATCTGTAGCAGAAAGTATGTCGTGTAAGATGTCTGTCAAAAATACAGTCACGGCAATATGCAAACCTGACGCTACCCTTGGAGAAATAATCAAAGATGTGGATGGCCTTACAAAGCATATGAAGGAGGATGACGAAGTCATTGTCGTAGCTTCAAAACTCTTCCAATATAAAATAGGTTGTATTAAAAACCTCATAAATTTATGTGTGATTCGGAAATTAAAACTTCAAATCACCACTTTGCCATATTTGTATAAAGATGTTTGGAATGACAAAGATAATTTAAGAAAATATAATATTAATGAAAAATTGTATAAAGTAGCTGTGAGGGTTCCTCAAATGTCAATTATTGTGATTAATGGTTTCAGTTGTGCATATTTTACTAACCCAAAATGTTTGTCGAAAAAGTTTGTTAGCTTCATGTGCAATGTAATAGTAAATAATTCAATTACCGAGGAATCATACAACATGTTCACAAATTTAATCTGTCTGACGGAGAGTGAACCACACTATTCGCGATGTACTATTAGTGAAAGTAGTAGTAGCATAATTAATGAAAGTGTGATCCTAAACAAAAACAAATATGTAAACAATGACATAGTACTAAGTCCTTTAAACTGTTAGAATCGACAATGGGAAAACATAAAAATGTCGTACCCTGCCAGGTGTTTAATGTAAAAAATAAACATATTTCTAAACCATTATTAACGCTAATGCATCAAAATATCAATAGATTGACTAGTAATAAAATATTGGAAATAGAATTATTCTTGACAAGTTATAGTCTTGACATAATTTGTTTTAGCGAAACATGGTTTAATTCTTGTACAAACTGGCCCTCATTTGATGGATTTATAGTGGTGAGTGCCTTCAGTAGAGAGACTGCTAGAGGTGGTGGTACAATGATAGTTATGAGAAACAAAGTTAAAGCTAAGGAGCGCAAAGATATATCAGGTCTTTCTGTTGAGCGCATTTGTGAAATAGCATGTGCAGAATTGGATTAGCACATAATTTTATGTGTATACACGCCACCTGACTCACATTACAAGTCCTTTCTTAAAATATTAGATGATGCTCTTAACCGAGCATCCAAACAGAATAAATTAATTATAATATATTGTGTGGAGATTTCAACGCTGACTTACTTGTAGACTCGACAAAAAAAGAACACCTACTTCTATTGTGTGAGTCATTCCTACTGAAACCAGTGTTCAATGCGGCAACTAGAGTTGCTTCTACATCGGCAACTTGCTTGGACAACATATTTCTTAATTGTGATTATGAAAGTGCAGCTCTCACACATCATTTAACATCAGATCACAAAGGTTTAGTCATAAAATTTTATTCCAAAGTAGACGAAAACGTTCACAATCCAATTTTACATAGATCTATAAATCAACGTCAAATAGATGATTTCAGAAATGTTATATGGCAAAAATTTGAAGAATTAAACTTGGACTATCGAGAGCCTGACAAATGCTTTGAACGAATATTTGAGGTGATAAATGATGAATTTCAACGCATTTTTGTACCAAAAGAAATAGTATTTAAAAAAATACAAATGCTGAGTGGGCAACACCAGGTATATATAGGAGTCGCCAAACATTGTATGATTTATATGCAAAAAAGTACGATAAAGGTTTTGTAACACAATTAGATTTTGATCACGTTAGGTTATACTCCAAAATCTTCAAAAAAGTATGTAGAAAGGCAAAATCACTATTCTTAAAAGACAAAATAGGCAAATCAAATCACAAAATTAAAACGACTTGGAATATTGTAAAGAAAGAAACCGGGAAGATAAAAATGATTGATAAGCTTAGTACCCTCAAGATGAATGACAAAATCATTACAGATAATTTTGATATTGCTAATGCTTTTAATGATTTTTTTGGTAAAATTCCTTCTGACATAACTAAGTCTCTTAAATCATCACCAAAATCTGCTGAATCTTATTTCTCAAATAGCATAGAATCACTTTCCCCAGGCTTCACCTTTCACCATGTTACAACTAACATAATTATTAAAACATTTAAGATGTTGAAAATAAAAAAATCTGAGGACTTGTGGGGCTTATCAGTTAAAGTACTCGACAGTGTGATACCCATAATAGCTCCATGTTTAGCCACTTTATTTAACAGTTGTGTTGACAGGGGAATATTTCCAGATCTAATGAAATTTAGTAAGGTTGTTCCTTTATACAAATCTGGATGTAAAACTGACCCATCTAATTACAGACCAGTTTCTGTATTACTGTCAATGAGCAAGATATTTGAGAAAATTATGCTCAACCAATTGCAAGGGTATCTTAAAAACTTACTCCATGATCGCCAATATGGGTTCAGTAAAGGGAAATCGACAGTAGACGCTGGTGCTAAATTAACTTCGTACATTCTAGATGCCTGGGATAAGTCTTGCGACATGATTGGGATATTTTGTGACCTATCTAAGGCGTTTGATTGCGTTAATCACTCGACTTTGATTAATACATTAAAACATTACGGAATCAGAGATAAAGCAATCGAACTCCTCAATTCATACTTATCCAACAGAGAGCAGAAAGTCAATGTAAATGGAAAGCTCTCTCGAGGTTTGTATATAAAAATGGGGATACCCCAAGGATCTATTTTAGGACCATTCTTATTTCTGGTGTATATTAACGATTTACCTTTTACAGTCCAAAAGCAGACGGGAATTGATATAGTTCTCTATGCAGATGATACTTCTCTTTTGTTTAAAATCAAACGTAAAAATCCAGACATTCAATACATTAATTAAATATTAAGCATAGTCTATTAATGGTTTTCTGCGAATAATTTAATACTCAATGCTGCAAAAACTAAATGTGTTAATTTTTTTCTGTGCAAGAATAGCGATATCGAAGAACAAAAACATATTATGGGTCAAAAATTAGAAGTAATTAATACAACTGTTTTCTTGGGAATCACAATAGACTCTAAACTACAGTGGGGACCCCACATAAAATCATTATGTCAAAGATTAAGTTCTGCAGTATATGCCATAAGGGAAGTTAGAAAGGTATCTGATGTCGCTACAGCCAAGCTTGTGTATTAAGCATATTTTCACAGCATTATGAGCTATGGCATCCTCCTTTGCGGCGCAGCGGCAGATATAGGTAAAGTATTTATATTACAAATAAAGTGGCCAAGTGCGAGTTTGACTCGCCCATGAAGGGTTCCGTTGCAGCAAGTAACATTATATACACAGTACACATAGTTCTTGCAGTTCGTTGTAACTTTGATAGAAGTTTTACTATTAGTGTATTTATGACGTACTAAAAAAAAACTACTCATCAGATCGAGTTCAAACTAATTTTCGTTGGTAGTTTACATGGTAATGTACATCATATATTTTTTTTAGATTTTTCATTTTCTTACTTTAGAAGTTAGAGGGGGGGGGGGACACACATTTTACCACTTTGGAAGTGTCTCTCGCGCAAACTATTCAGTGTAGACGAAAATGATATTGGAAACCTCAACATAATTTTTGAAGACCTATCGATAGACACCCCACACGTGTAGGTTTGATGAAAAAAAAAATTTTGAGTTTCAGTTCTCAGTATGGGGGGCAACCCTAATTTTTCTTTTTTTAAATTTTTTCTGTTGTAATAAGTAAATTTATGTTGACTATTTTGCGAATGTATATAATATATTATATATACAAAAATAACGTATATATCTGTAATCAATATCTATATTGCATTTCATTTTTATTCTGACGATGCTATTGCAGAATTATTTTAATTTTATTTCATTTTTTTTTAATATTATTATTGTGCTAGAAATTTCATATTATTATTCACATATTTATTCAATTTTCTATTTATTCTATCATATTATTCACGTATTTATTTCGTTTCTTAAATTTAAGTTTTTACAATATTTAGATAAAAGAACATAAAACATTATAAAAACTTAAACCTAGATAGCCGCCAGCAGCGGGGCAGGGCCCAAGCTACCGGTGGTTAGGGCTGCAGAGAGAGGAACCTCCTGACGATGCGCGCTGTGTCGAGGATGACCGCCTTCTGCATCTGACCCTTGATCCAACCGTCTAGCGAAAGTCTCTTAAGGTGTTGGTCGAGACTTTTCGCTACAAGGCCGTTTGCCGACACGACTATTGGGACTATGATCGTCGAATCAACATCCCACATGGCGGTAACCTCATGAGCCAAGTCAAGGTACTTGCTTAGCTTGTCCTTCTCGGCTTTCACGAGGTTCTCGTCATGTGGTACGGTGATATCGACGATCACAGCCCGGCGCTGAGACCGGTCTACCAGCACGATATCAGGCTTATTGGCGACAATAGTCCTGTCCGTGATGATAGAGCGGTCCCAGTAGAGCAACGCACGACCGTTCTCGAGAACTGGCAGAGGTGCGTACTTATAGTACGGCACCTCGGACTCAACAAGGCAGTATTTAAGAGCAAGTTGCTGGTGGATGATCCTGGCTACTAGGTTATGTCTGTGCAAGTACTCGCCGTTATCAAGATGCGAACAACCGGAAATAACATGACGAAGAGATTCGCCTGGACGGCGGCATGCCCGACAAATGTCGACCGTACCGTCCTTCATTATGTATTTCCGGTAATTGTTCGTCTTGATAACTTCGTCCGCAATTGCACAGGCAAAACCCTCGGTTTCTCCGAAGAGGTCCCCGAAGCGCAGCCAGTTCACCGAAGCGAGCAGATTCACATCGGGTCCCGTCAGGGCCCGATAGAATCGCCCGTGCAGCTCCTTGTTCTTCCATACTTCCTTGCGATCATCAGTGCTGAGCACCGATGGTTTGCGCCAGTTCTCGTTTGCCAATGAAAGAGGCGTGAAGCTCCTGTCAACTGCCACAACATCGCGATGCATCCCGGACTCGCTGTTGCGGAAATAATCCCTGAGACTGCATATCTCGCGGTTGTGAAGGTTCTTGGCATTTAGTAAGCCTCGACCCCCCCATTTCCGCGGGATATACAGTCTCATAAAAGACGAGCGCGGGTGTAGCATGCGGTGTGTTGTGAGCAGTTGACGGACCTTTCTATCCAGGGCGTCGAGCTCAGTCTGAGTCCATCTCAATATGCCAAAGGAGTATATCAGCAGAGGCATTACCCAACCGTTGAAGGCTCGCGCCTTGTTACCGCCTGACAAAAGACTTTTAAGTACTTTTGTCAGCCGGCAAAAGAAACGCTCCTTCACCGATTTCTTAATGTCATCTGCTGATATACCCAACGACTGTGACATACCGAGATATTTGTAGGTCTCGTCTTCGGAGAGGGATCTGAGAGTTATAGTCTCGGAAAGTTGTAAATTCTCTGAATTTACTACTTTCCCTCGCTGTACATGCATGACCGCACACTTATCGACACCGAACTCCATCTTTGATGGCGTTACTAAAAACCTCTGTGGTTTTTAATAGCTCCAACAAGTCTTGGCGTTTCGGTGCAAAAAGTTTGAGGTCGTCCATGTACAGCAAATGAGATATAACCTCACCTCCTCTACGAAGACGATAGCCTAATTCTGAATCTCTCAGCAGGGTGCTGAGAGGATTCAGACTTAGACATAACCATAGGGAACTCAGACTGTCTCCCTGAAATATTCCCCTTTCAATCTTTATCAAGTCCTCCGAAACAAACGAGCTGTCTACGCTACCTGGTTGACGAAGGACTGTGACCCACTGCCCCATGCATTTGCTTAGAAAAAGTTTTAGAGTTGGATTTATTTTGTACAACTCTAAAACTCTTTCTAGCCACGAATGGGGCACCGCGTCATAGGCCTTCTTATAGTCAATCCAAGCAGCGGAGAGGGCTCCCTTGTTTCGTTTGACTTGTTGGCAAATGGTCGTGTCAATGAGGAGCAGCTCCTTAGTACCACGGGACCCAATCTTACATCCATTCTGAGAGGAGGCCAAAACGTTATTTGCGACAATATGCGCGTTAATTTTTGCTCTCAGAATGGATGTAAGCAGCTTATAGATGGTAGGCAAGCACGTGATGGGTCTGTAGTTCTTTGGTTCCGTGGTACTACCAGACATATGGAGCAGGAAGGTGACTCCGGTGGTCATGAAACTGGGAAGAGAACCCGTCTCGAGGGCTTCTTGGAATTGTGTTGCCAAACGCTCATGTGAGCATCGAAACCACTTTATCCAGAAGTTGTGCAATCCGTCCGGCCCAGGACTTTTCCAGTTCTGAGCCGTCCGGATAGCACAACCAACGTCTTCGAAGTCTATTGAAACAGACTCCATGGTTTCGATAGACTCACACGCACGCTCGACAACACGCATCCAAGTTCCCTCTGTGTGCTCGACAGGCACCGACCAGATGCTGCGCCAGAAGTTTTTCGTAGCGCTGGCATCCGGTAGCTGCCCATCGCTCACACGTCGACTAGTTCCCTCCCAGTTTCTATACACCTTCCTTTGATCACTTTGGAAGTCGCGATTTTGCCGATGTCGACTCACACGCTCTCTGTAGCGGCGAATACGGTTTGCCCACGCATAAACTTTCTGCTTCAGATAGTCAATGCGTTCCGTAACATTGGCTAGGTAATGCTGGGGACTGATACCAGTCCCAGCGAATGCCTGTGTCACGAAACGCATGACTCGGGGACGACTGTTCCCCTGACTGAAGCAGATTAGCTTTTCTATAAGAGTCCTGAATGTGCTGATACGCCGTTCTATTCGCATTTGCCATGCGGGTGCATCTCCGACGGTTCGCGTTGTACGGTCAGTGTCTGGAAACTTGACACGTGCAACGCGACACGCCTCGATAGCACCACAGTAGAGAATAGAATGGGTATCAATCAAATCTTTGCTAGTACCTAGGTAGGGCACTAGCAAAGTATTCAGGGCTCCCATCAAAGCTAAATTCCGTTTATGGGTGGGTAAACGTGGTAAGCGCGGCCTAGAGTTGGGTGTGAGTCGATATTGGAATATCGCGTCTTCCAAAGCACTCCTCAGTTGCCCTCTTATCTGGTCAGATACATTACTACTCGCCGAGTCTTCCTCCTCGATGTCGGGGTCGGCCGGCGCTGCAAGTGTCGCCACTGACGCTGGCACTGAGGCCAGTGTCAGAGTCGACGATCGGCGGGCGGATCCCGGGACAAGGCAGAAGCTGGGCGAGTATGTTGTTCCTCCAGGCGTAGCCGATCAAGTGTCGAGTCATCCAGCAGCTTGCACCGGCGAATGGCTCGAACTTGATCTGAAAGTCGTTGTGCGGATACGGCGACGGTTGGTTCAAGGGCCTGAAACAGAAGTAACATCCTGGCACAGTACGCGGTCAGGTTAGTTCCTCCTTCTGTAGCCCCGTAATAGGCGCGCATGCAGTTCTCGTTGATTTCTCGAGTCCATCTCATGCGACGCACTACACCACCGGTAGCGGGGGCCGGGCGCGAGGCAGGTTGCCTCACAGGCCCCAAGCGTGCCGGCAGCGGCGGACGGCCACGTCGTCCAGGTCTTGTTGGCGGCGGGGTCCGCACCGCATCCTCGTCACTTGTCGAAGTAGTTGTGTCGCGGGGAGTCAAAAAGACTTCGTCCTCCGACGACGAATCCGGTGGTGACGGGACACGGGTTGGTGACGGTTGTGCGTTTGTATCCGCTGCGTTTCTTGTTCTTGACCGTGTTAACATCATATTATTTATTATTACGATGATAAAAATGAATTAACAAAAAATGGCTATGTAGTTAATTTATACGCTGTAGAAGTAGGAGCGAGAGGTATACCAGCAAAATCTCTCTATAACCTGCTTAAAGACCTTGGATTGTCCAGAAGTGCAGTAAGTTCTATACTAGAACGAGTATCTAAAGCTGCACTAGTAGGATCATATCGGATTTGGCTGGGCAGGGAGAGAAATACGAGTAGTGAAGGTGAGTGTTGACGTACGTCAATATAAGGGGCCCCTTTTAAACCTACGCCCGAGTCACAAGTCTCGGGGTCTACTCGAGATTTCTCTCTCTGCCACACGATGGACCCGGCACCCGCACGGTGAATCCATGGAATGCTAAGAAGTACGTCTCTTCTATTGTTAGTTGAGTAACGAAGAATTGAAATATTGAATTGTAATGAGCCTTATTGAAATGAATGTATAAGTTATTGACGATTCAAAGTACATGCAAAATGTTGATTGAATAAAGATTATTTTGATTTGATTTGATTGATTCTGTGAACCGCTTTAAGATTTTTACTCTCGTACTATTTTACGTTACTATTTTAGCTCTCATAATAACTTCTTTTGTCACACATTTGCTCGTAAAGAGTCTCCTATAGCACTAATTTCTGTATCGTAATCTCATTACGTACTTTTGCGGTAATTGTCAAGTAAAACGCACGGTTTATCAAAATGCTAAAGAGTCTGAAACGGACGGTACTTTTTAAAATCTTACCAAATAGTTTTTATGTCAGTAAAGTGATCGACATTTTATGAATAAAATTAACTTTTGGAGATAAAAAATAATAAATAAACATTAAACTTTTTAATTTAATTAATTTTGACCATAAATTAAAATAAAACTCAAAAATAACAATTTACTTTATTAGTAAAGCCGTCACAGACGTAGCTATTATATATATTTTCATATTTTCGTGACGTCTTAATATATATACAATATTATGCTGAAACAAAATATCTACCTGTCAGACAATCTTATATTTTAGCTATAAGCCTTGAGGTTCTATAAATCATCACTTACTAGGTGCAGCCTACAGTACAAACGAGGCAAAATAATAGTAAACGTAATGCTTGGATATTACCCAATGCAACCAACCATGCACAAAACGCGTATTCTTTTAAGGACCTTTTTATCTACCAGTTTCTTTAAGAAACTTCATCTGTTGGAGGATTCACGCTTTGTATGCAAGGAAAAATTACTCTATGGTTGAATAAACAGAACCACGAAGAGACGCTGAAGATCATACAGGTATTGAAATAACGCTGGCAGCTTAGAAGTTCCTCATAAAACAATGCTAAACTCAGTAATCCTTTACACTTCGAAAACAAATTGATTAATATGTCTATAGAAGACAGAATGGAAAACGGAATGATATATTACTTATTTAATTTATTAAAAAAAATATGAAATTAAGTATACATTGCATTATTAATACGTTATACATAATTAGAGATGCGCCGAGTAACACTTTTGCCGAGTAACGAGTACCGAGTATTACTCGGTTCCATTTTTTTTCAACCGAGTACTCGGCCGAGTAACTCGGTTCAATCAAATTCCCATTTCGCGCGCGTTAACAAGTACAAACAGGTTACTATTACTACTCATTCATTAGCATAATTTTGATTTTATTGATTGAGATTATCAAAGCTTTCCTAAATTAGTAAAAAATACTTTTTGATGTACTGTTGGCTTAACTATATCTACCTAAATGGGATACTGCCTTTTCGCCGAAAAGTGATTGGCCGATTATCACTGGCCAACCAACGGTTCGTCTATGTTTCACTTTGACAACTAACGATTGTCAACTTTTTGTATGGCTACGTTTCATTTGGCAGAATTTTTGTTAAACAGATTTTTATAATGACTCAATACGTTCAAGGCACTTATCATTTGTCAGATCTTTCACTACGCCAAACAACTTTTAGACAAATAACGTTTCGTCTGTGTATCAGTTCCCTTTTGTACATTTATATTATATTACAATTTTTTTACATGTAAGTAAGTAATATTATAACCACAGAAATCTCCAACATATGTACACATTTGCAAAATTTCAAAGTTCGGAATGAAGTTAAGGTGAAATAGAAAGGAATCGGTTTGGTTAGGTTAGAGCTTACAACTGTGACCAACAAGGCACAAGCCAAGCGAGCGATGCGAGCATTCCGCTGCAGCGGCCGGCGAAGTGCCAGAACCAAATCGCTTTTGTTTCAGTACACAGAGCACAAACGTGAGAAAAATAATTATGAAAAAAATACTCCAATAATACCATCAACCTGTATAATATTTGTTCCAAATGAAAATGGCATCCCTGTAAATAAATTTCGGCGAAAAGGCAGAGAACCCTACCTAAATAAATTGCTTTTCTTAAATCGAGTATACTCGGCATTCAAACCGAGTACCAAGGCCGAGTACGAGTATCAAAAAACCCGCCGAGTATGCCGAGTACCGAGTATCAACCGAGTACTCGGCCCATCTCTATACATAATATTCTGTTTCTTATTATAAATTGTATTCAAAACTCACAACTTTTTCTTCCCTCACACAAAGCCAAACACACAATTCACACATACGCACTTTTACTCAAAATCTACATAATCGTATCCCATAGTACCTATTAATTCTTATATTAAAATTATAACAATTCACAACCTATGCACATATTTACAATATATACCTACACTAGTGTGTTGATTTAATACTTAAAAATATATTTTGAGTACTTGATTAACTCACTTAAAAATTGCCCATCCCCATCCTCACGATAAGGAAAAAAAGCAGACAAAAGGGAACACATTCAGTTTTACCGCCGCTGAGTGAACCCGCGTGAGAAAGCTGTGTGGTTTGCTGGTTGTAGGCGCACGCACACCTACGGAAGAAGCGAGCGGCCCGCGCGCCGGGCTCTCACACTGCCTTAGTTGACGACACAAAGGCACAATTCCTTCAATTCAAAATTCATTTATTTCAGGTGACACAACCCATCTTCTTCTTTCTTATATATCTATCTTCTATCTATAATATAAAAATGAATCGCAAAATGTGTTGGTAAGCGCATCACTCAACAACGCCTGGACCAATTTGGACAATTTTTTTTTTAAAATGTTCGTTGAAGTCCAAGGATTGTTTTTACGGCGAGAAAAGGTCAAACAATTACCGGAAAAACCCTAAAAACAGACCTTTTGTTTTTCCCATACAAACATTTTCTAACTAAAATGTTTTTAACCGATTTTGATGAAAAGTGTTTTATTATAAGCAGTTTTTCATCATCATCATCATCATCAGCCGCAAGACGTTCACTGCTGAACATAGGCCTCCCCCCTAGTTTTCCACAACGAACGGTCCTGCGCAACCTGCAACCAGCGGTTTCCAGCGACCTTTGTGAGGTCATCTGTCCATCTAGTGGGAGGCCGTCCAACACTGCGTCTTCCGGTTCGTGGTCGCCACTCGAGAACCTTTCTTCCCCATCGGTTTTCAGTTCTGCGAGCGATGTGGCCTGCCCATTGCCACTTCAGCTTAGCTACTCTTCGAGCTATGTCAGCTACTTTCGTTCTTTTGCGAATATCCTCATTACGGATTCTGTCGCGCAAAGATACTCCGAGCATAGCTCGCTCCATAGCTCGCTGTGTGACTTTGAGCTTTGTTATGAGGCCTACAGTTAAGGACCACGTCTCAGTTCCATAAGTCATCACTGGCAATACGCACTGATTGAAGACTTTCGTCTTCAAGCATTGGGGTATTTTGGACTCCAAGATGTGCCGTAGTTTCCCGAACGCTGCCCATCCGAGTTGGATCCTTCACTGGACCTCTTTGTCGAAGTTGGATCTACCCAATTGGATCTTTTGACCCAGGTAGACGTATTCGTCAACAACTTCGAGTGTGGTATTCCCAACAATAACCGGTACAGGTGAGACATGAACATTTGACATGACCTTCGTCTTGTCCATATTCATCCTCAAACCTACCTGTTGGGATACTCTACTACCTGCTACCCTGAGCATAGCACCGAGGTCCTCCATCGACTCTGCCACAATGACTATATCATCGGCAAACCGAAGGTGAGTGATGCATTCGCCATTGATATTGATACCACGTCCGTTCCAGTCCAGTAGCTTGAAAACATCTTCCAGCACGGCAGTGAACAGTTTCGGAGATATAACATCTCCCTGTCTCACGCCTTTCTGTAGCCGGTTATGTTTTGTGCACCGGTCCTGTAATCGGACAGACATTGTGGCTTTGCTGTAAATACACCTCAACACTTCGATATAGCGATAGTCCATGCGGCATCGCTGGAGAGACTGAAGCACTGCCCAGGTCTCGATGGAATCGAAGGCTTTCTCATAGTCCACATACGCTATTCATAGTGGCCGATTATACTCCTCGGTTTTCTGTATAATCTGCCGAAGCGTATGGATGTGGTCTACGGTACTATAGCCTTTTCGGAAACCGGCTTGATCGGGTGGCTGGAAGTCGTCAAACCTGCGTGTGAGACGATTCGTGATTACCCTCGAAAACAACTTATAAACGTGACTCAGAAGTGAGATAGGTCTGTAGCTCTTCAACAAGGTGTTGTCACCTTTTTTGAAGAAGAGCACCACCAAGAGTCCACGCTTCTGGCGTATTACCGTCAAGTATGACGGAGTCGAACAGCTTCTGGAGGACTTTAAGTACCGGTTTTCCACCCGCTCCGCTCTCAGAAGCTCAGTCGTAATTCCGTCGTCGCCAGGTGCCTTGTTGTTCTTAAGTTGTTTGAGGGCCATCCTAATCTCATACAGGCTGACTTCCGGGATGTCTTCGGTAAAGTGTCGGGTCAGCTTGGCTCTGGGGTCTTTTGCCATGCTAACGACAGGTTGTGCTTGCGTAGAGGTGTATAACTGTTCAATGTTCATAGAACCTCTCAATCTCCTCCAAAATCTCGGGCTTTGACGAGACGACGTTACCACTGTCGGTCTTCAGTTTGGTCAATTGACTTTGCCCAAGAGACAGATTTCTTGCGAACACTTTCGAGCCTTTGTTCCGCTTGATCGCTTCTTCAATACACGAAGTATTGAAGCAGCGTATGTCGCGTCGCACACAAGTAGATATCTGTCTATTGAGCCATTGAGTGTACCGTCATGTCGACCGAAGACTGCAATCGCATATCTCGCCTAACTGCCATTAGATTTAGAGTATGATCGCCAACAGCCAACTGCTTGAATAGTTTCCACCAGCCTGTCGTTTATTTTCTCCGCCGTTACGCATTCATCTAAGGCTTCGAAGCGATTTTGAAGTTCGAGTTGAAAGTTATCGGGATTTTCTATTTGACCATAATTTGGTCGGAGCGTGGACTTCATTAGACGTGATCTTTCGAACTTAATGTTTAGATTCAGCGTGCCTCTTACAATACGGTGATCGCTGCCGGTCTTAACCCTACTGATCACAGAGACATCGCTGAATATTTGCCGTTTAGTTTAGTCTTCATAATGAAGTCGATCTAATTTTTTGTGGAACCATCTGGGCTAATCCAGGTCCATTTTCGTTGTGGCTGTTTCTTGAAAAAGGAGTTCATCATCAAGAGGCTCTCCCTTTCCAAGAAATCAGCTAGACGTTGCCCTCTTGGGTTCCGCTGCCCATATCCGAATTGTCCCACTCTCAACTCATCACCGCTACGTTTGCCTAGTTTGGCGTTGAAGTCTCCCATCACAACTGTGAAATGTGTTGACGAGACATGTATGGCTTTGGAGATGTCCTCATACATGGTCTCAACCTCTTCGTCGGGATGTGTCGAGGTCGGTGCGTATACCTGTATGACCTTCAATGAATACCGGTCGGTTATTTTAAGTACAAGGTATACAACCCTGCTCGACACACTCTCGATCATTAACACGTTGTTGACGAGAGACTTGCGGACGATAAACCCGACACCCCCTTGGGATTGTTGATCTCCCTCCCGGTAGCAGTTTTTAGTAACCGTAAATGTGTCTGGGTATACTAAGGTACTGCCTGAGTTACCTTAGAATTTATTTCGCGCGGATGAAGTCGCAGGTAACAGCTAGTCAATAAATAAAGTCACAATGAATTAATTTAAAATGAATTTTAAATGACAGCAAAAATCAACGTCCACTTTTCAATTTGGTCGGCTTCACGACATAATTTTTTATTTTGATTTAGTTTCGGAACGCAATGTAAAATGCGTCAGCTTTCACGTCGTTATATCAATTAAGTGTCAGTCAAACTCAAACCGTGTTACCAAAAGTGTTTTAATATTTTGAATTATTATTTTAATATCCCTATCTGTGCAAAATTATTTAAATACACCTGGGCTGTGGAGCGCAGTATTTTTGGAGTAAAACTAACGGACGGAATACGAAACACCATACTGCTTTCCAAAACCGGAATAGCCGATGTGACTCAAAAAGCAGCCAATTTCAAGTGGGATCGAGCAGGACATGTTTGCTACATGTCGGATGATCATTGGGTCAAAATTATTCGGTTTCATTTCAAGCTTTGACTCCAATTTGTTGGGTTGTTTTGAAATATGATTTAATTATTCTTCAATTGCTTAAACCTAGGTATGGTATGATCTATTATTTTACTAAACAAAAGATTTAAAATATCAAGATGTTCGTGTACATTTAAATTGTATAGAATGGTCCACACAGGAGTAGACAATATTGTCTATTACTGTGTGCTTGTGGCGATCAATCGCACAGTGGGGATCGGGAGCAACTAGGCTGATAGATCAATAATTTTTGTGAGATGGCGAACGCAATTTCACAGATGTACAACAAAAGTATCCTTCAGCCCAACTAGTAGAATGTACCGAAGTCGTGAAAGCTTGCAAACATGTAATCAGTGCCCAAAAAATTAGCCAACTACAGGCTCATTTTTGTCACGTCCATTCTCTGCAGAACTATGAAACGTGTTTAAAACCACAGGTATCAACAACATTACTAGAATTGAACAATCTCCTTAGTAATCGGAAATATTAGGTCCTTGTTAAGTTTGATGTTTTGCTTGCTACGAATTAATTCGAAAATCTTATTATAGATGTTTGGAGCCATACAAAACATACTCCTGTTAATATATGTCGTTTTAGACGGCAAACATTGCAACATACTTTCACGTCGCTTCTCGCAGGCCACATTTTAAAGAGCTCAGGATTTGATTTTATGAAAATTGCAGTTACACTAATGAATAAACATTTTTGGAATATGTTAGTATTTAAAATGTAAATTTCTATAAATAATTCAAGAGGTAAAAGCATCACAGCACCACCAATGTCTGAATCAAACAGGATAACATTACAAGGTTAAGCAGAACACAGTACGAAAGGTGCGTCGGAGTAAAAATACTGCTATTTAATTTATTCATCCTTAATTTCATCAAAATGTGGTGAAAATCTATTTGTGTGTAACATAGCATAAGCAGACATCTAATGACGTCCACTTGAACTAGTCTTTATAGAATGATGAATCCACAACAGCGCGTCCCTTTCGGCTTGCTGTACATGTTTTGTGTAACCCTGCATTCTGATACTGATTCAGAGCAAAAATACAAATAACTTATTACCTATGCCTTATTTGGCCCACAATAACACTTTTACAGGTATATAAAAGCAGTGTTAAGGCAGGTAATAACTGCATTCGGAGATTCGAGAACATGGCGAATAATACTTATTTAATTATTTTTCTGTCTGTAATTACAATACACGGCAGTGTTTGTTCATCACCAACAGATGGTAAGTGATATTTGAAATGAAAGCTTCCATTAGCATTTAAGATCTTGTTGTACCTACACATTTTCGTAGCTATAGTAATTATTTATTTACTCAGACAGATACTCAAACAAATGATTCCTAAATACTCAATGTTCCAATATTGTCTTTTCTTACTACTTTATCTCCCTAGATTTTTATGTTGCGCTCCGAATCTACATTTGTAAAATCGGGAAACAAATTTGTATCCCTGCCTACTCTGTCTGAATCTGTATTTTGTGGTACGTACAAACTGAGTGCCTTTAAAACTTGATCAATCATACTCCCACTTTGAAACGTGCCACATTACAGGCAATTCACCGACATACGCAAATCCTTTGTTTTTGTGTGAAGGAAAGACAAAGGAAAAACAGAGTAGGAAAGACCACACATCACGGTGAACATGCTGAAGTATTGTTCATCGTGAAGAAACCTGGCGGGGTGTGCTCGACACTACTGTAACTTACACACCTGTGGAGGATTAAACCGAGCACTCAGCTAATCAGAGTGATCATGGAGGACCCTCTTCTGGAAGACTTAGGAATTTTACTTGGCCGATATATCAGCCGAGTAACCTTCCCAAGTCTTCCAGTCCATCTCCCCAACCTCATCACGCACTGCTCAAGAAGGTGAGGAGCGCGTGTAGAAGTTCCCAGCCCCGGCCGGGATTCACCATCACACAACAAGATGCCACCGAGGCAAGTTGTTGTGTGATGCCCAGGGTGCATCTCGTGGAGGTTCCCGAGCCACGCACCCCATATATCTTATATATAAAATTCTCGTGTCACAGTGTTTGTTTCCTTACTCCTCCGAAACGGCTTTACTGATTTTAACCAAATTTTATATGTATATTCTGTAGGTCTGAGAATCGGCTACTAGCTATTTTTCATACCCCTAAGTGACAAGGGTTGTTCACACCAAAAAATTTTTTTTTAATTTTCGGACAAATTTTTTTGTTTTAATTTTTTTATAATGCGGCGTTAAAAAATACATAAAATCCTAAATTTTTACCCTTTTATCACCAACCCCTATTTTTTAATAGCCATTTTAGCAATTAAATCATTTTTCATCCCGCTCGATATCTTTACTGATAAATTATAGTCTTTTTAGGGTTCCGTAAAACGTAAAAACGGAACCCTTATAGATTCGTCATGTCTGTCTGTTTGTCTGTCTGTCCGTCTGTATGTCACAGCCACTTTTTGCCGAAACTATGAGAACTACACTGTTAAAACTTGGTAAGTAGATGTATTCTGTGAACCGCATTAAGATTTTTACAAAAATTAAAAAATAATAAAAAATAGGGGTGCCCCCCATACTTAGAACTAAAACTCAAAAATTTTTTTTCATCAAACCTACATGCGTGGGGTGTCTATCGATAGGTCTTCAAAAATGATGTTAAGTTTTCTAAAATCATTTTTGTCTACACTGAATAATTTGCCCAACAGACACTTCCAAAGTGGTAAAATGTTTGCCCACCCCCCTCTAACTTCTAAAATAAGAGAATGATAAAACTAAACAAAATATATATGATGTACATGCAAACTACCAACGAAAATTGGTTTGAACTCGATCTGATGAGTAGTTTTTTTAGTACGTAAATAAATTCTTGACTGCTTTTATTTGTAAATGATTTTCACTATATTTCGATTAAAATTTCCCGGAGCTTATGGCAAATCTAAGATCTATAATACACACACAAGCTTTGCTTAGTTTGGGGTCAGATGGTGTTGTGTGTGAATTGTCCACCAATATATATTTATTTAAAAAAAATATTAAAATGAATCGCAAATGTGTATCGCACTCAACAACGCCTGGACCAATTTGGACAATGCTTTGTTTTAAATGTTCGTTGAAGTCCAAGGATGGTTTTTACGGCGAGAAAAAAAAGAATAATTGCCGGGATAATTCTAAAAACAGCCCTTTTCTTTTTCCTATACAAACGTTTTCTAACTAAAATGTTAAGGCAATTTGAGCTTCATTGCTATGAAATAAAGTTCATAGAGCCATTAATTTAAAAAAAAAAGTGTTTTATTATTTTGAATTATTGATTTAATATCCCTATCAGATCTGTGCGAAATGATTTGAATACACACGTTTGTGCTGTGGAGTGCAATATTTTTGGAGTAAAACTAACGGACAGAATACGAAACACCATACTACGTTCCAAAACCGGAATAGCCGATGTGACTCAAAAAGCAGCCAATTTGAAAGTGGGATCGGGCTGGACATGTTTGCTGCATGACGGATGATTATTGGGCCAAAATTACCACGCGGAGGAAGCCAGATTGCCAACGACGACGCGGCAGACCAAAGAAACGATGGCAAGACAACCTCCACAAATATCGGAAAGACTGGACTGTATTAGCCATAGAAAAGGAAAAGTGGAAGGAGGGTATGGAAGCCGTTGTCCAATATTGGGACAAGACAGCCACATGATAAATAAATATTAATACCTATTATGTAAATGAGATAGATGCAAATGAATTAAATTTCAAAATTCAAGAACAAATTACTGGAGAACTGAGGATTTATAAATCAGTTAATTCGATTCAAGATGATGTCGTCAACAACTACCTATCCACCGGAATTTTTGAACTCGCTGGATTTTCCAGGATTGCCACCTCATACCTAATCTTCAAGTTGGATCGGTAGTTAAAATGTTGTGAAATATGAACGAACCGCGTCTTTGCAACGGCACACGGTTAGCTACAAAAAATACTGAACAACGTGATAGAAGCATTTATACTGAAAGGAAAATAAAGGAGAAGACGTTTTGATACCACGCATCCGAATGATTCCGACTGATGCACCATTTGAGTTTAAACGACTACAGTTTCCAGTGCGGCTTACTTTTGCAATGATCATAAACTAAACAAGTCCCAGGGGCAACCTTAATACGCTCAGCGCCAAGCCCTATATGGAAATACTACCAAATTTTGACAACTTTTAATTTTTGTTTTTTTGATGTTGTGAGTTGTTAAAATAGTATAGAAAATAATCACACCCTCTCCCCCGTCATCCCTTTTTTACCGGTGTGTAATTTTTTTGATACACGTGGCCTGGGAAATACTTTAAGGTATATAGATTAACTATTCCCCAGGCCATGTGTATCAATAAAGAAAGACATTTCGTAATATTATTTCTCTGTGTTTCTCTCTTGAATGCACATTTATTATTCAACCAAATAGTATCTCAAGAAACTTACTATCACTCAATTTTGGGAACAAATAATTGATGTTTTACTAAAACGATCTGCTCAGTTAGCGGGAGATGAAATGCCATCAGCCTCTATTATGACAAGAAGACCGTCTAATACAAAACATTATCTCATAAGTAACAAAGTTGGAGAGAAAATTTCACGCTGAAGATACGCAGAGGTGTTATAGTGTTTGTGGTATTAATCTAGAAAACCCATGATTCTCACATGATCAATTGTATGTTGCTTAATCCCTCCCGTGTTCGAAAACCATCAGATTTGTTTGTCCATGTGACAGGTAATCAAACAAAAAACATCGTATATCACAAAGCACTACAATAAAAATAAAACTGATTTTTGGTAATAACGATAACAATATGATAACGATAATGATTAACAATAAAGTGATTCATCATCATTATCAGCCTATTTAATATTCGTCTACTGTTGGACGTAGGCCTCTCCTAATGAACGCCACAAGGTGCGGTCTTCTGTATTCTACATAAAGGGATTACTTGCTTTTAAATGCATATATACGTTGAAGTAAAATGTTATTAACTGTATCAAGTTTCAACAGTATAGTTCTTATAGTTTCGAAAAAAAATGGTTGTGACATACGGATGGACAGACAGACAGACATGACAAACCCATAAAGATTTAGTTAGTAGTTTTACGGAACCGTAAAAATGGATCTTCAAAATGTTTGTACGCTCATAACTTTTGAATGACTGCACTAAATAGGATGGTTCTTTGTTTGTTATTATCGGGACAAGATTTGTACAGCAGAAAGTCTAGAAAATGTAGACGAAAAATACATGGTGGTACGAAGTTCACCGGGTCAGCTAGTACGTATATATTATGATTATCTGTATTTTTGCATTTAATTGTAAATATTATTGTTAAAGTTATTTGTTAAAATATTTATGTATAATTATATATTTATATTTTGTTGCTGTCAAACAGCACCACCTGCAATCAAAACTTCCATAAATTTTATTTTCCGTCCAAAGATTGCCTGGAAAAATATTCTTTGAGAATGAAATATTTTACAATTTTTGATTATACCATTTCCTATGTTCACTTTTAATTGTTTAAAAATTTACGCACAATCCTGCAACTGTTGAGAATTGTAGCTTTTTGCAAGAGAATGTAATTTCATGGTTAAAATTCCTAAGATATTTATACTATATAGGTTGAAGAGTTTTAGGTACCACGCCTGTAGTGGATATAACTATTGACACGGTTCTAGTTGTATTCACACGTCATTGTGTTTTAATTTCTACTGACATAATATCAACATATTTGGATTTTTTTTCAGTATATGTGGAGGTTAACCTCCAACGTTAACGTTCCTTTAACGTTATGTGTATTACAGACGGCAATGTCTATTAGGAGAACTGATTTTTATCTAGTACTGTTATGTCCGGTCTATTGTAATGAATAGTCTTATCTGTAACTATTGTACTGTCCCAATATACTTTGTAGTTTGAGTTTTCTAGAACAGCCTGTGGTTTGTACTTGTAATAGGTAACTTTTTCTTTGATTAAGTCGTTCTTGTAAGCTAAGTGCTGGTGTATTATTGCAGCTAGGTTCAGATTTAGATTCAGATCTAGTTGATCATGTCTGTGTTTATATGGTGCGGAGTACGCCGCGATCGTAATAAGTCATTGTCTACGCATCTCTGTACTAAAAAATAAACAGAGAGAGAAAAGAGAGAGAAGAAGAAACAGAGAGCAGAGCAGAGAGCAGAGTTAACGGAGGCCCGCCTGCTCGACTCTTCGTTACCGATGGTTCGCATGCTGTAACATCCAGCACCGATTCCAGATCGCCCCCGGAAAGTGGCCTTTTTTACCGTTTTCCATCGTGTCATCATCGGGCATTGATAGCTCACGCCGTTTATCCAAAGCGAGTGAGCGCACAGTAAGCTATCTAACTAAGCCTACGGTTGCCGCCGTTGGTGTACTACAAAATTACACTCGTCCGCCGCCAATCCTAAGCCAACATCCTGCGCTGATGTTGGCTGTTCCACTTGAACCTTAGTACGATATATTATATACCTAAAAGCTTCAAGTGACTTACTTCCAACTGGCTCCTACCTACTCCTCTCCTACACCCCAGGGCCACGTTAGCCGCACCGAATACAATAAACCAGTAACTTTTTATTGCGTGTCCGCCCCCCACGTAATCAGATGGTCGATCAGTACGCGTGGTTGGTCTTTAGGGTTTATTACTATTATTATTATCAGCAGAGCTGTCCCCGGTAGTTTCATATTCGTAAAAACTGATCAGAATATTTATGGTAGTTATGATAATTTTGTTTCATAAAATTAATCGCAAAAATGAGTTAATCCATCTATTTAAATTTTTAAATGAGTCAACAGATAACTCATGTGTGATGTGGTATATGAATGAGCATATCACATGTGAGTTACCCGTTGACTTAATTAAATATTTGTAACAACGACATTAGTTTCTATCTATTTACCTATATATCTTTCTTCCGTTTTAGGTTGTCAATCAACATCTGTTCAAAAAGATGGATACTTCATTGTACCGTTTTGGCAAATGGACAGCCCGACTTTGAAACACGTTACATTACAAAAAAACGCATCTGGTATCACATTGTTTGAAATGTACGTCACTGTGAAAATGAATAATTGGTTTGATATCTTGCTAACATCTTCAGCTGATGTAACCAGAAATGTCTATTCTATAGCATGTAAGCATACATTTTTTTTATTTTAAACTAGCCGATCCGGCGGGTTCCTGCCCTTGTAGGATATTGTTTTGTTTAGATTAAAAAGAGAAAAGTCTGCCAAGAGAGTTTCAAAGCATGCATTTGGTATGATTTTGAACCATAATCAATTTTATTAGAACATCTGCATCTGCCGTCCACTTTACGCTCAAACCAATTTTCCGGAAGAACTATTTCAGAGCATGATAATTTAATGTTCTAACTAAATACATAGCTTTATTAAAAAAAAACTGAGACACTTTAGTAAATTTCATAATTTTTGTGAAATCAACGAAATATGTGAACTGTTCTAAAACAGCAAGGTCGTAGGTAAGATTACGTCGGCGTCATCTTGGTACAGTAAGCTTAAAGATTTTTTTTATCCTACTTCCTACTAATATTATAAATGTCAATGTATGGGTGTTTGGATGTTTGTAGCTCAATCACGTCCTAACGTATGAACGGATCGGGCTGAAATTTGGAACACCTATAAGATTATGGTCTGGAAGAACACATAGGCTACTTTTTATCCCGAAAAAACAACGGGAACAACGGGAACGGGTAATTCGCTGGTAACACCGCGGGGCGCTGCTAGTATATAATTATATAAGCGAAAGCTCTCACTCATCACGAAATCTCAGAAACTACAAATGCTAGGAGTCTGAAATTTTGCATGGAGGTGTCTTTTAGCACGTAGGCACTGGTAATGGTAATTGAAGATAAAACCATGAAACTTCGTATCTAGACACTTGACTTGAAGCCAATAGATGTTTGTTCTAGCAGTTTTGTAATCTCAAACTGTACGGGAATAGAATAGGATTTGAAATGAGGGATGACAAGTAATATGGAAGTTCATGATTATTGAAAATACAACCATGAAACTTCCTATCTAGACACTTGACGCGAAAAACACAAATGTTTGTTCTACCTATATGTTTGTTCTTGAAATGGCAGTTTATATGGAAGTTCATTATTGCAGAATACAACCATGAAACTTGGTATCTAGACACGTGACGCGAAGCAAACAACTGTTTGCCCAAGCAATTTTGTAATTTCGAACTGTACGGGGATGAAATAGGGATTGAAATTGGGGATGACAGATCAAATGAAAGTTCATAGTTGTTGAAGATAAAACCATTAAACTTCGTATCTAGACACTAGACGCAAAGAAAATTAATGTTTCTTCTAGCAATTTTGTAATTTCGAACCGTAGGTACTGGGGATGAAAGTTAATATGGAAGTACGTCAATGTTGAAGATAAAACCATTCAATTTTGAAACTAGTTACTTGAAATCCATGCTGTTTTAAATTATAAATGTGAAAGTAAAATGTCTGTCTGTCTGTCTGTTACGCTTTAAGACCTAAATCACAGAACCGATTGTGATGTTTTTTTATACCGTATAAGTTTTTTGTAAAAGTAATTTTGTACGGGTGTACAAGTAAGTTTCTACTGTCTCAGTTACCTGAATAATTAGTTTGCGCGGGCAAAGTCGCGGATAAAAGCTAGTTATTTGAAATATGAGAGGAAGTAGCAGAGTCAAGTTTTGGTATTCGTCATTTAATATTGTAAGGGTTATAAACTCTTTAGAGCTATTTCATGTTACCTTACCGTATTTATAATCCGTGTGATATTCATTTGATTATCTATGCCCCGTTATGTTGTTATGTCAAAATGAATATCTAGTACTTTTAAAATATAAGTAATAAAATGTATTTGAAGTTACAAGCGATTTGTATTACATCTAATTAAAAGCATTACACATTGAAGCAAACGCTTTTAATTTTCTGAGATAAGGACCTGACCCTTCATCTCAGAAGTGGGATAGTACTTCCAAGCCCACTATTTGCTAGATTTGTACGTGATAACAAGTTCACACAGGCAGTATCATCGAAGACCATCCAATACGCTGTAGAAGCAGAACCACTGACGGAACGCCAAGCTATCCGCGATCAGTTGTCGGAGCACACATAACTACTGCCGTCCCACATTATAAGGAAAACAACGTACATCGCAGAAGTAGAAAACGATCAATAAGTATTTTTGCAGAAATTCGACGTCAAAGTCATAAACGCGCAAGGAATGGAACAAAGAGTACTTCGAGTGACAAGACAGCTCATCACCGCCGAAAGCTCTTACGGAAATCCAAACGGAAGAAGTCATCATCAGCAACTTCATCGACGTATAGCTGCCAGATAAGTCGTTCCTGAGAGCGACGTGACAGATTGTCTCGCCACCGAAGAAGAAGTTTGAGTCGCGGTCACGAACGGAGTCGCGGTCACGAGCGGAGTTGCGGTCGCGAGCGGAGTCGCAGTCACGAGCGGAGTTGCGGTCGCGAACGGAGTCGCGGTCACGAGCGGAGTTGCGGTCGCGAGCGGAGTCGCGGTCACGAGCGGAGTTGCGGTCGCGAGCGGAGTCGCGGTCACGAGCGGAGTTGCGGCCAGGACCGGATTAGAAGCCGCGAGGGGAGTCGCTGCGTAAGATCAAGTTCCAGCCGCGAGCGGAGTGATGGTGGTGTAAGTCGGAGCCAACGACACCGTAGTAACCAGCATCAGCATCCAAGGTGCCATGCAGATACCGTACTTCAGGATGATTCAGGTAACCTTAACAATAGTACACAGATATTTTTCACTGAGTTAGTTAAAACCCTAAATAGTAGCTGATCTGAAGGAAACAAATTTCCGATGCTAGCTAAATGCTAGCTAGCTAGTTCTTCCAGAATGCGACCCTATGGTCAAAGGTCAAACCATACAAATATGGATAAGTAAGGTAGAAGAATGTGCGAAACTGTATAATTGGGGCGATGCCAAAATTATACATTATGCATTACCAAAATTGTCAGGGATAGCTAGAGAATGGTACCAGGCATTGCCATCTATGGTGTTTACTTGGAAGGAGTGGAAACTCAAGCTTGTTGATTCATTTCCCAGCAGTGACGATTTTGCCGAACTATTAACAGAAATGCTGTCAAAGCAGGTAAGATTTAACGAACCTCTTGAACTTTATTATTATAATAAAATTACTTCCAACGTGTAGGGGAAATGTTACAATTGCAATGAAGTTGCACATTACAGTTTTAAATGCCCAAAAACAATACTCAAATGTAATATAAATATGTCATAGACTAGGTCATACGACGATTAATTGTTCAAGACTACCTTCTGATTCTCGAACCAACATAAATCCCGTCCTAGAGAAATCCATAATGCAAGTCGAAACCGAAAACACGAATGACAAATTTATGGTGCAATTGTGACTAGAAGGATCAATTATTAATAACTATGTTGATTTAGGTAGTCAATGCTCTTTACTGAGGTACAGTGAAGCCAAAAGGTTAGGTATCGTTTGGTCTAGTGATAATAATAAACTACCGGTAATGAGAAGATTAGGTGGTAATATTGTTATGCCTTTGGGTGTAGCGAAGGTAGAAATAAAAATACAAGATGTAGTTGAGAATATAAAAAAAATATTGTTGAAGATAGTGTGATGAAATACCCTGTGTTGATTGGTCATAGTTTCACAGAAACGCCTGGTATTATTGTAGTAAAAACGAACGAATGTTTAACATTCACGAAGGATTTTTCTATGAAACTTGAACTAGTTTTGAAACGTGATATTTCAGCCCCCGCTCAACAACTGACTGTGATACCCGTCGAGTGTAGTAACGGTTACTCAAGTTCTGTCTACATAAGGGGGTCTCTGAGAGGAATACCCGACAACGAATTTTATTTATTGCCAGGTGAATACAGCTTCGAAAATGGTCAAGGTGGTATATTAATTCAAAATGTTAGTACGAATTCTGTAATTTTACAAAAAGGTGCTTTAATAACTCGCCCAATAGCAATAAAGAAATGTTTCAACGTTAATCTACTTAACTTTCATGATAAAAGTGTAAACTTAGATTTAAATATTGGAACAGAATTGACGAAAGTTCAGATTGAACAATTGAAAACGCTAGTGAAATCATTCGAGATATGTTTTTCAAACAGTTTAAAAGACTTAGGTTTAGGTTTTAGAGATATAACAACTTAGATCTCTAGGTGACGAGCGCAGTGCAGTGCTAGGTAATGATTTGGACTCTTCATGTTCCAATAGCTGCGTGTCACTGTGCTGTTATGTGGCAGGTATGTTGCTTACCATCAGGCACATGTCCTGCTCGTCTCGTCAATCTTTATTTAAAAAAAAAAAAAAAGGTTTTACAAATATAGTTCAAATGGAAATCGAAGTGAAGGACTCCAAACCGGTTGTGTAGCGTTCTTACAGATTAGCGTACCCTGAACGTGAGATGGTACGAACAATGGTAAAGGATATGATTGACGCAGACATAGTGTGTGAATCTAACTCAGCTTACGCAAGCCCCATCTTACTTGTTAAGAAGAAAACAGACCTGGTGCACGTATGGCACACGTTTATGCCTTAAGTCGTAATCCTGTAACGGAGCTGGATCCACATGATGAAACACATGTTATTGACGTACTGAATATAAATATTAAGGATTGGATAGTAACTGTACAAGAAAATGATGATGAAATAAAACGTATTAAACAAATTTTACTAGATAACGAAACTAAGTACACAGCTGATATTAGGAATAATTACCAACTTAAGGGAGAACATGTTTACCGGAAAGTAGAGAAAGGTTTACGTTGGGCAGTGCCGCGTGGCGTAAGGTGGCAGGTGTTGAGAATGAACCACGACGATGTGGGTCACTTCGGATTTGAGAAAACTTTAAACCGTTTACAAGCTACATTTTGGTTTCCTAAAATGCGACGGTTTACCAAGAAGTTTGTGGCTGCTTGTTTGGAGTGCGCGCACCATAAAACACCAGGTGGACCAAAAGAAGGAATGCTCCACCCTATTCCGAAGATTGAAATACCATTTCACACTATTCACGCAGACCACTTAGGGCCATTTATACGCTCAAAGAGGGGTAACTCGTATTTACTAGTAATTATAGATGCGTTTACAAAGTATATCAACATTCGACCAGTACGTGATACAAAAGCCATGAATGTTATTAAGGCACTTAAAGAACAATTCACCTACTTTGGGGTATCATCACGATTGATCACAGATCGAGGCTCTTGCTTTACGAGTAAAAAGTTTAAAGAGTTCACTGGTAAACTAAATATTAAGCACGTACTTAACGCCGTAGCAACTTCAAGAGCCAATGGGCAGGTAGAACGATTTAATCGAACCATTTTAGAAGCATTGTCTGCTAAATGTCATAATAGCAATGATAATACTTGGGATAGGTACATTGGGGATATACAACTTGGGCTGAATACTACCTTAAATAAATCAACAGGCAAAAGTCCATCCGAATTGTTATTTGGGTGCCGATTAGTTAGCCCTACAGAAAACGTACTTAGCGACATTCTTATTGAAACGTCTACTCGCATTAGTGGTGACGATTTAATGCAGCTAAGGTCACAATCAATTAATAAATTAAACAAACAACAAGAAGCTGCGAAAAAATAATAATTTGACAAGCACCGAAAGAAAGCGAAAATTTACAGCGAAGGTGATCTAGTAAGAATAGAACGAACCGTTGTTGACAAAGATCATAGCAGACTATGCGAGATTGAGATTTCGAATTTGAACTAGATAAGAATGATATTTGTGACTAATCAACGTGATTACGATCACGATACGGTTCATTAATCCTAATAAAGTTGTTTCAGATTCTTAGACTTAAGAAATGATGCGAGCATAGGCTATGAGCGATCAGTGCAGAAATCGAATGGTATTGGGTAACCAATGCCGCACAGATGATCGCAGATCATAGCAGACTATGCGAGATTGAGATTTCGAATTTGAACTAGATAAGAATGATATTTGTGACTAATCAACGTGATTACGATCACGATACGGTTCATTAATCCTAATAAAGTTGTTTCAGATTCTTAGACTTAAGAAATGATGCGAGCATAGGCTATGAGCGATCAGTGCAGAAATCGAATGGTATTGGGTAACCAATGCCGCACAGATGATCGCAGATCATAGCAGACTATGCGAGATTGAGATTTCGAATTTGAACTAGATAAGAAATATGAATTGAACTAGATTAGAAATGTGAATTTGAACTTGATCAGATATGTTTATTTGAACTTATTTTCTAATTAGTTACTCATCTAACATCTCTAATTTGAACCTAATTAGAGATGCTCATTGGAACTTAATGATATATGTTAATTTGAACGATATTGTTAAAGACGCGAATTTGAACCAAATGAGAGATCTGATTGCAAGTTCCGAAAATTATTTTATCTTATTTATCTTATAATGTGACCTTTATTCACATTTGGAAGACCTCGTTTGGTCTTGCCACTTCTAGTTCTAGTATCAATTAACTATTACTTTAGAATGTACGTTACTTTATCAGTTATATTTCTATTTATTATTTTTCTTTTGTTTGAAATTTTGATTTAGAATGGTGAGAGGACTCACCTTGAGAGGATGGCCGAACTGTAAGGGTTATAAACTCTTTAGAGCTATTTCATGTTACCTTACCGTATTTATAATCCGTGTGATATTCATTTGATTATCTATGCCCCGTTATGTTGTTATGTCAAAATGAATATCTAGTACTTTTAAAATATAAGTAATAAAATGTATTTGAAGTTACAAGCGATTTGTATTACATCTAATTAAAAGCATTACACATTGAAGCAAACGCTTTTAATTTTCTGAGATAAGGACCTGACCCTTCATCATGCATAATATTTATAATCATTGTAAACAGTTTCGAGGTCATTTATAAAAATGCATTGTTCAACAGGTATCAAACCAAATTCTGTACTCCTGTACCGAGACTGGAGTGTTGTTCTCACCGCAAATCCACATGGTCTTTTGTCTTGGGATGATTTCTCACAATATTACATCAAAATCCAGGGTGGTAAGTTGCCTACTTTATAATCTCACTTTTTTACATGTTATTTTATTTATTTATCAACTCCACAGACTCCGGGGTCCGTAGACTTTTGGCTTTTAGACATATGTTTTTTTTACATTTATCTGGGATTTGGAGAAAAAAAGCACTACCGTGGCATTTCTGTATCTGATGACCATCTGTAAGTTGAATTCTTGGATGGTCTTCGGTAATGCCGCCAACGCTTGCCGTACGTACGAACCGACCGATGGCGTTATCGGTGTCGTCAGCTTAGTATGTGAAATTCCCTGTGTGCCATGAGATTACGACAACCACATGGAGCACGCTGTCGTGGAGCTTCATGTTTGCTTTAGTTATGATTATGATGACCGATTTGTATGTCAAGCTTTATGTATGGTAAGGATGCATGAACCGGTGTCCGACCCGTAACCCTGGTTTGTCAGGGTATCTGTTTCCTCTTGAGTATGCACTGAGAAGAGGGTATTGAGTTGGGTAATGGGTATTTGAGCTCCCTTATACCTATCTGTTCTAAGAACTTTACACGGGGTTCTGAGAAGTACATACCTGAGTAAATTTCCCTCAGCGCAAATGTTATATCCATCGGCTTCCGATGTGTGCAGAGCAATTCTTGGCTGATCTTTGTTACTAGGTTTGGGCGGTGATACCTCATTTTGAAGAGATTTTCTACATTAATGTAAGGTAACTGATTGACTTTTCCGATGAGAACAATTTTGCAAACACCAGACAGCCGTGAAACCATTACAATAGCTCCGAAATGGTTCATGAGAGCCTCATACACCATAAGGTGGCTGAAATTCCCTACAACGAAACCATTTATTACAGCAGATGCCATAGTTTCCACTTTAGTTTTGACACACTTTCTTTATATTTGTGCATACAATACGGTATTTGACAATGTTACAAATATAGCATAAATTATGATCATCCTATCAGATAACACATTAAACATACATATTTCACTCTATTTTGGAATATATAGTGTGTAATTTTTGTATAACACGCCAATCAAAATTTCAAAAATACTGAATTTTGTATCTTCGACGTGAAAGACGACGTAGATGAAATATTTACTGGCATGTGACGTCACGCGCGTCACATGACTAGAAATAGCGTTTTAGGCGAGCTGTTTGAAATTTATACTTGAAACATTTATTTTTAATGGTAAAACAGAGAAGCTTGCTGAAATATTCATGTAGTATGTATGTTATGTAAACAAAAATCATTTAAACGGTTTTACTAATTTTGTCAAACACCGTATTATGTACCTGTACAACAAGTTCATTATTATAAATGTCAAAGTATGGATGTTTGTTGCTCAATCACGCCGTAAGGTATGAATATATCAGGCTAAAATTTGGAATACACTTAGATTATAGTCTGGAAGAACACATTAGGCTACTTTTGATCCCGGGAAAATAATGGAAACGACGGGAACGGGAACTACGCGGATAAAACCGCGGGGCACTGCTAGCTAATATTTAAGATAAAATCTTCAACACAAAGAACAAGAAAAAGAAGAATATGAGTATATAAATAAATATGTATGTTTTCAGATTGGTTACTATTCGGCAAACGAGGTCAGTTTTCACCTATTCTTGCATACGCGGACCCTGCCATCAAAAATATGAAACAGTTCAGCTTTAGTTCTGGTACTTCTGATGTTCACAAGCCGTCGCAAATTTATTATGATTGTCCTAAATTCTAATTCTTTCACACATTCCTAATTCCGTGGACGGCGTGAATAACTTGACATCTCAAAAATGCCAATTTTACAGGGCAGCCATTTGAAAGTTTGACATCTTCTGTAGCGACAGTATTTGGAGTAAGCGTACAGGTCAAAACTGTTTTGATGGATAGTTAGTGCTCTTTTTCGAATGATGGCTTAAAATGTATGAAATCATTTATGGTTTTTGTGATAATCGACATATCAAATGTTGTTTTTTTTGTGTTTACATGAACAACTCGACTTACAGGGCACATTTTTCACTATTTCAAGAGTTATCAAGTTATTCACCACTAAATTTGTAAAAGTTTTGAAATTTATTTTTAAATTTTTAATAAAATTAACATTAAATGAAATTTAAATGATCAATTGTAAAAAAATATATATATTTGAGAGTTATGAATTAGGTTTTATCTAATAATTTTCAAAGAATATGTAAAAATATTATAATTATTATTTTAAATCTTGCAAATTTTGGTTATCATCGTCCAGATCTGGGCCACAAAGCGCTTTATTAATAGTTTTGATATTAATGTAAAAAAAATCCTTGAAAATCTCATCCCAAATTCAAGATCCATCATACTTTTATTTTTGTTGGAGCTTCCTAGAATGGGCCGGGTTCTTAACTGGTAATAGCACCACCATCCACACGCTTGCAGATTCTGCAGAAGACCAAAGAGTACAATCGGCTCCTTTGGTTAGCGTTGTGATATGCATTTGACCCCAAAATCTGGGCGTTTTTGTGATACTTACAGCGATCCCAGGTTAACTGGCGAAACATTGAGGTGATGACGGGTCAATATGACGCCGCTACGAGGACGATTCAAGTTCAAAACCAGCAGGCAAAATATATTCCGCTGCATCGAGGCATGGGGATGAAATATCGCCAAAATTGTTCTCCAACGCAGTAGAAGATATGTTTAAGATGCTGGATTGCACTAGACGTGATAACAACATCTATAGTGAGTCCATCTCTCACGTTCGATTTGCAGATGACATTTTTATAATTCCTGAATGGCTGGAGACTAACAATTGGTGCTGGACGGCTTGGCTAACTTTTCTCAACACAACGGTATCTGGATGAACTTGGACAAAACCAAAGTCATGTGCATCTAGATTGTTGCTCCAGAACCGATTACAGTCAATGGAACTGTGGATACTGTTCGAGATATGTTTGCCTAGGGCAGACGCTCGAACTGGATAGAAATACCTTTCAGAGTGAGGACATGAAGAAAATTTCATTGGGCTGAACAGCATTTGGAAAACTTCATCGAGTCTTCTATAACCCATCCCACGGTGTCTGAAGACAACAGTGTACTACAAGTGCATCCAAACCGCTATAACCTACGGTGCTGAAACGTAACCACTGACAATGAAAATAGTCCGTAAGCTCAAAGTCGCCCAGCGAGCTATGGAAAGTGCTATGCTTGAGGTTTTCTGAGAGATTTCATGCACTATAAAGTAATTTGTCAGAGAACTTAAGTCACGGACACGGACATAGCTAAGCGTATTAGTAAAAGAAGTGGCAGTGAGCCGGTCACATCTACCGCAGACCTGATAATCGTTGGAGTAGACGGGTTTTAGAGTAGAGATAGAGACCTAGAATCGGCAAACGTAGTGTAGGACGCCTTGAGATTAGTTAAAGGGACGGTTATTATACGGAAGAAAGCTGTTGGTGGTTGGAAACCTAAAGCCAAGCATCAGGCTTTGTGGCATATTATTGAAGAGGCCTATGTCCAGCAGTGGACGAACGTGGGCTGATTATGATGAATGCAGAAACATAACTTCTATTATTTTATTTTACTATTATGTCCCGCACAAACCTCCTTCGCTTCAACAGAGGCTAAATCGTGGATAGCATGATTAAAACTCCAAAGCGAAGTTGTTGGAAGTCAGGTGCATTGCATGCTTTTTCGCCCCTTTCCTTGTCAGCCCGTTTTTAAGCATGTTTTTTTCAGGTCATATGCTCTTTCAGGTTCCTATTGCTGCTCACATACTTCTTTTTCAAGTGAGTTTCATAGATAGCGATATTTATGCTTTATTTTTTTCACTCCTGCTATTCTTTCAAGCTTTTCAATATCGTCTCAACTAGTTATATTATTTTGGTATGAATCTATCTGATAAATCTGTACTGTTTTGCGTTGAATCAAAGCGGGTATTTGATTCTTCTTTGGTGATTTCCTTATTTTTCAATCATGCAATCGGGATCGTGGATGTTGTCTTCGCCGTTACTTTGATAAAAATTGGTTTCAGAATCAATATTGGTTTTGTTCTGG
Source organism: Ectropis crepuscularia (assembly GCA_963693475.1). Lineage (NCBI taxonomy): Eukaryota > Metazoa > Arthropoda > Insecta > Lepidoptera > Geometridae > Ectropis > Ectropis crepuscularia. Next base: position 10,968,805 of record OY856345.1, read on the forward strand.
TCTATGGCATGTCATCTAATAGTTTTGGGTATTTTATTAATACATACATTTTAAAATTCTGCAGTTCCTGGCGTATCATCGTTACGTGGCGTATTGTTATTGGCGTATAAATCACGTGACAGTATAAACGTATAAAAGTAATATTGAGTTTTATTCATTTCGTTCAGTTTTATTCCTCGCATTAAAGGTGATATGGCGCTTATATTAACTTTTGTATTTATCTTATAAATAAAATTCTCGTGTCACAGTGTTAGTTTCCTTACTCCTCCGAAACGGCTTTACTGATTTTTACCAAATTTTATATTCAGTAGGTCTGAGAACCGGCTACTAGCTATTTTTCATACCCCTAAGTGTTTTTTTTTATTTTTTTATTAAAAAAGTACATACAACTCTAAATTTTTACCCTTTTATCACCAACCCCTATTTTTAAATAGCCATTTTAGTAATGTAATAATTTTTCATCCCACTCTATAACTGATCAATTATCGTCTTTTTTGTCGTCATGTAATAGTTTGCCATATTATATGCCATATAACTTATAACACTATGTAATAATTTATATGGTAAAACCACGTTTGCGGGGTCAGCTAGTAGTCATATAAATTCCTATTGTAGTGATTACGCATTCTCAGTAAATTTGTGGAAGTTACAATCACACTTTAAATTACAACCGATTTGTTTGTAACTAAACAACTAAACTAAATACTCGGACATTGTTCCGTGTACAAAATGAAATATAAACATATCTTAAAAGAATGGACGAAGATATGGCTGAGTACAAGTTGGTATTTTGACGTATCAGTAAACTACCGGCATTAGTGTGGCCGGCCATAACTTGACATCTTAACATGTCACAAGTTCAAGAACATTATGTCGTGTGTGAATAACTCAACATTTAGACATATCAGTTTTGTATCACACAGATAGGAATTCGTCAATTTTACAAGTCGAGTTGTAAATTTTAGCACGTAACGACTAGGATGGCAATAAGTCAATATGTGCACTTGTCAACCTAAACACGCTAAAGTTGGAGCCTTCCAGAGATATCAACTTTTTTTGAAATGACATATCTCAAAAAATTATGTATATTTTGGGCTGTCTTTTTTTTGACATATAAAAAAAACTTGTAGAAATCGTTTAAGCGAATAAAAAAAAAATCATGCATCTCGAGATGTCAAGTTATTCACGCCGGCCACGGAATTATTCTTTCTTAGGGCTGTTTGACGTTACTGAATCACTTTCAGCTTCATATCTTTTTTTGTTGTAAAAATAATAATCGAATACACATAGAGTTTTTATAATAGAAATCAAATTGAATGATATTAAATTTAATGATATTAAATTTAATGATATTAAATTCTGGAGTCCTTGCAACGCTGTCAAGTCGACTGGCGATACATCGAGGTGCTGAGATGTCTATATAACGCCGCAACGATGACAGTCCAAGTCCAAAACCAGCAGACGAACCATATCCATCTTCGTCGAGGAGTGAGACAAGGGGACGTGATTTCCCCCAAATTGTTCTCTAACGCTCTCGAAGATATGTTTAAGACGCTGGATTGGGCTGGGCGTGGCATAAATATAAATGGCGAGTACATCTCTCACCTACGATTTGCTGACGACATCGTCATAATGGCTGAATCGTTGGAGGACTTACAGTCGATGCTGAATGGCCTAGGTGATGCTTCTCAACGCATAGGTCTCCGGATGAACGTGGATAAAACCAAGATCATGGTTAACGAACGTGTAACTCCGGGACCGGTTGCTATAAATGGCGTCCCTCTAGAAATTGTTCAGAAATATATGTACCTAGGGCTGACGCTCGAACTAGGCAAGCACAATTTCGAGAATGAGGCCAAGAGAAGGATTCAGCTGGGCTGGGCAGCATTTGGTAAACTACGTCGTGTCTTCTCGTCGTCTATACCACAATGTCTAAAGACAAAAGTCTTTAATCAGTGTGTCCTACCTGTCATGACCTACGGTGCCGAAACTTGGACACTGACAGTTAAAGCGGTCCACAAATTTAAAGTCGCGCAGCGAGCTATGGAGAGAGCTATGCTTGGAGTTTCTCTGAGGGATCGTATTCGGAACGAAGTGATCCGTCAGAGAACCAAGGTAACCGACATAGCTCAACGCATTAGCAAACTGAAGTGGCAATGGGCCGGCCATATCTGTCGCAGAACCGATAACCGTTGGAGTAGACGTGTTCTTGAGTGGAGACCACGGATCGGCAAACGTAGTGTAGGACACCCTGAGACTAGATGGAGTGACGATATACGGAAGACAGCAGGCAGTGGATGGAGACGTATAGCCGAGGATAGGGCTGAGTGGCGAGCCATGGGAGAGGCCTATGTCCAGCAGTGGACTAAGATTGGCTGATGATGATGATGATGATGAGGAAATTTAACGAAATTCGTCAAATGTACTTGCGGTGTTTGTGAGAGATATTCCGAATTATGTTAAAATATGTTAATGTGATAACTAATTTTAATTCTGAAATACTCTATTGTGGTACATATTTGTCTGTAGTATATATTGAGGTTTTTCTAATAAACTGTTAATAACAGTATTTTTGTTATTATTTCATTGACACTTGCCATCGCTCAGAAGTCGAAGATACTATAATTATCCCTACCCGTTCCTGTAGTCTAGTCAACAAGTTCAAAAACGTGCTAAATGGTCATGAAGCTTCTAGATACATGTGAAGTATCGGGAACCAATACTTAAAAAAAAATGCGTTTGTTTAAACAAATAGTCAATAAACTCTTAAGCATTTATTCCGACAATATACATACGTAACAAACAATTCAGAATTTCATGAATCGGACAAATATTCTATCCTCTCGGGGACAAATAAAAAAAAAGTTTTCCGTTAATATAAAAAATAGCTAAATAATCGTTAAAAAATGTTTGTCTGTAAAGTCGGTTTACTGACGATAGAACGTGACAACGTCTTAAGAAAATACTGATGGAATGGTAGCATTTTTCAAAAGAAAATTTTAATTTCATTTTCTTAATAGATTTGTATGTAAAAAGTAATCAGTAGAATTTAGTCATTTTCAATGCAAAAAACAATGCAAAAAAGCTGTTAGATGCCGGGGATCGAACCCGGGGCATTTCACATGCAAAGCGAACGCTCTACCACTCAGCTACATCCCCGCTTCAACTACTGGTCGAAATAATTAATACAACTGTAACAAACATGCGGCGAGGTAACGACCGACGGTAACAACCGACGGCAACGCGGTAACGGTACATGACGTCATGTTTTGTGGGCGTGCAGGCGGCTTCATCGAATTATAAGACGTTATAACGTCAAAAAGTTTTTAAATGTGGATGTTGAAATTTGAAACAAATGGTTTTTTAGGGTTCCGTAAAACGTAAAAACGGAACCCTTATAGATTCGTCATGTCTGTCTGTCTGCCCGTCCGTATGTCACAGCCACTTTTTGCCGAAACTATGAGAACTACACTATTGAAACTTGGTAAGTAGATGTATTCTGTGAACCGCATTAAGATTTTTACTCTCGTTCTATTTTACGTTACTATTTTAGCTCTCATAAGAACTTCTTTTGTCACACATTTGCTCGTAAAGAGTCTCCTATATCGTAATCTCATTACGTACTTTTGCGGTAATTGTCAAGTAAAACGCACGGTTTATCAAAATGCTGAAGAGTCTGAAACGAACGGTACTTTTTAAAATCTTACCAAAGAGTTTTTATGTTAGAAAAGTGATCAACATTTTATGAATAAAATGAACTTTTGGAGATAAAAAATAATAAATAAACATTAAACTTTTTAATTTAATTAATTTTGACCATAAATTAAAATAAAACGCAAAAATAACAATTTACTTTATTAGTAAAGCCGTCACAGACGTAGCTATTATATATATTTTCATATTTTCGTGACGTCTTAATATATATACAAAATTATCCTGAAACAAAATATCTACCTGTCAGACAATCTTATATTTTAGTTATAGCTTTGAGGTTCTATAAATCATCACTTACTAAGTGCAGCCTGCAGTACAAAGGAGGCAAAATAATAGTAAACTTCATGCTTGGAAATTACCCAATGTTAAAACCAACCATGCACAAAACGCGTATTCTTTTAAGGGCCCTTTTATCTACCAGTTTCTTGATAAGAAACTTCATCTGTTGGAGGATTCACGCTTTGTATGCAAAAAAAAATTACTCTATGGTTGAATAAACAGAACCAAAAAGAGACGCTGAAGATCATACAGGTATTGAAATAATGCTGGCAGCTTAGAAGTTCCTCATAAAACAACGCTAAACACGAAGTAACTATTTTCTGATCTGTGGCTAAACTCAGTAATCCTTTACACTTCGAAAACAAATTGATTAATCTTATATATAAAATTCTCGTGTCACAGTGTTTGTTTCCTTACTCCTCCGAAACGGCTTTACTGATTTTTACGAAATTTTATATGCATATTCAGTAGGTCTGAGAATCGGCTACTAGCTATTTTTCATACCCCTAAGTATTAGGGGTTGTTCACCCCAACATTATTTTTTTAATTTTTGGTAAAAAAAAATTGTTTTTATTTTTTTATAATGTGGCGTTAAAAAATACATACAACCCTAAATTTTTACCCTTTTATCATTAACCCCTGTTTTTTTATAGCCATTTTAGTAATTTCATCATTTGACAGTGAACTCCTAAACGACGGGACCGATTTGAATGTTTTTTTTTGTGTGTGAATTCGAAGATGGTTTAAATTCACAAATAAGCCCAGCAGATGGCGCTGCAGACAGTGTCTAGGTTATGTCCGAGCGAAGCCGGAACGGGCCGCTAGTATGTCTATAGAAGACAGAATGGAAAACGGAATGATATATTACTTATTTAATTTATTTAAAAAAATATGAAATTAAGTATATATTGCATTATTAATACGTTATACATAATATTCTGTTTCTTATAAACTCACAAAGCCAAACACACAATTCACACATACGCACTTTTACTCAAAATCTACATAATCGTATCCCATAGTACCTATTTATTCTTATATTAAAATTATAACAATTCACAACCTATGCACATATTTACAATATATACCTACTACTAGTGTGTTGATTTAATACTTAAAAATATACTTTGAGTACTTGATTAACTCATTTAAAAATTGACCAACACCATCCTCACGATAAGGAAAAAAGCAGACAAAAGGGAAAACATTCAGTTTTACCGCCGCTGAGTGAACCCGCGTGAGAAAGCTGTGTGGTTTGCTGGTTGTAGGCGCACGCACACCTACGGAAGAAGCGAGCGGCTCGCGCGCCGGGCTCTCACACTGCCTTAGTTACGACACAAAGGCACAATTCCTTCAATTCAAAATTCATTTATTTCAGGTGACACAACCCATCTTCTTCTTTCTTATCTATCTATCTTCTATAATATAAAAATGAATCGCAAAATGTGTTGGTAAGCGCATCATTCGTTCTTTTTTTTAAATGTTCGTTGAAGTCCAAGGATTGTTTTTACGGCGAGAAAAGGTCAAACAATTTCCGGAAAAACCCTAAAAACAGACCTTTTCTTTTTCCCATACAAACGTTTTCTAACATAAATGTTTTTAACCGATTTTGATGAAAAGTGTTTTATTATAATAAGCAGTTTTTCATCATCATCATCATCAGCCGCAAGACGTCCACTGCTTCGGTGTCCTGCGGTCCTGCGCAACCTGCAACCAGCGGTTTCCAGCGACCTTTGTGAGGTCATCTGTCCATCTAGTGGGAGGCCGTCCAACACTGCGTCTTCCGGTTCGTGGTCGCCACTCGACAACCTTTCTTCCCCATCGGTTGTCAGTTCTGCGAGCGATGTGGCCTGTCCATTGCCACTTCAGCTTAGCTACTCTTCGAGCTATGTCGGCTACTTTCGTTCTTTTGCGAATATCCTCATTACGGATTCTGTCGCGCAAAGATACTCCGAGCATAGCTCGCTCCATAGCTCGCTGTGTGACTTTGAGCTTTGTTATGAGGCCTACAGTTAAGGACCACGTCTCAGTTCCATAAGTCATCACTGGCAATACGCACTGATTGAAGACTTTCGTCTTCAAGCATTGGGGTATTTTGGACTCCAAGATGTGCCGTAGTTTCCCGAATGCTGCCCATCCGAGTTGGATCCTTTACTGGACCTCTTTGTCGAAGTTGGATCTACCCAATTGGATCTTTTGACCCAGGTAGACGTATTCGTCAACAACTTCGAGTGTGGTATTCCCAACAATAACCGGTACAGGTGAGACATGCACATTTGACATGACCTTCGTCTTGTCCATATTCATCCTCAAACCTACCTGTTGGGATACTCTACTGAGGTCCTTGAGCATAGCACCGAGGTCCTCCATTGACTCTGCCACAATGACTATACCATCGGCAAACCGAAGGTGAGTGATGCATTCGCCATTGATATTGATGCCATGTCCGTTCCAGTTCGGTAGCTTGAAAACATCTTCCAGCGCGGCAGTGAACAGTTTCGGAGATATAACATCTCCCTGTCTCACGCCTTTCTGTCGCCGGATTTGTTTTGTGCACCGGTCCTGTAATCGGACAGACATTGTGGCTTTGCTGTAAATACACCTCAACACTTCGATATAGCGATAGTCCATGCGGCATCGCTGGAGAGACTGAAGCACTGCCCAGGCCTCGATGGAATCGAAGGCTTTCTCATAGTCCACATACGCTATTCATAGTGGCCGATTATTTTCCTCGGTTTTCTGTATAATCTGCCGAAGCGTATGGATGTGGTCTACGGTACTATAGCCTTTTCGGAAACCGGCTTGATCGGGTGGCTGGAAGTCGTCAAACCTGCGTGTGAGACGATTCGTGATTACTCTCGAAAACAACTTATAAACGTGGCTCAGAAGTGAGATAGGTCTGTAGCTCTTCAACAAGGTGTTGTCACCTTTTTTGAAGAAGAGCACCACCACACTTCTGCTCCACGCTTCTGGCGTATTACCGTCAAGTATGACGGAGTCGAACAGCTTCTGGAGGACTTTAGGTACCGGTTTTCCACCCGCTCCGCTCTCAAAAGCTCAGTCGTAATTCCGTCGTCGCCAGGTGCCTTGTTGTTCTTAAGTTGTTTGAGGGCCATCCTAATCTCATACAGGCTGACTTCCGGGATGTCTTCGGTAAAGTGTCGGGTCAGCTTGGCTCTGGGGTCTTTTGCCATGCTAACGACAGGTTGTGCTTGCGTAGAGGTGTATAACTGTTCATAGAACCTCTCAATCTCCTCCAAAATCTCGGGCTTCGACGAGACGACGTTACCACTGTCGGTCTTCAGTTTGGTCAATTGACTTTGCCCAAGAGACAGATTTCTTGCGAACACTTTCGAGCCTTTGTTCCGCTTAATCGCTTCTTCAATACACGAAGTATTGAAGCAGCGTATGTCGCGTTGCACACAAGTAGATATCTGTCTATTGAGCCGTCTGTATACCGTCATGTCGACCGAAGACTGCAATCGCATATCTCGCCTAACCGCCATGAGATTTAGAGTATGATCGGAGAGCTTTTGGGTTCTATTCTGGCGTCGGCTCTTATAAAATTTCCTGCCAACTGCTTGAATAGTTTCCACCAGCCTGTCGTTTATTTCGTCCGCCGTTACGCATTCATCTAAGGCTTCGAAGCGATTTTGAAGTTCGAGTTGAAAGTTATCAGGATTTTCGATTTGAGCATAATTTGGTCGGAGCGTGGACTTCATTAGACGTGATCTTTCGAACTTAATGTTTAGATTCAGCGTGCCTCTTACAATACGGTGATCGCTGCCGGTCTTAACCCTACTGATCACAGAGACATCGCTGAATATTTGCCGTTTAGTCTTCATAATGAAGTCGATCTCATTTTTTGTGGAACCATCTGGGCTAATCCAGGTCCATTTTCGTTGTGGCTGTTTCTTGAAAAAGGAGTTCATCATAAAGAGGCTCTCCCATTCCAAGAAATCAGCTAGACGTTGCCCTCTTGGGTTCCGCTGCCCATATCCGAATTGTTCCACTCTCAACTCATCACCGCTACGTTTGCCTAGTTTCGCGTTGAAGTCTCCCATCACAACTGTGAAATGTGTTGACGAGACATGTATGACTTTGGAGATGTCCTCATACATGGTCTCAACCTCTTCGTCGGGATGTGTCGAGGTCGGTGCGTATACCTGTATGACCTTCAATGAATACCGGTCGGTTATTTTAAGTACAAGGTATACAACCCTGCTCGACACACTCTCGATCATTAACACGTTGTTGACGAGAGACTTGCGGACGATAAACCCGACACCCCCTTGGGATTGTTGATCTCCCTCCCGGTAGCAGTTTTTAGTAACCGTAAATGTGTCTGGGTATACTAAGGTACTGCCTGAGTTACCTTAGAATTTATTTCGCGCGGATGAAGTCGCGGGTAACAGCTAGTCAATAAATAAAGTCACAATGAATTAATTTAAAATGAATTTTAAATGACAGCAAAAATCAACGTCCACTTTTCAATTTGGGCGGCTTCACGACATAATTTTTTATTTTGATTTAGTTTCGGAACGCAATGTAAAATGCGTCAGCTTTCACGTTATTATATCAATTATAGTGCATTCCAATAAGCTGTGTAGAAAACCAAAACAAACCAAAACAAAGGTGATACCATAACATAAACATCGTTTAATCTTAGTATTTTTATGAAATAGCCTTAAAATATTTTTCACAAATAGAATTCGACTTTATTGCGATCTTAAATACCATATACTTAGATTTGTATTGATCAAATAATTCTATACTATCTTATTTTAAAAGTTATATAAAGTAATGGTAGGATGATAGAAATATGATTTTAAGTACTAGCAATTTGATCTGTGTTTCTCAAACTCTCAATGTTGCATTCAAGACATTTATACTTCTTTTCATCAAATTATTCTTATTAAGTACGCGCCTATTTTTCTAACATACCCATATTGCCCATCATGCCCATATTGTGAAAATGCCCATTTCCATTATATTCCAGTATGGATTAATTTTACTCTATTTATTTTTGTCATTAATTTAGAATTTTTAATTATAATGTAATTTGATTTTAATATAATGTATTATTTGATTTTTATTGTAATGGGATTTTAAATTGACGTCTACTTTTTTTTAAATTATTGACTTGTATTGGTAATATTTGAATACCTTGAATATGACATGCAACTACTCGTTATCAATAAAAGAGTAAAAGTATGACTAAAGAACTCCGAGAAAAAGGTTTCTTGTGTCGTAACGAGTTGAGAGAAAATCGCAAACCTCTAAATACGTGTTCCACATTACGCTGTTTTACTATCAAAAGCATGTATAGTTTTCACTCTAAAATGACATCATACATTTTGTGTTATTTTGATCGAAACTTTTGTATGTGTTTACAGAATATTACGTCATAGTGTAATGATCAGTTTTGGGTAGTACGAGGACAATTCGAACGAGATATTTTTTTTATAAATAAATACTGGTGGACAATTTACACACAATACCATCTGACCCCAAACTAAGCAAAGCTTGTGTGATGGCGGCCAGATAGCTGATATAATACTTATATAGTTTGAAATAAATTTTTATTATACATAGAAACACCCAGACACAGTGCAAACATTTGAATTCATCATACAAATATTTGCACTGGGTGGGAATCGAACCCACGACCCTCGGCTTCGCAGGTAGAGCTACTACCAACTAAGCCACGAGGCCAGTCTTATTTAATTATTGTTAAAAATAAAAGGAACGTTTTCACATAAGGAAACATCTATTTCTTTTAGTGTTACATTCTTCTCCGAACTCAAATGCTTTGCCTTTCCTTTTTTTACGTGGGGGAAATAAATGTACGTATGCCCGCCATATTCTCATTATGAAATGAGAGGAAATCTCCATCTACCCTCATTTGGGCTTCAAAAATTGCACGGTGACTAACACTACACACAAGACTAACCATATCACCAGGTTTCTCCAAACTAAGTGCGCTATGCACACATTTATTTATTAGAGGATTTCGCGACGCCGATAACCGTAAACTGGTTAGTTTTCGGTTATTGACATCGTGGTCATCGCGTCGTAGTTGAAATATATACCTATGTTTTTTATTTTCCAATGCTTCCCGAACCATTCTTGCGTAGTAATGACATTCGGTAGATAGAACCTTCGGGTCGTGGATCTCGATCCAATGACCAGTTTTAGCATCAATCAAATGTTCAGCAATTGCAGATTCTTGTGCCTGACGATTTTTTACAGCGGCAATGTGTTGATTGTTCCAAGTCCCAGCAGCAGTGGGAACATTTATTTGGGTGTTTATGATATGCATACATATATATTTAGCCTTTTTATGCGGCGAAAATTTAAAAGGGCAAGCAATGAAAGGTACTACAAACTATCTTGTAAAACAATGGTTGAGAAATGCTGGTCTGTCATATTTTGAGTGACATCGATTTGTTTACCTTTTATTCACAGAGATTTGGAATGAGGTATAAGTGTCAGTATTTACATTCTCTTTGGTGTCAGTCAAACTCAAACCGCGTTACCATAGTGATTACTTACTCTGTGCCGCGTTACCAAAAGTGTTTTAATATTTTGAATTATTAATTTAATATCCCTATCTGTGCAAAATTATTTAAATACACCTGGGCTGTGGAGCGCAGTATTTTTGGAGTAAAACTAACGGACGGAATACGAAACACCATACTGCTTTCCAAAACCGGAATAGCCGATGTGACTCAAAAAGCAGCCAATTTCAAGTGGGATCGGGCAGGACATGTTTGCCACATGTCGGATGATCATTGGGTCAAAATTATTCGGTTTCATTTCAAGCTTTGACTCCAATTTGTTGGGTTGTTTTGAAATATGATTTAATTATTCTTCAATTACTTAAACTTAGGTATGGTATGATCTATTATTTTACTGAACAAAAGATTTAAAATATCAAGATGTTCGTGTACATTTAAATTGTATAGAATGGTCCACACAGGAGTAGACAATATTGTCTATTACTGTGTGCTTGTGGCGATCAATCGCACAGTGGGGATCGGGAGCAACTAGGCTGATAGATCAATAATTTTTGCGAGATGGCGAACGCAATTTCACAGATGTACAACAAAAGTATCCTTCAGCCCAACTAGTAGAATGTACCGAAGTCGTGAAAGCTTGCAAACATGTAATCAGTACGCAAAAAAATTAGTAGTGCTGACCCTGCCAACTACAGGCTCATTTCTGTCACGTCCATTCTCTGCAGAACTATGAAACGTGTTTAAAACCACAGGTTTCAACAACATTACTAGAATTGAACAATCTCCTCAGTAATCGGAAATGTTAGGTCCTTGTTAAGTTTGATGTTTTGCTTGCTACGAATTAATTCGAAAATCTTATTATAGATGTTTGGAGCCATACAAAACATACCCCTGTTTAGTTATGTCGTTTTAGATGACAAAAATTGCAACATACATTCACGTCGCTTCTCGCAGGCCACATTTTGAAGAGCTCAGAATTTGATTATATGAAAATTGCAATTACACTAATTAATAAACAGATCTGGAATATGTTTCTATTTAAAATACAAATATCTATAAATAATTAATTAAAACAATAGGTAAAAGCATCAAAGCACCACAAATGTCTGAAACAAACAGGATAACATTACAAGGTTACGCAGAACACAGTACGAAAGGTGCGTTGGAGAAAAAATACTGCTTTTTCATCTTCATTCATCTTTAATTTCATCAAAATGTGGTGAAAATCTATTTGTATGTAACATAGCATAAGCAGACATCCAATGATGTCCACTTGAACTAGTCTTTGTACAATGATGATTCCACAACAGCGCGTCCCTTTCGGCTTGCTGTACAGTTTTTGTGTTATTCCGCATACTGATACTGATTCAGAGCAAAAATATAAATAACTTATTACCTATGCCTTAATTAGCCCATAAAAACACTTCTACATGTATATAAACGCAGCGTTAAGGCAGGTAACTGCATTCGGAGGTTCGAGAACATGGCGAAAAATACTTATTTAATTATTTTTCTGTCTGTAATTGCAATATATGGCAATGTTCGTTCATCACCAACAGATGGTAAGTGATATTTGAAATGAAAGCTTTAATTAACATTTCAGAGATCTTGTTGTACCTACCCGTTTTCGTAGCTATAGTAATTATTTATTTACTAAAACAGATACTCAAACAAATGATTCCTAAATACTCAATGTTCCAATATTGTTTTTTCTTACTACTTTATCTCCCTAGACCATTCGATTAGGTCGCATTCGATCGCGACTCTGCCACTATCATTGTCTTTGGGGAGTGCCCCTCCCCGATGAGCAATGCGGATGAGCTGAAAACCAGCGGTGTGTCACCGCCTCGAGAAGTTCCTTCACAGTCCCGTCGTGTCCCAGGTTTTTCAGTGAAGGTGGGATGTGAGCCTGGGCGCCCATCCGGTCTTTCCGTCGTGTTCGCTTTCGTTTCGAAAGATGAGTGAGAGGTTATATCAATAATTTCCTTTCGTTCCTCCGCCTTAGGTACTCGTTATGTCGTGTATCTTGGTTAAGATGGTCGGCAGTAAGAGGTCTCTCCTCATGACCGCGGCCAAGGACCGCCATTCCACCTGCAAGGCGACGGTGCCTGCCAAATAACATCGCGGCATCGTTTCGACTGCACTCTACAGACACCTTAATCCTTTCACTGAGCACTTCACTTATCAGACTCCTCGGGGAAGACCCTCATCTAGAAGACTTAGGAATTCTACTCTACCCCGAACTTATTAACGCGCTGTACGAAGAGTGAGAAACACGAATACACAGAAGTTCTCTCCTTGGCCGGGATTATCCATCACACAACAAGAACCCACCAGGGATTAGGAAGTTATTTTCCTGATACCCAAAGTCTCATGGCAATTTCTGAGCTTCGCACCTCGCTCAAACCCACCTACCAAAACACGTGTTAAAATAGCGAAAATAACTCTATCTGCCTATTGTCTTTTCACAGCTATATACTACTTAACCGATTTTTTCACAGTCAAGAGTGACGGAACGAGTTAAACTTGTACATGATGGTTAGCACCACGTCAGCCCATAACAGCACAGTTATCTTCGTGTCAGTAACAGCACATAGTACGCAACAGAGAACGCTTACTTAAAACGGTGAAAAAACATCGTGTGGAAACCGACAAGTTCTTAGAATCTTTCGAGGTCATGGGTCATCCACCAACCCGCGTTTTGTCAGCGTGGTGGATTATTATGGCCTTCACTCTCTCTTTGCGAGAGAAGACCCCTAAGTCCCAGCAATGGGAACATTTTAATGGGCTGCTTATGTTATTGGTACATCCTACATCCTTCCAAGGGCATGGACAAAAAGTGTGTTTGCCCGGTTTAAAATCTTCGAACTATTCGTAACAAGAGCACGCGCACTCTTTAGCGTTCAATAAATGAAGTGCCATCCCTTATAATAGAGCTGAACAGTGCTAGAGAGGACAACAAAAACTACTTTTTTGTGGGATTTGTATTGAGCTAAATCAAAAATTGTAGAACAAGAGTTGTTTATATACAGAACATGCCTTTATATGAATGCAGGCTGATTACCAGTAATCCTATTTATCTTCGTTCCCTTTTAGGTTGTCAATCAACATCAATTCAAAAATACGGATACTACAATACACCGTTCTGGCGAATGGACAGCCCGGCTTTGAAACACGTTACATTACAAAAAAATGCATCTGGTACCACTCTATTTGAAATTAACCTCACTGTGAAAAGCAATGATAATTTTGATATCTTGCTCTCATATCAAGCGGATAATATCGATGGTCACACCGAAAATTTCTATTCAATAGGTAAGAATAAATTTTTTTTCATCTAAAATGTTAGAAAATGTAAAGTTGTATTTTTGATTGACCGCATTGTTAAATATGAATTCTATTTGAAATTCAAAGAAAATGAAGTTTAGTTAACTTTCTAAATAATTGAAATTAATCTGAGTCCCCAAATCGAATATTTTCACCTTCTGTGTAGGTACATACATCCTACTAATTATAAATTGCAATGTTTGGGTGTTTGTTGCTAAATGACGTCGTAACGTCTAAACGGGTCGGGCTGAAATTTGAAACATAAAGAGAATGATTATTGTCTGGAAGAACAAATACCTAGTATTTTTATACCGCAATTACGACGAGAACTACGCGCGTCAAACCGCGGGGCAAGGTTAGTAAATTATGTGCGGAGGTGTAGTTAGGAATAATTAGGAAAAAGCGTCGTCTATAAATACTGAACGCGTTACATACGTACCTATTTATTGGCAAATAAATCGCCTAAAAGCTAAGTAATGTTTGCGTTTAGTTACAAAGAAAATCATTTTATTAATCGATGATAGCGTACTCGTACTTTGTAATGTTATGTTTGTTAAGAAAAATTACCAATAATTTACTTACCTATTTTTTGTCGCCACTTCCGCAGAATAATTATTGACATTCGTAGCAAATCTCTAAGTAAATGGCAATAATATTTTATAAAAAAACTCCACTTACGTCGACCCACACATCATCATCAAATTCACGGTTTCTAAATAAAGTTTCCTAATACATAATTTTTTTTTTTTGCACATATACATAGTTATGATTTTTCTGCAACTCTCGTAGAATATTAAAGCCGGATTTAAACCAAACGGACATAGTGCGAGAGCTAGAGTAAGAGCATTCTTTCTCGATCTTTCTGTGTATACGAAAGTACGTGCTTCGCGTTTCCACCAAAATATCAACGAGTAAGAATAACAACTAAGAGCTAGAATTCTTGAACGGAAGTTTAGGTCGAACTATTGCTCATCGCTCTAGTACAGTTTTTATCAAGCGAACGAACATTCTTAGATTCGTTAAAGCGGTCTCACGTGATTGAGCAACTAACATCCAGACATCTAAACTCTCGCATTTATATTCTCAGTAGAAAGTAGCATTCTCAGGTTTTGGTATTCGTCATTTAATAGACATGTAACATGATCATTGTTAATATATTTTACTTCGATAATTGATTATATAGAAAAACATTGTCCGACAGCTATCAAACCATGTTCCGTAACCCTATACCTGAAGAGGGGTGTTGTTAGCACCACACAAGCACTTCATCTTTTGTCTTGGGATCATTTCACAGAATATTTCATAAAAATCAAGCATGGTAAGTTGTCTTTTTTATAATTCCACTTTCTTACATTCATTATATTTATGCATACTTTAACTATATAGGTAGATACCTGCACAACGAGCATGTTGTACCTATAATCATATTGGGTCTATATGTGGTAGCATAACAATTTTTGAACTAATTTAAGTAGGCATAACGTTTTTAGGACTAATCATAATTTATCCTAACAACTAAACGCATAACTGTTTTCGCATAAACTTAACTAGCATAACCATATATAGCATAACGCTAATTTAGCATAATGTTTAAACGCATAACCATTTATAGCATAATGAAAATTTTGCATAATGTTTCGACGCATAACCATAAATAGAATAATGTTTAAAGGCACACATTGAGAAAAGCATAACAATACTTAAACATAATGACCAAAAAGAATAACTAAAAAGCAAGAGGAAAGAGCGGACTGTAGCAGTATTATTTAAATAAAATACGTGGGAGTGTAAAATGCGGGTGGGTACTTTGACAACAGTATTTATTATTGAATTGTCCACCAATATTTATTTATTATTTATTCGTATTGTAGGCAGTAATGTAGGCATAACGTTGTTAGGACTTAAACACTTACGTACACCTAAGACATACGGTCCGCCTTTTGACTCCGGGTGGGCTCCCGCCAGAAGCTCCCGCATTTTTTAAATACACTCTAGGGGTAGTAGCGATAAAACTAGGTGGAGTCGGGGTGCTCCGAGTCGGATCTGGGTCCTATGTAACCTAGTTATATATGACGTAGCACAAAAAATTATTAAAAAATGCCTAAATGCGTCTGAGCACCAGTCGAATCGAATGTTATGACAAAGTAAATTAGGGAAAACAATTATGCGATTTATACGGCATCCTAAAAAAATTAGAACAAATAAAAAAAAATGCCCAAAAACTATTATGCGTCTCATCAATAGTCGAATTAAATGTAGTACAATAGATTGCTATGCTTAAAACACACAACGCCAAAAAATGAGTATGCGAAAGTTGCATTATGACACTATACATTATGCTACATTGATTATGACAAAGTAAATTAGGAACAAAACATTATGCGTTTTAATAGGCACCCATAATCATATTAATATTAAAGATAAAATGATGGACACGAAGAAGAGGCAAAAGAAGAATATTAATATTTAAAAATGTATGTTTTCAGATTGGTTACTATTCGGCATACGAGGTCACCCACCTATCCTTTCTTACACGGATAATACCATCAAAACTATGCAGCACTTCAGCTTTAGTACCAGTATTTCTGATGTTAGCAAACCGCCGCAAATTTATTTTGACTGCCCATAAAGATATTCCTACTTATGGTCTGAAAGTTTTTTTTTCGTTACTAAATCATTTTTTTGCTAGAATAATAATTCGATGTAGATATAGTTCTTGATAATAATCATGTTTAGTGAAATATAATGTAACAATATTCGTCAAATTTACTTGCAGTGATTGTCAGACAGAATATAGGTACATATTTTTATTAGAATATGACGTTACAGTGAGAGTATAAAATATTAATTATTTTAATTCTGATACACTCACTCTGTTTCCGTAAGTACATGTTTAATGTTTATTCACAGTGACATCAACATAATTTGAGTTTTTTCAATTAAACGGCTAATTACAGTAATTGTGGTATTATTTCATCGAAACTTGCCACCCGCTCAGAAGTCAAAGAGTATACCATAATATAGTATTCCAACCCGGGGGTCTGCCGTCGAATGAAACCTGCTTTGATATTTCTCTCTCTTTTCTTTTCGCTTGAAATGATAGAGATGGCAATAACAAAACCAAACCCGATTTAGTTACGCGGTAGGACGTGACGGACCCACCATACCACTAGCCCTACCCCTGGTGGTAGGGTGGGTCCGAAACCATACCACCATCATGCCATCAAGTAATAGTGTTGTGACACATTTTTAAAACAAAAGTTTTGTTTAGACTTATTATTATTTACACAAATAAACTAAAAGAACAAACTGTAAAAATGTACCTACGAAATTCGTCTAATTTATGACCAATGGTAATTTGTTTGTTGACTAACTGCATTTGTACGCCCATTATAAAATCGTCTTTAATAATTTGGTTTATTCGCCGTTTTTTAGGTATCTTTGTTTCATGAATCTTATGTAATACATTCAGCAGTTTTCTTGTTCAGTAATTATTTTTGAATAAAATGATTCTAATATGTTGCTTGTGCTAAATACTACAGGGGGAATGTATTTTCAACCAAAAAGTTTCGATGTAGTTTATAAACTTTTCCATTCGTTTCAAACTGTGACATTCCGATTTTATATAATGAAATCCTGGTAACACCTCATCAAGAGGTAGTAGTGGTAAGGCGGTAGTGAGAGCTACTATTCTCCTTTCAGGTTTATTTTGCGTATTCTTCAGGGACTTCGCCTTTTTAGGGTTCCGTAAAACGTAAAAACGGAACCCTTAAAGATTCGTCATGTCTGTTTGCCTGTCCGTCTGTCCGTCCGTATGTCACAGCCACTTTTTTCCAAAACCATAAGGACAATACTAGGACTATACTATTGAAACTTGGGAAGTAGATGTATTCTGTGAACCGCATTCAGATGATTTTTATACAAAAATATTAAAAGAAAACAATAAATTTTGGGGGTGCCCCTTATTTAGAACTGAAACTCATTTTTTTTTCATCAAATCCATACGTATGTGTGGTTCTTTATGGATAGTTCTTCAAAAATGATGTTGAGGTTTCTAATATTATTTTTTTCTATACTGAATATTTTGCGCGAGAGATACTTCCAAAGTGGTAAAATGTGTGCAACTTCTAAAATGACAAAATTAAAAGAAATATATGATGTAAGTACATTACCATGCAAACTTCCACCGAAAATTGGTTTAAACTTGATCCGGTAAGTAGTTTCTTTTTAGTACGTCATAAATACACTATAATTAAAACTTCGATCAAAGTTACAACGAACTACAAGAACTTATCTATTTTGTTACTTGCTGCTATGGAAGCCTTCATGTGCGAGTCCGACTCGCACTTGAGCGCTTTATTCCAAATATTGCGCTTCTAAAGTCACACGCGTTCGGGAACACTTTTAAAATTGCGTTAATTGCCAAAATCGGCCCATTTAATGTAAGTCAGTATAATAAATATAATGCAAGGAATATTGAACTTGAATAATTGCATAAGACTTACATTTTTGTATTCTTAACAAATAGATAATAATAGTTGCGGAAAAAATAAGCATCTTAGATAAATCACAATATGAGTACTTTGTCACATCATTATGGTGGTATGGTTTCGGACCCACCCTACCACCAGGGGTAGGGCTAGTAGTATGGTGGGTCCGTCACGCGGTAGAAGGCCCGTTCCTGAGCAACTTAGTCCTACCAAACCCTGAATCTAAAGACGTGGTACATGTCAACCCAAGTTCAAGCTAACAAGTACTTCAAGGAACTGGCGAGCAGCATCGTGTCTAATATTACATGAACCATTTTAAACTTTTTTGAGTCCCTCATAACTCATTTCATATTAACATGTCAAATATTGCTCATTGCATTTGTATCTTTATTGCTGGTTGCAGATAAGATGATACAAAACATTTTAAAAGTTGACCCGTACAAACTGGCTTCTTCTTCTGGAGGCATGCAATAAGTCTCGCAAAACAATTTGTTTTAATCATAATTTAAACAATTAAAAATGAGTATAATATATACAATGAAAACAGAGTAGTAAATAAAATAATAGTCAACTGATTAAAGTCTTCTTCTTCTTTTTTAATTTCTAGCTTTAATTCAGAGGTGTTATTTTTATATCATCTGATTTTTCATATTGAATTTATTTCTTGCCTCTATTTGGTTGTGTTTTATACATGATAAATGTTTGGTGAGCACAATTACGTCAATGTCTTGTGTTTCAGCAGGATGTTGTATTGGAGTTTGATAAGTACCTATGTAGTTTAAATCCAAGGTCGCGCAGTAGTAGATCTTACAGTTCAGCCGTGTGAGCGAAGTCAAAGAATAACAATATGCTATTGGCTGGCCTCGTGGCTTAGTTGGTAGCAGCTCTGCCTGCGAAGCCGAGGGTCGTGGGTTCGATTCCCACCCAGTGCAAATATTTGTGTGATGAATTCAAATGTTAGCACTGTGTCTGGGTGTTTCTATGTATAATAAGTATGTATTTAAAACTATATAATTATTATAATATCAGCTATCTGGCCGCCATCATACAAGCTTTGCTTAGTTTGGGGTCAGATGGTGTTGTGTGTGAATTGTCCACCAATATTTCTTTATTTATTTATGTAAAAAATCAAAAAAATTACAATATGTAGGTATGTAATAAAATAATGGCAACTTGTATAAAGTGAAATATGTATATACTCAAAGAATATCACAATATATACAGTGCAATATGATTCAACATGTCAGTTACAATATAAAATCTGGTCTAACGTTAGTTGAATGTACAGTTTCATAAATAACAGGCATTATTAATGTAATTACTAGAATTTAATGGAATACATAATGTCATGTTAAACAAAATCTATTGATCTGTATTCCAATTAACTTCCCTATCATTTAAAATTTATTTCACAGTAAAATAACTTTTACGTATTAGTGTCTTTTTAAATTACTTTTGAACATCGTTATGTGAAGTTTTTCATTACATTTGGCAGCATATTATACAGAAGAGAAGCCATACAAAAAAATCTGTCACTCATAATGTTTTTCTTGCGTATGTTTATGAGCAGTCTACACTTATCACGCCAGTTCCGTTCCACTTTGTCACTCAATAGAGGAAAATAATGAGGGTTGTTCCTGACAAAACACATCATAACTTCAAAAACATACCTCTACATTCACGGAAGGGTTAAGATTTGGTTGTCCATGAATACTAAACTTGTCTGCAGCTATCTGTAAGTTGCATCCCGAACATAGCAAAAATGCATCGTTTTTGTGCTATGAAAGTTAAAGCTGTATCACTTGAGTTACCCAAAAAATATCCCATATATCACAACTGTTGCCACGGATCCATGGTATGATGTGAGAGGAGTCTCTTTTTTACCACTGGAGGAAGCATATACAGAGCAAATACCGAGCTGCCCAGCTTCTTGCAGAGAATCTCAATAATCATTTAACACTAGAAAAACGAGAGCAGTCAATTGATTGCAATTTGAATTTAAAAGTTTATTAAACCAAAAACTTTTTGACTAAACTTCTTAAAAATGTGTAACTTTTATTCAGTCATTGATTCATTGTTTTTAATTTGAAGGTTTTAAAATATCACTATAAAAATAATAAAGTGGCCAAGTGCAAGTTGGACTCGCCCATGAAGGGTTCCGTTCCAGCAAGTAACATAATATAGGACATAGTACACATAGTTCTTGTAGTTTGTTGTAACTTTGATCGAAGTTTTAATAATAGTGTATGTATGACGTACTAAAAAAAACTACTCATCAGATCGAGTTCAAACTAATTTTCGTTGGTAGTTTACATGGTAATGTACATCATATATTTTTTTTAGGTTTTTCATTCTCTTACTTTAGAAGTTAGAGGGGGGGGGGACACACAGTTTACCACTTTGGAAGTGTGTCTTGCGCAAATTATTCAGTGTAGACGAAAATGATTATAGAAACCTCAATATCATTTTTAAAGACCGATATATCGATAGACACCCAACACGTGTAAGTTTGATGAAAAAAAAATTTTTGAGTTTCAGTTCTCAGTATGGGGGACAACCCAAATTTTTCTTTTTTTTTAATTTTTTTGTTTAAATCTTAATGCGGTTCACAGAATACATCTACTTACCAAGTTTCAACAGTGTAGTGCTCATAGTTTCGGCAAAAAGTGGCTGTGACATACGGACGGACAGACAGACATGACGAATCTATAAGGGTTCCGTTTTTACGTTTTACGGAACCCTAACAACACAAAAACAATACAGAAACTTAAAGCTAGATAGCCCAATTTAGCAAGGCCCCAAATTACCGGTAGCTAGGGCTACAGGGTGAGGAACCTCCTGATGATGCGCGCTTTGTCTGTGCTGAGGATGACCGCTTTCTTCATCTGACTTTTATTATTGTTAGTAATAGGTTTAAAAAGATACATACTGAAATAAATTTAACTTTCCTTGTATATAATTTTAAATAATGTTTTACCCACTAAGACTGCGACAGTCATTTGACTCTTTGAACTGTGTTAAATTTATGATGTGTCATTTATTTTGTTAAATTGGTCTGGTCAGTCACAAGTATAGATTTTGATGTTGAAGTGCTTATGGAGCTAAAAATATTTCAGTGAATGACTTGTGGAGCAAAACATGTGGAGCTAATTTTTTTCTATAAACTATGCCTCGTGAAAAGTTCAAGGAAATCTTGAAGTATAAATATATTCGATTTGATGTAAGATCTGAAACAAGCTGACGGCTACAACTAGATAAATTTACATTGATCTCTGATATGTAGAACTAGCTGTTACCCGCGACTTCGTCCGCGCGATAGTAATACTAAGGTAACTCAGGCAGTAGGTACCTATTTGTATAACCAGACACGTTTACAATCGGTTAATCGGGTCAGTTGTTTAGATGTGCCAGCGTAAGAGACATTCGTCCTCCATTTTAACTCCAATTTCATCCCCATACAATTCGAAATTACAAAATTGCTTGAACAAACATTAGTTTGCTTCGTGTCCAGTGTCTATATACAGAGTTTCATGGTTTTATCTTCAACGGCTGAGAGCTTCTATATTGACATTCATCCCCCATTTCAACCCCAATTTCACCCCCGTACAGTTCAAAATGACAAAATTGATAGAACAAAAATTTAATTGCTTTGTATCAAGTCTAGATACAAAATTTGATAACTTTGAAAATGACGAATTATCATACGACCGTTCATCCCTTGTTTCACCCTCTTAGGGGTTGAATTTCGCAAAACCCCGTCTTAGCGAGCGCCTACGTGCTAAAAGACACCTCCATGTAAAATTTCAGATTCCTAGCATTTGTAGTTTCTGAGATTCCTTGATGAGTGACCTTTCGCTTTTATACATATATAGATAGATAAATTATTGAAAATCGTTATTGTAATAAACCGGGAGAAAATATAACAACTGTTGATGAACAACTTTTTTTCCTCTAAAGTGAAATGCAAGTTTCTTCAGTGCATTGCCAACAAACCTGATAAGTTTGGCATAAAGTTTTGGCTTTGTGTTAATGTTGATTAAATACGTGATCAATCATCAATCAAACAGACGAAATAATATTAAACAACTTTTTATTCTTTGTACATACACTCCAAGAAACAACCAGTGATTTCCAGTAATTGACGTGTAAATTGTACATTTATGAATAAAGAACTTTGACATTGACTTTCCCGTGCTTCTCGATAGCTTCACTCCAGATGTGAGGAACATACGCTAGAATATCCTCGGTGTACCTATTTCCTCAGTATTTCCGATTACTAAGGAGGTCGTTCAATTCCAGTTACGTAGTTTAAGCCCATGATTTTAAGACACATTCTGTAGTCCTGCAGAAAATGAACGTGACAGGGATGGGCCTGTAGTTGGCAGGGTCACCATAATTTTTTGGGCACTGATTGCTCGTTAGCAACCTTCCACGACTTCGGCACTATCTACTATTTAGGCTCATCTGTTGAGCTGTGTTCCCCACCTGACTAAAATAGTCTATGAGCCCAGTAGCTCCTGATCTCCACTGTGTGACCGACAGGCACACACATAAACAGCCTACTAAATGTTCCCATGGCTGGGACCCGGGGCATCTCTTGCAAGAAGAGAGTCAAGGTCATAGTCAACCACGCTGTCCCAGTGTGGGTTGGTGGATGACACATGCCCTGGAAAAGTTTTAGGTACAAATCAGTTTCCTCACGATGTTTTCCTCCACCGCTTTAAATAAGCGACATTACACACATGACTTCGAAAAGACAGTGATGCGCGATTTGAACCTGGGCTTCTGGATCGGCAGGCGCCGTTCTCCCGACTAGAGCAACCGTAACTTACAAGCATAGACAATGTTGTCTATTCCTGTGTGGACCATTCCATACAATTAAATTGTACACGAGCATCTTGTTATTTTAAAGTTTTTATTTAACAAAATAATAAGTCCTACTGTGCGTTTCAGTGATTGAAGAATTATTAAATCACACTCCAATATAGCACAACAAACTGGAGTGAAGGATCGAAATGAATCCAGATTGCCCTATACATACTATACAATGGTAGCACGATGAGTTACAATCACAAAACTGACCCACCAAAGCCACTGACCTATCTGTAAAGAAGGAAGACAGTTTTTTGAGTAGCAATGAGGCAGTCTAGGCTGGTAATCCTACTATCCTATTATACTAATGCTTATTATAAAAAAGTGTCAATGTTTGGATGTTTGTTGCTCATACACGTCGTAACGTATGAACGGATCGGGCTGAAATTTGGAATACAGGTTACAGATTATGGTCTGGTAACACCACGGGGGGCTGCTAGTAATAACAATAAACATACAATCATCAATACAATAAGAATTCAGAGCAAAAATCATAAACTGTTTATTGTTCAAGAACAATTAATTCAGGGTTTGGTAAAAGTATGGACGACTCAGATTCTCAGAAACGGGGCGGGATATAATGAATAATGGTGTCAGGTATCAATAAAAACAAAGACGTTGTAAATTACAGTTTAATAAACAAAAGTAAAATTATGTTAGTGATGATAATAATGACCTAATTTGGAATTAAGTTCTCACAGTTTCAATTTTTTTATAATTTTCTTTAGTTTTTTAAGCACTACTGGTAATCACCGCAAGCGAATTTGATGAAATGCTTTAGATTAAATATACAAAATGACAAACAAAATTAATATCGGTTTTCAATTTATTTATAAGAAATGGAATGATTCAGTAACAAAAAATAGCTTTTAGGGTCATACACGTATAAAACAATAATTAAGAATCAATGTAAATGAATGCTTTATGGACAGTCGAAATAAATTTGCGTCGGTTTATTATTATCTGTATTTCCGCCACCAAAAGTGAAGTATTGCATAGATCTGACGCTAGGGTCATTGTAAGTAAAGAAAGGTGAGTGACCGTGTCTGCCGAATTGTAGACGATCTGAAAATGTTAGTTTATATTAGTCTATGACATTGACAAACAAAGTCTATGCATACATCATGTCTACTGTATACGTGTTGACAGTATAATGTAAAATTATGTCAATTTCATTTAAAAAAAACTATAAAAAACTTTTGTAACTTGTTTGTAATTAAGAACCAAAAACGTCATCTTCCAGCTCCATCGTCAGATCCCTGGTTACCACTTAGCACCAAAATACTCGTCAAGACGATAACGAGTCCAGACTCGATGGGGTTATGTCGTTTAATTACTGAGTTTTATAATTACCATTGAAAGAAAAACTACTCGTCAAGACTATTCAAATGAGCTCAATCTCGACGAAGTTATATCGTTTTATTAAGAAGTTCCTTTGGCTACCTTCCAGCTCCATAATCGAATTAGCATAATATTACTCACATCATTTACATACGTAGGCAAAATTTCATATCAATCGATGACTATATTATGTTGATAAACCTTAATTTTCAAGAATTTTATAACAAACGTCGGGATAACTTAAACTAAATAAAAGCCTATAAAATAGACATTAAAAAGAAATTAACTTACCATCAGCGATTTTTATATAGAATTGTGTAAAATGATTCCAAGACGTAAGGTCATCTGAGTATATCGTGTTGAGAGGATTCCTCCTTTTCGATAGGATTAATGTACTCGGTGTGAATTCTGTTAAAAATGTGTATTTATAAATCACCCCGAAACTTTTTGCGATGGGTACACAGATTAGATCATTCATATTTTACAACAAACGCCAAAACCTGAGTAATAATTAATATTTAATATATGAATATAAGCAGCAATCTGAAGCAGGACAGCAAATTTTTTCAAACTCATTTGAAAAATTGTAACTGATTCACTAAAACCGTACACCATCCGGTCTACCAAGAATGCGTTCTCATTATTTTTTGTCAAAAATTACATTTTTAGAAAAATACAGATATTATGGTACTAGCACCATATTATGTTTTACATTTAATATATTCAAGCCATAACTTTACTTACAAACGTCACTATTACAATAATAATAATTGAAAGCCGTAGTATGTATGTTTTGAGTATTTCTGAATTTGTAGGGCATAAATGCGTCTGAATATTATTTATTATTTTCAGCGTGAGTATTATTTTCAGTATTATTAATTTTGTCAATTTCTCTTAGTCTAAAACTTAGTCTGTGCAATTAAATAACAGTAATACTATTTACAAAGGTTAATTTCCACAGGCATAGTCTCTTCAAAAAATATTAAGTTTTTATATTTTTCGGTAGACATTAAAATGAAATGTTTTTCCAGGAAGTAAGCTAGCACGGTTTAGTAAATTATCTAATGATTTTCCTTGTTTTACATGACTGAACCCAAATCATATTTTATACATTGAGAGACTTAATTATCTGTATTAACGTGAGTAATGTTGACAAAAATAATAGTCCGAGATCCCAGAGCTCCCAGACGTCACCTATTTTCTGATGAATGAAATGTGGACGTTTGAGTAGAGTTAGTAAGTACTAAGAACACATGCTTATTCGCTAACTTGTTTAGACGGCCAATTTTGAGATATGGGGCAATGAAGGTACATACAAATATTACTTACGCCACGTATTTTCTAAAAGTGATTTTCACGTATGTTGTAGGCAATACCCTCAAAAACAAGGTCCCAATACTCCTAGACACTTTCCGTCAGCCGTTGTGCTTAACAACTCCAAAATAATAATTTAACTTTACTTAAATTCTGCTCCATTTGTAAATATGTTTGTGTTATCACCTGTATTTTACTTGTAGTGTATTTCACTATAGTACTATTTTTAATACTGGGATTTGAGTCTAAATATGTGGCATATAAAAGAACAAGTATCTGATTATTTAAAGGAATGGGTATGACTGATAAAATTTAGTGTAGATGGCGCCGGTGGGATACCATTCACTTCTACCCGCCATCTCAAAAGAGTTTTAGAGGGGTTGGCGCTATAAGTAGATGGAGCTAAGCCGTTGAAGAGCATTCCTTTGTGAAATTTTATATGAGAAAGATCGAACAGTTGTCAATATAAATTCTTACATTTATTCAATTGGTGTACTTTTACTCAATTGATAACATATGTTCATCAGACAACAATTTTTTTGCTTTTTTCAATAAAATAGACCAATCTAAGGGGAGAATCATCCTCTAAACTTAACTATGTCCTATGGGTAAGAGTGGGAGACTGAGTGAGATATTTATTAGGAAATATTGACTTCAAATTGAGTTTATGGGATGATTGGCCCCTTAGATTGGTCTGTCTAATTGGAAAAAGCGTTAAAATAGTTGTTTGACGAACATATTTACAAATGGAGCATGAAAATTTAAATGAAGTTAAATTATTATTTTGGAGTTGTTAAGCAAAACGGCCGACGGAAAGTGTCTGGGAGTATTGGGACCTTATTTTTAAGGATATTGCCTACAACATACGTGAAAATCACTTATTAGAAAATACGTGAAGTAAGTAATGTTTGTATGTACCTTCATTACCCCATATCTCAAAATTGGCCGTCTAAGCAAGTTGGCGAGTAAGCATGTGTTCTTAGTACTTACTAACTCTACTCAATCGTCCACATTTCATTCATCAGAAAATAGGTGACGTCTGGGAGCTCTGGGATCTTACTCTATAAATTCTTACATAAGACTAACTCAGTAATGAAAAATATTTGTTCTTAACTGAATAATTTTACTCTTTATTTACCTTTATAGAAGATAAAACTATTTTATGAACAACTGAGAAATTTCCGTTATCGTAATAAGCATATATTATAATCCTACTAATATTATAAATGTCAATGTTTGGATGTTTGTTGCTCAGTCACGTCCTAACGTATGAACGGATTGGGCTGTTATTTGGAACACAGTTAGATTATAGTCTGGAAGAACACATAGGCTACTATTTATCCCGATAAAACAACGGGAACGGAAACTACGTGGGTAAAACCGCGGGGCGCTTCTAGTACAAAATAAAAATCAAATTTGTTATTTCGGTCAAGAAATTATATCTATAAAACCGACTAAGTGCCAGTGGGTTTCGCGCACGAAAAGTTCCGTACTATATTATATGGGTGCCCCCTTCTATTTATTTTATTTTAAGTAATCATATTTAAAGAAAACATAAAACTAAATATTCTGTGAACAGTTAAAGCGTCTATCCGCCACCGTTATTAGTATTGAGCGAAAAACGGCAAAAAAACAAGTTTGTTGTATGGGAGTCTTGATTATGTATTTAATTTTTAGTATTTGTTGTAATAGCGGCAATAGAAATATATAATTTGTGAAAATTTTACTGTCTAGCTATCACCGTTCTTGAGATACAGCCTGGTGACAGACGGACGGACAGCGAAGTTCAGTAATTTGGTCCCGTTTCTACTCTTTGGGTACGGAACCCTAAAAAAAAACAACCAAACCGAAATTTCCGTATTGTCATAAAAAAAGAAAATGTACATTTTATACTTACTAATGAAATAAAAATCGTCGTTGTGATAATCAATCTTATCTCCTTGATGTGCGAGCAAGATTGTGACAACATCTTGACTTTTCACAGAGATGTTCATTTCAAAATGCGTAGTCCCATATCCACTTCTTTGATAAGTAACATGTTGCAGAGCCGGGTTGTTCATTCCCCAGAACGGCTTATTGAAAAACCCATACCTCGCAATTGTTGTGTATTTACAACCTGAGAACAGAAAGTATCATGAGTTTTTTTTTAATTTTCTCAATTCTTCTTCATTAAATACGTTGCTGGTGTTTTCAATAATGGCCAAAAACGTAGCTCGAGGCATTTACAGAGTGGTCAGTCAGTATTGCATGTAAGTAACGGCTGGTCGAGTCGGGAGAAAAGCGACTGTCGATCCGGAACTCCGGGTTCAAATACCATACGCACCACTGTCTTTTCGAAGTCATGTGCGTAATGCCGCTAATTTAAAAACGGTGAAGGAAAACATCGTGAGAGAATCGACATGTACCTTGAATCATTTTAAGTTATGTGTCACCCACCAAACCCCATTGGGCCAGCGTAGTAGATTATAGTCTTGACTCTCTCCAAGTGAGAGAAGGCCACGAGCCCAAGCAGTGGGAACATTTAGTAGGCTGCTTATGCAGTGCTTCTGTATCATCATTGATGGTAAAGCTGAATTAATTTATAGCGTGGCGTAATTTAAATATATTGCTCGCATTGATAACCAATTCTGTAGGCCAACGCCCGAGGGAAAATAAATTTATTTCTGTGATTTATCATTATGCCAGCATTACGTCTTTAATTTGTGTTTATGTGAGACTATTAATCTTAGCGTTTGGAACAATTTTTTGTTTTTAAATATAGGTCTATGAAGGTTATTTGCCTGATACCTACTGCAATGTCGCAGCCTGTGATGTGACACAGTATTAACGTAAAAAGAACTCGAACAAACAAGATTTGTATAAATAAAACACAGATTAAAACACGAGCATTGTTCCCCAATTTTACAAAATTATTACAAAAAGACAACATTGAAGGAGTTTACCACAAATAATACTTACCGGA
Source organism: Ectropis crepuscularia (assembly GCA_963693475.1). NCBI lineage: Eukaryota > Metazoa > Arthropoda > Insecta > Lepidoptera > Geometridae > Ectropis > Ectropis crepuscularia. The sequence continues at coordinate 10,997,625 of OY856345.1, forward strand.
TGGTGGTGATGATGATGAAAGAACATTGCCTATACTAATTATAGACAGTAAAATAAATAAGCAAGTGGTATTCGCCATGACTTTGACTTTCCGAATGTACTAACCTCCTAAAGCACTGCATTTATATACCTGAACAAGTGCGATAATGACTAATTAAGGCATCACAATGTGTTCAGTTGTTGCTATGGATCAATATACAGGGTTACTGGTAATCAGCCTGCATCCGTTTAAGGGCTGTTTCTGTATATTTTAACAAACAACTTTTGTTCTACAACTTTCGTTAAAACTTAATAGATAACCCAAACAAAAATTGTATTTGTTGCCCTTTTTTGTACTGTTTAGCGACTTTTTAGTGTTTATTCACTTCGGTATATCATTTTTTGCGCGTTAAAGAGCGTATGCGCTCTCGTTACGAATTGTTACGAAGAGTTCGATACTTTTAGACCGTGCAAATGCACTTTTTACATATTTTGTAAAAAAAAAATCAATTTTTTTTAAACTGTAGAACAAAAGTTGACGTATTGAATGTACCTAACATCCCCTTAAAAGGATGCAGGCTGATTACCAATAACCCTGTAAGAATGTGACGAAAAATATACAGCAAGCCCAGACGGACGCGATGTTGCAGACTCATTATTATTACCAACTTTTAGCATTAATCAATCTTGAAAACATATAAAATTTATATCTTATCATAAAAACAAACCAGCTAACAGCTGGTCACCACATTTTGACGTTACCAAAGATCAATGAATTGTGTATAAAGTAGCCGAAATTTTGCGATACGCACCTGTCCGTGTGCTCTGCTTAACCCTGAAAGGTGCCCATGTTATCCTGTTAGTTTTATAAGTTAATTAAGGAATTAATTAATACAATTATTAAAATCGTGATTGGCCTTGTGTTGATGACAATGACTTTGATTTTGTATAATTTGAGTTGAGTTGAGTTGTATAATTTTGCAAAATAAGTTGCAACGATTAAAAGGGAGTAAAATTTTTGATTTTTTATTTTATTTTATCGTTCAGAGATTTTATGCAATCGTATTGGCTATAAGATTTTTCAGTTTCTCTTCTCCGCACCAACTTTAGTTGCCCCTGGTTGGAAGCCCACCACTGTATTTTAGAAGCCATGTGCGTAATGACGCTTACTTATAAAACCGGCCAAGTGCGACTGGGACTGCCGCACAAAGGGTTCCGTACCATTAGCAAATAAACGGCGAAAATCTCTTTCGCTTTATTCGAAATTTCTAATACATCGCATTTTCGCAGACAGGCTAAAAACTTATTGTAATATTGACTTTTGGTTCATGATTCTGATGATGAATTTGATATCGCGTGTTATTTCTACTAGTGGCGCCATCTAGTTGGTTTGAGACGGACTAATCGAGCACAAATCAAGTTTTTTGTATGGGAGCCCCCCTTAAATAACGTTTTTATTTTATTTTTAATATTTGTTGTTATAGTGGCAATAGAAATACATGATCTGTGTAAATTTCAACTGTCTAGCTATCACCGGTCTTGAAATACAGCCTGGTGACAGACGGACGGACGGACGGACAGCCAAGTCCGTCCATCTTATATATACGTCGGACGGATAGGGTTCCGTTTTTACCCTTTCGGTACGGAACCCTAGAAAGGTGAAAGAAAATATTGTAAGGGAAAAAATATGAACCTAGAATCTTTTGAGGTCATGCGTTATTCACCGACCCTTTGCGAGAGAAGGACCCGTGTGCCAGCAGTGGGCTGCTCAACACACTCGCTCCGCTCCAATTACAAGTTTTTTTTATAATATATTCGTCCGCGTTTGACCACTAACTTGCCTGATGGTAAACGACGCTGTGGTCGAAGATGACATACGATCACATAGAAAGTACCTATTCACTCTGACTTTGAAAAGTTTTAGATTGTATCTCTCAGGGAACAAGGAGGATGGCAACTCATTCCACTCTAAAGCTACACCTTTAGGAAGCAGAAAGTGGATTCAAACTGTTTTGTACGAACTTTAATAATATAAGTGGGAGTGTAAAGAAGTAGTATAAATACCTAATGTATCAAAATATAAATATTGTCTCTGAGTTTTGTGACTACTAGCGCTATCTAGTGTGTAAGTTTGTAGTAGACATTGGAATGTCAATTGATCTTTCAGAAATAAAGTCAGTTCATTGCGAATAACTATGAACAATTTTTACTATGGAGTGACTTTCGGTTGTATGATATTAGTACGGGTGAACAAGAATTTGTGTTCATTCCTTTATATTGTTTCTTTTTCTTGAGGTATTTTTAACCTTCAACCAAAAATGAGGTGTGATAAGTTTGACGTCAATGTCTCTCTGTCTTTCTGTCTGTCTGTCTGTATGTCTGTGGCACTGTAAAGCTCAAACGGATGAACGATTTCGAAGCCGGTTCTTTTATTGGAAGGTTAATTTCCGTCTTAATTATGTTTGGTTAATATCGATTCAAAATGGCCACCTCCACAAAATGGCGGACAAAACATTTCTTTACAACTTACACCAATATGGGTATCAAATGAAAGATCTTGTCTAGTAGAATACTATACACTGTAACACATTTCAAATCCAAGATGGCCGCCATCACAAAATGGCGGAATACATTTCACTTTTCACTACTCCCTCAATGGGAATCAAATGAAAAGGCTTGATTAGTAGAATGGTGTACAGATTACAAATCTGAGGTAGTCAGGGATAAATCATTTTTTTAAAATTTGTTCTTGTATAACTGCGTTTGCTATGTACATCAGCTCTTTATGGAGTTAAGTGGAAACAGTCATGAATTATCACGGTTACGTGGAAGACATCACTTTGAAGCGGTAAAGCCGCCCATTTAAATACTATTATTGGTATGCAACAGCTTTACTACGGCAGTCCCCGAGTGCCACACGTCTTTTTTAGTTTTCGCTTCTGCCGCGTGGTCTTAAGCACTCACATTTTTTTATTAGTTGCCGTTGCCATTAGGTAGGAATATTATAATATAATTATACTGTTAGCTAGATTTCCAAAAGAAAATTAAGCTTGAAGAAACGACTGGATCGAAATAATTAATAAAGTGGCCAAGTGCGAGTTGGACTCGCCCATGAAGGGTTCCGTTGCAGCAAGTAACATAATATACATAGTACACATAGTTCATGTAGTTCGTTGTAACTTTGGTCGAAGTTTCAATAATAGTGTATTTATGACGTACTAAAAAAAAACTACTCATCAGATCGAGTTCAAACCAATTTTCGTTGGTAGTTTACATAGTAACGTACATCATATATTTTTTTTAGATTTTTCATTCAATTACTTTAGAAGTTAGAGGGGGGGGGACACACATTTTACCACTTTGGAAGTGTCTCTTGGGCAAATTATTCAGTGTAGACGAAAATGATTTTAGAAACCTCAATGACATCATTTTTGAAGACCTATCGATAGACATCCCACACGTGTAGGTTTGATGAAAAAAAAATTTTGGAGTTTCAGTTTGCAGTATGGGGGGCACCCAAAATTTTTGTTTTTTTTAAAAACTTTTGTAAAAATCTTAATGCTGTTCACAGAATACATCTACTTACCAAGTTTCAACAGTGTAGTTTTCATAGTTTCGGCAAAAAATGGCTGTGACATACGGACGGACAGACAGACAGACAGACAGACAGACAGACAGACATGACGAATCTATAAGGGTTCCGTTTTTACGTTTTACGGAACCCTAAAAATCGTAACTGTGAAAAGAATTGGATCCCAAACATCAGTGTCATTTGCAGTAAGTATTTCAAAGTTAATATAAATATGGATATATAGGGGCTAAGAGCACGTACTTATGTGGTAAGATTTAGTATATAAGCAGATGACAGCGGTAGAGCGATCAGTCTCTCGCCCCGCGTCACTTGTGTATTAAGAACAATATAGTCAGCAGTTTATACAGTGACGTGGTTTCATTTCCTCTCCAGTACCAGTAACACCTACAGATATATAGCCAATTCCTAAGCTCTAATAAATGCTCTAAGGTTGCACAGCAAGACCAGCAAATTTGTTAAGAAATACAATATTTTTATTGATTACTTGTGTTTTTTTGTGGTGCAAATTTGGCTAACATGGCTACCTAAAATTCATTCACACATAAATAGCCACCGCCATTTTGAGGTTTTTTGGTGCCTCAGTTTTGTCGTAGGATGGGTTCTGTCCGCTTTTTTTTATAAGTCCATCGGGCACATATTAATAATAAAAAATTTGGCATTCTAATGGTGAAATATTTTTTCAAAACCTGCAAACCAAAAAATATTATATATTATATAAGGTTCGGTCAGGTCTAGTGTTCACTGCAAACAAATAAATATTTGTAATACAAAATAAAAAAAAGTGTTAAATGAATATGAATACACAAATCACAGTTACTATTAATTCTACAGATGTATCAAACCACTGTAAATTTGTGGAACAAACAGGAAAACCTTACCGTTATACAGGGTTATGCAGAACATGGAAGTTAAGCTTTCGCGTTATGGAAGAATCACATAAATCGAGAACTTCTTACACAATTGTAGGCGTGAAGATTTGTAGAAAATGGCGGTCAAGTATTATTGTTATTAATTAGGTAATAAGTATTATTAACCTATAATTGTTGAAAACAGTTTACCTTCCTGTGTTTTCTTAAATGTTTGGAATAGTTTTTTTTTCACGATTTTACATTGACTCCATTGTTAACGTAAATCAATTTATGGAGTAAAACACGCCCTTCCCCGTTTAGTACAGATTATACGCTTAGCCCCATGTTTTGAGATTGATCCAGAGCAGCAGCTAACTTTTGTGTATTAATAATGTCTTAATTGGTGTGTTATCTCTCTTCTGTTAGTATATTAACATGGTGCTCTGGGAGGTTTGAGCATTCGGAAAGTCATAGTCATGGCGAACACCACTTGTTTAGTTATTTTACTGTCTATAGTTGGTATTAACAATGTAATTTCAGCATCATCTTTTGGTAAGAAACATTTTGTAATAAATTCACACTATCTACTGATATTGTATTTTTTATCATCTTTATATACGTCTCTAGATTCGTATTATATGAATATTGTTCGTGTTTCTTTTTGTCATTAATGTATTTACGATTGTATATTTATGAATTGTATACGGATAATAACGGGTTCTCATTGGTAGCTTTGAGACTAATTACTTTTGAGCTTAATTTGAGACTAGACAGCGTTGTGTGAGAAAAAAATGTCCTCCAATATTATTTTTTATTCAATTATTAATGTAAAGTTTAAGTTTTTATATTATTTAAATGTATCAGAAACATCATTGTAGGTACATGCTGAGTTTATCGTTCTCGACCTTCTCGAGGTTCTAGTCATATGGTATGATGATGTCGATGAGCAGAACATAGCACTGAGACCGGTACTGTTACTATAATATATTGCGTTGTTGCTATAATCACGGACAGAACTATAATATTGCTTGGCAGCAATATTATAGTCCTGTCCGTGATTATAAATTGGTCCCAACGCACAATCATTTTCGAGAACTGGAAAAGATCCGTCCTTCTAATACGGTACCCCGGCTAGACTCGACAAGGCCGTATCAAAAAGTTAGCTGCTGCTAGATTACTAGGTTTTTTATAGTAAAGTGTTATCACCTGTATTTGTTTGTAGTGTATTTCACTATAGTATTGTATTTAATACTGGGATTGGAGTCTAAAATATGTGTCATAAAATAACAAGTATCTGATTATTGAAAGAAATGGGTATGACTGATAAAATTTAGTGTAGAGGGCGCTGGTGGGATACCATTCACTTCTACCCGCCATCTCAAAAGAGTTTTAGAGGGGTTGGCGCTATAAGTAGATGGAGCTAAGCCGTTGAAGAGCAATCCTTTGTGAAATTTTGTATGGGAAAGATCGAACAGTTGTCAATATAAATTCTTACGATTTTCAATTGGTTTACTTTTACTCAATGGATAACAATAGAGTGTCGAGACGAACAGCACATGCGCCTGACGGTAAGCAACATGCCTGCCAAATAACAGCAAAGTAACACGCAGTTATTGAAACATGAATAGTCCATATTATTATCTAGCACTGCACTGCGTTCGTCATCCAGATATATAAGATGTATTATCTATATGCCCTGTAATTTCACTGAAAATATTGCTCTTCAAACTGGAACACAGGAACGTTTGCACATTACTGCTTGGCTGTAGAATAACTGAAAAAGGTGTGGTACCTCCCCAGACGGACTCTGTAACGAGTCCTACCACTACAGAAACAAAGTCCCATACCAAGTAAATACCAGGTTCTGTATTTGTGGGGGTAGACAGATAAATTTTTCTGCCTGCCTGTTAGTCTAGATTTAATTAGAGGATTAAGTTTGTTTATGTATATCGAATGTATTTAGATTTAAATTGTACTAACTGAACGCGCGCGCATTGCCACGCCATCTATTGAAAATTGATCGTACCAATTCAAATTTTGAACAAATTTTTAGGTTACTTTAGGTTCTAATGACGCAACCTTTAAATTATGACATATGCTGTCACGCAACGAAAGCTCTCAAAAAGCAATATTTTTTCCCGTTTTTGTTACATTTTTAATTCCTGCTCGGCTGCTGTTGATAGTAGCGTAATGTTAAATAACCTATAGCCTTTCTCGATAAATGGACTATCCTACAAAGAAAGAATCGTTCAATTCGGACCAGTAGTTCCAGAGATCCTTGCGTTCAAACAAACAAACAAACATACAAACAAACAAACAAACTCTTCAGCTTTATAATATTAGTATAGATATAGATTTATGAGTTATAATTATTTTTGTATTTGCTTAAAATTTTATATATTTGTGTTCGAGAAACCAACACAAATCTCTGCGAGGTTTCAAAGTACTAATTGTTTTTCACATTTATTGTTATATATATGAATATATGAATAAAAACAAAAAAAGACTCACCGTCAGCAAGATAACTAGAAATATTGGAAATCAGTTAACATTGACTTACTTTTTAATAGGAACAGACACGCCTTTCTCTCGTAAAATGTTGTCTAATTGGCATAGAGCATGTTCAGATGTTCGACCATACTTTCTTTCAGTGCCTGGGTTGGTGGTTACTTACTGGCTCGTACCTACCTATAAATAGGGGATTTCAACATATCAATACGAATACGTAGCGAAACTAGCGTTTCAGAGAGCATCGACAAATTGACAGCCATTTGATACGATGAGATACCATCGACGACCACTCGTATGGATTGACCCCTCAAAAAGTCCGATATTCATGCTATACAACGCGCAAAGAAACCATTAGCAGTAGATATAACGCAAGCATGACTACTTGTTATAGGAACAGGTTTTACGTTAGCATGATTCTACAACTATTATAGCACTAGCCCAGTTTAAAAAGAAAGTTTAGACTCTTAGTCTCTTTAGAGAGACGTGTCAGTACAGGAGACAACTCAGACAAACAAACCCTGAACTTTACACCAGGAATTTTCTGTAATACTGGCTTTATTCACATTTAGATTGCGTAGTATTTTATGGCGAACACATGGCGAACACAACACAACCAAGTGAAGTAAAAAAATTTAGCGCTACTAGCAACTAGATGTGAACCTTCCGCGAATAGTTTGCTTTTTCCATTGGGGAACAAGGATAACGGTAATTTTCTTCAACCTATTTAGCTAAATATCAAAAAGCTACCTGAGGTAGCAAGCTCGTTGGTTCCCCTTCCGAATAATATTATTATGGTCAAAGCAAGTTTTCTGAAACGTTTTTAGATTAAACTTATAAAAACATTTAAGAGGGGTTTGTAGGTTTGATACATCCTTATACAAAGCTTTCACTTCGGAATCTCGGTGTGCTAGTCGAAGGTACGTTATAACTTTCTCGAAGATTATTTTTTTAGCACAAGATCCACAACACATGGATATACACTTGGAAGTTCAATGACGATTAAAAACCTGGCATCGCCTTCCAAGATGCCATGCTTATGTGTCCTCACCCAATCTTAGAAATGCACAAAACTGAGAATGTGCCATCTTAAATCTTAATCTCAATTAATATCTTCTTCTAGCTGTACGAGCTTATGGTTTTCTTAGTATAGTTTTGCCACAACCAACAGCCAAGTTTAGTTTGGCATCAGTCGGTTCCCCATATGCACGCCTTCTGGTGGTCTTACCACAAGCAGAAGGGACCGATGTCACATTCTACACCTGGAAATCAGAAAAAAAATTACAACATACACAAATTTATATTATTTCTGTTTTCAGATGCTTGTAAAAAGACATCAATTGTGGATTATACAAAATTTAATGAACCGTTGTGGCGAATGGATGACTCGACCCTAAAACACGTAACGTTGCAAAAAAATGCATCTGGTATCACGCACTTTGAAATGCACCTCGCTGTTAAAAGCCAAGATTTTGTTGACATCATGCTTACTTATCACCCTGAGAAGCTCGATGATCTTAAGGAAGATTTCTATGTTATACGTAAGTAATCATTGATCTTTAATTTTAGAAATAATGATTTTTTTTACAAAGCAGTGATAATTTTATATGTTTTTAATATTTTCAAACTCCATCATTTGTAAACCGATTTATTTAATTTTAGACTACAGGTCCGTGAACAAAATGTACGTAGTAAATGAACCACCAGGAGACCTATGTAGGATGATAGAAGGGTATAAAGTAATAAGATTCAGCACTATGCCTTCACTTGTAAGCTGTCCAACTGAGTACAGTCGAAGAGGGGGGGTTGCAAACCTCGACCGTTTCTCCTTGTCGCATGATTTTTGTATGGCAATGCGAAATAATGGATCAGGAGAGGTATTGAAACTGTATGGAACCAATGCCGTACATAATCAAATGCCACGTACATAGATAATTTATATATGTATACAATTCCTAGGGATTGTATAAATAAATCTTGATTTCACTTTAGTTGCACCTCGACTTATTCGTTGTCATTACTAGTCCTATCCCAAACAATTTTGTACCCACTAACTAATACATTCACATATTTCTCAACAGAATTTGGACCAAATTACATATATTTATACAAAAGGAAGCAAATGATTTTCATGAAATATACACCTAATCTCATATCTTGGACTAACTTTACACAGCTATATGTGAAAATTGTTGATGGTAAGTTTATTTATTGAACTGCAACGAAGTTAAACATTTATTATTGTCATTTAAATTTGCATGTGCCTCATAATAATATTGACTATGATTTTCAGGATCTCTTATATTTGGCACAATTGGTCAACCAGCTCTAGCTGTTTACACAGATGCGACCACCAAAACTATGAAATACTTCACTTTTGGTAGTTCAAATAGCGATGCTTCTAAGCCGACAGAAATATACTTTGATTGTCCTTAAAGGTATTGATGTAAACAATTCCTTATGTTTCCTCTATAGTTAATCACTCTAATGGAAACTTTACGTTAGTGACTCACTAACAAAAACTAGGTAGTCAATTACTTATTAGATCTTAGAATTTTTATGTACATACGTTTATGTATTCTTTTTCTGTAAGTATACGTACGTGTTCTGTAAAATTTGTTTTCCTTCTTCCTGGATTATAACTGTTTGCTCATAACTAGCACTTTTTAATTTGTGCACCTTTAACTAAATATAACTGATATGTTAACGAAATATCGGTACGTCGGTATCAACATGAGTTTAAATAGAATTAGGCAAGCCATCTTATTAGACAAATCTTGTACAGCTGCTGTTGTAAGGACAGTGATAGCTGACACACCATGGTAATTTAAATCCAGGGAATGTAGGTTCATCTGGAAGGTTTATTTCACAAGAATATTATAAAAATGTTATTAAAAAAATTGATAGTTGCAAACTACAACTCTTGCGATGTTTTACCTCTTTGCCCTATAACTTCACTGGAAATATTGCCTTTCGACCCGGAACACATAGATGTTTTCACATTCCTGCTTGGTGGTAGAAAAACTTTGGCTCTAAACATTTTTTTTGGAACAAAACTGTAGCTAACCAAAATTGAAACATACATTATTAAAGTATGCATTTATTGCTATATTTTTTGACGAAATATTCGCTACGATCCCAATATGCAATAGATGTATATACTAAATCTCTACAATAACACCTAAGAAATGAGTAAGGTATCTTAAGGTACCTTACTCATTTCAAATAGATAACAATTTATTGTGACACAAACATACAACCTAAGTTTTACATTATAACACTTATAAAGTAGCACCACAAGCGCCGTGCAATTATACTGAGCAAAAAAAAATACCAGTTAAACTTAACGTTAGTTTCCACTTACTACTTGGGACGTACTTCTAACGTACTTGGGTGATCCAAGCTACAATGCGAACCAGGTCACCTCAGCTTCAGTTTGACAAGCAGCTCAAACACCGGCCGTTGCGTTGATTGGCTAAGCGTTATAGATGAGATATTACGAACCATGACTGGAGGCCAAGTAAACTAGAACTACAATGCATGAACTGCGGCGGATGCTCAGCTTTCCGAAAGCAATGGGAAGGTTAGCTTATTCCCACGACCGATTATTACTAGGGACGAGCAAATAAGAAACTTTAAATTTAAATATTTTTCATAACCTAAGTCCTTCGATTTAATTAAATCCGTTTTGTAAAGCAAATACACAGGTATTTGTTTTAGGCTGTAAAGGCAAAGGCAAATGACGCCAATGAAGAGTGTGCGACTGATCTCCATGATCTAATACCACCTTGCCCTTTTTTCCCGACATCGTTTCATGGTTGATGTTCCAAAGACACGAACGAAGAGGTTTGACTTTACGTTTCAGATAAGAACGTTTAGGTTGTGGAACGCGTTGCCTGAGTGAGTTTTACCCACAGAAATCTAAATAATAAGGTAAGGTAAGTACTTTATTATTTAGATTTCTGTGGTTTTACCCGTTGGTTACAAACATGGTGTCTTCAAATCCAGAATTAATTGGTTTCTTCTAGGTAAGCACGGTCCATCGTACTGCCCCCGTTATAATAAATACAGTAAGTCATGTTACTTGTGTTATAACTTTTTTTACAGCGCTGTGATACTTAAATTAAAACCTACTAGGAATATCTTTCTTTTTTTGGATATCTTAATTATTAACAAAGATACCATAAGCTCAATCACAGTAAATGTTATCAAGATTCAACCGTTCCTGAGAATAAAGACGGTAATTAAACTTACTATTATATATTTTTATTTATTTCATATTTTCTTAATCATATGTACGGTAACTAAGCTTACTGAGACTACCATTATAGTATTTGCTCAACACATAATCACAGTTAGTATAGTTACACTCCTTATAGTTTGTGAGATTCGTAAAAATAATGCCAATCCGTAAGCATAGTTCAAGTAAGTGAGTGAACACATGTACATACTGTAACTATGATAACAAAATCTTCACCATAGACGAACACACCTTTTAATGCTAAGCAAAGTAAAACTACTTAAGTGTTGTATGCTAAATACATTGTATAAGTAAAAATAAGTTATGTATATCAATCTAACAGTAAATTCGATGGTTACTGTAATTATGTTTAGATATTTGGATCGTAACACGAAAGTTTATGATTTTGATGATTATGTTGCACGTGTTAAAAGTGTGAATTCCATGAAAACGATTGTTAAAGAAATTACGTTCTCTGATTTTTATGACTACGATGAAAGCGTCTCGCAACATAAAATACGGAACTCTTCACCGCGTATCTACAAGAGACATCACATACGTTCAAGCTGAAAGGGGACATTTTAGTCTAAGAGAGACGAACTTTTTAGCAATCCATGGATTCACCGTGTGGGTGCCGGGTCCATCGTGTAGCAGAGAGAGAAATCCCGAGTCTCGGGATCTGAATTGTGACACGGGTGTAGGTTTAAGGGGCCCCTTTCCGACGTTAATCAACAGTCACCTTCACTACTCGCGTTTCTCCCTGCCCAGCCAAATCTTATATGAACCTACTAGTGCAGCTTTAGATACTCGTTCTAGTATAGAACTTACTACACTTCTGGACAAGCCAAGATCTTTCAGCAGGTTATAGAGATATTTTACTGGTATACCTCTCTCGTTCCTATTTGTACAGCGTATAAATTAACTACAAAGCCGTTTTTTGTTAACTCGTATAGAAGGTTGTAATACTTATTTTGTTTCATCGCGTGGTCTTTAGGTATATCAGTTTCTCACGGTACGGTAAGTTCTAAAAGGACTATGCGTTTCGTAGCTCTAGAAAAAAGGAAAATGTCCGTTCTGGATGACAAACATCCTCTGGGATTTTATAGTGCTTTTCATACGTGTCCATTAAAATAGTCCAATCAGGTGCTGTACCCAGAACTGAGTAAGTCTTGTTCTTGGAGTTTGAATTTGAGCCTTCTTTTACAATGTTAATTTGTCTTTTGTTTGTCGTCAATCCTTTTTGGACTCTAGCTACTGAAAGGCTTATGGCTTTACGTATGATTTCAAGTACTTTGTCATGGCGCTGTGAGTATTGACCCCTATTAAGGAGCACCTTGCATCCCACCAATATGTGTCTTGCTGTACGTATTACCTCTCCACAAGTATAGCAACATTTTTCAGAGGCCTTTCCCACCTTACCAAGTTACTCTGGTCAGGGAGGGTCATTTGGAAAGCATTTAGATAAATTTTAATAAAGCAGGAGACCAGTCAGAGAGCAAGGAGCGCCATTTTAGAGCTCATAGAATACAAAACTCACCTATGGTTAACCACTCACTTTGCATTTCCAAATTCATTGCGTGGACTTTGTAACCATCATTTTCGTCTTGTTGTAGAAAGGTGTTCACTATGTCTCGGTCTTCCCTTTTCTTTCTTGCACCCAATCAAGATGTATATACTTGTGTACCTGCCATACATTTGTTTATTCGAATTGAAGTCTAGATTCAAGGTCTGAAACACTTTTGTCTTTTGGGAGAGATCGGACGGTTTCTTTAGTTTCAGCTCAGTTTGAAGTTTGATTGGACTACTTAAATAGAGACGTGTGAAAAGCACTATAAAATGCTAGAGGATGTGGATGTTTCGTCATCCGGATCGGACATTTTCCTTTTTTCTAGAGCTACGAAACGCATTGTCCTTGTAGAACTTACCGCACCGTGGGAAACTGATATACCTAAAGACCACGCAATGAAATAAAATAAGTATTACGACCTGCTGAAAGACCTTGGCTTGTCCAGAAGTTCAGTAAGTTCTATACTAGAACGAGTATCTAAAGCTGCTGGTTTATATCAGATTTGTATGGGCAGGGAGAGAAACGCGAGTAGTGAAGGTGAGTGTTGATGTACGTCGGAAAGAGCCCCTTAAACCTATACCCGTGTCACAAGTCTCGGGATCTACTCGGGATATCTCTCTCTACCGCACGATGGACCTGGCATCCGCACGGTGAATCCATGGAATGCTAAGAAGTTCGTCTCTTTGTTAATGCTACTAAAATTTTGATAATAATTATTAATCGTCTTTAACAATTTAACCATTAATAAAACATATCTGATATTAGGATAATTATGAGTAGTTTTCGACACTGTTATTAATTAGAAAAGTTTATTTAACAAATAAGATTATTTTATCTCTCAAATATTTAATTCTAATGTAAAGACTGAGTTCTTACTAAACATATATATATATAATTTAACATATATAATTTAACATATATAATTTTATTATAACATGAAGTGAAATTTTAATTGCTCAATAAATGTAAAATTCTGTTATAAAAATATTGTTTTTGAAAAAAGCTGCTACTATACTATATTATATAAATTAGGAAGATTATTTCATAGATGTAAACTGAATGGTAAGTAACAAAATGGTAAGTAAAAACTCTCAAAATATGAAAAAAATTACGATGTTTGTAAATATGTGCTAAATTAAATAACTAATCTGTCTCTCTACTTTATTTTACTTTTACTGACGATATCAATAAAAGATCAAAACACACAATTTTTCACAAAAGCACTGGATCCATACGTTTTATATAGAAGTTATAGTAAACATAGTTACAGTAAGTTAAATAGACTGGACATTTTGCTAAACATATTTACAGTATGTTATCGAGTTACTGTAAAAATGTTTAAGAAAGTGTTATTTGAGCTAACAGAAGTAGTAAATAGAGATACATTAATTAAAATTATGTCAAAAGCACTAGCATTAAGTCATTAACATTTATCAAGAATAAATCTACGTAAATATATATTTTATTGTCTGTTTGAATATCTGAGTTATCTGCTATAGTTATTGAGATACACAAATTTTAAAAAGTTTAAGCAAAAGTGCGATTTCCCGCGTGTTACATTTTCTGACTTACTGTAATTACAATAACGGGGGCAGCGTAGTTCGCATCGTCGCTTATCATCAAGTGAGATGTTGGTCAAGGGCGATTCTATTATAGTAAAAAAAAGTGTCAGCATGATAAACGACTTGCAGGTAGCAGGAACTGCTGAATGTTTTATTTTTGAACAATTTGAAGTTTTACTTGAGCGTAAGCAGTACCGAGGACTGCAACGCGTTTCAAATGGATATCAATAGTGTTGTGAAATGGGGAGTGGTTAGGACTTTGGATTTGAATGAATCCAAGTGAAATATTATTACATGTCCCGATTGCGGAGTCCCATCCACTACAATTCTTACATATGATGTCAGTTTGCAGCGCACCTTAGAAATTTGTGACTTGAGTATAACCCTGGATGTGGAACTGACATTTACTAAGAGCATTTAAATCTCTAGATTTTATCATTGCCCAATGATCAACAGCTAGATTTCATGATATGAATGCTATCGTTAAATTCGGGCGTTTCAGTCATTCGGGCAAACTGGAGTATACTGTCGTAGTCTGGGATCCACATAAAGTGTACTCGTTACCTTTACAAGAAGCTATATGGATTTTACCCCTTCATACCCGTCCATGTTTGTCGCTGGTATGGTGGGCATCGATACGATTGAGCTTAGGCAGAAGTGTGCGTTCGTGATGCACTATTACTACCTACTACTGAATGGGCAGATAGACAAACCTGGCGCACTGGCTCGTTGTTCGTTGGTGATACCTGACCACCCGCACCCTATGCGACGGGCTCCTGGGTGATGAGGAAGCTGTTCCAGACACCGCGCGTCCGTACCGGCACAGCGTTGTACTTTGCATAAACACCAACGCATAACCCAATCAATCTACTCAAGGCTCTGCTTGCTTATTGGCTAGAATTGGATATATTTTCTGATAACAACAATAGTGCTTTACGTATTTGTGTTCATTTCTTTAGTCATGAACCATGTAATTAGTCATATGAGTATAAAACTGTGTTTTTAGGGTTCCGTAAAACGTAAAAATGGAACCCTTATAGATTCGTCATGTCTGTCTGTCTGTCCGTCCGTATGTCACAGCCACTTTTTACCGAAACTATGAGAACTACACTGTTGAAATTTGGTAAGTAGATGTATTCTGTAAACCGCATTAAGATTTGAACAAAAAAATTAAAAAAAATTAGGGTTGCCCCCCATACTGAGAACTGAAACTCAAATTTATTTTTTTCATCAAACCTACACGTGTGGGGTGTCTATCGATAGGTCTTCCAAAATGATTTTGAGGTTTCTAAAATAATTTTCGTCTACACTGAATAATTTGCGCGAGAGACACTTCCAAAGTGGGAAAATGTGTCCTTCCCCCCTCTAACTTCTAAAGTAAGAGAATGAAAAATCTAAAAAAAATATATGATGTACATTACCATGTAAACTACCAACGAAAATTGGTTTGAACTCGATCTGAAGAGTAGTTTTTTTTAGTACGTCATAAATACACTATTATTGAAACTTCGATCAAAGTTACAACGAACTACAAGAACTACGTGTACTATGTATATTATGTTACTTGCTGCAACGGAACCCTTCATGGGCGAGTCCGACTCGCACTTGGCCACTTTATTTATGTTTGTATTTTATAAATAGTTTTATTTATAATTAGTGATTGAAAAATATTAACATAATGTTATATGAGTAGTTGTAAATAATATAAGGATGAGTGTGTAATAGTTATTTGTTATACAAGAGTGCAAAGTGGCTTTTTAACCGCGTGCTCAATTTTGATGACCGAGCAAGCGAAGGATTCTAAAGTTGAATCACGAGCGTAGCGAGGGATTCAATAATTAGAATCCTGAGCGTAGCAAGGGAATCAAAAGGGCACAAGGTGAAAAATCTTTGCACTCGAGTGTAACACGTAATTTTTCATCCCCCCCTAGCGAGGAAATTACTAAACGCTTTGCGCATTTTCAGTTTCAGTCGATTCTGTTGCCGTTAAATAAACTTCTTGGTCGCTAGAATCACACATTATGGTATTTCGGTTTTTCACTTGTATTAAATTTTATAAGTTTTAAACTTAAGTTTATTTAGCCATGGTTTTAACAATAACAATATGACGTGAAAATATGGAGAGTTGACCGATTGAGGTAAGGAGTTTCATGTGTACATGAAAAAGTGTCCGCCCAAATGCATTAAATTATAGTAGCGCTAAATTTCCATCAAGGTACATTTTAAAGGAAATTTAATAAACGTACTATTCAGAATTCATGAAAGAAAAATATTGGCAGTCATAGGCACTGCCGATAGAAGTGGTAACTTATAACTCAGAATTTGATTTTTACTTTGGAAACTACGCGTGTGAAACCAGAGGGCGTGGCTATGAGCATGGCCATCTAGAAATGCTGACACATTTTTAAATGGCCAATGGGAAAGGCTGAGACATTTCTAGATGGCCATTGGCTATGGTCACGAGTTTACCCGAATATTTCTTATCATTCCCGAGCGTGACGCTAGAATTAAATTGACAGCCCACGAAAAATCTGTCTTTGGCGCGCCAAAAGAAGGTTTGACTTCAAAATATATTGAACCTACATGTTTTCTCAAAATAGTAATTATTTATTTGATGTTAAATTTACTACATTATTTTGTACTGTACAAGTAGTTGAAATTATCTATTAGTTACTATTTTAGTAGTCAATAATATTTAATTATTTAACTCGGCAACTCGGCATATTTCAATTCGATTACAATTGATTCATTCATAGCATTTCAAAATGTTTTGCCATTTGAAATAACATTCTTTACCTCCATCCTCCATACGTGAAAAGAAAATTGCGCGCAAAGCATTTAAAAAAAAGTACACCAAAGAGGTTCCGAGTATGAGTTTTTAACAAATTAAAAATAAATGTATGATGAATTCGGCACCAAGGAGGTAGAAATAAATAGGTTAAATTATGTTTTGAATTCAAAACCTCAGTACACGCGATGTTCTAAATTCAAATTTACTTTAACCTCTAGAGGGTAAAAACGACTTTTGCGCCCTGATATCGAGGAGCAAAAGTACTCTTTCCGAGCTGGTGGGATGAAAATTAATTTTATTGTTGTGTTTTAATATCTGGTAAGAGGAAAGATAATACTTGACTAGCAATGAGGCAGTCTATGCTGATTTTAATATTAATGAACATAATATGTACAAACATCAAGACTTTTTCAACAGAATATGAAAAAAAAAAACAAAACAAGACAGGAATTAAATCAATGTAATGAATCAGAAACAATTAACTGATTTTTTAAACTTTTATAGGTTTATACTTGACCGCCATCTCACCTGATGTTAAGCGACGATGCGGTCTACGATGGAGCGTGCTTACCTAGAAGAAACCGGTTCATTCTCAAATTTTAACAATTAACCCAATAAATTCGAAGACGACTCAGATGCTTGTAAACGAGGCAAGATACAACAAATAGTAGTGGGCAGTACCAATAAAAAAAACAATGATGTTGATGATAGAAAACACTCTGATTTAATTTTAAAATGATTTTATTCTTATTGTATTAACATACATATTATATTGTTTTCGTTAGTTTATCTGGATGCACTACTGATAATTAATAATTGTAAGCGTACCTATTTGACGAAAAGCGTATGATTAAAAATAAAAAAATAAGATAATAAAAAATAACACTTATACTATATTATATTATATGGAACTGATGCCGTACAAAATCAAATCTTTCTACATAGGTCTCCTGGTGGTTCAAATGACCCATCAATTTTGTACACGGGCCTGTAGTCTATTATTTATTTAAATTAATATAAGTAACAAAAAATGGTTTGAAAATGATTCAGTGTCGTAAAATAGCCTTTAAGGCCTCTTATATAAATATATTAGGGAATCTATAACTGACTTCCATTATGGACAGTCGAAATAAATTTGCGACGGTTTATAATTATCGGTGTTTCCGCCACCAATGGCGAAGTATTGCATAGATCTCAGGCCAGCGTCCTTGTAAGAAAATAAAGGTGAGTGACCACGTTCGCCAAATTCGAGACGATCTGAAAATTTTCGTTTATGTTAGTAGATATAATAAGGATACATGATGATAATAGAATACAGCAACGAAGTATACTTTAAAAACCCGGCTATAAAAAATCAACAAACGAAAAAAACATTATGTTTGTATAAGGTACCTGTACATTATACTTTCTAAGGAGCCTTGGATTATTGAGGTAAATTTAACGATATCTTAATTGTCAAAATCTATCCAGCCGTTTGAAAAAACGTGAGAATAAAAAAAATTACAAACATACACATGATACACACGAAAAAAATAACCTCTTCTTCGGTCTAGTAAAAAATAGAGATAAGAAGGAAATGAACTTACCATCAGCGATTTTTATATAAAACTCTGTAAAATAATTCCAAGATGTAAGGTGTTCTGCGTATATCGTGTTAATGATGTCTCTTCTTTTTGTTAGGACTAATTTACTTGGTCTGGTTTCTGTAGAAGCAATTATTTTTGATTAATCACTCTGAAACTGATTGTGATGATTAAAATAACAGATGATAAATATAATGCATACTGAATAACGAAAACCAAAACCTAAGTTATAATATCTATTAGGACAAACGAATCTGGAGCAGCAGTGGAAAGTCAGTAAACTCATTTGAAAATCGTAATACATACTTATAATAATTTTTGCAAAAAATCAACAGACATGAAAAAACATGTTATTTAATAAAAAATACTATCTATAGATACTTATCTGTTTGTGACAAATTTGACAATATCTTAATTGTTATTAAAATTCATCCAGCTGTTTGGAAGATACGTGGGCATAAAGCAATTTACAAAAATACAGGATAGCCGCGAAAAACATAACCCTTCTCGCAGTCGGGTAAAAATGAGTCGTGTTGAAATGCTCGCACGATATTAGTAGCTAACCCACCAAGACCAGGCGTTCTAGAATTTGTTCGAGCCATTTTTGCTTCAAACTGATTCAATAATTAGAAAAATACCAGTGAATAAAATACGAGCGTGACATGTTTTAAGGTTTACCTACGTTAGTAATCATGAATCAGTTGAATGTGAATCAGTTTGAAGAAGAACTACTAAAACTACCTTTACAATCTACGTACATACGTTAGTAAAACAATAATAATTCCAACCCGAAATATAGTCGACTGAATATTATTACACCCAACGTTAGTAGAGATTTATCACTATTGTAAGCAATTTCGTTTTATTTTTATTTATTTTATTGCTTCATAATCGATAATGCATTCCGCAGTTTCTTATTTGACTATTAACTATCAGATAACTCGTTGTTATGTGGTAAAAAAGTAACCAAAAACTCTAAATCTGAGGACATACAGGTGATCTGGAAGCACATAAACAGGGTACAGTATATTATTTTAATTCATATTACGAGTATATTCAGTTAGCTGGCGGCAAATTCCGGATAGTTCGTACGTAGTTAAAGTTTGTAGGTATTTGAGATTGAGGACAGAATCCGTAATGAGGATATTCGTAGAAGAACGAAAGTAGCCGACATAGTTCAAAGAGTAGACACACTGAAGTGGTTATGGTCAAGCCACATCGCTCGCAGAACTAACAACCGATGGGGAAGAAAGATTCTCGAGTGGCGACCACAAATCATAAGACGCGGTGTTGGACGGCCTTCCACTAGATGGACACATAACCTCACAAAGGTCGCTGGAAACCGCTGGTTGCAGGCTGCGCGGGACCGGTCGTTGTGGAAATCTAGGGGGCAGCCTATGTTCAGCAGTGGACGTCTTGTGGCTGTTGGTGATGATGATTTGAGATTGACTTGCTTAATTTTTTGATGAATTTTCTTTTAAAATATATAAAAATTTATATGAGAGTACAGGGAAGGTTTAAAAGGTGGAACGAAGGTCGTCATGTCAACAAGTAAAGTACATAAAGTAAAATGAACAAAACACAACATTTGTTTTCATGTATTTAGACGATATATTTATATAGTGATATATTCTTTTAAAATAAGGTTGAGTGTCTGAATTTAATTTTAAATTGAATTCAGTTTTTGTTTTTTTGAAAATTATATATTATTACCGGCACTGACGATGAAAGTATTTATTGACCACTGATACTATCATCTTTTCAATTTTTTTAAGGCATAATAGAAATTAAATTAAGCAAGTCGATCAAGAATTATCCTACTAATATTATAAACGTCGAGGTTCATATGTTTATTGCTCAATCACGTCGTCATAACTTCAGAATAGATCGGGTTGACATTTGGAACACAGATAGAATAGCTTGACATTATTGTCTGGAATAACACATAGGCTTCTTTTCTTAACAGAATAATAACGGAGACGAAAACTACGCAGATAAAACCACGGGACACTACTAGTTAAGGGCGTACCCCGAGCAAATGACCTTGAGTATTTCTTACCTTATCGCACACCGCAAGAAAGAGCAAGAGAGAAACAGTAGGATTTGTCGCTGTTTTACGCTCAAATTTTAGAATAAACTCTTTATAAAATCAAATTTTGGTCTTTTGAAAAAAATAAAACTACCAAAATGTTCGTAATGAAATTGTCTATCCGTTAGTGTAAGTACAAAATCAAAATAATGGACGATTTTCGAGGAGATGCATGATAACTACAATTATTTAATTTTTTCATGGTTTCGTTGTGAGGCGATTATTTGAACAGTAAGTTCTTTAACAAAAAAATAAAACTACCATTTTGAAGCCAAGAAGTTGTAGAAATTTAATGTATTTTTTACCAGTTGATATTTGTTTTGGCTAATGAGTAGATAGCTCTTAAAACTGGACAAAAAACTCGTTTTGCTGGGGGACGCGCCTTAAAAAGTACAGTCAATGTGAACATTTCCTCACTGAGGGCCATTAAAAAAATACAGAGTGATAGGGACTGCTGATAGAAGTGAAAACTAATAACTCAGAATTTGATAGCTACGTGAACTTTGAAAACTATGTGGGTGAAACTGGAGGGCCAAAAACATTTAGATCAACAGAACTTACCCGAAGATTTATTTCATTTACAAACGTGACGCTTGAGCTCAATTCACAGCCCACGGAAAATTTGATTGTGACGCGCCAAAAACAAGTTTTTACTTAAAAAGTAATTTTACTAATTAAATAAACTTACTAATGAAGAAAAAGTCTTCCGGATTATGATCGAACATATCGCCGTGATGTGCGAGCGCTATTGTGATGACATCTTGACTTTTCAGAGAGATGTTCATCTCAAAGTGCGTAATACCATGTGCATTTTTTTGGTAAGTAACATGTTGCAGAGATGGGTTGTCCATTCGCCAGGACGGCGTATTAAAAAATCCATACTTTGCAATTACTAATTGTTTACAACCTGAAAACAAAAAGCATCGATAGTAAGGATTTTTTATATAATTTTGACTATACATAATATGTATATGCACTTCTTCTTCAGTAAGTGGGTCTCTTGTCGCACCAACGATGGCCAAATGCGTAGCTTGACGCATTTAAACAGTGTTTATTCATTCTTTGCAGTTTCAGTATTGCAGCCTTTGATGACCAAGCTTTATTAATATATTGCCTGCGTTGATAAATATCAAATCTGAAGGCTAAACAAAGACTCAGAGAAAATATTTTTTTATAATTTATTATTTTGCCAATATTATGCATTTAATCTGTAATTGTATGTAACTACATATTATGTATCTTTGGAATAAAGTTTTTTTTTAAATTAGTTGGAATACATTTTTTGTGTTTATACATAGATATATGCTTGTTTTTGAAGGTGAATTGCCTAGTGTTAAACAATGTCACATCCAGATGTTAAGCATTGTAATCTAAAAAAAATACCAAGAAAAATCTCGAATAAACTAGATTTGTATTCATATCGGAAAACACATAATCGGGCAGAGTTCCTCAATTCACAGATGTAGATTCAAAGTACAAAAAATGAATCTAAACATATAAAGTTAGTTAGTACCTAAGTACTAGACAATAATATTGCAAGTGTTAATTAGATAATATAACACTTACCGGTTGGTGGTGATGATGATGAAAGAACATTGCCTATACTGAATATAGACAGTACAATAAATAAAGAAGTGGTTTTCGCCATGACTTTGACTTTCCGAATGTACTTTACCTTCTAAAGCACTGCATTTATATACCTGTAGAAGTGTGATAATGGTCTAATTAAGGCATCATAATTATGTTCTAGTGTTGTTATGGGTCAGTGTCAGAATGCAAGGTTACGCGTAAAATATACAGCTAGCCGAGAGGGATGCGATATTGCAGACTTGATAAATAATAAATATTGGTGGACAATTCACACACAACACCATTTGACCCCAAACTAAGCAAAGCTTGTATTATGGTGGCCAGATAGCTGATTTAATACTTATATAGTTTTTAAATACATACTTACTATACATAGAAACACCCAGATACAGTCCGAATATTTGAATTCATCACACAAATATTTGCACTGGGTGGGAATCGAACCCACGACCCTCGGCTTCGCAGGCAGAGTTACTACCCACTAAGCCGCGAGGCCAGTCATGATCAGCGTTTAGTATAAAGCCAGTCCTGAAATTATAAAATAACATCAGATCATAATAACATCTGTTCACCACTTTTTAACGACACCAAAGATTAATTAGTGGATGAGTTCATCCACATTTGGCGATACGCACCTGTCCTTGTGTTCTGTTTAACCTCGTAAATTGCTAATGTTATCCTGTTTGTTCGATAAATTAATTGAGGAATTAATTAATTTCTGTATTGATATTGTCCTTGTGACTTTGTTTGGATCAGGTAAATGCCTATTTTTGCCAACAAAACAGCCATAACAGTCTTTCAACGAAAAAGGTTAGGGCATCAGACAATAAAAGTTATGTTTCGTTGATGAACAGAATGTACTGAAAAACGATGCGAAGCAGTATTTTGCCTCCCGAAAAATAATGTGTTTTGTCGTTTGATAATGTTCTTATTTATAAAATGTTCTTATCTAAATCTGCCTTTTTTACCATTTTTGGTTAAAGGACCTAATAACTCACAACACCCTTCTTGAACAAAAACTTCAAAAGTTTTGAACATTATCCCATTGTTTATTAGTTGTACATCGCGTAATATATGTTTCAGAGACAGCGCAGTCTCTGAAACTCAGTCACTTATTTACATTTTCTAATTGTACATAGACTTATTGCATACGATTGTGGAACTAAAAAGGCGATACCGTTTCATGCTTGGCGTACCTAAGACTCCAACGATGAGGCTTAAAGCTACTTTTGTTGAATTTAATTAAAATTACAATTTCTCTAATAAACTCTTTTTATACAAAAAAATAAACCAACTTCAAAACCAAAAATAGGTACTCAAAAGCGAAAAATAAATTATAATCAATTTAATATAATTAATAAAAAAACAACATAAGCGCTTTTTTGATTCCACAGTCGAATGTGAAAATAAACTTTTAGTTTTTTGTTCAAATTTCCCAATTATTTTTTTTCAAGCACCGATTTCATTAAAATTTATATGGGACCACTTCAAACATCAAAACATCAAAATTCACATTTAAGGAAGTTTCCAATAACGTAAAAACAAAAAATAATTACGTAGAGTTGAGGGGAAAAGAAAAATATAAAACATGTCGAAAACAATTCTTGAATATCTCAATAAATGACGAATCTGTTAACTTTTTAAAATCAGTTACTAAAAATCAAAATAAGTATAGTATCACCAACTTATAACAAACTAGCGGCCCGTCCCGGTTTGGCGCGGGGTCAATATTTTTTGTTAAGTAGGTATGCTAAATGAAACGTACGTATGTCCAAATTTTTCCAAATGATCAAAATTATAAATCAAAAGTTTAAAGTTCAAAAACATTAAACTGGCTGGCCTGGTGACTTAGTTGGTTGAGGGCCGTTTTGTAAAGCGGCGGTTTAACGATCAGCCGGATTGAATACGGTTGATTAAAAATCGTCGGAATGTATTCAACGCCATACGTCATTCAACACGGCTAGCCGTAAAGTAATAAAGCGAGAGATTAGCCGCCTCTTTGACAATTTTTAGTTCCGATTTTTAATACTCATGGCACTGCCTGACATAACAACAACTATGGCATTGAATACTATAAGTGTGTTGCTGAAGTGACAGTGGATTCTGGAGTTCGGAGGAATCGTACACAATATTATTGGAGTGTCACTTGTCACCCTGGGTGTTACTTGGAAACTATTCGTTTCCACCGTCCACCTTGTTAAGACTAAATCGGACCGGGTAGGTTACATGAGACCCAGATCCGGCTCGGAGCACACCGACTCCACCTAGTCTTGGCGCTACTACCCCTAGAGTGTATTTAAAAAAATGCGGGAGCCAAAAGCTCAAGGGAGGTCCTGAGTGGAGCAAGCCATGCAAGTAGCCGTAGTGGATCGCAGGCCGAGTATGGAGAAGCGACACTCAGGGCTGACCGCAGAGCTTCTGGCGGAGAGCCCACCCAGAGTCAAATCTCGATGATAGACCCTTGTCTATGGATGTGCACCATGTTTCTTAGGTGTACCGTCACCGATGATTTCCGGCTTCCTACTTCCGGAACTACTGCTTCCTACTACTGGCTTGATACTTCCGGATACCGAAGCTTTCAAACTTTATGTGAGAAGTAAAATGTTGTAAAAAATAGTAAGGAATAGAGAAGTAAAATGTTGTAAAAAATAGTAAGGAATATGGTAAGAAGTAATCGGTCAGTTTTTTCGGATGAATGAAATTAATTTTGATTTTGTTTATTTAAATTACATTTTTTAAAATATGGTCACCCTACAATATAAGCAGTAATACAATGCGGCTGAACGAGGGCCGCCTTATTGAAGAACGTATCGCAATGACAATGCGGGTAATCGTTGAACCGCCGCATTACAAAACGGCTAGCCGTAATCATAGATCGTAGAACCCAAGACGGGCCCTCCCAAACTTCAGAACGCTCGCAATCATGTCAACGTTGGGAAGAGTAAGCTCACTCTTTCCGTTCTAGTCGGTTGCAGGACGCGGTGAACGCCAGACGTTTTTACCTATCATTATTCGTTGTCAACAACCAAAATAAGTAGAACCACAGCAAATCTCGCCGCTAACGATTGTAGAGGTAAATTGCAGTAACCTTTTAATCTTTACATTAAGCAAGTTGTACCAAATCGTAGCCAACTGATAGAAATCTCTCCAGCCAACTTCACTATTGTAAGGTAGGACAGGACACGTGTCTCTTCTTTTGGTGGTTTTCTGAAGAAGAGGAACAACCTATCTGTGATATCTGCGGATGCTGTGATAAACATAAGAGTTTTCTTACAGTTAACATTTCACTACATCTGTACAATTCGTCAGTTGGAAATCTGTATGGAAGGTTCAGTATGACTTTGAGTAGGACTTGGAATAATCAACACATTGCCGCTGTAAAAAATCGTCAGACACGAGAATCTGCAACTGCTGAACATTTGATTGATGCTAAAACTGGTCATTGGATCGAGATCCACGACCCGAAGGTTCTATCTACCGAATGTCATTCCTACGCAAGAGTGGTTCGGGAAGCATTGGAAAATAAAGAACATAGGTAAATATTTCAACTACGACGCGATGACCTCGATGCCAATAACCGAAAACTACCCAGTTTACGGTTATCGGCGTCGCGGAATCCTCTAATAAATAAATGTGTGCATAGCGCACTGAGTTTGGAGAAACCTGATATGGTTAGTGTTGTGTGTAGTGATGGTCGCCCTGCGATTTTTGAAGCCCAAATGAGGGTAGATGGAGATCTCCTCTCATTTCATAATAAGAGTATGGCGGACATACGTACAATTATTTCCCCCACGTAAAAAAAGGAAAGGCAAAGCATTTGAGTTCGAAAAAGAATGTAACACTAGAACCAGTGACTTAAAAAAGTAATTTAGATGTTTCCTTATATGAAAACGTTCGTTTTATTTTAAACAATAATTAAATCTCGTTCGAATTATCCTCGTACTACCCAAAACTGATACCACTATGATTCTGGAAACACATACAAAAGTTTCGATCAAAATAACACAAAATTTATGGCAATTTAGAGTGAAAATTATACAAGCTTTTGATAGTAAACAGCGTAATTTGGAACACGTATTTAGAGATTTGCGATTTTCTCTCAACTCGTTACGACACAAGAAACCTTTTTCTCGGAGTTCTTTAGTCATACTCATACTCTTTATTGATAATGAGTAGTTACATGTCATTACATTCAAGATATTCAAATATTACCGATACAAGTCAATAATTTAAAAAAAACAGACGTCAACTTAAAATCCCATTACAATAAAAATCAAATAATACATTACATTAAAATCAAATTACATTAGAATTAAAAATTCCAAATTAATGACAAAAATAAATAGATAATGCAACGTTGAGAGTTTGAGAAACACAAATCAAATTGCTAGTACTTAAAATCATACTTTTATCCTACCATTGCTTTCTATAACTTTTAAAATAAGATAGTATATAATTATTTGATCAATACAAATCAAAGTATAATTATGATATTTAAGATCGCAATAAAGTCCAATCCTATTTGTGAAAAATATTTTAAGGCAATTTCATAAAAATACTAAGGTTAAACGATGTTTATGTTATGGTATCACCTTTTTTTTGGTTTGTTTTGGTTTTCTACACGCCTTACTGGAACGCACTATAGGCCCATTCTCGTACAGTAATAAGACTAGAAGCAGGAATAGGGAAAAACTTATAAACTTTGCACAACTTAACAGTTATGGTTTGTCTCCTGGGTTCATTGGGTGGATATCGGACTTCTTGAGGGATCGATCCATACGAGTCGTCATTGATGGCTGCTTGTCGGATCAAATGGCTATCAATGCCGGAGTCCCTCAAGGATCGGTACTCTCTGCGACGCTCTTCCTGCTACATATTAACGATCTGTTGAAGCCCGGTATCTTTGGGTACGCAGACGATAGCACCGTTGTAGAGAGTTATGTTTAGCGCGAGAGCCACTGGGCAGCAAACTCTGGTACAGAGAGAGAGTCTGATCGAACGTTTGAGCTTGACCCTTGAGGCGGTGTCTAAATGGGGCGATGCCAATCTGGTCTAGTTTAACGAGAATAAAACGCAGGCGTGTCTGTTCTCCGCTAAAAGAAGTCCCTTCCAACTGACTCCAACTTTTAGAGGTGTATCCGTGCCGGTTTCTGACCGTCTTGAGCTTTTGGGCGTTACTTTGACCTCTACGCTCAACTTTGGCTCGTATATCGAGTCCAAGGCTAAACTTGCTGCCAAAAAACTAGGTGTCCTCTCAAAAGTGCGAAGGTACTTCAAGTCTGAACAGTTGCTAACATTATATCAAGCACAGATTCGCCCCTGTGGAGTACTGTTCGCACCTTTGGGATGGATCGGCTAAGTATCAGCTGGAGGCTCTGGTGATCAATCGAGAGACGTGCCAAAAGGCTCATAGGCAACGACACTCTTGTGCGAAAAAGACTTCAAAGTCTTGAACATCGCCGAAAAATTGCTATTCTATCGGTTTTTTATCGGATACACTTCGGAGAGTGTGCGACTGATTTGCATGATCTGATACCACCTTGTCCTTTTTTCTATCGGAATGCTCGTAGCTCGAAAAAGCGACATCGTTTCATGGTTGATGTTCCAAAGACACGAACGAAGAGATTTGACTCTACTTTTGTGATAAAAACATCTAGGCTGTGGAATACGTTGCCTGAGTGGGTTTTCCCCGATGGTTACAATCTTTGTGTCTTCAAATCGAGAGTGAATCGGTTATTTCTAGGTAAACACGTTCCATTGTAGACCGCATCGTCGCTTAACGTCAGGCGAGATGGCGGTCAAGTGTGAACCTATAGAAGTTAAAAAAAAAAACAATATTAAATACTAAGTACAAGAAAAACAGAAGAAACATGTGGACCTGGATCTCACCTGATAGCCGAATAAAAAATGAAATCGACTTTATTTTGACCAACAAAAACAACTACTTTACAAACTTAATAGTCATTAAAAGATTCAACTTCAACACCAACCATAGACTGATCAGAGCAGAACTAAAAACAAAACAACCAAAAAAGCCTAGACCAAAATAAGACTCGGGAGATACAAAGCTCAGCAAACAAGAATTAGAAAAAATAACAATAGCCCTAAGCGACAAATTAGCTGTATTTATAGAAAACACTATGAAACTAGTAATCCAGAAAAAATACAACTACTTCGAGAGTATAATTAAAACCCAGGCAAATCTCATGGTAAAAACCAAAATCGACACAAAAAGGAGATATCAACAACTACTATAGCACTACTAGAGGAAAGAAATCACATCTACGCAAGTAATACGCCAGATAGAAGAAAAGAACTAGCCAAAATGAGCAAAGAAATCAAAACAAGTATAAGAAAGGCCAGAAAACATAAGAGGATAGAAACTATAGAAAACTACATCCTTAAAACTGGTGGAACTAAAAAAGAATTGACAACCACTAAGAACTGCATAGTAAAAATGAAAGATGAACTGGGATAATGGAAACACCACAGCACAGACATATTAGAGACAGCAACATGTTACTACAAGCACCTAAAAGAGTGACACGGTGGTACCCCAGAGAAGGCAAAAGGAAGATAGATAGACCGCAGAAAAGGTGGGATGACGACATCAGACAAGTGACAGGAGTCATGTGGAACAGAGTAGCTCAAGAAAGAATGGAATGGAAAAGGTTGGAGGAGGACTTTGCCGACTGGTAAACAGATAACCAAGGAACAGATTTTAATGTAATTAGTTTATTTAGCCTAAGAGTACAGCGTTTGTTTTTTTAAGTCTAAATTAATTGTAATCAGTTAAGTGATATGAATAAAAGGCTATATAATAAAATAACAATAATATAATAAATTTCTTTATCACATAAAAAATTCAAGACTTAAAAAATAAATCAGCTCATCATGTCCGACTTTATATGAACTATGAAATGTTTTTATTTGGAAGTGATTAATAACTAATACCCCGTTTACATGATTTCAGTCTCTAAAAAAAATTTTTTACGGTCCCAAAACACAAAAAAATAAGAGATAAAAGGTGCAAAATTATGAAAAGAAAGTATGATATATCGGAAAAATCAGTGCACTACTGCTGTGAAAACCATTTTGATGTAAGTACTTGTCTATATCAACCTTAACAAATTTATAATGTTAGTCCTATTAGGTATAACTAACAGGATCGGTTCTTATTTACTTATTTGCCGGGATAAAAATAACCTACGTACTATTCCACACCCTTATCATACATAATATGTACCAAATTTCACCCACATCTCTTCAGCAGTTTTTTCATCCATTCATTCTTACTTCAATAATATAAGTAGGATATCCTAAATATCAATGTTTGGATGTTTGTTGCTCAATCCCGTCGTACGTATGAACGGATCGGGCTAAAATTTGGAACACAGATTATAGCTTGGAAGAACACATAGGTAGATAGGCATGCTCACCTATCGAGCCAGACAGTGTTGCGTAAAAGTTGGTCGGCATGCGTAGGTATGAATCCAGCGCTGGATTGCTTACTGGAATAATGGAAACAGGCACTGGAAAGTGCCGGTCGCTGGACTGAAATCATGTAAACGGGGTATAATACAAATGTATAATAACTAAGTATATATAAATACACAACTTATATGTATATTAGTACAGTCATTTGGTGGAAAAAATAGAGGTTACCTGGAAAGTTTTCCGGGAGTTTTGAAATTTGGCAATTTTATAGATTTTGGTATGCTCTTGCCAAATTTCAACTTTGCCACCTCGTATGGCTGCCGCTCGCGCCGCCATATTGAAA
Organism: Ectropis crepuscularia; assembly: GCA_963693475.1. Taxonomy (NCBI): domain Eukaryota; kingdom Metazoa; phylum Arthropoda; class Insecta; order Lepidoptera; family Geometridae; genus Ectropis; species Ectropis crepuscularia. The sequence goes on from OY856345.1 coordinate 11,027,753, forward strand.
AAATGGCGACAAAAGCAGTATTTTTACAAAATGACTGGCCTTGTGGCTAAGTGGTTAGTAGCGCTGCCTGCGAAGCCGAGGGTCGTGGGTTCGATCCCCACCCAGTGCAAATATTTGTGTGATGAATTCAAATGTTTGCACTGTGTCTGGGTGTTTCTATGTATAATAAGTATGTATTTAAAAACTATATAAGTATTATATCAGCTATCTGGCCGCCATCACACAAGCTTTGCTTAGTTTGGGGTCAGACGGTGTTGTGTGTGAATTGTCCACCAATATTTATTTAAAGTATTTAGATAATAACTCCTTTCTGGCGCATTTTACAGGAAAAACATATTTATTCAAAATAAAAGTAGAGAAAATTTCCTACAATTTATGTCTTAACCTTTTATTTCCTAAAATCAATAGTTTCGGCGTACGAGCACCGTAAACCATTATACATCCACACCAACGTGTAATATTTACTTTAAACTGCTCATATTGTGATTTGTAAATTATAAAAATTATACGAAGGTTAAATATTGTTCCATAGAATGAAAACCTAGCTAACTACTAGTCTACCATGTCTAGCTAGTCTGTTATGTCTCCGCAGGTCCGCAGGTAAAGGAATGCGTCCTTCTGTGTCAGGCCTCTTCTTTCCCTTCTAAGAAACATCTGGTCCCAGCTGAGCTCAATAGAAATATTTAGTCTGAGTCATCAGTATACGTTTATCATTTAACAGTGTCGTTTGCATTTACAGAGCCATGGCTTCTTATGAAGTATTTGGCAGTGATTTCTATACTGTAAAATTTAAACGTAATGACAGAGTTAAATCACTTGGTGTTATGAATACAAGCATTCGGATAGAAAACGAATTTGTCCCGATTAATCCTTTGTTAATTTTCCAAAGAATGTGCATCGTTAAAAATTCTGAAGATGAACTTGAAAATTTTCTTACGTACGAACTTGCTCCAATTCCGTTATCCCTTTTCACTGAAGAGGGCATGCGCAAATGTATCAAATTCACGATGTATCAGGCATTTGAACAACATTCTAGCGATATCAATTTTGAAAATACGATATATATATATCATCGATGGAGGATATTTATTACACCGAGTCGTTTGGCAACAGGGCGAATCGTTTTCATCTATTTGCAATAAATACATAACTTACGTCCGATCGCACTACACCTCCAATGCCATAATAGTATTTGACGGATATCCAGAAGATGTAGCAGCCAAACCAAAGTACCAAATATGTAGAACGATCCCGACGATCACGAAAAACTGCTTCAGTCGACATAATTACATAATGAAGCGACGGAAATTGACCTAAATACTTAAATAGTGAGTCAGATGTGGATAAGACCTACTGGGGATAGATACCATGATAAAAAAAATGCGCCGATTTCTCTACCTCATGGTGGTGTGGAAACGAGTATTTCTGCCGAAACGTGTATTGAATTACACTTTACGGCGCTCCTACGCCGAAACTATTGATTTTAGGAAAGAAAAGGTTAAGACATAAATTGTAGGAAATTTTCTCTACTTTTATTTTGAATAAATATGTTTTTCCTTTAAAATGCGCCAGAAAGGAGTTATTATCTAAACACTGCTTTTGTCGCCATTTTTTCAATATGGCGGCGCGAGCGGCAGCCATACGAGGTGGCAAAGTTGAAATTTGTTGAAAGTTGGTCGGCATACCTACGCATGCCGACCAACTTTTACGCAACACTGTCTGGCTCGATAGGTGATCATGCCTATCTACCTATGTGTTCTTCCAAGCTATAATCTGTGTTCCAAATTTTAGCCCGATCCGTTCATACGTACGACGGGATTGAGCAACAAACATCCAAACATTGACATTTAGGATATCCTACTTATATTATTGAAGTAAGAATGAATGGATGAAAAAACTACTGAAGAGATGTGGGTGAAATTTGGTACATATTATGTATGATAAGGGTGTGGAATAGTACGTAGGTTATTTTTATCCCGGCAAATAAGTAAATAAGAACCGATCCTGTTAGTTATACCTAATAGGACTAACATTATAAATTTGTTAAGGTTGATATAGACAAGTACTTACATCAAAATGGTTTTCACAGCAGTAGTGCACTGATTTTTCCGATGTATCATACTTTCTTTTCATAATTTTGCACCTTTTATCTCTTATTTTTTTGTGTTTTGGGACCGTAAAATTTTTTTTTTCGGGGATTGTTACCTACCGTTGTGTTTGTACACTTAGGCACGATGGAATATTTATAATATTTTTTAGTTTCCGTTATAAGCTCAGAAGCAAGTAGTACGAGCTAGCAAATACTAACTTCGAGCTACAGCAAACAGTCGCCTAGGCCACATTATGTATTTACTGTGCCTAGGCGCCGCATCATCCGCAAGTCCGCAAGCCGCGAGTTGAGTGTAATTTATGACGTCATCGCATGTTCTGGCCGGCCGCGCGTCGTGCATTTAAAATGGTAGGGAAAAGCTTCATAACTTCGTAATTTCTTGAGATAATTAAAATATAAATTCAACATCGTTTATCGGAACCTTAGTAGGATTTAAAAAAAAATGGAAACTTCCTTATTGGCGGCGATACCACAAAAGCGCGTAATATCCATACTTATAAAAAAAAACATTGATTGAACCTTGACAACCGCATTGATAACCTCCTTCTTTTTTAAAATCGGTTAAAAACTAACGGCCGTTTCCGGCTTTGCTTGTACTGTTGGGTAGGACATACAAGAGGCGGTACATTTGTCCCGTACATGACGTCAAGATGTAAGAGCGGCTCAACATTTTATATTGTACTACTTCAAATTTTATGTCGCGGCAGTCGCGAACTCGAATTTTATTCATTAGCTTTTTTATTATATACTTCTAAATATATTTGGTTTTTTATTTACCTACTTACAAACAATATTTACGAAGCATTTTATTTTGTATTACTTTGCGATACTGTTTATTAGTATGTCATCAATCAGAGTTCAGACCGTAATTGTACTGCAATAACGCTAAATGTCATGTTTTTACTCGGAACTTCAAATGTATCGCTGAGCTTTAGTACGCCTCGCCTCATTTGAAGTGGGACATTGTAACTGGCTCAGTACAAATAAGAGGCTAATCTTACAAACTCTTTTATATGTCATGTGCTACCCAAGACTACTCGGATATTGACATATAAAGACGATTAATCGAATATATTTTAAGGAATCGGCGACATAAATCGCCATTCAAAAATTGCATATTTCGTGTATATTATGTGTGTCGTGTTTGGCTTGACACACTGCAACGGTGCCGATGAAACTATCATGCGTGTTTTAAGAGCAATCAGAGCCATCTAGTTTCCTTTTTGTAAGACTGGCAGCGCCGCAGCCTCAGCGGATTCAGCCTAGGCATGCGCAAAACATCACTTCAAAATGAAATGCAACATCACGCATCACGTTCAAGAAAGGAATATCACTCGGTACCATCACACTAAACATTACTTGGGATATTTCACAGATAGGTAGGTATGCAATAAATTTAACCTTAAGTTAAGGATCTCTTGAACTAATAAACAAGCAAGATAACATATTTTATGCCTGAGTAATTATGGTAAATGTTATAGAGTGGACATGAGATAGTGTTACATAGGTATATGAGATATCTGATTCACACAAGCTTTGCTTAGTTTAAGGTTAGAAAGTGACCTATGAGGAACTGAACAAATTATCATTTAGTTAAAAGAATAAATAGAAATACAAAGTCACATAGCAAACATTCGTATACATCACACAAATGATAGTCCTGGGCTGAAATCAAACCCGCTACCACTACTCACTAAAACGAAGCCAGTCTACGAAACTTATAAACCATATTTAAAATTAAACCTAGTACGCTTGTTTACACAACATGATTAATTTGTAATAAAAGTATAGTGTATGTAGTGCACAAGGAAATGCATGTGAGTAGCAGCGGCGTGCCCACGTCGACGTCATTCAGGGTTTTTATTTTAATGGGATGGACTCGTATCTGACGCAGTAAGTCCAGAGTTGCCTTATACTGCACCTCACCTGAAAATAATGTCATAAGCAGTAAAATACTAAACTATTTCGTTTCTCAAATAGAACCCAATGGGCTTTCTCATTGCGCTTGGCCGACGCTATGCGTGACTAAAATAGTGCATTTTATTGGCACAGTGAATAGAGGTAGTGCTTTGATCATCTCGATTGCTTTTAGATCTTTATCGTTCTTTAAATAATTCAGATATGCTTAGTACATGCAGAATAGTTTTGACTGTAATTTAGTTGTGATAATAAAAGTTTTACCCGTGTATAACATATCGCTCGTAGATCATTTGCTCCGGGGACGGTCCGGTGCCCCTATCGACGTTAACCTAATTGGGGTTCCTTCCAAAAATACATACAACATGTGTCCAATATGGCCTTTGCCACTTACGTTAGGAACACCGAGACGCTCTCCCATTGAAGCCGTGGTGGGCAGGGAGATCGGTGCACTGTAATATCGGCGGTCATCGTGGGATAGTGAGCATGCCAGCTTGTTGATTTAACTGTGTTACTAGTGCTCAAAACACCGTCATATACTCACAGTTTAAAGTACGCAAGTGCATCCCCTAGCCTTACCACTACTTACAATAGTCTTAACATTACAATAACTAAGTTAATTAATTCCCGTCAAGCGTTTTTAATACAAGTATAAACTTACAATTTAGTGAACAAATGAGCATAGCGCAAATTTTCTGCTCCAATTGTCGAGCTCCGTTCATACATGACTGAGCAGCCATCGACAAAACTATTAGAATTAATAAGTATTCTCCTACCACTAACACATATAACATTCTTTCGTAGAACGAAAAACCTGAAAATTTTCCCTGTAAAAAATTATATTCATGAGTTGTTAAGTTTTTATTTAAATAGCTAATATACAACGTGGTGGATTTACCCCCAACAATATTTTAACAGTCCATTCTAACACTGATGTAGACTTCATCACCCAAGGTCTCTTTCCCCTCAGCACGGTAGATCACGAGATAATTCGAGTCAAAGTTTGACGTAAAATTCACACCAAATCACCAGCTTCAACCCTAAAGCATGTACAGCAGACAAACGACCTTGCCGCCGACGCCGTGACATCGTACAAAAATCCGTGCGGTGATTTGGCCATTAGGGGTATGTCAAATGAAATAACAACCGAAAAAAACATTTTTTTTATGAAAAAAAATTTTTGAGCTTTCATGCCTAATTTTCACATACATGATTCAAAACTTAATGTAGATGAACTACCATAAATATTGTTGCACCTTTCTGCAACACGTTGTATAACATATAGGTATTTATAAATATTTGAGTATGTTTTCACCTACCACGTCGTGTTTTGAATGCTTATCCTACTTAAAAAACAATGTTATCAATTTAAAAATATTTTCAAACGATGATGAAACGATTCTAATCTTAAGCAAACTAGTAGTACTAATTAGTTTTAGTAGTGGTAGGACTCTTGGCAGAGTCCGCCTGGGGAAGTCACACCTTTGCCAGTTATTCTACCGCCAAGCAGTAATGTGCAAACATTACTGTGTTCCGGTTTGAAGGGCAATGTTTCCAGAGAAATTACAGGGCTTAGAGATATAACATCTTAGATCTCTGGGTGACGAGCACAGTGCAGTGCTAGGTAATGATTTGGACTCTTCATGTTCTAATAGCTGCGTGTCACTGTACTGTTACGTGGCAGGCATGTTGCTTACCATCAGGTACATGACCTGCTTGTCTCGTCACTCTTTATTTAAAAAAAAAAACTAATTTAAGTTCAGAAGTAATGACGAGAAAGGAGACGGCCCATTTTCCATGGGCATTTGCCCCACAGAAAAAGTGCAAGAGACTTGACCAAAATTGGATCATTGTATAGGATTTTTAATATATATTGAGGAACCGTTTATGTTTTTATCCTGCATAGCGGGGTTTGAAAGATATCAACTAAAACATTGAAAAAAAATAACGCCGCAAGTAGGTATTCAAGAACGTGATTATGTACTTACTACTAAAAGAGACAATAGTAGAGAGAGTAGTAAATTCATTACTTTGCGACTTAGGTAGGTACTGTGCTCAAAATAATGTCGACTCAACACAGAGAAGGACCGGAGATTCGGCCAAACCACAAAAAAAAAACGAAACCTTTGGAAAATTAAAGAAATTCCATGTGTTGTGTGAGTTTCGAGCGAATCGATTTTCGAACGAATTCTTACTGTACGTAAACTTCAACTAAACAATAAAAGAGAAAAACATGGCTGACTTTGACTATAATCTGTACACATAGGTACAAATCTACAAATATTAAGAATGTTAAAATTGGGTACTGACCTACTGATACTGACTAGGCATGGGTTCGATATATCGAAACGTAACTTATATCGGATATGTGTTTAATATCATACCATATCGATATCTAAATATACATAACCGTTTTCACAAAAACTTCATCGAGTTACGGTTTATCCAAAGCGCAACGAACTGCGAATAACGAACAAAACGCAAACTTCACATCACGAACGATAATATGGCATCGACGGTTTTTATTCGCTTTGTCTCTGTCTTACCGTACAATTTTTTACTGGCGTAAAAGAGATAAAGCGAATATTGCGTAACTTCGGCTAGTGATTGGTTATACGGGTAATAATAGTACGTGCGATTAGCTATTTCTTAACGCGCTAGAAATAAGGTCTGGTTACGTCTAACGGTAAAAGTCTGAGTTTGCGTTACGCTCGTTTCACAGTTACTGTTACTTGTGCAAATCGTACTACTGATATCGATATCTGAAAACGGTTTTTGATATCGATATGATAACTAAATATCGGTTACATATCCGTTTGCAACTATATGCGAAAACGCCCATCTCTAATACTGACCCGAAGACAAATTACGAACTAAACCTTAACAGGCTTATTTAAATTCACAAAAACTTCGCAAGCGTGTTTTAGCGCCGTACAACGCCATCTAGTTTGGTTTTATGGAACTACAGTACCTTAATACAAAATTACTTATACATAGTCATTCAGGTACTTTTAAATCACCAATTTGCAATCCCCGCTTGGCAGGTTAGTATTGAATGTACAGTTTGAATTATTTAATTATATGTTATTTTAATTAAATAACTTGTTTAGGTCTCCGGGGCTAATTAGGTACCTAAACTTGAAACGACGTGGGGCAGAAATGAGCCGTCTCCTTATTTAGAGACGTTGTATTCCGAGAGTTGGTAGCTAACTTTTGGTAGGTATTTGAGGCAAGACGAAAACTTGTCACATAGTTCTCCTGTTTTATCCCTACGCGGAGGTGTCGACCTGGCTGATGAACAGTGGGGCAAAATTAATCCCTTTATGATCTATATGGTACCTGGCAGGTAGATAGTCCCTCCAAAATGATCTCTCTTTTTGAGAAACTCTATTTTTTAGCAATAAATACTCGTTACACCCAATTTAGATTTCAAATTGCCTGGCAATGTTAAAGCCCCAACTAAATCGGCTGGTTTTTGTTGTTTTATACATTAAACTACAACATATAAAAATTGCACATTGCCTCCAACATTTTCCCTAAATAAAAAAATAAAATGAAAATTTAATAATAAGTTTTTTTAATATTATAGAGTGACTAGACGAGCATGTACCTGATGGTAAGCAAAATACCAGCCACATAACAGCACAGTAACACGCTACTATTGGAACAAGAAGAGTGAAAATCATTACCTAGCACTGCACTGCGCTCATCACTCAGAAATCTAAGGTATTATATCTCTAAGCCATGTACTTTATCTGGAAACACAATTCAAGAAGAGTGAACATCATTACCTAGCACTGCACTGCGCTCATCACTCAGAAATCTAATGTATTATATCTCTAAGCCATGTAATAAATCTGGAAACATTATTGTATAGGTCCATATTGCCCCGCCTCTCACCACCCAGGTCTGCACCTCCGTTTTGGGGTATAAAATGAGAGCTATGTTACAAGTTTTCAGCTTGCCTCAAATACCTAACCCAATATTTGCTAGTAGCTCTCGAAGTATTAACTGCTTACTGGCCTTCCGTTAATTAAAAAAAAATGGTTGTCTGTAAAGTCGGTTTACTGACGATAGAACGTGACAACGTCTTAAGAAATCAGTACGCTGATAGCGCGAGTACTGATACCGCTCGACTCGGCGGGTGGCGCCCTCAGCGCTCAGCTTCGTCCGCATGGCACGGAAGACGAACTAACGGTAACGGCGGAACGTTACAGTTTTGCGGGCGTGCAGCCGGCTTCATCGAATTATAAGACGTTATCACGTCAAAAAGTTGCTAATCCCAAAAATATAATATGTTTATTGGTATTAAATGTAATATGATATACCTACTATAATTTAAAATGTTTTCTTCCCCTTTTAGCTAATTCCATACCAATGGCATAAAGATATTTGTATTTTTGTTTAAATATCAATTATTTGTAGCATTTTGTTAGTATAATTTCTATGTTGACAGGTAATCTGTGTCAATCTGTCAATCATGGTAAATAATTATGATCCCATTTTTAGTACGTCAATAATAAAAAATAATAGATGTAAGTAGTTAGATCTACTTGTATTGCGTGTTTTGTATTTACAGCGAAGCGCGTACGTACCTACTCACTGTGTCCATGCGTTACGTTATTACTGAAACAACTTTCAACTAAGTTTACTTAGTATTCAATTAATTCTAATTAATATTAGTGTTGTAATTTGTTTACTTCACACACGATCGAAGATTATCACATTCATAAGTCAACCGGTATATGTTTGTTAATTCATTTGTTTGAAACGATAAACGATTAAATACATTGCTAAAAAAAATTCTCATCTCGTATGTATGTTATGTAAGTATTTACTAGCAGTGCCTCGACGTTTTGCCAACGTAGATCGTGTTGGCGTTATTTTCCCGGTATAAAAAGTAATATTTAAGATTTAATAAAGATGAATCTAACTGTGTTCCAAATTTCAACCTGATGCGTCCAGCCGTTTCGAGTTGATTGAGCAACAAACATCCAAATTGTCACATTTATAAATTAATTTTAGTAACATTTTACTTACTACTTAATAAATGTGGTTAGAAATATTCACACTTACCCCGATACTATATACTGTGATACTATAAAATATAAGAATATAGATGACAGTTATTACACTTATCATTGTAGTAATCTGAAAATAACATGAGTGCATTACAATAATAGGGTACCGGACTGTGTCCAAAATACACCATCCTAATTAGTCAGTCAGCTAGATCATGGAAAAATATTGGACACGTATTTTTTGTTTTTTCATGATATTAAAAATCGTCAAATATATAGCCCATCAAACTTCGAGGGTGCGGGGTCGCGACGTCACTCGTGAGTAAAAATCGTACTCACAAGTGACGTCACACGAAACTTCGAAGCGCTGTATTTTTGTCATTGTTTGTTTGTGAAAGAAAAGAAAAAATACGTGTACAATATTTTTTGGCAATCTAACTAACGGGCTACTTAGTTTTTTTAAGGATTGTACCCTATTGCACTGGGTTTCAATTTAATACTGTACTATTCGAGAAGTAGCGGTTATGAGCTGTTTCGTATATTCACCGTCACATGAATCGATAATTCAATCTCGAAACTATTTTCACACTTTATTTTATAATTAGGTATGTGGAAAGGTACAAAATAATAATTAATTTTTTTCCGATAAAACAATAACTAACTTGTATTTAATTTTTTTAACACTCCTCTTAATTTTAATAATTTTGTGTATTCTACTAAAGGCCCGGTTCACACGACGCGGCTGCCAACCGCGGCCGCGCGCGGGTGCGGCGCCGCGCCGCGCGACGGTTTTGTTTCAATACTCACGAGACCGCAGGTTTTCGCGGTTTCTGCTCCGGAAAGCTACTGCGCAAGAATCGCGCGCAGCTACGCGGGCGCCGCGCGGCTGCCGCAGCCGCCGCGGCCGTAAACCACGTCGTGTGAATTGGATTCAATTTTATATGGAAATCGTCTCTAACAGGTCGATTCATTGAGACAGCGAGGTTTCGGAGAAAAACAAACGATTGTCGAAGTAAGAAGTCATCAAATTTCAGATTAATTTTACCTCAAAGCCAAACATTGTGGAAAATAGATTTTTCATTTTAGAAATTACCACATACGATGCGGACCATCCATTATATGTACACGCAAAATTTAATTCCGTTTTAACCGCATTCCGTTTCCTTCTTACATTATCGATTTCAACATTAATGGATTGTGTAACACCATCTATACAGTCTGCTAATCCATAATACGCGGAGGCTGCCATACAAAATCTTATAAAAAAACGAAAACTGCACAAATAAAAATGTACCAATAGCACGTTAAATAAAACACTGTTGAAGCCTCTAATTTTGATTTTATAATCATCAGGAATAGAAGTAGTTGTGAACGAAGCGATATTTACTATGAGGCAAATAGTTACATACATATATAAAATTTTCTTTCTGTACATTGCTTTACTCGTATAATGTTTACTAATACCTAACATAGCGTTTAGCATGTTTAGATAATAGTATAGGCGTTTCGAAGTTTTTGAATGATATATTGCTGTAAGTATTGTAAAAAATGAAAAAGACATGATCATAAAAAAATAAATCATATTCAATGGGTCATTGACACTTCCAATATTTGACAGTTGCGCCGAAACACTGAGGCAAATAAGTGACAACTCTACTAAAACATGAACCAAAATAAATTTCCGAACTGATTTTTTAACGCGGAAATAACTTCTATATTGGCACAAAATAATATCCAAAACAAGAAATGTTTTTTCACTAATCATTCCTGGTTTTTTAAATATCATGTTATACTATGTCTTACGTGTACGTTGCGTCGAAGCGTTATTGAAAGTGGTTGATTAATTGGATGATTAATAACATTTATTTAATAGAATTGGAGTGAACACAGAATTTTTAAAAATGTACTTGTAATTTCTGTTTGTCGTCGTGAGTAATGAGCTTGATAAGATCGTGTCGTTTCAATGACAAGCTGTTATATTTTATGTCGAATAGTCTTTTTTAACCGACTTCCAAAAAGAAGGAGGTTATAAATTTATTCGACCACGATATTTTTTTTTATGTATGTTACCTGATTTCTCGAGAACCCCCGGACCTATTTTGAAATAGGTTTTTGTTCAAATGGGTTCAATGCTTCCCGAATGGTGTCATATACATTTTATCGAAATCGGCCGGATGGTTTTGGAAATAAACAAAAAATCTAAATTTGCCTACATTTTTTTCTGGATGACATGGTTGTAGATTTCACAAGTTATGAGATTCGATCCTTTCGACACGAAATTGTGTATATGCATTGATGAAAATTTGTTTTGCACTAAAAAGGGTAAAATAAACACTTTTTATACAAAAAATTAAACCAACTTCAAATCCTCAAATAGGCACTCAAAAGCGACAAATCCTACTAATATTATAAATGCCAATGTATGTATGTTTGCTCAATCACGTCCTAAAGTATGAACGGCGCTGAAATTTGGAATACAGATAGATTATGGTCTGGAACAACACATAGTCTCCTTTTTATCCCGGAAGAACAACGGGAACGGGAACTTCGCGGGTAACACCGCGGCGCGCTACTAGTAAGTAAATATTATAATTATTATAAGCGCTACTCACTCATCTATTTGAAGTCGGTGGGTGGATTTGAAATCGGTTTAATTTTTAGTACAAAACGTCTTTATTTTAATAAATAAAGTAACGGAACGAGCAGAATGCAAAACTTGTAGGTACTTGATGGTAAGCGACATGGTTGCTTGTAACAGCATACTGCTTCCATTAAATATGAAGAGTTAGATCACTACCTAGCACTGCTCTAAACTCATCACAGGGAGACATTCTGATGATTTATCTCTTTGCTTTGTAACTTTTCTGGAAATATCTATTCAAACCAAAACATAGTTATATTAAGTCATTGATGCTTGGCGGCAGATTAACTGGCAAAAAATAATACCTAGTACTTCTTAGAGCCGGTTTTCACGGCGCGGTTGCCAACCGCGACCGTGCGCGGGCGCGGCAGATTTGTATATAAATTTGAATTCAAAACTCACGACGCGGTTTACGGCCGCGGCGGCTGCGGAAGCCGCGCGGCGGCCGCGTGGCTGCGCGAGGTTCTTGCGCAGTAGCAGAAACAGCGAAAACCTCGCGGTCTCGTGAGTATTGAAACAAAATAGTCGCGCGGCGCGGTGACGCGCCCGCGCGCGGGCGCGGTTTCAAACCGCGCCGTGAAAATTGGGCCTTACTCTGGCTTCGAAAACACCCTGGTGCTATTAATTGATAACAAACATGGGCATAGTGTTTAAAAATCTTAGCATAAATGCTCTAAAATAAAAAGCAGAGCGCTATATGCACTACCCTGAACAACTTTTATTACGAAATTAACTAGGCAAGAAAAGCCGTTTGCTTTATTATATCTAATTTATTATGTATATTATGTATACATAATATATCACTATATTACATATATCTATTATATATTACTACATTTTGTTTAGTGGACGGCAGATTCCGCCTTGGGAAATACCTATCACACATTTGTCAGTAATTCTATCTACTGTTAAGGGGGCGCCTAAAGCCAGAAAACGAAAAAAGGACATTTTCGACGCCGCTCACTGAAGTTAAGAAACTAAAAACTATGACAAAAAAAATATTGACGTGTGGGTACAATCAAGAAGAAGCACAATAACCGAATAGAATTTTAAAAATAGACCAGAATTTTATACAATAAAAAAATAAAAATGACACCGAAAAAACCCGTTTTAATTCGAGTACTCGAAATTATCAGCGATGACCCCACATTATTTTTTGGTAATAAAATTCCTATTTGTACGTTTTAGTAAAGTAACCGAACACTTTTTTAAATTTATGTTTAGTTATTGAGTAAATAAATAAAACTTGGTAAAAATGGACTCCTGATTAAATATTGATTTTTCCTCCAAACTGTGTCATGCTATTCTCGACTTTATGTACATCACATTAAGAAACGCGTCGCGCGGGTGAAATCTGATTTTTTCCTGGCTTTAGGCGCACTCTTAAGCAGTAATGTGAAATTATCGCTGTTATGTGATGGTAATATTTCCAGTGAAAATACAAGGCACAGATAAATTATGTAAAAGTAAATAACACACACAACACAACTCCATCCTTTTCTTAGTTTGGAACTAAGAAAAGGACTGCTATAGGAGCCCCAGCTAGCTGATATAATTGTTAATACATCATATTATACATAGAACACACCTAGAAACAGTTGTATTAGGTACAAATGTTTGTGTTCATCACATAAATACTTATGCAAATATTTATTTGCGCTGGGCAGGAATCGAACCTACGACCTTATCTAATTATACATATAAATATTTATTGATTTCTAGATACACCCAAATTTCGTAGTACAATTTCATGGTTCGTACAATAAAAAAAAAAAAAAAATTAAATGAAAATCTTTTTATTACACGAATCCGAAACCAGATAGCTAGAAAATTGAAATTTGGCTTTTTTATGGTATACAGTGACGAGATGAGCAGGACATGTGCCTGATGCCGAGCGGGCAGGTATGTTGCACAGTAACACGCAGCTATTGGAACTCGAAGTATCCAAATCATAACCTAGCACTGCACTGCGCTCGTCACCCAAAGATCTAAGATGTTGTATCTCTATGCCCTGTAATTTAACTGGAGACATTGCCTTTCTAACCGAAACGAAGTAATGTTTGCACATGACTGCTTGGTGGTAGAATAACTGACAAAGGTGTGGTACTTCTCCAGGACGGACTCTGCAAAGAGTCCTACCACTCCAAACAGTATCCAGATAGTAAGGGGTACTCGTAATACCTATAAAGAAATAAATAAAAAAATTGCAACATTTTATCATTTTATATTAATTTATTTTCGTAGAAATATTAAAATATAAATACTAAATAAATAAATGTTGGTGGACAATTCACACACCAATCCATCTGACCCCAAACTAAGCAAAGCTTGTATGATGGCGGCCAGATAGCTGATATAATACGTATATAGTTTTAAATACATACTTATTATACATAGAAACACCCAAACACAGTGTAAACATTTGAATTCATCACACAAATATTTGCATTTGGTGGGAATCGAACCCACGACCCTCGGCTTCGCAGGCAGAGCTACTACCCAATAAGCAACGAGGCCAGTCGAAATTTGGTAGGGTATATACTTCTAAATTTAATGGTATTATAAGCTAAAATTACAAAGAGAATACTCGCAATATTTATTTTATCGTATTTTTATTAAAAACGCCAAAAATTAGTATACATATATTTCAGAACAGTTTGTGCAATTGACACCCCAAAAATGGAAAAACCCATCAGTTTTATCTCTGGGTAAAAAACTTTGTAAAGTAGTGATTAATTTTAAATACATACCTACTGATGAAACACTAAACAAATTTCGTATCATCTGTAAATCTGGTGTCCAAAATACAAGCAATGCTGAGTTTAGGGCTAGATACTAGAAAGTGTTATGTGAGGAATGCCCACAAGTTACGTGTTTTATTTTAAAACATCAAAATAGAAGAATTGGGCACAGACCAAACATTCATTGTCATCACAAAAATATTTGTCTTGGGCGGAAATTTAACCCGCCACCGATTTATAAGTACCTAGTTTCATTACCAACCTAGCCTAGATTCATAAATAATGAATATTAATCTTATAAACCGTATTTATAATTCTTGTACACTCTTTTATACAATATTAGTAACTTGTAACAAAAGTATAGTATATGTAGTGCACAGTGAAATACATGTAAGTAGCAGTGGTGTGCCCACGTCGATTTCATTCGAGGTTTTTATTTTCACTGGATGAACTCGTATTTGACGAAGTAAGTCTACAGTTGCTTTATACTGCTCCTCACCTGTAAATAATGTCACAAGCAGTCAAATATTTGTAACCGGTTTAGTTAATTCAAACATCCGATGTCACAAAGTCTGAACTCTTGAAGGCCGGGTGATGAGCTCACCTAATTTTCACTTGTGATCAAAATTTTGGATAAATTGGCTGAACGAATAAATTGCCTTACATAATTGGTAGTGTGCTTGATCATCAAGAATAACTCTAGTAGTCCAAGATCTCAGAGCTGCCAGACGTCACCTATTTTCTGATGAATGAAATGTGGACGATTGAGTAGAGTTAGTAAGTACTAAGAACACATGTCATGCTTACTCGCTTAGACTAATTTTGAGATATTTATATTTGAGGGGATGATTGGCCCCTTAGATTGGTCTGACTTATTGAAAAAAGCTTTAAAATAGTTGTGTGACGAACATATTTACAAATGGAGTATGAGAATTTAAGTGAAGTTAAGTTATTATTTTGGAGTTGTTAAGCAAAACGGCCGACGGAAAGTGTCTGGGAGTATTGGGACCTTGTTTTTAAGGATATTGCCTACAACATACGTGAAAATTACTTATTAGAAAATACGTGAAGTAAGTAATGTTTGTATGTACCTTCATTTATTTATTTATTTTGATCAATAGTACCGGCTTACCGAATTACACTAATGAGAATTACAATTTGAAAATTAAAACTAAACCTGTTTTCAAATATATCAAAGTACATAATTTAAAAAAAAAACATTACAATTCAAGAACAATTACAAAATATTAAATTTAAATCGTCAAAAAATAAAATATTCGGTCGAATTGAGAAACCTACTTTTTTTTAAAGTCGGTTAAAAATAAAAAATGTTACTAAAGTCAAAAAATTAATATTAATGTAGAAAAAAAAAATCTCATGTCAAAGCAATAATGTCAAATAATAATAAGAAGACTAATTAATATCTACTATGATAATGTCAATATTAAAAAGGAAAACAAAATAACCATTAATTATAATTTTTAATACATACTTATATCATCCTATTAGTACATGAATCAAGCCATAATATGGATGTCAACGTAGATGCTTACAAATCACATTCTTATGTATCAAATAAATTAATAATAGTTTAAAATGTACTTGACTGTCTGTACAATGACTTTTCACAAAATAACAGACAACGATAAATACCCTATCCGGGGACCGGGGTATCGGCGAGACCTTACGAGCGACCGTTTTACACTTCGGTCCAGCAAACAGCTCATGTTTCCTGGCCCGAAGGTAGTTGTCGGGAACAAAAAGACTACAAAGCTTCTCACCAAGATCCGGAACGTAAATTTCCCCCGCTGAATCTTACACATTGTCATTAATTGGACTTGGCTCTCCTCACTTCTAAAGAGTTGTACCCCAAAGCACCGTGAAGGAATTCCGTCGGATACATGTACGGGTAGTACCCAAACTTATGCTTGTAAAGGTACTTAAGGAAGGCCTCTGAACCTTTTCCAACATTAGAGTGTACTTATCCTCATGTGGATGCCATACACACGCACTAGCATCAAGCTTTCTGCGGACCAGCGTACTAAAGATAAGCTTGATAATCTCCATATTATGAAAGTGTTTAGAGTTCCGGAGCACAAACCCGAGTCTCTGATAATCCTCCTTCACCACAGTGGCCACATGGTCATGGAACGTGAGACCACGATCAAATGCAACGCCCAAGCCCTTCATCGTAGCTACACGCGGGATCACGTTTTGACCTAACCTATACTGAAATTCGATTGGGCGTCGCATTCGACCGAAGGTCATCTGGAAGCACTTATACGAATTGAGGTCCCATTCATCTCAAAACCCCATATCTCAAAACTGGCCGTCCAAGCAAGTTAGCGATGTGTTCTTAGTACTTACTAACTTTACTCAATCGTCCACATTTCATTCATCAGAAAAAAGGTGACGTCTGGCAGCTCTGGGATCTTACTCTATAGACCTTCATTGGTCTATGCATATATTTTTTTGTAATGGGCTTCTGGGCTTTTTAGAGTGCGCTTGGAGAAGAACCACACCTTTGCAAGTTATTCATACAAAAGTGACAACGTTGCTGTGTACCGGTTTGAAATGCAATGTTTCCAGTGAAATTACAGGGCATTAGAGAATTAATTTTTTTATATCAGTGCTAAATGATAATGATTTGGACTCTTCGTCTTCTAATAGCTGCGCGTCACTGTGCTTTTACGGGCAGGCAGGTTGCTTACAATCTGGCACAAATCCTGTAGTTATGTAACAATAGTTTCATGGAGTTTTCATGGTAATTTAGTATTGTTAAAGCTCTGCCCAGTAAAAAAATAGGGACATGGATTGCAGTTAAATCACATGAATATTGAATCGTTTTGCGAAGAACATATGTATTAAGACACTCATATGAGTGTCTATATATCATAAAGAAGCTCAACAAATATATATAAATAGTAGGCATATAATGATAACATAATACTCCTTTTCTCTTAATACTTATGTTCTTCGCAAAACGGTTCAAGATTCATGTGATTTAACTGCAATCCTTGTCCTTATTTTTTTACTGCCTGCTTGTCCACAGAACAAACATATTTAATCATGATGCGTAGTAGCTATTGCTACTTACAACAAGCACATCTGAATTAACCATAGACGGATGCAGCCCTCTATCGATCGGAAACGTACCCCTCAGCTTAAAAACTGGTACGTGATACAGAAATCGCATCATTGCTCAATGCCATACGAAATAAATATATTGCTTTAAAATTTCGCGATTTGAACTCAGTTTGGAAAAAATATTAGACAAAACTTAATCACAATCTAAATAATTATGTAATATAACTTCTTATTCTACAAACTCAACGTGTCTGCTCGTAACCTTAGCCGTCCAGAGGTAATTGATGTATAATTTAGGTTATGATTAAATACTGTGAAATGTTTTCTATCATACGATATCAGTCAAGCACATCCCAATAATGAAAAAATCTTCCCTGCCACAATATTAGTGTTAAAATCATTGCCTAGCATTGCATTACGCTCATCACACGTATGTAGGTCTATCGCCCAACTCTCCTGCTTTCTGCTGTAAAGTACAGCAGAAAGGAATTAACCAGGAGAATTTTTGACGTCATCTGGGTCGTTCGACGTCGTCTGGGTGTATAATAAGTATGTATTTAAAACTATATAAGTATTATATCAGCTATCTGGCCGCCGTCATACATGCTTTGCTTAGTTTGGGGTCAGATGGTGTTGTGTGTGAATTGTCCACCAATATTTATATTATTTATCTGCCAATCTGATCTACATCTGCTTTCAGTTCCGCTGCATACGGAAAGTAGTTGTAGTTGTCTGCTTCCATCGGCGTTATCAAATTGACAGATGACGTCACAAATCAAAGCACAGCAGATAAGAAAGCAGAAGAGTTAGGCGGTAGACCTTCCGAAGAAATAAGATCATACCCTGTAGTTTCTCGTGAGAACATTTCCATTCAAACTGGAACAGACTATTGAGTGAACATTACTGCTTGGCGAACTGCAAAGAACTATACCACTCCGAAAATTCAGCCCACAACTGTCACGTGTTTTAATGCAAACTTACGATTTAGTGAAGAAATTAGCATAGCGCAAATTTTCTGCTCTAGCTGTCGAGCTCGATTCATACTTGACTGAGCAGCCATTGACAATGCTATTAGAGCTATGAGGTATTCGCCCACCATGAATACATATAAAATCCATTCGTAAAAAGGCAAACCTGAAAATTTTCCCTGTAAAAAAATGCGAATTTAAATGCTTAATTCTTATCTTTTTTTACCTTTTATAGGTTACACTTGACCGCCATTTCGCCTGATGTAAAGCGACGATGCGGTCTACGATGGAGCGTGTTTACCTAGAAGAAACCAATTCACTCTCGATTTGAAGACACCAAGATTATAACTATAAATTTAAAATGTCAAACCCCAACTAATTCTAATTCCTTAAAGGTGCAGCTAAATGGACTATCCATTTTTAATGTATTGTATGTTTTACACTTCAGTATGAATCGGTTTGAGATTTTTCTTCTGTTATGTATACCTGACACTAAGACACACACTATTCATGTTCTTACGTAACTACTTCTGAGTTTAAATAACAAGGTCAGATATCAATAAATTATATTAAATACTAGCTGACCCCGCAAACGTTGTTTTGCCTTAGTGAACAACCCTTGTCACTTAGGGGTATGAAAAATAGCTAGTAGCCGATTCTCATACCTACAGAATATGCATATAAAATTTGGTTAAAATCAGTAAAGCCGTTTGGAGGAGTAAGGAAACAAACACTGTGACACGAGAATTTTATATATAAGATATTATTAAATACTTCAAGCACACATCCGTACGTGAGGAACGCGTACCTACAAATGATGAAAGTAAATCTCAAGAACTAGGAAAACATCATGCAGTTTCTATAGGCTAGGAAGTGAAAGCCTCTTAAAGGCGAAACTCCAGGAGGCGGAAGCAGCTGTACAAATACAAAATACAAATACAAAAATCTTTATTGCTGTTTGTAGGTAAGATAAGATAATACAAAACATTTTAAAAGTTGCCCCATACAAACTGGCCTCTGCGAGAGGCATGCAATATGTCTGGCAAGACAATTTGTTAGTCTTAATTTTTTTAAATAATAGTCAGCTGATTAAAGTCTTCTTCTTCCGTAGGTATACAACGATATCATTTGCCGGGTCATCAATGGAAACACGACAGGATAGTATAATACGGTAGCCTACAGTGCAGAAAATGGCGTCGCGTCACTGATAGTCTAGTCAACAAGTTCAAAAACGTGCAAAATAGAAATAAAGAAACATCCTAGAAACAGGTGCAATACTTACCTCATTCGATTCGGAATGACGTCTAAAAATATTTTTAAGGGTTTTATAGCACCTAAAAATTGCGATAGTTATAAACAAAATAATGTTACAAAAGGAAGGTATTTAGTTTTCCTTAATAATTTCTTGACTAATGATACTTAAGAAATTTTGAAATAAGATCCTGAAAGAAGAGAAAATTTCCAATATAAAGGTTTAATTCCTAGAACTCTGTCTTTATTATTTATACACTTTTTTTTGACGCTGAAAGTAGATCTCCGCTATGTCGCTACGTCATAGACGCGGCGTCTAAAATACCGGCATATCATTTAAAATATTGATTTTACAGTAATAAATAACAATTACGGCTACATAAATAAGTCACGGCTGGTCTAGTCGGGAGAACGGCGCCTGCCGATCCGGAGACTCCGGGATCAAACCCAACACGCACCACTGTCTTTTCGAAGTCATGTGCGTAATGCCACTAACTTACAACGATGAAGGAAAACATCGTGGGGAAACCGACATGAACCTAAAAATTTTCGAAGCCATGTGTCATCCACCAACCCGCACTGGGCCAGCGTGGTGGATTATGGCCTTAACTCACTCCTTGCGAGAGAAGGCTCCGTGTCCCAGCAATGGGAACATTTAGTGGGCCGTTGATGATGATGACGATGATGGAAATAACAGTTAAAAAAAATAAAAAAAATATAGTATAATCTGGATACTTAAACGTACAAAACCTTGGTAAAAGAAATAAAATATATAAATTTTTCATAGTTTAAGTTATTCCAATGTTAATTAACTAATCTTTTTCAGGTATCTTTTAAATACGGCAAATTTTAAAATTGTAATTATAATACTTCAAAATCAATATATATAGATAGAGTCCTAAGAATTCAACTTTTATATTGGAAATTTTCTCTTCTTTTAGGATCTTTTTTGAAAATTTCTTAAGTATCGTTTACTTTCTTTTTGTAATCTTATTTAGTTAATAACTATCACAACTTTATATGTGCTAAAATAAATAAAAAACATTAAAACATTATTTCTAGACGTTTTTCCAAATCGAATGAACATAAATATGTTTCTAGGAGCTTTATTTCTATTTAGCACGTTTTTGAACTTGTTGACTAAACTAAGAGAGCGGGAGAGACATATATTATGGCGCGCGGGAAAAGTCTTTAATGGCATAAACCACCATACAATCCAAATATAGCTTCAGCCGATGTACTGTTGTTCTATTTCAACACTAATTTTAAATAAAACCGGTTAAGTGCGAGAGGGACTCCCGCACGAAGGGTTCCGTACCATTAGCAAATACTTAAACGGCGAACAGCAATTTTACCTTATGGTTTTAACGAATTCGATAGTGGCGCCATCTAGTTTGCTTGGGACGGACTAATCGAGCAAGAAACGGTAAAAAATCAAGTTTGTTGTGTGGGAGCCCCCCCCCCTTAAATAGTAATTACACCCTCGTGCGTAAAAGACTGCAAAGTCTTACACACCGCCGTAAAATTGCTAGCTTATCGATTTTTTTATCGGATACACTTCGGAGAGTGTGCGACTGAATTGCACGATCTAATACACCTTGCCCTTTTTTCTATCGGAATGCTCGCAGCTCGAAGAAGCGACATCGTTTCATGGGTGATGTTCCAAAGACACGAACAAAGAGATTTGACTGCTTTTGTGATAAGAACGTCAAGACTGTGGAATACGTTGCCTGAGTGGGTATTTCCCGATAGTTACAATCTTTGTGTCTTCAAATCGAGAGTGAATCGGTTTTTTCTAGGTAAACACGCTCCATCGTAGACCGCATCGTCGCTTAACATCAGGCGAGATGGCAGTCAAGTGTAAACCTATAAAAGTTAAAAAAAAAATAAAAAAACATTTGTATTTGTTGTTATAGCGGCCAAAACTGTCTAGCTATCACGTTTCTTGAGATACAGCCTGGTGACAGACGGACGGACGGACGGACAGCCAAGTCCCAGTAATAGGGTCCTGTTTTTATCTTTTGGGTATGGAACCCTAAAAAACCCTAATGTTGCAAATAAAAGAATTTTGACAGTAAATAATTGATCGGTATTTTATTAAGTTTGTTCAACCGTTATTATGTCTGAAAGATTAATTATTAGGTTGCAAACATATTTTATATGTTGTGTGTGTCTTTTATGTACAAGTACATATTTGTGTGAATTAATATAATTTGATATTTAGATTCACACTTACCTCTATACTATACAGCGTGATATTATAAAATACAAGGATATATATGACTGTTATTGAACTTATCATTGCGGTAATCTGAAAAAAAAAAACAACTCAGAGGTAATTCAGTTAGGTATAAACTTCATATGCATCATGTCAATCTATGCTAATTTGTCATTTTTAGCATAAACAGCCCACTAAATGTTCCCACTGCTGGGACCCGGGGCCTTCCCTCGCAAGGAGAGAGTCAAGGCCATAATCCACCACGCTGGCCTAGTGCGGGTTGGTGAATAACACAGGACTTCGAATGATTATAGGACATGTCAGTTTCCTCACGTTGTTTTCCTTCACCGTTTTAAGTTAGCAGCATTACGCACATGACTTCGAAAAGAAAGTGGTGCGCGTGGTTTTGATCCCGGGGTCTCCGTATAGGCAGTCGCCGTACTCCCGACTAGACCAGCCGTAACATTTTCTACACAATGATAGTGGTAGGACTCTTAGCAGAGTCCGCCTGGGGAAGCACCACACCTTTGCCAGTTATTCTACCGCCAAGCAGTAATGAGCAAACATTACTGTGTTCCGGTTTGAAGGGCAATGTTTCCAGAGAAATTACAGGGCTTAGAAATATAGCAACTTAGATCTCGGGGTGACGAGCGCAGTGTAGTGCTAGGTAATGATTTGGACTTTTGATGAATGATTTCTTCATGGTCCAATATCTGCATGTATCTGTGCTGTTATGTGGCAGGCATGTTGCTTACCATCAGGCACATGTGCTACTCGTCTCGTCTCTCTTTATTAAAAAAAAAACAATCACAATTATTTATTGAAAGTATATGATTTTCGTTAAAATATGAATTTAATTTAAGTAATTCTAGCATTTTAGGACATTTACTAGCAATTGAGATTGGAACCTGCAATAAGGCAGAGATGCATTGTGGTAGGGAGGAGTAGGACGACCAAGGGGAGGTCTAAGCGTTTGTTTTGGGGAGGGTCGCAGGAAAGAAACGTTCCGGCGCAACCATCTGAGAGCGCATTCTTACGCAAAAAAGGCGGCGATGGAGGAAGGCTCGACGACTCTTTGGTGGACTTAAAGGCACTAGGGCAATCGCGAAAGTTCGCGGTACAACCCTGAGAACAGATGTCAAGTTGAAGTGTAGTATTATCTATGCGTTTACACTTGGAAGAGTTGTGGTCTATGGGGTATTTAACGGAGCGTGTATTCGTTGAATAAAAACGGGCCGATTTACACTGCAACGGAATGTCCTATGTTGCTAATAGTCGGAAACATCAAATCAAATTTTATTTGTAGTGGTAGGACTCTTGGCAGAGTTCGCCTGGGGAAGTACCACACACATGTGCAAACATTATTGTTTTCCGGTTTGAAGGGCAATGTTTCCAGAGAAATTACTGGGCTAAGAGATATAACATCTTAGATCTCTGGGTGACGAGCGCAGTGCAGTGCTAAGTAATGATTTGGACTCTTCATGTTCCAATAGCCACGTGTCACTGTGCTGTTATGTGGTAGGCATGTTGCTTACCATCAGGCACATGTCCGGCTCGTCTCGTAACGCTTTATTTAAAAAAAACATGTTCTTTCTACTTGTCCTGTTCCTTCATAATATAAAAAAATACTGTAACACTACTGTTGTTGTGTGATGAATAATTTCGGCCGGAGAAAGGGCTTCTACTTGCATTCGTCTCCCTTTTGCGCAGTTTATGTAAAGAAGTTTATCTCAAGAAAGGGGCTGGAGGACTTGGGTAGGACGACTGATACTATAACCGCGGCTATCCCTAGCTGCGATCGTGACGGTGAACCTCTCGCTGCCGACCATCTTAGCCAGCAAGAGGTCATGTGAGGTTAAAGAGCGAAAGCCTTTCGCTTATGAAGTGGACACGAGGATAAGCCTGGAAGTCCACTCTGGCTAGCATCCCCTCTCCACTGGAGGGATTGGGGCATCGGGCGTTCAGGGTCATCCGGCATCCCGCCTAGGGATAGGCCTTCGAGGAGGTGACGAGTCACTGGTTTTCAGTGCGTCATTAGAACCAAATGCTAGGGTTCGGACGCCCCGCGCGAAGCGGGATCGGAAAAGTGGTGGCAAGTGGGTCAGGAGTGGGATAAGCGACCCCTCTATTCTGACCCCTCGCCATGCCGGAGAAAACTGTGTGGGCTTTAGTCTAGCTCGACATACCCTGCCGTCCTACTAATATTAGAAATGTAAATGTTTGGATGTTTGTTACTCAATCACGTCCTAACGTATGAACGGATTGGGCTGTAATTTGGAACACAGTTAGATTATAGTCTGGAAGAACACATAGGCTTTTTATCCTGATAAAACAACGGGAACAACGGGAACGGGAACTATGCGGGTAAGCCGCGGGGCGCTGCTAGTGCCCCTATATGTAAAATATATGTAAAATGTGTCATGCGTAAATGCGTTTTCACCACATTAACAATCAAGCATTTAACTTACCTCAAAGCCAAACATAGTGATAATTAGATTTTTAATTTTAGAAATTGACGCATACGATGCGGACCATCCATTATATGTACATGTTATATTTTTTTGTGATAATTTCATTTTAACCGTATTAGATTTCCTTCTTAGATTATCGATTTCAACATGAATGGATTGTGTAACACAATTTATATTGTCTGCTAATCCGTAAAATGCCCAAGCCAACATACAAAATTGTAAATAAAAACGAAAATTGCATAAATTATAATGTATGAATAGCACGTTAATTAAAATGCGATTGAAAACACTACTATCAACATTATAGTTATCAACTAAAGTAGTAGTTGAAAACGATGCGATATTTAATATGACGAAAATAACCAAATACAAATATAAAAGCCTCTTTCTGTACATTACTTTGTTAATATAATCTTGACTAACATCTAAATAAGTATTCAATATGTTTACGTAATGGTATATCCGTTTTAATTTTTTTGAATGATATATAGTTGTAAGTATTGTAAGAAATGAAAAAGACATCATCATAAAATAGTAAATCAAATTGATTGCTTCATGTGCACGTTTAATATTTGACAGTGTCATAGAAATACTCAAGCAAATAAGTGATAACTCTACAAAAACATGAATCAAAATAAAGTTCTGGGTAGACTTTTTCAGACGTGCATAATTTCTATATTGGCACAAAATAATATCTAAATACAGTAATATTTTGTCATTAATTATTCCCGGTTTTTTATATTTCATGTTTTACGTTTATTGTGTGTCGAAATTTTACAACAAATGATACAATGGTTACCTAATAACATTATCTAATTGAGTATAAATAAACAACGACTATCTGATTATAAATATGTCATTTTTATCGACTTTAGGGAACTTAGCCGGATTAGATCTTCTATCTTTTTTTCAACTAGAGAAAATTAATTTACGTAAATACACTGCGTTAAGGTACAAGTTCGCGTTGAGACCGTGATGCGAGACCGCGATCGGAGACCGCGACAGGCACTTGATACTATGGAATTTCATGGGCACCAATTCGCACCGCGACCGCGACAGGAGACCGAGACACACGTGTCCACGGTCTCGGTCCGTACTGGCGTCTGTACAATTCCATAGTGTCAAGTGCCTGTCGCGGTCTCAGCGCGAACTGGTGCCCATGAAATTCCATAGTATCAACCAATCGTTAAAGGGTGGTCGGAATACGTGCGATTTGACACAATGAGTGCTTCGACCGACTAAAACTTTTATGGGGTTCTTTACTGAAATATTGTTATACCTTTTTAGTCTCACCTCACACTAAAACCTATCAGCTATCTTATAGACCAGTGCAGAAGCGTTTGAAAATGGCAAAAAACAAAAATAATTTATAATAGGATGAAACCCATTGTAAATGGAAGAAAATATGACAAAAGTGAAAGGAAAAATAATTTACGGGCGATCTGAGATCGGGAAGTGGAAGTCAAGTTTTAACCAAATATTTTGAGTAACTGTTTTTTTTACACGAGAAAAAAATTAAAAACTAAAAACGCACTTATTTGAATATTTCTCATAAATTATGAGGGTATGTGAAAAAACTACCTAAACAAAAGTTGTAGATCTTTTTAAGCCCTACAACTTTGTCATACAACTTATTTCCATAGGATTTGTAGTTTTGCCAGAAATTGGGATAAACCGTTTTTACGCTTAAAACGGACCCCCCCTTCCACTTCCCGACCTTATATCGCCCGTAAATTATTTATCCTTTCACTTTTGCCATATTCTCTTTCATGTACAATGGGTTTCAGCCTACTTTAATTTATTTTCTTTTCAAAAGCTATCGAGATTGGTCTATTACGTGTATTACGCGTCCAACTTGCATTACAAGCAGCGAGCAACACGGAAGGGAGTAGTCTTAGCTAAAAAATATTGTTCAAATCTTTCTGTCATTTCTTGCGGGAGGGGAAGTTGCACACTAGCGCAAAGCCGCACTATTACATACAAAACATACCTGTACCGATCCATTGCCGATTATACTCACACAACCAAATCACTAACACATAAAAAATAAAGCACCATTCACAAATCTAGCCCCGCCCTCACGCCACAGTATATTATCAAACTCCATGGTCCACGCGGACTTGTACTTTGACAGAGGGGAAACGCTGTGTATGCCTACTCCCTTCCGTGTTGCTCGCTGATTACAAGTGGTTATATTAGGTATCAAATATTATCTAATAATAATAAAGTGGCCAAGTGCGAGTTGGAGCAAGTAACATAATATACATAGTACACATAGTTTTTTTAGTTCGTTGTAACTTTGATCGAAGTTTTTACAATAATGTATTTATGACGTACTAAAAAAAAACTACTCGTCAGATCGAGTTCAAACCAATTTTCGTTGGTAGTTTGCATGGCAATGTACATCATTTTTTTTTTAGTTTTTTCATTCTCTTATTTTAGAAGTTAGAGGGGAGGGACACACATTTTACCACTTTGGAAGTGTCTCTCGCGCAAATTATTCAGTGTAAACAAAAACTAAAGTTACGGCTTTAAGTTACGGCTGGTCTAGTCGGGAGAACGGCGGCTGCCGATCCGGAGACCCCAGGTTCAAACCCCACACGCACCACTGTCTTTTCAAAGTCATGTGCGTAATGCCGCTAACTTAAAACGGTGAAGGAAAACATCGTGAGGAAACCGACATGTACCTAGAATCTTTCGAAGTCATGTGTCATCCGCCAACCCGCACTGGGCCAGCGTGGTGGATTATGGCCTTAACTCTCTCCTTGCGAGAGAAGGCCCGAGTCCCAGCAGTGGGAACGTTTAGTGGGCTGTTGATGATGATGAAACAAAAACTATATTAGAAACCTCAACATAATTTTTGAAGACCTATCGATAGACATCCCACACGTGTAGGTTTGATGAAAAAAAAATTTTTGAGTTTCAGTTCTAAGTACCTATGGGGAGCAAACATATTTTTTTTAGAAATAGACGTGCAAGATGGTACCCCACACGTGTGGGGCCATGTATGGGTTGTGGCTAAGGCCACACCCCATACATTGCCATAACAGCATAGTGACATAATATCACTGATAAATTGCTTAGAGATCGTTACCTGGACACATTAACTTGGAATTTGCATGGTTTGAAGGCACACTTAGGTAAGCGGGTGTCAGAATAAGCTCTTTAGAATCTACATTTTCTACAGCTGTACAAATTGTAATGGACGAGATTAAAATTGCAATCTATCAACTGAATAATCGACGTGCACCAAGTAAAATCGGGATCTTGCCTGAAATGTTTAAAACCAATACTCAATTATTATTGTTGGAATCACTAGCCACCCCATTTACCAAAAGATGTATATTAGAAACTAAAATACGAAATGTCTGGCACAACGCATACTTAATATTACTTGTACATAAGAAAGAAGAGATTAAGAAACTATACAGCAACTCGCACATACCCATAAGTCTACTGCCTCACGTGTATAAACCGTTTACTTAAGTATTTCTCAACAAGCTAGACACTACGTAGCCATACACACATGAGTTCCATAAGTTCGAAGTGACTCATCAAACAAAGTTTCATAGTATTTTTTGAGGCATTGCTTTCGCAATGAGGTATTCCGCCAGAGAACAAAAGTTACTTACTGCCATAGCTTAGCGCATTAACTAACTGAAGTAGTAGTGGGCCGGTCATACAAATAGGCATAGCTGGGCACCGTTAATCAAATAGTTAACTTCGTTAATCGTTAATCCGTTACAAAAAAAGTTAACTTAAAAGCGTAAACGTTAAAGCGTTACATTTCGTAAGAATTAACGGAAGTTAACGTTAATCGTTAATCCGTTAATATGGGTATTGGATTTTTATATCGTTGCGTTAGTGAACTTATAAAACCTGTTGGTTTAGGTTCTGGAAGTTAACAGGTTAGGAAAAAACCAAATACTTGTAGAGTTTAATTTTATTATTGAAGTGAAAACTTCTTTAGGCGCGCCGAGACAGATTTATCGTGGGCTGTGAATTGAATTCTAGCGTCACGCTCGGGTATAATAAGAAATCTTCGGGTAAACTCGGGACCATGGCTATTGGCCATCTAGAAATGCGTCAGCCAATGGGAAATGCTGAAAGGGCGTGGCCTGGCCATCATGGCGTGGCCATCTAGAAATGCATTAGCCAATAGGAAATGCTGGTGCTTTTCTAGGTGGCAATGCCATGATGACCAGGCCACGCCCTCCGGTTACACCCGTGTAGTTTCCAAGGTAAGCTATCAAATTCTGAGTTTTCACTTCTATCGGCAGTTTCTATGACTGCCAATTTTTTTAATTTAATTTAGTTTAATGTGTAATTTAATCGTCGGGCATAATGCGCATAGGTACCTATTTCCCCTCATGAACATTAACATGTCGAAGTTCTCGTCTGAAAGGGGAGGCTTGCTTTGGTGTTAAAATGTCTTTACCCGTGGATAGCAGACGTTCCACCGCAGCGTTTGAGGGCTGTTTTCCAAATTTCAACCCAATCCTTTCCCAGACGTTCTGACATGATGAAACAACAAACATAACAACATCCCAAAATTGCCATTTATAATATTAGTAAGATGTTAAACACAGGAATTTTCATTGTATACCTCCATTTCTTCATTCTTATACATTGGATTTGTTCATTTTATTTAACTTTTCTTTGGTTAGTTGAAATGAACTACCACCGATTTTATTAAAAAAAAGTTACAATACAGATAAACGATCGAAAAAGTATGATTGAATTTATCGGGGAGTTCCCCACTAGCTATGGATTACTATAATCTACTTGGTTTACTAGGGATGTGTGAAATATTCAACTAAATTGTAAACGTCAGTCAAATTCGAGTATATCTATGCTCAAATTTTCAGCCAAAAAGAACTCGAGATTATCGGAAATATGACTTATGATAACAAAATTATATTTGTTTTCATATAACGTCAACCGATCATGCCACAGGCTAAAATGACGCTTCAATCCTGCCAAAATTGCAGGAACCCGCCACATATGATCACACTGCGCCCAGCACTTTTCGTTTCATACTTGTCTGAACTTGTTTTTTGCGCCGCGCCGAGGTGCCGTGCGGTAAATAGTAAGCATTGGATTAACGATTAACGGACTTCTGCATAATTAACGGAATTTAACATGTCCGTTAACATTTTTAAAAGTTAACTTAAAAGTTAATCCGTTAATCAAAATGTTAACTTCGTTAATTAACGATTAACGGATTAACGTTGATGAGTTGATGCCCAGCTATGCATATAGGTATAATTGTTGGGATAGACTGGAGTCGAGATAGCGTATTTGTAAAAGTGGTGTAAGACGCCCAGAGACTAGATAGAGTAAAGGTATACGAAAGGCGGATTGTGGCGGTCGAAAACGTAAGGCCGAGGATCGGGGTGAGTGGTGTATTATAAGAAAGGTAAATATGACATTGCCTATATCCACATATCTAGCAGTGGACGTTTACGGGCTGATGCCAATTAAAAAATATTCCGAAGTTTTCACCTTGGAATGACTTTAGTTATATAGACTTAGCTGTAAAATAGTATAAGCCTTTATTTTACCTTTAAAACTTTTCTCGAAACGTACTAATATGGTGTCTGCAACTACAGTCATTCCATATTCAAAGGTAAAAAAAACGATTTCATAGATATTTGTTGCAAATGTCTCTTATTTCCTATGAATTTTATGCTATCTGTTGTTCAATAAATTTTGTAGAGGATTAAATTTGTACAGCTACTTTCAACATTACTTACATTTGAACTTACATCATCAACCATTTTTTGACGTGGTAACGTCTTATAATTCGATGAAGCCGGCTGCACGCCCACAAAACATGACGTCATGTACCGTTACCGCTCGGTCGTTACCGTCGGTCTTTACCTCGCCGGATGTTTGTTACACTTGTATTAATTATTTCGACCAGTAGTTCAAGCGTGGATTTAGCTCAGTGGTAGAGCGTTCGCTTTGCATGTGAAATGCCCCGGGTTCGATCCCCGGCATCTAAAAGCTTTTTTGCATTGTTTTGATTGAAAATGACTAAATTCTACTGATTACTTTTTACATACAAATCTATTAAACAAATGAAATTAAAATTTTCTTTTGAAAAATGCTACCATTCCATCAGTATTTTCTTAAGACGTTGTCACGTTCTATCGTCAGTAAACCGACTTTACAGACAAACATATTTTTTTTGATAAAGGGCTACTCAAACAATAACAAAGTTACTAAGGGAAACTTTAGTAATTAATATGTTTGATAAAATTCCTAACCTTTTAGATAATTTTATTTCCGGATAAATTTGCGAAACCTGTTATGACAGTGCTCTTTAGTTTTATTCCGAGATTTTTGCGCTCATTTGTCTGATTGTTCTCAACTAATAGCGAACAAACGCCTCAAATAACATTTTTTTGCCTTTTGAAGTGAAAACTTCTTCAGGCGCGCCTAGACAGATTGTTCGTAGGCTATGAATTCAATTCATTCGTCACGCTCGGGTATGATAAGAAAGCTTCGGGTAAACTCGGGACCATGGCTATTGGCCATCTAGAAATACGTCTGCCAATGGGAAATGCTGAAAGGACGTGGACAGGCCATCTAGAAACGCATCAGCTAATGGGAAATGCTGACGCATTTCTAGATGGCCATGTCAAGATGGTGAGGCCACGCCCTCCGTTTACGCCCGTGTAGTTTCCAAGGTAAGCTACCAAATTCTAAGTTATAAGTTTTCACTTCTATCGCCAGTTCCTATGACTGCCAATTTTTTTTTATTACTCTTTTATTATTATTTTTCATTTTCATTTTACCAAATAGGTATTTGATGCCGTCCGATTTTTCCGACCACGACTATTTGAACAATATAGTCATCGAACAAAGCGTGTAATGCGTACAGTCATTATGCACTTCAAAGAGCGCGAACTACTCATAGTTTTACCAACTTATCGATGTAGTTGGTCAGATGATGCAAATGATTTGTACTATTTTTACAAACAAAACCATGAGCAATCAGGTTCCATCGAACATATATAATATGTATCACTTAACAATTTCAACATCTAGCTTTAGTTTTGTTTTCATAATTTATAGTTTAATTTTAAATTGTATCTTAGTTTTGGACTGCAATGTCCACAACCGATGGATGCGTAAAATTGTAAATGAGAGCGTTAATACTAATATTAACAGTGTTTAATTAATTGTAATGAATTAAAGTATTGGATATAAAATTAGCTTGTGAAAACAACGTGTTAGTGTGAAAGAGATATAATAAATACATACATTAGAACATATAAAAACATAACAGAGAATAGACAAGTGTAAATATGAAAGATAATACAAAATACGAAACAGATGAATCCGCTATTATCGA
Organism: Ectropis crepuscularia; assembly: GCA_963693475.1. Taxonomy (NCBI): domain Eukaryota; kingdom Metazoa; phylum Arthropoda; class Insecta; order Lepidoptera; family Geometridae; genus Ectropis; species Ectropis crepuscularia. The sequence goes on from OY856345.1 coordinate 11,059,541, forward strand.
ATCCAGTTTTTTTCGTGTTAAGTTTATTATATACAATTAATTCAAAACATCAAATCTCAGTCTCCCTTATAATTTAAAACGTAGTAGGCAAAAAACACTTAAAAATCAACACCACTTAGCTCAAGTGTCAAACCTGTTAGTTTACGTTTGAAGTAGGTACAGTAATTCTAAAAAAACGGTACCGTTATAATCGTCTTGAAACGCCCTTGAGATTAATAGGTTTCAATAGATTCGAGTACAGTAACACTTCATAAGCCGACGCGTAAGCAACGCACTTACGTAACCTGACACCCGTTTTTCCACACACTCGAAAGTTCCACGCACTTGCCAGTTTTCTCACAATTTTGACCTTAACCGTTATAGCCAGTGGTGATGACAAATTTGTACATTCACAACCACTGATTATTTTTCCAAGTAAAGCTATGTGCATTTTTGCAGGTTTTGTATTTTAATTTGTACAGATTGACGAGACGAGCAGAACATGTGCTTGATGGTAAGCAACATGACTGCCCATAACAACATAGTGGCACGCAGTTTTAGTAATATGAAGAGTCTAACAACTCATTACCTAGCAGCACTGCACTGCGAATGTCACCCAGAGCTATTAGACGTTTTATTTCTATGGCCTGTAATTTCACTGGAAACATTGCTTTTCAAACGGTGCCATAGTAATATTTGCAAATTACTGCTTGGCGGTAGAATAACTGGCAAAGGTGTGGTTATTCCCCAGAATGGACTCTGCAAAGAGTCTTACCACTACTAAACACAGGTACACAGGTACAGGCGGGAATCGAACCTGAAACCTAATGATAGTGCATTTTGTTGTCGTTGTAAATGAGTGTTCTATGCTCTGGGTCACTATAGTTCATAAATATTTAGTCACAAAACTAAAGATTTGTACTGACGCCGACGGTGGCTCCCCACGCAACTATACAGATAAGTTGGTAGCTCAGAACAAAGCGACAACCAACAGAGTTGAGCCGCTATCTCGCAATTATCTAAATGCGAGTGGCGCTAGGTGTCGACACTGACAAATCTACATTCATTCACGAACGTATAGACGTGCCATGAACATAACTTGCACCTACTGACTGGAAAAAATACTCATATTAATATTAGTAAAATTAATTAAGTGTCTTGCTCACTCTCTCCCTCTACCTGCAATTTCAAGTCGAAAGGAGAGAGACTGTAATGATGACAACAATAATTGTAGGTATTGTGTTCTAAGCCGATTTTTGGTGACTGCTTTGCGTAAATTACGTTACTCGATGTGTCGTCACGTGACTTAAATATCCAATTTTAGCTATAAATGTTTGGAGACAGTTGCTAAATTGAGGACGCCACAAAATATAAAAATGGAGGTTGTTGTATATTCTAGCTTTATTGAAATAAACGAAACTAAGTGAAATAACTCTGTGGTATACACTTATTTTTACGGTAATCATTTTACAACAGTAAATGTTTTAGTGATCCTTGTTTTCTAATTGAACAAATTAATTATTTTTATATATATCTTTAAAGCTATGTAAAATGCAATTACACATTTTACTACATTTTACTGTTTGTTAATGTATTACTACTTTCTTATTTTCGTCCAAGACAATTACAAACATACCTAAATATAATTTACTAGCAGCGCCTCGCGGTGTTACTCGCGTAGTTCCCGTTCCCGTTGTTCCCATTGTTTTTTTGGATAAAAGGTAACCTATATGTTCTTCCAGGCTATAATCTATCTGTGTTCCAAATTTCAGCCCGATCCGTTCATACGTTAGGACGTGATTGAGCAACAAACATCCAAACATCCATGTATGGAACATGGACATTTATAATATTAGTATAATTTTTCTAAAACATTCCAATTGTATGCAATAAATTAATCTGACAAGTATTCGCAGCATCAAATATAATCTCCATCCCGCCCATAAAATAAGTAATTCTTCTCAGCTCTTGTTATTCGCCAGAGGCGGGATAATTCGGGCTGCCTTTTAAAATGTGCTTTTAGCCAACCCGTAATGCGATGTCGTTTCAGCAAATTGTAATGGACGCTATGAAAAATTAAAATTTTATGACATCTTTGCGAATTCCCGAGGAGTAATGGCAGCTGAAAGGGAAGGTGTTAATGCCACCTTGAATTTTAACAGAATTCATTTTACATCGTCGCTAGGATTAAGTGGTGCTTTTTGTGCTTTGTCAAAAATAAAGGTGTCTTTTACTTTGGCAAAGTGTTAAAAGGAAATGGAGCATCTATGTATATTATTCATATCTACTTTCGTGTCAAGTCTACTATTTTATGGTACTTTTTATGGATTTTTATAAAATAAACGCAACGAGCAGGACTTTTGTGTGATGGTAAAAAACACGCCAGCACATAAAAGCACAGTGCTACGCAGCTATTGGAATATGAAGAGTCCAAATCATTACCTAGGACTGGACTGCGTTCGGCTCCCAGAGATTTAAGACTCCAATCTTAATTTAAACTGGAACACAGTTTAACTGGACACTGGACTTCTCTAACGCGTGAAATGGTTCGTAGCGTGTTGGATGCTCGTGAACGCAGACAGCAAGTAGCTGTCTTGTGCTGTGACTTATCGAAGGCCTTCGATGTCGCTGACCATGAGACATTAGCTATAAAGCTGAAACACTATGGCATAGCTGGAAAATCATACGCTGTGTTGACTGATATGTTACGGGACCGATCTCAAGTAGTAGATTCTGGTGATGGTGATAATAAATCAGACCCACTGTTTATGGGACCCTATTCGTCTATGGGAGTACCGCAGGGTTCGTCAGTTTCAAACATCATGTTTTCATTACTATTGACCAACCTCCCTGACGCTATAAAGCGTGCAGACATATTTATGTATGCAGATGATGTTGCTGCTATAGTAACCGCCCCTTCAATAGAGGCATTAGAAGATAAATTAAATGCAGTAAGCAACGGTTTAAACACATGGTTTCGTGCCAACGGTTTTATAGTAAATTCAAAAAAGATCCATTTTATTCACTTTTGTCTGTCGGGCCACTATACAAAATCGCTAAAAGTTGTGTTTAACGGTGTCCGGATAGAGCAGGTACAGAAAACAACATTCCTAAGGTTCGAGATTGACCGCTGCATGACATGGGAACACCACATCGACAAGATGTGTGCTAAAGCAGGCAGTGCGTGCTTTGCACTAAGACGGGTATCTCGAGTGGTGAGTACGGATGTGTCTCGTGCGTGTTACTTTGCCACGGTGCATTCCCGGTTACAGTACGGTGCCGAAATATACGCGCGCGCTGCCGACTGGGAGCGTGCGTTCCGCGCCCAAAAACGTGCCGTACGTGCCATCGTGGGTGTCTCGGGATGCATATTCGTCAGACCTTTTTTCATAGAGCTTGGCATACTTACGTATCCTGCTATGTTGATCTACCAAGTGGCTGTATATGTCAGAAATAATTTGGACTCATACAACACGCGAGGAGAGAGACATTCATGCAATATACGCAACGCCGACAAGCTGGATGCTATACCACACTCTCTCACGAAGTCACGGAAGCTGACTCACAATATGGGACCGGAAGTATAGAACACTCTTCATTATATCATTAAATCAGCCCCAAGTCTCGGTAGTTTCAGAAACAGATTAAAATGCTGGCTTATCGATCAAACATTTTATAGTTACAGCGGGTTTTTAGAGAGAGATGGTAAGGTTATGATCAAATGGTAAAAAAAATATAGATTGTTAATTGCAATAACTGTAACAAATCAATATATTTATATAGTTTGACACTTATCTGTACGGTAATTCTGCCCTGCTTATGATATATACAGTAAGTGACATGGAACCACTTTCGAGAAAAACGCGGTCAAAGTTTTTTTTACTCTTATCGTTTCTCCCAAAGTATAAATTAAATTTAACTTTTCTAAACTGTTTCAGATAAAACCGTGTTTGTTTAACAATTTGTGTATTTTAACAATTTTGTAACAATTATTGTTACCGTACAGTGAAATGTTAGTTTAAAACTTTGAAAATGTATACTATTTGTATGCTATTTCCTTTGTTTTTTTATTTCATTAATATTTTGATGTGTAAATTGTACATTTATGAATAAAGAACTTTGACTTTGACTTTGACAGTGATGTTTGGATTTGGTTTAGAATTTTTTAAGCAATAATAGTACGACTCCTCAAAATTAATGTATGAAGCTAAAACCCCATTCGGTCCGTCGGCCCGTCGGCCGTCAACACCTCATCTGTATCTTTTTGACCCTGCAACCTTTTCTCCGGCGCTTCGCCCAAAAATTCAACGATTTCATTACCAACTAAAGTGGCAGTGTGTACGTACTGTAGACCAGGGTAGAAGCCTTTAAAAATAACAAAAAGTGAAAAAAAAAAAATAGTAGGATGAAACCCATTGGAAAAGAAGTGAATATTATAAAAATGAAAGGAAAAATAATATACGGGCGATCTGAGGTCGGGAAGGGGATGGGGGTGAGTGTTTAAGGGTAAAAAACGGGTTGCTCGATTTCCGGCAAAACTAAGTCCTATCGAAAAAAGTCAAATCGCAAAGTTGTAGGTAATAAAAAGACCTAAAACTTTTGTGAATATACTTTTTTCACATAACCTCAAAATTTATGTAAAAAATTGAAAAAAAACAAGTTTTTGGTTTTTTATTATTATCTTTTACAAACATTGTTTTTTTTAACGAAATTTGGTGAAAACTTGCCTTTTTTATCTCTGTAACCTGATCCTCTTGATGGTGCAATATATTGTATACCAAGTTGTCCGTATGAAAATCAGTGTGGGCGTGAATCGATTCCTTGGTGCTTAAATGTTTGCCCCTGTGCTTTAATAATAGTTACAGCAAACGACTCCTTAACGGAAAATTGTATTATAATTTTGAAATTAAAAGGCAAATGATACCATTTTATGTAGAGGTAATGCATTAACATGCCCTTCCGTTTGAAGGGAATGGTCGATTTGTGTCGGATTCAATAACATGAGTGGTGCCCTACCGACTAAAACCTCTGCAGTATTTATTACCTTTGCCACACACGGCGCGAACACGTGAATGCTCTCGCACTCTTTTGCGTACTCGCCGCGGGACAATGCACGCCGTGATCATCTCGGTGACCAGCCGTGGGAGCCAGAGGTCCTCACGTCTGGACACCCTTGATCTCCCGCGTTGGGCTAAATGCTCGGCCTCATCACCTATCACCATCCAGCTGAAGAGGACGGGGACAGCAGCTCACCGATATACCGGCTCTCCTCTTCTCATACAGCCCCACCGCCTCCGCCATCATACTGCAGTGGGCAGGGAGTACGGCGCAACATAATACCAATATTCCTCTCCAGCCAAGAAATCTCCTCTACAGCCACAGTGCCTACCACCAAGCACGGCACGTCTCAGTCGTGCCGGCACCGTCTGCGCCCTGCAACTCCGGGTCAACCGGGTCGCTTGAACCGCAAGGCTTTGAGCCCATTTCCCTGGCTCGCCAGTCCTACTTGTGTTTCTTTTAGCTTCACTGTGGCTGACCAGGCCACGGCTACTGGACCTCCGCCTCGTCAATGCGGGAACTCCCCGAGAAGGAAGCAAATGGTATCTCGTAGAGCAACTGGCGGCCGACCGTCGTCTTCTTTCTATTCACCGTAATCTTTTATTAGATAGTAGTTGAAAATTATGCACATTTTTTTATGTCGGTGAACAATTACGCACGGTCATACAATGACATGGTAGGATATGTCGGGATCGACATTACCGACGGATATGGTACCCCTACCGGCAAACACTCCCGTAGGTTTCTCCAGCCGTGGGCTGGCAGCAGAGTCTTGGGACCGCTATCGCACTCGACCGCGGCTCTGCCATTGCCACCGCCTTTTGTGAGAACACCTCGCGGAAGGCGGCCGAACCACCGCATTTGGTTACAATGACGCGTCAGAAACCAGCGACGCGTCACACTCTTGGGAAATCATATCCCTAGGTGCGGTGCCGGACCGGCTTAAACGACCGACACCCCAGACCCTCCAATGGAAACAGGATGAGACACAGGTCATGGCGTGCTCTCGCTCCTTCAACTCACACGACCTTTCACTGTCCAGCATCTTGGCTAAGATGATCGACAGCGAGAGGTTCGCCCTCACGACCGCGGCTAGAGATGGCAGCGGTTCCCCCTCTGTGGCTACATCACCTCGAGAACCCTCATCTGGAAGACGAACGCTAAGAAACATCACTGGACCACGTGACCACAATAAAGTGGTATATTATTTTGTTGCAGAGTTGTTTTAAAACTACGGATATTTTCTAAAGCATTCATTAAAATCAAATAATGTCAGGGGAAATTTTGCTAAAAAACCCTTTAGCGTAAAATTGAGGTAGCAGGTTTCTTGCTTTAAGTATTTCCAATGTTTGGTTGTATGAATAGTTATGTTAGTGTATAAAAACCAACGGACAAATATAAACAACAATAGGTACACAGAATAGAAAAGAAAACATATTAAATTCCATAATACAATAAAGTGGCCAAGTGCGAGTTGGACTCGCCCATGAAGGGTTCCGTTGCAGCAAGTAACATAATATACATAGTACACATAGTTCTTGTAGTTCGTGGTAACTTTGATCGAAGTTTTTATAATAGTGTATTTATGACGTACTAAAAAAAACTAGGTACTCATCAGATCGAGTTCAAACCAATTTTCGTTGGTAGTTTGCATGGTAATGTACATCATAATTATTTTTTAATTTTTTCATTCTCTTACTTTAGAAGTTAGAGGGGGGGGGGACACATTGAAGTGTCTCTCGCGCAATTTATTTAGTGTAGACGAAAATGATTTTAGAAACCTCAACATAATTTTTGAAGCCCTATCGATAGACAACCCACACGTGTAGGTTTGATGAAAAAAAATTTGAGTTTCAGTTCTCAGTATGGGGGGCAACCCTAATTTTTTTTTTTGTAAAAATCTTAATGCGGTTCACAGAATACATCTACTTACCAAGTTTCAACGGACGGACAGACAGACAGACAGACAGACATGACGAATCTATAAGGGTTCCGTTTTTACGTTTTACGGAACCCTACAAATACGTAAATAAGCAACAATGCAATGTTATAGAACAAATTTGATTACTTTAAATGACACAAACTTCAAATGTAGACACGCGCCGTCACAGACTTCAGCGACCAAAGAGAATTTAAATTCACGGAACTAAAGCTCTCGAAGAGAAATATTTTTCCCCGTTTTCTTTACATTCTTCACTCATACTCCGTACCTATTGATAGTGGCGTAATGTTATATAGCCTATAGCCTTCCTCGATAAATGGAGTATCCAACAGAAAAATAATCTTTCGTATCGGTCCAGTAGTTTCCGAGATCCTAGCGTTCAAACAAACAAACTCTTCAGCTTTATAATATTAGTATAGAAGTATAGATAGTATAGATTTATGTCAGGCGAGGTGATGGTTGAGCAAACCCAAATTATGAATAGCAAAAAAATTTAAAGCTACTACTTTAATAATAACTTTCTACAAAAACATGTTAAAACTAGCAGTGCCCCGCGGTTTTACCCGCGTAGCTCCCGTTCAAATAAAAAATGTGAAAATAGAGAAAAAAAAATATTCTTCTAGACTATAATCTAAATGTATTCAAAATTTTAGCCTGATCCGTTCATACGTTACCGCGTGATTGAGCAACAAACATCCAAATATCCGAACATCCATACTTCGACATTTATAATATTAGTGGGATTTTCCCAGGATAAAACGTAGCATATGTGTTCTTCTAGACTATTATCTAACTGTATTCCAAATTTCAGCCTGATACGTTTTTACGTTACGGCGTGATTGATCAATAAACATACAAATATCCAAACATCCATACTTTGACATTTATAATATGAGTGGGATAGTGGGCTGAAGTGAATATACAAAAAAAATCAGTATGATGAATAAAATTACACTAGTAGGATAAAATATGAATGTAGGTAGGTACCTATCTTAATATATAATATAATAATTAATAAGGTATAAATCTCCTGTCACGATGTTTGTCCGCGATGGATTCCTAAACTACTTAACCGATTTTAATTAAATTAAATTGGCACACCGTGAGCAGTCTGGTTCAACTTGAGAGATAGGATAGTTTTTTTTCGATTAATAGTCCTTATATGACGAAATCCGTGCGAAGCCGGAACGGGCCGCTAGTTTTTTTATAAAATTATGATCGTGAATTATCACTGATCTAATGATAATTTCCAGAACTTGGTTGTTGGAGCTAATTTCACTTCACGCACAGTACCATCTAGATCTAGATTCACCATCATTTTATTTATAATATCATGATTTCAGATTTGGTTATATTGAAAAATATCAACATAGGTTATATTGATGTACAAATGCTGTTATTTATATTATAGTACCTGGGTGACCGAGCTTTGCTCGGTTTAAATACGAAATATACTTAGATACCTACAGATAAAAGATTCCAAGAAATAGATTTTCTTAAAAAAAAAAGAATTGAAAAAATAAGAGAACCCGTCTGGATTCGAACCCGGAGCTACCTATTTGTGACCGCTATGAGCGCCCGACTTCCCGTCTGAGCTAATTATGCTGCCGCGTCACGCGGCGAAATTTACCTTCGCATTCTAATGTCTAATGTGACAGTTTTTCATTGTCTAAAAACGCGCATAATATGCGTTTTTTTTAATGAAACCTAGTTAGATCGATTTATCGTCCCCAAAATCCCCTGCATACATAATTTCATGAAAATCCGTCGAGCCGTTTCCGAGATTCAGATTCTATCTATATATACATATTTATATAGGTACAAGAATTGCTCGTTTAAAGGTATAAGATATGTTTAACTTTACTGTACCAATATTATATATGATATTTTAAGTTGTGAACAATAAAGAATTTTCTTTCATTCATTCATTCACATGTAATTTCTGCATTGCATTGTTTTTCTTGGGTGTAACGCTTATTAATCAATCACACGATTATAAGAATTATCTATTTCCTAAACATAGTCAAATAGCTGTATGACTTTTTTCGAAGTATAATAAATATGATCTAAAAAAACCGATCGAATTGATAACCTCTTTCTGTTTGAACGCGGTTAATTAAAGCCTGGATCAATAATTCTACTAAATTCATGTGACATACTGTGACGAGTCTGTACAGAAACTCTTGCTAATTTTAAATAATTATGTATGTTTGTGACTGACGGATATGACCATAAAATTATTTCATTTCATGACTTGAAAAAGCGATAACCTTCCCTCAACGCAAACGAATAAAAACAGTCAAATTATTGAGAAATTTCAAACCGGTATTGACATTTTCTAAGTGTGTAACCTCAAATGAATAACAGCTAAATTGTGCTTTAATTATACTCAGAAAAAACAACACTTTAATGTTTCAGAAGACCTAAAAATAAATGCTATGGATTTTTTCGTTCCCTCAACCGTTTACTGAGATTCTCGAGGTGAAGACATTCCAGTGAAGATTGTTCACGTCCTTCTCTCAGTAAATAAAGATTTCCGATTCCAGGAAACTTTGATTAGAATTGGAAACCAATCATAAAGATATATTGGACGGTTTTAGATTATTTGTTTGGGATAGACTGATACGGTTTCTTTAACAATTTCGCTTGATTTAAGAAGGATATGAGTTGAGAACGCTTGTAGGGTTTCAATCTGATTTGTTCTTGCTATTTTTGTAACATCACCAACATATTAATAATAGTACAGCTTTCATCATAATAAATATTCTCAGCTCGCTATTGGCCTTTGTTAAGAGTAGATCTTCTTTCTTCGTGGTGTTAATCGCTTGTTCTGATTTGCTAATGCTGATCATCGAGGTGTGACCCGCGGCCCTGCGAATGCCGTGCATACCTACATTCAACAGGCAGATGTTTTTATTACAGTATAGAGAGACGAGACGAGCAGGACATGTGCCTGATGGTAAGCAACATGCCTACCACATACCATCACTTACTTTCCAGGTATGAATAAATCCTCTATAATTAATTAAGTTACAGTCCGCGAGGTATAAGCTGAGCTTTGCATTAGTGTGAGTGATCACCAAAAGTACAGTCAGACGCAGGACGCTGTGACCATGTTCTCTTAATAAGGTGTTTCTTCAAACCAGAAGTGCTGCCATCTGAATATGATTTTGATGAAGTGTGAGTGGTGTCAATATATGTTTCATCGGTATAAACGATAGGTCTGCCCTGAATACGGTATTCGGAAATTTTAAGTAAATAAGTTATACGTAGGTGACGGATCTCATGCTTTTCCATTAAAATTTTTCTGTTATTCTCTGTCCTTGACCATTTGAATCCTAAAAGAGATACTTCTTTTCGCAATGACCATATTGATCCTGGATAGTTAATGTCAGCTTGTTGTTTAAGAGTTTGTTGTCTGACTGTACTTTTGGTAATAGATGCGTATGCATGTGCTCACTCACACTAATGCAAAGCTCAGCTTATACCTCGCGGACTGTAGTAACATACGTGTAGGTATTAAAATTAATTTCCTCTGACAGACGTCGTATCGAGCATTACAACTTTTGTGTTGTAGGTACTAGGTATATTATATTACGGTAAAATCAAGTTAAAGTCGGTTAAAAAAGATCGCGGAAGAGATGTTGAATGTCAACATGAGTGAGACGCAGTGTTGCTAGGATAGTCTGCCAATCCGTTTTGGCGGTTTGGGGCTACGGGAGCTACGCGAGACCGGCCCATCGCTTTTCTTGCTTCTTCGCATGGGGCTGCCGGACGGACTCACGTTAATCCCTTGGCAACGTGGTCGCTGCCTCATTTGGGACGCCACGTGCGTCAACACTTTTGCGTCTTGCCATCTCTCTGCATCTCAGCGGATTGCAGGTACGGGTGCAGAAGCGGCCGCTAGAGGTAAACACCTAAAGTATTCCGCATTGGAGTCTGCATATGACTTTGTTCCGTTCGCGGTGAAAACGGCGGGCCCTTGGTGCGCGGAGGCCAAGGATTTTGTGTATGCGTTGGGTCGACTCCTGAGAGATAAGGGGTGTGATCCCAGGTCCGGCCATTTGCCTTACATCTTGCACGTTTAGGCACGTGGCTAAGAACTCTAACCTGGGCTTTGTGAGACGACAAGTCATTCAAACCAAAAGCGGTATTACTGATTTCCCCGTCAATGCCTGGCGTGGTTTGAGACGTGGGCTTAGGCGCAGGGAATGATGGAGTTAATGCAAGAAATTGTTTATGCATTTTCCCAATGTGTATTCTTAAATCCTCGCCTCGCAAAAGAAACAAAATCAAATATAGATACATTACAAATTCCGTACGAAATTTTTACAATAAGAATTAATCACAAGTCAAAAATTCTAAAATTACAATATTTAAAGATACACGGAATATTTTGACACCCTTAATAAAGTAATTTCAAACACGAGTCAAAACAATCACAAATATTTAAATGAACAATGTCAACAGCTTACAACGCAATGCAGCAAATCACAAAAATAAATAAGCATGCCTAAATAATTTCCTCCAAGTTTCGGCGTACAGAATAGATGACTCCATCTATTATCGCCGATCCCAATTAGTAAGTCTCCAAGAAGTCCAATAAGTAGAATATTCCGATCGATGATCCTGCAACACTGACGTACCACCCCTTAGTGTCCAAAGATGGCGCCTCTAGTCAAATTAGTAACGGGTAATAACACGTTAAAAATTTCCTTACACTTTTTCAGTATATGTTATGCCATCTGTGTTGTCACTAGTGAGTTACGACTCCAATCCGATCTGATATTGAATCCGGGTTAAAACAGCGAGTAGTGCTTCGCAAATCCAGAAGGTGACGCTGAGTGTTTAGTCTAAACACTGATTAAAGGTGTCTAACGTGATATTACGTACCGTAGCTAACACTCGTACTCGACTTAGCCGGTACACATTTCACTCAAAACAACACATTAACAAAAGTGGAATTTCATGGGCAGTTTATTTTCGTAGAATTTGTTTACCTTCGTTGGACGGCCTCCCACTAGATGGACTGATGACCTCACATAGGTCACTGGAAACCGCTGCGCTGGTTGCAGGTTGCGCAGGACCGTTCGTTGTGGAAAAAAAAAAACATTAAAAGTTACCGATAAATTTAGTTTTATTAAAAAGTATAAAATACAGAATTTTCTTTCGTGTTTGGACGCTGTCAATCTGTAAATTTTGTACAATATTCATCTAAACGATTCCTTTCCACGTTTTTCCTTAATCCAGATTACAGACTAATTTGAATGGCTTATAATTTTCCGTTATCCCAATTCTCACCTACATTTTTCCTAAATCTAGTTGATGGACTAATTGAAATAGTATAGATAATAGATATATATATATATTTTATAAAAAGTGAGGAGACGAGCAGGTCATGTGCCTGATGGTAAGCAAAATGACTCCCACGTAACAGCACAGTGACACGCAGCTAGCACTGCACTGCGCTCGTCACCCAGAGATCTAAGATGTTAAATCTAGATAATAAAGGTAATTTCTCTAGAAACATTTCTCTTCAAACCGCAACACAGTAATGTTTGCACATTACTGCTTGGCGGTAGAATAACTGGCAAAAGTGTGGTACTTCCCCAGGCGGACTCTGCTAAGGGTCCTACCACTACTAAATAATATTAAGTATATTTTGATCCAGTCATCCCAATTCATAAGTATGTTCATTAAGTTATATAGCTACTAGAAGTCGGTGTAATACTCGAGAATGTAGTGTCACAGTGGTGAGACAGGGTCCTCGAATGGAGCGCCCTCAAGCCGCGACAGAAGGGCTCTCTTCACTAATGGCGCCCACTGAAACACACATCGATCCTCCGAACTGTCTCATGTCACATTCAATAGACATCTAATGTTGTGAGATTATAAGTGACTAGCTTTTACTTGCGACTCCGTCCGCGTGATATAAATATTAAGGTAACTGAGGCAGTATAATTAGGCATTAGGTACACCAATTTAAATTTACGATAATTAAAAACAGTTTATATTATAAAAATGTACAGTAGGCTATAATCCTAAAAACAACTTATACTAAAGTCTATAAGTTAGATCGCAAAAAAACCATAAAATAGGTACGTATTTTTTTATATATTTTTGTATATTTCACAAACAAAAGATTTTATTTAAAAAAGTTTAATTACGTTGACTAACCGGAGTAAACAGACAGACAGACAGACAGATGCCAGACAGACAAAAAAAAAGTTAAAAAGGTTTTTAGATATTAGGTACCTATTGTTTAGTCATGAATGTAAGCATTTAAACATACTTATACTTTTACCTATACACATATTGTTCTATCAATTAACTAAATTAAATAAAAACAATTAGGTATAATTGATCCATCAAAGTAAACATGTACAAATTCGGTTATAAATAACGGAGGAAAACGAATGTGTAACCTCCTGTTTATCGTCAGTTACTCATTAATTAACACAATTAACAACTATACCTCATTCCAAATGTCTGTGAATAAAAGGTAAAACAAACCAATGTCACTCTCAATATGACAGACCAGCATTTCTCAACCTTTGTTTTACAAGATAGTTTGTAGTACCTTTCATTGCTTGCCCTTTTAAATTTTCACCGCAAAACTAGGCTAAATATATATGTATGGATATCATAAACACCCAAATATATGTTCCCACTGCTGGGACTTGGAACAATCAACACATTGCCGCTGTAAAAAATCGTCAGACACAAGAATCTGCAATTGCTGAACATCTGATTGATGCTAAAATTGGTCATTGGATCGAGATCCACGACCCAAAGGTTCTATCTACCGAATGTCATTACTACGCAAGAATGGTTCGGGAAGCATTGGAAAATAAAAAACATAGGTATATATTTCAACTACGACGCGATGACCACGATGCCAATAACCAAAAACTACCCGGTTTACGGTTATCGGCGTCGCGGAATCCTCTAATAAATAAATGTGTGCATAGCGCACTGAGTTTGGAGAAACCTGATATGGTTAGTGTTGTTTGTAGTGTTGGTCACCCTGCGATTTTTGAAGCCCAAATGAGGGTAGATGAAGATCTCCTCTCATTTCATAATGAGAGTATGGCGGGCATACGTACATTTATTTCTCCCACGTAAAAAAAGGAAAGGCAAAACATTTGAGTTCGGAGAAGAATGTAACACTAGAAACAGTGACTTAGATGTTTCCTTATATGAAAACGTTCATTTTATTTTTAACAATAATTCAATCTCGTTCAAATTGTCCTCGTATTACCCAAAACTGATCATAACACTATGATGTAATATTCTGGAAACACATACAAAAGTTTCGATCAAAATAACACAAAATTTATGGCATTTTAGAGTGAAAATTATACAAGCTTTTGATAGTGTTCAGTATTTATGCCAGAAATACCGTCTCGGGGCCCATAGCGAGAATTAAAAACAAATTAAATGCCGTTATACCGATTTTAAGATTTACTCCTTAGTTGCAAACAAGGTACCTAAAATTACTCACCCAATTACTGCTCCCGGCGTCGTCCAAAGTCCAGTTTGGTTGTCAGGAAGAAGGAAGGAAGGGAATTTGTAATACCAAACCAGACGATATCGAGGCGACCTCTCGAATTCCCGTTCCAGCAGAAGCAACGGTCCGGCGTTGTAGAAGCGGCCAATCCAGTAGCCACTTCACAATTAATAATCCAGCACTAATCCCGTAGCGATATATTACAGTTAATAACGTATTCCCGCACAATTATTAACACTTTAAACCAGATTATATAGAAAACGCGCCTTTTCGTTCCAGCGAAAAACCGACAACGTCACTTCACAGCCGGCTGTCAAACCATAGATCCGCTATGATTTTTAATGTTGCCCGATTATACGGAACAAAACCCCCGACCAATTGAACTCCTGTTCAATTTTAGAAAACCAGTATTTAGTAACTAGTATTTAGTAACTAGTATTTAGCAGTATCCAGACCTCAAATAAAAACGAAATTCCCAACAAAAACCAAAAAAAAACCTTTACCAAAAATAGCAATAAAATTAAATAAAATTTTAACCATGAAAAATACGTATATCTAATAAAGAGGCAGGCGTGCCAGAGAGGACACCGCGCGCTGAAGTCTGGAACCAGAAACCAGAATCTCCGCCACGCGGGGTGTGCCATCAGTACCAGATATCAATTTTAAAATACGTCCCCTACGCCAGAGTAGGGGGGCCAAATTTGCCTCTTTTAATAATACTAAGTCCCCTTCCCGAGGGGCCTCCGTCCTATCTGTCCATTTTACCCGTTGTTGCAACAGATGCAAGTACTCGGCCGACCAGCGCCTCCAGAAGTCTTGACTTATTTGCTGCAATAACTGAAAACGGGACAGGCGTCCGGGGCGCTCATCCTTCCAGGGATACTCCGGCAACGCGGTTAAAGGCTGACCGATCAAGAAGTGACCCGGCGTCAAGACTTCTAGATCATTAGGGTCAGGCGAGATTGGACAGAGAGGACGGGAATTAAGCACTGCCTCCACGCGGCATAGTACCGTGACTAACTCTTCCCAAGTTAACACGGTCTCCCCGATGACACGGCGGAGATGGGTTTTAGCAGACTTCACCGCAGCCTCAAAAATTCCTCCCCAGTGAGGACAGGCCGGCACACTAAATTGCCAGCTGATTCCCCGCTGGGCGAGAGCCAGACTTAAACTATGATTACCAGAATTTAAAAAATTATTAACTTCGCGTAAATAATTCGCCGCCCCTCGATAATTTGTGCCATTGTCCGAACGTATTAAAGAGGGTACTCCTCTTCGCGCTACAAAGCGATCCAGCGTCGATCGAACGGCCTCGAGGGAGAAATCCTATCCGGAGGAAGATCTCCCATCATGGGCTGCATGGTAGACGCCTTGAGCCTATAACAAGGGACACATCTAAACAGCACCTTTCGGACCGCCCTGCGAGCCGACAAGATCCAGAATTCACGCTGCAACACAGCGAGAAGCGCGCCACATCCAGCGTGCGCGTTACCGAGATGCCGATCGGAGATCAGCAGGTCCACCAGAGGACCTCCTTTAGGTAGCAACAGGGGGTGCCTGCTGCCGTACGGCAGGTTGGCTTTCCGGAGCCGACCTCCTACGCGCAGAAGACCATCCTGATCTGTGAAAGGGTTCAACTTGGCGACCGCACCCTTCAAGCGAGCGCATCCGCAGCGCAGCGCCTCAAGTTCCGTCGGAAACCTCTCACCCTGCACCAGCCGAATGAGGTGCAGCAAGGAACTCCGACGCTCCTCCACAGTGGCGATCTGGTCACTCCTCCTCTGACGAGGGTGACGACAGTTGTGGATGAAGCGTTTAATCCAGCTAGTTACCCCCAGCAATTTATCCAGCTTGCTGTAACGACCCGTCAACCAATCAGGGTCTGGGGGCACTTCCGCCACAATCGCATGCACGCGGACTCCGGGCAGCTCCGCTCGCTCCGAGTCCGCGCCGAGAGCTGGCCAGGAAGCTTCTGGCTCCCGCAGCCAGTCCTGACCCCACCATAAGGGGTGATCAACTAGCTCCGGCGCGGAACAGCCGCGCGAAGCACAGTCAGCGGGGTTCAACTCACCCGGGACATGTCTCCAAACAATGTCCAGTCCAATGTTTTGGATTTGGGAAACCCGATTTCCCACAAATGTCTCCAAAGTGTGAGGGGCTGCTCGTAACCAGGCAAGTACGACCTGACTGTCTGACCACGCATAGACCTTCCGGATGTCTATCGAGGTGGACAGTTCCTGATATACGTGCTTAAGCAGCCGAGCAAGTAATGTGGCTCCGCTCAATTCCAGTTTCGGAATAGTGAGTCGTGTCCTGATAGGAGCTACCTTGTTCTTCCCCAATAAGAGCGTGACATTGACGTGGCCTCCAGCGTCAACTGTACGCAAGTACACAGATGCGGCATCGCCCAGCTCGGACGCATCACAGAACCCGTGCAGGCTGATCCGGCTACAGCCTGGTGGCAGAATGCGATGGGGCAACGCCACTCTATTGACCGTTTCGAGGTCAGATATCAAACGAAGCCAAGTGTTAAGCGAGTCTCCGACCAGGGGGTCGTCCCAGGAGACCTTCAGAGTCCAAAGTCGCTGTAACAGACACTTGGCTGCGAACAGAACCGGACTGATCCAACCGTTTGGATCAAACATCCTGGCGATGGTGGACAAAACCGTCCGTTTTGTCCACGCGCGTGTGGCTTCCAGTGCCACCCGAAAGGTGAAGATGTCAGCAACCGGTTGATACTGCATGCCCAGAACCGCAATCCCGTGCGGATCGTCACCTTCCTCGAAGAGCCCCGGATCCTGCTGGTGATCGTCCGGGATACCAGCCAGGACGTTGGGGTCGTTAGAGAGCCATTTCCGAAGCTCATAGCCTCCAGATGCGAGAAGCTCTGTAAGCTCATCCCGGAGCAACAGAGCTTCCTCCACCGTCTGCGCACCAGTGCAAACGTCGTCCACGTACAGGTCGCGTTCCAGAACTGCGGCTGCACGTGGGTACCGAGCCCGTTCTTGCTCCGCCAACTCCAGCAGTGAGCGGATCGCAATGAAGGGGCTTGATCTCAACCCATAGGTGTTGGTGTTCAACTCATACACCATCATAGGGTCCTGAGGACTTTCCCGCCAGAGGATCAACTGGAACCTCCTGTCCTCGGGGTGTATGACCGTTTGTCGGAACATCATACGGATGTCCGCTCCCAACACCACCTGATGCCTATGGAAATTCAGGATGATGTCTACAATATCCCGATGTAACTTCGGTCCAGCGTGGAGGCACTGGTTCAGTGACACTCCTGTCGAAGTCGGAGCGGATCCATCGAACACCGTCCTGAGTTTGCCTGTCGACGCTTTCAAAACAGCGTGATGAGGCAAAAAGTAGTGGTCCATGGTCGACCAGTCGTCGCGAGCCGGAGACATGTGGCCCAGTGCCTCATACTCCCTCATGAACTCGATGTACTTTTCCCGAAGTACAGGATCTCGAGCCATGCGTCGCTCCATGGACCTGAGCCTTTTCTCGGCCAATGATCGAGACTGGCCCAGACGCGGGGGGTTATCCCGGAAAGGCAGCCTAGTCTCCAATCGCCCAGAAACCATTCTCCGAGTGTGAGCCTGATAAAAGTTCTCACACTCCACGTGCTCGGGATCCAGCCGAGACACGGTAGGCGGCTCTTCGATCTCCCAGAACCTCTGCATGATCTGAGCGAGGGCCGTTCCCGTAAAAGAAGCCTGATTCGACTGCTGCCACTCATCCACCATTCCCAAAATGGCGTTCCCGTAGATGGTGGGCAGCGCCATCAGCGAAGACTGATCCAGCAGTCTAGGCTTGCCGTTCATGATGTAACCCAGTACATCAGAACCCAACAAAAGGTCTACCGGACCCGCCATCCCGAAGCGGGGATCCGCCAACCTGAGACCCTTAGTACAGGACAAAAGATCCGGATCTATGTCCGCCTGAGGAAGCCAACCGACAACCGAATCCATGACGGTGGCTCTGACCGCAATCCTTTCCGAGTAGGAATGTACGGACGAGAAGGAGAGGCGGGTCTGTCCAGCCGACCGCACCTCTGTGTTCCTGACTCCCCGCAACGGAGTCGGTGACGGAAACCTAGCCAGGCCCAGGCGATGAGCAACCCGGGTTGTTAAAATGCACCCCTGGGACCCTGTGTCCAAGAGCGCTCGTATCCGGACGTAGTCGCCTCTTGGACCCCAAACCCTTAACCAGAGGGTGGGCAGCAGGACCACCGGTTGATCCTGTGCCAAGGGAACGGAGGCTAGTCAATCCCTCCGAGGCCCGTCCGAACCCGTCGGACTACCGGGCCCAGCCCAATATGGCTGCCGAGTGCAATGGGCCATCGGAGGGGAGGCATATCCGGCCGCCCTGCCATACCGAAAGTAGGGCGGGTGGTATTCCAGCCTCGGATGTTCATGGAGGGGAGGCGTGTACGCCCTCCATTCCATTGGTCGCGGATCCAGCGGCGGAGAAGGATAACGCTGGGGAGGTGGCCCCCGTGGTGACTCCGGTATCACCCTTCCACCTCTCCAGTTCGCCCGCGTCCGCGCGGGCTGTGAGGTCGGTGACCGAGCCGCGTGTAGGACGCCCCTTATTGGGCTGCCCGGTGCTGCCGTGGGTTGGGGTGGAGGGGGTGTGCTCCACGCTGTAGCCACTTCATTGTTGTACAATGCGTGGCTCTGCGTGGGAGCGCCCCCGCCCGTGGAGGGCCCCCTCCCTGAGGGCTGTCGACCAGCACCATCGCTCCTGACGCACAAGAGCTGATGGTGTGGTCCCCCACACCCAGGACACGGCCGTGCCGTGGGGCAGTCATTGTACAAATGACCCCCCAGGCACCCGTAGCACCGACGCAACCGCCGAACGATCCCTCGTCGTTCGGAAGTCGTCCGCGCAAGCAGGGCCGGACACTGCACCAGCGCGTGAAGCTGGCCACAGTTCGGGCACTCCTGCTCCGACGCAGTCGTCACAGTCGCCGACCGCTTTACCCCACCCAGAGTGCGGGGATTGGTAGGTCGCGGTCCTGTTCCGGCAGGGCCACGAGCTGACGCGGCGGGCTGCGCCTCCTGAGGCGCCGACTCTGCCATCCTCGCCTCCCACTCCAGGACCCGAAGTAGCTCCTCGAACGTGGGGAAGACCTTCGGGTCGGCGTGAAGGCCCCTTTCCCGCTCGAACCGGGCGCGCAATTCCAGCGGCACCTTGCCCAGCAGGATGTGGACCAGCAGAAACGACCAGTGTTCTACTGGCAGTCCCAAGCTGCGCAAGGCGTTGTACGCCACCTTCACGGGCGTGAGGATTAATGGCCTCAACTGAGACCTCTCAGTCACCTTCGGCAGCCCCAGTATTTGGGACACGTGAGCGTCGGCGAGGAGCCGAGGGTTTTGGAACCTCGTATCCAGCAACTCCATCGCCGTGCCGAAGTTGTCGTCATCCAGCTCCAGGTGCTGGATCAGGGAGAGTGCCTCACCCTCCAGTGACGTGCGGAGATAGGCCAGTTTCTCCGCCCTTGTTAAATCGGTGCGTGAATCCACGAGAGAGGCGAACATGCTCCGGAAGCCGCTCCACTCCCGCAGGTTACCTGTAAACCTGGGCAAGTCCAGAGTGGGAAGGCGTCCCACTACACCCGAGCCCGCATCCCTGATGACGGGTCCCGAGCTCGCCCTTCCCTGACGAGACCTCTCCAGCTGGCGAACCCTTTCGGAGACCTCGTCGTACACATCCAGGATGCGCCGCATGTCCGCCTCGATCCTCTCCATCTGCTCCTCAGGTGGAGACGGCCTTGCATCCCGCAGCGATCCTGCGCTCCTCTCAGCGACCTCCAGGCGCCTGTCGAGCTGTTCTGCCCTGTTTAGCAGCGCCTCCTCCCGGTCTCTCCGGCCGACCAATCCTTGTAAGGATTCGAACCATCGGAGCTGGTTGGCCAAATCCGAAGCCATTTTTAAATTTAAATTTTAAATTAACCTAAAGTTCGGACAATGTCACAACAAATATATCCGCAACCTAAAAAACCGGATACCACTTAATACTAATTTCCCGACAGTTTGGGGAGAAATTATAAACTGGGAACCCCCAAATATCTAGCTTACCTGATATTTTCCCAGAAAAATAAAAACAACAAATATATTATTACGGGGGTATTTACGGCTAACCGCGCTCTGTCTACCAAAAAATGTTCAGTATTTATGCCAGAAATACCGTCTCGGGGCCCATAGCGAGAATTAAAAACAAATTAAATGCCGTTATACCGATTTTAAGATTTACTCCTTAGTTGCAAACAAGGTACCTAAAATTACTCACCCAATTACTGCTCCCGGCGTCGTCCAAAGTCCAGTTTGGTTGTCAGGAAGAAGGAAGGAAGGGAATTTGTAATACCAAACCAGACGATATCGAGGCGACCTCTCGAATTCCCGTTCCAGCAGAAGCAACGGTCCGGCGTTGTAGAAGCGGCCAATCCAGTAGCCACTTCACAATTAATAATCCAGCACTAATCCCGTAGCGATATATTACAGTTAATAACGTATTCCCGCACAATTATTAACACTTTAAACCAGATTATATAGAAAACGCGCCTTTTCGTTCCAGCGAAAAACCGACAACGTCACTTCACAGCCGGCTGTCAAACCATAGATCCGCTATGATTTTTAATGTTGCCCGATTATACGGAACAGATAGTAAACAGCGTAATTTGGAACACGTATTTAGAGGTTTGCGATTTTCTCTCAACTCGTTACGACACAAGAACCCTTTTTCTCGGAGTTCTTTAGTCATACTTTTACTCTTTTATTGATAACGAGTAGTTACATGCCATAATATTCAAGATATTCAAATATTACCAATTTGTATTGGTAATATTTAAATTTTCAATAATTAAAAAAAAAACAGACGTCAATTTAAGATCCCATTACAATAAAAATCAAATAATACATTACATTAAAATCAAATTACATTACAATTAAAAATTCCAAATTAATGACAAAAATAAATAGAGTAAAATTAATCCATACTTGAATATAATGGAAATGGGCATTTTTACAATATGGGCAGGAGAAAAATATGGGAGGTATGTTAGAAAAATTGGCGCGTCCTTAATAAGAATAATTTGATGAAAAGAAGTATAAATGTCTTGAATGCAATATTGAGAGTTTGAGAAACACAGATCAAATTGCTAGTACTTAAAATCGTATTTCTATCATCCTACCATTACTTTCTATAACTTTTAAAATAAGATAGTATAGAATTATTTGATCAATACAAATCTAAGTATATGGTATTTAAGATCGCAATAAAGTCGAATCCTATTTGTGAAAAATATTTTAAGGCAATTTCATAAAAATACTAAGATTAAACGATGTTTATGTTATGGTATCACCTTTTTTTTGGTTTGTTTTGGTTTTCTACACAGTTTGCTGGAACGCACTATAGTAGTAATTAAAATATAACAATATTTATAATATATTATGATTTTTTTGTTGTTTAAATACTACATTACATCAATAATTATAACAATACTATATAATTGCCTACAATAAAAAATATTACAATTACATCATTTATATTATTATATTATCAATTACATTATTTATATAATTATGAAATTATTGTTATTTTAACTCCTGACGTAAAGCGAATTGGCTATGTTATAACTAACTACAGCATAAAATTAACATCTCATAATAAAATATGATTTTTGTGTCATAATTGAAGTATAAATAAGTTTATTAATAGATACATATTTACGACTCCTCTAATGGCTTAGTTGGCAGGTAGTAAGTCTGCCTGAGAAGCTGCAGTTTTTTTTTATAGTATAGTGACGAGACGAGTAGGTTAAAAAACGTATGAATGTACTATTTTCATTAATAGAGATGGGGTTCAACATTAAATAAATAAATTTTGGTGGACAAAACACCATCTACCCCCAAACTAAGTAAAGAACTATCGGGAACTTTTGGATAAACAGCGTAGCTAGTAGCTATACAAGTCTTAATATATAAGTATAGTTATATACTTATATAGTATGTGATAGAAACAGAAAATGTAAAGTGGATAATTTAACAAAATAATTTACGAATTGCGGCGCTGGTGAAGTCGGGGAAACGGCGACTACCGATCCGAAGCCCCCCGGGTTCAAATCCCACGCGCATCACTGTCTGTTTGAAATCATTTGCGAAAAGCCGCTAACTTAAAACGGGGAATAAAAACATCGTGAGGAAACCGACATGTACCTGGAATCTTTCGAAGACAAACGTTATCCCCTGTTTATGACCCGTACTGGGCCAGCGTGGTGAACTATGGTCTTTACTCTCTGATTGTAATAGAAGCCAGCTGGTCCCAGCAGTGTGAACATTTAGTAGGATGTTTATGCTTATGCTAAAAAAATAAGTAAATAATGTCTTCCTCACGTGATGTGTTGAAGAGTAGAAATCATATCATTCTGCAAATCGGCAGTGCTTTTGGATAAATGAAGGAGTACTTTCTTTCTTTACTTCTCTGCAAAGTTATACATACTCTCATACATAACGTTTAGCATTTACAAATGAATATTATAAAAAATTGACGGGTTGACAGCGTCAAAACACGAAATAAAATTCTGTATTTATATTTTTTTATAAAACTAAATTTATCGGGAACTTTTAATGATTTTTTTTACTTGAATGGTCTTTAAAACAAGTGGATCCATAAATAAATTAAATCGTGTGTGGTAGGCAAGGATTTCTTTGCCGCAAAACTTTCACTGCCGAACAAAGGACTCCCCCCTGGATTTCCACAACGAACGGTCCTGCGCAACCTGCAACCAGCGCAGCGGTTTCCAGTGACCTATGTGAGGTCATCTGTCCATCTAGTGGGAGGCCGTCCAACGAAGATAAACGAATTCTACAAAGATAAACTGTCCATGAAATTCCACTTTTGTTCATGTGTTGTTAAAACCGCAGGTTTAGAAGCAAGTTAGAATATGCATAAGCAGCCCACTAAATGCTCCCACTGCTGGGACTAGGGCATTTTCTCGCAAGGGGAGAGTCAATGCCATAATCTACCACGCTGGCTATGGGGGAAACATTTAGTGGGTTGTTAAGCTTATTGTACGTATCACAAAGTACAAAAGAAATGGTCTCATTTCATCGTGTTTTACTCATTTCGAACACGCAAATAGTATTTGATATCATCAGTACAAAACACTGATAATTTTTAGCATCTGACCATATGGCTCGTTAGCTCAGTAGGTTAGAGTGCCGAAATTCGAGTATTCTTGACAACATCGGAGGGCGGAGGTTCGAATCCTTCACGAGTCAATTTTTGCTTAGATGTATTGTCTTTTTTTTGCTTACATTTACAATCATGCTAAAGACTTGTTTACATTTTGATTAGTGCGAGTGATTAGTGCAGGTGTTTAGTGATTAGTAGTAAACACGTGTGGACACCGATTAGTTAGTACGAGTGCACAGTAATAATCAGTCGCGATTATTCACTCGCACTAATCAAAATGCAAAGGCCTTTAGATTAGAGTATGATTTTACCGAAGTAACAATAAACCAATTTGCTTGAAATAGTTATTTTAGACTGCGATCTGAGTTTATTGAATGAAAAAACTGACCTTTTTCCTTTCTATTATAATGTTTTTTTGGTGCCTGGTTTCTTATTTGTGTCATCGCATAAGTGTTGTACCTGAGTGCTGGTTGCTGTAGTACAATTTAAGGGTCAAATACTGGTATTTTCTCGCATAGCACTGTGTGAGATAATACCAGTTAGGTACTTATAATATTCTTAGTTTTATTTTGTTTTATATTATGTAGGTACTTAGTTATGGTGGACGATATCACGCAACGTCATGTTAATTGGCACCTTAGTTTTGGAAGTAATTAAACTGAGATTTGTCTTATGCTATATGTCGGTTTTGGCCGTGGTACATAAAATAAGTAACTTAAGTATAGCGCTCAGGGATCACGTACATGTTCAATGGTGAAAGAATTTTTGAAATCAGTCCAGTAGTTCCTGAAATAAAACGAAAAAACTCCTCAAATTTATAATATTAGTGAGTACCCATAGATTTGCAGGGTGTTTAGTTCTGTGACATTGTATTTTGATAATGATAGTTAGTTGTGCACCTGAATACCGGATTTTCTACTCCATTGACATTGACAATTAAAATCATTTGACAAAAAAAAATAGCTTTAATATAGTAAAATCGGGGTTATGAAATTCCATCTCTTATCGTGATAAAATATTTTGGAACAAACAGATTTTTATTTTTGGACAATACCTATAACGGCGCGCGCTTTAGGTCACAGCCCACTTATACGACTCTGCTCCTTCACCGCTACCACCCAACACTGCCCTAAACAGTTTAAAGCAATTGTTTTACTGCTTGCAACCCAAGCACTGACAGCTAGCGGTCTCCCAACTGTCCACATACCGACAGCTAGCAGCTTTCCACGCGCCAATCGATCTCGTTTTTTGCGATAAACAAATCCAGATACAGTTGGCATACGGTTTCCACTGAAGCAACTTTCATATTTGACCATGTCCTGATTCACAACACGAACTTGCGATTATTGCTACTGCACTTGAAGATAAAAAAGACCAAGAAAGAAAGGGGCGGTGGAGGTTGATCTAATGGCTGACCAGCGCCAGCTACTGATAGCACCTTCAGTCAGCGTGTGAACAACGCGCCACCCGCTTGTTTATAGCGCGTGGCCAGCGAGGTATCTACAACCTAGCAGTCTGATCACTCAAATCACAGCCAACTAGCTAAATCAACCGTTCAATCAACAGCCTAGCCAGTTTGCTAAACACCACCGTTTAGCAAACTTCCTGAATAATGTTCAATTACTCAACTAAAGTTCAGTTCATGAAGTTGTCGATTCATGATAAAATATTATAGATAAACTAGCGGCCCGTTCCGGCTTCGCTCGGACATAACCTAGACACTGTTTGCAGCGCCATCTGCCGGGCTTATTTGTGAATTTAAACCATCTTCGAATACACACCAAAAAAATATACATTCAAATCGGTCCCGTCGTGAGTTCACTGTCAAATGATCACATTACTAAAATGGCTATAAAAAAACAGGGGTTGGTGATAAAAGGGTAAAAATTTAGGGTTGTATGTATTTTTTAACACCACATTATAAAATAATAAAAACAAAAAAATTTGACCAAAAATTAAAAAAAAAATGTTTGGGGTGAACAACCCCTAACACTTAGGGGTATGAAAAATAGCTAGTAGCCGATTCTCAGACCTACTGAATATGCATATAAAATTTGGTAAAAATCAGT
Organism: Ectropis crepuscularia; assembly: GCA_963693475.1. NCBI lineage: Eukaryota > Metazoa > Arthropoda > Insecta > Lepidoptera > Geometridae > Ectropis > Ectropis crepuscularia. The sequence continues at coordinate 11,085,300 of OY856345.1, forward strand.
AAAGCCGTTTCGGAGGAGTAAGGAAACAAACACTGTGACACGAGAATTTTATATATAAGACTAGGTGACCCGGCAAACGTAGTTTTGCCTTATTAATTATTTTAAAAATCTAACATTAAAATTAAAAATTATAGATAGATAGATAGTAGCCGATTCTCAGACCTACTGAATATGCATATAAAATTTGGTAAAAATCAGTAAAGCCGTTTCGGAGGAGTTAGGTAACTAATATTGTGACACGAGAATTTTACATAATAATATAAGAAGATAGAAGTATAATTATTATTGTAAGCAAAATTTATTTATTACTAGCAGCGCACCTACCCACATGTATCTGAGATTTTACCCGCATAGTTCTCGTTTGCGTTATTTTTCTGGAATAAAAATAGCCTACATGTTCTTCTAGGTTATAATCTAACTGTGACCCACAACATGATTGAGCAACAAATATCCAAACATTGATATTTATTTTATAATATTAGTAGGATTAGTAGGATATCCAGTACCTACGAGTTTGTATAACAATCATTCCAATAACATAAGATTAAAAAAAAAAAGTTCGTGTGCCACAAAGTAGTAGTGGTAAGACTCTTAGCAGAGTCCGCCTGGGGAAGTACCACACCTTTGCCAGTTATTCTACCGCCAAGCAGTAATGTACAAACATAATTGTGTTCCGGTTTGAAGGGCAATGTTTCCAGAGAAATTACAGGGCTTAGAGATATAAGAACTTAGATCTCTGGGTGACGAGCGCAGTGCGGTGCTAGGTAATGATTTGGGCTTTTCATGTTCCAATAGCTGCGTGTCACTGTGTTATTATGTGGCAGGCATGTTGCTTACCATCAGGCACATGTCCTTCTCGTCTCGTCACCCTCTATATATAAAAAAAATACAATAAAAGTCAAAGATCACGATGACAGATTGGAGGATGCGAGGCTGCGAGTGGCCATTAGTGAGGCGAGACACAAGTCTGACGCCGTGGGCCCTTCACTGGAGTGCTTAGTCTCACCGCGCGGTGCAAATACCTGTTCAAGTGTTCAAAAGACAAAGTTGTTTGAACTAGATCTTCCTGGTTTTCATTGAATGAACATTTCGTTTCGTCTACTACCTATGTAGAGTGATGAGACGTGCAAGTCAAACGCCTGGTGATAAGATCGCTGTGGCATATGCAGTGTGTTACGAAGCATTACACCCGACTAATTTTAACGGTTTGACATGTTTAATAACCTATTGAATAATCAGGGGATTTGTATAAGCGTGTAGTTTTCTATATGATTCCTCACAAAAGGAAAAGCCATTCCCCCAAAGGAAATATCCCCTATTTCCCTAAGTAAGCCGTAGGGTGTATACCCTACGGCTTACTTAGGGAGCAGAGCTAGTATTAAACAACAATTAAATGGAAATATAACTGAAAATTCGATTGGCGACCACTAGTCCATAACTAATAAATTAATTCGACCGAAAGGGGTGTAGTTAGTTTAGTTTTTTAATGTTTATAGTTTTAATGCTAAAACTTAAGCTTTCCAGCGACAGATATAAAAAGCTAATTTATCGTGAATAGTAGAGAAAATAAATCAGCAATGCCGCAGCTATTCCAATTACCCACTTGACTCCCATTGAGAACGAGTGACTGCCAGAAGCGTTTTACTACCACTCAGCATTTCCCCGATTCCGCCCCCGTAACTAATGCGCATAAATTATTTCACAAGTATACTTCGCTAGGAAAGTATGCAAAATTACGTGTAACATGCATGTCGGCCTCATGTGCATAGTTATTAGGGAAAGTGGGAAATGTAATAAAAACCCTGCGGGCAAAAACTCCATGTACATTGTACATCTACACTTGCGCGCACATGTTACATGGGCATTTCAACTCATCGTCATCTAAGGACTTCTCCATCTTATTGAAAGAAATAACTCTTTCTTACTTTGAAGCTTGTCTCAGTTTCATGCCATTCAAATTCAGGCTTAATTCTTGATAGCTGCAATATTATTGATTTAATTAACCTCAAAAAATAAACTGCTATTTAAAGTTATTGATTTTCCTATAAACGTATCACATTTTCATAATTTTGTCTGACATTATCCTTCACTATGAGCTCCTAGCTGTGAAAGTCGGTTAAAATTGTGATAAACGTGTGTCCATATTTAACATATTACAGCGCCATGCGTACGGAATAATTCAGTGCATCATTTGCGCTCAGAGCATAGGTTTATGCCTATGTAAGTGTATAGGTGTTTAATGAATGTACGTAGCTCTTGGTTTATTGATCTAAAATTTGTACAGCCCTATAGACTCTGCTTGAATTATGAACGAGTGCTTGTGATGTAGATAAGGCACGGCGCTCACGAGGGTCGATTGCTGTGCCGTTAAAAGTGCTGTCATATTTTACAATAGGTGCTTTTTATTTGACTAATTGCTAGCTTTTGGTAAGAGAATTATCTGATTGCATGAGTTGGAATATTTGGGACCATTATCTTATATTTTGATCATTCTTATCAACAGTTTCCTAAGCCCCTTTCTGACAAGTCATGGAGTCCATTCTGTAGTGTTTTTTCGTCGATAAAAATGGTCGTTCTTTTAAAAATGGAAATGTGTAGATATATTCAAAATAAATATTTGTAGACTGAAAACTAAATTAACTCACGAGTTACAATACTTAAAACTAAATATACTTTTAAATTAATAATTAAATATTGGTGGGCATTCCTTATACAACACTTACCTACTAGATAGCTGTTATAATACTTGAGTATGTAGTCGTAAATAAAAATAAAAAAAAATCATGATATTGTAAAATCTTATGACATGTTTAATTTTGTTCGAGATTTCGTTCTGTATTCTTAGAGTAATTAATAAGTACTATGATGATCTATTTTTAAACGTTATTATAGATGTTATAATAACATGGTAATTCCCATACAAAACATTGTTCCGACTCGGCTCTTTTATTAGCAAAAACACGGATTTACATTCAGTAGTTCGCGAACAAACTGAATATGTGAATAGCGGCTCCGAGCCTGCCCGCTGTCATATGCGGTTATTATAACACTGCTGTTATAATACTCAGCTATAATAGAACGATGGTGCACAACTCTAATTGGCACTCACATCGCCGCGGCCATTTGTGAGAACCATCCACTGAAATTTCTATTGTGTTATTATTGTCACAGTTTAAACAGATAGTCCACTTCAAGTGTAATCAAAATAATTTACATGTATGATGGTTGATTGTTTGGTATCTGTTTAATCCTACTAGTATTATAAATTCGAAAGTTTGGATGTTTGCTGCTCAATCACGTTGGAACGTCCGAATGGCTCGAATTAAAATTTGAAACATAGATTATTATCCGGAATACCACATAGGCTACCGTTTATCGTGGGAAACTACGGGTACAGATGAGTGAGTAGCGCTTATTAGGTATATCATCTTATTTTTCGCTTTTGAGTGCCTATTAATTTGTGGTTACCTCAAAACCGGTTTAATTTTTGTATAAAAATAGCTTATTTTACCCTTTTTAGTGCCAAACAAGTTTTCAACAATGCATTTACATAATTTCGTGTTGACAGAATCTAGTTTCATAACTTTTGTGAAATTAATAACCATAAGACATTTTGAAATTCGTGCGGGTGTTTTCGAGAAATCAGATAACATACATTAAAAAAAGGTGTTCGAATTGATAACCTCCTCCTTTTTGGAAGTCGGTTAGTTTTATAAAAATTAAGAGGAAATAATTATATTGAAGAAAATTGCACTAGTCGGATATTCATGTAATGTATGTATTTTTTACCAAATTGAATCGTAAATTTTTAATGATATCAGGGCCATAATTTGCAGAAACAGTTGTTTAAACTAATCCTAAATGGTTCGTTTTGTTACTACTAATTATTATAAGATAAGAAAATGATTTATTAGAAGCCACATACATTAAATAAAATAAAAAACAAAAATTGTACAAGAAACTTAACGATATCTTAATTCTCAAAATCCATCCAGTCGTTTGGAAGATAATACGTGGGAATAAAGACATTTACAAACATAGGTACCTACAAGAAACGCGCGAAAAACATAACCCTTCTGTCAGGCGGGTAACAAGTACATATATTGTTATATTACCCAACGCAATACACATTATATTACCAAATTTAAGCCTAAAAAAACGCAACTATTTCATATTTTAGGCCATAAGTGCGTTTATAAGTTAATAAAATATCCATTTTGCTAATTCATACAGCAGTTAACAAAGTACTGATAACTTTGAAACGTCAGTACCGATTTTAAGTAACATAGCTAATAATCTAGACTAATTCGTCTGTTAACAAAAAAATAAAAAATTAAAATCGTATTACATTTATTCCGACACACAATACACGAAGGTACTAAAGTACACGTAGGTACTAAAGTACAAGTAGGTACTAAAGTACACGTAGGTACTATAATAAGTCTAGGTAGTAAAGTGACAGACACGTACTTATCTACACTTTGGCACTGAAACCTAAAATGCTCCGTCGTGTAGTATATTTCAGGGGTTAAAAATATTTTATTTTAATTCAAAATGTAGCTGTATCGAAAAATTTTACACTGTGACACACTCATATCTCGATTGAAGTGATCCAGTATTCGCGTATCCGATTTAACAATCCAATCAGACAGTGAATGGTTTTTTAAAGGATTGCGTAGAGAGACCAATTAGTACTTCACTATTGTGTTATTATTCACTATCTATTTTAAGATATTCGTACAAGAATCAAATTTACCGTTAGTACGCCAAACCACTTCTTGGGCCATATCTATCCGGGTGATTATCATGGGATATGTTGCAGCAGTGGAGGAGAATAGGTTTATGATAAAATAGTGATGATTTGTTTTCATTGCGGTAATTGGGGTTATTTGGCAAATGTTGCACATTCATACATCTCTATACCTTGTTCAAATAAGTGATACTGGGCTGTTATGATCAGGCGTAATGATAATCATCAGATCCATGTCTCTCGTTCTATGTATTAAAAATAAAAACCGGCCAAGTGCGAGTGGGACTCCCGCACGAAGGGTTCCGAATCATTAGCAAATAAACGGCGTAAGCGTAAACCTTTTTGGCTTTATTCAAAATTTCTTAAACATCGCAATTTCCGCAAACATACTGATTTTTTGGGACATGATTCTGACGATGAATTCGACATCGCGTTCTATTTTTACTAGTGGCGCCATCTAGTTTATTTGGGACGGACTAATCGAGCAAAAATCAAGTTCGTTTTATGGGAGCCCCCCTTAAATAATGTTTTTATTTTATTTTTAGTATTTGTTATAGCGGCAATAGAAATACATCATCTGCAAAAATTTCAACTGTCTAGCTATCACCGTTTTTTAAGATGCAGCCTGGTGACAGACGGACGGACTGACGGACAGCCAAGTCCGTCCAGTAATAGGGTTCCGTTTTTACCCTTTGGGTACGGAACCCTAAAAAAAAAGTTGCCTTGTCTAATTTGGTGGATAATTTATTTCTTTTTTTAGTTGCATAATATCAATATATCACTTTATACGGAAAGTAAAAACGTAACAAATGAAGATGTGGAACCCGTTGTATGAGTGGGATTTTTCTGGTGGATATAATGTTGGTGTTTTCAAGTAGAGAGTGAATTGCTTTTTTCTCAAACATTCTCATAAACAAAATAAAAATCGGCGGTCATCATAGATGAAGAATTTTTTTGCTACGCAAAAAGATCAACAAAGCGAGTGAGCAAGAAATCATTTTCAACTGGAAATCGCTCGAGAGAAGAAGAGAAAGTGAATGAAGTAACGTCATTACAATATTTTAGTATACTCGAACGTAACAGTCTGATTTAGTCGCGGTGAAAATCGTGTATTTTTTAATGAATCCTTGGATTGCAGACGATTTTAATAAATTATTTATATTATGGCATGTTCTGTGCGTGAATGTGATACAAGACGATATTATAATCCGAATCATTACACTAGTCACCAACACATGTAAATATGATTTTTTATCAGGTCTCCGAGCAGCCTTTGTGTGTCTTTTACATTTGACGTCTTTGGCGGTCATAGAGACTGCCGACAGAAATGAAAATTAAAACTTTTAACTTTTGGATTAAACACCAGTAATGTTGCACAATACGTCACCTGTATAACTAAAGAGTTACTTCTATCCAGATATGAACATCACGCAAATGTTTTAGTTTAATGACCACACAAATGTTTCAAGGGTGAGAATCATTTCGAAAACTGATACAAATCAACGCTAAATTTTAGTCAAGATTCACACACAACGCATGATTTATGATTCAGTTTCCTTACACCCTGTTAAAAAGACGGCATTAAGTACTTATAGAAGTACGTAACAGGCAATTTACTGCACGCAAGCCTTAAGGCTAGTTTCAGTGCTCTCAAGAAATGTCCTTCAGAGCTGCACAAAGACTTTCAAACATTTCATGAAAACTCTCAAGGCCTGTTCAGGAGTTCGTGCGACCGTTTTGTGCTGAATTAGACACTTGTAGGTTCTAAAGGCAGCTAAGGAATAAATTTCAACGTAAGTACTCGTATTTTGTGCTCATATCTGTTTTCTTGATTTGTGTAAAATATTTAAAATCAATGATATTGGAGTTATGCGGGATGTTGAGTCGAAATGCAATTGTAAATATGTAATTTTATTTTCATCGTATAAATCAAACATCGACTTCAAATTAAAATTAAATTCAGTCACACGTCTAAATTTCGTAAATTTTGGAAAATCAACTAAACGCACTATTTCAATGATACGGCGAGTTTTCGAAGTTTACGAATATGTAAATCGTCAATGTTATGCTAAATTTAGATTTTGGTTGGTAATTGAAAAATCGCTACACCAATTTTAATAAAATGTTTTTTTTTTTTTTTTTAACTTCTATAGGTTTACACTTGACCGCCATCTCGCCTGATGTTAAGCGATGATGCGGTCTACGATGGAGCGTGTTTACCTAGATAAAACCGATTCACTCTCGATTTGAAGACACAAAGATTGTAACCATCGGGGAAAACCCACTCAGGCAACGTATTCCACAGCTTAGACGTTCTTATCACAAAAGTAGAGTCGAATCTCTTCGTTCGTGTCTTTGGAACATCAACCATGAAACGATGTCGCTTTTTCGAGCTACGAGCATTCCGATAGAAAAAAGGACAAGGTGGTATCAGATCATGCAAATCAGTCGCACACTCTCCGAAGTGTATCCGATAAAAACCCGATAGGCTAGCAATTTTTCGGCAATGTTCAAGACTTTGAAGTCTTTTTCGCACAAGAGTGTCGTTGCCTATGAGCCTTTTGGCACGTCTCTCGATCGATTCCAGAGCCTCCAGCTGATACTTAGCCGATCCATCCCAAAGGTGCGAACAGTACTCCATACAGGAGCGAATCTGTGCTTGATATAGTGTAAGCAACTGTTCAGACTTGAAGTACCTTCGCACCTTTGAGAGGACACCAAGTTTTTTGGCAGCAAGTTTAGCCTTGGACTCGATAAACGAGCCAAAGTTGAGCGTAGAGGTCAAAGTAACGCCCAAAAGTTCAAGACGGTCAGAGACCGGCACGGATACACCTCTAAAAGTTGGAGTCAGTTGGAAAGGACTCCTTTTAGCGGAGAACAGACACGCCTGCGTATGTATGTATGTGAGAACATCTATGTAGAATAATATCCCTCCCTTCCCTTCCCTTCGGACCGCGCATGCGTTTTACTTCTGTATTTTGTGAGATCAAGACTATTGGATGTCAATCGGCGCACGGGCAAACAAAGACTAATTGTGACCAAAACTTTGACCTGTGTGTATTCGATCTGTTTTTTTCTGTTTAAAAAAGATTATTTCTAATGGTAGTCAATAAATCTTGTGTGATCAATGTGATCTTGTTCTATAAATTGATGTGGGAACAACAGCAAACTTCCAGCACGAAATAAGCCAAAATTAAAAATCAAATTGTGCTGTCACCATTTTTTTGATATCTAACACACAATGTTTTGGTATAGTACTTTTTTGTCACCTATAGACGTCGTAGGCGTACAGGGCTCGCTAGCGCTTGTCAAGTATAGGTGACTCTGGCGTTCAAAAGGTTAAACTATCTCTCATCATTACAGTCGTACACTGTGGTGAAGCGGAATAGTAAACATTGTGTTGTATGAGTCTCTCTCGAATTGGCATTAAACTTTTTGAACATTGGATAAATCCAAATCTCAATTTGCCATTTCGTTTTCAAGATATACAGGGTTATTGGTAATCAGCCTGCATCCTTTTAAGGGGATGTTAGGTACATTCAATACGTCAACTTTTGTTCTACAGTTAAAAAAAAAAGTTTTTTTTTCATTTACAAAATAAATAAAAAGTGCATTTGCACGGTCTAAAAGTATCGAACTCTTCGTAACAACTCGGAACGAGAGCGCGTATGCTCTTTAACGCGCAAAAAATGATGTACCGAAGTGAATAAACTCTAAAAAGTCACTAAACAGTAGAGATGAAACGAATAGTGGTTTGGCCGGATACCGGATACCGGATTTTTGGCAAGCTACGAGGCCGGAGTGCCGGATATCCGGCTACCGGATATTCGGCCCTTTATAGATTAATTTATCGATTTACGATATCAATATTGGTGCGGTGAACTTGATCGGAAATAATCGGGTGCGTTCGTAAATCTTTTAAAACCATTTGAAGAAATAACGAAAATTACAAGTTCTGACCTTTCCTGTATATCTGAGGCAATTCCGCATATTTCTGCATTAAAAAAATATTTAGACAAAAACGAGACTGCACAAAGAACACCAGACTTAGCTCGTATGAGAGCTTCTTTGAAAGCTGAATTGGAAAGTCGTTTTAAATCCTTAGGAGAGAATCCAAACTACCTAATTGCTACTTTTCTAGACCCGAGGTTTAAGCCAGACTACTTAGGAGTTCTTGAAACTGAAAAAGCCTGACAGAAAATCATGATAGAGTATATAAAAAACTCCTACGACGAATCTTCTTCTGACAGTAATAAATCATCGCCCTTTTCAACACTTGCTAAACGAATAAAAGAAGATGAAACTGGATCCAACTTCACACGTAAAGCTCATGACACTTTTTGGAACTGTTTTAATGAAGTAGCAAAGGATAATACTAGTGATTGTCGCGATCAAGAGAAACAAAATCCAATTGCTAACGAAATTGACTTTTTTTTCGCTTCGATTGACTTCGCCAGCGATTGAAGTATAGTTTACTCGCTCACTCTGCTGTCGCAGCGGTATATTTGTTTCGCTCACACTTATCTCGACGGTTCTAGAATCGTTTTTCAACGATAGATAGATCGCTACCTCCACAATGGATAAATATATTACGATAAACAGTACCAGAGGGAGCGAAACGGTATGTGCGGCTTGTACTCAGACAATTTCTACGTCTATATTTTTGAAATGCGAAAATTGTGAAGCGTACTACCATCCGATTTGCGTCAACAAACCATCTTCGGAAGTTGCTAAGTTACGGCTATGGAGATGCCCGACGTGCCGAGCTGCTGAGCCAAAAAGCTTCAAATCAAAACTCGCCATTGTTTGCGCGCAACCGCGCCGGTAGCCCCCCGGCGGTGCCCGGCGCGGGTGCGCGAGCGCACAAACGACCGGCGCCCGGCTCCCCTGATGTTTCGGCAGCGGGAGGAGGCGATGACTCACTGCCCGATATCGCTAAAGAATTACGTTATCTTAGAGCCGATATGGCTGAGATTAAAACGTCCCTTAAGCTTCTCACAGACGGGATGACAGCGTGCAAGGCTAGGTTGGACGGCTTCGATTCTAGAATGCGAGTACTCGAAGATAATAACAAGTTAATCTCGACGTTACGCGAAGAGATGTGTGATTTGAAAGGCCAACTAAATCACCAGGTACAACTCTCGCTCGACAAAGAATTGGAAATTGTGGGTGTGACGGAGTCGTCGGCGGAGAATCTCGAGCATATTGTCAAAATTGTTGCTACGAAGATGGGAGTAAATCTACCCGACTCAGAGATAGACTATGTAACTAGGGTTGGCCAAAGAACTGCAAAAACTATCGGTAAAGACTCGCACGCTTTTCCTCGACCTATCATCGTGAGGTTCACTAGAAAAATCAAACGAAATGAGGTACTGCGAGCAGTCAAGGCCCGTCGGCATGGACTTGAATCATCAGATTTAAATCTGGCTGGCTCGAGCAGAATCATTTACGTAAATGAACATCTCACTAAATATAACAGACTGTTATTTCGAGAAGCTAGACAGCGATCAAAAGAAGCGGGATATCGCTATTGTTGGATTAATAACGGAAAGGTTTACCTGCGGAAGAAAGAGGGAATCCCGCCGGTACTTATCGCTGCCTATGCTGACCTGGACCGGGCTATACCTGCTCGCGCCGGCGAGGTCTGCGTTTCACCGACACTCGTCACCGCAGATGGAAGTCACGGGCGAAAGCAACTTAGGTCCCCGCCAGTGCTTAGCGCCACTGAACCTCAGCTGGACCGTGATATGCCTCCCGCTAACTCTGAAGACGCCATCACACTCAGCGCCACCGATAACGGAAACGCGGCGTAGTGAAATATTTATGACTACTACTGAAAGCCGCTATCATTCAAAATTATGCCTAATAATAATCAATGTATTGGCTTTTTATATCGGAGTCTTTTTGCATGTACTCTTTACACTGCATGTTATAATTTGCTATTATTTTGTAATTCTAATATTAACTCTCGCGCTCTCTATTTTTATTTTAGGAAACATTGTGAACTATACAGTAATAAAAAATATTTTGTACTCTCAAATGGTTCATGGAAACCACACGTGCCCTCACACTTCCGCACATTGCCCACAAAACTTACATACACAAATTTACACACATTACACACAGTATAAACACCGAATCGAGAACTATAGGCAGTCTTCCCTGATAACATACAATAGCAAATACCACCAGGCCATTGCAGAATTCTTCTGGAGTCATTGCATATTTCTAAGCGCTGATGCGACATATTATAATATGAGGATAAACTTATTAACCTGTTTTACGAACTTTGACTATGGCTAACTGGGACGTATATAAGGAAATAGAAGGAACGCTCGAAGTAGAATGTCGCACTATTGATGCGCCGGAACTATGCAATGACCACGTCGCATCATACAATCTTAAGATTCTGTCTTTTAATATCCGAAGCATGAATCGAAATTTTTCCGAAATTCTCCCAATGCTTAAGCGGCTTAATATGGAAATAGACGTACTTGTTTTCTCGGAGTGCTGGCTACAAGAGCACAGTCACATACCACAATTACCCGGTTACGACGTATACCATACCGCAAAAATCATAAATAAATGTGGAGGGGTAGTAATGTATATTAAAGACAGCTGGACAGTCTCGGTCACGGAACCGGAGTTCGAAGACGCTAACTGTCTTATACTAAATGTGTCAAACACTTTGAAAGTTATTGGCGTTTATAGATCCCCAGCGGTTAGCAATCTAAAAAGATTTAATGACTCCCTCGAAAATGTTTTAAACAGCACTAAAAAAGATAACAATGTTTTATTTACTGGTGATATTAATATAAACCTACTGGATGAACGACCAAATAGTGACAACGCAGAGTATCAGAGCATTATGGCTGAACATAAATTCCTTCCATCCATAACGCAAGTAACTAGAAGGAAATCAATGACGTGTCTGGATCATGCTTTTGTAAAAACTAGGAACAAATCTATTGGCCTAATCTGCACGAGTTCGATAACTGATCATGAACTGCTAATAGTGGGAATGAACATAAATGTAAAAATAAGCAAAGATAAAAACAGAAACATAACGAAAATTATTTATCACGACATTGCCAAGGAGTTGAGAACTACGAATTGGGAACATATTTTAAACAAAGACAACATCGACAATGCTGTACTGATGTTTAATAAAACTATTTCAGACTGCGTAAAGAAACACACCAAGAAAAGCACAGTAAGCCGAAATAAGCACAATCTCAAACCTTGGATCACGCCAGGCCTTATCAAATGCATGAGACACAGAGATAAGTTACATCTTAATCTAAGGAAAGAGCCACATAATGAGACACTAAAAACAACATATACCCGATATAAAAACTTCTGTAACAACTTGTTACACAAGCTTAAAATAGAACATGATAGTGGGCAACTGACTAAGAATCATGGAAATACAAAGAAACTATGGGAAACGATAAAAAATATCTGTGATATTGCACGTAACCGGAAAGATGCGCAGGAGTTATTGAATGGAGCTGCCAGCAAACGACAGGCCTTGAATCGATGTAATTCCCATTTTGCCAATACAGGAGCAAAGCTGGCTTCAGAAATCCTGTGCAAACTTAATACGTCACAGGAATCTCTTTGCCAGCAAATTCAGTTGAATAACCGTAGTCCAAATTCTCTATTTTTGGCACCAACCGACCACGCTGAAATACATGACATTATTCGAAACCTCAAACATGATAGTGCACCGGGTGCAGACGAAATCACACCACTTTTACTAAAATTTGCAAAGCAAGACCTCATTGAGCCTTTGGTTTACATAAGTAATCTGAGTATGGCAACTGGCACGTTTCCTAGTGCCTGGAGAACAGCAGTAGTCGTTCCAGTCTACAAAAAAGGAGCCAAAGAAGACCCGGACAGTTACAGGCCAATTTCATTACTCAGTAATATCTCTAAAATAATTGAGAAGCTGGTGAATAAGCGGTTAATGAATTTCCTGGAGAAATACAACATTTTAGATGAGCGTCAATTTGGTTTTAGGCCGGGAAAGTCAACTGAAGATGCTGTCCAGCGTTTGACGGAGGTCGTGTCATCTCATTTGGACAGAGGACAGAGAAGCATAGGTGTGTTTCTCGATCTCGCACGTGCTTTCGACAGCCTGTCCCCGAAGATACTACTTAAAAAGCTCGAATTGTCTGGAATTAGGGGCGTTGCACAGAGTTGGTTCACCAGTTATCTAAATAACCGGAAGCAATTTCTCAAAATTGGCAATCAAAGAAGCGACGAAGCAATTATCTCCTATGGAATTCCACAAGGAAGTGTGTTATCACCTACCCTGTTTACTATTTATATGAACGATATTCTGGGACTAAACCTACCAAACATGGAAATAATCTGCTACGCTGATGATACCGTCGCCATTTTCCATGGGAAAGACTGGATGTCTGCATCGAGAGTGGCAGAAGCTGGAATGTTGGAGCTGTCTCGGTGGCTTGATGCAAATCTTCTGACTCTAAATTTAACTAAAACCAGTTTTATCGCCTTTAGCATCACACAGGCTACCGGTACAAACCTATCAAATATACAAATTCACAACAATAACTGTGCGTCACTAGGTTGCATGCATGTCGGGTCATCTGACTCCAGCTGCCCGTGTAACAAGATAGCTAGAGTATATAACGTTAAATATTTGGGTATTAAGATTGACCAACATTTGACTTTTAAAGACCATATAACATACACAGCTAAAAAAGCCCGTAAATTGATTTACATCATGAAAGCGTTGAGACCAGCGGCGGAAAACAACGTCAAAATCTTGGTCTACAAATCTTTGTGTCAGTCACTATTGCAATACTGTGTTGGGGTATGGGGAGCAGCCGCTCGGACGCACATGATAGAAGTGGAACGAGCACAGCGAGCTGTGCTTAAAGTTCTTCTTGGAAAAAAGCGCCGATATCCAACAGAGGAACTTTATAGGGACGCAGCTGTGCTGACTGTTAGGCAACTCTACGTTCTTCGGGCTGTCGCAAAGAGTCATCATTTGTCGGCTGGACGGGACAAAACAAGGCGCAAACGCCCCCGAGACCATCCACTCCCTAAAATAAGCTCAGTTTTTGCCTCTCGTTTGCCAAAATACGCACACATTTTTACATATAACGCAGTCTGTAGACATATCGACATAGTAGATAGCACTTATATGGAATGTAGGCCTAAAGTACAAAAATGGCTACAATCTCTGTCTTACGTTCAAACAGAAAGACTAATTAAACACAGCGAAATGAAGATCAATGATGCATATCCTGCAACAGATAGCCTAACACAAACCATCACTGCCTGTACCCGTTCTAACCGTTCTAAATAAACATACACACAAGACGATCCTCTGACACCTAATCACCCACACTACGTCTAGCGTTATCAGCGTCCGTACATACTCAATCACCTACCCAATCGTTTACACGGACATACGCCACTACCCAGATACACACATACACAACTTCTCTCTTTCACTCCATCCCTCACATAAACAACCCCCTCCTTTACAACCTCACACACCACATAACTGGTCAGCGCTTATATATGAGAGTAAAATTTAAAATTCTAGCTAATTTATTTAATTCGAATTTATTGACTGTCCCTCACAGATAATAAATAAATTAGTTAAAAATGTAAATCAGTTTACTTATGGCCAAACCAACAATACATATATTAAATTCAAAATAAATAATAATCTGAATAATGTAATAATATTTTTTTAAGTACCTAATGTATCGAACTAATAATTGTAAAATATATGTTGTAATCATTACTAACCATAGAAATAAAATAAATATGTAATATTCCAAACTAAATTAACTCTAGACAATAATAAAATAGAATTAGAGTTACAAAAATGTGAAATGTGCTATTTAAACAGAAACTTGGACCAGAGCGCCCAAGATACAGGCTCAGCCTAGTTTGGGGCTCAACGTAAACTATGTAGTCATTGACAATGTAATTACCTATAAACTCTTACTGAAATGTGAAAATTATGTCTTTATGGAATAAATGATGATTATTATTTTAAAGACATCTCGAATCGATCGCAATCACGACCCATACATTTGGTGGTCAGTTAATATACATCAGTACCCACAGTTGTCAAGGTTTGCTAAAATTTATCTTTCAGCACCTGGCAGTAGCGTTTACAGCGAAAGGCTATTTTCAGAAGCTGGTCTGGTATACGAGGCCAAGCGGAGTCGCCTCTTGCCAACAAACGCGAAAAATTTGGTGTTAATTCATCACAATTTACCACTTGTTAATTTTGAGTATTAATTAATGATAATTATAAAAATATAGACGTTGGTTGTAAAATTATAAAAATATAAGCGATTATAAAAATAAAAACGGTGTCAATAACCTATTGTGGTATAATTTGCCCTTTGTAAAATAATGTGGTATTTTAGAATTTTACTATTCGGTATCCGGCCGGATACTGAATTACTATCCGGTATCCGGCCGGATAGTGAAAACAAGGCCGGATGGGCTGGATACCGGATAGATAGATAGATAGATCAACTCTTTATTGCACTTAACTAAAAAAATAAATAAACAAAAGTCACTTAAAACAAAACAAAATAAAATAGCAATTGGCGACCTTATCACTAAAAGCGATCTCTTCCAGGCAACCATAGGATGGAATGAGAGATTTGAAAGTATGGAGGAGGGGAAGCACAAAAAAGTAGTGGTTGATACTTATATTATAGACATCCACAATTAAAAAATAAAACAGAAATAAAAACTAAATTACTAAATAATACTATAACATACCTACTTAAATAATAATTTACATCCCAATACATCATATATACTTACGTACATAAAAATATACTAATACATATAACAATGAGTTTACGATATAATACATAAATATTTAATGTGATTTTAATAGTACATTATGATATAAGTGCGGTAATTATCAAAGCGCACGTATGCCATACGGCGTTTTATAACATATTTGCGAGGAAATAAACAAACTCTACTCAACTCATACTCAACTCAACAAATAAATAAACTCTGACGACATTTTCAAATAAAAACAATACAGCGAAAAAAAATGCGCGGAATAATATTTACTTGATCACAGATTACAGCACAGAGTAAGTAATCACTAAGGATCACAGATTAGCAATGCGCGCGCATCGGCGCCTTTTTTTTTTAAGCAACGGCACAGAACCAGCCGGTATGCCATTAATAATAAAGTAAATTAATATTTTTGTGTTTTGTTACAGAAAAATTAAAGTAATTTATGGCCTAAATTAATTAAATTAACGAATTTAATAATTCTTTATTATATTTTACCTCTCAAAGTTAATTTTATTCATAAAATGTTGACCACACTTTTCTGACAAAAAAACTATTTACTAAGATTTAAAAAGGTACCGTTCGTTTTAGACGGAGCATATCTCTCTACCTAGTCTGTGGACAGAGCATTTTGAAACCGTGCGTTTTACATTACACATTACAGCACTAGTGCGTAATAAGATACATTACGATACAGAAATTGGTCCAATAAGAGACTAATATGTTATAAATATAGTAACAGCTTCAACTGGGTGATGACTGCGATAAGTAGATTTCTTTTACTTGGTTCATAAAAATAACATGCGATTGAGCTTGTCTAGTGGTCACAGGCAAGGCGTTCCACAGTTGAACAGCCTGAAACGCAAACGACTTGCCGTAGAACATTTCACTACGTTACCGGATAGTTACCGGATATCCGTTTCATCTCTACTAAACAGTACAAAAAAGGGCAACAAATACAATGGGTTATCTATTAAGTTTTAACAAAAGTTGTAGAACAAAAGTTGTTTGTTTAAATATACAGAACATGCCCTTAAACGGATGCAGGCTGAATACCAGTAACCCTGTATAGATAAAGGGTAAGGTGAAAAGTGTTCGGCCTGACGCAGTGATAGCATTTTAATTGGCACTTTTTTATTTTAATGGTGCACGTGTAATTCGTTGCACAAATCTCAACTTGTTTTCTCAAGTAATTTGCTTCTCGTTTTTAGCGATATGATCTCCTTTTCTACCTATTTTGTTTTGTTATTTTATGTGTTTCTTATTGCCAACTTTGTTTGTGGTGCCAATAAAGTGTTTTGTATTGTATTGTAATTTGTTAACACATTTTTTTAAAACAGACCTCCTTTTCGTTAAAAGGGATAAACTTGACTATCGCCAGGTTGTAAAATGCTTCGTTTTGGATGGATTTACCCATCGTGTCATAATTTTTACATAGTTTTCAGTGCCATGTCATGTAGACACTTTTTGAAAACTACGTTTAACAGACCGATTAATATATGATCTATACACGTGACGAGCGCTGTGTTAGGCAGCGATTTAGACTCTTCATGATCGAATAGCTGCGTGGCACTGAACTGCTATAAGCAGGCATCTTAGCTTATCAAGAAGCGTATGTTTGGGCCCCGTTTTACCCGTCTTAATAAATAATATTAACGAAAGTTCCTATATAGGTATAGGAACTTTCGTTAATATCTATTTCACGACGATACAATGTAACTAAGTTATTCACTAGGACCTAATTGATTTTCGATTTCAAAGTAGACAAGAGTAACGTTTCTGTGCTCAATAATTCAATGACAAATTTGATGTCTAAAAATTTAAAACTCTCAAACATATTTTTTATATTTATTAGAACACAAAATGAATGATTGAAATTCACTCCACCGAAATTTATCGGAATATCCAGAGTAAAATCCGTAACACAGTAGTGTGGGGACCAGGCGTTTGGAGCGATGCATTCGAATCATTCGGACGATTGAATCCATTAATTCGAGTTGCACCGCAAACAACGTCGCTCGACACGATTCACGCACGACCACTCTCGGGGCTTATGCGCTACAAAGGCGTTTGTTTGTAATCCATCAAGGAAATGACACGACATGCAATCGAGTGAGCTGTTTCATTCGGTCTTTCATTGCGACTCCCTAATTAAAGTTTATTTCAATCCATTTTTTTGTATGTACATTTGTTACGCAAAAGTTCCGCCAATGTATTATTCGTTATTGATAATTATTTTCTTGTTTTTACTTCTTATACAAAACGTAACTGTAATAATTAATACTAATAATAATTTGGATTAAGACCATATACATTTTAATTAAATAGGTGCAGCAGTTTTTGAGCTAGCAACAAAAGTATAACGGTTTTACATAAAATAAAACCGATATTATGTGCCGAGAACGGAAAACATACAGCATTATTTGAAGAAGCAGTATGTATACTTATCTTAATAATCTGTGGTCGACGTCTATATCATAGACAATTAGCTTCATCTTGACGCCACCAGAGGGCGCCACAGGCGCGCCACCAGCAAGGGCACTCGGCGGTGCGATCTTTGGGATTCATAGTCTTCACCAGAAAGAACTTTCTAGAATGCTGTATGTTTTCCGTTCTCGGCACATAATATCGGTTTTATTTTATGTAAAACCGTTATATTGATGTGCCTCAGGAAAACATACAGCATTATTTGAAGACGTGTTTGTTATCTGCTGGTGTATATCCAAAAAAGAACAACGCTATGATGACTGAAACATTTGAATACTTATTAAAATAAGGTGTTCAATAACATTTTGTAGTTAGGTAAATTAACAAAGTTTATTTATGTCTGATGTAAACTTTGAAGAATATGATGTACCATTTTCGTTAATTTCTAAATAAATTAACCTGATATGCATAATGTGTTAAAATAAAAATATTTCCATATTTGGCTTAATAATGTCTCATCAGTCGGTTGGGTATTTTTTCATCACCCAAAGGTTACTGCTATACCTGATCTACGTCTCCTAGTTGTGCGTCTATAGCACTGTTTCAATAGACTGGATTTATCAAATTTTTCAATAACATGATGTTAAGCAACTGCTATATTTAAAATGTATTTAATATGACTCGAAATTTATTCGGGGTTTCTTAGATAGGGACCAGTAATATGTGAGACACAAATTATCCTCGTTTTCTATGATTATACTGCCACCGCAACAATACTAACGTGTATTCGGTCTGTAACATTTAAAAAAGGTGTCATTATATACAAATAATCGTTCCAAAATTATACCAATTTGGAGGAATTGGAAAACGACCAATCCAAAGTAACTCTTAGATATCAGGTACCTTTGATCGATTTCGCAAACTTTTAAATGTACATACATATATAGTTCTAATTTAATGTGTTGTCTGCAAATAATTAGGCGACATGGGGTGAATACATACCACCCATATGTGTACTAATACTGTTTTAAGTGATAAACTGATATTTTAAACCAAACTACTCGGTGTTTTAGCTATATCAGCAATTTTTGAATTTTTAATATCAACTTTTAATTGGATCATACTTAAGATGTATTAAGACATATAAGTTCTCGCTCGGCCACCGTCTTTTCTGGTGCTGAATGACAGTGCTGTTGACAATGATTCGCACTGAACTAGAATTATTTTATAAATTAATTCTTCTGCGAGTTTTTCACTCAAATCTACCCTCATTCTCGGAAATGTGTAGGGTATTATCAATACTGGTGAAGATTTAAATGTGATGACATCTTTCACCGACATGTACAGCAGACCAGCGTGGCAGGCCACGGTCTTGCCCCCAGTTCCAGTGGTGGGAACGAGCCAGAAAGCTGGGCATGGACATCTTTCGGCATTTATAGCATATTCTGGGGTTTGTGCTAGATATAACATGGTATTCATATTTACCCATGGTGCTTCGGTTGCCTGGAAGAGATCGCTATTAGCGATAATGTCGCCACTTGATTCACTAGTTCTAGACTAAGTCTTTTTGTTGTTTAAGTATTATATTGTGCATAATAAAGATTTTCTATCTTTTTAAAGTCTTTTATAATATTAGTGGGCTAGTCGAGAGCCACCACTTTAAAAGTCATTGTTGTATAGTTCAAATGTATAGTATGAATTTGTATAGTTCGAAATGTATATTTTGAATCCGTTAATTATTAAAATATGGCGGTTCTTTGTAGTTATTTTAAATCTCACCTTCCAGCTTAAACTTAAGATACCGTTCATTTAATGGTTCTGCTACAATTATTTCATGTTACTTTTCACCGTATCTATAAATTTGGTGTGGTGTTATTTCGAAAAGATTAAAACTAAGATAATTTTCCTTAATATTTAAACTTATTCGGGGCTCAGATTTATATAATCTAAGAGCATACTTTGAAGAAGGTTTCTCTCTTCAAAATAGAAACTATACAAACTAATAACAAACGGCACGCTGGGCACTCTTTCACAAAGACTATCGCTCATTGGAATTGACAACACAATTGCGTATAGACGCGTGTTTTCATATTATCATGTGTTTTAGGAGTCTTAACATCACAGGGAATGAGTCCAAACGATCCCTGGTCATCGATTCTTTCGTTGTTGTGATAGAATATTCATCGTTAAGCAACGATTGCTCATGGGACCTTGTGTGGAAACATATTGAGAAATGGCTCCGCGCCACCACACCATTACAAGTACAGGTCATACTTTACGAAGCTGTTACTGGTTAAATCTGGGATGGCAGACATTAAAGTCTGCCGTTTGGTACCAGAAAATAGTAAAATTTGAGCAACCCTTCAATTCCAATTTAAGCAAACGAAATCTGACTTTTGCGTCAGACGCAGATTCGTGTACTTTTCTATAAATGCTGTTATATGTAAATATATGTGCGCCATAGTTGAACTGCTTCTATTTTCAATCAAATACCTTCCAGATAGATACTTTAAATCTTACAAAAATGTGAATATAGATACCTGCTTTATCGATCAAATTTTTGAGGAGTTTCCAGTGTCTCGCGGCTTCCGCAACCTAGGGACGTAACTTGGAACACTGCACCAGAAGGAAGTCGTTCAGTAAAGACTGACACGGCCCTTCGAACGCAAGGTCTCCGCGACCAAACGTATGCTAATAGTAAGATATGGTGCGGGGACCAGGTCCAAAACGAGTATCGGCCAAATATATTGACACGAGTATGTTCCAAGTGTCTCATGGCTTCCGCAGCCTAGAAACGTAACTTGGTCTTGCACCAGAAGGAAGTCGTGCAGTAAAGACTGGCCCACGACCCTTCGAACGCTAGGCCTCCGCGACCAAGCGTGTGTTAGTAGTAAGATATGGTGCTGGGACCTGGTCAAATGAGAGGTATCAATCGTTCCAAGTGTCTCGTGGCTTCCGAAACCTAGAGGCTTACTTAAATTCTTTGTTGCACCAGAAGTAGATCGTCTTGTAAGATTAGTGCGACCCTTCGTACGCAAGGTTACCGCAACCAAGCATGTTATAAAAAAATGTGGTGCTAAGAAGAGGTCAACATTTAGATATCCATGTCATTATGTATTAAAAAACATCTGAATTATCAGATCATCGTATTAACGATGTACATTTTTTCATGTCTATGAAAAATCATTATATTTTATCATATCTCTGAATTGGCGACAAGGTTCGTTTTAAAAAACAGGGCCTCCTCCCCTGAATGGGTAGTTATCGACGTGATAAGTTGGAGGTACTTTTGAATTTTAAATCTATTAAAATGGGTATATGTGAAATTTTATTCTCCCAAATAGTTATATTGGCGCTCAGAGCTCGTCATTGAATATGAAATACTTATTATTTTGTATGTAAGAATTTGAAAATGCAATACTTTCACGATGGTATTGTATTAAAGATCCAAACTTAGAATATCCTTATATAAATATATGGTAATGCATGTATGTTTGCAAATTTGCCTACGTTGTAGCTGTTTACATCATTCGAATCTATAAAATAGTGCAACTGAGCTTAAGTTTCGTCAAATAAGCTTTGACTAAGCTAATAATGCGTATAATTATTATTACTTCATTTCAAGGCCCCATTGGCACGTTTATATGTATTTGTATACGTCTCAATTATTTCGGTGGACACCGAAGGGTATAGAATGTAATTCCGTGTATACCTGTTTATGATGTTTTGATAAATTTCGTAGAATATTATTCAACAGCCATTTTTCTCTTCTTTTTCTAAAAATGGAATTAGTTGTTGCCGTTATTATATTTATGTAATATCGAGATACTCTTAATAGAGTTCTTAGCTTCTCAGATGTTACTAAGCAGTAACGTATTGGTTATCAAAGTGTATTAGTAGGTAGTTGGGAAAAAGTTAACAATAATAATTATAAATAAGTCAGTTAAGATAAAAACTGGGAGATACTCCTAAAATCATTAAAGATTTTCTTTTAGCGGACACGGTGCCAAGCGAGTAAATGCTGTGGACTTGCGTAGCAATTAGTCGTTAGTTGGTCTAATAATTGTATAGTCTTCAAGACCTTTTAAATGTACAAAGAGTGTCGGTCATATACTGTGTTGGTAGGAGTGTGTTCCAAATATTTCACTGTTTTCGCAACTTAGAAAAGTTACTCGGAACTGCACCAGAAGGAAGTCGTCCAGTAAAGACTGGCACGACCCTTCGAACGCCAGGTCTCCGCAACCAAGCGTGGAAGGTCGACATTTTTTCGATATATTGGTCAAAAACATACATTTAGTATCAGGTAAAATTCGCACTAGTGAGCCAGTTGGTCACTTTTGATAAAATGCATATAAATGAATAAAGACTGACCTGCATGTATAAGACCTTGATTCTGGGATCGGCCGATCTCACCTTTTACCACGCAGAAGATTTTCCATTTTTCTTCGCTAGATGAATTATCCGTTTCACTCCCGGGTACTTCGAAAATCTCACTCCGTTGAGATTTCAATCGAATTTCGTGTAATATATTAACACATATTACATTTTTTACAATAGTTATCCAATAAATGATAATTGTAAAGTAAAGTAAAGATTTGTTACAATGTTATAATTTCGACCACTCGTGGCGAAAGTATACAACGCTATGAATCCCAAAGATCGCACCGCCGAGTGCCCTTGCTGGTGGCGCGCCTGTGGCGCCCTCTGGTGGCGTCAAGATGAAGCTAATTGTCTATGATATAGACGTCGACCACAGATTATTAAGATAAGTATACATACTGCTTCTTCAAATAATGCTGTATGTTTTCCTGAGGCACATCAATCTAAAATTTGATTACCTGGACGTCGTATTCGAAGTATCTCGCTGTTTCATTGGATCAGTGTATTTAGTTGTGGTTTAGTTGATTTCACAATAATTACTAAATTTGTCGAAAGTCCGATTTTAATTAGAAGTTGAAGTCGAGTTTTGTTTTTTTGTAGAAAATTAATTTTTTATAATGGCCATTAAGTTTTGTGTAGGTTTTTTCTATTACATATAACAAAGTGTTAAAGTATTTAGAAAATTAGTCCAAGGGCTGGGTTTAGACGCGGAAAATTAAATTTGATGCCATTTAAATTGCGGTGACAGTGCGAATGATTTTATTGGAAAATCCTTTCTAAATCGTAAATACAAAGCAATGTAGTTTCTAATTTCACTTTAACTTAGGCTTTATTTATTTATCACTGAGGCATACACATACTCCTAGCCATTATCATTGTTGCGATAAGCAATATTATTGTAGTGGAAGATGGAACATAGGTATCACAAACATTGTATTATTTATACTGTGGCAGCCAAACAGCTGAAAAATTAGATACTAATAAAATTGTGTACATACGTGATATGCTTAGGCAAATCAGGGCACAAAAGATTTTTTTGTATTCATCACCTTTGATAAAATTAAATAAACACAAATTTCTGGATGGGAATCGAACCCGCGACCTATGGCTCCACGGGTATGCTGTCCACAATCTACGCCAGTTAAAACGTAATACCAATGACACGGTCATTTCAACATGTCTTTAATATGAGCATCCCGCATACGGCTTTAAGTTTGCTTTAATTTAGCATTTTGTACGCGGTACCTTTACGTTACCGGTACGCAAGCGCCCGGACGCTTGCGTAATTCGATACAGTTGTAAGCGATCTATTATAACGGACAAAAAAGTTCGCGGACTAAAATTACTCGGCTGCTGATCGCATTATGGTTATGGTTGAAGGTCAGTTAACCCTTAATCAAATAACCACTATACAGGGTTACTGGTAATTATCCCACATAAGTGCAAGGGCATGTTTTGTATAATATACAAACCACTTTTGTAAAAACTCAATACATATCCAAAAAAAAACTGTTTGTTGTCCTCTCTAGCACTGTTTAGTGTTTATTAACTTCGGCATATTATTTATCGAGCGTTAAAGAGCGCCCGCGCTCTTGTTACAAAGAGTTCGATGCTTTTTGACCGGGCAAATACACTGTTTTTTTTTGTATCGATTTTTTTACGAATGTTTAAAAATTGTAGATCAGAACTTGACGTATTTTATGTACTTAAGATCCCCTTAAAAGGATCCAGAGTGATTACCAATAACCCTGTATATGTACCTATACGTACCACTATGGTAATATACGTACCTACCACCGTCGACAATATTTTATAAGTTCTGCTAGGATGTTGGTAATATAAGTATTTACCGCCAAAAAACCACACCTTTCCATCACATCATATCCAAAATTGAATCAAAGACCAAAGACGACGGCTCGCGTTTCATTAAGGGTTAACGGGGAATCATCTTACAAATATTTTACTTGATCTAACTACACTGCTAATAAAATGATAGAATTTTAGATATTCTTTCAGTATTCACAAAAGACAAACACTAGAAAGTTCAAGTTTCATTGAAGCAAGCGAATAATGAAACCGAAATTAATCAGAGAAATGGATAACGCCGTAGATCGTAGATTCTGTTCTTACTGCGGCAGCGTAATAATTGTTTGGGGAGGAAATGGTATAACTTTTTAATCGTCTTAAAAATGAGGAGATTGAGAATTCAGTTGCATGTTTTTTGTCATATGTTTGTTATGCAACATTTCCGCTAGTTGTGAATCTATTTTGATGTTTCATTCTTTGTTTTTTTAATATGGTCCTATATAAATTTTATCGAAATCGATGTGGCTATTTAAAAAAAACTTATGGACAAAAACTAAAATTTATTTGCATTTATTTTCTGAAATTTGAAATCTGGTGTAGTGTCTAAATTTAATTTTAAATGAAAGTTGGTTTTATTTTTTTCTGAGAAAATTATTAAAACCTTGATAGTCCAGGCTTGACACTAAAACTTATAAGATGTTGAATGATTTTAAAAACATCCATTGCATTGAATAGTTTGTATCACGTGATCAAATAATAATAAAAAAGATGTGGTGTCATGATACATGGACACCGGATTAGAACGTGATCGCTGTATCTGTTGCAATAGGCGTATTGAGGTAGTAAACCGGTTTTTGCACACATATTTGCATAATTTGCCTACAGCGAAGGTTTTGAGTGACCGTCATCACTAAGTGCAATATTGTTTAAAGCGTTCTTATCAATAGTTTTTGACTTTGTTGAAGATAGCTATTTAATAATTATATTTGAGGGTAGACCAAGTATTATGTAGCGAGAATTAGTTGTCTAGATAAATTGATTAGATTTTAAGACAACTTTTGTCAGTATAAATATTGGTTTTTGTATTTAAATAAAAAAAAACGAAATTCCTTCGGGTAATACAGAAGCAACACGATTTGCAAAGAAATAGCTAATTATATTAGTTATATGGGACATCTGAAAAATTAAGTTTGCAACACTGGCACAGATAAGAAAATAGTTATGACACTGGTCAAGGACAGTTTTTACGCGTCACTTCAGTTACATTTCTTTCTTATTTAATCTCACATTTTTTAGGGTTCCGTAAAACGTAAAAACGGAACCCTTATAGATTCGTCATGTCTGTCTGTCTGTCTGTCTGTCTGTCTGTCCGTCCGTATGTCACAGCCACTTTTTGCCTAAACTATGAGAACTACACTGTTGAAACTTGGTAAGTAGATGTATTCTGTGAACCGCATTAAGATTTCAACAGAAAAATTAAAAAAAAAGAAAAATTAGGGTTGCCCCCCATACTGAGAACTGAAACTCAACATTATTTTTTTCATCAAACCTACACGTGTGGGGTGTCTATCGATAGGTCTTCAAAAATGATGTTGAGGTTTCTTAAATCATTTTCGTCTACACTGAATAATTTGCGCGAGAGACACTTCCAAAGTGGTAAAATGTGTGTCCCCCCCCTTCTAACTTCTAAAGTAAGAGAATGAAAAATCTAAAAAAAATATATGATGTACATTACCATGTAAACTACCAACGAAAATTAGTTTGAACTCGATCTGATGAGTAGTTTTTTTTAGTACGTCATAAATACACTATTATTGAAACTTCGATCAAAGTTACAACGAACTACAAGAACTATGTGTACTATGTATATAATGTTACTTGCTGTAACGGAACCCTTCATGGGCGAGTCCAACTCGCACTTGGCCACTTTATTTAGTCTTTATTTTCGCACATTTTTAAGAAACTTCGTTCCAAAAATACTTCTACAAAACTAATACTACAAAAATCGAATACTTTGAATAAAGCTTAACAATTAACAATGCTTTCAATCAAAATTCTATGCTCTTTGCCGGGCAACTCAAATGGTGTTAAAGAGCAAGGACCCAGAAGTCAATGTCCTGAGTGACTCCAGATCTTCACTCGAGTAATCCAAAAACGAGTCACCCCTTGGCAAAGTGCATAAAGGAAAACATTGGACAGATAAATGCTGAAGGGAGATCTCTTCGTCTTTTCTGGGTAAGAGTGCATGTAGGCACCGTCGGCAACGAAAGAGCTGACGAACTGGCCAAATCGGCAGCACTCACGGAATCGCGCAGGGACTACGAGGGGATCCCTTTATCCTACGTCAAACGCAAAATCCGCGAAGAATCGGTCAAGAAGTGGCAGGATTGATATGAGACCTCGGACACCGGAAAAGTCACTCAGACGTTCCTCCCCGATATAGCAAACGCATATCGGTTGATGAGAACTACGAAACTGACTCATTTCCAGGTACAAGCGTTGACGGGACAAGGAGAAATAGCAGAATACCTGTGTTTGAGATATTATAACGAAATAAGTGATTTTAGTGGACTGTATTTATTTTTGTAATTTTGAAATATGTGAACGCGATTTGTTGGCCAATACGAAAGAAATATTTTGTAGAACTAAATATGGAAATGAACGGATAGAATAGTTCTTGCTAGGATATAGGTAGATGGATGCACAGTACCTTCTAGAAGCTCTGCAACTTCGCCAGGAGACCACCGTGAACAGGGTGGTGTTTTCTTTGTCCTTTTGGAGTTTTGTGAGGGTTCCTTAGACGATCGTTTTAACGTAGCAACGTAACAATTGGCGACACAAATTAAAGTTTTTCCAGCGAAAAGTCCATTGAGTGAATGGTTAGGTATCCATTATGTTTCACAGCAAAACAAAGTCAATCGAGATAACGACACGACACAACACTCGAGAGAACGTTTTGGTATATTGTTTTCACAGCGAAAAATTATTGTATATAACGACACGCTATAAGATTCTCGAGATATGCACTGGTAGCCATCGTTATATTATTGTTCAAATTGCCACGACGATATCGCTTTTCTCCTCACTCATGTGTGTCATTGCATGTGCGGAATGGGATGGGAAGGGATGCATCGAATCGGCCAAATGCTATTTATATTGCAAGTGTTTTTATTCTGAAACATCAATTTGGCGCGAACAACCTGTACAGATTTAAGCTTAAGAGCAGTCCTGCATGCGAGTGTGACCCCGACCAACCCAAAACGGTCTGGCACGTGCTCATCGTTTGTTCCCGATTCATGGCTGCAAGACATGATCTCGAATCTATGATTGACAGGAAGCTGGTTATCTCGGATCTCCACAACGTCTTGGAAGATCCAGATAGCAGACCACGGCTTCTGGATTTCACGGAGAGTTCATTCCGCATAGCGGCCAAAAGAAACTCCACACTCTCTAATGCACACCCCGCTTCACCACTACACCCTACCCCGCTGTCCGTGGACGCCACGCCGGGTGCAATCTCCGTCCAAGGTAGCTCTTCAAAGAGCATCTCCGTCTAACAACTACTGGAGAAAGCAGACCGAGGAGAAGCGGGGATCCGTATCCGCGGAGTGGCTCTCTTCATGGATAGCAACAAAGAGAGATTCGGAATAAGTTTTGGCTTCGCCTGGGAAAGGAAACGCGCCCGTTTGTCGCCGGGATTGTCTTGTCTGCTCAATGGGAGTACCGCAAAAGTCACAATGAAGCGGAAAATCTTCGACGCTATGCCAGTGTGCGACGTAGACGGCCACCGATTTCGGTTGGTGCGATTGAGAAACAAAACGATTGCACTAATAGAATACTCGGAAGGTCGGACGCCTTTCATACAGGCAAGTGCGGTGCTTGCACATCTAAGCAGAAATGCGGGTGAAACACCTCGGGTGATAAGCGTGGATGCGATGGCAATCGAATACTCAAGAGCGAAAGTCGCAGACCGGCTGGGTTGTATTAAAGCCTCTAAACATCGTGAGGTTGTCGTATACGAAGATAGGCGCGAAAATCTGAGCTTCCTCAGAGCCCCTTCGCACGTCCTAACAAATGCAACAGACAGCTGGGAACACCTCGTTTCTAGTTCGACCAACCAAACCGGTTCCGAAAGAGCACAGCAGAGGGCAGCCGCGGAAAAAGCCGCAGCCAATCAAAGCAGCAGCCGAAGCACCAACACGGCCTTCGTGGCTGCCTTCAACACTGCAGCAAGGAGCGTACTCCAAATCTCATCCCGTGCACCACCCCTTTTAACGTCAAGCAGCCTCAAAACAGATTCACAGCAACAAATGAGCCGAACGAGAGCCGACATGGGACAGGTTGAACCGCCCCGCTGTGTCACGGCTTCGGAGCCGCGGAGCCATGCACGTAACGCCTTCATCGAATTCATAGCCATACTGAGAGCAACAAGACTAGTTAACCTCAAGATCTGCGAAAACATCATGCAGTTCTATAGGCTAGGAAGTGAAAGCCTCCTAAAGGCGAACCTCGATGAGGCCGAAGCAGCCATTTACAATAATGTCACATCCCGGGTCATCAAGGGAACCATGACAGGACAGTATATGGCAGGCTACAGTGCAGAAAATGGCTTCGTGACACTGAACGAGAGTGAGACAGAGCGCGCGAGAAGACCCGTTTATGCGACACCACTAAACGACCCAATTGTAGTTACCGCCCGATGCACCAAGATTATGCTGGACGACAAGATCCTCGAAATGGCCAAGTCCATTGAAGGAAACTCAAACGTCAAAGCGTGTTGGTAAAACTGGGAGGTACCAAGAATACAGTGGGTCAACGGAGTTCCAGGATGTGGAAAGACAACGTGGGTGATTAGACACTTCGAGGTGGACAAGGACGGTATCATCACCACAACAACTGAGGCAGCAAAAGATCTAAGGGAGAAGCTATCGCACCGTATCGGAAACCTGGTCAAAACCAGGGTGCGAACTATGGCTTTTGCTCTGGTAAGGGGTTTCGGAAAAGAAAATATCAGCCGCCTCCTGGTGGATGAGGCTCTCATAAACCATTTCGGGGCCATTGTGATGGTCTCACGGCTGTCTGGTGTTGGCGAAATTGTCCTCATCGGAGACGTCAATCAGTTGTCTTACATCGATAGGGAAAATCTCTTCGAAATGAGGTATCATCGCCCGAACCTGGTAGCAAAGATCAGCCAGGAGTTGCTCTGCACACATCGCAACCCGATGGATGTTGCATATGCGCTGAGGGAAATATACTCAGTTATGTATTCCTCAGTTCCCCGTACAAAGTCCCTAAAGCAGAGAAGGTATAAAGGAGCGCTAATACTCGGCACCCAACCCAACACCCTCTTTTTAGTGCATACTCAAGAGGAAAAGGAGACCCTGACAAACCAGGGTTACGGGTCAGGCACCGGGTCACGCATCCTTACCATCCATGAAGCGCAGGGATTGACATACGAGTCGGTAATCGTAATTAAAACTAAGGCAAACATGAAGCTGCACGAGAGCGTGTCCCATGCGGTTGTTGCAATCTCACAGCACACGGGGACCTTCACATACTACGCTGACGACACCGACGACGCCATCGGTCGGTTCGTGCGGCGAGCGTTGGCTGCATCACCAAAGACCACTCGAGATTTCAACCTACAGATGGCCATTAGAGACAGAAATGTAGCCGTAGTGGAGGCTCTGGGCCAGGAGGAGGCGGCTTAGGCAAAAGACGATGTCGAGTCGATTACTATCGGAATCCCAACCGGTAGTGATCGGCTCAACAGACGAAATCGGACTGACTAGTACTAGAATTACGTTTAAAATGTTCACCAACCCCCTACTCCCCCCCCCCTTATTTTCCTCTTCTTCTCCTAATCCAAGATCTATGTCAATAAAAATAGTACATTGTTCACCGAGAGGAGAAAGTGACCTATTACCGTCGAGGGTGTCGTTTGAAGCCCGAGCCGTAGGCGAGGGCTTAAAAACACCCGAGATCGGGAATCGCACTTTCTCTCGAGTGAGACATAGTGCTTTATACTACACCTACGAGGAAAATAAATTTTATTTTACTTTTCTACGAAAACTGAATCCTCAAACAACACACAAATTGAAAATGGCGCCAATGGCGTCTGCAATTTTCACATCGACGGTAAAAACCAAACCTGCTGTAACCCACAAAATGCAAAATGTTCACCAGAGCCAAAAAACTTTTGAGATTTTACAAAAAAAATCATAACTCAAAAAGTATAAAAAACTTCTATAAGTGTAATTTTTAGAAACAAAATGCATTATTTAATTGTTTATTAAATTAAATAACTAAAACTAACCAAAAGTTTGTTTAGGTCTATGTTTTTGTGGGTTACAGCAATGTCACTTTTTTTTCTGTTACGCAAAAATGCTGTAAATGAAGAGGACAAATGTATGGACTGCTCCAAAAGAAACATTTTACTTAAAAGCAATATTGTTTTAATAACGTATGCCACTTATTTAGATTTTTGAAAATTATGACGTAAATAACATTAGTATTAATGCCTCGGTACACTTAATTGTCGTTACTATAAGAAATTATGAGAGGTCAGTAAAATAAAAACGATGTAAGTATGGGATGATATAAATTTGACATTATTTTAATACGTTTAGGAACAAAAACCACTACTAAATCGAGATTTTTTTTCAATTTAAAAACAATCAAAGATCACTTCGGAGCACAAAAAGCACATCATCGGCCTGTGTTCGTCCACTGCTGGACATAGGCCTCTCCTATAATACGCCACTCAGCCCGATTCTCGGTCCTACGTTTCCAACTGCCACCAGCTATCTTTCTTATGTCGTCACTCCATCTGATCTCAGGGCGTCCTACGCTACGTTTGCCGATTCGCGGTGTCTACTCCAAAACCAGTCTACCCCAACGGTTATCGGGTCTGCGACAGATGTGACCGGCCCATTACCACTTCAGTTTGCTAATACGCTGAGCTATGTCGGTGACTTTAGTTCGCTGACGAATTACTTCATTACGAATGCAATCCCTCAGAGAAACTCCAAGCATAGCCCGTTCCATAGCTCACTGAGCGACTGTGAGCTTTCGGATCATTTTGACTGTCAGTGTCCACGTTTCAGCACCGTAGGTCATAACGGGTAGGACGCACTGGTTGTACACTTTTGTTTTGAGACTTTGTGGGATGGGTGACGAGAACATTCGTCCAAGTTTGCCAAACGCTGCCAAACAAAAAGCACAAACTCGGAAATTGAGAACTTTGGGTAACTTATCTTCTGCTTAAGGACTTCGGATCGACCGTGATGCTGAACCATGATGATGATGTTAGGCACTACACCTGCCCATCACATTATCACGCGGCTATTGGAACATTAAAAATCGAAATCATTACCTATAATTGTGCTGCCGTCGGCTGCGTCCTGCAGAAATTGTGCCGTCCTAAAAGATGGTTTATCTAAATATCCTATAATTTTGGCAGAAATATTGTCCTTCCCGAAACTACTTGCCAATAGACCAATTGGCGAAAATGTGCTTTGTTGTGGCGAAAGTTGTGGAAAAAACTTTTCCATTGGAGAAGTAGAGTAAATAAATATGGGCAGACACTTAAAACACAACACCATCTGACCCCAAATTTAGTAAACATTGTATTACAGCAGCCAAATATATCATATCATAGTTAAACATGGTTATTGGTAATCAGCTTGCATCCTTTTAAGGCCATGTTAAGTACACTAAATACCTCAGTCTTCTTAAAAAATGGCGTCAAAACCCTTGTGAAGAACTATCGACCAATATCCCTTCTAAGATTATCACGAGTTGCCTTATTCGAAGACTCAACAACCACTAGAATAGGCTGGATTTCACAGCGGGTATAGCACCATAGACCACATTGACATCGTGCGGCAAATCATACAGAAGAGCAATGAGTAAAATCAACCCCTTTGTTTGGCGTTTGTGGACTATGAGAAGGGATTCGACTCAGAAGAAACTCGGTCTGTCCTGAAATCCTTACAGCGATATCAAATTAACTGGCGCTATATTGAGGTGATGATATGTTTCACGCCGCTACTATGACCATTCAAGTTCAAAACTCGCAGATGAATGATCCACCTGCGACGAGAAGTGAGACAAGGGAACGTAATCTCCCCGAAATTGTTCTCAAACGCATTGCAGGATATAGCTAGGACACTGGATTGGACTGGGCGTGGCATCAATATAAACGGTGAATACACCTCTCAGCTACGATTCGCAAACGACATTGTTATAATGGCCGAAACCCTGGAAATACAAGAGATGCTGAATAGCTTAGCTGAATTTTCCCAACGCATCGGTGTCCAAATATTAGATCAGGTAAAACCAATATTACGGTGAACGAGCTCCTAACTATGGGACTGGTTGCCATAGCCAGGGAACGCTTTAACTTGGGAAAACAATTTCAAATGTGAGTCCATGAAGAAGATTCAGCTAGGCTTTGCGGTGTTTGGGAAACTTTCTCTTCTCGTCACCCATGTGGAACGTGGAAACTGACACTTAAGACCGTCCACAAGTTTAAGGTCGCACAGTATGCTTTGGAACGAGCTGTGCTCGGTATCTCTCTGAGGGATCATATTCAAATTGAAGTCATCCGTTATTGACAAAGCTCACCGTCCTAGCAAACTGAAGAGACAGTGGGCTAGTCATATTTATAGAAAGACCGAAGACCGTTGGGGTAGAAAAAGTTCTAAAGCGGAAACCGTGATTAGGTAAACGTAGTGTAGAAGGTCCTGAAACCCGATGGAGTGACGATATACGTAAGACTGCAGGCAGTGGTTGGAGAAGAAAAGCCGACAACAGGACTGAGTGGCGTACCATGGGAGATGCCTATGTCTAGCAGTAGACTAGAATGCGCTGATGATGATGATGTGGGTATTGAGTTTTAACAAAAGTTGTAAAACAAGTATTGTTTGTTTAAATACACAGAATATGGTCTTAAATGGATGCATACTGATTAGCAGCACCCTTGTAAAGTTAAAAATACATACTCATTCTAAAAAGAAATATCCTGACACAAAACAAATACGTATTTGTATTCATGATACAAATATTTGTCCTGCGTGGGAATCGAACCCACGATCCTCGGCTCGCAGGCAGACAACTTACTACCAACTAAGCCACGAGACGAGGCGAGATACTACCAGTACAAAAATCATGGTAAATTTAACTTTTTCCAGGATAAAAAAGTATCTCATGTTTCAGAAGTTCAGTAATTTAGGCATGAAGAGGTAATAGATAAAATAAGTTACTTTTCACATTCATATTTTTTTTACTTTTCGATTCCAAATTATATCTCTAAATAAGTTGAAATGATTTAAGATTAAAGTAAAAAACATTGAGGAGACATTCATATTCATCGTCAAATCACTTACGTTTATAAATTGAATCTAGTTCGGCAGTAAAGCACAACAACAGCACACTCGTCACGCCTTCCCAAGTGCCATACAGTAACGTACATAACTGAACGACGTGGTGATCCGCGGTGCAACCGGCGCGAACGTATTTTAAAATGGCGGTAAATTACCAAAATCTGCAGATGGCTACCGTGTTGAAAATAGCTTAAGTAACAAAGTCCGGTAAATGTTAGTGAGCTTAAGTTGGCGTAACTAGTAATTGTCTATAATATCACATTTATTGAAAATGTAGTAAATTAAAATTATCCGCGTTTGATTATATAATAGATGTAGTAAATACCATGCGTTACTTAATTGTTATAAGTAATTTTGCTGTAACCCACAGTCCTCAACATTTCATGACGCTGTTATTACAGTGCACACATTATTTGCAAAAGGGAAATTGTTGTAAATGGCAAATGAAAGAAAAAGGCCGTTTTTGTGTTGTTTACAGCAAGTGAAATGTTGTCTTTTTTGAAAAATTGAAAAAATTTCAATGCTGTACAAAAATTTCTAGAGGTCGTAGAGCCACGGGAGTGGCACCATTCGACGTAGTATTTTTTTCTGATTCTAAATCTGCAAAAAAAAAAATTTGCCATAGGTGCGGTTTACAGCAGGTTTGGTTTTTACCGTCGACATGTTCTTTTTTCAAATTGTTTGACACCATCCAACACACAGCTAGTGACCAGTGTCATTTTGCGAACTTGGAGATAAAAACTCACTGTAAAAACTTCTTGGCTTTTGATATTTAGGTTACCAGCGCATAGTCTTACCCAAAATTAAAAAAGAAAAACCACGTAAGAAATGGATTTTCATACACTTTTCTCTCCCGCTCAGATGCGTTTTCTCGCCGCATATTTGTTCGATATGCAATGACGTACTTTCTACCGTAAATTTGATAAAGTATCAAGGTACTTTCCGAGCAGGTGTAGTATAAAAAATATTGTAATGATAAAGGTCACGGACCCCGGAGTCTGTGGAGTGTTTAAATTAAATAAAAAAAAAGCTGAACAATCAATTCGCTGGATTTACAAAACAAAACGTTCAATTAGATTCACCACCATTTTTTAACCGACTTCAAAAAGCTTGATTACTTAGCTTTAATGCTTGTTTGGTGAATATCATCTATATTATCTCATTGGCAGCTCGATTGACATGGCTTTTATGTCATAGATTATAGGTTATTTATATATATAAATGTTTATTATATATATATATATAATAAACATTTATTATTTAAAAAAAATTGGTCAGTGAAGTCGGTTTTTAATTTTTCGGAGATTTATTTATTTCAGATTGCAGATTTGGTTCCATTGTAAAAGTTGTACAAATGATCTTATTTATATTTGGTACAAAAGTTCTGGATAAACTGGTTTTTAGGGTTCCGTAAAACGTAAAAACGGAACCCTTATAGATTCGTCATGTCTGTCTGTCTGTCCGTCCGTATGTCACAGCCACTTTTTGCCGAAACTATGAGAACTACATTATTGAAACTTGGTAAGTAGATGTATTCTTTGAACCGCATTAAGATTTTTACAAAAAAAAAATTAAACAAAAGAAAAATTAGGGTTGCCCCCCATACTTAGAAATGAAACTCAAAAATTTTTTTTTCATCAAACCTACACGTGTGGGATGTTTATCGATAGGTCTTTTAAAATGATGTTGGGGTTTCTAATATCGTCGTCCCCGGAGAACAAAATGGTAAGTGCAAAAACACAGTTTTTCAGGAAAAATAAAAAACCGATTTTCGGCTATAACTTGCTTTATAATGAACTTACAGGCATAAAACGACGTACGATAGCTGATTTTTTAACTATTATTATGTGTTTAACGATGTTATACCTAGTGAGTTCAGAGTCCAGATATTTAGAATTGAAAAAGTTACTAAAATGTTGCGTTTAGTTTTATTTGCTAATAGGCACTAACCATTTTATTCTTGTAACTTTCGTAAACAACGGATATTGCATTGCAATGATACAATAATGTTCTTCGCATGCTAGAAACGATACTAATGGACAACAATGTCACTTGCCATTTTATTCTCGTTAATTCCAAGTACGCATCGTTTGTTAATACAGCTTTTCACTCTTATTCCGAGATTTATAATAAAACCAAACTCTGGTAATTAACTATTAGTTAAAATAAACTAGACACAAAATATAAAATTCATCATCACCGTGATCATCATCAGCTTATCCTACTCCACTGATGGACGTAGGCAATTCTCATAATATTCTCAACCCTTTTCTCAAGTTTTCTTTTTCAGATACTCTTTAGTTGGCAAAATCTGGTGTATATCGTTAATCTAGCAAGTTTATCACTCTTGGGTGTCCAACACTACCTTTGCTAATACGTCTACTTTAGGACACGTCTACCTCAACGGTCTTCGGTCCAGGGCTAACATATTTATATCTGCCTTCTCCCTCAGCCACCTCAGCTTGCTAATTTATTGATATATTAGCAAGCTGAAGTGGCTATGTCAACTACCTTGGATCTTTGACAGATGATCGTTTCGATTATGATCCTTTAGAGAAACTTTGAGCATAGCTCGTTCCATAGTGCTCTTTGTGGCTCTTTAAACTAGTGGGAGGTTTAAATGTGAGTGCTCTCGTTTCTTCACCGTAGTTTATGATCAATTTACGTGCTGATTGAAAAAGCTTTGCGGGACGGGCGACGAAAAGACCCGACTTATTTTTCTAAGCGGTGTCCAGCCTAAGTGTACTCTTCTCATTACCTGATGACCTTACTTTTTACATATTTTTTTCCCAACAACGAGAGTTCACTCTAGATAATATACATATTTCTGAACAGTCTCGAAAATGGCACCACCTATGGCAACCGGTCCTGGAGGTGCGAGCTGGTTACCCATGATCTTGGTTTTATTCAAGTTTATCTGGAGTCCGATGCGTTGAGAATAATCAGCTGAGTCTCTCAGTATCCTTTGTAAATCCTTCTTCGTTTCGGTGATTAGTACGAAATCATCGAAACAAGCCCAGATTTGCGGGTTTGTTTCGATGATTGAAACTCGTCGAGACTTTTGTGCACAAGATATGTCGTGATAAGCCTTGAAAATAACTTCTAGATATGGCTCAGAATGGCCGACAGTTCTTTGAAAGGTATTTTTTAATAAAATAAGTCGATATTTCTGTGGCACACCATATGAGTTCTCCCGGTAAAGAGAATCGAAATCGAATAGCTCTTGGAGCTCTAATAGCAGTAGCGTTCCACGACTTTCAGGAGATCTGTTGTGATCCCATCCTCACCCGTAGCTTCTTATTTTTAAAATGTCTATTTGTCGTATTTTCCAATGCTGTTGCTGTCGTTATTTCCAACATGATTTCATTAAGTATAATATCAGACAAGTTTTAGTATAATGGCATGTAACCGTGGCTCATTCATCTGTTATGGTTCCGTGGGAGATGTGATGTCTGGTTTAGAAGTTATGACATTTTCTGTTGAAATGATTAGCTTCGTGAGGGGGTGCCTATGTGGTAAGATCCGTAATACGTGATCCGTAAGAACCGATTGACGAGTAAAAAGTACATTTATCAACAAAGACCTTTCACTTTCCCTAACTTAAATTGTTTTTATTTTCAAAACCTGAATCTTTTTAAGTGTGTTTTATATCAAGAGCATAATAATGGATTGAAGATCATGTTATACAAGGTTTGTGATTGTTTAGGTGAGAGCCACTTGTTGAAGTGAAAACTTCTTTTGACGCGCCATAGACCGTTTTTTCGTGGACCGTAACTGTGTGGACTAGAATAGAATTCTAGCGTCACGTTTGGGAATGATAAGAAATCTTTGGATAAACTTGGGGAACTAGAAATCCGTCAGCATTTCCCATTGGCCATCTAAAAATGATTCATTGACTACTGAAGCATGTCCCAAAATTGTTTTTTATCTTTAATTATGAAATAAATTTCAGTCTTCGCCTATTCACTGTCGCTTCAATACCTTAAACCTTTCTTGAAGCTGCTTTTTGTACACTGTGTACTTTTTCAAAGTTTACATTTTGTTTAAAATCTTAAGCTTGATGATATCAAAGATCCGGTGTTATGCATTATTATGCGTTGTGTCTGATTTTCGTGTATTTTTGAAGAAGATGCTACAAAATTTACATAATTGATAATAAAACAATACTTTAAAGTGGCGTTCTTCAGATATTTTGAGCCAATAAATATTATTGGATATTAGCAATGTGCTAGTTTTTGTAAATAATGGTATGTTTTTATGATGGAAAAAGATGGCAATATAGTTATTTGCTTAGTTTATATTTAGTAAGTATGTGTTCGTTTCCAAATAAAAGCATACTTTTAAGCAGGAACAATATGGTAATAGCCTTCAAAATTATCCCGCCGCTATGTTTGACGAGAATATGATTGCAAAAGCTTTTGTACTATATTCAAAAAAGAAACAGTTCCACTAACATGGTGCTATATTTTTATTCAGGTACGTATGATGACATTTTAGCAGTGGTGAATATTGTTGTAATTTTTAATAACTTTATGAATAACAGTGTGAAGTCCACAAAAAAAATTGGGTATATGTATTGGGCAGAGTAGACTTCAAATATGCTATAACACTAAAACTATGATAAAATTAATGTCAGTTATCATTTTGTTCTCCGGGGACGACGATATAGTTTTTGTCTACACTGAATAATTTGCGCGAGAGACACTTCCAAAGTGGTAAAATGTATGTCTCCCCCCTCAAAATTATAAAATAAGAGAATGAAAAAACTAAAAAAAAATTATGATGTACATTATCATGCAAACTACCAACGAAAATTGGTTTGAACTCGATCTGATGAGTAGTTTTTTTTAGTACGTCATAAATACATTATCATTAAAACTTCGATCAAAGTTACAACGAACTAAAAAAACTATGTGTACTATGTATATTATGTTACTTGCTGCAACGGAACCCTTCATGGGCGAGTCCAACTCGCACTTGGTCACTTTATTTTTTTAATAAATGGCTTTATGCCGTATTCTAAACATTTACTGAAATAAATGTTTAGGAATAAAACGCGATTTAAATAATAAATTTTATAGATATGATCAAATTGTTGTATGATATTTACGAAGTATTAGGGGACCTAATAATACCGATCGAATTGATAACCTATACCTGTACCTATACCAGATAACCAAGTTTACGTGGTTAATTAAAGTCTGGATCAATAATTCTAGTAAATTAATAATTTGCGTAAGGTATAACCTCCGCAGCACAAACAAAAGAACCAGTCAAATTTTTGAAAAACTTCATTGCGGTAGGTACCTATATCTATAGGTACCGTTGTGAAGTTTCTCAAAAATGTTCAAAGTTTGTAACCTCAAATGAATTAAAATTAAATTGTGTTTCAATGGTATTTTGGGAAACATCTGTATAAGGTTTCAGAAGACCTAAATATAGATGTTATGGATATTTTCGTTCAACCATTTACGGAGATTCTCAAGGTAAAAATATTTCAGTGAAGATTGTTCTCGTCCTTCTCTCAATAAATAAAGATTTCCGATTCCAGGAAACTTTGATTAGAATTGGAAACCAATCATAAAGATATATTGGACGGTTTTAGATTATTTGTTTGGGATAGACTGATACGGTTTCTTTACCAATTTCGCTTGATATAAGAAGGATATGAGTTGAGAACGCTTGTAGGGTTTCAATTTGATTTGTTCTTGCTATTTTTGCTACTTTACCAATAAATAAATGTATAGCTTTCATCATCATAGTTATTATTCTCAGCTCGCTGTGTTCCTCTTTTAAGAGTGGGTTTTCTTTCTTCTTGGCGTTAATTGCTTGTTCCGATCTGCTAATGCTGGCCTCATCGAGGTGTGACCCACGACTCTGCGAATACCGTTGACAAATCAAACTGGCCGACGTTGTAAACTCCGTTTTATTCCATTAGTGGCTAAAAAATACTCACCTAATTTTTTTTAGTGCAACTGCTATCACTCTGCCGCATGTACTACCTGCTTGGGTCACTTGATGGCATTATTGAATTTGGATATTAAACCAACAATATTACCGCAATGTACCTACTCAACATAATAAATACTTATTTTGATGGATATTGCATTTACGACTTACAATGTAAACTAAATAGGGTACGATCCTCAAAAAAACTAAGAAGCCCGTTAGTTAGATTTCCAAAAAATATTGTACACGTATTTTTTCTTTTGTTTCACAAACAAAAAATGACGAAGATACAGCGCTTCGAAGTTTCGTGTGACGTCACTTGTGAGTACGATTTTTGCTCACGAGTGACGTCGCGACCCCCCACTCTCGAAGTTTGATGGTCTATATCTTTGACGATTTTTAATGTTATGAAAAAACAAAAAATACGTGTCCAATATTTTTCCATGATCTAGCTGATGCCGGACTAATTAGGATGGTGTATTTTTGACCCAGTCCAGTACCCTATTACAGTATAAACTTATACTACAAGTACACTAGGTACATGTCTAACTAAACTATCAACACTATACAACTGAATTATCCATAGACCATGAATGTTTGGAGATAATCTAACACATAACCAGTTGAAATATGCCTTAATAGGACGACAAAACTGATATCATAAAGATTTAGCGATTAATGTAAATCGTCGCTCATTATGAAGACAAACTTCTATATATTTATGACCCAACTAAAGTATCAAATGAAATAAATTTAGTAAAAACAAATAGTTTTTTGCGATATCGAGATTCCGATTATCGCAATTACCGTTGGATAAAATACATTTTATTTAAAATCTTGCATCTATATAATTTGTTTCCAAAAACGGACTGAGCTTTTAAAGTAGACGTTGTTCCATAATCCTGCACCGATATTTTATATTTACAAAAACAGTACCTACGTTTTATTTTTCATTAGATATGTCATGTTTATTTCTACAAACTTTACTGTGTTTCGGTTTGAAGGGCTATTTTTCAAGAGTAATTAGAGATATAACACCTTAGATCTCTGGGTGACGAGCGCAGTGCAGTCCTAGGTAATGATTCGGATTCTTCATGTTCCAATCGCTACGTGTCACTGTGTCGTTATGTGGCAGGCATGTTGCTTACCATCAGGCACATGACCTGCCCGTCTCGTCACTCTTTATTAAAAAAAAAAAAGAATCTCTTATCAATACAAAATCCATGTTTTACTTTTAAAGCAGATATGAGTATTCATATTCCCAAAAGCATTTTCATTTAAAGCACCGACCCATCTACCTCCAGATACCTTCTTAGATCACCTCAGAGAAATCCGGCATGAGTTTATTTACATAAAACAGTCGTATGCTCTATTATGCGGGATTCGCAATGTTTTGATCGTTGTCTGGCTAGATCCGCCATAAACCGGTATCAGCCGGTACCAGCTAAACCGATGTATGTATATCGGCATGGGCGGTAAATCTCGCTTTGAGCTCGGCGCCATTCCTGGCAAGTTACCGAACAACAGTAATGAAGACTTAATCCGCTAAATTCCTCTATAATCCCCCGAGCTTCGTTCGAGACTCGGCTTTGCTCTGTATCTATAATTATTGACTATCACACGGGGTTGAGTTTATTTTGTAAATCATCTTAGGTGTTTTTGAATATTCGAACGACATTGTGTCTATATCAAGCTTCTGTTATATTTTTGAAGAATTGTCTACTTTTTATTTTTTGCTAAACAAACAATCAATCCTTGAAATAGGTCTTACATATCTATATAATATAATTTGCCATATACCTACATTTATCTGTTACATGTTTTTTCATTTTACATTTTTTTGTAAACCGTCTTGGGTGTTTTTGAAAATTCGACATTAAGTCTAGCCAACAAGTGCTTTTAAGAACGTTTTTTTTTCGGATTCTTCTGACATTATGATTGAGGTGTCATTCGATTTGGAATGAAATACAGATAGTTTTTGAGCAAACGGTAAGACTCTCTCGCAAAAAAATACAATAGTTGTAGACAAGTAAAAATTAAAAAGGGGCTTTGTTGTTTGCCAACATTTCAAAAACTATTTGAGAAAACTCCAATTTGAAAAAAAAAAATAATGGTTGTCTGTAAAGTCGGTTTACTGACGATAGTTGAACGTGACAACTTCAACTACGCCTTAGAGCGAGGTAACGCCGCATGACGTCATGCGGCGAGGTAACGGCGGTAACGGCACATGACGTCATGTTTTGCGGGCGTGCAGCCGGCTTCATCGAATTATAAGACGTTGTCACGTCAAAAGATTAAAAAGATTAAAGAGAGATTAAAAAGATTAAAAATTAAGAGGATTTTTTCTATAAAAAATATCCAAATTCCGGAACTGCATAAAAGAGTTTAGACACACATACTTAAAGTAAGTGTAGAGCCAATATTTATAATATCCCCAGAAGGTTGAATATACGCCCGAAAAAAGTTTTTTTATTTTTCAAACGGGATTCTATTCCAAGTGTTCCTTTGAAAACAAGTTGCACTTGATATTCAGACTAGAACAATAATTATTATAATGATACCAAACTATATGTTCACTCCATTTACTTCATGTTTATGGGCCATCCCCTGTAAAAAAAAGAATAACCAATACACCGGCAACATAAGGAATCAAAATTTGCATGCTTTTCTAAGTTCAAAACCGTACACCAAATGCGGTCCTCATATTTCGCACACTCAAGTCTATTCCGCGCCTGGTCTAATGAGTACCGTTAGTTCCCAAAATCAATCTGTGATATATTTTTAATAGGTGAAAAGTTATGGAACGCCAATTTCTTAACGCCTAAACCTATTGCACTTTTTTTTCTGAAACAGAACTGTTTTGTATTTCAACAAAACAGACCAAAGAGTTTAGAGTTCAAATACTACAGCTATAGTGCTCGCAAACTAACTCTGCTCGCGACTGGTGGCGTACTTAATGTTGCAAGGTCAAGCTAATAGGTTCCCTTCCCGTTCATTGGGAACTTAACTTCATAAAACAGGTACTACGGGAATGGATTTTTCAGGGAAGCAATATAAGTAACTACACATATAAGTTACACGACAACTGAGACTCAAGAACCAAGAACGAATGTCTCGAAGTAATGAACGCCGTTGCAGTGCTGGTTTGGCTCAGTATGACCAAGTATCATTGGTAATTGGTACAGGCTGTCTGAGTCTCTTACCATCAGGAGAACTTTATTACAGTTTATTACATTATAAAAAATCTGTCATTTTCAACCTACACCAACAACGAAATAACAATAATTTAATTTAAACTTGTAAATCTTTTATTGATACCATAAATAACACCGTTTGAAAATTTGGCGTATGAA
Organism: Ectropis crepuscularia; assembly: GCA_963693475.1. Taxonomy (NCBI): domain Eukaryota; kingdom Metazoa; phylum Arthropoda; class Insecta; order Lepidoptera; family Geometridae; genus Ectropis; species Ectropis crepuscularia. Next base: position 11,128,175 of record OY856345.1, read on the forward strand.
TGCTCTTTTAATGGGTCAATAGCTTCCATAGGATCATTTTACTTTTTCAATAGGGTTAAAATCACGATGGATGACAGCGGCAGCGGTAACCGCAAAACTTCCTGTCCATGTTCCTTTAACAGTTATTCTACTTGCTATTGTGGGTCTTCTTTGTGCCTCTTTATTTGAGTAACTGCGGTTTTGTCCAACAATCGTCGAAATCTATTTCATTTTTCTTAAGTCACTTTTGGCGTTCTGCTTTTACATTGCCCATTGTAGCCACTTTATTTATCTGAGTGCAGTGGTATAATGCGTTGTCCATTACCACGTGACAATACGTTCTGAAACGCCTATAATAAAAAATGTGTGCGCTTAAAACCGCACGGCAGAAGTGAAAACTAAAATAAGAAATACTTAACTATATAAAGACTACTAAATAATTTTAATTTAAAACTTTTACGGCTGAATGATTAGTATCCATGGCCAAGAGTAATTAAAAAAAAAATTACGCGGGTCGAAAATGCCGTTTGACTCACACTCACAAGTTTTTAGTGTTTGCTATTTAGTTATGTCATATTTATGTATTTCGCTAAAAATGCATAAATATGTTGTGTTATAGTGTATTTGTGTAAGCACTTTCTTATGAAAATGGGTATCATTTTGTGTGTTTACGTAGTGTAAGTGATGTGATAAAATATTACAACCATAACTTTTTTGCAATGGACGTGAAATGCAAATTTAACATTTCGTGACAGGTTCAATTGATGTGGTAAGTACCTAGAAGTTAATGTCGTGATAAAAAAGTTTAAAAATTCGCCAGTTTCAGCGAGAAAGTTGCTAAGGTGTCAGTCAACACTGGTAGTGAGCAGCGAGAGAGAGTAAGAGTATGTATTGTCCCATGTCCTCCTCTAAAAATTATCTTTCTCGGTCTGGCACGTTTGTTGACCACATTATCTTTCTCGCTCTAGCATCCCGAGTTTACCCGAAATTTCTTATCATATCCGAGCGTGATGATCACGTGATCATGAGTCCATTTCACAGCCCACGAAAATTCTGTCTATAACGCGCCTAAAGAAGTTTTCACTTCAAAACTCAGTAATTCATACAGAACAAATGATCAAAGAGCATCCAAGCTAACGTTGAAAAAAAATTAAGTAAAATTTATTTTGGCGCACCGCCCACAGATTTTCCCTTAGGTGGTAACTGAAGCTGACGCTGTTAGGTGAAAGGGTCGATCAGGTGAACGTGGGACCGCCGAGTGTACCCGAGCGAGAAAGATACAATCAGCTGATCTTCACTGCTGTGTCACTGTGTTTCCTATTTTGATTTGTATGTTATGAAAAAAAAACATTTATAACTAGTTTCTCACATTCGGTCTTAAGCACTCACATTTTTTCCCATGGGTATTGATATTGGCGATAAAACAATCAAACCTCAAAAAAAGGCCTCAGCTTCAAAATATGCCGATAATAGGTGGAGATTTGATTGCTATGGTATCCCTACATATTACCTGTCAAATAGGTCTGCTTTTGGAAATCAGCACTTTTAACCGTTATTGTCTCGTTCTTCTTCACACCCACGATTGATTTTCAAGAACCAGCCACGGCCAGCGCTTTTAATCACTTTCGGCATAATAAAAGCTATTAATTATTTTGGAAATTAATAAATACACCAAACGTAAACAAACTTTTGTCAACTGACGTAAATAAGAAGTTGACGGCCTGTCAATTAGTTCCATATTTTGCTACGCGCAGAGTTATATTGCGAGCACTATACAAAACAGACAAATTTCTGAACGCACCGATTCTACTTTTTTTATAACTGAAATGAACTGTTGTGCATTTGACCAAAGAGATCGGACCTCACAAGTTGAAACTGTTAATGATATTACAAGCTGTAACACGGACCATAACATCAATTAGATTCAATTAATGAATGACAAGGTAAACAGAATGTGTTCTAAATCAGTCTTAATTAAAAGCAAATATGTAAATGTTGTACCTACAGGAAAAGTTCATAAAAAGGATAGACATATCATTGAACACATGTTTTATGAACAGTTAATTCTTGGTTTAGTATGACTAGACTGAGAAAGAGGTAAGTAGTTTATTAAAAAACAGTTTAAAATATTGTAAAGAACCATTTAATGAGCAAACTTATAATATGATGCATATTGACATAACATAACATGATTTTATTAAGGAAGAAAAATGTGAAAACTGATTATGTCACTATAATCATAATAATTAATATGGCTACGACATATTTATTCAAACCAAATTTTAAAACATGGTCTTTCATAAATAAGTAGTATAATAAAACATTCCTATCCAACAATACCTTTAAGGGCAGTCAAAATTGATTTCCGTTGGCTTATAAACATCGCTATTTGAACCACCAAAGCTGAAGTATTGGATAGATTTGACGCTAGGGTCCATGTAGGAAATGATAGGCGATTGACCTAGTACGCCAAATTGTAGATTGTCTGAAAATTTTAGTTAATATTAATACAAGTATAAGGTTTTCTAATTAAGAGTTTGGGTATTTACGATATGGTTATATACAAAAATATTTATTTGCGCATATGGGTTTTACAGGTGATAGGATACAGAAAAAAAGAGCTCCACATACTGCCTTTCGACATTCAAAAACACTAAATAGGTACATTAATTTGCACTAAAAAAATACTTGAAATAACTTGAAAGAAATATTGTACAACAAAAAATAGGCATATTTGTCAAAGTATTTTTAAATTAATGTCAAAATTCGCAATATATTCGAATGACAGAATTACAAATTGTTTTTATAAAAGTAATGTTCAGTAATATAAGTATAACATGTCAATATGTGTAAATACATACGTATAAACCATTTCATGTCAAGTCATGATAAGTATACAAGATTTATCATTTAGGTGCTCTTCAACACTGTAATAAGCCTTCTCCACGAGATAATATTTAAGCTTGTTGGGTTGGGATAGCCCAACTAAGTGCCAGCCACAATCGGCTGATGCAAACTTTTCAAGAGATTCTCGTTTGGCATTGCGAACAGCTGCGCAGCGCCTACACAAGGTGCTATGGCGGGGGTGCAAGTGAGACGGTGCATAAGGATTGCATATCCATAATTATTAAGTATACTCGAACTCTTTTAACAAAAAATACAGCTAGATGCGACTGAAACTTAATTCAGGTTGGACCGACAAATGACATGTGAGTAACCTGTTAATTTATTTTAAGCGGGTAGCAACCACGATGATAATTTTCATCCTATTTGTATATACTTTATACTATTATATCCACCTATTATAACTATAACTTAACCGATTATAAAAAACAGAGACTAGTAGAAATAAACTTACCATTTACAATCTTTATGTAAAATCGTGTATAATGATCCCAAGACATGAGCTTAGGCGTATATTTCAAGTTAAGTCTATTTCTTTTGCGGGATAGGATTACTTGACTTGTTGTGAATTCTGTTGAAAAATGTATTTAATAATTAAACTTACAACTACTTTGTTTTGAAGTGAAATCTTTTTGGCGTACTACACTCAGTTTTATCCGTAGGATGTAAGTTAAAATTAAAAAAATATATATCCTATAGTAGATCCAACCATTTATTTTCTTTTTGACAGCACCAATAGAACGTAACTGCGTCATGTTACGCAAAAGTTAACTTTTAAATGCGAGGTTTTAAAAATATGACAACTGCTTAAATTTGCTCCTTGATCACGTATAATAATCATCTTTGACAAATTGAGTCCATAAGTGCAGTATTTTTTTTATAAATTACATAAAATAACAAACGTTTTTAAAAATTTATGTTCTATGGGTGATGTTGATAGCCATAGAACGAATACATTTTTAAAAACGTTTTTTGTTTTATGTTATTTATAAAAAAACTACTGCACCTATGGACTCAATTTGTCAAAGATGATTATTATACGGATTCAAGGAGCAAATTTAAGCAGTTGTCATATTTTTAAAACCTAGCATTTAAAAGTTAACTTTTGCGTAACATGACTAGCACGGTCGGGGCAGACATTGAAATAGAAAAAATTCCGGGGAGCGATTTTTTTTTATGAAACGTCGGGGAGGGTTGTTGGAAGTATAAATCTCGATTTTCTAACTAATCCCGGTAGAGGGTTCGCCACCATCTTGTTTTAAAGTTTTTGTGAAATAACTCGTTCAATTTCAACTTTAGAGCAAAAATTATGGTGACCAAAATTGTTGGAAATTTAATTTCTCACAAGTTTGCTTCATATAGGTTTTACGCTAGGATCAATATTTGCAGAGTTATACTATCAAGTTTATCAAAAAAATCGTAATGGGTGGAGTTTTATTTTCTTCAACTTCGGTTCTAGCACTTTTTAGGGTTCCGTACCCAAAGAGTAAAAACGGAACCCTATTACTGAGACTTCGCTGTCCATCCGCCCGTCCGTCCGTCCGTCTGTCACCAGACTGTATCTCAAGAACGGTGATAGCTAGACAGTTGAAATTTTCACAGATGATGTATTTCTATTGCCGCTGTAACAACAAATACTAAAAATAAAATAAGTAAAAAATGTGCGAGAACCAAAGTTGAAGAAAATAAAATTGCACCCATTACGATTTTTTTGATAAACTTGATAGTATAACTCTGCAAATATTGATCCTAGCGTAAAAACTATATGAAGCAAACTTGTGAGAAATTAAATTTCCAACAACTTTGGTAACCATCATTTTTGCTCTAAAGTTGAAAATGAACGAGTTATTTCACAAAAACTTTAAAACAAGATGGTGGCGAACCCTCTACCGGGATTAGTTAGAAAATCGAGATGTATACTTCCAACAACCCTCCCCGACGTTTCATAAAAAAAAATCGCTCCCCGGAATTTTTTCTATTTCAGGCTAGTTTTATGTCTACCTCGACTGTACTAGACGCAGTTACGTTCTATTGGTGCTGTCAAAAAGAAAATACACGGTTGGATCTACTATAATAAATGGGATAATAATGTATAATTAAAAAATAATAAATTTATCCTACTAGGTACTTTAAGGGCGCCTTCACAAGCAACGCGGCAGCCGCGCGACTTGCTTATGATTATGTGTCGCACGACTGTCGCGCGGCTGTCGCACGACACGAAATCATAAGCAAGTCGCGCGGCAGCAGCGCTGCTTGCGACCTAATGTGAAGGCGCCCTAATACGATCCATAAAAAATTCAAATAATAAAGTTCTCACTTCTGCCGTGCAGTCTTAACCACAGACACTTTTTTTTTTTATAAAGGATTCGCACTTGATAGCTTTCTTTTCTTATGTCCACCAATGTAACCATGCAGTCTACGATGGAACGTGCTTACCTAGAAGAAACCGATTCGCTTTCGATGTTTTTGTCGTGGTAGTGCTGAGGAAACGCCACACCTATGGCAGTTGTTCTTATCATTCATCATTAGCACTGCACCACATTTGTCACCCAGAGATACATGAGGTTTAATCTCAATGTCTTGTGATTTTACAGGCAACATTGCCCTTCAAACTGGAACACAATTAAATTTTCACCTTACTGCTTGCCGGTAGAATAACTGGCAGAGGTGTGGTATTTCCCCAGATGGACTTTACGATGAGTCCTACCACAACAATAATGTAAACTACAGGTAAAATACAAATTTAAATATTTTCCTTCTTGAGTGGAATGAAACAAATAAAAATTATGACTTACTTATAAAATAGTAGTCGTCGTGGTGATAATCGATATTACTCCCTTGATGTGCGAGCAAGATTGTAACAATATCTTGGGTTTTCACAGCGAGATGCATTTCAAAGTACGTGATACCATGGCCATCCTTTTGCAACTTGACGTGTTTCAGGGCGGGGTTGTCCATTCGCCAGAATGGTTTATTGAAGAATCCATAACGTGTAATTGATGTCGTTTTGCAACCTAAAAACAGATATGAACGATATACATTTCAGTGTATTGTTTATATGTTATTTTGTTTAGTGAAAATTTTGACTAGTTCTAATAGCAAGTGCAACCAAATCAGCTGGTAAAACAATATAAAGAGGAAAAATTGGTTCCTTTGTTATCAATAAGTTCTGTAATAATGCCCGAGCTAGGCTAGTTTTTCAAGCTGGGATAGCAAACTAGTGTTAGTAAGCTATCAAGCTAGTACTTCTAGCTTCATGTAGACAAAACTTGAGTATCGTTGTTTACATAACAGCAGAACATATTTCACTATCCACACGATTTTCTAAAACTTTTGGAAAATTTTGTTTATTCCTGACGCAAGGTACACATCACAGATCTTTAGTCGCTTGTCGCGCCTATGATAACCAAAACCACAGGTTGTGGCATTCATAGCGTAGTTAGTACCTATATTTAATTTGTCCACCAATATTTAAATGGACGTAGGATGGGCGGAAAAGACAGCAAAAATTACTAAGTTTGAAAGCCAAGAATCAAGATTTGTTTTTTTTTTTAATTTTATTTTGATGAACTTGCTTAGAAAGTAGCGCTTTTACGCAGAAGAAGCCTGTTTACTCTACATTTGAATAGACTTCGTTTCTATCTATCGAAAAACTCAGCAAACGTAGGGCAATATTATCCAATAATGCAGTGAATATGATGGATACAAAGCAGATAATACGAATTATCAATGGCAGTGCTTATTACCGTTTGTTGATGAGGAAATGACATTGCCTATACTAATAATAGACAGAATAATAATCAAACGAGCGGTATTTGCCATGGCTGTATCGTTCTGAATACATAAGCTACTCAGAGCTTCACATTTATATACCCGTAGAAGCGGGATATAAATCTTCCTGTATTACACTAAAAGGTAAAGCGTGGCTCCAGTGTTTTTATAGTATAGATATAGAGCAAGACATGTGCTTGATGGTGAGGCACAAGCCTGCCCAGAACAGTATAGTGACATGCAGCTATTGGAATATGAAGGGTCCTAATCATTCCTTAGCACCGCACTGCGCTCGTCACCCGGAGATTTAAGGTGTTTTATCTCTTAGCCCAGTCATCTGGAAGTTTGCCCTTTTAAACCGGAATACAGCAATGTTTGCACTCTACTGTTCGGCAGCAGAATTTTGGCAAAGGTATGGTACTTCCCCATGTGGACTTTGCAAAGAGCCCTACCACTACATACAAAGAGCCCTAATTTTACAGCAGATATGCCGGAAACCAACGGCGCATCATCTCCTCGGGAAGGGTTATTCCTAGGTGGTGTGCCAGATGCCGATGGCGCCGGGTACGGTTCAGGGTGGGTTATTTGAGGAATAGTTTTTAGGTAAGAATTGAGATATTATTTATTTTTACATAGTTTAAATATTATTCAGTTATTTTGTGTATTAGATACTTAGCTTATCCTACTAATATTATAAATGTCAAAGATGGATGTTAGGATATTTGGATGTATGTTGCTCAATCACGCAGTAACGTATGAACGGATCGAGCTGAAATTTGGAATACAATTAGATTATAATTTGGAAGAACACATAGGCTACTTTTTATCTCGAGAAAATAACGGGAACGACGGGAACGGGAACTACGCAGGTAAAACCGCAGGGCACTGCTTGTTAAGAATAACTTTTAAATATAGAACAATTAGTAACAACAAATAAAGGTTTCAGGAAGTTTTATTTAAAAAAAATGTGAACTTTGAAATTTTGCGGCGGCAGTCATCTTGAAATTGTTTTAATCAAACGTACGAAAACCACTCAGAACTTATTCATCAGAAAGATGAATAAGTCGTGAGTTTTAGACCAAAAAATTTAAATCAAAATCGATTTATTCGTTTGCGAGTTAGAGAGGGTTCACACGGCGCGGCTGCCAACCGCGCCCGCGCGCGGGTGCGGCAGATTTCCATATAAAATTGAATTCAATACACACGACGCGGTTTACGGCCGCGGCGTGTGAGGCCCGGTTCACACGACGCGGCTGCCAACCGCGTACGCGCGCGGGCGCGGCGCCGCGCCGCGCGACGGTTTTGTTTCAATACTCACGAGACCGCAGGTTTTTGCGGTTTCTGCTCCGGAAAGTTACTGCGCAAGAATCGCGCGCAGCCACGCGGGCGCCGCGCGGCTGCCGCAGCCGCCGCGGCCGTAAACCGCGTCGTGTGAATTGAATTTAATTTTATCTGGAAATCTGCCGCGCCCGCGCGCGGGCGCGGTTGGCAGCCGCGCCGTGTGAATCGTCTCTTATTACTAATAATGGCTTCTATTCCTACATGTTGCAGACCTTTTAGGATTAAATGTTCGTGTATGATTCAAATGTACTATTTTACCTACATGTAGGTAGGTTAGTTCATTAAATCATTTAATTGATGTTAGCATTTAAAATATACTTTTACCTATCATCGCCATAAGTACTATCAATTTCCTTAAGGTAAAAATATACTAATAATCATTCAGTAGTTATTTCGAAATAAAAATGTTATCAGAGGAAAACGAAAATATAACATTATGTTTATAGTTATCGATGATTCAGTTGGTATTGATTAAAATATAACAATAAATTCATATTTAAATATGAAATTAATTGTTTTTGTTAAGTTGTTTTAACTCCTGACATAAATTCTAATCCTGACAGAAGTTTCCCATTGCTTTGCTGTGTATTTTTTTTAGGACTGATTTAACTGCTAACAGGAGGCCCAAAGCTTCCGCTTGCAGTACTGTTGTGACTTGCAGTACTGTTTATGCTCCTGACATAAAGCCATAACTATGACATTATAATTATACTCGTAATATGTAATGGGCACTTTTGCACCGAGTGCTGTTTTCGTGGGTTCTATTAGTATATAGTAGATTAAAGGCGAAAACTTTTTGTATTAATTGTAATGTTATTTGTATTTATAATTATAAATGTTATAATTATCTACGGCATAAACTTAACGCCTATACATTATTATCGCTCATAATCGGATAAATTCATTAAAATATTCGACTGCTCTAGAGGCTTAGTTGGTAGGTAGTCAGTCTGCCTGCGTTCGTGGCAGTTCGTGGGTTTGAATCCCACCTTTTTTTTTTTTTATAGCATAGAGTGACGAGACGAGCAGGTAATGTGCCTGATGGTAAGCAACATGCCTGCCACATAACAGCACAGTAAACCGCAGCTATTGGAACATGATAGTCCAAATCATTACCTAGCACTGCACTGCGCTCGTCACCCAGAGATCTAAGATATTATGTCTCTAAGCCCTGTAATTTCTCTGGAATCATTGCCCTTCAAACCGGAACAAAGTAATGTTTGCACATTACTGCTTGGCGGTAGAATATTTGTCAAAGGTGTGGTACTTCCCCAGGTGGACTCTGCTAAGAGTCCTACCACTACAAAATTACACCACCTAGGACAAATATTTGTGTGATGTATATTTTTAATGTGTCTGGGTGTTTCTTTGTATGGCAAAAACGTATTAACAATTAGGTACATAATATATAAGTATGATATCAGCTATCTGGCTCTCAATGTGTATGCTTTGCTTAGTTTAGGGCTAGATGATGTTGTGTGGAAATAAACTTCCACCAATCTATACTAATATTATAAAGCTGAAGAGTTGATCTGAACTCAAGGACCTTGAGAACTGCTGGCCCGAATTTAAATATTTTTTCTCTGTTGGATAGTCCATTTATCGAGAAAAGCTATAGGCTGTTTAACATTACGAATAAGCAATGAAGAAGCATGAATTAAGAATATAACAAAAACTGAAAAAAAATATGCTTTTTGAGAGCTTTCGTTGCGTGACAGCATAATATATACATATTATATATCTTTTAAAGGTTGCTTCATTAGAACATAACCGAATTTGTTCAAAATCAGTAATAGTACGACCAATTTTCGATAGATGGCGACATAGCAACGCGCGCTCGGTTCAGCTGGTATTTAATATACCTTATTGAAAGACAACTTAATGCAGGTGATTCTTAGGTGTAATTTGAATAAGAAGTTATTCTTTTTCTTCGTATTTGTTCTATTCAGTTGTACTTTTTTCAAAACTACCTAAAACAGTTTCCGGATGTTTATTCTTAAACACAACCCCGCGTTTGCCGTCAAGAGGCGTCGAGTTTCGGTCCACAAAGAAGGCGCGAACAATGCCCTCGGGCTCGACCCTCGCAGCAATCAGCTAAAACGGAGCCCCGAGCAAAACACCCTTTGTTTTTTATTTGTTTGACAGCACTTTTTAAGATGTGACATTGTTGAGTAGCGAACTTTAATGATGTATGAATAACCATATAATATGAGAATTCTATATGTTTTCCTGTAGAACGTTCGTTAGTACTTTTGTTTATCATTGATATAAATCAATGGATGAATGGATGATGATCAATGGAGACCCTCCAAAACTTCAGTCGCACGGAATCATGTTACCGTAGGGAAGAGTGAGTTCCATTTTAGTGGGTTGTTGGAAATGGTGAACGCCGGACGTTTATACCTATCACTATTCGTTGTCAACTATCTAAACAAATAGAATAGCAACATACCTCGCCACTAGCGATTCTAGGGGTCAAGTAGATTGGTAGTCCTACACCACTCACGCTACACACAGAGACGCAATTTGTTAACAATTTTAAGGTGCTCAGGGCACATCTTTTGATTTATATCGATGTTGTTCATATTATTTTAGGTCACGTTAATCGGCATGATTGACGTTTCAAAGACTCAAACAAAGAGGTTTGACTCTATTTTGTGATTACAATGGAGACTATGGAATGCGTTGCCCGCGTGTTTTTGCCCGCTGGTTATAATCTTGGAGACTTTAAATTGAGAGTGAATCTGTTTCTTCTAGGTAAGCACTCTCCATCGTAGACCGCATCGTCGCTTGAACATCGAGCAAGATAGCGATCCAGTATCAATACGAGATAACATTATAAAGCTGAAGAATTTGAACGCGCTAACCTCAGGAACTACTGAACCGACTACAAAACATATTTCACTGTTGGATATGTGTGTGATCCCTGAGTGCTATAAACTATATATGAACATATATATAGGTACTTTCCAGAAGCCAGGGTGACTGGGCCGCTAGTAAACTTACAAATAGTTAAAAAAGGAAGAATAAGTTTATAAATTGTCAATAGATAAAGAAAGGGATCTAAATTCACAAAGAACTATTATGAACTTTTAGGTTAATGATGAGCGTAGACACCTATTGTAGACCTACACGTTTTCATAATAAAATATGTATAAAATACTTCTATGGTAGTATGTGATATAAACAGAAAATGTGAGAATTAAACATTAGAACAGGGTAGGTAAGTTTAAATATTTTTTTATCTTAACGATTTATAGTAAATACAAATAATGACTACATAGATATTTTATGTTTAAAAGCTTAAAAATTACATAAGAGTTTTAGGTGTAAATGTTCCTAGCTTACAAAATAGAGTAATATAATTTATAAGACCTACTATTTTACTTTACTAATTAAGCGCCAGTCGATATATCGTCAGCCTTAAAATCAGAACAAAGATGGATGGATTTTTCGTGGATAGGTATAGACTATATATAGTATTTTCTTTATTTAGTTTTTTTAAGCAAAGTCATAAACTTGCGCTCATAATGCCAACTATAATAGAAATGTGAAAATTTGAATGTTTGTTGCTTACCTTACTAATAACTTCGTAAAAATTAAACAGATCAATCTGAAATTCGAAACGATCTAGCATTTTTTAATATGCACAAAGCCGAGATCTTTTATGCAAGCGGACCGTTGGAGGTGTTTTCCTTTTGCATGCTGTTTTTTAAAGTGGATTTGATATAATTTTGTGAATTTGCACTTTTATTGGATAAAATTATAATCAAATTGATTAATAAGACTCCGTAGTTCAGAGCGTCGCGCTTCGACGTCGATGTGTAAGGCTAAGGTGTAAGGCCTACTTGAAAGAGTATTTTGTAAACATATTAATCTAATAGCTTTTATTTTATTTGACATAAGCAGTTGAATTTTTGCAAAGGTCTAAAGTTCAAGTAGTTTATGGAGACGACAACAATCTGAACTAGTAGGTACAGTATTTCTGCAAATTCTTGTATTCGATTAGATGTTTATATTCTGTTCTCCCCTCATTTTCCTTTGACATTCCTTTGGCATGGGTAATTTTGATTAGTTTCCCAGGTACGAGTAACACTCTCAAAATTAATTAATTACCTAGTGAGTGGTTCCTATACGTAGGTATGATAATTATTTTCCGCTGGCAGACGTCGAGCATTATACCTATTGTGCTGTAAGTACATTGATTTTTATCGCTCATAAATTATTTTTTAACAAAACTTAACCGACTTCTAACCACAAATAGGCACTCAAAATCGAATAATAAATTAAATTAATTATTTAAAGCGCTACACACTCATTTATCTGAAGGCGGTGCTAGTCAAGTCAAATAGCTAGAATATAGATACTATGTACTTAGAAAGTAGGCAAAAAGTAAGTAAAACAAATGGAAAATAACGGATAGTTTCGAGCCAATGTGAAACGGCTACTACTATCCAAATCGATTTACAAAAAAACTGAATTTTCGACAGTGACTACAGAGATTTTATTTTGATGAAAACAACATGTAACAGAACATCAGAACAGTAGTAAATTCCATTTCAGCATCAATCAGTCGGGTCGTTTCGGAGACAAACCGAAACAAACAGACAGACAGACGGACTTCAAACAAACGACAAATGTTTTTTTGGGTGTAGTTACTCCGTGTGCTTTGATTTCAACTTAGTGAAAAGCTGTTCATTTGATGGTACAGACATATCGTACCTACACGCCAATTTTTAAGGTTCCGTACCCAAAAGGCAAAACGGAACCCTATTACTGAGACTTGGCCGTCTGGCAGTCTGTCCGTCCGTCTGTCTAATGAAAGCCTAGCTGTAGAAACTGCGATAGCGATAGTCTATGGATACGGGATTCGTAATAATATCACTACTACCAGTTTTCACATTATTTTCTATCTTGTGCATACCGCGTCGAAATAAATAATTGATTTAGGGGGATCCCATACAATAAAAGAGGTTTTTCGCTGTGCATTCGCTAATGGTACGGAACCCTTTGTGCGCGAGTCCAACTCGCACTTGGCCACTTTTATTATTTATTTGTTTGAATTTATAGTTCATCATCATCAACAGCCCACTAAACGTTCCCACTGCTGGGACTTGGGGCCTTCTCTCGCAAGGAGAGAGTTAAGGCCATAATCCACCGCGCTGGCCCGGTGCGGGTTCACATGAATTCGAAAGATTCTAGGCACATGTCGGTTTCCTCACGATGTTTTCCTTCACCGTTTTAAGTTAGCGGCATTACGCACATAACTTCGAAAAGACAGTGGTGCGTGTGGGGTTTGAACCCGGGGTCTCCGGATCGGCCGCCGCCGTTCTCCCGACTAGACCAGCCGTAACTTCATAATTCATACGCATAATAATACCTGATACTTCATAATACCTGATGGATACGTAAATTTAACAAAGCTTTGACAATTGTGTTGGAAATCTTATTAGGATTACTAGCTGATCCGGCAAACGTTGTTTTGCCTTATAAATTATTCATACAAATTTTAAAAATCTAATATTGGTAACCCTAAACTTAATAATAAAAATAAATGATTATTTTTATAAAACAATTTAAGGTTTGCCATAAGCTCCGGGAAATTTTAATCGAAATATAGTGAAAAACATTTACAAAAAAGACGATAATTGATCAGTTATCGAGTGGGATGAAAAATGATTAAATTACTAAAATGACTATTAAAAAATTGAGGTTGGTATTATATCCCGTTTACATGATTCCAGTCCAGCGACCGAATCCAGCGCTGGATTGCTAACTGGAACAATGGAAACCGGCACTGGAAAGCATCAATCCAGTGCCAATAATGCATTCCGTTGCCGGTTTACATTATTCCAGTAAGCAATCCAGCGCTGGATTCGGTCGCTGGACTGGAATAATGTAAACGGGGTATTATGTATGGTAAAATGTATTTTTTAATGCCACATTATAAAAAAATTAAAATTGTTAAAAAATTAAAATAAAGTTTATAGGAACAACCCTTATCACTTAGGGTTATGAAAAATAGATACTAGCTGATTCTCAGACCTACTGAATATGCATATAAAATTTGGTAAAAATCAGTAAAGCCGTTTCGGAGGAGTAAGGTAACTATTTTTTTTTTTTTTTTTTTTTTTTTTTAACTGTAATAGGTTCGCACTTGACCACCATCTCGCCTGATGTTAAGCGACGATGCGATCTACGATGGAACGTGCTTACCTAGAAGAAACCGATTCACTCTCTTTGTGACACTAACTAACTAACATTATGACACGAGAATTTTATATATAAGATTAGCTGGTTATTGCAAGAGTGGGTACTTGTGAAATATCTTGCCATTTGTAGGTGAATGATTGTAAGTGTACCCTCTTTGTCTGGTTTTATTCATAGAATCAGCCAGTCATTATCATTTTATGGTAAACAAAAAATACTATAAAAATATTTATGTAAAAGTATGGAGGTATGATGTATTGGCTGGGTTGGTGAAATGTGAGTGTTGAAATCTCTTGTTGTGTTCCACGCGAGGCAGGTCCTATATTGCAGGGATGTGGGACAATGGATTGTTTAGAAGTGTTAGAAGTGATCTTTCAGTTAATGAGTTTTATTTCAATTACGTTGTTCTAACCCTATTGACTAGCAATGATCTAACTCTTGCATCATTGCATCTATTGTTTCACTTTTAGGGAACATTTGCAACTGTCGCTTTCATTTATTTATTATTTCTAAGTAATTAATAGTGTTTTTGTAGTAATTTACATTATTATTAATGGTCCATGTAATACCCACTGAAAAAAGTGTACCTACTTGACGAGTTTGCATGGAAATACTCAGGATGTTTAAATATTTGCGAGCGTGACTAGCATTGACAATAAATTTATTCTATTCCATTATATAAACTACATTATGTTCCGAGACTACATTAACGTAATATTGCTGCCCACAAAACTTTAAAGATACTTACGTAAACAGAACTTTAGATGATATGTTCGTCTTTGACATACTTCGCTTAGTAACAACAATTACTAAGCTATGTTAGTTTGTGGAGTTCTCAAGAGAACAGCTAGTTTCTAGACTAAATAATTTCAACCCAAACTTAGTTCTTTAAGATTCTCTTGGCTACTAAATGCAAAACAATTTCATGCAAATGCTTTGGAACGGAAATCTTCTGTAGAACTCAAGTAGTCATCTTACTCAAAAAAATTGCAAATTAGTGAAAACGTCGTCTGAATCTCAGATGTAGGTAGGTGACCAACTGACGGAAATACAGACAGACGGACGGATTATGGATTCTTAGTAATAGAACCCAGTTTTACCATATGGGTAAGGAAATTTAAAAACGACACTAATTCAAATAAGTTAATTAGAACCTATACTACGACTACCATTTATCGATTTTGAGGGGACATTTTAACATCAAATAGTGAGATTTTTGGGTGGTACTGGTACTGTGGAACACCTGAACTGAACTGGAAAAATTGTTCTTTTGACATCATTATCGACTCTTTGCTAAACTTGTATTTATACTCCATGTCAAGTTAATTGCAGTAACTACTACCCAACTTTTGTGTTGAAGCCTCCTTTTAAAATTCAGGTCACTCGTATTTTATTCGTTTCACATCGGTGAGCCTCTACATAAATCGTGTAATGGGTGGTAGCGAGCAAGTTGCCAAATAATTCACAGCAAAAGTGCCATAATGGACATTTTCAAACAACAGTAAGGGCATTGACATACACGTTGAGTGCTGAGATGACAAATAATCATACTAATATTGTTAACTAACAGCGCCTCGCGTTTTTACTCGCTTCATAGCCGTTCCCATAATTGTTTTTGTTATTTCAGACTATTGTGTTGTAGTCTATACCTATATTTATGTTACAAATTTTAACCCGATCCATTGAGGCGTTTCGACGTGGCTGATCAAAAAACATCCACATTTTCACATTTGTTATATTAGTAAGATGCATAAGTTTGGATGTATGATATTTATGTATGTATGTTTATTATTTAGTCTTTATTTACGCATCAAATAAAAGACACAAAAAAATGTGCATTACTTGGTGGCTTTATTGCAAAAATCGATCTGTTCCAGGCAACTTAGTTGTTTTTTACTTAACCACGTTGCAATTTCTGAACGGATCTAACATTTGGAACACAGTTTATAGTCTCGAATAGCGCATGGGCTACGTTTAATTGCGGGAATATTACAAATACGGGAACAAAGCGGATAAAACTGCAGGACGCAGCTAGCGACGACATACGCGTTGTACATGATTAAAATAGGTAGAGTGGTATTAAAATAGGTAGATCATGAGAAGTAACAGCATCGTAAAACTGACCTCAAATAAAATGTGGTAAAAATCATATTTTCCAACTTTGCTCCATCGATATCGGTAGCGAAAAATAAAGAAAACTTTACAAGAAAACACTGCTCATATAATTTCATAGAGCGTCCCTACTGTTATTTCGAAGTGATAATGGCTCGTAAATGTGGGCGTAAACAATACAGTAGCCATAAAAACACAAAGGGAAAGTGATTCGGTTGTTATATTACACTACATTATTGTGCACTTATTTTTAGTGTGCGACGATTTGTGAGTGTTGCAATTAGTTTGTGCATAATATGATATCTCGCTGGTTGAATTATGAGTTGATTTCTGCGATGTTATTTTACATATCTTTTTTACAAATAATACTATTTTTAATAGACTTCAAAAAAACAGGAGGTTCTCAATTCGGTAATATGTTTTTCTTGTGTTACATGCTGTGTTTGTCTTGTGAATCGATTTCGATGTTTTTTTTTGCTTGGTTCAGACGTTCAGAGGACGGTGGTGTCATATTAATATTTAAAAAAATCGGGGAGGTGTTTTTTGAAATAAAAACAAAAATCTTCTATTTACTTTGGCATACCTTTATCTAGACGACTTAGTGATGATTTCTTGTAAAATTTGGTTTGTCTGAATTTAATGTTGAATTTTGGATTTGTTTTTCGGAGTAAATTAATTACAATATTATTATTTTCAAAACATCGAACAAAACAATTTACTTCAATTAAAAATCAAACTGTCAAAACAAAAAACTCAAATGAGGGTACATTTCACAAATATTGTCAATCACCAAATATTGCGAGCAAGCCACTATTAAACTAAATTTAAGCGAGGTTTTGGGGTAAACAAAAATTCAACGACGTTAAATGCTTGATAGTTGCGTCAACTATTTTCTGATCTGTGGTTGCGTTTTAAGCGACTTCCAAAACCGAGGAAGTTATACATGCCCATCTCGATATTTCATGATTGTTCGTTGTTGAAAATCCGTTTGACTGATTTCAAGAAAATTAAACTGGGGAAGTTCTATACAAAAAGCCAGTTCAGGTTTCTTCGAGTAATCAGTAAACATTCATAAACATAAATTTTCGGCAAATGGTACAAAACTCATTTTGTTTGGACTTACAAATGTTAGTTCAAAATTACAATAGAAGTCATGCTATCCTGTAATATGTATATAAAAATCCAAATACCAACAAAATTAAAGCAATATTAGCTTACATATTAATATTAATCAGTTTCATGAAAAAAAAACATCATAATAATGGTACGTGCTAAAAATATTATTAATTAAGCCCAAATTTACGAAAACCGATGTTAAATTTTATTATTATTATTATTATAGCAAGTATAATTATTTACCGACTGTAAGTAGAACAGAACTTTTAAGTATAACATCGCAGTCAATTCAAAGAAACTCATTGATATGATAAATAATTTTGTAATCAATTCATAAATGGACAAAAATACATCTATATTCTGATGGTTCTGCCCGTAATTTGATAAAAGGTAAAAGAGTCTGTAGTAATATGACTCTTGGCAAAGTCCGCTTGCGGAAGTACCACACCTTCGCGAGTTATTCTACCGCCAAACAGTAATGTGCAAACATTACTGTGTTCCGGTTTGAATGAAAATGTTTTCAGATAAATTACAGGGCTTAGAGATGTAATATCTTAGATCTCAGGGTGATGAGCGCAGTGCAGTGCTAGGTAATGATTTGGACTCTTCATGGTCCAATAGCAACGTGTCATTGTGCTGTTATGTGGTAGGCATGTTACTTACAATCAGGCACATGACCTGCTCGTTTCGTTACTCTATACTACAGAAAAAAGTATATTTACAAAAAAGGCCGCGATACTAACTTATATTAGTATGCCAGTGAGATGCTCTGAAAAATTATTCTCATTAGCTTATCTGGTAAATTTGCTCTTATCTCAAACCGAGGGCTAAACAGGCTACGAGACTACGGCGTAGATATCAGCTACGGCGTGGCAATTCTGCTACGAGAGAGGTTAAAGTGCTACGTGCCTTAGTTGCAGAGCATGTTTCATTGCGGCTCTCAGGTTCTGTAAAATGTAAAAAAAATATTTCTAAAACGAAAAAGCTAGTTCTAATTAGTTGGTTAAAACGGGAGTGATACTGTCGGATACAAACAAAAATGTGATAAAAGAAAAGAACAGAAAAAGTTTTGTTATGATACTTCCATGCTGGTAGTTGGTCCTTGGTTTTTGTTTTTCTCCAGCGTAGCTAGTTCACTTTCTCGTAGTTTTCGTTTTTAATATGATAGAAAGTAGCTAAACTTTCTTTTTTTTTATTAAAAATGTGTGTTCCATATCTCAACTCGACCTCTTCAGCCGTTCCGATGCGTTTGAGCAGCAAGTTTCAAAACACCCAAACATTGAGTTTTATTATATTAGTAGTATGTAGAAATAATATTTCAACTAAAATGTATGTATAAATCTTCAAAATGGGAAAACTACTCTATATTCTATAATAAGCTCTTCTCATTACGAGAATAACGGGGACGGGAATTGCACAGGTATAACCGCGAGGCACTGCTTGATTTGCCATGAATAAAAATGACTTTTTTAATAAAATGCTGTATTATTTCGCAAAAATTTTATGTTATGCCAAAAATAAATTAACTTACAAGTAGGTTATATAAAAACTATCAAAATTAATTCAAAATTTGTGAAGCTATCACATAATATACAAACAAACAAAAAACATTCTACCGAATAGAAAATCTCCTTGTTTCAAATTAGTTACAAATTACTGTAATGAAACAAAAATAAACACAAATTTCAGTCGTTACTAAAACAAACAATGTGTAGATATAATATGTACATTTCGGATCTTTCTTATACAAACGATTCTATCACCGCAGATCTATTATTCAAAGTCCACACAACCCCAAGCGTGCAATCGTGCATTGAAAGAGTTGCTCGGCCGCGGCGGTCCGACACAAAGAGGCTTTTATCGCGAGCTAGAGGCCGCGAGTGAAATCCCGACACGAACGGCGCTAAGTACGTTTAGAGATATTATCTGGTGATTTTTTCCTGGGAAAGGCCATTTAGACGTTAATTCAAATTTGGATGTTCAAAATCTTTGTAGGTGCTTGATGAATTAGCTAGCTGCTACTAGGTTTAACGTTTGTACGTTTATTTGAGTGAGCCCTGATATTTCGGTGTAGTTTCATGTATGATATGTGTATGTGAGTAAACTGTTAATCACAACAAATACACCGTAGATGATAATACTAGTGTAGTATAAATAGTGATGGCGTAATACACTGCTTGTAAACAACGAGAGACTCAGAAATTTCGGAAGTTTACTCCATCATATTATCATCATCCTACTCATACATGTAACGGCTTTTGGGAAAAATATATCTTTGACTATATGTTTGAGTTGACTAAGTATCTACAACAGCCCTACTGTTGGAGGTACACACCCATCATCCTTAGGCGGTGGTTACCGATTATTACCGGTGCGATATTTTTGTGTAAAACATTGAAATTAAATGTCAATATTGTAAACATTACCTTTAAAAGCAACATTCACTTTAATATTTAACTACATCCATGAAAAGAACATACATTTCTGTGTACAAAGGCACTGTGCGGATGCTATCTAGAGGGCGCCACTTTCGCGGGCGATAACACCTTTCAGACTCGGGTGAGCTTTCACGTCTAACCGCCGATGGGCGCTCACAACTACCAACTTATCTTACTTACAACTCGAAGAACAACCGCTGCATGTTCAAAACGTTTTCGAAGTAAATTTCTAGTTCATCCATTTCAACAAATTCAAACACAAATTGGTCGCAATGTACGTGGAATGAATTCTCGGCGCGATCCAAGAATTCTTACGTATCACTGGAATTGCTCTGTTGTTGGATTTGCGAGGCTTATTTCGCGGTTATTTTATTTGTTTACAGTTTGCTTATTAGTTATATATAAGTAAGTAAACTGATAAAGATAACTTAACTCAAGTTTTTTTTGTAAAAAAAACACTATTATACTTTTAATAAAACACAAAAACTTTAAATCCCAATAATATTCCAAAATGTTGTGTGATTACGTCGCAACAGATTTGCAAATCGAGACGAAATATGGAACACAGATTATAATGAAATTATAATCTGTGTTCCATAATTTATTAATATATTATTAATATATCCATAATTTCATTATAATCTGGATTAATTACATAGGCAATTTTTAGACAGATCAGTTACTATTGTAAAGTCGACGAAACGTATCATAGATGTTTCCCAAATACCCAAAAACATGAAATTAGAACTTTTCCAGTTAAGAGTTTAATCTATTATTCATGTTAAAATGGGACGAAACCAACATCTTTCGGATTTATGTTTAAAAATATTTCTAACATCAAAGCGTTATCGCCTACTGCTAAGCCCATCCATGCTCATCTCGCTTTAGGTGCGACATTTTTTGTTTCGTTGCTGCGCTAATCTCATTGTGTGTTTAGTACTCGTATAAGCAGTTCACTTTATGTCTGGCTGTTGGGTCCTGGAGCCAATTTTTCACGAAGAGAGACTCAAAGTCTTCATACGAATTGTGAATTTTAAATTTCACACCTTAGACTTACATATATTTGCATATTAGCAGGGCCCGTGGTTCCAGTTTCCTTTATTTTTCCGGGATAAAAAGCAGCCTATATGTTCTTTAAGGCTAAAACCTAACTGTACCTATTCTAAATGTTTAACCCTATGTGTCCATACGTTACGACGTGATTAAGTAACAATTGTCAAATCATTTTAATTTATTATAATAGTAGATTATATCATTTTTATAGTAAAGAGTAATGAGACGAGCAGGGCATGTGCCTGATGGTAAGAAACATTCTCATAAAAGCCCAATGACACGGAGCATTTGGAACATGAATTGTCCAAATCATAACCTCTGCACTGCGCTCATTACGCAGAGGTATAAGATGTTTTATGTCTAATGCCCTGTAATTTTACTGGAAACATTACTAGGACTTGTAGGATTATTTTAATGAAATGTTTGTAGAAAAGGTTTGGCCACATCGTTGCTGGTTTAAAGTCGTGTGTGGTAAATCTGCGAAGTCCCAGTTGTTTGCTCGCAGGTGGACACCCCGCTGAAAGCTTATCCGTGTTGCGCTCGTCCTGACATTTATCAAGAGCTACACACCGCACAGCCGCATACCATTACCGCTAACTAGGGATTATTAGTCCCTTTATTGATGATGACTACTACTACACGACAAAATGTACTGAATGTACATAATGTTTCTGTAGTGGTATGACTCTTTCGCTTTTCGGCTTCGCACGGGTGCAATGCTGATACTATTTAGTAGTTCAAACAAAGTAACAAAAATGGTTATTGTGGGTTATTGCTAAGAGATAGACATTGTATATTCTATGTATAATAAGTATGTATTTAAAACTATATAAGTATTATATCAGCTATTTGGCCGCCATCACACAAGCTTTGCTTAGTTTGGGGTCAGGGTAGCGATTCTGAAACCATTCGATTGCATCCGACACGGAATCTCATCTCTCGGTCTTTGTCATGCTAAACAGATAAGACAAAGACCGAGAGATGAGATTCCGTGTCGGATGCAACCGAATGGTTTCAGAATCGCTACCCAGATGGTGTTGTGTGTGAATTGTCCACCAATATTTATTTTATTTATATTATTTTGTGACATAATTTAACTTGACATTTTGATTGTTATTTGTAATGTTTTAACTAATTATTTTTTAATCTGAATTTTAAGTGTAATTGGCATTGTAGTCGTACTTATTATTATTCAATAAATATTTATTTATTGACTATTGCATACTTTTTTGTAGACCTTTTAAAGGGGTATAATATTATACTGCAGTACATTATTTTGATCTAACTCAAAGGGTTCAGTCAGCGTTTGCAGTGTAAGCGCAAAAGATGTGTTTTTTTATAACGTTACATTAGAAACCTTTAAAATTATCAGTGTTTCTCTGCTATTTTATGCACGTATTATACAGATAAACCTTTCTCTTGATTCACTCTATCTATTAAAAACCCCGTACCAAAATCTGTTTGGTGGTTTTAAAGATCTTAGCATGTATAGGGACGGCCAAATGCGGGAAGTGACTTTGTTTTATACCATGTACACTCGTAGTGATGATGATGAAATGATGACTGTTACATGACAAAATGTACTGAAAGTAATGTTTCTCTAGTGGTAGGACTCTTTGCAGAGTCTGTCTGGGGAAGTACCACACCTTTGCCAGTTATTCTACCCCCAAGCAGTAATGTGCAAACATTACAGTGTTCGGGTTTGAAGGGCAATGTTACCATACACTATAGGTATCTCTGGGGGACGAGCGCAGTGCAGTGTTAGGTAATGATTTGGACTCTGCTTGTTCCAATAGCTGCGTGTCACTGTGCTGTTATGTGGCAGGCATGTTGCTTACCATCAGGCACATGTCCTGTTCGTCTCGTCACGCTTTACTATAAAAAAGTACATAATTACAAATACATAAATACACTTCACACTAATTTACGGCTGGTCTAGTCGGGAGAACGGCGAATGCCGATCCAGACACCCCGGGTTCAAAACCACGCATAACAATGTATTTTCGAAGTCGTGTGCGTAATGCGGCTAACTTATAACGGTGAAGAAAAAATCGTGAGGAAACCGACATGTACTTTTACATTAGACGTACTAGAACTTTTCGAAATTATGTGGCATCCGCCAACACTGGATCAGCGTGGTAGATTATGACCTTGATTCATATTATTATCTAATAATCCGTGGGTATGGATACAAGTAAAAAAAACAGTGTTTATTAACTTTCAAGTCTATTCTTTTTCTTTTTTTTTTGCATGCTGGTCTGAGATACGCGATTAATAGATCTGATATGTTTATTTTTGCTCTAATACCTAAACAACTATAGCATTTACATACTAAGATTGAAACGGCAACTCAATTTATTTTAATTTAGACTGAAAAGCTTTTCTTAGAACTCTTACTCTTTTTACCTCGATTTTACTTGTTTAATAAATTGGACAAGTTCTTATTCACCTCTACTGGTTAATAACTACGTAAATTGTGAGAATATAGAACTAAAGTAAAAGCATTGGGAATTGAACAACATTGAATTTTACTTGAGCAAGAGCACACTATGCACTGTGCATTATCTTTGTGTATTTTTAAAGTAGATAAAAGCACAATAAACTAACATCATAGCAGTGCGCTGTTTACTAACACTGCTGCTATGAAAACATACAGTTACAACACGCTTGCTATTTCAACTATATTGTTAGCCATTTAAAAAGCTGCAGAAAAGATAACTCCACTGAAAACTGGACTGAAACTGGAAACTATATAAAAGTAATGCTTTTTTTAAGATTGCTGCAATTTTTTTTTTAATATTTAATCGCCTTCAAAAAAGGTGTAGGTTCTCAATTGGGTTGTATGTTTTTTTGTATGTATGTTTCGTGATAGTGCGGCCAATTGTGAGTCGATTTTAATGTTTATTTTTAGGCCATAGTTCAGAAGTTGTGACATGTTTGTCAATTTTATCGAAATTGGTGTGGTGGTTTCCGGAATATAACCAAAAAACTCAAATTTGCTTTCATTTACTTAGTCGATATAGTGGTAAGAAATTTGGTCGAGTGTCTGAATTTAATAATTGTAGATTGAAGTGGGTTATTTTATTTCGGAGAATATAAATTACCTATTTATTTGAAAACTACCGGTCCGTTACGGCTTCGCTGAGGTAATGTCATACAATAACTAATGATTTGAAATAAAAACGATAGCGATAATAAATTCATAACAAATAAATATATAAATAATAAATAAAAAATATTGGTGGACAATTCACACACAACACCATCTTAGTTACTCCAAACTGAGCAAAGCTTGTGTGATGGCGGCCAGATAGCTGATATAATATTGTATAGTTTTAAATACATACTTATTATACATAGAAACACCCAGACACAGTGCAAACATTTGAATTCATCACATA
The DNA here is from genome assembly GCA_963693475.1 of Ectropis crepuscularia. Classification (NCBI taxonomy): domain Eukaryota; kingdom Metazoa; phylum Arthropoda; class Insecta; order Lepidoptera; family Geometridae; genus Ectropis; species Ectropis crepuscularia. Next base: position 11,152,500 of record OY856345.1, read on the forward strand.
AATATTTGCACTGGGTGGGAATCGAACCCACGACCCTCGGTTTCGCTGGCAGAGCTACTACCAACTAAGCCACGAGGCCAGTCTATATTGGTAGACATTTCACACTCGTCACCATCTGACCCCAAAATAAGCAAAGCTTGTACTATAGAAACCAGATAGCTGATACAATACTGATATAGTTTTAAATATAAATAATATAAGACTTACAAAACTTACATGGAGTTATTAATGTAATTGAGCAAGTACCTATTATATTTCTTCTTCTTTTTTTTGTCTGTGAATTGTCCACCAATATTTATATTTATTTCTCAACTTGAAACAAATTACTTACAAATGCCATCCTAAAACGTCAATATCCGATGACTTTGATCCGATGATTGAGATTTCCTTATTAGCTGTTTAGTTTTCAATAATATATTTACGGTGTTATAGTAGTTCCACTGAGAGAGGTTTATGCAACTGAAATATAAATAATAAGTAAAAATACACGAATAATTGCAATAAATTACCGGAAAATGAAAGTTTAACATCTAAGTATTATATCAAATATTACTAAGATACTACATATTTGCAAAACTAAAGAAATTTATTTAGATGTACCTACTTTTACTAAAATAATCAATAATCTAATTTATTATCTCTAATTAATTTAGCAAGCACAGTTGCACACTGTTTTAAATTGTCAATCTCTATGATAATTTTGAAGCACGAAAGAAAAGGCATATTTATTTTATTGTATTTATTAGGATAGTAGCTATCTAAAAACCACTCATGTTAAGCGAAACTCGAGAAAGATCGCGAGAATCTAAGGCTGTCGTTAGCCCTTAAGCGGGTACAATGAGAAAGTACCTGCAAATCCTCGTCTTGCAGAGCGACGTGCGGCTTTTGTTGTACAGTTCGGAATAAGTGTGGCTTGACGGTTGATGGGGACTTCCTTTGCCGTGGTTTGCTGCAAAATAATGGGCACGATATAGGTATTAGGTACCTAAGTTAGATATATAGATAAATTAAGTCTCTATTGCGCTTAATCCTACAAAGCTTACGTTATGTAAGAACCGATTTTAGTTTTTTTTTTCCGATGGGTATATTTACTTCCCATACAATTTTTATCAACATCGGTCTGGCAGTTTTTGAAATATGAACAAAAAATTAAAATCTGCGTACAATATCTGGATGATATTATACTCGTAGTTGACGATTTCAGAAAAGTTATAAAATTCCTTCCTATAATTAACACGTAATTAATGAAAACTTGTTAAGCACTAAAAAGAGTAATATAAATTATTGTTATGCAAAAAATGCAACCAACTTCAAAACCACAAATAGGCACTGAAAAGCGCAAATATCATGATTGCAAAAGCTACTTACTCACTCATCTATTTGACGTCGGTGTCAGCCAAATCTAACAGGTAGTAGATATAGACTACAGGCCCGTGAACAAAATTTACGTAGTAAATGAACCACCAGTAGACCTATGTAGGATGATAGAAGGGTATAAAGTAATAAGATTCAGCACTATGCCGTCACTTGTAAGCTGTCCAACTGAGTACAGTCGAAGAGGGGGGGTTGCAACCCTCGATCATTTCTCCTTGAAAATCATGCGACAAGGAGAAATGATCGAGGGTTGCAACCCCCCTTTTTCGACTGTACTCAGTTGGACAGCTTACAAGTGACGGCATAGTGCTGAATCTTGTTACTTTATACCCTTCTATCATCCTACATAGGTCTCCTGGTGGTTCATTTACAACGTAAATTTTGTTCACGGGCCTGTAGTAATAGATATTACCTACCAACAAGTATTTGCCTACTTACCAAGTACATAGTCTCAATCTACTAGCTTTTTGAGTGAGAAGCGCTTATGATAGTTAATTATAAGTACCTATTTATTTATTTTTCGCTTTTGAGTGCCTATTTGCGGTTTTGAATTTTTATAATTGAGAATGTTTGGGTGTTTTTGTGTTTGGTGCTCAATCACGTCCGAACTTCTGAATGGATAGGGGTGTTTGGAACACAGTTACATCATAGTTAGGAATAGTATACTACATATACTACTTTTAATTATGAAAACGGGAACTAAATGGTCAAAACCATGGGGTGCTGCTTGTATTGAGTAATCATAAAAAAATCAACAGGAAAAAACATAATATTATACTATCTAAAGATACTTGGGTAATTGAGAATAATCTAACGGTATCATAATTGTTAAAAGCCATCCAGCCGTTTCAAAGATACGTGGGAATAAAGAAATTTACAAACAGGTATAAGATACGCGCGAAAAACATAACCCTTCTTTCAGTCGGGCAAAAATCGTTAACAAAAAAATGTGAAAATGTACAAAAAACCATTTTATGTTCATTACTTTACGAGCAAACAAATAAACACCATCAAAAGTCTGCAGTGAACGTATAGATTAACACGACCATCCCGACAACCCGTGGAAAAGGACAGCGCAGGAAATGAAGGTTGTCTGGAGGGAGGCACCATTTCCGGCCGGCCCGGAAGCGAGCACTCGCTAAACAGCTAGCAGGAGCTCTATTATCTCGCAGTGCTGCCATCTACGATGCTCTTTCACATCGCGCCTCTATTGTGAACTACGCTTTTGTACGACAGTGTAAGTTTCGTCCAAGTTTTTGTTTATTTTTTTAAAACTGGTCTTGTTGTGTTCTGTTCGGGTGATTATATTTTAGATTATATTTTAAATTTAGATTTTAATTTTTGTTCTTCTGTTATTACCCGACTGCGCTACGCAAAGGAGTGGTAATGTGTTTAACAGTCTATGTATGTATGTATGTATGTTTGTATATTCCTTTGAGGCACTATACAGACCAAACGCCTGGGCCGATTTTGATGATTCACACGTCAATCGATTCCTCTTAACCTGGCGAGTGACACTAAAGACATGACATTAGTGTAAATCCAATATGGCGGATTCAGGACGCCATATTGTCCAAATAAAAAAAATTAAAAACCACCAAAATATGTCAAGAGGGGTGTTCCGTATAATCGGGCAACATTAAAAATCATAGCGGATCTATGGTTTGACAGCCGGCTGTGAAGTGACGTTGTCGGTTTTTCGCTGGAACGAAAAGACGCGTTTTACCTTTATCTATATAATCTGGTTTAAAGTGTTAATAATTGTGCGGGAATACGTTATTAACTGTAATATATCGCTACGGGATTAGTGCTGGATTATTAATTGTGAAGTGGCTACTGGATTGGCCGCTTCTAGAACGCAGGATCGTTCTGGGAATTCGCGAGATCGCCTGGAATCAGTCTGGTTTGGTATTACAAATTCCCTTCCTTCCTTCTTCCTGACAACCAAACTGGACTTTGGACGACGCCGGGAGCAGTAATTGGGTGAGTAATTTTAGGTACCTTGTTTGCAATTAGGGAGTAACTCTTAAAATCGGTATAACGGCATTTAATTTGTTTTTAATTCTCGCTATGGGCCCCGAGACGGTATTTCTGGCATAAATACTAGACATTTTTTGGTAGCAGGAGCGCGGTTAGCCGTAAATACCCCTTTTTTGTTTTTAGTTTTCTGGGAAAATATATCGGGTAGGCCAGATATTTGGGGGTTCTCAGTTTATAATTTCTCCCCAAACTGTCGGGAAATTGGTATTAAGTGGTATCCGGCTTAATAGGTTGCGGATATAATTGTTGTGACATTGTCCGAACTTTAGGTTAATTTAAAATTTAAATTTAAATTTAAAAATGGCTTCGGATTTGGCCAACCAGCTCCGGTGGTTTGAATCCTTGCAAGGATTGGTCGGCAGGAGAGACCGGGAGGAGGCGCTCCTAAACAGGGCAGAGCACCTCGACAGGCGCCTGGAGGTCGCTGAGAGGAGCACAGGATTGCTGCGGGATGCAAGGCCGCCTCCACCTGAGGACCAGATGGAGAGGATTGACGCGGACATGCGGCGCATCCTGGATGTGTACGACGAGGTCTCCGAAAGGGTTCGCCAGCTGGAGAGGTCTCGTCAGGGAAGGGCGAGCTCGGGACCCGTCATCAGGGATGCGGGCTCGGGTGTAGTGGGACGCCTTCCCACTCTGGACTTGCCCAGGTTTACAGGGAACCTGCGGGAGTGGAGCGGCTTCCGGAGCATGTTCGCCTCTCTCGTAGATTCACGCACGGACTTGACGAGGGCGGAGAAGCTGGCCTATCTCCGCACGTCACTGGAGGGTGAGGCACTCTCCCTGATCCAGCACCTGGAGCTGGATGACGACAACTTCGGCACGGCGATGGAGTTGCTGGAGACGAGGTTCCAAAACCCTCGGCTCCTCGCCGACGCTCACGTGTCCCAAATACTGGGGCTGCCGAAGGTGACTGAGAGGTCTCAGTTGAGGCCGCTAATCCTCACGCCCGTGAAGGTGGCGTACAACGCCTTGCGCAGCTTGGGACTGCCAGTAGAACACTGGTCGTTTCTGCTGGTCCACATTCTGCTGGGCAAGGTGCCGCTGGAGTTGCGCGCCCGGTTCGAGCGGGAAAGGGGCCTTCACGGCGACCCGAAGGTCTTCCCCACGTTTGAGGAGCTACTTCGGGTCCTGGAGTGGGAGGCGAGGATGGTCGAGTCGGCGCCGCAGGAGGCGCAGCCCGCCGCTTCAGCTCGTGGCCCTGCCGGAACAGGACCGCGACCTACCAATCCCCGCACTCAGGGTGGGGTAAAGCGGACGGCGACGGTGACGAGTGCGTCGGAGCAGGAGTGCCCGAACTGTGGCCAGCTTCACGCGCTGGTGCAGTGTCCGGCCCTGCTTGCGAGGACGACTTCCGACCGACGAGGCATCGTTCGGAGGTTGCGTCGGTGCTACGGGTGCCTGGGGGGTCATTTGTTCAATGACTGCCCCACGGCACGGCCGTGTCCTGGGTGTGGGGGACCACACCACCAGCTCTTGTGCGTCAGGAGCGATGGTGCTGGTCGACAGCCCTCAGGGAGGGGGCCCTCCACGGGCGGGGGCGCTCCCACGCAGAGCCACGCATTGTACAACAATGAAGTGGCTACAGCGTGGAGCACACCCCCTCCACCCCAACCCACGGCAGCACCGGGCAGCCCAACAAGGGGCGTCCTACACGCGGCTCGGTCACCGACCTCACAGCCCGCGCGGACGCGGGCGAACTGGAGAGGTGGAGGGGTGATACCGGAGTCACCACGGAGGCCACCTCCCCAGCGTTATCCTTCTCCGCCGCTGGATCCGCGATTAATGCAATGGAGGGCGTACACGCCTCCCCTCCATGAGCATCCGAGGCTGGACTACCACCCGCCCTACTTTCAGTATGGCAGGGCAGCTGGATATGCCCCCCCTCCGATGGCCCTTATGACTCGGCAGCCATACTGGGCTGGGCCCTGTAGTCCGACGGGTTCGGACGGGCCTCGGAGGGATTGACTAGCCTCCGTTCCCTTGGCACAGGATCAACCGGTGGTCCTGCTGCCCACCCTCTGGTTAAGGGTTTGGGGTCCAAGAGGCGACTACGTCCGGATACGAGCGCTCTTGGACACAGGGTCCCAGGGGTGTATTCTGACAACCCGGGTTGCTCATCGCCTGGGCCTGGCTAGGTTTCCGTCACCGACTCCGTTGCGAGGAGTCGGGAACACAGAGGTGAGGTTGGCTGGACAGACCCGCCTCTCCTTCTCGTCCGTACATTCATATTCGGAAAGGATTGCGGTCAGGGCCACCGTCATGGATTCGGTTGTCGGTTGGCTTCCTCAGGCGGACATAGATCCGGATCTTTTGTCCTGTACTAAGGGTCTCAGGTTGGCGGATCCCCGCTTCGGGATGGCGGGTCCGGTAGATCTTTTGTTGGGTTCTGATGTACTGGGTTACATCATGAACGGGAAGCCTAGACTGTTGGACCAGTCTTCGCTGATGGCGCTGCCCACCATCTACGGGAACGCCATTTTGGGAATGGTGGATGAATGGCAGCAGTCGAATCAGGCTTCTTTTACGGGAACGGCCCTCGCTCAGATCATGCAGAGGTTCTGGGAGATCGAAGACCCGCCTACCGTGTCTCGGCTGGATCCCGAGCACGTGGAGTGTGAGAACTTTTATCAGGCTCACACTCGGAGAATGGTTTCTGGGCGATTGGAGACTAGGCTGCCTTTCCGGGATAACCCCCCGCGTCTGGGCCAGTCTCGATCATTGGCCGAGAAAAGGCTCAGGTCCATGGAGCGACGCATGGCTCGAGATCCTGTACTTCGGGAAAAGTACATCGAGTTCATGAGGGAGTATGAGGCACTGGGCCACATGTCTCCGGCTCGCGACGACTGGTCGACCATGGACCACTACTTTTTGCCTCATCACGCTGTTTTGAAAGTGTCGACAGGCAAACTCAGGACGGTGTTCGATGGACCCGCTCCGACTTCGACAGGAGTGTCCCTGAACCAGTGCCTCCACGCTGGACCGAAGTTACATCGGGATATTGTAGACATCATCCTGAATTTCCGTAGGCATCAGGTGGTGTTGGGAGCGGACATCCGTATGATGTTCCGACAAACGGTCATACACCCCGAGGACAGGAGGTTCCAGTTGATCCTCTGGCGGGAAAGTCCTCAGGACCCTATGATGGTGTATGAGTTGAACACCAACACCTATGGGTTGAGATCAAGCCCCTTCATTGCGATCCGCTCACTGCTGGAGTTGGCGGAGCAAGAACGGGCTCGGTACCCACGTGCAGCCGCAGTTCTGGAACGCGACCTATACGTGGACGACGTTTGCACTGGTGCGCAGACGGTGGAGGAAGCTCTGTTGCTCCGGGATGAGCTTACAGAGCTTCTCGCATCTGGAGGCTATGAGCTTCGGAAATGGCTCTCTAACGACCCCAACGTCCTGGCTGGTATCCCGGACGATCACCAGCAGGATCCGGGGCTCTTCGAGGAAGGTGACGATCCGCACGGGATTGCGGTTCTGGGCATGCAGTATCAACCGGTTGCTGACATCTTCACCTTTCGGGTGGCACTGGAAGCCACACGCGCGTGGACAAAACGGACGGTTTTGTCCACCATCGCCAGGATGTTTGATCCAAACGGTTGGATCAGTCCGGTTCTGTTCGCAGCCAAGTGTCTGTTACAGCGACTTTGGACTCTGAAGGTCTCATGGGACGACCCCCTGGTTGGAGACTCGCTTAACATTTGGCTTCGTTTAATATCTGACCTCGAAACGGTCAATCGAGTGGCGTTGCCCCGTCGCATTCTGCCACCAGGCTGTAGCCGGATCAGCCTGCACGGGTTCTGTGATGCGTCCGAGCTGGGCTATGCCGCATCTGTGTACTTGCGTACAGTTGACGCTGGAGGCCACGTCAATGTCTCGCTCTTATTGGGGAAGAGCAAGGTAGCTCCTATCAGGACACGACTCACTATTCCGAAACTGGAATTGAGCGGAGCCACATTACTTGCTCGGCTGCTTAAGCACGTATATCAGGAACTGTCCACCTCGATAGACATCCGGAAGGTCTATGCGTGGTCAGACAGTCAGGTCGTACTTGCCTGGTTACGAGCAGCCCCTCACACCTTGGAGACTTTTGTGGGAAATCGGGTTTCCCAAATCCAAAACATTGGACTGGACATGGTTTGGAGACATGTCCCGGGTGAGTTGAACCCCGCTGACTGTGCTTCGCGCGGCTGTTCCGCGCCGGAGCTAGTTGATCACCCCTTATGGTGGGGTCCGGACTGGCTGCGGGAGCCAGAAGCTTCCTGGCCAGCTCTCGGCGCGGACTCGGAGCGAGCGGAGCTGCCCGGAGTCCGCGTGCATGCGATTGTGGCGGAAGTGCCCCCAGACCCTGACTGGTTGACGGGTCGTTACAGCGAGCTGGATAAGTTGTTGGGGGTAACTAGCTAGATTAAACGCTTCATCCACAACTGTCGTCACCCTCGTCAGAGGAGGAGTGACCAGATCGCCACTGTGGAGGAGCGTCGGAGTTCCTTGCTGCACCTCATTCGGCTGGTGCAGGGTGAGAGGTTTCCGACGGAACTTGAGGCGCTGCGCTGCGGTCGCGCTCGCTTGAAGGGTGCGGTCGCTAAGTTGAACCCTTTCACAGATCAGGATGGTCTTCTGCGCGTAGGAGGTCGGCTCCGGAAAGCCAACCTGCCGTACGGCAGCAGGCACCCCCTGTTGCTACCGAAAGGAGGTCCTCTGGTGGACCTGCTGATCACCGATCGGCATATCGGTAACGCGCACGCTGGATGTGGCGCGCTTCTCGCTGTGTTGCAGCGTGAATTCTGGATCTTGTCGGCTCGCAGGGCGGTCCGAAAGGTGCTGTTTAGATGTGTCCCTTGTTATAGGCTCAAGGCGTCTACCATGCAGCCCATGATGGGAGATCTTCCTCCGGATAGGATTTCTCCCTCGAGGCCGTTCGACGGGGTCGGAACGGACTTCGCTGGGCCCTTCTCGGTCAAGTCATCGACGTTGCGTAACGCCAAGGTCGTTAAAGCCTACCTGTGCGTCTTTGTGTGTTTGGCCACCAAAGCAGTCCACCTGGAGCTGGTCTCTGCGCTGTCTACGGAGGCCTTTGTCGCGGCGCTGGATCGCTTTGTAGCGCGAAGAGGAGTACCCTCTTTAATACGTTCGGACAATGGCACAAATTATCGAGGGGCGGCGAATTATTTACGCGAAGTTAATAATTTTTTAAATTCTGGTAATAATAGTTTAAGTCTGGCTCTCGCCCAGCGGGGAATCAGCTGGCAATTTAGTGTGCCGGCCTGTCCTCACTGGGGAGGAATTTTTGAGGCTGCGGTGAAGTCTGCTAAAACCCATCTCCGCCGTGTCATCGGGGAGACCGTGTTAACTTGGGAAGAGTTAGTCACGGTACTATGCCGCGTGGAGGCAGTGCTTAATTCCCGTCCTCTCTGTCCAATCTCGCCTGACCCTAACGATCTAGAAGTCTTGACGCCGGGTCACTTCTTGATCGGTCAGCCTTTAACCGCGTTGCCGGAGTATCCCTGGAAGGATGAGCGCCCCGGACGGCTGTCCCGTTTTCAGTTATTGCAGCAAATAAGTCAAGACTTCTGGAGGCGCTGGTCGGCCGAGTACTTGCATCTGTTGCAACAACGGGTAAAATGGACAGATAGGACGGAGGCCCCTCGGGAAGGGGACTTAGTATTATTAAAAGAGGCAAATTTGGCCCCCCTACTCTGGCGTAGGGGACGTATTTTAAAATTGATATCTGGTACTGATGGCACACCCCGCGTGGCGGAGATTCTGGTTTCTGGTTGCAGATTTCAGCGCGCGGTGTCCTCTCTGGCACGCCTGCCTCTTTATTAGATATACGTATTTTTCATGGTTAAAATTTTATTTAATTTTATTGCTATTTTTGGTAAAGGTTTTTTTTTGGTTTGATTTCCACTTTCGGGTCAAAGTTGGGAATTTCGTTTTTATTTGAGGTCTGGATACTGCTAAGTACTAGTTACTAAATACTAGTTACTAAATACTGGTTTTCTAAAATTGAACAGGAGTTCAATTGGTCGGGGGTTTTGTTCCGTATAATCGGGCAACATTAAAAATCATAGCGGATCTATGGTTTGACAGCCGGCTGTGAAGTGACGTTGTCGGTTTTTCGCTGGAACGAAAAGACGCGTTTTACCTTTATCTATATAATCTGGTTTAAAGTGTTAATAATTGTGCGGGAATACGTTATTAACTGTAATATATCGCTACGGGATTAGTGCTGGATTATTAATTGTGAAGTGGCTACTGGATTGGCCGCTTCTAGAACGCAGGATCGTTCTGGGAATTCGCGAGATCGCCTGGAATCAGTCTGGTTTGATATTACAAATTCCCTTCCTTCCTTCTTCCTGACAACCAAACTGGACTTTGGACGACGCCGGGAGCAGTAATTGGGTGAGTAATTTTAGGTACCTTGTTTGCAATTAGGGAGTAACTCTTAAAATCGGTATAACGGCATTTAATTTGTTTTTAATTCTCGCTATGGGCCCCGAGACGGTATTTCTGGCATAAATACTAGACAAGGGGTATCGTTGAATAGGTATTTAAAAATAATATTTAGCTTTTTCTCAATGTTTTTCGATTTGACTGACCGTTTAGGATGTATATCGATTTAAAGTTGAGTAACAACCATTCTCACATTTATAGGTTTTTAGGAAGCAGAAAACTTCGTATAACTAACTGTACGTGTGAATGTGGATGGACATTATATACTAATGTGTCTAGTAGGCATCGATATAAATCAATAGATGTGCCCTGAGAATCTTGAAATTGGTAATAAACTGCGTCTCTGTATGTATCGTAAGTGGTTTACAAACAACCAATCTACTTGACCCCTATAATCGCTAGCGGCGAGATTTGCTGTGGTTCTACTTATTTTGGTTGTTGACACCGAATAATGATAGGTAAAAACGTCTGGCGTCCACCGCGTACTGCAACCGACTAGAACGGAAAGAGTGAGGTCACTCTTCCCAACGTTGACATGATTGCGTGCGCCGTGAAGTTTGGGATGGGGCCCATCTTGGGTTCTACGATCTATGCTAGTAGGTATATTGGACTACCTTTTTTACCCGACTGCGCGACGCAAAGGAGTGGTAATGTGTTTAACAGTCTATGTTTGTATGTTTGTATGTTCCTTTGAAGCACTATACAGACCAAACGCCTGGGCCGATTTTTATAATTCACACGTCAATCGATTCCTCTTAATTTTGCGAGTGACACTAAAGACATGACATTAGTGTAAGTCCAATATGGCGGATTCAGGACGCCATATTGTCCAAATTAAAAAAAATAAAAATCACCAAAATATGTCAAGAGGGGTATCGTTGAATAGGTATTTAAAACTAATGTTTAGCTTTCTCTCAATGTTTTTCGATTTGACTGACCGTTTAGGATGTATATCGATTTAAAGTTAAGTAACAACCATTCTCACATTTATAGGTTTTTAGGTAGCAGAAAACTTCGTATAACTAACTGTACGTGTGAATTAGGATGGACATTATATTCTAATGTATCTAGTACGCATCGATATAAATCAATAGATGTGCCCTGAGCACCTTGAAATTGGCAATAAACTGCGTCTCTGTATATCGTAAGTGGTTTACAAACAACCAATCTACTTGACTCCTATAATCGCTAGCGGCGAGATTTGCTGTGGTTCTACTTATTTTGGTTGTTGACACCGAATAATGATAGGTAAAAACGTCCGGCGTCTGCCGCGTCCTGCAACCGACTAGAACGGAAAGAGTGAGCTCACTCTTCCCAACGTTGACATGATTGCGTGCGTCGTGAAGTTTGGGATGGGGCCCATCTTGGGTTCTACGATCTATGCTAGTAGGTATATTGGACCACCTTTTTTTCGGATGTGCAGGAATTGTATTTACGCATACCCTACTGCCCCGCCCGAGAGACACAGCCGGCTTATGTTGCACTCTATACCATATATGGATATGGTTCCCCTATCTACTTAATAAACCTCCATGGGGTTTCAACTCTGCCACTGATAGTGGGAACACGGAACCGCTCTCGGATTGCTCCGCCTCGGTCGCCCATGTCCAACTTCAAACGATTTAGTAGGTACTCAACGTCAATCGAAAACCTATACTAACACAAAACTATAAATATGAATTACATGCAGTAGAAAATCCTACATATTATATCAGTAGAAACGAAGACATTTGGTCAACAACCAAAAGATGCATATTATTATGTTGAGCATATTAACATTCACAACATTGTTCATAACTAAAAAGTATAAAATAAAAAAATATAATTTAAAAACTCAAAAACCCGACTGCGTAAAAAGTGAACCAAACAACGTACTCGCATACTAAAAAAAACTGAAAAGAATAAAACAAGTATTTAGATTTCTGGTGGTCTAGAATTCTATAATATGTTATTGTATTAATACCGGCGGAATAACGGCAGCCATTACCCAGCTCGAATGACGTTTGGGAATGTATCAGCTTCTTCTTGTAAGGAGATTTGCAATCTTTTTGTTGAAAACTTTGCTTCGGTCTTTAGTTCGGGTACCGGTGTTACTGCTTTTACGCGCATCCCATCTGGAGTACCAGCTCTGACTAGTAACTTTTTAACTACCGTTCAGTTCAACGATGACCAGGTCTTAAAAATTTTACAGAGACTTGATCTTTTTAAGGGAGCCGGATCAGACGGTTTGCCTACTAGGTTTGCTGTCAGTTGTGCGTCCGCTTTGGCTCATCCCATAAGACTAATATTCAATAAGTCACTGACGTCTGGTACATTTCCGTCGGCATGGAAGAGGGCTTTGGTTGTGCCTCTGCATAAGAGTGGGGATAAGAACGACATCGGCAATTATAGGCCCATCTCAATATTGCCGGTCTTCGCAAAGGTATTTGAGAAGTTGCTACTTCCGATTCTTTCTTCTCACTTCAGTAACATGATAATTACTCAGCAACATGGATTTACTAGGTCGAGGTCAACGGCAACGAATCTTGTCTCGTTCATAAACGACGTGTCTCATGTTCTCGACCGTCGTTCATCAGTGGGTGTTATTTACACTGACTTTAGTTAAGCGTTCGATAGGGTCAACCATAAAATTCTTATTCATAAGCTTGCTATGTATGGTATTGCTGAGCCTTTACTCACATGGTGTGAATCATATATACAGAACCGTTCATCTGTGGTTGTTGTTAACGGAGAATCCTCGGAGCCGTACGAGGTGACCTCAGGAGTGCCTCAAGGAACTCATTTCGGCCCATTGTTTTTCAATGGGTTTATCAATGATATCGGCAATTGTTTCAAACATTCAAAATTCTTTCTTTTTGCCGACGATTTAAAGTTCTTCCGAACGCTGGATTCTGGTGAAGACACTGGGTTGTTGCAGGAGGATCTCGACAGGCTAGATGTTTGGTGTGACAATAATGATATGAATCTTAATGCATCCAAGTGTTTCGCTATGCACTTGACTAGGAAAGTACAATCCACAGAGATTCCCATATTTTCGATTAAACACTGCGCCATTTCTTATGTTGAGCAGATAAGAGATCTGGGCGTCACGATTGATAATAAACTACGTTTACATGTTCACATCAACAAAATAGCTTCCAGAGGTTTTCAGAATCTCGGCTTTGTGTTGCGAAATTGTAAGCACTTTAAATCACCTTACACCAAAATTCTGCTTTACAATTGTATAGTGCGCAGCGGTCTGGAATACTGTAGCGTGGTATGGAACCCCTTCTATGATGTTCACAGAAAGAAATTGGAGAGTGTGCAAAAGAGGTTCTTGTGGCATTTGTCTTATTCCTGCCATCTTGGGAGAGATCTCAAGAGTTATGAGGGTCGACTCAAGCATTTTAACATGGAATCGCTTACTCACCGACGACACGTTCTGGACATGTTGTATCTTTACAAGCTTGCAAACGGCGATTTAGACACTCCGGAACTACTGTCAGAGCTATCCATATCTGCTCCTCGTGCTTTACCCAGATCGTCACGTTATCGTCTGTTTTCCACACCATGTTCTAGGTCTAACCTTGGATTGAATGCGCCTTTGGCTAGAATGGCACATACCTACAACGCTGTGTCTCGGACAAACGCCATCGATATTTTTGGCAGCAATTTGAATAACTTTAAGGGATCCCTTAGATCTCTGACTTTCTAATAATACTTGCAAATAATATTTCAAATCACTATATTGTATGTATTGCTAATTTTTAATTATTTTTTTTTTACATTCTAAATGACATTCAGCTAATATTAATTTTAAAATTGACCCAATTATTTTATATAATTCAGTTTCTCGGCTCAAATTGCATGATGTCTTCACCTATAATTATTGTGGCACTTAGCCTTGTACTTATTTAATGTCGTTACTCTTTTAATATGTTGGTGTACACAATGTTGGTGGACTGAATAAATAAATAAATAAATACTATTGAAATATATACAATATTTTCTAATAAAAGAACATTACAACTACTGAACAGTCGGGATCCATTGAACAATTAGATTGTATATCGAATAATAATGGATTCCGACTCTTCAGTTGTAATGTTCTTTTATTAGAAAATATTGTATATATTTCAATAGTATTAATACAACAACATATTATAGAATTGTAGACCACCAGAAATCTAAATACTTGTTTTATTCTTTTCAGTTTTTTTTAGTATGCGAGTACCTAGTTTGGTTCACTTTTTACGCAGTCGGGTTTTTGAGTTTTTAAATTATATTTTTTTATTTTTATGATAACAAACACTCAAACGAACATAAATGTGAGGGGTGGACCCCGACTTTGCTCATAACAAATTATGTATAGCTTATAGCACTCAAGAATCACGAAAACATCCAACGCAACGGTCAAAGATTTTTTGAAATCGGTTCGTGAGATTAGCACGTCCAAAAAAAAACCTCTTCAGCTATACATATAATGTTAGTATAAATAGCTTTACCATCGTCGTTACCATCTGACTTTACCAACTACTACATGCTGAGCATAAGTCTTTCCACAAAAAACCGTTATAACACCGCTCACTTCTACCATCAAATTTTATTAGTTTTCATCCACCATATTTTTGTTTGACATAATTATCACCAATAAATACTCTTAGGGTGTTCGTCATAACGACCATGGCGTTTGTCGACTCTCATATTTTTTAGAGTTTAAGATCAGCAGTCACTGTTCTCCCGTTTAAACCAGCCGTTACTTGTAGAAAAATAAAAAACGCGAATAAGCTTTAAATTCTCAAATTCAGTAATAAATGCCGTTAGATAAGAATTTCAACAGTTATTTACGTTCTGATTCATACAGGCGCTTACTCTGTGAATGCAATTTAACGTTCTGCGTTCGTGAACTGTGGTTTCAGATTTATGTTTACCCAGCTTCAAGCCTTCACGCGGGGTAAACAGACATTTCCGAGCCTGTGTGCTGTAGGCGTAATCTTTGTGATGTTGTTCAATTGTGTAAAGTTCTAATATCACGATATTGACTGTTGCTATGGCTGTGGCTGACCTCGTGGCTTAAGTGGGTAGTAGCTCTGCCTGCGAAGCCGGAGGTCGTGGGTTCGATTCCCACCCAGTGCAAATATTTGTGTTATAAATTCAAATGTTTGCACAATGTGGATGTTTTTATGTAGGTACTAGCAGTGCCCCGCGGTGTTACTCGGGTAGTTCCCGTTCTTTCGTGTTCCTTTTATTTTTTTGGGATAAAAAGTAGACCTGACTATCTGTATTCCAAATTTCAGCCCGATCCGTTCAGACGTGACGTTAGAACGTGATTGAGCAACAAACATCCAAATATCCAAACATCCATACAATGATATTTATAATATTAGTGGGATAGTGGGATAATAAGTGTGTATTTAAAACTATATTTATAATTATTATATCAGCTATCTGGCCGCCATAGTACAAGCTTTGTTAAGTTAGGGGTCAGATGGTGTTGAGTGTGAATTGTCCCCCAATATCATTGCCCAATATTTATTTATTTATTGAGCACTTGCATTGTACTTATATTGAATGCTCGTAGCTCAAAAAAGCGACATTGTTTCATGGTTGACGTTCAACAAACAAAGAAGTTTCACTCTTATTTTGTGATAATAACGCCTAGGCTTTGGAATGAGATGCCTGAGTGGGTTATTCGCGATATGCTCAAATTGTGAATCGGTTTCTTCTAGGTAAGCACGTTCCATCGTTAACCGCATCTTTGTTTCACATCAGGCAAGATGGGGCTCAAGTGTAAACCTAAAACTGTTACAAAAACTTATTTGTCCTAATTAATGCATCTTTTATTTAATCCAAAAATAAGCAAAGATATCTAAGATATTTTAGGGTTCCGTTTTGCCGAAACTATGAGAACTACACTATTGAAACTTGGTAAGTAGATGTATTCTGTGAACCGCATTAAGATTAAAAAAAAAATTAGGGTTGCCCCCATACTTAGAACTTTTAAACTCAAATTTTTTTTTTATCAAACCTACACGTGTGTGTTTAACCTTTAACGCCACGGGTGGGGTCTACGCAGACCCCACGCGCTTTTATTTAACGGTATTTTTTAATTTGACTAGTTACTATTACGCGTTTTCGGCTAATTTCAGTATGACGCAAGGCCTTTCGGCAGGCGGACGTTCGTCGCTCTTCTGCTAAGGTAAGTTAACTTTTTGCTTACGTGGGGATACCTGTAGATCCCATCCGGATTTAACGTAGTTACTTTTTTCAATGAGGTTGTGTTTATTTGTTTCTTTTTCAGAATTAGTGTTGTATAAATAGAAAAATGAGTCGCGGATTGCCTGAAGATCAAATTGCTCAAATTATAAACGATTTTAGTGACTCTGAAAGCGTCTCGACTCGACTCTGTGCAAGTGGATCGACATAGAGCAGCTTTTGCCTAGTTCAGATGAAACTGGTCCTAGCGCCCCAAAAATGAAGCGAAGATGCTATTATTGTCCCAGACCCAAAGCTAAAAATGTACTATTATCTATAAGTGTTGCAAGGAAACTATTTGCAAGCCTCATTCAGAAGCAATTACTTATTGTTTACCATGCCTACCCAAAGGATAATTACATAAGAATAAATACATTTCAAGAAGTGTAATTTTTTTTTCTAAAATGTTTATTGCTAATTTTTCTAATAATTACTTGTTTTTGGTTCTTATTTTATTAGGAGAAAATAATAAGATAGTCAGAAGTTTACTCTTTTGTAAAATTTTAGTACATTAAACATGTGCCTTAAAAAACCTCTGTTTGAGATTGTTAATTTGATAAAAATGTTCCTTACTGTCTAACGATGTATTGTTTTATGATTAATACACACTTTCATAAAGATAATAATGTCTTTTCTCATAAGCTGAAACGGCTTTTGAAATATATTAAACAATTCTTAATATATTTGTCAATTTATTTTGGGGATACTTCTGGAACCCAAGATTGACGGAATGTTAACCTAAACAACGCGTGTACTTAAAAGTTAATATAGTTTTTGTCTACACTGAATAATTTGCAAGAGAGACACTTCCAAAGTGGTAAAATGTGTCCCCCCCCCTCTAACTAACTTTTAAAATAAGAGAATGAAATATATGATGTACATTACCATGCAAACTACCAACGAAAATTGGTTTGAACTCGATCTGATGAGTAGTTTTTTTTAAGTAGGTACGTCATAAATACATTATTATTAAAACTTCGATCAAAGTTACAACGAACTAAAAAAACTATGTGTACTATGTATATTATGTTACTTGCTGCAACGGAACCCTTCATGGGCAAGTCCAACTCGCACTTGGCCACTTTATTTGAAGCTATTCTTGAAATTGCATGCGGCCAGCATGCTGGACGTGCTTCCGACCAGTAGTGGGTTTGATCATCTTGATTATCTTTAGACCTCCATTGGTGGATAATAAAATTCAGATAAAAGTGTAAAAAGTTCAATAAATAAATAAAGATGTAGCGTAGTGTGGGAAATTAAGATATATTTATAGGTATTACTAGCATCGCCCCGCGGTGTTACCCGCGAAGTTCCCGTAGCCTATGTGTTCTTCCAGGCTATAATCTATCTGTGTTCCAAATTTCAGCCCGATCCGTTCATACGTTAGGACGTGATTGAGCAACAATCAAATATCCAAACATCCAAATATCCAAACATCCATACATTGACATTTATAATATTAGAAGGATTATTTTTTAAGTATTTAAACAAATTTTAAAATATATGTACATTATAATATTTGTTATATTATATATTTTATTAATATTCCACAATTTTGTCAGCATGATTAAAATGTACAAAAATGGGACAAAATTAAATTTTTATAGCATAATGTTTTAGAACTAAGTCATGAACGAACATACAGAAGTTCCGATTAACAGACATTGTATCAAATTGTTACTAGCAGCGTCCTGCAGTTTCACCCGCGTTGTTTCCGACCCCGATATTTTCCCGGGATAAATAATAGCCAACGTGTTATTCTAGACCATTATATTTATATTTCATATTTATTTATTTCAATTGCTGGTATGTGCTTACAGCGTAGCCAACACGCACACACAGCCATAATGCAAAATACAAAAAAAAATCATCAATAATCACATTAATACTAAAACAATAACATAACACATAATTTAAACAATTTCAAACACTACAAATAAATTTACACATAAAAGATACAAACAAAAGTTTTCGTACATCCATAACTTTACATGAATTTGATAAAAACACAATTTTATTCTAACACAACTAATTAGGTGTATCACTCATAACTAAAAAACATTATACAGTTACGTAATACACAGTGATAATTGTCATCAAATATATCCAATTCTGACCTATGAGCAAGCAGAGCATTGAGTAAATTATGCTCGCGCCGTGGGCGCGTACAGGGCGGTGTCAGTGCGCGCGCGCGCAGCCTGGAACAGCGGGCGCACCGCGCAGGCGCGCGGAGGGCGCGGTTATCTATCTATGCTCTAAAATTTATACAAAACCTTTTAGCAGTTGTTATTACCTGTATTTTGTTTGTAGTGTTTTTCACTATAGTATTATTTTTAATACTGGGATTTGAGTCTAAATAAATATGTGTCATATAAAAGAACAAGTATCTGATTATTTAAAGGAATGAGTATGACTGATAAAATTTAGTGTAGAGGGCGCCGGTGGGATACCATTAACTTCTACCCGCCATCTCAAAAAGAGTTTTAGAGGGGTTGGCGCTATAAGTAGATGGAGCTAAGCCGTGGAAGAGCATTTCTTTGTGAAATTTTATATGGGAAAGATCGAACAGTTGTCAATATAAATTCTTACATTTATTCAATTGGTTTACTTTTACTCAATTGATAACACAGTTTTAGCATGAATGAGTAACAAATATCTACTCATACTCACAAACTTTCGCATTTATGTACAATATTAATAGAACAGGCTACAGGCTTTATTTAAATTACGGCTGGTTTCGTCGGAAAAATGGTGACTGCCTGTACGGAGCCCTTAGTTCGAATCATACACGCACTATTCTTTTTCCCAACTCATCTGCGTATTGCCGATGACTTAAAATCGGTGAAAGAAAACATCGTGAGAAAATCGACATGTTCCAAGAATCTTTAGAGGGCATACGTCATACACCAAACCACACCGAGCAAGCGTGGTGGATTGCGGTCTTGACTCTCTCCTTGTGAGAATAGGCCCCGAGTCCCAATGTTGGAAACAGTTAGTGGGCTTCTTATGCTACAAGCTATATAGTTGTTTCAAGGATGCCACACCACTGCCCTAATCTGTTACCTTTTCCTAATAACCAAAAGGTTATCTGGAAGAGATCGCTATTAGCGTTAAGATCGTCTTTTGAGCCCAAAATGTTTAATCTTAAGTTTGTACACTGTTTATTTTTTTTGTTTGTTTTATGGTACAATAAAGTGTTTTTGTATTGTATTGTATTGTAAGTATGGGTTACGAAGTAACAATTTTTTTATCTGTAGTAGGTATGTGGCTAATTGGTATTGTGTGAAAAATGACGATAACATATTTGTTATATTTGTTTTATTATAACAATACGAAGTTTATATTGTTTACAGAACCCAAGCAATTCGGCAGTTTCTTAATATTTATTTATGTTGGAATTCAGCACAATCAATCGAAAATCATTATTTTTGCTACTTTTCCGTCCCGAGCAGTACGTTCCTTGTTCTTTGTATGTATTGCGCGATAATGAGACATTCAAAGAGGCATTGTTCAAACGACTTCCGCAATCAAGTCAGTCGAGCATTCTTTTCTTGTCAGACGCAGAACTTACTCGAGGATAAATCATTATAGGGAATGCCTGAATAAGGTAAATTCTCTTTGCAAGAATTAATTCATACGTGCTCATTATAAAACTGTCATTTTACTATGAAATTAAAAGAAACTCATTATAAAATTTAAAGATCTTTCCTTGCATCTCCAATTATTTATTTTTGCTAAACAGTAAAGAGCTAAAACATTTTAGAAAATTAATTATCGTTTTAAGGCCGAGTCACACAGAGGCGATCCGATAGCGATAGCGATAGAGATCCGAGACGGTATTTTCTGTAATGTTCGAATTTGTATGCAACCTGACACACAGCAAGTGGGCGCGATCCCATACTCGGTATCGGGTCGCTATCGCTATCGGATCGCTATCGCTATCGGATCGCCTCTGTGTGACCCGGCTTTTATTGTTTCTTTTAGCTTTGTTTCGAGTCACATTCTTGAATATTTCAAAAATTCAAAACGGACGTTTTTGTTTTGACAGCTACAACAGTTTGTCAATCACGCCTCTCAAAACACGATAGAGTCTTGTCAATATAACACATTGTATACGTATATTATAATAGATATTATAGTAGTAGTAGTCGTACCTTCATGTAAACTCGTTGGTGAATATGGATTCATCCGAAAGTAATGCATATTTCGGCCTTTATCGCGTTATACGTCGTCATTTATAAGCTTAAGGCCATATTAATCCTAATAGGTAGGTATCAAGGGTCTTGTCGTGTGGGTATTTAGCGCGACAAGCGGGCGTCGGCGTGAAACGGATACAAGGGCGGCTTATCTCAGCCGGATGTAAGGCTCTCTACACAACGGTGTTCCGACGACGGCACCCAGTAGGTTACACTTATCACTGTCGACGTAATACGTATTTAACTCGTTTTGTATGATTTTCACAAATAATTGAACTATACCTACTTGGAAGCACTTTACACAACGTACGTAACGCTGCAATACGTAAAAAGATTGCTTTACTTAACATGGCAGGACTTTGCAGTGTCTGCCTGTGAAAGTACCAGACCTTTTCCGTTATTCTACCGATAAGCCATACCTAATGTAAAATAAAACATTACTGTATTCCGGATTGAAGAGCATTGTTTCTAGGCAAAAAGATGTTTAATTTTATACATCGGGTGATAGAGGGCAGTGCAGTTGTTCTCGACTTAAAGTTTGAATAAGAGCGTGGCACTGTGTTGTTATGGACAAGCATGTTGTTTACCATCAGGCAAACATCTGGTTCGTCTTGTCGCTTTATATTCCAGTTAAAAAAAGAAAATGATGAATGACTGATAATGTAATTAAAACATGGTGGTCAGTAACATGTTTATATCAGAAATGAAATTAAAAATTATTCTTTGTTATTTTTTCATATATTCTTGAATGGGGCCTTACAAGTAATACCCATATTCCCCACGGCTGTTTTTCAGAGAATTTCATTCGTTGAAAACAAATCCTACGAAAACAGTGGAAAAGATCCCTTCAGAGTAAATCAACTTAAAGCATACATTAATACTCAAAATCGTTCGATGAATTTATAAGCAAAGGAAACGTGGACTGATTTAACGAGATACTCTTTGGTTCTTTGTTTTCTGAAGCCGATAGATTTATTACAAGGGCGGGATTTAATGGAATTAATATTGTGAATAAATTTAATCCTGGAACGTTGTATATTGTATATTATGGAGGATTAAACATTGATTCACTTGCAAGAAAAGTTATAAACATCGCGTAAATTTCCTTTACTATTGTTTGATTAACAAATTCACGTTTGATTTTAGGCATACAAAAATAAATCATAAAATTAGGTAATTTGAGTTTTTGGGACATCATGATGGACTACGAAAGTTTTAGGTAATAAAATTTCATTACAAGTCAAACGTTCAACACGGAAATGCTCTCAGCATTGTCAAATGCTCATAAGACTTGAGGTGTTCAACATATCCCTACAAGATGGGATTGCTTAGAGCTTACTACTTGTATAATGGGTATAAAACTACCTTAGCTTAGCGGTAGTTCGTCAATATCGACGTTTTTTTTAAATACTTTGTTACTCGTTAATAATAAGAAATGCTCCTAGAACTGCAGTATTTCTAGAAAACAAGGAGCTAATATCGACAGAGCGTGCTGTACAATCGCGATTCGAGGACATTCGAGAACGTTCGAGACTTGTCATCGAGTTTTAGGATTCGAGCAACTGGGCCACTTTACAGCAATTGTCAGCAACTTCAACCGAGTGTCGCAAGTTCCCCAGTCAAAGGCTAGCTTCGCAATAGTGAAATTGTGTCAAAGTGTCCGAACTTATTTGTAACAGGGTTACAAACTACGTTCTACATTGATACCTTCGAAAAGCCACCAAGTTTATTACTTAAAAAAGGTATTTTTATTATCACACGATGAACTTGTAATTTTGTATTTCTGCTTGAGTGAGCAGCTGGCACTTTTTCATTTCACACGCATTACCCCAATTACGGGCTCTGATTTAAGCTGATTTTTATCTTTTTCGTTGTCAAATCTTGAATAAGTATATTACTTATTCAAATGAATGCCTCTTCTATCTATTTGTCTTTTATTTACACATTTTAGTAGACACTTTTCACATATCGCAATTCAGTCTATCAAAATTATTGTTAAATAAATACAGTTTGGGGAGTTCGGCACTAGGTGGCAGATAGTGGATAATTGGCAAATAACATTTTTTTTTTGTAAACCAAACTAACCTAACCAAACTTAGTTACAACTTAGTCTCTTTACTATGAGGTACTGTCGCCCAGGCCTGGTAACAAACATCTGCCAGGAGTTTTTATGCACACACCGGTGCCCAATGAACGTCGCGTATGCGTTGAGGGAGGTATACTCTGGTTTTTTTTTTTTTTTTTTTTTAAACTTTTATAGGTTTACACTTGACCGCCATCTCACCTGATGTTAAGCGACGATGCGGTCTACGATGGAGCGTGTTTACCTAGAAGAAACCGATTCACTCTCGATTTGAAGACACCAAGGTTATAACTATCAGGGAAAACCCACTCTGGCAACTCATTCCACAGCCTAGACGTTCTTATCACAAAAGTAGAGTCAAACCTCTTCGTCCGTGTCTTTGGAACATCAACCATGAAACGGTGCCGCTTCTTCGAGTTACGAGAAGTCCGATAGAAAAAAGGGCAAGGTGGTATTAGATCATGCAGATCAGTCGCACACTCTCCGAAGTGTATCCGATAAAAAACTGACAAGCTTGCAATCTTGCGGCGATGTTCAAGACTTTGAAGTCTTTTTCGCACTAGAGTGTCTTTGCCTATGAGCCTTTTGGCACGCCTCTCGATCGATTCCAGAGCCTCAAGCTGATACTTAGCCGATCCATCCCAAAGATGCGAACAGTACTCCATACAAGACCGAATCTGTGCTTTGTATATATTCTTCGGTACTACGTATAAGATCCCTGGTCCAGAGGGGATATACTGGAGCCAACATACCGCGTACTCTCCCGAACACTCTCTTTTTAGTTTATACTCAAGAAGAGACCCTAACCAGCCAGGGTTACGGGGGAGGTGTGGGGTCCCGCATCCTTACTATCCATGAGGCTCAGGGACTGACGTCGGAGTCAGTAATCGTCATCAAGACGAAAGCTGGGTTGAAGCTGCATGAGAGTGTCCCGCATGCGGTTGTCGCTCTGTCTCGGCATACTGGGACCTTCATCTATTATACCGATGACATCGAGCATGATATCATAAGTCGCTCTGTGATGCATGCGTCGGCTGCGCCACCTAGTGCCATCAGGGACTATAACTTCCAGATGGCAATAAAAGATCGTAACGTGGCAGTGATGGGGGCTCTGAGCCGCGAGAAGTTTTCTAAAGAAGAGAATTGTGTAATAAACCTGAGTTCTAATTAATGAAATTATTCTTGCCTGAGAGCATTGTAAAAGCACTGTTATAAGATAATGTATAAGATAACATAATAAGACAATTATATGTAATATTCAAAAAGGCATGGACCTTGGAGTCCGTAGAGGTCATTTATACCAATAAAAAAAAAAAACTTAGTTACAATCAAAGTGCGGCGGTGATGAAGGGTTTGGGCCGATGCGAAGCTTTTATAACTAAATATATTTAAAAAATGTAGGTTAAGGATAGGTACTTAGTTTTTAAGAACAGATTTGAAATTTAAATCTTCCTGCATTTAAAATGAAAAAAAAAAATGTAAACCAATGTTTATTTTACAAAAAGGCATGGATTAGGATTCCGTTCAGACTAAAGAAATCATAAAAAACTGGTTACGATTTAAATGAACAGGATAGACAAGTAATTCAATGTCAACAAACCAAGTTATTTCCCTAGATGTTTGATCAAATGGCTGAATGTTATTTTGTCCGCTAGTTAAGCGGCGCTATCTATTGAACAGGCTAGATTGTTAATTGAATGGCTGATTAAGTTAGTTGGCTGATAGGCCGATACAGATGCATACATACTAATACATACGTAGTCTATTATTTATTAGTTTTGAAATACTAATTTACGTAATAGAAATAGACTTTTTATTGATCTCAGACGCCGCATTCGATATTTACCTCGACTTTCCTTCATAGACCAGTGCAGAAGCGTTTGAAATTGGCAATAAACAGAAGAGAATATGACAAAAAAGAAAGGAAAAATAATTTACGGGCGATCTGAGGTCGGGAAGTGGAAGGGTTAAAACGGACCCCGTTTTAAGCGTAAAAACGGGTTATCTCGATTTCCGGCAAAACTACAAATCCTATGGAAATAAGTTGTAGGGCAAAGTTGTAGGGTTTAAAAAGATCTACAGCTTTTGTATGGACACTTTTTTCACATAACCACAAAATTTATGAGAAAAATTCAAATAAGTGAGTTTTTGGTTTTTATTTTTTTTCTTATGTAAACACACAAAAATTACTCTAAAAATTTGGTCAAAACTTGACTTTTTATATCTTAAAAAACTGTATTTTTTTTTATTTCAAATAATAATTTTTTCTACTTTAAATTAACTTCCCGACCTCAAATCGCCCGTAAATTATTTTTCTTTTCACTTTTGTCATATTCTCTTCCATTTACAATGGGTTTCATCCTACTATAAATTATTTTGTTTTCAAAAACTATCGAGATTGGTCTATCAACTAAAACGTGTGGCAAAGTCATTAAAAGCGTTTGAGAGAGCTGAAGTTGCCACGTACCAGCTAGTTACCGAAGCATTAAGTAGTCAGCGTCCTAACTAGAACGCGTTGTTACAAAGTTGCAGCACGAGGGGAACTTTTAAATTTAAATAAGCGATTGAAAGCTAATGTTGAAAGAAGCAACATCTCACATTAATAAAATGCTATAAAAAGCTAATGCTATTTTTAGGAATGGGTTAAGAAAGCAACTTCTCACATCATAGGTAGCATAGGACACAAAAACCAAATAAGGATTTTATTTGTATATCTGTCTGTTTGTTCCAGCTGATCTCCGAAACGGTCTAAATGATTAAAACGGGACTTTCACTACCAGATAGCTGATCTTCTATAGCAACATTGGTTACTTTCATTTGAGAAAAAAAATGAGGGTTCCGTAAAAAAAAGGAACCCTGAAAACGCGGGTGAAACCACAGGCAAAGCTAGTGCTTTAATATTATATGTGTTCACGAATTAAAATGTCATTAACACAGACTTCATGATTTTGTTTTCCATTCCTCTGTTAACTGCATAATCTCAAAAACTCACAAACCATTTAACGAACAAATAATAACTTTATATTAGTAATAGTTTTCGTATTATCTAACTTCCTTCAACTCTAATCTCATGGTTGTGTGATCGCATCAACCCTCTACATTATCTCGGTATAATACAACTCCTGATCTATAACCCACCGGTCACCACAATAGACCGCAGGGTCGCACAAGCTCCCACATAAAATCAAACTTAAGTTGCTATTAAGTTGGGTGAATAGGCTATCGGTGAACAGGGAACGAAAGGGGGTGTGAGAGCCGTCCCCATTTTCCCCAGTCTGCGTTGAACTGCCGGTAGGGTAGGACGTGCCGCAGTCATTTTCGATTGGAGGGAAAACTTAGAACGATCGCGAGTAATTGTTTTCTACAATTACTTAAACTGAGGTAATAGACTGTGAGCAGTGAACAAACGTGAATTATGATGACTGTGAAATGTAGTGACTTTTGTGGACGATTCTATGGAGAGAGCGAGTGAAAAATTTTAAAAATGAGAGGTTTGTACCGATTTGTTTTTTTTTTTTAATAGTAGGTAGGTATTCTTGTAATCGTTTTCAATCAAGTTTACCAATTACTTTTACTGCCTATAATACCGCTTGGCATCACTCAATAATATTATGTAAACGCACGAAGAGTAGTTTTCAAGCAATTTAAGTAATTGGTATCAATATTTATAAGCTTTGAAACGCTCAGAACTTGCGAAAATATTACGATAAAAAATAGAAATAGGTAGTTATCAAATTAAGAGAAGTTACAGTCCGCGAGGTATAAGCTGAGCTTTGCATTAGTGTGAGTGATCACCAAAAGTACAGTCAGACGCAGGACGCTGTGACCATGTTCTCTTAATAAGGTGTCAATTTGATATTCAATAAATCGTTGTTTATTATGCAGTATCAATTGTATATTGGTATAAACGATAGGCCTGCCCTGAATACGGTATTCGGAAATTTTAAGTAAATAAGTTATACGTAGGTGACGGATCTCATGCTTTTCCATTAAAAATTTTCTGTTATTCTCTGTCCTTGACCATTTGAATCCTAAAAGAGATACTTCTTTTCGCAATGACCATATTGATCCTGGATAGTTAATGTCAGCTTGTTGTTTAAGAGTTTGTTGTCTGACTGTACTTTTGGTAATAGATGCGTATGCATGTGATCACTCACACTAATGCAAAGCTCAGCTTTTACCTCGCGGACTGTACTGTATTTTATACGAAAAAACGTTAACTATTACCTATTCTACGTTAGTGTATTGTACTCAGTGATCTGTTTTGTTGAAAGATTCACTCAAAATTTAATGGCAACTACTTCTTATTTATTGGTACTAGAAATTATTTTTTACGGTACTCACATGAAGAGACGTAACTTTTTTCTCTGTCAGGCTATTTATTATTCGTTCGAGATAATTTCTGCAATGACTGGACGCATTTTAACGGAATTTTAACTGGCAGATAGCTGAAATTAAAGTATTCAGACTGTTTTAATAAAAAAAAAATGTAAATAAAAATTTACAAGCAATTACTCGTACTCGTACTCGTACTCGTTCGGATAAATGTTTTTTCGAACATCGTATTTATAAAAATACCTCCGCAAACAATGCATTTTACCAGTCGGTAATGGGTACCACCGCAATTTCGCCAACGTCCAGCGTTTGAACATTGAGAGCGTCGTTAATCCATGTTCTGTATGTTTTTCATTGTTGTATGATCCTTCAATCAGGTGATAAGTCTTCTTCAGATAATCTTGAGCTTGATTGTTAAAAACCTCTTTAGTGTGAAATCGAGGCAGCAGGGTTCTTCCTTCAAGCACTTCCAATATACCTACGATTGTATGTGAATAGTATGGTAAAATAGTAATGTTTAGTGTAGAGGTATAAAAATCAACGGACAAATTTTATATAATCAACATTACAATATAAGATTAGGGAGATTTTTAATTTGATAATACTTTAATGTAAACAATGCATTATTGAAAATTTGATTACCTAAAATAACGTAACCTTCAAATATAGACCGACATGTCCTGTCATCTGTCATCAGACTTCAGCGCATACCAAGGAGAATGGCACACGCAGCTAAAGCTCTCGAAGAGATATATTTTCCCCCGTTTTTGTTACATTGTTCAACCTCCAACCCTTTTTCTGCAATAAAAAGTAGCCTACATCCTTTCTCGGGGTCTAGTCTATCTGTGTACCAAATTTCATTAAAATCAATTCACTGGTTTAGATGGTAAATCATTACAGACAGACAGACAGACAGACAGAGTTACTTTCGCATTTATAATATTAGTAAGGATTAGAATTTGAACCCGGGGAAATAACGGGATTGGCAACAATGCGTATAAAACCTGAAGATGCTACTAGTAATTCTCATATTTTTTCTGTTATTTTACAACACTTCGTTATTTTTTGTTTAATTTCACGAACACCGATCTACTGTATTTTTTAAAAGTGTTTTTCCTAATAAAGTTTTACACTAGACCACTATATCGCTTGGTATTAAGCAAAAAATCCCGTCTACGAAGCGAAACCGATTCTCTCGAAAGATGCAAAAAAAAATATCAGGTTTTTGGTTCGCTTTGAGTCCCTAGAATACATGGGTTCCTTTTATCAAAGGTGAGGCATTACATCCAAGTAGTTTGTATAATCCTCTCGCCGGCAGGCAGTTGCAGATTTCATTACGTAGTCAGCAGTTGGACCAATCACGTTTGAGGAAATGAACTATTTGCTAAACCTCGCCACCTGAATTTTAACTAGGGATTTGTAGTCTAGTGATTCAGTTGAGTTTCAGTAACGGTAGTTCTGGTCAGTTGGGCACAGTACTAGTACAATATAAAAAAACAACTATTTATTAGATATAAATATATAAATATTGGTGGACAATTCACACACAACATCATCTGACCCCAAACTAAGCAAAGCTTGTGTGATGGCGGCCAGATAGCTGATATAATACTTATATAGTTTTAAATACATACATATTATACATAGAAACACAGATAGTATGGTATGTAACTACATTTATGAACAAACACAATGCGGTTTATTATTACACTAGCAGTTACCGTTTCCGTTATAGCCGGGTCACACAGAGGCGATCCAAAAGCGATAGCGATCCGATAGCGAGACGATATTGTTTGTAATGTTCGAATTTGTATGCAACCTGACACACAGCAAGCGGGCGCGATCCCATACTCGGTATCGGATCGCTCTCGCTATCGGATCGCTATCGCTACCGGATCGCCTCTGTGTGACCCGG
The DNA here is from genome assembly GCA_963693475.1 of Ectropis crepuscularia. Taxonomy (NCBI): domain Eukaryota; kingdom Metazoa; phylum Arthropoda; class Insecta; order Lepidoptera; family Geometridae; genus Ectropis; species Ectropis crepuscularia. The sequence goes on from OY856345.1 coordinate 11,181,142, forward strand.
CCTTTATTCTCCAGTTCTAAAAAGTAGCCTAAGTTCTTTTCAGGCCATAATTTAACTGTAATTGAAAGAACAATGGCAGACTTTTATACTTTAAAATAGTTGAGACGAAATGATTTATTTATTTATTTATTTATTATGATAGCGTCCATACATCAAAAATCTTATCAAAAATATCATATAAATTAATTTAAATCAAAATATCTTAAAATGTTGAATGTCAGTCCCTGAGTAAGATATGGAAAGATTTTTGTCTTCAAATGGCCTAGAAAAAAAGATATTTACGTTCAAAACTTTATTAAATTCGATAAGTCGCAGACTAAATAGAGAGATTTGACAGAGATATTCTGTATTAGTGGCTGACATTGACATGCCAGTGACACAATATTTTTTTGTTACTTGAGTGTCGCTATGGATACTAGTTCTTCAGCCGTAATGACATAGGAGAATTTCTGATGTTGCCATAACATTAAAATAGAATTATACCAATTGAAAATGAAAATGAAATGAAAATTTATTATTATTACTTAATTACAAGCACATTTTTGATACAATTTAGGTTCAGGATACTTAAATAAGCTTACATAATATCAATTGTTTTAACATTGATATTATTAATATTGCGGAAAGAAGTTTTAATGAAACTTATATCCACTACTATGTGTTATTTTTTATAACTACTGATATTTTAAATACTAATGATTACCAACTCGAAACTAAAATATATTTTTGTCGTCATTGTTGTTTTACAATTACTTCCAAAATAGCACGATTATAGTAAATGGTCATATTTAAAGTTATTTTAATCATGTGAAAACCCAATAAATTGTAATATTTTTTGTGGCTTATAATACCACATACATTTATTTGAAAAATCTTAGAAAAAACAATAAATTCATTTCGTATAAACGTAGTTTCTAGACGCTACCATGAAGCTAACTATTATTTTGCCATTAATCTTTAAACCCAACCCGTACAAACGTTTCAACGTGATTGAGTTACACACATCCAAACTTTGAAATTTATAATATTAGTAGGATACCATGCATATGTAACTCACTTTATGTTCACGCTGCTGATACTAGGTACGAATACTTTGTATTTTTTTAAACAATAACAGGCCTACAATATTTGATCGCTGTCTCGTCTGATCCTGACTACTTTCCATACCACGGTTGCCTGGAAGAGATCGCTTTTAGCGATAACGTCGCCATTTGCTACTCTATCTTTAAGATTGTTTGTTTTGTTAAGTGTAATAAAGAGTTTATCTACCTATCTATCTATGTCTAGGAATGGCACAATCTACATGGAGCTTGCTTATCTCGAAGAAACCGATTCATTCTTTAATTGAAGACATTAAGATGTAACTATCAGATAAACACACACTCAGGTGACACATTCAGAAACTCGGCGTCTTCTTTTAAAAATACCCAGTTCCAGTTAAGACCACCACCGGTGGTCAAGTGCGATTTGACGGATGACATGTTCCAGACTTTCAGCACGTTAACTAACAATATACATCTTTTTTTAGTATAGATAACTTTGAATGTAACATAACGAGGAAACGTAACTTAACAGTTTAAGTAGGTAAGATCTATCTACAAAAATGTCAAATGATCCCAGAAACGAGCATGGCTAAGAACAATCTTACAAATCTCGGTTGTTTTTCTCATAATAAGCAGAAAAAAAAATCCTACCCATTTACAACCTAAAGTGTAACTCACATCAAACGTACACCACCCCCTTTGTATACTAAAGTCAAAACTTATCTTCACCTGCCCTCTTAAAGTTCCCACTAGGTACTGGGATCCGGTGCCTTCACTTAGGTACTATAATAGAGTAAGGTACTTGTTATCAATTGAGTAAAAGTAAACCAATTAAATAAATGTAAGAGTTTATATCGACAACTGTTAGATCTTTCTCATATAAAATTTCAAAAAGGAATGCTCTTCAACGGCTTAGCTCCATCTACTTATAGCGCCAACCCCTCTAAAACTCATTTGAGATGGCGGGTAGAAGTGAATGGTATCCCACCGGCGCCCTCTACACTAAATTTTATCAGTCATACCCATTCCTTTAAATAATCAGATACTTGTTCTTTTATATGACACATATTTAGACTCAAACCCCAGTATTAAAAATAATACTATAGTAAAATATAATACTACAAACAAATACAGGTGACAACATAGTCGCACATTACACCACGCTGGCAAGTGCACATTAGCGGATGACACAAATTCTCGATATCATATTATATCACGCCAGTTGCCTCACGATATTTTTTTTCGCTGTAAAAACCAGCTGTCATGATTGACTCGTATATCTTGAAAAAATTGTCGCAGCAGTAGGCGGGTCTCAAACTTAATGTCGCGGCATTGTAAAAGAAGATATTCTAGCCGGTATCCGTTCTTTTAATAAACTTTTTTTCACAAATCGACATGTGATAACCAACGTTAGACAAACTCACGGGTAGTGAAATGATTATTATACAAAAAAATATTTAACAACTTGGTTATATCTCAAACAAATTATTTGACAAATATTCATTCTAAAACAAAAATTATTTGGCAAATGATTCTTTTAATATTTTTGTTAACTACCAAATGCTTAAAAACAAAACCAACGCTTGACAAATGTTCACTTTATAAAGTGTTGTTTGGCAAACAACTCAATTTATAAAACAAACATTTATTAAATTCCATAAAAAGTTGATTGTAATTTTTTAATATCTAAGTAACCACACCGGTACGATTAGGTTACTTAGGACCCAAATCCGTCTCGGAGCACCCCGACTCCACCTAGTCTTGTCGCTACTACCCCTAGAGTGTATATAAAAATGCGGGAGCCAGAAGCTTAAGGGAGGTCTTGAGTGGAGCGAGCCATGCGAGGCCAAGCGCAGCGAAGGGGGGAGGTGGCGAGCGAAGCGAGCCGGCGACCTCCGTAGTGGAGCGCAGGCCGAGTATGGAGAAGCGACACTCAGGGCTGACTGCAGAGGGCAGAGCTTCTGACGGGAGCCCACTCGGAGTCAAATCTCTGTCTGTGGTAGACCCTAATCGGAGCGGTAGTCAAAAGTAAATGACAGAACCAAACCAGAATTGATAGTTTACATAGACAATGTATCGGTTACTTTTAAAATATTTGTTTTAAATTCTATTTTGGTGAATGCTAAATTTGTAAATATAATAATTTATGAAATGAAAAATGGACAAATAACAAAATGTCATTGTATATGTGAAACGTTTGCCATGCAATTGGTTATAAAATGATGGTTTGTAAAATAAAACCTTTGTTGCTGTAAGGTAGTTTTGAAATAAATATCATGCGAAACGTTGTTTGTAAAATGAAACATTTTTGTATTGTAAAGTTTTTGCATTGAATATTATACGATTAGTTGGTTTTAAAGTGATGTTTTGTCAAAAAATGTTTGTGAAACATTAGTGAACCATTCTAGCCACTTCGTCACTACAGCTTTAAGGTCTAAGCACACCACAACATAATTTAATAATATGCCTAACACAATACGAGATAACAACATCTAAGCCACTTATATTAAAACTTAATAAACTACTTAGTTAGCATTCTCGCAGTCGAAGAACTATCTACATAAAGAGCGACAGTAATTTTGCTCATAGTATATTACACGTAAGTATTTAATGCTCTTCAAGCCGCTGCACTTTTGCACCGTGTTCCACCACCCCGCATAAATAATTAGCAACGATGCAACTTTTAATGAAATGCGCATAATTGCACACTAATTTGAATTTCATAGAGCTCTACATACGAAAACTTGGAAATTTTTGCCATTTACTGAATTTCTGGCAAAAAAGTGTGACTGTGTACGAATGTTTTTAAAACAGGCGGAGTCTTTTATTATTACTAAATTACAATAAAAACAATACTACATTTAATACTTAGCTAACTTTTTACAATAAAGCACATCTGAATAAATGATCTAAAGATTTATGTCTGGAGGTTGTGAGATGATAAAATTCATAAATAAACGGAAGCGTGCTCAGCAGCCATTACCAGATTGAATGGCAATACCGATACGTTGAACATTAAACACCAGTATTTTAGTAACCCGTCGCGTCGCCCAAGGGCTCGGAATGTTGTATACTTAACGTTACTTCGTTTACTTGTATTTATTTTTACGTTTGTGGTTTACGGACAACTGTACATATTTTTGTTTACAGTTGTTTTATTAAAGCAGTAGTAACACTATGCCTGTTTTTCAATCAAATATGTAGGGAGTCGTGATAGATCTGATGATCCATTATCTCTTTGCCCTGTAATTTAACTAACAACATTTCTCTTCAAATCAGAACTTAGTAACATCTGCACATTGCTGCTTCACAGTAGAATAACTGGCCAAAGTGTGGAACTTCTTCATTTGGACTCTGTTATAGTACTACCACGACTAAAATGTCTAAATCTATGTTAACAAATAGAACGTTCCATATATCCAAGAACAGTCTAAAATAAACACAACAATCATAGTTACGTAATCATACGAGTCGTAGCAATTTAACTTTGCAATGTTACAAAAGCTATCCCAAAAAGGCGGAAAGCGTGGCGCATAGGCGACAGTTGCGCAGTAAATAAGCCCGCCGCCGACGATAGACGTTGCCTGCTGATTTACGTTCCTGCGCACTATGAAAGCCGCAGTAAATCTTAAAAATTAACAACAACTGTTAAACGCGATAAAACATTTTTATTCTTTCTGTGCTGAATTTTTATCCAAAGCATGTCCATTTTGCTGACTGAATGGGGCGGGCGGAGCGATATATGTACGTGTTATGTGACACACACACGTAATGACCCGACTGTGTCGCGTAGTTTTGTTTTTGTGCCTCAGTGATGTTTTGAAGCTTCATTTAGTTTAAATAACTCTAGATATCTTGATTTTAGTAGTGGTAGGACTCTCAGAGTCCGCCTGGGGAAGTACCACACCTTTGCCAGTTATTCTACCGCCAAGCAGTAATGTTCTGTGTTATATTACTGTGTTCCGGTTGCAAGGGCAATGGTTCCAGAGAAATTACATTGCTTAGAGATAGGTATAATATACCTTTCTCTTACCTAACTTAGATCTCTAGGTGACGAGCGCAGTGCAGTGCTAGGTAATGATTTGGAGTATTCATGTTCCAATAGCTGCGTGTCACTGTGCTGTTTTGTGGAAGGCATGTTGCTTACCATCAGGCCCAGGTCCTGCTCGTCTCGTCACTCTTTTTTTTTTTTTAATATAAATTTATTTCTTCATTAAATAAAGCGTTTCATATCACTGCACGTCGAGACGGCAAATAGGTATCTATATCGAAAAATATTTATTCGTCCACGATAGATTCAAGGGATAAGTCAAATATGCCAAAATTAAAAGTTGCACTTTATGCGTATATAGAAAGTACGAATGACACAAGAGTTTGTTTTTTACACTAGTACTAACAAAACTTAAGTGAAATTGTAATGTGTATATCTTTGTTGTATCTATAATACCTATTACCTACTAAGTCTGTTCAAATTACTAAAATAACAAAATGAGTATATTTATAACACAATACAATAAATATACAAAATAGGTACTAGTACATTTACAGGTCAAAAACGCGACGCCGGCGCCGTTGAGATTAGGTCGGGGCGTCAGGATTCTCAGAACGCTGGAATCAATGTTCTTTTCGACCTTTAGATTTTACTTTAGGGTTAAGTAGGTGCTAACGAAGACAATGGAAAAAAAGTAAAAGTCCTTATTATTTTATTCTGATTAGGTAAGGATATAATTGTTTTTATGATATATAAATAAATCGTTTAACTTTTTCTTTTGGATGACTATTGTCTATTTGGGAATGTATTGTGTACCGAATAAAAATAATGAGGAAAATTTAACAATTAATTTAAATTTAATTAATTTTAGTATATCCCTCTCTAATATGGAAAAAAGTTACGTAGCCCTAAAGCCATGGAGGTCGTAGGGTCACGAATTAGTTTTGTTTTGGTATCTAGCTATGAGAGGCCATATATGGCCGCCAGATCGGACGCTTCGGAGAAGGGACGCGCAGAACGTTAGGCCGAGTGTACAGAGGAACTCAACTTGGCGAGGATTCCGGGACTTGGAGAAGCCAGCGTTGACCAATAGTGTGCCAGGGTGGACTAAGACGACTGCAAACCTCTGGAGCTCACTGTAAAGAAAGGCTATCGCGATGTGACTGACTGGTTGTCTCGAGACAATCTTTCTCCGTTGTCTTCAGACCAGTGATGCCCGTGGTGGAATCCCTAGCGACTTCTTCAGTGTGCTTGCCCAACAGCAAAGTGAGGCTCCGGTCATCTAGTTGGTCATCGGTTCCAATGGCACTGTTACCGAAAAGTTAGGCATATGGATGGGAAGTCGAGGTAGTGAAGGGACAGGGTGAGGTGGGGAAAAAAGTCGAACTGGTAAGTTTAAAGTATCACTCGGCAAAAATTATGAAATCTTCTAAACTGGTATATTTATAATAGTCTTGTGAACCTATCTAATAACTTTCTTATTTCCCGTATGACAACGTTGGTGACGTAGAAACCTACGTCATCGACGAAGACAAATTGCTCTGTTTCTCTTTTAAATTAAAACTCAAAAAAACTCTGCATTAGAACCAATGATCGAGCATAAATAAATCGATATTGTTACCAGTATCGGTCACCTTCAGGCTTCTTATGGTTCCCATAACTAGTGCAAGGAAAACCACAGTGTAGCCTGAGCAAGGAATATTTCTTTAATCTATTTAACAGGGCCAGTGTATTATTTTATTTATTCAATAGCGTTTACATTAAAATATGGTATTTCTAGCGTTGTTAATAAGACAACGCCACATTTTCTCCGCAATGAATAAAACTGCTGTTGTAAATTTAAACTGAACATAGTTTTGTTCAAAGTTCATCCAATGAGTTTTTATTGTGTACAGGGTTGGTGACATGGCTTCTCGCGACTCTCACCATCGTCGGAGGAAGCGCAAGCGATAAGCGGCCCCACTTTGTGTCGGAGCCTCCCTCGAGGGTGCTGTGGCCAGCAACGAAAGGCGCACACGCATCCTGCCGTGCCACTGGCCACCCTCAACCGGACATACACTGGGTCACCAGTGAGGGACAGCTGGTCGCTACTATACCAGGAATCAGGTAAGCATAGGACTTAGATTATAGATGTATGACTTTTTGTAGAATGATAACCAACACTTGATTTTTTAAAGCAAATCAGTTAATGACTAAGTATGTACATACAGTTTTTGATAAGAAACGCCAATAAGAAATTGGACATTTGGTGTCCGTGTGTAATATGGTTAAGATGTTGGCTTTGCAAAAAGCCGGCCCTTTAAACTCTTTAGTTGCTGGACTCAATGAAACAAAAGTGCCAGCGCAAATTAGCATTTATATCATTTGCTAGAAAGCGATGCATATTTTGGTCACTTGGCGGTCTTCTGCTGCCCTTGCCGCAGCTACTGCTCTTTTTTGTCCCAGTAAGGTGTCAAGAGACTAACATATCTACACATTTGAGAGTTTATCAAAACTGCAATCGGATCAATGTAGAACCATCAGACCGTTGCCATCATCCTTGAAAATATCTGATGACTCTTAAGTTCATTTGAATATTGGCAGTGGCATATTCGTTTGTGATCTATGGTGACAAAGCCTACCTTCACATTTTTTGGTAGAAGACAGGTGACATCGTGTGGAAGGTCATACTCTTCCCTCAAAATTCTTTCGATGGAACCGGTCCTGCTTGTGGGAGTTGAATTGACTATAAGCACATGGCCTATATAGCAAACTTAGTGTTAAAGTTTTTTCTAAAAGAGGTAATTGAACATTCGCACCACGAACACGAGGCGTGTCTTTCGAGTCGAGCTTAAAGTGTTAAGAAAAATATCGTCATAATTCGCACTAAAGAACATGTACATAGAAAACATAATACAAGGGCACGCTACGGAGCTGGTAGCGTAAGGTATCAAAACAAACTTTGTTTACCTGACTACAATCAAAGGAAGGAAGGAGTAATTCGTCACCTGACACACGCAAACGACAAACTTATTCATAGCGTCGACAAGTTTTTGGAGATCGATGTTTTCTCGTATAAAACGTGGGTTATATATAGACGCTGCTACTTATGACTTAGTTTCCAGATATAAGAGTTGAGACTTGAGTTAGAATACAAAATTGATATTCGTAGGTATACTTTTCTATGACGTACTAATTTTATACAATCAAAGCGAAAAATGTGTGTTTGTGATTTTCTTACTTCGCTCACCAGCCAAATAGGAACAATTTACTTTAATTGTGTTATTTTGTATTTCTTTTTAACTTTTATTGCTAAAAAGAATGTAATTACAAGTTTAACTCGTCTGTTTATCTGTCGCATGGTAGGTAACTCTTTAAGAAACGTACCTACAGATTTTTGCCTGAATAAATTGAGTTTCCCTTGCTCGATTATAAGCACAATATTTTTGAAGTGAAAACTTCTTTAGGCGCGCCACAGACAGATTTTTCGTGGGATTAAATTAAATAGATTAAAATAAAGAGTAAATTGAATTCTAGCGTCACGCTCTGGAAGGATAAGAAAATCTTCGTGTAAACTCGGGACCACGGCCATTGGACTTCTAGAAATACGTCAGCATTTCCCATTGGCCAACGCATTTTTAGATTACCATGCTCATGACCACGGTTTCACCCGCGTATTTTCCAAAGTAAGCTATAAATTTCTGAGTTATAAATTTTCATTGCTATCGGCAGTTCCTATGACAGCCATGTTTTTTAAGGAAATAAACACTTTTATTTTTATTTTATGTCTAAACTTCAATATTTTTATTTGGATGATAATTCCTACAAATACGCCACGCCCTCCGCTTTCAAATTAAGCAAAAAAGTTTTCAAAGTAAGGTATTAAATTCTGAGTTATATAAAACAATTAACAGTATACAAATTCAAATCTAAAAAAATATAATTAATTAACCCGTAAACAACTAATCCCCGAATAACCCACCCCGAACTGCTCCCCGTGCCTGCGTCCTAACTCCAAAAGGAACCCCTTAGTCTCCACTCCCCAACAACCCAGTTCTGAGTTATAAGTTTTCACTTCTATCGGCAGTCCTTAGGACTGCTATTTTTTAGTTTTTACAGTTGTTAAACTTTTTTTCCGCATTTACAGTGCGGTTAAGATACTCCACTAAAACAATGCTAGGCAATATAAGCAAAACTAATGCGTAATAAAAAAAAACGAAAAAACGACTATCCGTTTTTAACTTTTAACCAAAATAAACCTTTTTACATTTATAGAGAATATTTTCAACCGGCTCTTTATACGACAAAAAACAGTGAAATAATGAAATTCCATACTGTTTCGCTGGCATGTTTTTTAAAATGAAGACTCAAAATAATAACGACTTTATGGGCATATTTGAGTAAAAAATAAATTAAGAATGTAGTGAAATTTACAATACAAAACCATCCATTTTCCTTAAAAAAGCAAAATTCATACTATTTCGAAACGAAATATATAGTTTCTGCAAAGAAAACGAAACAAATAAAACTCGGAAGAGAGGTCTGGAATAGATACAAATACCGCCAACTAACCAACACTTTATTTGTATTTACTGACACGTACAGCGATCGGCTTTCGCCCGTTCCATTACACATCGGCCGATCGATCCTCAGATAACTTCACGATTGGGTGTTAGTGAATTCGAGAGAAAGTCGACGAAGCTACATTAAATAAACTACACAAAGTTCGCCGATATTTTACAAGAAAGCGATACGAGAGCGAGTAAGTTAATATTTACTGGCAACACTCCGGCAAATTCTCGCGTTCTGCATAAAGCTGAATATGAAAATATATTGCTTTGAATAGCTACGTTTGACATTAATTAGAAAAGTTGTGGAGCGAGTGCATTTCCATTAGAATCACCACGAGAGTCTCCAATGCTCGTAATACTGTTTACATTTATAAAAATATTCAACGGAGGAAAATATACGGAAAAAATGTTAAAGCCGCTTTTGAAGGAGACATAGATTGCCTTTTTCATCGTCTAAGTGGTAAAATGCGAGGACAAAGTTGAATAATTAATTTCAGCTTAACTGTTTATGGAAAAAATACCTACATTAAAGCTACGCCGGGTGGCGGGAAGTTTTTACTCGGCTCCCGACTCTAATGACCGACAGCGGGGACTACGAGTTTTGTATTTTTAATAAGTTCTTGTGTAAGCGTGTTCTGCAGCTTCTGCACTAAGAGACGCTCGTATTTTTAAAAAGAAAAGTTTTTGAACGTATTTTAGCCGTCTTCATATTGTAGCCATACGTTGAATTATTGATGAAAAAACTTTACCCGCGTTGAGCGCGTTGGTAGGGAAAATAATTTAAAGTATCGCATCACGGTCATGGTAATATTAATTGCATATTTATTAGTATGTATAGCACGTAGCATCTAAGAGCTCACAATAGTAATTAGCCAGGTTCGCCATTGACGGACACGTCAAGGAGGACATCATATTATCACGTAGTGCACTAATAACAGAATGACGTATTGTACATTAGTGCTGTTCCTATTAAAATATGCTAAATAATTTAGTATAGATAGGTAGCAATTAATAGTAATAAACACTAGTGTAATTAGTACTATTTCTGTTTATTCTGGTTTGTTCATTAAAGTACGTTTTATATATTTTATCAGATAGTTTTGGAATTAATCAAACTAAGTAGTAATACATTCTGATTAGAATGTAATGTGAAATGGGCTGCTCAATGCTCATGCTTATGTGTGTATAGATAGTACTTACTATGGATATGATACTAGTAAAAAATTGTTGAAAGCAAATATTGTATGTCTTACTAATATATAGGTATATTTTCCTAATCGGCGAGTAATTTGTTTTTATTTATATACCAGATTGATCTGCCATTTATAATTGGATACAAGCAAACACAATAAAACACTTGTGACGTTATCTTTCTCGCATAAACAGGCTGCCAAGCCTATATAATATACACGCGTATCCTCCTAATAAATGGCTTCTATTGTCGTGTCGGAAGTCAAGTCAATAAGTTCCACGACTTCCCGCATGTATCCTTGTATAGCTAATCTAAGTTCTCGGTGGCTAATAAATTGGCAGAGTTTCCGATCGGAGTCTGTTACACGAAGTTGTGAAACGAAGACGTGTCGGCTGATACATCTAACTATGTGTCGAAAGGGGAACTTCGCAGATCCTCGATCACAGATAGCTCCGGGGAGCAATTACTGTGAAGTCGGTTGGCATAGTTACTTCTACGAAGCTGTCAAAACAGAACTATTTAATTTGTTGTTGATGATAATAAGGTTGATTTTAAAGTTGTTTGTAGGTACGTGGTTAGCATTTTAAATTTATTTAAATTTTATTCCACTTAAAGCTATGTTGTTTAATAGCTATCAGTACCTGGGTGACCGAGCGTTGTTCGGCTTAAATACTAAATATACTTAGATACCTAGAGATACAAGACTCCAAGTAATAGATTTTCTTTAAAAAAATAATAGAAAAAAAAGAGAAGCCGTCTGGATTCGAACCCGGAGCTATTAATTCGTGACCGCTATGACCAACCGACTTCCCGTCTGAGCTAATTATGCTGTCGCGGCCCGCGCCGAAATTTACCTTCGCATTCTAATGTCTAATGTGACAGTTTTTCATTGTCTAAAAACTCGCATAATATGCGTTTTTTTTAAATATCCGTTCATCCTTTGTTTCACCCTCTTAGGGGTTGAATTTCCCGAAATCCCGTCTTAGCGAGCGCCTACGTGCTAAATGAGACCTCCATGCAAAATTTCAGATTCCTAGCATTTGTAGTTTCTGAGATTCCTTGATGAGTGACCTTTCGCTTTTATATAAATATAATATAGAGTACCTGGGTGACCGAGCTTTGCTCGGCTTAAATATTAAATATACTTAGATACCTACAGATAAAAGACTCCAAGAAATAGATTTTCTTAAAAAAAAACGAATTGAAAAAAAAAGAGAACCCGTCTGGATTCGAACCCGGAGCTACTAATTCGTGACCGCTATGAGTGCCCGACTTTCCGTCTGAGCTAATTATGCTGTCGCGTCACGTGGCGAAATTTACCTTCACATTCTAATGTCTAATGTGACAGTTTTTCATTGTCTAAAAACGCGCATAATATGCGTTTTTTTTTAAATAAAACCTAGTTAGATCGATTTATCGTCCCCGAAATCCCCTGCATACATCATTTCATCCAAATCCGTCGAGCCGTTTCCGAGATTCAGATTCTATATATATATACATATTTATATAGGTACAAGAATTGCTCGTTTAAAGGTATAAGATATAGATATAGATTATATCAGCTATCTGGGCGCCATCATGCAATCTTTGCTTAGTTTGGGGTCAGATGGTGTTTGTTGTGTGTGAATTGTCCACCAATATTTATATTTATATACAAGAATTGCTCGTATACAGGTATTAGATAAAACTCTACAGTCTTACTTAGGTCTTGCATTCCGAGAGCTGGTAGCAAATTTTGGGGAGGTATTTGAGGCAAGCTGGAAATTTGGCACTTATTTCTCCTAATATATCCCAACACGGAGGTGAAGACCTGGCAGCGGAGAAAAAGAATTCACACATTCTTTAATTTTTTATTCTTGTTTCTTATTCAATACAATAAAATATTATATACAAAATATTTTATCAAAATTTGCTAACCGCTCTCGAAATATTATTGAACGTATTTTTAGAAAATTTTAAATGAGGAAATTTCAAAACAGACTAATCTTATACCTTCAAACGAGCAATCCTTGTATATATATATATAGGTATATATATAATCTGAATCTCGGAAACGGCTCGAACGATTTTGATGAAATCATGTATGCAGAGGGTTTCGGGGACGATAAATCGATCTAACTAGGTTTCATTAAAAAAAAAAACGCATATTATGCGCGTTTTTAGACAATGAAAAACTGTCACATTAGACATTAGAATGCCAAGGTAAATTTCGCCGCGTGACGCGACAGCGTAATAGCTCAGATGGGAAGTCGGGCGGACATAGCGGTCACGAATTAGTAGCTCCGGGTTCAAATCCAGACGGCTTCTCTTTTTTTTCATGTTTTGTTTTTTTAAGAATTTTATTGAGTCTTTTATCTGTAGGTATCTAAGTATATTTAGTATTTAAACCGAGCAAAGCTCGGTCACCCAGGTACTAATAATTATACGAGGTCATTCAATAGCATTGTTAAAGATACAAATAAAAAATCATTTGCTGTTTGACTATCTAGCCCACGCATTTCTCCAGTGTAGCAAATAAAATTCAATATTAATTAATTGTTACGAAATTTTATGTTAATTACCATTCATCTCAAATCCATAAATTTCCCATGTACTTCAAAACATATATTACATGTACATGTATTTCAAAACTAGAAATATCGAAAGCATTTAGTAATTTGTTAAAAAAAATTCAGGCAATTACTCGGGATCATGTTGAAGGTTGTTACTCAATTGTTAATCACATATTCGAGATTCTCACATTTCTCGAGATAAGTTTTATCTTCATAGGAACATAACCAGAAAATCACTGATACAACTTCTCCTAGCAAAGGCTCTATGAAATCCCATATTATGGAACGTATTCTTCGAGTGACCCATTTAAACTTCGAACACTTTGGGTTTCCATTGTACCATAGTAATGTACTCTGATAACTGCAGTTTTATCTCCTGCTAGGAAATACGGTTTTACTTACCAAATTCTACTGTATTAAAATTAATTTCAAAATTTTTACCGACTTCATCTTTTAAAGTACCTATTATAAAACTAATGAGTTTGTTTGGTTGTTAGTTGGAACGCGCTAATTTCAGGAACTATTAGTATCTTACAGAAACACAAAAATGAGAATAAATATAAAATTATATTATGTATTTGAATGAACGAAAATATTTTAGATCGGCAATTCAAAACAATCAATTGTGCAGGCTTCTAATAAAAATAATATTTTTATTTATGATATGTATAGACGGAGCATTTATTTTTGAATAAAAAATAATCACAATAAATGTATGAAAAACTAATGAAATTCAAACTTTTATATATATACACAATAATTGATTTCAATGCAAGTCAAACATTCAAATAAAAATAGGTCGCTTTTTGGATGTCATTTTAGGTAAAAGTTTAAAAAAACTCGAAATGTTTAAACGTATACTTATAACGGTAGTCTGAAAGAACACAAACATACAAAAGCTACCTTTTTTGTCCCGGGAAAATAACAAGAATCGGAACTATCGATCGAGTTGAGTCGATGCAAAAATCAACAGATAAAAAAAAACATTACGTAATACAACATACCATCTAAGAACACTTGAGTGATTAAGACGAATCTAACGATATCATAATTGTCATAATCCATCCAGCCGTTTGGAAGATACGTGGGAATAAAGAAATTTACAAACACACATAACATACGCGCGAAAAACATAACCCGTCTTCCAGTCGGGTAATAAATATGGGTGGACATTTCACATACTACACCATATGACCTTAAACAAAGCAGAGCTTGTACTGTAGGGGATAGGCTTTCATAATTATATACTTCTTTCATAAAAATATAATATCTATAACATAGGTCAACACAAAATTAATTCATGCCTTATTTCAGACTCCCTCATGCATTCACTGCCGAAGTGGCAAAGAAAATGGCGATATAACCTCGATGTGAGCGCGAAACAAACGATTATGGCGACGGCTGACTTATGGCGTGCGAATGGCCATAAATAAAATAGACTCACGTATAACACTACTTTTATTCAAGGATGTTCCCCTCAGCTATAAATAAAACAGGCTTGGCATAGTGACGAGTTCGGGAAGAAGGGATACAAAATGCTATTACGTTATTATATGTCTCAACAAGTAATAAATTACGAAGTTTTTTATCCTTGAGCGCACGTGATAAATTACTAATAAACAACGAGGAGGACATTTAATAAACAACGTATGATAGCGTGCGTTAGAAAACTTTTTTGTCGACGAAAAAAATCCACTGAGCCAAATTTTATGCTGTATTATGAAAAGAAAACTGCTTATTCAATGCTAATTAGTAACCTTTAAAACCAATCTACGGAACCAATTGAAATAACTATTTCTTAAATAATAAATGTAATAATTCAAAAAAATAATGCTAGATTCTGATTATGTAACTGTTAGTTTATCAAATACTTTTGGTTTATTTTGTAAGTCAGGGAAATTTCTTTATTAATTCTACCGGTCTCAAGCGAGACGGTGAATATTTATGTAGAAATCTCTGGTAGAAGTTTTTTATCGCACATAGGTACACGTTTGACCACCAAATCTCCTGATGGTAAGCGATGGTGTGATCGAAGATGACGCACGATAACCTAGAAAATAATTAATCTATAAGCTACTAAAAGGATGTGGATGATAAATTAGACATATAAGTTATAGTCTTGAATAAGATATAGGCTATTTTTTATTCCAAAAAATGACGGAAACGGCATCTTTGCAAGTAAAAAGTAAAACGGAATATTTGTGTTCAATCTTATACATAAAAATGGTTCTTCGAAATGTATGTACGCTCATAACTTTTGAATGACTGCACCAAATTGGATGATTCTTTATTTTATGTACCTATTTGTTATTGTTGGGACAAGGTTTGTATAGCAGAAAATTAAAAAAAAATATTGACGAAAACTAAGTATGGTGGGACGAAGTTCGCTGGATAAACTAGTATTGTACAAATATGGTAGCTTAACGGCTTGCACGTTTGATTTCCAAGTGTGAGATTTGAACTCGTCATTAGCTTCTGAGTATTTATGCAAATGTTGATAAAGAGTATAAATTTAGCATGCCCGAAATTTCCAAATGTTTGATCAAAATAATATACAAATTTGCAACATTTATGACATCAAAATGAGTTTGAAGAGACATGATTGAAAGTCAAAATCAGTCATGTGGTTACCTACATATTATATCTATTTATGCATTTATTGATAGATAATCTGTGTCTAAAGTATGCGTTTAAGATCCAATGAAACATCTTGGGTACATAATTCCTCTTGGCATCTTGAATGGGTTTCTATCACCAAGGGAGAGACAATCAGTCGATAATGGAAATGGTGGAGTGACGGGCTCCGGTGTCCGACCAGTCGCTAAAGACACAATGGATGCCATTAGTGAAGAATGAAATCGATACTTGTGCATGGAGTAGATTGACTGACTCATTCGAATGCTTTCAAACTTGAGTTTGATACGATATTGCTATTGCCTCAACTAGATAATATGTCTTGCGTTCATTTGTAGGTTTTCGTAGGTTAAATTTAATCTATTTTGTTTTCTTTTGCCAAAAAAATAACAATTGCTAAACAAAACAATCTCATTTGATATTTATGTTAAAACAATAGTACTCTACATTGAAATTAATTAAATAAATAAAGTTGATTCAGAATTAATTTATTTAATACAGTTAAATAATAAAGTCAGTGTTTTATTGATAATAGTACATTATGATATAAGTGCGGTAAGTTGATAATTACAGCCGAGGCTTTATTGCTAGCTCGAGCCGAAGGCGAGAGCTATAATTAGCAGAGGCTGTAATTATCAAAGCGCACGTATGTCATACGACGTTTTATAACATATTTGCGAGGAAATGAACAAAACTCTGACGACATTTTCAAATAAAAACAATACAGCGAAAAAAAACGCGCGGAATATTTACTTGATCACAGATCACAGCACAGAGTAAGTAATCACTATGGATCACAGATTAGCAATGCGCGCGCATCGGCGCCTTTTTTTTTAAGCAACGGCACAGAACCAGCCGGTATGCCATTAATAATAAAATAAATTAATATTTTTGTGTTTTGTTGTAAAATATAATAAATAATTTAATAATTCTTTATTATATTTTACATTTTACCTCTCAAAGTTAATTTTATTCATAAAATGTTGACCACACGTTTCTGACATAAAAACTCTTTACTAAGATTTAAAAAGGTACCGTTCGTTTTAGACGGAGCATATCTCTCTACCTAGTCTGTGGACGGAGCATTTTGAAACCGTGCGTTTTACATTACACATTACAGCACTAGTGCGTAATAAGATACATTACGATACAGAAATTGGTCCAATAAGAGACCCTTTACGAGCAAATATGTTATAAATGTACATTTACAAGTCAGGCAAAATTAATCGTGTAACAATAATTATACGAATTAGAATAAATACTGTAAAATGGGAATTAGACAAAAAATAATAATAAGACAATGTCATCTTAATAAAAAATTAAATAACTATTTGAAAGTCTCGACAGTTGTAGCTGAATTCAGAGAAAAACTGAAAAGTAAATTTTAAGTATTACTATTCATAAATTTATAACTTGGTACATTTTGTCTGCTACTTACAAATGTGTGATTTTACTGAATCTTATTGGATCACTTTTTTTTTCAGAATATTTACGGTAGTTATGAGATGGGGCGAGTATTCACTATAACCATAGTTCAAACTAATCAGTAAATGTACCATAATTATTGATAATTTGAAATACTTCATGGTCTAATGGTAATGGTAGTCATTTTATTATTTACGGTACGATAATTTGAAAATTAAACAAGGAAACACTGGTCATATGTAGGCAGTTTTACGCATCTCTTCCGTTAGAACTATATTTTTCCTACGGCTTTGGTCTCATATTTTTTCAGTTCGGTCGAGCAACTAAATCCCTAGCTCCTCCAAACCTACTGTAAGGAACCACAAAAAAATAAAATTTGGCAGTCATAGGAACTGCCATCGGCAGTTCCTATGACTGCCAAATTTTATTTAAGAAGTAAAAACTTAAAGCTCAGAATTTGATATCTTATGTGCGGAACTACACTTTTTTTTTTAAATAAAGAGTGACAAGACGAGCAGGACATTTGCCTGATGGTAAGCAACATGCCTGCCACATAACAGCACAGTGACACGCAGCTATTGAAACATGAAGAGTCTAAATCATTACCTAGCACTGCACTGCGCTCGTCACCCAGAGATCTAAGATTTTATATCTCTAAGCTCTGTAATTTCACTGGAAACATCACCCTTCAACACGGGTGTAACCGGAGGGCGTGGGCTCGCCATCTTGGCATGGCCATCTAGAAATGCGTCAGCATTTCCCATTGGCTGATGCGTTTCTAGATGGCCTGTCCACGCCCTTTCAGCATTTCCCATTGGCTGACGTATTTCTAGATGGCCAATAACCATGGTCCCGTGTTTACCCGAAGCTTTCTTATCATACCCGAGCGTGACGAATGAATTCAATTTACAGCCCACGAAAAATCTGTCTAGGCGCGCCTAAAGAAGTTTTCACTTCAAAAATAGTGGTAATATAAAGTGGTCTGCTTATCCTTATCATAATAATGCAGTGAAAATCGTGGCAGCTAGTTGCTTGGCAAAATTTTGAAGGAAATGTTTTCAACTAGGGTACAAACTAATGTCTACTTAGTAACGCCATGTCGCGGCAAAACTTTTCGCATACGCTATCTCAACTCTAGAACTAACAAACAACAAGCTCTAGTTTATTCTATTAGGTCCTATTACAAAGACGTAAAACCGAATTCAGCTTGTTTTGCAAACATTTTTATGTTGTACGTGGTTTTGTTGCTGTGACTATGGTTTTAAATTTCTTGCCGATTTAAGATTGTTCTATTAGTTTTTGGTATAGGTACTCTTTGATTAATCTTGTTTTTAACAGACTTAAAAAAAGAAGAACATTCTCAATTAGGCGTTTTCCCACAGAAATCTAAATAATAAGGTAATAGAAATGCAATAACTCTCAAATTACTTGCAAAACGTTTGTCGTCATATTTCCCCTACCCCCGCGGTCACTACTTCATGCGCGTACTATTCAAATTCAGATCTACTCACACACGAACAGGTGCACATTAACAATCTAGGTCTGTGATTGGATCACACACATCCATAAACGCTTATCAGTGAACCTACTAATACATTGAAAAATATTTTTTTTTTACATTGACGCTAGTGCTTGTCAAAAATTAAAACATTTCGATATTTCAAAGTACGGTCCAATTTTAACATTCAATAAAGGTTATAATTGATTTCAGTAATTAGGTGTATTACACTACAACAAAGTCAATATGCCTATTGAATAAGTGAGTCACACGGGGTAGACTATTGTTTCGAAAACTGAACTATGTCATTCTGACACCACATGTGGCTTGTCACCACAAGGTATGGTTGAAGAACAAAGGTTGTTGTATATTTTGTACATCGAGCAACTCAATCTTTCGCGCAAGCACGGAGTAGCCTTAGCTAAAAATATTGTTCAAATCTTTCTGTCATTTCTTGCGGGAGGGGAAAGTTGCACACTAGCGCAAAGCCGCACTATTACATATAAAACATACCTGTACCGATCCATTGCCGACCATACTCACGCAGCCAAATCACTAACACATAAAAAATAAAGCACCATCACAAATCTAGCCCCGCCCTCAGTATATTCCATGCCCCAGTATATTATCAAACTCCATGGTCCACGCGCACTTGCACTTTGGCAGAGGGGAAACGGTGTGTATGCCTACTCCCTTCTTTGGTGCTCGCTGATTTTGTATGAAGACTAGTAAAAATAAAAGCTTACAATAGCTAAATACTGCCTCAGTTACCTTAATATCTATTTTGCATGGACGAACAATCGCGCGTTATAGCTAGTATGCATATATTTTTGTTAATAATTTATGAATTATGAAGTAAGTTCACCGCGAATTAAAAGATTTTACGTATGGGTGTTAACTGTGTACAATTTTTTTATCGATATATTATGTTAATTTATCGATAAAAAAAAAAAAATTCAAAATATAATTTTCATCGTTTATTTTTAGCCAAGTAAAATTGGGCCGTCACAGCACTAACTCACGATCGCTACCTGCGGTTGTACCGTGGAAGATTAGAGGTTATGACGATATCTTTAATTTTACATTACATGTTTATGCTTGTACCACCCTAGATGTTAATTAATGTACGCAGCAATGGCATGCAAAATGACGATAACAGCAAAAATGAATAACTATCATAGTGAATCATTGGGCTCCGTTTATTTTAATAAAAAATACTATTAAAATAAAATACCTATCAGTGAAATATAATCTCATTATTGGCATAATTGCAAGTTGTGGAAGAACTTCCACAATTGTTTATGCTGCATAACACAAGTTTTAAAGATGATTCACGCCTGCCGGTTCGAAGAAGACTAAACTACAACTCTAGCACTGGTGGCCTACAAGTCACCTGTGCGGCGACAATGTCACGCGGTCATGCGACTTCTATTACCTTATTATTTAGATTTCTGTGCGTTTTCCAGATGCAAGAAGATAGTTATAAATTTTGCCAAGTGTGGCACCACTGTTTGTTTTGGTGATTTTTTTCTGACAAAATAAAACAATGGCGCCACCTAAAGTGAAATTAGAAACTGTCTATGACAGGTCTTTTTGCATCATGAAAACGCCCCATTCGATTGTTTGTTCTTTTGTATGTGTATCGTAAATCGTGTAACATACACGATTTAACTTAAGTTAAGAAATTTAGGCGTGTTTTCGTAGAATGTTAAATTATCATATCAACAATTATTCAATGATTGTTTGGCATTGTAGCTTGGTTAGTACTAAGGCAGTTTTCAGTATAGTTTATGTAGATAAACCGTTGTAGCTTAGATGCTAGGACGTGCGAGATTCACACGTGAGGTATTAGGTTCGAATATAGGTTCGAAACCTCTTATTTTTTGTGCAACGGTATATGTACAAGTTCCTTGTAATTTCCCGAGGTTAAACGTCTCTCACGAACCTACACAAGGCCAGCGAGGTGGCCTATGGCATTGAATCTCTTCTTTTGAGAGAAGGTCCCGAGTCCCAGCAGTGGGAATTTATGCTATGCTTATGCTACGTGAAGAGCTACATAATAGCACATAGGCCCCGCGTACCATATAAAGCTTTGGTCTGGTGATCATGACGCACAACGCTGCGGTATGCGGTATGCGTCGCCGGACACTCAATCATATGAAAAACGTCGAGAATGGTCTCTTGTTCCGTCGCAGTATGCGTCAGCGGCGAGGGGCAAGCGCGGTGAAGTGGGGAGGTGTACTCCCGCACAACGCGGCGTCATTCTCGGTTCAACGCTGCGGTGTGCGGTGTGCGTCACGGGTCAATATGGAATTTTTTGAAGACAATTAGGTAGCTGCGGCAAAATCAAATGACCACCTCACCGCAGGGATGCTAAATGCTGCGTCGTGACGCTGCGTTGTGGCGCATACCGCAGCGTTGTGCGTCATGATCACCAGACCAAAGCTTAAGGAGTAGAACCCCTAGGACAATAGTTATTTGTTGTACAAGAGTGCAAAGTGGCTTTTTAACAGCGTGCTCAATTTTGATGACCGAGCAAGCGAATAATTCTATAATTGAATCACGAGCGTAGCGAGGGATTCAAAATTAGAATCCTGAGCGTAGCAAGGGAATCAAAAGGGCACAAGGTGAACAATCTTTGCAATCGAGTGCAACACGTAATTTTTCATCCCACCTTAGCGAGGAAAGTACTAGGTAAATGCTTAGCGCATTTGCAGTTTCAGTCAATTCTGTTGTCATCAATGGTGTCAAATAAACTTCTTGGTCGCTAGAATCACTTAGGTATTTCGGCTTTTCACTTGTATTCAATTTTTCTATTTTTAACTTTGAGTTTATTTAATCGTGGTTTTAACAATAACAATACGACATGAAAATATGGAGAGTTGAGCGATTGAGGTAAGGAATTTCATCTGTGTACATGAAAAAGTGTCCGGGCCGACAACAAATGCATTAAATTATTGTAGCGCTAAGTTAGCATCAGGGTATATTTTAAAGGAAATAAATAAACATTACCATTTAGAATTCATGAAAAAAAATAGGCAGTCATAGGCACTGCCTATATAAGTGAAAACTCAGAATTTGATTGCTTACTTTGGAAAATACGCGGGTAAAACCAGAAGGCGTGGCTATGAGCAGGGCTATTTAGAAATGCTGATGGGCAATGGGAAAGGTTGACGCATTTCTAGATGGCCAATGGTCATGCTCCCGCGTTTACCCGAAGATTTATTATCGTTTCCAAGCGTGACGCTAGAATTCAATTGACAGCCCACGAAAAATCTGTCTTTGGCGCGCCAAATGAAGTTTTCACTTCAAAATATATTGTAGCTACGTGTTTTCTCAAAATAGTAATTATTTATTTGGTGTTATATTTACTACATTATTTTGTACTACACAAGTAGTTGAAATTAATATCAATATTTATTAATATGATTGACGACTAAAACATTAACTAATAAGTTAATATTTTAGTCGGCAATAATATTTAATTATCAAATTGGCATACTTCAATTTGATTACAATTGATTAATTCACACCATTTTAAAGTGTTCTGTCATTTGAAATAACATTCCTTACCTCTGTTCTCCATACGAGAAAAGAAAATTGCGCACAACGGATTTAAAAAAAAAGTACACCAAGGAGGTTCCGAGTCTGAGTTTTTAATGAATCAAAAAAAAAATGTTTGATGAATTCGGCACCAAGGAGGTAGAAATAAAAAGGTTAAATTATGTTTTCGAATTAAAACCTCAGTACACGCGATGTTCTAAATTCAAATTTACTTTACCCTCTAGAGAGTAAAAACGACTTTTGCGCCCTGATATCGACGAGCAAAAGTAATCTTTCCGAGGTGGGGGGGATGAAAATTAATATTTTGGTAAGGTGAATTTAAACATTAGCTGTACCTGGTTTCTATCATACAAGGATTGCTTAACTAAAGGCTAGATAGAATTGCTGCTAATAGAAACATAAAATGGAATGTTTACAACTAAATCCCAAATGAGTAGAAAGTGTGGTCCTTTCATCACGTCAGAAGTGTCAGCACTCACACCAGCCCTTGTTTGCTACGAGTCGAAACTTCGGACATCACACCTGAAACTTTACGGTACACGGAAACCACTATAAATATAAAGTTAGTTGAATCCTTTTGGAGATAAATTGTGTGGTCAATATTGCCTTAAGTAAACATTATTGAATAAAAATGATTCATCATTTAAATAGTCTTTCAAATCAATATGAATTAGTAGGGATTAATACGTTACTACGATATATCATACTTTTTTCTACTAGTATTATGAATGCGAAACATTGGATGTTTGTTGTTAAATCTTGTTGTGAAAAAGGAACGCAATAATCTGAAATTAAGAACTTATATTATAGTCTGGAATAGCACGTAGGCGTAATCCAAGGCGTAGCACGTAATACTTTTTTGTCCCGAAAAGTGTAGACATCTTTATCTAAATTCGTACTCAACAAAGTCCTGTGACTTTGTGACGGATGTTAAGAAGTGCATAATTTCAATTCAATCGTTATACAATAAGCAGTATTTTAGAGCTAGCAGCGCTCCGCGATTTCAACCGCGTAGTTCCCGATCCTGTTAACTTCCCGAGATAAAAAAAAATAGCTTATTTGTTATTCCAGATCATTATCTACAACAGTACCAAATTTCATTCGAATGCTTTAAGTAGTTTTTGCGTGAAATAGTTAACAAACATAGTCATAGTCATAGTCATAGTACTTTATTCATAACAGTTTTGTTACATGTCATAAAATAGTTACAATAGGTACATCTGTGTACATCATTAAAAATATGAAAAATACCATTAATTCGATCCGTTACGGTTTAACACTAATATCTTATATATTATATAATAACAAAATATATTCAATAAAACGATTTAAACGAGAAAATTAAAACGAATAAATAACAATGTCAAAATGAGATTAATACAAAAACAATACATATTATTCAATTAAAAATTATTAAATTAAACATTATTAAATAAACTAATATATAAAAATGCCGAACAGATATTAATACAAAAAACAATATCATTCAATCAAAAATTATTAAATAAACGAATAAATAACAATGTCAAACAGAGATTAATACAAAAAAAAATCATTCAATTATAAATTATTAAATTAAATAAACGAATAAATACAATGTCAACCAGAGATTATATACCCATACATTGCAACAAACTTTCGTGTTTAGAAAAATATTTAGCAGGAAGCTTTTGCCATCGCCTCTTGATCTATTTGGAGAAAAAAATTGTTTAGTTGGTTCTCACACACAAATCCAATAGCCTTAAACGGTTTCATTTCGATTGTCTTGGTAACGAAAAACGAGAAAATTCGATACTACACGAATTGTATAACCGACATTTCAGATGTTTACTAAATTGATGAGATGTAAGCACTTTTCACTTTTCACGATTTCAGAGACGGCTGCCATGTATAGGGAAACAGTGAAGCAGAAAATTACATTTCCATGTCAATGTATACCTACTACATAAGCTCGGATATTAATGTTTATGTCAGCGGAAAATTGCCAGTGATCGAATATCGAGAAAAAAATGTGATGAAGGCATATCGAATGTCTAATAGGAATCTTCATACGAACGTATCAAGGTTTTCTTTTTACCCTTGAATTTATCTATGCTAGTCCATATAAAAATCGAGGCATAAATTCCGGTATGTAGTAAGAGGCTTATTAAAAGCTTAAAACTTAGCTGCTATGCCGTCCATTTAAAAAAAATATATAGGTACTAGTCTAGAGAAAGTAGATTATTATTAATAAAATAAATAATTCTTATTTTGAATCTACACATCAAAAGCCCGATACATACCTAAACTAGACTTTATTAGACTAGGCTGGCGATAAAATTCCTTAAAATGAGGGCGCTACGAATCAAATACATTATAATACGTAATGTAGCTATGTGTAATGGACATATCATTGATTTAACAGTTCACGTTTCTTCTAGAGGAAATTATTTATTTTCGTCTTCCAATCATCATCTGCTTTCGTTGTATTTTACTTGAGACGAGATGGTGGCTAAATCGTAATCTATTATAACAAAAAAATATTTTTAAACTTTTGTTCTTCGTATGAGTTTAAACAATCCTATGCTTAAATTGATAAATAATAATAAATATGAATTAAATTCACGCCATAAATTTAATAAATCTCTTTATATATAATAAAATAACCCATAAAATGTAAAATATTAATGATCAGAAATAAAACTCATTTTTGAGTTTGGTTCCATATTCCTGTTTCTAAACAGTCTCCACTTATCTCGTATAAGATTTCGTGATATAGATTTCTTTTTTGTGTTAAAAAAATATTCTAAACAAACGAATATTTTCTGAAATTCTAAGAAGACGCTAATTAAAATTGCAGATAAAAAATGTGGGATTCAATTTCGTTAAACACGTTTGTTCTTTGTTACAGGCACGTATTGAGTGACGGCAGATTGGTGGTAGGAGCAAGAAGATCGCTCTTGGATGCGGGTAGTGGAGGCAGCGGTGCAATATTACGTTGCAAGGCGTCGAATCGAGCTGGGACCGTGCTGTCAAGACCTTTGCTGCTGCAACCCGGTTGGTCACTCTTATATAATTTATTACGTGTAATTCTAACTTATTATAGATAAAAAAACCCAGACACAGTGCAAACATTTGATTTCATCACACAAATATTCGCACTGGGTGGGAATCGAACCCACGACCCTCGGCTTCGCAGACAGAGTAACTGCACACTAATAAGCCTAATGGGCTAGTCAAATCAAGTCATATAAAAGTTAAACGCAATGGAATGTTCCCAAAAATACCACATTCAAGAGCATGACTGTCATCGACCAACTCGTACTACGCGCGTGTTTTGGATATTACTATATTGACTATAAATATCCTTATATATCCATATATCCTTGAAAGCCGAAGTCCTGTCCGTAGGAGCATCAATGGGCTTCTTCTGATATTTTAATAACTAAAAAGTCAACTGAAACATACATTGTATATATTTTTATGTATCTGAACCGTGCTTAATAATATGATGCGTAAAGTTATCATCCCATCCAAGATATCAAGTCATCACTTATGACAAAGCGATTACTACGTTTGTAGCTTTGAGTGATATTGTCGATTTGACATCATTTCAATATTATACAGACCTTTGGATTACGGAAGTATATTGAAACTGTTTTAATATTTAATTATCGAGATATTAAAGTAAGTAAATGTTACCGCGCATTTAGCGCCCTCTTAATTTGTTACAGCATTTACAGGAAATTAAAAATCCCCAAGCCCTTTCAACAAAGCTCATTAACGAAGCGAGGCATGGCAGTCCACGCGTACTAATCACCTAAAAATCAGATTACACAAAAACGTTTTCGAAGCTTAATAAATACAAAATGTTCCAATAAAGGTCTATAGTTAATAAAATACATATCCACGCTCAATCAGCCCTCGGGCTTCTAACAAATATCAGTTATACGAAATGTACATGCAACAAACAGATGTGAACAAAAAAAGGCAAAACAAATTACAACTTCGAGTCGAGTTAGACCAATTAACTTTCCGTTATACGGCAAGGGAAATATGGAAGGAGAAAAACAGCCTACGGCGGTCCGCTTTTTTACACAGAAAACTTTTAATTAAGGGATTAAAAATGACATTAGAACGAGTTCGCAACAAGGTAACTTCGCTTTTGTTCATGATATCCGCAAGGAGATTATATACTAACTCGGGCGCTGAGGGCATTAAGTAAATAACACTAAATACATATCTCCCGCCTTTATTATTATATCCAGTGGTATTTACGGTTTGTGTAATATTACTCGATCGTACGTTTTGAGTGAAAAACATGCTAGAACCGAAATCTTCTTAAATTCAAGGTTTTGTAAACAAAAATATATACCAATAATAACACTACATACCCATTAGACTACAGGCCCGTGAACAAAATTCACGTAGTAAATGAACCACCAGGAGGCCTATGTAGGATGATAGACGGGTATAAGGAAATAAGATTCAGCACTATGCCGTCACTTGTAAGCTGTCCAACTGAGTACAATTGAATACCTCTTCTAATCTACATTATATGAAATGTTCAGGAAAGATTTTGTAAATAAGGAAACCTCCCGGTCGGTCCCCAATGATTGGTTCGACCTCCTCAAATCATTAGAGGCTAAAATGAATAAATAGGGCAAATTTGTCGGAACTATAATAACAAGGCATAGCTTAAAGCAGTATCCTTGGCTGTAATTGGCCACTTCAAAGCAATGCTTACATTTTTAATACCATAAATACTCGTATAAATTATTTTCATGATTAAAAACATGACATTGGCATTTATGACAGCCAATGCTCCAATATAATGGTCTCTCATCTTATGAACAGTATGGACAAGTCAACAGATCTAAACCAGCTAACAGTTATCGCTACGTTGTAATATTATGAATGTGTTGAGAATTATGTTACATGTTAAGCACTCATTGTAGTGCTAGTAGCTGTGCTCCACAATGCAAATGCTCTACGTCCAAACTCGATGTTGCAATATATTTTACAGGCTTTTCTGTAAATGGTATCGCATAAAAACTCATTTCTAAATGCGATCTGCCTGATATCAGAGATTAGTTCGATTAGCGTTCAAAATTTTAAATTTTTAAGCGTTTTTAACAATGTCAATTGTCCCTAAACCGCATAATCTAAAACAACATTCTGTTCGAAATCCAATTAATTTTTTATGATGACAAAGTAATTGTATTCAGTTCCTTAGTCCAATATAAGGTATTTGTAAAGGCGAATTTCGGTCCAATTACTTTTCCACAGTCTCCGAAGAAAGTTTTAATTAAAGATTGAGGGACATTCTGTTCCCCGTTTCTGAAAAATAGCTTCGTTACAAAAAGCGAACCTTTTTTATTGAAAATAATTTTTCGCGATAGAGATGGCTTCTTTGACTAAAATTTTGTAATAACACCTCAAAAGGGCGGCCTATTTCTGTTTAAGGTCGTTCTTTTCATAGAGATTCTTCAGACGAGATCAAACTGACACAAAATAATATTTTAAGATTAATAAATATACCGGTCAAGTGAGAGACGAACTCTTGGGCGAGGGTTCCGCCACTTTAACAATATTCGTATATTTTAGATTAGTTAGAAATACACACTGGGTGTCCTACTACATAAATATTGTTTTAGATTATATAAGGAAAGTGAAATAAGTTAAGTAATGTTACTAACTTTCAGGCTTGTAAGTTTTAAACGGTTTTATCGCAAGAACACGTACGAAATATCCGCAAAAAGCCTCGTTTGTTGGATCTCGTATGTAGGTACTTAGTATATTTGTTTATTTGTATTCGTTTTTGAAGATACGTTTATTAAAAAAAAAGGTTTGAAGGATACTATTTATCGGAGTTCCACTTAAATATCTTTTTTTTAGTCCTTTTGATGACAAAAATCTTTCCATGTCTCAGTGTGGCCTCATTAGCGATCTACGGCGAATATTCGTGTTGGCGCGATGAGTGTGGCCGGGTCCATCGTCTCATCGCAAAGTATTCGGGGCAAGACGATGTAGCATCGGATAGCAGCTCTTGGTAAACTGGCGCGAATCATAGAGATTTGTCGCAACAATATTCGATTGACCTACGTCAATTCAAAATCAAAATTCATTTATTTCAGGTAAGGTTCCCCATAAATTATACAATTCATTCAATCAATTTCAAACGTCACATAAGTAATATTAAAG
Organism: Ectropis crepuscularia; assembly: GCA_963693475.1. Taxonomy (NCBI): domain Eukaryota; kingdom Metazoa; phylum Arthropoda; class Insecta; order Lepidoptera; family Geometridae; genus Ectropis; species Ectropis crepuscularia. Next base: position 11,209,774 of record OY856345.1, read on the forward strand.
ACTTAAGTATTGGTTAGCTTTACTAGCTTTTCTGAATTTCGTATCTGTTTTAACACGCTTTTATTAGCTTCACTTGTAACTAACTACGAGTATACAGGGTTATTGGTAATCGGCCTGCATCCTTTTAAGGGGATATTAGGTACATTCAAAACGTCAACTTTTGTTCTACAGTTAAAAAAAAAGTTTTTTTTTTCTTTTACAAAATAAATAAAAAATGCATTTGCACGGTCTAAAAGTATCGAACTCTTCGTAACAACTCGGAACGAGAGCGCGTACGCTCTTTAACGCGCAAAAAATGATGTACCGAAGTGAATAAACACTAAAAAGTCGCTAAACAGTACAAAAAAGGGCAACAAATACAATTTTTTTTGGGTTATCTATTAAGTTTTAACGAAAGTTGTAGAACAAAAGTTGTTTGTTTAAATATACAGAACATGCCCTTAAACGGATGCAGGCTGATTACCAGTAACCCTGTATATGTAAGAAAATCTTGGAATCTTAATTTGACGCACTTTCCGGTCTTTGATTAGGATTAAATTTTACACACGCTCTGAATTCTAATGACAATACATGACTAGTAAAAGAAACGTCATTACAAATCCAATTTGGCGCCCTCCCCAAGATGGCGGACTGGCTGTTTGAAATTTACCCCCATGATATGGGTATCAAATGAAAGGGTTTGCTGTCAGAAATACGAAAAAAATAGTCACGTGACTTAAATTTAATATGGCGGACGTCCAAGATGCGGACAGGCTATTTGAAATGCTTATGTAATTTTTAGTGCGTGCTAAAAGCGTGTTTTTTTGTTTTTTAAACTATTATTGGTAATTAATGGTGCGACCTTTTATAGTAGTATTTCAAAGCCAGATGTTGACATACGTAAAAATCCAGGAAATTGTATGCCACTCTCACTCTCAGATAACATACTTTCCATTCCTGTGTTGTACATGAAAAAAATAAAGTAATATTATAATTGTTGGGGAGCGGTGGACTGTAACTAGTTGGTGAATATAGGAAATGAAAAAGGCGCACAATATTAGTAAAAATATTAAAATTATTTTAAATATTTACAAAATTAAACCAAAAGGCTCCGTAACCAAGGTTACTAAAGCAACAACTAAACTCACAGGAAAAATAGAATATAAAATACAATTAAAAATAGAAAATGTTCCAGCCAATCGTCAACAATTATTATACACTCACGGCTATCTCCTGGCGCCTGCGGTAAGAAGAGATCACTTTCCAGAATACTTACATCGTTCGGTTTCTATGAATAGTAGTCATCCACCATCTCCTCATTCTTTTTTTTTTCATATTATTTCATAAATGATACTCGTACAATTGTAATAAATGGTAGTTTACTGACATTTGATTCAAAACCACTATTTCCTCCATTTTTAAATGACTGCCTACGTCTCTACGCACAACAATCTGAACAACCCTATCCGGCACAATACCTTTGATTATTTACTTGTCTAGATGACGCGTTACGCTGTAATTGGTGTAATTTTGGTGTTTCTACGTTCGAGCGGTCTATCTAGACATGTAAATAATCAAAGCACAATACATCGGCCAACTCGACACGAATCTTCGCCCGCTAATGTAGACAAGAACATCGTCTTGGTCCGAATACGATGTTTTTGTCGCGCCAACACGTTACGAATATTCGCCCCATAGTGAAGCCACAGCATTACTGAGGGACTGACGTTCAACATTTTAAGATATTTTTAATGTATAGACGCTATCATTTTATCTCAATTATTCAAAGTAATAAAATTAAATTAAACTCAAAGTTTGAAAGTCTGCCATTGTTCTTTACGCATGCCAAAGCACCTGTATTTTTTATTTTAAGAACTTGTTACATTTTAGATGTTTTGACGTCAACCAAACAAAACGAGATAAAATAATTAAACTAAAGCCTCCAGTATAATAACACGATTAGGGTCTGGTTATTCACGTATCTCTAAAAACACCATTTGACGTTACGGAACCCCTCACTCAATCTAACCGACTTTGGAACAATGGCAAAAGTGTTAATGTGCCTTTTAACGATAACAAAAGAAGACAGGTAATTTCTTCGTGAAGAAAATAACAAGTAGCAATTTTCTGTTTTCTTTTGCCGCTTAATCTTATTTATCGTGGTATTAAGGCATTATTTATGTGTAATTGCTTTAATATAGCTTTCTATCTTTGAGCTTATTGATAATCAAGTATTAATACCCGTAAGTAGGTACCTAACAGCTGTTTTATTCAGTTGAATGATTCGATGGACTGAGAAAAATGGATGGAACGGTAATATTTTTTTAAACGACTTTAAAATGTGAGGAGGTTTTACATTTATTTGGACGGCGTAGTCATAGCATCTAATGAAATTTAGTCAAGTGTCGATTTTAATTTGAAATTGATGTCGGTTTTTGATTTTCTGGAGAAAATAACTAATTATGTTGTATGGTTGATATTATATCATACTATTACTCATATCAGTTTATATATACATAGTGTAAGGTTATCCGGGGTGTTATGGTTGAGAACTCAATTGGTGAAAATTGAATTCTCAAACCTCCCCGGAAAAAAGTTAAAGTTTAAGTATAAAATAAAAAATTAAGACTTTTTCAAGCGTTTATTGATAGGAAACCAAGGCATACATCAATAATAAAAAGGGTAAAAGGCCAGGGGTTGATCGTTGAGTTACTGTTCCTTCAAAAGACAAAAAAAGGAATTTGAGGAATTCCTCGACAACCTCTAAATTAAAATTTGGTTATTCCCAGTACAGGGTCCTTTAGTAAAGATGGGTAAATTCCGAATACCACCCTAGGTTAGAGAGGGGTTCAGCAAAGGCAAAACTCCCCGGTTAGGTTAGATAAGTAATTGGGCAAAAATTAACCCCTCCTTACAGCCAGGAACCTATACTCTTACCGAGAACTGACAATATCAACCAAAATAAAAGGGGCAATAGGCCTTCATCAGTATGGTGTAAGACCATGGAATTTATAACTATAAATTTAGTAGATTAAGTAAGGTAAGAGAATAAAATTACCAATTACAAGTACAACGTCAGCTTCAACGCGCTAAGTGTTGAACGTTAAACTAACTTTAGAACACTCTAGATCAGTGTTTCTCAAACATTGTTCTGCTATGGCCCGGTAAATTTTCCAAAAATTCCCTTCGCGACCCTTCGGGTTGGTCATTTGGTAAAATAATACACATTATTATTATTAATATAATATTTTATTTTTATTTTAAAGATATACTTCTATGTATTTTTTTTGTCTCAAAATTTTAAGTGTGACACTGCTGCACCAATTTCATATAGATGAGTGAGTAGCGCTTATAATAATTATATTAATTTATTTTTTACTTTTAAGTGCCTCTTTCTGGTTTTGAAGTTGGGGCAATAAAGGGATTATTGGATTATTTTAAAATGGAATGTTGCGACCCGGTATTTTATTTTTCATGATCCGGTACCGGGTCGCGACCCGGCGAATGAGAAACGCTGCTCTAGATACAATAAGGTTTATCATATCCTATTGATAATATGATAACAACAGACAAGTACCAAGTCAGTTTCAACGCGCTAAGTGTTGAACGTTAAACTAATTTTAGTACACTCTAGATACAATAAGGTTTACAATAGCTCCTTAATGATATTATATCCACGGACAAATACAACCTTCAAGTACGGAGGAAACAATCCGTCAGATTATGACTGACTCTCAGTCACTTACAGGAAGTATGGTATCCACCGTATAGCCACCCCTGGAAAATTCTAGACTTGTGTCTCTCTGGATTAAACTTTATAGTGTTTACATGAGCGATAACCGAAAGTACACTAACTAGACACTAGCGGTGACCCGGGAAAATTATTAGGTAATTAACTACTGTAAGCTCCTATGAAAATAACGTTTAACAGCAACAGCAGGAAAAAGTATATGTTATAGAACATAGAAATTTATTTATTATCTAGGTCAGAAACCTGACCTTTATTAACCGACCACGGCCGGACACTTTCAGGACACTTAACTCCTCGGGGGGAATGGACCACTGTAATGTTATACCCTATAGCTTACTCGGCTTCCCAGATCCCGGTTTGCTCAAAGCATGGAAAACATGGTGAGTAAAACCATACACCTTCAGTTCGGTCAAGTCGGAGAGACTGACCTGGGATATTACCGTCCTGCCTCAGGGAGCTAATGCTCCGGAAAACATCCGGAGGTGACCCTTGGAAAATTCTGGACGGCGGGTATGGTATGATTACTACGGTAGTTCCTACCCTATAGCGGTCTCACATCCCCCCTAAACAACCCTATTCAACCACGGCCCATGACCTGGCCTGACAAATAGGCCCCACTCTCCATTCCCCCACTATCCTCTTCCACTATCCACCAAACAAAACCTGTCGGGTTCAGGCGTGCGCGGTCACAGCCACGAGGCACGAGGAGCTCGGGGTCGACCGCCGAACTGGGCGCAGCCCGTGACTGGAAACCCGGCCAAAACCGCCAGACACCACCACAACCGGACGCCAACAAAACCGGTCGGCTCCCCAAGCACCTCCTACAAAAGAACAAACGAAATAAACAACGTGTTCGTCAGACATCCGCCTGCCATGCGGCTCCACTACACATTTCACACTTAGAACTTACCCTTTAGAGAGGAGGTTCACTCAAACGCTAAGACAGGCCCCCACGCGCACGACGCGGATAGCCGCCGGGCGCGGACGCTGGCCGGCGTTAGCCTCGGGACACGTCACTATAAAAAACACGTTTTCACTTTTCTGCGACACGAACAATCGATCGATTGACGATCGAACAAGCAAAATCACCGCACATAACTCACCAAAATCTTCCAACTCAACCACTCACGCACCAGAGAACGAAATCGACCACTCGCCACGTCGGTCGGAAAAAAAGAACGCTTTCAAAACTTCCCGTAGGGACGCGGTAAGCGAACCGACTTTTTTTAGTGATGTCCGTTAATCGCTCGGCCGCATAGAGAATCGATGCGTTCCGATTTACGGGGAAGAAAAAAAGGGTTACAATAGCTACATACATTATTACACCTACGCATATAATACGAGTATGTGTAATACAATATAATATAATATATAATCAGCTTCAGTTGCATTACTAAGTAATGTAAACTTACTTAAACATAGCATTTACAATTTTTTAAACGAATGGAAATAACATTAACTTAGTCATATTTTTCAGCAAATTTTAATCGATATGGAAACTTTCGAAGTTTTTGACGTTAAATGAAATCAACGAGTTAAATCGAACTCTTGTATGCCAACGGTAGTGTTACCGTAAAATAAAGTGTAGTAATTATTTATTATCTTACTTACCTACTATACTTTTTATCGTGCAAAATAAATAGAAGATAATTACGCTTGATCAAATAAAACTATCGAACTAACGAGCTGTTCGAAACTACCGACTTGTAACTACGAGTAGCTCTCAACTCAGACTCTGTTTAACATATTTTAATATTTTCCCCAACAATGGAGCCCGTTACAAAAGGAAAATTGAAAGGCAACAAATGGGGGCGCACCAGTAGCTTATTCTCATTCAAATGAGTTTGAAAGAAAGTATTCGACACTTCTTTGATGTTGTAATATTAAACTTACCTTGATCATAAGTCAGGAATTTGCCGATCGACCAGATGTGTTTTTTATATCACTTTTCATTAATGGTTCCATGGTTGATGTTGCAAAGCATTGAAGGTTTGTAATAAGAACATTTGAATTTTGAAATGGGTTGCCGGAACAGGTGATCCTGGATATTATTTTAGTGTCTTCATCTAGGGTGAATAGTTTTTTTTTAAATAAAGTGTGACGAGACGAGCAGGACATTTGCCTGATGGTAAGCAACATGCCTGCCACATAACAGCACAGTGACACGCAGCTATTGGAACATGAAGATCCCAAATCATTACCTAGCACTGCACTGCGCTCGTCACCCAGAGATCTAAGCTGTTATATCTCTAAGCCCTGTAATTTCACTGGAAACATTGCCCTTCAAACCGGAACACAGTAATGTTTGCACATTACTGCTTGGCGGTAGAATAACTGCCAAAGGTGTGGTACTTCCCCAGGCGGACTCGACTCAACGATTTCTCACCAAAGTTTGCACACTCCATCACCGCGTCGGTCAAATAGAAACCTATTATCTAGTGATCTGCTTGTGTTGATATCATTTTTGATTCATTTTTAAGTAGGTACTTAGTAGAAATATTGTTTTGTGATTTTTGAGCTCGTCAAATGCCCACTATATACAAAAAAAAGTATGAAAATCGTGACGAGTTGACGTAATACTATTCATACAAATTCATCAGAATAAATCATCCGGGAGTGAATTCTGTAATTTTTTAACGCCACAGTACTGTTCGTAAAAACGAATCAAAGGCACCTATCTTATTTATAATTATGATACTAAAAAAACTTTACAAAACAACTTTAAAATATCGGACAAAAACTCACGACACTTGATCAAAAATATTGTGTTATATAGTACATTATAATATAAGTGCGCTAAGTTGATAATTACAGCCGAGGCTTTATTGCTATAAACATAATTATAATTATCAAAGCGCACGTATGTCATACGACGTTTTATAAAATATTTGCGAGGAAATAAATAAAACTCTGACGACATTTTCGAATAAAAACAATACAGCGAAAAAAAAGGCGCGGAATAATATTTACTCGATCACAGATCACAGATTAGCAATGCACGCGCATCGGCGTCTTTTTTTTTAAGCAACGGCACAGAACCAGCCGGTTTGCCATTAGTAATAAAGTAAATTAATATTTTTGTGTTTTGTTACAGAAAAATTAAAGTAGTTTATGGTCAAAATTAATTAATTTAACGAATTAAATAATTCTTTATTATATTTTACCTCACAAAGTTAATTTTATTCATAAAATGTTGACATTTTTTTTACACACACTTTTCTGACATAAAAACTCTTTACTAAGATTTAAAAAGGTACCGTTCGTTTTAGACGGAGCATATCTCTCTACCTAGTCTGTGGACGGAGCATTTTGAAACCGTGCGTTTTACATTACACATTACAGCACAAGTACGTAATAAGATACATTACGATACAGAAATTGGTCCAATAAGAGACGCTTTACGAGCAAAAATGTTATAAAAAAAATTACTTATCCAAAAGCAGCAAGTATTCATATTCATATTAAAGACTTCAATTTAAGATTAAATTCAGATACTCGAGCAATTTTCACAAGAATATGATTTCACAAAGTCGTCTAGACAGATGAAAGTAAATTTTAGTTTTTTTATCATATTTCATAAACCGCCATACCGATTTCTATAAGGGATCACTTCTAAACTATGATGTAATGTACAAACATAAAAAACAGTCAAAATTGATTCACAATTAACGGAGCTCAGCTGTCGCATAACATACCTACATACATATCCAAAAATAAAAATACAAACAAATTGAGAACCTCCTCCGTTTTTGAAGTACTTTTGACGCAAGGTTCAAGATTTAAATATAAAGAAACTCAGGTAAAATAGCAAATCGTTTCAACAAAAAAACCTCGTATAAATAGAAGTACGAATATTCAGGCAAAGTTTTCATCGTCAACATTTTAGATCCTGTCGGCGGCAAAAATAATTCTTTTATTTATTATTCTTTCTCATTTTTGTAGCTTATTTCTTTTCGGGAGTTTTGCAAAGTTTCGAGTTACGCATTATTAAAATGAAGGAAGACTTTGTAATGTTTAGCGAAATTATGTTTTGGGATCCCACTCATACAGATTTGCTATTGTTTGCAATAAATAAACCAAATGAACAGCTGTATTTCAGTTAAGTAGGTGCCTTACATTTTAATTAAGTTTCCCTTCATTGTGTAATCCCGCCTCCCTCCATTGATTAATCTTTAGATACCCGCTGAGAGTTTACTGACAAACTCTGCCAATATTTACTAACCCAAATTCTTCCCTGTAGATGAATATTTAAAAATTAATAAACTTCTAACATACACTGAAATTGTAAAATCATAAGGTTTTAAATGAGACCTTGTTTAGATGTGTTGAATACTTTTTGGGAAAAGGAAAGTCTTATGATTCGCGTCACCGACGTCCTCATGTAACGACAGAGCATCGGAGGTCTATATTAAGTAGGATAATTTTTGTACTAATTTAAGTAGACATAACGTTTTTATAATGATAATTTACCATAACAACTAACGCATAACCCGCGTCGGAGCAGTGCAGTGGAACGTGCTAGTTAGACGCATTTTGGATAGATGAAATCTTGTAACTTCGTGTCTCCGACATGCGTAATACCAGTATATCTGTAGCTATACTGGTAATGTATTATGCAAAATTAGAACTGCATTAAACTAAAATTCTACGTTTTGAGTTTACACTTCTATCGGCAGTCCCCGTGGTAATTTTTTGTGAATCATACCTACGTGCTATTTTGGGATAAGCAAAATGTTTTTTTTTGAACGCCAGTTTTCTTACGCTGTTTTCTTTATTAAATTTGGTGATAAATATTATCTACACCTGCTGCTCCTAAAGAAACACTCGATGGATCGGAGATGTAAATGGGGTTTGAACCTACGATCTGTCACTTGGTAATCAGACGTTATCGTCACAAGGCCTTTACGGATTATAGAGGGAAATTTGTATCATTTAGTACATAGTTTGAGATTTAGTACAAATAGCCCTATTTTTAAATCATATTACAATCGATAGTTGATGAAACATTGCATAGAATGAATAAAACAGCAAAGCAAAAAATATAAGGCAAGCAGCATGATGCTGATATGCTTATATCAGGCTGTGTTGCAGTTATGTTAAGTTCATAGTATGAAATGACTTGAATGAGGATTATTAAAACAAACTCAAAAGAGTGATTATTTCACATGGATAGATGTTGCTTCCACATTTATGATGCATAGGTACTGCCAAGGGCTGGAACTGTTTACCGAAGCCCCCAAAAGTAACAATCTGGTAGTATTTAAGTTTCGAGTGATTAAGTGGTATCTTCTAGGTAAGCGTGCTCAATCCTACAACGCATTGTCATTTACCATTAGGTGAGATCGTGGTCAAACGCAAACCTAATCCGTATAAAAAATAAACATACCTGGCGTATAGAAAAAAAAAACATAACTGCCGTATAACAAAATAAAGGTATGTTTATTTTGTTATACGGCAGTCATGTGACCGTAACAGTTCCGGTACATTTTTCAGGATTTTTAAAATGTTTGCATCGCTAATGGTAAAAATGGTAACTGTATTAGTTACCATTTTCATGTTTGGCAAGAAAATTATATTGGAAACCTTCAAATAACAAAACTTTTCCTCGGCCACGTCGTACTATCTTCCTTTCCGAAGCATCATCCGTCGATGCCGCTTCGCAAATCATTTGTAGATATAATTATGAAAATTCCAGTTCAAGGTTTAGGCAGTAATTTATTCGTTTGACACATGAAACAATATGTTTCACACTTACGTGAACCGACCCTATTACCACTTTTACGGTACTTTAAATTTGTTTAGTTGTACCATTCATGGTACTAGCGACACATAAATATTTCTGATGGTACTACTGATATGCAAATAATTGTCTCTAGTACCATTAATGGTACTAAAGATACAAAGTTGTGTCATTTGTACCATCAATGGTACAAATCAATGGTACTACTGACATTAAGGCCCTATGACTCCTTAAATAAGTCAGAGTAAGAAAAATGTCGATCCCAAGTTCGTACTGAACTCTAGAACTTTTTGAAGTGAAAACTTCTTTAGGCGCGCTATAGACAGAATTTTCGTGGGCTGTGAAATGGATTCATCAATCGTCACGCTTGGATATGATAATGGATCGGATCGGATATGAAATCTTCGGGTAAACTCGGTAAAAATGGCCAGGTACCAGGGCAACAGAAACAGTAAAGAGTTTCGATTACCTACCTCCAACAGCCCAGCGTTTATCTCCAGATACCAGGACAACAGAAATATGACAGAGGCGGTGTCTGAATGGGGCGATGCCAATCTGGTCAAGTTCAACGAGAGTAAGACGCAGGCGTGTCTATTCTCCGCTAAAAGGAGTCCATTCGAACTGACTCCAACTTTTAGAGGTGTGTCCGTGCCGGTTTCTGACCGTCTTGAGCTTTTGGGCGTGACTTTGACCTCTACGCTCAACTTTGGCTCGTATATCGAATCTAAGGCTAAACTAGCTGCCAAAAAACTGGGTGTCCTTTCAAAGGTGCGAAGGTACTTCAAGTCTGAACAGTTGCTTACATTATATCAAGCACAGATTCGCTCCTGTATGGAGTACTGTTCGCACCTTTGGGATGGTTCGGTTAAGTATCAGCTGGAAGCTCTGGAATCGATCGAGAGACGTGCCAAAAGGCTCATAGGCAATGCTACTCTTGTGCGAAAAAGACTTCAAAGTCTTGAACATCGCCGTAAAATTGCTAGTCTATCGGTTTTTTATCGGATACACTTCGGAGAGTGTGCGACTGATTTACATGATCTAATACCACCTTGTCCTTTTTTCTATCGGAATGCTCGTAGCTCGAAAAAGCGACATCGTTTCATGGTTGATGTTCCAAAGACACGAACGAAGAGATTTGACTCTACTTTTGTGATAAGAACGTCTAGGCTGTGGAATACGTTGCCTGAGTGGGTTTTCCCCGATGGTTACAATCTTTGTGTCTTCAAATCGAGAGTGAATCGGTTTTTTCTAGGTAAACACGCTTCATCGTAGACCGCATCGTCGCTTTTCATCAGGCGAGATGGCGGTCAAGTGTAAACCTATAAAAGGTAAAAAAAAAAAAAAAAAAAAAAAAAAGAGTTGCGTTTGCCCCTAGGTACCAGTACCAGGGCAATAGAAATAGTAAAGAGTTTCGATTACCTACCTCCAACAGCCCAGCGTTTATCTCCAGATACCAGGACAACATAAATATAAAAGAGTTGCGTTTGCCCTTAGGTACCAGTACTACCAGGGCAACAGCAAGTTTTCACTTCTATCGGCAGTTCCTATGACTGCCAATTTTTTTTTTCTATACTAAATGTAAAAAATGTAATTACGTGGAATATCTTTACTTTTCTTTAATGGTACTAAAGATACAAAGTTGTATCACTAGTTCCATAAGTATCGGTTGACAATTACGGGGGAATATCTTCATTTTTCTCTAATGGTACTAAGGATACAAAGTTGTGTCATTTGTACCATCAATGGTACAAATCAATGGTACTACTAACATTAAGGCATAACTTCTAGCACAAATAAGCGTTTGGCACAAAACGTGTTCTTGAAAATAGATCTTCAACGACGGTCATCTGATAGTAACTCAGTTTTGACAGTTTTTTTGTGTTGTTATTTTATTGCGTGCTACGTTGAATAAACTTACGTATATATTTATTTTCAAGAAACCTAACGTGATGTTGAGTTAGCACGTAATCTCAAGTCAGTTTTTGGTGGCGTTACTGTCGTGTTACTAACGGTAGTTAGAAAGCTGTAGTTTATAAACAACAGCTATCTTGTAGCCAACTTTTAGTTCAATTTTTTGCCACAAGTGTTGAGAGGTGGCGCAAAGTAAGATACTTCATGCCAGGTAAACCCCCTGGAGAGTAGGCGCGACGTTCAATATAAATAAAATTGCGATCCGCTATTTATTACATGCCGTGAAGAGCAGGTAGACTTGGGAATTGACGAATCAGTGAGGTTGACAGGAATCTGTAAACTAGTAAAGAATTACTAGACCTACCAAATACCGACATGGATCTAAGAAGGTCAACTTGTGGATGATTTGTAATAAATAGACCAGAAAAGTTTTGCTTTTATCACTACTCCAGTAATAATGAAATTTCATAGCACATGGATGATTTCAGAAAAAAAAATCCATAATGTTTTTAAAATTTTCATTCCGCAAAGTCAAAATTTCTGTGTACAGTAGCATTGCTTATTAAACTATTAGCCATACAGAACTGAAAAATTATGAACTTATAATATAAATTGTTTTTTTATTTGAAAAATCTAATTTAATTTTCTTAATTGTTGCAGTGGAAGACAACGTAATCTCCCATTCTGCGCGTCAGTTGACCCCAGCCAAAGTTGGAGGCTCTGTGATTTTACGCTGTGAAGTATCACCACAAGTTGGAGTTGTGGATATCACTTGGCTTCAGGATGGTCTACCTCTATCTTCTGGATATTTAAGCAGTGGTAAGTTTTATTGTGAATCAAGATGGTATACACAGTCTTGATTTTATTTTTTCTTTAGAAGATTTTGAGCCTCAGCCAAGAAAGTTGCTTATGCAAAGTGTTATTAATGACCGCAATTACGAAATTTCTGAGTTCATCAGGTTCAGAGAGGTTTTGCAAAATTAATAGGTATTATGTAATATTACTTGCGCAAATTATTACGTTATGAAAACTTCTTATTCTTTTTATCAGATAGCGAGATACCTAGATTAAATCTTTGAATTTGGTAGTCCTAGTCTTTATCGTGCGATTGAAGTTTACACATTGATAAACCTAAATCATAATCTAAATAGGATTATTATTGGATTACCTATATCTAACTCCAGGAAACTCAGGCCTGGCAACCTAGCATGCCGTTATCAAAACGCTATAATAAATCATCACCTAGACTGAAGCTATCATAAGTAGTCTTACATTTGGGGTATCAAGTAGCTACGGTTAAAACATCAGTTTCACACATTAACCCAGTAAATATGCATATAACCGTCATTACAAGGACAAATTATACCATTATTCCATATTATGATGATTACATACCTTGCTTCTGATAGATTAATGCATAAATTTCTTCACAGTACAACACATCTTGACGTTCCTATCGTATTTAATAATGAGCAGCGTATAGCAGTGTATATACTTTTATATTTCATGTTCTCGGGAGACGGTCCTTTGTTAGCTTTTCGATGTTACTTACAGAAATGTTTCGCATTTTTCGGAGATTGTTCGTGGACAATATTATGACGCATTTGTTAATCTAATATGTGTGTAAAAAAAAATAGTAAATATGAAATCGACTTCAACAAAACTTAATTTAACAATAAAACTACCACCTATCTGCCACCTACTTAGTACACCAGACCTAATCGAACTTACCTTTCCTATTTTAAGTAGCTCAATTTTTGTGACGAATTTAAATTTTATAATTTTAGATTAATTTGGAAAATACTTTGCATTGACATATGAAAAATCTTTTTTTTTCTAGAAGTTAGGAAGTCAGTAGGTACAAATGTAAAAACTGGCATGTGTAGCTCGTAGGCTACAATTATTCTCAAAATAACTGTACAATGTTTTTGAGCACAATATCAACTTTTACAATTACATAGACCATCAACAACCTTTCGGTATCTTTAACAGATTTTCATTTAACTCTGACAATCTCCGGAGGGGCGCAAACGGAACTCTGTGCCGTGGCATTCAACTTGTATTTTTAAGTAATCCACAGGATTTCAATATTTTCTTAAAATTAAATTAAATTAAAATGTAAGCAATTCGCTGTATACAAATTTCAAACACTGAGGAAAAAGCAGAATTCGTGCACAATTGATGGAGTTATCGACAGACATGTAACAACAATACATTAAAAACACACAAAAAGTGAAACATTATAACCATTTTCAGAGTCTGTTTCCGAGATTTATAAGTTTATGTCATATAATGACTACAATGTAGTTTTAATTCGTGCTTTATAGAAACATATTTAAGTGTTCAGATACAACGATTTTTCAAAGTATTTGTCATCAGAACTAAATTACCATGAGGTACGATACTACACTACACATTAAGCACATTTGGCGATTATGTGGCCCAATAATAAATAAGCAAAAATAAGGGCCATTCAGCGACTTATGTAGTCAGCATGCTGGGTACGCTTCCGACTGGTGGTGGGCTTGATCATCTTGATACGTCGTCATATCTTTAATGGTCTATAGATCCGAGAAGTATACATAATAATATACCTAATTAACTCATTTGTTTTAGATTCTCGGTGGACGTCAGGAGCAGGAGGTCTACTTCTGGGTACGGATTTGACGCAAGCAGACATTCAAGCAGAGTATTCTTGTTTAGCGCTGGACTTTCCTAGTCCTACACTAAAACTCACTATAGATGGTGAGTAAAGATTTTTATTATAAAAGATAATTAAATACTAGCAAAAATGTGATTTGTAATGTATTTGAAAACATTTTATTTCAAACAAGCATACAGTAAGCTTGTATGTTGCTTCTTAGCGTTAGAATAACTTGTGAAGAATTCGTGCTTCTATAAAAGAAGCCGATACAAAGATTGAACCTGAGTTTTGTACAACAAAACGGGTTATCACTTCTAAAGTACAGTCATTGGGTGGCTTTGTGGCTTAGTTGGTAGTACGTCTGCCTGCAGGGTCGTAGGTTATGGCCTCGATTCCCATCTAGGATATAATTATAATTGTGTGATACATTCATATATCTGTCCTATGTCTGAGTATGTTTATTTACCATAATGTGTATTTACGGTTACGGTTATATACATATTTTATGTAGATATTATAGTTACATCAGCTAACTAGTTTTCATAATAATATTACAAGCTTTAGATACTTTGCTTAGGGCTAGATAGTGTTTATTAGGAACAACCGCATCGCCGCTGTAAAAAATCGTCGGACACAGAAATCGGCGATTGCCGAGCATTTGATTGATACGGGAACTAGTTATTGGATCGAGATCCACGACTCAAAGATTCTCTCCACCGAACGTCATTATTACGCAGGAATATACGGATAGGTAACTATTCCTGCGGAAGGCGTTAAATTAAATAAACATAAATTCGGAGAAGCCTGGTGATACGGTCAGTGTTGTGTGTCGTGTTGATAACCCTGCAATTTTTGAAGGTCAAATGAGGGTAGATCGAGATCACCTCATATCGCAATGAGATTACCTGCTATTTCTTCAGTCTTCTCATGACCACGGCGGTTGTAACGCTGCCGCATCGTCGAGGTAAAACAATGATTTATATCGTGACGAAGTCCCGTATAATACAAACTAGACAGGACGTCTACTCTGTTTCTACGAAAACGAAATTTCGAAAAAAAACTCGCGACTTTCCTACTCTCGTGTTACTTCGTTTCGTCCGATACAACATTGTTTGACGTTTAAATGTTCTAAGCATACTCTAATTAGAGTAGGCTTAGAACATTTAAACGGACAAAACGACGGATCGAAGTAGAATCGGAGTTCGAAAATTGCGAGTTTATTTCGAAATTACGTTTTCGTTGAATTAGAGTAGACGTCCAGTGTTGTGTGAGAAACTTCCACCATTTTTTTCTAATAGTTTGCTTATCTAAAACATTACACACGATTTAATCGCCATGTAAATTATTATTTAATTATCTCGACGTTTCGCTACAGGTACAGTTCTGTGTAATGTTTTCCATTTGAGTTTACATCTTGAAAGTTATGTAAATAAAAGTTAAGAACTATAGTTTGTTTGATGTTTTAACAGACAGCAGTTGGCTTGAAAATATTGAGTTAAACTCAGTAGAAGCCAGGACAGGAGCGACTGTAGTGCTGCCATGTATTTTACGCCACATCAGCGGCCACACTGTTACGTAAGTTATTTATTACTGCAGCTTCTACTAATGTTGCGCGTGCCAAATTAATTGCCAAATTTGAAATCCAATAATCTCCTGTAACACTGTAACAGCTTTCATTTTAAATCATTTTGGCACGTTCAACGTGGATATTTATTTTTCGTTACTTATTGTATTAAATGCACAGTAACGTTATGATCTACGTACAAGTAAAATATATAAATTAATCACAATATCACAATTTCAAAAGCAAGAGTAGTTTTGACCGTTTTAGATAAATTCTATATCGTCAACACAAAATATAAATAAACAAAAAGATAATTGTATTCTTAGAGGCAAATGGCGACCTTATCGCAAAGAGCGATCTCCTGCAGGTAATCGAAGGATGGAGAGAAACATAAAGTAGAAAAAAAAACAGAGTAAGGGGCAATGTTAACTGAGGACGCAAAAGTTTGTTAGGGTGTATGTTTGTGTGTATGTATCTTTTTTACTCTTTTAAGTAAAAACTACGAAAGGGATCTGGATATCATTTTAATACATACCTAGATTAAAGTCTGGAATAGCAGATAGTTATTTGATTGTACCATAATAATATATTTAAAAAAAAATTGATGAACAAGCTTCTGTATACATTATTTCAGCACAAGTTTTCTTGTTTCTTGGCTTTCCACCTTATAGTATAGTACATAAGAATTAAATCATCAGTTGGCAGCGGCAAGACGCGAGTGGGACGTGGTCAGCAGCAACAGCAGAAGGAACCGTCCGCGCTGGAGCATTGGTACTCCCTAATGTTAGGAGTCACCATGCTTCGAGATACGCCTGTTCTTCCGGCCCAGAGACGTCACCGCGAGTGCTTATACGGCTGGTTGTGTATGAGCCGTTGACAGTCACTGTTACACCAAACCCTTTGGTAAATAACTTATTTCGTATGTTTTGGAAAATAATTAGTGACAGTTTTTTTCTTCTAGGTGTGTGATTTCCATTGATAATTACATAAAAAGAAAACTTAAGATTACACATTAGAAAGATTCTAACTTTTGTAATTGAAATTTCGTATTTTCGAGTAGTTCAGCTCACGCAACAAGTCCGTCGTAAACGAGTATAACGCATGTGCCAGCTGTCGCTTTCTGCGATTATATTTTGGGGAAAAAAAGGACCTGCTACCTGTGATAGGACACCGAGCATTCCAGCAAGCATGCGTATTCAAAGTAATTGCACAATTCTTACAGCATATTAAAATTAGTTAGGATCACTCCGATCTCGTCAGCGATTCCACTACCATTTCGTTTCTGTCATTAATTAATGATTGTCATTTTTGTTGGTTATAATCATTCCACCGAATACTTTGAAACCGCATGACCGATGCAGCCAACGCGTGACCCATGAACCGACCAATGGTATTAATACTACTTACATTGTTTGTAGTGTTCTGTTCTAAGTGAAAAATATCAGTATTTTATGTATGATTGCATTTACACAAAACTCCAGTTTACTACAATTTACGAAAATAAAATAATCAATATATTTATACCAAATTGAATCATTAAATTGAACAACTGAGATAATGTGGTAACTTTTGTTAGCGTATTGTTTACTTAACTAGATCATTATCATTCCATGTTTTAGATGATTGGTACTGGTGGCATGGGCCACTTGAACTGCTCAGTTCAAGGTGGTAGAGGTGGAGGTATAACAATAAGCTGGCAACACGAAGGAAGACCTCTTCATGCACCACAATCACGATTGAGTCTCGGCCCGGTGCGGTCTCATCATGGAGGGTTGTACCAATGCACAGCTCATGATCATTCTGAGTCAGCCGTTTCTGGGGCTGAACTTATTATAGCTGGTAATGGTTCATTTCAAAATAAGTATAATTTTTTGCTATTGTGTTTAAAATGTGACAAACATTTATTTTACATAAGTAGGTTTTTGTTTTTTTTTTGTTTTGTAGTAAACATTTCTTCAGAAAATAGCTTTAGTTTTTTGGTAGGAGAAATCTGTATGACTTCCAGTTAGTTTTTTTATGTTTAATTAGTTTGTGCATACAATTCTGTTGGGTTTCAGACAGGCCGCCTAGATTAATTTCAACATTCAGTGAAGCAGTAACAAGAATTGGACAAACAATAGCATTAAGATGTGCAGGCACTGGAATTCCATCACCAAGGATACTTTGGACTTTAGATGATCGGCCTATACCATCAGCCCCTGATAAGTAAGTCTTTTAGTAAATGTATTGGCAAAGTGTGTCTTACCAATCGTAAAAACTGGATAGTATTCATTTAAATTCCTAATAACTTTGGTATTTTATGAGTTTCCCAAAATTGTACAGCTATAGGAGGTTTGCTACATTGTACCATATAACCATATTTCGTGGTAAAATCTTGTTTTCTAAGTTAACTTTTATTAATTCAGATACACGGTCAATACAAGAGCAGAACCAATGCCTGGTGGAGAAGATGGTGCAATAGTGTCCACTTTAAGTGTAACGGTTAGAACAGCTGATGAAGGAGGCCGGTATGGATGTAACGCGACTAATTCTAAAGGTTCACATTCTCATCAAGCACGAATAAATGTGTACGGTAAGGAATTTGTACCTAACACAAAGGTCTTAAAATAAATAGAATTGTTGATCATAAAAACCAAATTTTTCAGGACCACCAAATATTAGATACTTACCAGCAATTCATGTCAAGACTGATACAGATGTAATTTTATACTGTCCTTACTCGGGTTACCCAATCAAGTAAGCATTTTTTTCCGTTGTTTGAACGTAAATATTATGTCTTTTGCATCTGAGGGTTCCATAATATTATGAATATTGGCTTCCATAGTACAAACTTTGCTTAGTTTGGAAACAGATAGGTTTTGGTGTGAAATGTTCACCAATATTTATTACTTAATATTTCTAGGGAAGTCGTTTGGCGACAAGAAGATGGTGTGTTAGTGGACGTTAATACTGAACCAGGTGATGAGAGAGGAATACTAAGACTGAATTCTATAAGAAGTAATGCAGCTGGAAGTTATACTTGTGAAGTAAGAGGTGAGAGTGGAGAATTGGCTAGAAGAATGGTTCGAATTGACGTTCATAGTAAGTTTTTCACTATTTCACTGATTAGGTACTTAAAAAAATCTAAATTTGAATAATTTTATAATGAGGTTTTGTTCACAGAACCACCAAAAATAGCTTCTTTTCAATTTCCTGAAGAATTAGAAGTTGGAGGTAGTACACAGGCTACATGCAGTCTGGTTTCTGGAGATAAACCTATTCAATTTATTTGGCATAAAGATAATTTGCCGATTCCGGCAGGACTTAAGGTATGTAAAACAAGATATTATTCTTTATTATGTCTGGTACTTTGCGTTTTGTATCACTAACGTTAACGAGATAACCATTCATAGTCCTTTAATTTTTCGATGACTTTGACTTTTCTTCCAAGTTAAAATGAGTAAATATTGTCAAGGTTAATGAAGTTGCATTTGGACTTATATTTTTTTTAAACTTTGTTTGGCAGGTTGAACAAAAAAATATGGATTTTTTCACAATTCTTATAATACAAGAACTCACATCAGTTCATACTGGCGAGTATACTTGCAAAGCAACCAACGATTTTGGGTCTGTTAGCCATAGTGCGTCTCTGACGGTTAAAGGTATTTATGTTCCACATTTTGATGTTTTTTAGTTAAAAGTTGATTATTTTAGAAATGGCTGATCATATAAAGTAGTTTATCTAAACAGAGGCACCGACGTGGGTATGGCGAGCCCAGAACACATCAGTGTCAGCTGGTGCAGCATTACTGTTGCCTTGCTCAGCTAAAGGGCAGCCTACTCCAAGGATTTCCTGGGAATTCTCAGTTGGTATGTAGTAGTGATTTCACAATACTAATAATATATGGGTAGGATAGCGATAACATGTGTTTAATTTCATTAGTTTAGTACGATAACAATGAACTGAATCATGACTAAAATCCTGGTTACAATTTATACATTTTTTTAAATAAAGAGTGACTAGACGAGCAGGTCATGTACCTGATGGTAAGCAATATGCCTGTCATATAACAGCACAGTGACACGCAGCTACTGGAACATGAAGAGTCCAAATCATTACCTAGCACTGCACTGCGCTCGTCACCCAGAGATCTAAGTTGTTATATCTCTAAGCCCTGTAATTTCTCTGGAAACATTGCCCTTCAAACCGGAACACAGTAATGTTTGCACATTAGGTACTGCTTGGCGGTAGAATAACTGGCAAAGGTGTGGTACTTCCCCAGGCGGACTCTGCTAAGAGTCCTACCACTACTAACACTATACTGTATTATTTTATTGATGGAACGTTTTTGATTATGGTTTCTTTATTGAGATAACTCCAAATAATTATTACAGTATCGTTGTAAGCCATTTGCAATTTGATAAAAGAACTCATCGCATTTATCGGAGCACTGTTATATAGTTCGCGATTCACATACAATGCAATGGGTAGACCCATTATACGCGTATAATTTTTGCTAGGTAATATCATGTTCCAAATTTCAATAAAGGATGTATAAGCTCTTATCTTCATAGATGGAGATAACTGGCGTCACGTGCTCTGGGGTCAGGCAGACGCCTCAGATGCTAACGGAGGGTCAATTCTCTCCGACGGAACTGTCTGGTTGAGGACTACTACTCCTGAGCATGAAGGCTGGTATCGATGCACCGCAAGGGTACAACACTCATTTCTGCACCATTCCTTCTATCTCGATGTTAGAGGTAACTACTCAACTTTTAATCAAAGATAACTTCAAATTGGATCATAATTTTTAAGAAGTTAATTGGGATTGATTTCTGTAGAACCTCCAAGGCTGACTAGAACAGGTGGCGGTGGAGAGACCAGATGGGTGGTCAGAGGTTCTACAGCAAGGCTGGCTTGTACTGTAAGAGGAGAGCCAGAAATACACATACACTGGACTCATGATTCTAGACCTCTGTCTTTACAGTAAGTTTTACTATTTACTTGAAATCTTCGTTTGTAAATAAATGCATCAAAGAAACATTATAAGTTTGATCTATTTCTCGTAGCGGTGGTGGAGGAATTGAGACGAGAGACACAAGCAATGGACTGTTGACATCAGAAGTCAGCATACCCCACGCGGGGCCTGAACATGCTGGCGAGTATCGTTGTCTTGCTAGAAACTTATATGGCAGCGACGAACTTATATTTCGCCTATTCGTTAAAGGTAAATTGATTTTCGTTAGTAGTATTAATACATTTATGGAGTACCTTAATACACTTCGTTTTTAGGGTTCCGTTAAACGTAAAAACGGAACCCTTATAGATTCGTCATGTCTGTCTGTCTGTCTGTCTGTCCGTCCGTATGTCACAGCCACTTTTTGCCGAAACTATGAGAACTACACTGTTGAAACTTGGTAAGTAGATGTATTCTGTGAACCGCATTAAGATTTCAACAGAAAAATTTAAAAAAAAAAGAAAAATTAGGGTTGCCCCCCATACTGAGAACTAAAACTCAAAAACTTTTTTTTCATCAAACCTATACGTGTGGGGTGTCTATCGATAGGTCTTCAAAAATGATATTTAGGTTTCTAAAATCATTTTCGTCTACACTGAATAATTTGCGCGAGAGACACTTCCAAAGTGGTAAAATGTGTGTCCCCCCCCCCCCTCTAACTTCTAAAGTAAGAGAATGAAAAATCTAAAAAAAATATATGATGTACATTACCATGTAAACTACCAACGAAAATTAGTTCGAACTCGATCTGATGAGTAGTTTTTTTTAGTACGTCATAAATACACTATTATTGAAACTTCGATCAAAGTTACAACGAACTACAAGAACTATGTGTACTATGTATATAATGTTACTTGCTGCAACGGAACCCTTCATGGGCGAGTCCAACTCGCACTTGGCCACTTTATTTGGAGGTAAATTCGAAGAAAACTATCAATTACTAACTATCTCGTCTCTTATCTATTGTTATCCAAATGATAAAAAGTGTAATGCTAATTTTGGATAGATCCAACCTAAGAAATTTTGATAGCGCAATTCTGAGCAGTTCGTCTATCTATAATTTAATGTTACTACTTTTTACAAATAGCGCTTGATTTAAGGGTAGCCGTAATGTTACGAGGTTGCTCGTGTTGCTACTTCACTACGTGGCAAGAATGAAATCGATATTTCATAAATTCACTAGATATCAAAATAAAATATTAATTTGAATATATTATTATGTATATATTGAAATAATTTGAGTTTATTATGTTTGTTAATTTTGGTTTCAGTTTTGGTTTCAGCTGTTTTGATATATTTTTACGTAAGTATCAATATTTTTGTACAATTTCAGCAAACTCATTTTTTTTTCTAAATGAGTGTTGCGATTGAAATTGGTATAAGTATTAAAATATTACGGACATCAACTAAAATAATTAAATCAAAATGAAATAGATAAGTTTGGCGCCACACTTCATTTGAGTCATACATCTTTAAATTCTCTTCACTCAGAACGGCCAAGTATACCAGACGAGCTCAGGATCTCTGAAGTGTGGTCAAGAAGAGCTCGAGTGACATGGCGAGTAGCACGGGGAGCTCTCGTCTCTCATTACTCCCTGCAGTACCGCGCGTTGACGAGGGAAATTACTACTGTGCCACTGGAGTCTCCGCTGCCAGCCTTGCTAGACTCCTGGGATGCTTCTGAAGTGCTCAACCTAACGCTGGCTAACTCGGACTTACTTCACATTGCGTAAGTCCAAACAAAGATCAAACTTTTTTCATCGCGTAAATCTTTTGTCTGTCACATTTATTTGTTTAGACTTACACAGAAGCAAATTCAAAAATTTTAGGTTTTTTTCTCAAACACGTCTGAAGTCAAATTATTATTATCTACAATATAGGTTTGGGTAAGAAACTAGCCCTAAAAATGCACTGCACGTAACAAACACTGTTTCCCTTATTAAATTTGTCTCTTAAGAGTTGTTTAAAACACGCAACCTTACCTTTTTGGTATGAAAACTGACGTAGTTATTACACATTTTGAATGAATACGCGGGTAACCCACGTGTGCTACAGTCAATCCAGTCCCACTTAAGTTTCGACCGCGTCCAAAGACTGTTGGTACTGTGTATTGTACGCGTAATATTAAAATGTTTAAATGATAGAATGTGTATACTTGTTATATTTCACAACTAGCGGCCCGCTCCGGCTTCGCTCGAATAATAACCTAGATATCAACTGCAGCGCCATCTGCTGGGCTGATTTGTGAATCTAAACCTTCCAGGGCCCTACCCAAACGTATACAAAAAAATAATTCAAATCGGTCCAGCCGTTTAGGAGGAGTTCACTAACAACGAAAAGTGGCATTGATTTTTATATATATAGATGTAAATGTGTAAAAACTACTTTAGATTAGATTAGGTGGTTTAAATACATTAGAACAATTTTGGGTCGCAAAGCAAAAGTTTGTTAGGTTTTGATTTTGAACTCAGATTTAAAAGGGACGGAGATCCTTTAACTTTCCACTCCTAATACATTTCTTCACAGTATAAAGTTAATTAACTTTATCCTCACATGATATCCAATCATGTTATTGTATCATATCGTATAATCGCAAATAGTAGAATAGCCAACTGTTTATATACATACGTATTCTAAATCCTCAATCTAACATTGACTAATTCGGATTACGTACATGTCTCAAGTTTGCACAGACTTAATGAATATGATAATTCTCAGTGGATTTCAGCTATCAGAATAGTTAGAGCGCGTGTCAACGCTGATAAACTTAACGTGCATTTTCATAGTTATTGTTATACATGAAGGAAACACAATAGACGTGTAGCAACAAAACAGCATGCTAAAACATTCATCATCATATGTTTCCTTCTTGATATTGGTGGGGTTGGATACCATTGTTGAAATCAATCTCCTTATCCAGCCTGGACGACTGATCACACTGTTGCAGGGGAGATCAGATGTAAGCTGCAGGCAAAAAAATGCATTCTCGCGCCTTTAGTGTCTTAGTAAGCAGAATCAGAGGTTGTAATCAGGCCTATTTTTGCATGATAAGTCAAATACACCCGGGAAGTTCGCTAAGATCGTGGTGACAAGTGGAGTACGTTCGACATGACACAAAGTAGGAGACAAATTGGAATGTAAATCTAAAATAGAGACGAACTTCTAAGCATTCCATGGATTCGCCGTGCGGGTGCCGGATCCATCGTGTGGCAGAGAGAGAAATCTCGAGTAGACCCCAAGGCTTGTGACTCGGGCGTAGGTTTAAGGGACACCTTTGTGATGTACATCAACCTTCACTACTCGTATTTACACTACCCTGTCCAGCCAAATCCGATATGATCGTACTAGAGCAGCTTTAGATACTCGTTCTAGTATAGAACTTACTGCACTTCTGGACAAGCCAAGGTCTTTCAGCAGGTTATAGAGAGATTTTGCTGGTATACCTCTCGCTCCTACTTCTGCAGCGTATAAATTAACTACATGCTATTTTTGTTAATTTGTTGTGAAGGTTGTAAAACTTATTTTGTTTCATCGCGTGGTCTTTAGGTATATTAGTTTCCCACGGTACGGTAAGCTCTACAAGGACTATGCGTTTCGTAATGTATAAATATATATAGTATATTATTTCAAATTTCTGTTTCAAATCTTGATCTTGAAGGTACTCAACATGCTACATTTTTGAGTAACATAGGCTTTGTTTATACATATTTTTTGTTCAAAATTAACCTTTGAGTATCGACGTGCATTTTTGTAATGTCTACATACTTACTTGTCAACCTGTTTAAAGCTGGGAACCGTTAATATAAAGTAATACAAACTAAACTGTGTAATGATACTAGGAAGTCTAATGTCTAGCTACACATTGAAGTTACCAAAATAAAATCGAAAACTATAAAAGGCCATATATGGGCTTGCCAGCGTCCACCAGCGTGGTGGATTATGGCCTTATTACTCTCCTTGATAGTGACTGCTTATGCTTTATTGCTTTAAGGAAAATAAAAATATTACAACATATGTAACAGTTATTCTTAGATACATATCATTAAACAAGGTCAGGAAAACGCTTTCACCACAGAAACATCTGGAAACTAATCTAAGCCAATATAGATAGGACTACTTAACTAGTTCGCAAACTTCGAAGAGATTACTTTGCTCTAATAACAGTGTGTAAGGCCTACCTTTATTAGCCGTTCCGTTGTAATGTCAAATGATATTGCTAAGTTGGGTATTTCTAGTTTCAAAAGAGATCTTCTTGTTAGCCTATCTGGTAATAAGGACAGCAAATAAAATACAGGGAAGTCTATCTTTCGATAACTAATTTATCACTAGTCTGTGAAACAAGTTTTAACATATGTATGGGTATATAAATCAACAGCGATTTTTAAAGTTATTTATTTAAAATCCAACAATTTTAGTTATACCAAATAAAAATACCGGTGTATTTCGGTTTCAAGAGCAATGTTTTCAGCACAAAAATAACAGAGCCAAGAGATAAAAAAACGAATATTATATCCCCGCGTGATGGCTGCAAAGCACGTCGGTAAAATACAATTTTACTATTCAAAACACGTTTTTTTTTCTTTTTTTTTCGCAAATGTATTTATACTATTTACCAGACATTCGCCTTCTTTAACTTCCTGTAATGTCCTGTACTTCACAAGGAAGTCACGGGAATAATTTAAGTTCAAAAAATGTCATTCAGTGTGATAGCATGCCGGACACTCCTTTCATTGGTTAGTTTAGTCAAATATTGGCTTAAGAATAATCCATATTCAGTTGTGTAGTGTACATAGTTATAATAATCCATATTGTAATGTAGTTTTCAGTGTAATTTAGTTTTGTTGACAAAAACTGCCAGTTATAAAAAAATAACAAATATCTTTTCAAAGTTTTGTATTAAGTGAAGGTTTGTTTTCAGGTCAGAAGGACCGGGGCGAGCCGGTACATCCTTGTCAGGTTTACTGCCGGACACTCGATACGCTCTCAGGATCGCAGCTCATAACGACGTCGGCGTTTCCGCCTTTACTGCGCCACTACATTTCACTACAAGAGAAGAAGGTAAGTACCTTTTCAAAGTCAATAACATTACCTAAACAACGTTAATCTGGTGTGTATAAAGGGAAATATATACCGCTGACCTGCCGACAAAACTCGCGCGGAGGGCGAATTTTATTTATATTTATTTAATATTAAAAAAAATGTGAAATCAGCTATCAGGGTATCATAATACAAACTTCGCTAAGTTGGAGGCTAATTATTTATTACTGTTGTGTATATTCAACAAAATTTACAAAATTTATTAAATAAAATCTATTTTCGAAAAAACGCTTGACGATAGACACAATGCCAATGCCAATTAAATAATAATCATGACTAAAATAAAATAATAAAATTGGAGAATAAAATAATAAAAACTGCACCGTTATGATCTAGGTGGTAGAAATCGCACACAAATTGTATTATTTCTTGACGTTTTTTTTTTTAATATTCTATTCACAAACCAGCGTTTCAGATTAGACCTAAATATTAAATTGGAAGACTTAAACAACCCTTTCATGGAGCTGGTTGTAAATCATCGTGCCCGTGACATAACTCTGCCTAGCGACTTATCGAGTTTCCGTGGTACGGTCATAATTTATAGTAAACTTCATAATACTACAAAACTTAATTGTACACACAGACATCTGTTTTTTGTGATGAAATATAATTGTAAGTGTAAATTACCTTTTCATCCCACCAGCTCGGAAAGAGTACTTTTGCTCCTCGATATCAGGGCGCAAAAGTCGTTTTTACCCTCTAGAGGTTAAAGTAAATTTGAATTTAGAACATCGTGTGTACTGAGGTTTTGAATTCAAAACATAATTTAACCTAATTATTTCTACCTCCTTGGTGCCAAATTCATCATACATTTATTTTTAATTTGTTAAAAACTCATACTCGGAACCTCTTTGGTGTACTTTTTTTTAAATGTTTGCGCGCAAGTTTCTTTTCACGTATGGAGGATGGAGGTAAAGAATGTTATTTCAAATGGCAAAACATTTTGAAATGCTATGGATGAATCAATTGTAATCAAATTGAAGTAGGCCGAGTTGCCGAGGTAAATAATTAAATATTATTGACTACTAAAATAGTAACTAATAGAGAATTTCAACTACTTGTGCAGCACAAAATAATGTAGTAAATATAACATCAAATAAATAAATACTATTTTGAGAAAACATGTAAGTACAATATATTTTGAAGTCAAAACTTCTTTTGGCGCGCCAAAGACAGATTTTTCGTGGGCTGTCAATTTAATACTAGCGGCACGCTCGGGAATGATAAGAAATCTTCGGGTAAATTCGGTACCATAGCCAATGGCCATCTAGAAATGCCTCAGCCTTTCCCATTGGTCATTTAAAAATGTGTCAGCATTTCTAGATGGCCATGGTCATAGCCACGCCCTCCGGTTTCACACGCGTAGTTTCCAAAGTAAAAATCAAATTCTGAGTTATAAGTTACCACTTCTATCGGCAGTGCCTATGACTGCCAATATTTTTCTTTCATGAATTCTGAATAGTACGTTTATTAATTTCCTTTAAAATGTACCCTGATGCAAATTTAGCGCTACTATAATTTAATGCATTTGGGCGGACACTTTTTCATGTACACATGAAACTCCTTACCTCAATTGGTCAACTCTCCATATTTTCACGTCATATTGTTATTGTTAAAACCATGGCTAAATAAACTTAAGTTTAAAACTTATAAAATTTAATACAAGTGAAAAACCGAAATACCATATTAATAAGTGATTCTAGCGACCAAGAAGTTTATTTAACGCCAACAGAATCGACTGAAACTGAAAATGCGGAAAGCGTTTAGTAATTTCCTCGCTAGGGGGGGATGAAAAATTACGTGTTACACTCGAGTGCAAAGATTTCTCACCTTGTGCCCTTTTGATTCCCTTGCTACGCTCAGGATTCTAATTTTTGAATCCCTCGCTACGCTCGTGATTCAACTTTAGAATCCTTCGCTTGCTCGGTCATCAAAATTGAGCACGCGGTTAAAAAGCCACTATGCACTCTTGTACAACAAATAACTATTTTCAAGGAGATTGCGCGTGCGTGATCGCACCTCGTTCAGCATTCCCGTTTCAGTGATTCATCACTCGATGATTTCAGTAAATTATTATTGTGAATTTTCTCAACTAGTTATAGTTGTATTGTATTTAACAGTGAATATGCGCTTGTTGTAGCCCCGGGCGGAGCGCCTCGCGACATCATGTTGCGTGCTCTACGAGCGAGAGAACTGCATGTAACGTGGCAGGTAGGTTTTTTTACTATTTTGTACTATTTAGGTAATTTTCATTCAATGTTCGTATGATACGTTTCTATCAGTTATAATATGTTGCTGTTCTGTTGAAAGTAAATAAATTATAGTATTATTATTTAGGTACCTACATAAAAAAAACTTATATAATTGCAATGTAAAAAATCCATTGTGATGATTTTCAAAATAAAACAAATTTATTTTTTTACTTTTCACTTTACTTTTTTTAGAGTTTGGTGCTGTTTATAAAGTAACATCAATTTTATTTATTAAAAGACTTGCTACTACATTTAATATTTATTTGGTATTTATGCTATGTTTTTTTTACTTATAAGCCTAATTGATGTAATAACTTTACTGGGGTTTACGTTGCTTTTTAACTTTTGGTTCTTTTTAATTTATTTTAACTGTAATAAGTGTACACCTGACCATGACTTTCCCTTGTTGTTGAGTGACGATCTGGTCTACGTGCTCACGGTTTTTTAAATTAAATATTATTTTTACAATTTTTAGCAACAACGTCGTAGCACTACATAAAATATATTGCCTAGCAAGTTACATAATAAAAAAAGATCATAATATACTATTTCTTAATTTTTTGCTCCTCATTATTATATGTAAATGTATTGAACACTCTTTTTGCAATATGTTATACTATAACTTAAATAAAAATCTGTATATTTTTTTAAGTTATAACCATAGACTTATATATTATATAAGTCTATGGTTATAACTTACTGAAGCCATGTACGTATACTATTTGTGTGTTGTATAGAAAAC
Source organism: Ectropis crepuscularia (assembly GCA_963693475.1). Lineage (NCBI taxonomy): Eukaryota > Metazoa > Arthropoda > Insecta > Lepidoptera > Geometridae > Ectropis > Ectropis crepuscularia. The sequence goes on from OY856345.1 coordinate 11,238,451, forward strand.
GCCTAAAAACAATGTTTCAAACTTACTTTTTTAATTTAGTAGGAAATAATGAGTAACAAAATGAGGAAATAAAATAAAACGAAAGGCAGTTTAAAAATAAAAGCGGCCAAGTGCGAGTTGGACTCGTCCATGAAGGGTTAGCAGCAAGTAACATTATAAATACATTCTTGTAGTTCGGTGTAATTTTGATATTTTTTTTAATAATAAGGTATTTATAACGTACCAAAAAAAAAACTACTCATCAGATCAAGTTCAAACCAATTTTCGTTGGAAGTTTACATGGTAATGTAGAAGTGTCTCACTCGCAAACTATTCAGTGTAGGCTAAAATTATTTTAGAAACATCAACATCATTTTTAAAGACCTATCGATAGACACCCCACACGTATAGGTCTGATGAAAAAAATAATTGAGTTTCAGTTCTAAGTTCTAAGTATGGGGGCATCCCTAAATTTTTTTATATTTTTGTAAAAATCTTAATGAGGTTCACAGAATATATCTACTTACCAAGTTTGAACAGTGTAGTTCTCATAGTTTCGGCAAAAAGTTGCTGCGACATACGTACGGACAGACAGACAGACATGACGAATCTGTAAGGGTTCCGTTTTTACGTTTTACGGAACCCTAAAAACTGCAATCTATTTCCGAGAAAAGAAGATATAAAAGAAATTCATTCCGAGTTTCTGCGCGCTGAATGTAACAAGCTCTGATCTCATACCTATCAGTGATCGGGTGTTGTGGCGTCGGGTCACGATTGACTAAATGTGTTTCTAAGAACCCCATTAAGAACCTCCTGTCGGTAAAATGGTTTGTGCCAGTTCCAGCTCTTTGTTGAGACTTTGTTTGCTATATTTAGCTCAAGGAAAACTTTGAATCCCTGTTGATGGCGTTTGACGAATTGTTTCAAGTTTGTAAAACAATTTTCTTAAGCGGAGGTACCTAATTAGGCTACCACTTTGCTCCTTGAAACGTATAATGAGTATTTCAATTTGGTCGTGTGTTTTAACAATAATTTAGGTACATATGTTTGTGTTGTTTGTGTATATAACATGTATGTACTTGCTCATAGCTTCTATGACAAATATCAAAACGAGACTTTTGTATTATTTGATGACGAACTGTAATTTTCTAAAGGCTGATTTACATCAGACGAGCGAATGCTCATTCTATATATAAACTGTATCAAATTCATTTGGTGTAAACAAACGTAGAGCATTCTTTCGTTGTTTTGTTTGCGATCGCAAAGATTCTATGGAATATATAATATGGAAAACGCTAAGAACGATCTTTCGTTTACACTAAAAGATCGAGAAAGAATGCTCTTATTCCTGCTCTAGCTCTATGTTCGTTCAGTTTAAATCGGCCTTAAGAAGCGTAGTCTTCTTTGTGCTTTTGTTTCGTTTTTAGGGTTCCGTAAAACGTAAAAACGGAACCCTTATAGATTCGTCATGTCTGTCTGTCTGTCTGTCTGTCTGTCTGTCTGTCTGTCCGTCCGTATGTCACAGCCACTTTTTGCCGAAACTATGAGAACTACACTGTTGAAACTTGGTAAGTAGATGTATTCTGTGAACCGCATTAAGATTTTTACAACAGTTTTTTAAAAAAACAAAAATTAGGGGTGCCCCCCATACTGAGAACTGAAGCTCAAAAATTTTTTTTTCATCAAACCTACACGTGTGGGGTGTCTATCGATAGGTCTTAAAAATTGATGTTGAGGTTTCTAATATAATTTTTGTCTACACTGAATAACTTGCGCGAGAGACGATTCCAAAGTGGTAAAATGTGTGTCCCCCCCCCTCTAACTTCTAAAGTAAGAGAATGAAAAATCTAAAAAAAATATATGATGTACATTACCATGAAAACTACCAACGAAAATTAGTTTGAACTCGATCTGATGAGTAGTTTTTTTTTAGTACGTCATAAATACACTGTTATTAAAACTTTGATCAAAGTTACAACGAACTACAAGAACTATGTGTACTATGTATATTATGTTACTTGCTGGAACGGAACCCTTCATGGGCGAGTCCAACTCGCACTTGGCTACTTTATTTAAATCAATGAATTTTCTTGTTCAAAAGAGATTTATTTTGATAAATTTAGACTTTTAAGATACGTGGTTTGATGGAATGTATGTACTATGTATAAACCCTTTTCCTTAGTAAAAAGGTCACGTCTTGAGATCAAATCTATCTGTGTACCAAATTTCATTAAAATTGGTCCAGTAGATTTCATGGTAATAACTTTGAAAATGACGCATTTTTCATACAAACGTCCCGTGTTTTACCCTCTTAGGGGTTGAATTTCGCAAAACCCCGTCTTAGCGAGCGCCTACGTGCTAAAAGGCACCTCCATGCAAAATTTGAGACATCTAGCATTTGTAGTTTCTGAGATTCGGTGATGAGTGACCTTTCGCTTTTAAATATATAGATTCCATCTAAAATTATAAATATGAAAGTTTGTACTTCTGAGTGTTTGTTACTAATTTAGGCAAAAACTACCAAACAGATTTAAATTAAATTTGTTGTGTTAAAATTATCCAAAAACACATTGGTTAATTTGTATGTTGGGAAAATTACAGATCGAGAATTACACGAGTGAATCCATGAAATGATAGTAGACATTTATAATGATAAATATGTATTTTTTTCACTTCTACGTCTAGCCACCACCTAGAGAGACCTGGCACGGTACTCTTCTCGGGTACACGATTCGTTGGTGGGAGGTATCAGAAGACGGCAAAGGCAGTATCGGAGATAACCCAGGTTCTGAATCTGGAGCCAGTGCTGATGCCACCAGCACGACCCTGAGGGGGTTGAAGGCAGCCACTAGGTACGGGGTCACAGTGAGGGCATACAATGCCGCTGGGACAGGACCACCCACCACGCCACACTACAGGCATACACTGGAGTCACGTAAGTTCTTTATTTTTCTGTCCTTATTTATTTTTATGTACCGTACTTACATTTTCAAGATGTACAATTATATTATTATTTGTAGAGTTTTTTTTAAAAACCATCGGTAATAATAATTGTGACATCAAGTTCGCGCCAATGTAAATTTCATAATATGTAATGCCAATGTAATGCAAATTTCATACAAAAAAAGCGAAAACGCACAATTCAAACAAGTCGCATTCGAGAATTGTAATAATTAGATTCTTATTAATTTCCGTGTTAAATGTCTTAGCCTAATAGTCAAGCAAGAATAACAAGCTGCCGCAGCCGTCCCATTCGAAGTTTACGCAAGCCAAAAAGATATTAAATTTTAAGTGAAGTCAAAACAAATCAACGTTTTTGACGACAAACAAACTTGAAAATAAAAAATTTACATAAAACAGGGTTTCGGAATGCAAAATATAAATTATTTGAACCAGCAATATAAGATTATTGGAATAAATTCAAAAGTAGGAGCAAAAATAACTAACCCTATCTCACATTAAGTCACCGAGACTTATGACTACTATCATGGCAGGCAGGTCTAAATTACAGAGGTAACTTTATTGCTCGCATAAGTTAGCATTGCTTTCTAAGTTATTGGCTCAAAGGACTTGCTCTGTCGTTATTCCGTATAAATTTTTGTATTGAAATTGGGTAGATAAAATATTGTTAAGTGTATCAAAATACATTTCAGGTTGGTACTTTTGTAGTAATAATTTAATTGCACAAACTTAATTTAACTTTAATTCTTCCTTTGGCGTATATAGTAGTAACAGTAACAGATTAGCACATTCAAACAAAAACCTCTTCATATAAATATTTGTAATAGATATTAGCATAGATGGAATATTTTTTTTAATTATTGTTATGTGAAATATAGTAAAATGTGATGAAAGATGGACGTTATTTTCCACGAATAATTGGACCCATGTTTTTATGGTGTGGATAAACAATATATAATACTTAACAAAGCTACAATTAATGATTCTGATTTTCATCAAACCATAACATAACCAACTTAGTACCTAAGGGCAAAATAATTGCTAGAGTTCACAGTCAAGGCAAGACCACAAGCACACTCTAGTACTGGAATAAATTGCCATCAACAAACTGCAAATTTCAGCCATCAGAGTAACTTAAGCGCGTTCATAATGGCAAGTTATTTACACTGCTTCCGCAAACTTTGCACTAAACTTGAGCGTAAGTTTCGTCAAAGTGTCTCGTAGCGGAGGAAAGTGGTTAGCTGCAGAGCATTGTCGACTTGTCAACTATCAACTTTTTAGTTACAAAAGTTAATTGAATATTTTGTTTACAAAATAAACAATAGTTTCGAACAAATTTAAATTGCTTACCATTGATGAGAACGTTAATCTCATTCGTTAAATAAGATATATTCAGGGGATCAATATTAAAAATCTTTTGGTCCTTTAGTCCTCGTAGGTACCGTTTTGTTGTCTTGAAAATATAGATACAAGTTATAAACTAAAATGTTCAATAAGTTATAATAGTTCAGATGTACGTTCGATGGAATGTCATCACACAACTTAAAAATGTATGAGTTCGAACTTCGTTTTAAGCTTCCAAGTTATTATAAAATGGAGAAGTCCAAATTATTCCAAGAAAAAAAATTTCGAATCATCGGTCAATTTCGAACATCTGAATACTCGTATTTAACCAACACTATAGAATGTCGCCTTGACCCGTTCCTCTTAAAAAAAAACTTGAGTCGACATAGTAGGAGCATAGACAGAGAAGGCTATTTGTGCATAATCTATCCAAATTCGCAGTAGCTTAAAATCTTTGTTCAAACGTAGCGTTAGTTCTATGAACTGCCCTGCGAAATCTACAGTACCCTGTTATCGACTCAACGTTGCTATCGTAAATTTTCCCATCAAAATGCAAAATGGCTTAATTGGACTGTGGCCTTTGGATCTAGGTCGGGCGATTCAGAATAAATTGATGGCTCTTTGCGAGCATGTTTCATTTTTCCATTTATTGTGTCACTTACTTTCGGGGACAATAAATCGTTCCTGAATACTTTTTTCTTTGTAATCTGTGGGTCTTATAACGGTGTTAATAGGATAATAGTCTAAATAACTTAGTTTTGGTTTAGCAAATTTAATTAAATTAAGTTTTAAATTTCTCATATTTTTTATGTTATTAAATTACGAGCTACTAAATTGTACAAGTACATGTCATTAGGTACTAACTTCATTTCGAATCTACACATAAAAATTACTCACTCACTCTCTCGTAAAACGGAATTCAACATGTTTGAACTAAAATGTCCCAAATAAGACATTATTAGAAAGAACCCTTAAGTAAAAGGAGTACGAAACAACTGAATGAAGAAAAATATCTCAAATAAACTTTCCCTCATGTTTTTAGTTGGACGCGTAAACTAAAATTAAATAACCATGTGGCGAAGGCAACAACGAATTAGGTACTGTTAGTGGGAATTCACGTAACGCTCAGCCATCTCCTTTGAATATTGGCAGCCCTGTGTGATATAGTTGCATTTAACAGCGCCGACGGGTGGGCCGGAAGGTGTTACGTGCGCTTCAAGTGGATCCACGTCACTGCGGGTCTCGTGGCGACCCCCTGCGATCGATACTAGAGGTGGATTGATCACGCACTACACGCTACAGTACTCTAGACGTGATGCCGATCCGTTACTCCCGAGCCAGGATGCGTATCTTCGAGTGCAGGTAAGGTTACCCACATTTATTTTTAATTTGCATCTACCTACATCAGCAAAATGAAAAACATATAAAGTGAAGGATTGAAGGTGTATTGAAAAGAAATCATGGGTAACCCAACCTATGGGCTATAAAGCGCAAAAGAATGACAAGAAAATGTTTTAACTTCAGAACAAGTTTATATTTTATTGAATTGTTTTTTTTTTTTTTAGTTAAACGAATTACTAAATTGTTTTGTTTTGTTTCATATTTTATTATACAACACAACCCTAACATTAAGTATTGGCGATCAAAAAAAAAAATCTTTTTAATTGTCAATGGTCTAATTACAAGTATTTCATGTGTGTCACAATAGGGTACAATCCTCAAAAAAACTAAGTAGCCCGTTAGTTAGATTGCCAAAAAATATTGCACACGTATTTTTTCTTTTGTTTCACAAACAAAAAATGACGAAGATACAGCGCTTCGAAGTTTCGTGTAACGTCACTTGTGAGTACGATTTTTACTCACGAGTGACGTCGCGACCCCCCACTCTCGAAGTTTGATGGTCTATAATATCATTGACGATTTTTAATATTAAGAAAAAACAAAAAATACGTATACAATATTTTTCCATGATCTAGCTGACGGACTAATTAGGATAGTGTATTTTTGACCCAGTCCGGTACCCTATCCTTCCAAATTCTGTAATAGATTACTCAACAGATCTGTACGATATTGGTTAGTTAAGATTTTTGAATCTCGCCTCACATTGTTACAACAGGTGGAAGAAACAACAGTGTCTAGATTGACTTCTTACGCTGAATACGAGATACGAGTAAGGGCTCACAATGCAGCAGGTGATGGTCCATTATCTGTGCCACAAATCTGCAGAACTGATGAAGATGGTAAGATACATTAAATTGACACTGGTTTGAGGTTTAATGCTAATTTCTCTTTTGATAACGAGTAAATTAGAGCTTTGTCTGGCAAAAGGTGACAGACAGCATTAACTTGGTTGGTTGTGCTATTGAACTATTGTTTCGTCCCAAAATGTATTTATAAATTGAGTTTTAGGAAAGTTTTTGCTGTTTGGCTTAATGATATCTTATCCAATCTTGCCATACATACTTTATCAGTTTTTGACCATGCACCTTGAATAAATTAAATTAAAATAAAAACTTAATTGGAATGCAATACGTAGGTATTTACCATATTATTAATGTCGTTAATTTCGTAAAATTTAAATTGATACACATTTTTCAGTGCCAAGTGCTCCTGGGGGAATGAAGCTTATAGCATTAGGAGAGCGATCGTTAAGAGCATCTTGGCTTCCTCCACCAGAACCAAATGGAAAGCTGATACATTACACTCTCTATGTCAAAGACCTATCCGGGTATGTATTACTTCGTAACATACCTTTTTTGTTTCCTTCGTAACATACCATTTAGTTTTACAGAAGCAGTTCGAATGTGTAGTATTTGTTTGGATTTTTTATTGCTGTTAGTAGAAATGAATTCAGAATATTTTAAATTAAACTTGAGCTATACGCACTGACTTTTCCGAGAGGCATGCAATACATTTAGCAATATCATTTATTTTTAGTCTAAGTTAGTAAAAAGTAAAAAAATAGTCATAAAAAGTTGTAAAAATGAGAAAAAAATATTTTGTTTTTTTACTGAGACGGTGAAGATAATTAATTTAGTTTTCAATGTTTGCTATGGGTCACATTTATTGGTTGACATCGTTCTGTGGAAATGAAAACTTCGTTGAGCACTTTATAGTAGTAGGTAACTAATAAGTAGGGGAAAGTTGTATGGGTTTATGTCGCTGGCATGCTAATAATGCAGCGGTGTAGCGTCTTAAGTGGTGGCAGAGCAACGGCACGTGATGTGCATGCTAGATGCATTTTGGATGGATGAAACTTTGTGAGTTCGGGTCATCGACATGCGTAATAGTAGTATATCTGTATCTATGCAGGTGACGTATTGTGCAATATTAGTGCAGTTTAATACTACAATTCTCGTTTGAATGTCTTTATTCCAACTGACAGTCCCTTTTACTGCCATTTTTTAAGTCATGCAGCCCAATTGATTTACTTTAAATTTATAGGACACAAGAACCAAATATAACGAGAGTGAATGCATGCACTGAAGGAGAAGGTAGCGTAGAGTGCATGAGGTCTCTAAGAGGCCTCCGAGCTGGCAGAACGTACGAGGCTTGGGTGAGAGCTGCTACGTCCGCTGGGGAAGGACCTCCATCCGCTGCCATTGCTTGTCAAACGAGTGCTTTAGGTTGGTTACTCTTTGAAAACTATAAGTGAATTAGAATATTTTTTGTCGTAATAACGTTTTATGAATCGGTAAACACCGGCTTCACGCACGACATTGTCACGTGTATCTTGAGTCGAGCATGGAAGAGGGAACACTGAACAAGCAATAGGGAGGCACGGTTGGCCTATGCATTCGGCTTGTATGAAGGAAGCATCTACATATATTATTATGATGGCGTTATTACATAAGGTAATCGTCCGTAAACTGACTTTTCAGGGCATCATTTTTTTGGAGAAATTGTACGCACCATGTGCCAGAGTGGTCGCTTTCCATTTGAGAAATCTATTGTTTGGTAAATTCATTATTTAATGAAATGATTAATTCACTGTTAACTGACACTTCAACGAATTTTTGAACATTATTATGGATTTTTAAATTTGTATTTGATTGTTTGCTTTTTATAAAAAATATTTATGGATGTAGCTCCTGCCCGCATATCTTCGTTCGGAGGAGTGGCCATGGGTGCGGCAGGAGGTTCGCTATCGCTGCGATGCGTAGTTGGGGGTGCTCCACCACCGGCCAAACGTTGGCTGCGAGCCGGGAGCCCCTTGCATCCGCGCCCGCCGTTCCATCTTGATGGAGATGCTCTGTTGATACGAGGTCAGTGAAGTCATTATAATTTATGCTTCGTTTTGTGTGTGATGATAAAAATGTATATATTCATCGTACCTATTCCTTTATTGTGTAACTTAAGTCGCCCCATTTAGGTATTCTCGAATTCCTTCCACTTAATACGATGCTATGCTTTCATCCTCCAATTTCTTTGAAACGTTCCGAAATCGACTTTTCATTGCGGTGGAGGGCATTCCCGGAGTCGAATGATCGATAGCATCTACATTGTAGAAAAAACCTGTCCTAACGATCGAGATGCATTCTGCGCACGCGATCCCCTACTTCCAATTATTTTTTTACTCCCAAGTATTTGATTACATTTTGTTTGCGCATCCCTTTTTCTGACTTGTCCACACACTATTTTCCATCCTAAAGGTACTTGGAAGATATTGCTAGGTCCACCAACTTTTCACACTAATTAATTGTGAATTGTCCACCAATATTTATTGATTATTTATAATTTAAAAGTTAAGTGTTCATTATTTTTGTGTATCTTATTCTTTTGGTGTGTCCATAAAGCGTATTCATCTATATATTTAAGTTTTAACTAATGACTATTTTCCTTCTATTCTATTCTACAGATTTTGTGATTTCCGTAAGCGCTTAAGTATTTGTACTTTAAAAACATTGAACTGAACATTTTTACTAAACCAAAAAATATATGTGAATGCTATTAGATATTCTTTTTGATATCCTAGGGTTAGAACTATCCCACGCGGACAACTATACATGCGTGGCTGAGAACCCTCACGGTTCAGACTCTGCGACATGGCGAGTGGTGGTGCTCCGACCACCAGCGGCCCCAGGGTTGGCGCTACTCGAAGCCAGGTCTCGAGAGCTGGAGCTGGAACTAAGACCAGCACCAAGAGCACCCGGTCACGCGCTGCCAAAAGCGTACACGCTGCATTGGAGACTTGCTTCGCCTGACGTGAGTTCTAATATAGTCTGATTTTTATGCAATTTAGGACTGAGAAGTTTTGGTCATTCAAACTAAAATACCAATCATGTGTATCATGTAACCCCAATAGAAAATTGCGTTACAAAAACACTAAGTATGCAACATTAAATCATATAATTCAATTCAATAATATAATTTTAACTACTGTCCATTTTACTAGGGAAAATATATAATATAATATAATATAGGGAATATGAAAGTGTCTAAACAATTACAAAGCGTTGGCCTCACACCGATCAATAGCCCATCTCACTCGCTCAATATCGGAAATATGCGAGACACATATTCAGTAGTCAATAGAACATAACGCACACAGCATGACGCATACAGTTGATTACCAATCGATTGTTTGTTTTTAACCATGATATTATTCACAATTTAGGGCGAATGGCGAATCCAAACTTCCAATCCCGGACCAGTCACTCTAACAAACCTGCGCTGCGGTTCCGCCTACCGGGCTTATAGCTCTGCCGGTGGAACGCCTGGAGCAGAACTAGCTGTAAGGACATCTGGAGGGCCTCCTGTGGCGCCGTCAGACATTCGCTGGATCAGAGCAAACTCGACCCACGCCAGCTTTGACACGACTCTGTGGAGCGATGGCGGCTGCGGACCGGTTGCTCTGAAACTAGAGTGGGCTGGGTCTGGTGTGGCCGGTGCGAGGGACGTGCCTGTTGGTGGAGAGGTTATACTTGGTGGTACGTTTAGTAGTTGTTTAGTTCGTTTTCCTAAAAAAAATATAATATCTCTGTTATATTGCTGTTTTCTAATACATTTTCAAAGTCATTCTGAAATGAGCTTAATCTTAGTTCTGAGCTTAGTCGGTGAGTGTATTCGTTTAGTTTTTATGTACAATTAACGTTTTTATTTTTTTTACTTTAATCCATGGCTTATAAGTTGTCTCAAACCAGAGGTTAACATTTCCGATTATAGCTTCATTACCGACTGTGACGTTACGGATCTGAATATGGGGCAGTCATTGATTAAATGTTTAATTATAATGTTATTTAATAATTATCTCTCTCTTCCTGGCTATATCCCATATGGTGGTGGGGTCAGCCTTCCTGCTATTTCTTCTCCACTTCGCTCTATCTAAGACATCGTCATCGGACAACTCGCATTCTCTCATGTCCCTTTGCACTACAGTCCTCCATCTGGTTTTGGGTCGGCCTCTGGATCTACGACCAGAGGCGGACAATTGCAGAGCCACGTTCCCTACGTAGTCAGGCGGCCTTCTTTTTACAAGTCCATACCATCTCAGCCTACTCTCCTGCAACTTGTCGGTAACGTCGCGCACACCCAGGCTACCTCGCATGTACTCGTTGCGGTTTTTATCGAGCCTGGTGACGCCGCACATCCACCTCAGCATTTTCATTTCGGCAACTTGAATAGTGTGGACATTATTTTGTGTAACTGGCCAAATTTCAATGCCATACATAAGGACTGGCATATAATGTTATATAATAAAACAATTAATTGTTTTTGGTACGTTTTCATATTTAGGCCAAAAATATATTTGTGATATCAGCATGTGTTTCTCCATAGGCTTGTCTTCTGGATCACGTTATCGCGTGGCGGCTCGTGCGTCGAACGAAGCGGGCTGGACCCGTGAAGTGTTCGAGTTCAACACGACACCAGCTGAAGGGGGCTTCGCAGAAGAAGTAGACGCCCCCTTCCCGGCGACGGCGGGAGAGTTGGCGCTACTGCTAGCACTCTGCGCTGCGCTCTCACTCGCAGCGCTCACCATCTTAGCTATATTGTTGAGAAGGAAAAGGTCAGATGGTTTTCATATTCAATGTCTATTTACACACACAGTAAAATAGTCAATTGCAAGTCAATCCAACTTCACTTCACATCTTAGGTATATAATATTGCTGAAAAGTTTTGAATTTGGTTTAATGTTTTGTATAGAAAGAGTTTTTATTAAAATATGTTAAGTCAGAGCTGCTGATACACGCTGACCACTTTATCGTTTAGTCAGGTAAATCTCGCGTTTACATACAACGCAACCGCATTTGTATAAATAGTGAAACA